>OV815977.1:12502500-15002500 GCA_929112965.1 Mythimna albipuncta | reverse complement strand
AACATCCACACAGCCAGTACCACTAGTAGATAGGTATTCATGTACCGATAAGGGAAATGGTACTCTCCTCCATTAACAATAGAGTCGAAATTCGCATGAAAGTGACTCTTATAAAAATGATTTATGACTACGAGAAGCGATTCAATTGTTCTGGAATTCTGGATAGATCCGGGGACGTCGGTATCTAGAATTTTCTTGGCTCCGCATATAAATACGAGCCCCCGGCCGGAAGCGAGTCAGTTGTGATTTAGACTGCGATCAAGAGCGAACTACCCTAGTACTTGGAAGTGATTTTACTTAACGACCTAAGCGATAGTGTAACGGTACTCTAGTGTTAATTGCGATTCGGATTATTGTTGACTGGACTAATTTGTTATTGTTTGTGGTGAATTAAGTTCTCTCGTCAGTAAATCGGCATTTGATTACCCACGTACGTAACAATATAAATATAAATTATACCACTTATTTAGCTTTATTCTTAATGCTAGTCATATTGCGTGCCACGTCATTATGTTCCACCTTGCCTTGCATTATTGATTTATACGTTCTTATCCCAATGCCGATCTTCCCCCAACCTACCTTATTCAACCAGATCGTGAAACACCCACGATACAAGAGATTTTTTTTTGTGGGGGAATGTTTCAAAGAATAATTAAATTAAACGCAAAAGATTTATTTTAGATTTTTATTTAAAATATAAAATGGTGTGATGATCACTTATTTACAATGAGATTAATCGTGAATCAAAGTAATATAAACTATACAGTCCGCAATAAATGCAGTCATTTAGTAATCGAAGTTATTTTAAAATTCATTATGATACCAATTATATAAATCAAAGTTATTTTACAAAATGGTTTGACTCATACCAGTAAAGCCGGATTACTTTAGGCCAAGTTTAATATCTGTACACCGGCTACTGTGTTTACTGTGTTTCTATTGGTCAACGAGTTCGGGTCAAAGTAACCCAACTATACGGTATTTAGGTCACAAGAAACCGAATGGAATGAGTGAACAAAATAAAAAACACTAATTATAAACAATTCAGCACCAGAATTTGAGTTTAAGTCATCGAGGCCAACGATAGTTATCTGGATGGCTACATATTCGGATAAGATTTGAGTCAAATCGACACGAAAGAAGAAGGAGAAACACCAGAATGCGGTAGAAAATGAATCCCAACCTACACTAATATTATAAAAATATAAAGTTTGTTTTTTGTTTGTAGGAGGTAATCTCTGGAAGTACTGGTTCGATTGCTAAAATGTTTTCGCCGTTAAAAAGCTGCTTTATTCCTGAGTGACATAAGTTATACTTTATGTATGCCAGCGAAGCCGCGGTCTAAAGCTAGTTATTTATAAAACTTTCATGGACATAACTTTTGGAACCAGCAAAGTAATTAATACTTCAGCTAGTGTATGAGTATTGGTTGACACCATTATAGTTAAGAAAATTGTGAACCTAATTTCTATGGAAATAAGGTTCAGGTTCTGGAATAAGTTAAGGTGCATACACGGTCATGCAGGCGTCAATCAATTCCATCAATCATGAATGATGGTTTTCGTCAGTCAGTATTAAGGAAAGGTCAATCATCGCTTTAGACGGTAAGTTTTTCGTCAATCAAAACTGACAGTAAAACCTATCGTGTAATGGACGCCTTAGATTTAGTTCAGTTGTCACTGCAAACGCGGCCTTCCGTGATCTGCGTTCTATTCTTTAGCATCAGTAATTCCTTCAGTACTAATAGCAAACATAGCCTCCGTCTCTGGTAAACAGGGGCTGTCATAGATCTTGCACACTCGGTTATCGCCCCTCCCCTTACGTAGATAGAGGCGGGTAGTCGACGCGTGCGCAATTATGTGTCCGCCTATGGGCTTCTTGGTGTCCGCATTGAATACACCTACCGAGTCTACGTTTGCCACCACTTGGTTTGTTATAAGCACTGCTACGCCGAACTGAAAAGGAGGTACATTATTTATATTAAAAGACAGTTTTGATGGGTGATCATCGTCATCTTCCTGCCCTTGTCGCATCTTATTTGGGGTCGGCGCAACACGTTTTTTTCTTCCCTTCTACTCGTCATGCTTTCACTAACTTCCTTTACTTTCATATCATTCTTCACGCAATCCATCCATATTTTCTTTGGTCTCTCCCTCTCCACCCATCCACATGTATACTCATAACTCTTTTAGTAATATGCATTTCATCCCTCTTTACATGACCATACCAAGACAGACTTGGAGTTAGATATTATTATTAGGGTATAGCCGATTAGTGACACATCTAAACTCAGATGACAGAAAATACTTATTTTTCAAAAGAAACAAAACTGCATTCAAAGATTTTCTAAAATTCGCTTGCCACGTCTGGGAATCAATTTTTTTTGGATTTATGAGATAAATCCAAAAAAAAACATCCTGTAGGTACTTATATGGCATCGATCGATAGGGTCAATCATAAGGGAACGACTTGTGTCAATTTGCCTGCTTCTTTCGACGCTGCCATTTTTAGATAGCCACTGATAAGTCGATCCAAAGATACTATAGTACGTAGGAGTCGGCGGTTGGGAAAGTAGAGTTGGTATTCTCTCCGCGCCTTAGCAGCGTTATCAAAAAAAAAAAAAAAACATTATTTCAGCATATTCAGGATTAAAATATCCAGCCATAGTCAGCACTTATGAAGGCACAGCTCAGCACAAGAGCAAGATACACGGCAACATTTAGGCCGGTCTCCACCAAAGCAGAGATGTGTGCGGTGTCCTGTGTGCTGAGCGAGAAGAGATGTTTTATTAGTAGACATTTCAATTTGAACAGATGTTAAAACATCTCTTATATCTTCTTGTATTCTATTGGTTGTTAAAAAACATCTCCTCTCCGCTCGTCTGTCTCCGCTTTGGTGGAGTCCCGGCCATAGTTAGTTAACAAAACATGAGCTTGTGTGCACATTTGGTGGCTTTGTTGCATTTTAGTCCTACCATCGTCTTGCAAGGAATACGTCAAGTAACCCTGTATGTGTGGCGTATACCATAAGTGTAAATTGGCAATAAATATCTATGTCTATCTATGACTAAGGTGTGTCTATTCGCTTTAACAAAATAGTGATTTTCAAAGATTGACTTCACAATATTGACGACTTAGATTTAGGTTACAAATCCACATAAATAAAGTATGTACCTCATCAGCCAGCCTTAGCAGCATTCTCATGAATCGTCCCAGATGCAGCTGCCGCGAGTTCAGCTCGCCTCGCCCCGAGTAATCCGTTCTGTACAGAGCTGTTGCACTATCCACTATTATTAAAGAGTATCTGAAAAAAATATCATATGTAGTACCTAGTGTATTAGTATAGATGCAATATGTGATTGTATTTTAAATGAATTGTGACTAGTTTTAATTAGGCCAGCCTTTCTCAACTTTTTTAATGTCGCCGACAGGCTGCTGTAAGGTAACACGCAATGTAACATAATTTCCATATTATATATTAACACGGCATATGTGGTGACCCACATAAGACTGGCAGAACAGTCGACATCGGCTTAGTTACTAAAGGGAAAAACTAAGAGCGAGTCGGACTCGCGCACAAAGGCTTCCGTACCATTGTCTATTACTTTATTCCATTTTTAGTATTTGTTGTTATAGCGGCAACAGAAATACATCATCTGTAAAAATTTCATCTGTCTAACTATCGTGGTTCTTGAAATACAGTCTGGTGACAGACAGTTAGCACAGTAAAGTTGGGTTTTTAGTGATTTTACAGCCTTTTTCTGATGCTAATAATTTTACCCTAAGCCATAAGGGTACGAAGCTCTAAAAACAAACGTTATATTTGTGAAAAGGCTAAGCAGATAATAAAGCTTCGGTAACATACCTAGACTCGGCCATCATAGCGCACGCCTGTACCAACAGCTGCGTCTGATGGTCCGTATTGTAGGCGCGCGCATACGCCACGTTATCGAGCACGGCCGCGCCCTCCATGCCGTACCGCTGCGCGACCGCCAGCAACCGCTCCGGCCGGAATGTGCCTTCCGTGTCGATGTACATGCATTTACCTTCACCCCCTGATTGCTCTATGGGGAGCTGGAAAAAATTATATTAGGTACTATTGGACCGATGACCTGGTGAGGGTCGCGGTAATCCGATGAATACGGAACGCACAGGATCGGTCATTATATAATTATGGGAGAGGCCTATGTGACGTTTGTCGGCTGAAATTATGATATCAGTATTCCTCAAACATAACACTTGTGTTTCTCGTAACGAAGAGCTGTACTTCCACTAAATTCTCTAATTTTACCAGTAATGTCCTTCCTTTGTAGGAGTGAGTGCCTTTCTTTTGGCATGAATATAATTAGTTAAATCATGTAGATATCTAACTCAAATAATAATAATGAAGGAAAAATATTAATATCATTGTGAAAAGAGCGTGGGGCGCTTTGTGCCATAATTTTCGTAAATCGAGCACCCCGCGCTTTTTTTCACAATGATATTAATATTTTTCGTTCATTATTATTATTTTCTACCTATATTGAAAATTATTTTACACTTTTTAGTTTGATATGCTATGAATGCGTGTTTTTTTAGTTTTTTTAAACTATATTTTTATTTTTCACTAAAAAATAAAAGCGGATTATTGTATTGTCATCAGTCTTTGATGGGTGTGCAAAGTTTGAAGAAAATCTGATCGCCCAAAGTAAGTCAAAATCGAGCTCAAAGGCGTTGGTTACAAACATACAGGTGAAGCTAATATAAGCGTGTTAAAAAGGGTGTATTTGGATTAAAATCCAAATTATTAAAATATAATTTAAAAAAAAAAACATGTTTCAACATCCAATTTTACTATGGACATGGTCTTCCTGCATGCTAAGTTTCCTCTCAATCAATTTAGCAGTTTAAGTCTAAAAGTCTAACAAACACTGCAAATGTCTAATTCCATTTTATACAGGGTTAAAAGTTGTTTATGATGATGTAAGGTAACACAGTCCTGCAAAGTTATTAGTGTTTTACTAATAACCCTCTATTATAATAATAATAATAAATAATAATAATAAATGACCATGTCACGTTGTACTGGGATCGGTCTATCATTACTGACCAGACTATTGTAGCCAATAAGCCGGACATAGTGGTGATAGACCGATTAGCGCGCCGTGCAATGATAGTCGATGTCACCATCCCGCATGACGAGAATCTCGTGAAAGCTGAGAAAGAAAAACAAATAAAATATCTTGACTTAGCACACGAGGTTGTCGACATGTGGAATGTGGACTCGGCTGTCATTGTGCCGATTGTTGTGACCGCTAATGGCCTTATAGCCAAAAGCTTCGACGACCATCTGTCGAAGCTATCGTTGCATGGGTGGATCAAGGGCCTGATACAGAAGGCAGTACTTCTCGATACGGCTCGCCATAGATATCCAGAGATATGCCTTCATTGCGGAATAGTAAGGAGTTCTAGTGAGGCCGCTTATCTCCCACCCAAATATTTACAACATTCACAAATAGTGTATTTACGACACACATTTAAAATTTGCTTTTGCACACTAAGAAGAAAGCACCTACACTATATCAATTTCTAATAGCACACATAAACAGAATGGGCGGAGCATGCACTTGTAAACAAAAGTCATTCAATGCACACGCATGCAAATAGGGAGGCGAAAAATAAGGTCGATAATTTTATCGATATTAAATTTTAGCATATTTTAGTTATATAATTAAGTACTTTCGTCGTTTTATTTTGTTTAAATGATTTCTTTTTAACCATCTATCCGAAAATAGAGTTTACTTTTAATAAAATAAAATAGGAATATATTTTTTAGTATCGTATTACCGGTTAAAAGGGCTGTTCTCTGTTAAATATCGTGCTGTATTATTATATAATAATTATAATACTTAATATTAAAAAAAAATGATCATAAATGTCTACTTACGTTCAGGGTTGGTTTAAACACTAAGGTAAATTTTATACTCGCATTTAAACTCATAGCGTCAATAAAAGGTACTGCGATAATAAAAATATGGGAATGCAAAATAAAAATCAAATAAAATTGGAAATTAGAAACTTTATTTCAAATAGTTCAATAATAACAAGTAGTTTTAAATTGTCAAAATGTCGGTCAGTCAAAAAAAAGTGAAGCTGAGTAGCACATTCCAAATCGTAGATCTCAATGGAGAAGGACGTGTAAGAAACTCCATGGGCACTTTTAAATCATGTCATGAGTTACAAAAATCTTGGTTAAATATGTTTTGTCACTTCTGTTGAAATAGTTCACACTTGTGTACTTCGCATTTAAAAAAATTATTTTACACTATACAATGCAATTGTATTCAAAAATAAAAACCTAATATGATGAGATGAACCTCAGACAGCAAAGTATATGGGATGGGCAAAAAGATTGCGGATATGTGGACATGGGTAGTGAAACATCTGAAGATTGTAAGACCTTAGCCTCTAAGGCTTCCTTATTTTTACTGAATGTGGTTAATGATAGCTCCGAATTACCGCTTGGTTATTTTGTGGTACCTAGTTAAAATACAGAACCAAAAGTAAATTTATTTAGATAGATAGATAGATTCTTTCTTGTACACCAAAAATTACATGAGAAATTTAAAATTAATAGGGTGTCACAATTTGCTTAATAAAGTGCCATAATGCCGGTGTGTAAGAAGTCTCCTTAACCTTCGATGGACATTCTACCAATATAATGAAGCTTCTCGGATGTAAATTGGACTACGAAAATTAGTTAAAGACTACTTTAAACATCCCATAGACCAATTTGATGTGACTATTTCATAGAAAAAAAAAAGAAGAAAGAAAGAAGATAGAGAAAAACAATCTTCTCTGAAGTGGATAGAGCAAATAACACTCTGATTAGAAGGAAACCAATCGTTGTCTCTACCGGTTGCTTCTATCCATTTAAGTTTCAGATCTGGTTCTTTTGGAAAACTGAAAATTAATTTGTAATTATACGGTGGGTATTACTATAATCATAAGTTATTTTTACTAAGAATAATTTAATATAATACGTTATGTTATAAGTGACCTAAGTTTGATTCTATGTCTGAGGCCGAATTAGAGCCAAAAGTGTAATACATAATGCAATGCTCACGTCAGTTTTATGACATTCTTACTAAATTTGTAAGAAATAAAATGTGAAACTTTCGGTATTATAGACAAAGAAAAATTTAATTTAAATCGCGAATTTTTTAATTCAAACTTCGAACATTGACCGCTGCTTTGCCTTATAATTGTCTAAGGTGGCCTACTCGGTCAATAATATTAAGCAATATCTTTTAGGACCCATCTTATCATCGAAATCGCCAAATAGCCAGATTTTTTTATAATAATAATTGAATATTTTTGCATAGAATAGAATAGATTTTATTTTGCACAGAAAGTAGGTACAGGTTATAGGTATTTTTCAAGTTTATGATCCATACCAACTACCTTAACTAAGGCATGCAAAACACTGTTAATACAATATGCTTAAGGCTAAATAAGACACAGTCAAGCTTATATAATATCAAATCAATTATATATAATTCATAGCAAACACAAACTATTATAGCCAAAAAAACTTTGATCATCTCTATCTTTATAGTATAATTTAAGTTTTTACACTTTACGAGTATTGAAATAACAATGTTTTAATTTGGTTCACAAAACATTAAATTAATAATTAATTTAACATGCAATACTACAATATCCATTGAAATATAAAAAAAAAACAATATTGAACTTAAATAATACGCATATCGATAAAATCAGTCACACGCACTCGATTACCCCTCTCTAAATTTTAAACGATCGTAGCGCTCGGAAACATTCGGGATAGTTCGGGCTAGTTCGTGTCGCTCTGGACGTAGGTTAGAAAAATATTTAAAAAATGATTTAAAATATAAAACAGTGACTTAATTGTTTACTTACCGGTGGTAGGACACGCCATTTGTCTTTATGTTGACGATACTCGACCTATTTTTGCATTTAATCACTGTACAATTCGGCATTTTGTTTTTTTATGCATCAATAGCACACCGTACGCAATTGCAAAGTGACTGAATGAATCGTACAGGCGCCGTTCAAATAAACTGGGCTTTAGCCCATAATGTGCGCTTACGTGCCACGCCCTCATGGCATATCCCTCGATATCCGTGCGGCTCGCATTGTGAGGAGGTTCCTGTCTCTGCAGCCCTAATCACCGGTAGCTTGGACCCTGCTCCCGACACGGGTGGATAACTATTTTTTATATTTTTAAATGTTCTTTTTAAATTATTTTTTTAAGAAATGTTTAAAAATGTAAAATAAAAATAAAGGAGATAATAATAATAAATCCTTTATTTTCAGGCATCTTGGATTATACATCTACTAACTAACCCAGCAAAAGATGTTCTGCCATATCAAATAAAAAATGAGTAGTGGGGCAGCAGGGCAAAATATAGCTATTCTTAGTCCAACCAAGTATATAAAATCAATCAAGCCATATCGGAAGAGTTAAATAACAAATACTGACACACATATTTATATATAGTTAGGATTAGGATAATTACCTGACAAGTGACCGCCAAAGTATGGCATATTTGAGTCTTGCCTGTTCTGAATTCTCCAAATATTTCAGTAATAGATCCTGTTTCTATACCTCCACCAAGTAGCCTGTCTAGCTCTTTTGAGCCTGTAGTTAGCTGAATTATTTCAGATCTAGAGCAAATTACAAATTTTTATTTAAAACAGATATGTTTATTTTAATTTTCATTACACAATAATTTATCAAAATTACCAGAAAGATATTATACAATAATTTGTTTGTGTCCCTACAATCTACATCTTGAGTCATACGAATTAAAAAAAATCCAATGAAGAGAATGAAGACAGATGAAAAATAACATTTATTTTGCAGACAGGTTTTTTAGTTTCATGACCCATCAGGCAGTGGTATAGTAGGACTTCACTTTTATTATAGTTTAACCCGTTGACTGCCGGAACGCAGATCTACGCGAGACACAATGGCTTTTTAATTGTGTCTCTAATTACGGCATTCTAGAGGTTAAAAAATAACTTTATCTTAATGATCTATTACCTTTTTTGGTGGAACTCAGTCGCCGTTGTGAAGCCCATGGGCACCAATTTCGATGCCTCTGCCAGTATTTTGTCTGCTTTTGCTTCCGATATACCTTTTATAGTAATCAGCCATTTCTTGGGAGCATAAGCAACTGACTCAACTGTATGATAACCTGCTTCTTCTAACTTTTTTATATCTCCAGATGTAATGCCGTTACCCTGAGAAATATTTAAAAATTATGTTTTAAAACTCACCTTATACATAACATAACATACCTTAGATATACAATGGTTAGACAATGAGACAGCGAATATCGGCGTTTGCTTGGGGGTTAACCTTTCAATCATGGAAATTACAGCCACAATAGAAAGACAATACGTGCATGAACGCCGGCGTTCGCTTGGTGTTTAATGAATTAAACTATGGTTGTTACAATGCAAACATAGTTACAACTATAATATATGTGTGGAGTCAGAGGGCCATTTTAGGATCTGCCCTAGGTGAAGCTAATACCTGTCATATCTAACTTGAGCAGTTCAATATGTAAGAGACTATGGTCCAGAGTCCAGGGCTTGTTGAACATTACCAAACGCGATACTATAAGTAGCACTGAATAACGTTATTGTTAAACTTTTTTATTTTAACGTTATTCAAAGCACTGGTATGGTCTAATCTATAGTCACATTAAACTTTAGATACTTGTCTAAAGCCAAATTAATACGGCCGCCAGAGTGACTTTACCATAGCGAGTTACCGTAGGGGTTTACCGTAGTGGATTTACATGCGCAAGAGTTACAATGATAACTTAGTACATATCAAAATATTATGATAGGTACCTCTAATTTAGTAATAAGTTGTGGTCCACATTCGTCTAAGTCTTCATCAGCTACTGAAGCCGTTACTGCTGATGCTGTGGCTGTCATGTTGTCTCTTCAACAATACACTATCACCGAAACATTTAACGTTAGTTGAAGAAAATTTCGTCCTTCGTTTAGCTCCTTTACACCTGTTGCCACCTATGATTCACTACATTTATTATTAGATATCTATGCTCAAACACTAAGTCTCCTTATTGTAATTAGTACATAATAAATGTTGACAAGCCAGAGAAAAATAACAAATTAACAAGTTCAAACTCGCAATTTTTGTTTTCAAAGCTAGAGCAGCAAAAATGACACCAAATGACAGCACGTGAATGTCACTGTCAGAATTCCCTCCAATTCAAGCCGTTTTTTTTATATTAATATTGGTATCTGGAATCATTGAAACAGGCGCGATCTCGGTAAATTGAAGCTGCTGAGAATTTTATTATAATAGATACAACTTAAAGGACCTATTACACTGCACTGAATATCGCGTGCGATCGTACTGTTTTTCATTCATAGAAAGATAGTCTAATCAATAGTATAATAGACATATTACGAAACTGTTTCATCGTTGTTATTATGCGCATACATACTTATAATTTGTAACTCCAACGAAAACTTGTAAGCTTCCTGCGGGACAGGCCTTGCATATTGCAGGAAGTCTTCGGAAATTTATATTATGTTAATTAAATAATGAATATTAAAATGTAAATGTAATAGCAATAGCAATGGTTCGACGTATCGCGTAATGTAATAAGGGTTAGACTGGAGATCTTGTTTTTTCCTATTTATCTTACAGGCAGCAAAAAGTATCCATAAATGGGGCGACGTCCTCGGGGTCTTTAGTAAGGATGGGCGTACCCCAGGGTTCAATTCTTGGGCCTTTCCTTTTTCTAGTTTATATTAATGACCTTCCTTACATGATGGCTAATTTATGAGATATAATTCTATTTGCTGACGACACTTCTCTTATTTTTAAAGTGGATAGAAAAGATGCGGATGTCTTGCGTGTTAACGAAAGTCTGGCTGTTCTTTCGAAATGGTTCGCAGCCATTAATCTTTTACTAAATGCAAATAAAACTAAATGTATAAAGTTTTCATTACCGAATGTTCCTCAAGTTGGCGTCAATCTAATTCTTGATAGCAAAAAACTTGATTTAATTACAGAAACTGTGTTCTTAGGTATAACTGTAGATTCCAAACTGCAGTGGGGTGCTCATATTAGAACTCTCTCAGGTAGATTAAGCTCAGCGGCATATGCAGTAAGAAAAATAAGGCAGTTGACAGATGTCGCCACAGCTAGGTTAGTTTACTATGCCTATTTCCACAGTATGTCTTATGGCATTTTATTGTGGGGATCTGCAGCTGATGTAGACTCGATTTTTGTATTGCAAAAGAGAGCAATCAGGGCTATTTATAAAATGGGTCCTCGCGAGTCCCTCAGAAATAAATTCAAAGAAATCGTTATATTGACACTGCCTTTTCTTTATATCTTAGAAAGTATTCTGTATGTCCGTAAAAACCTAGGACTTTTCCAAATTAGAAGCGATTTCCATAACATAAATACTCGTAGTAAACACGAAATTATATTACCCAAATGGAGATTAGCCAAGACCAGTTAGTCATTTTTAATAAATAGCATACGCTTTTATAACAAGCTACCAAAAGCGGTGACTGAACTTAGCGAAGGAAAGTTCAAAAGCCATATTAAGCGTGACTTAACCAAAAAAGCATATTACAAGGTTAAAGACTATGTCGAAGACACGCTTGTTTGGCAATGACTACCTCTGCACTTGTGGCCCCCTGGTAACTCATAATATTGTGTGAATGTATCTATTAACTGCTCCATCTTTGTTGTAACATTTATTTTTTTTCTAACACATTGCTTTTGCAATATTTTTATTTTATTTTATACTAGCGACAGTAGCGACCCGCCCCGGCTTCGCACGGGTGCAATGCTGATACTAAATACACTACAGAAAAACTGTGAACGTTGTATATAAAAACATAGCGGCCCGCTCCGGCTTCGCACGGGTATAAAATATATAGCCTATGTGATCAAAATCGATTCAGTAGTTTTGATTTATTCATTACTGCCCGTGGCCCGCACGCGTTTTTGGAGTAAAACAATCCCCCTTTTCCTATACTATGAAGAGGCACGCTCTTGCCGCACCGGGCGGTACCGCCGCAAACGCTACGTCCCGCAATTTTTAAATCTGTAATATCTTCGAAAATATTCACTTAAATCATACGGTGTAAAGGGCCATATAGATCTATATTAAATGAACAATGTATTCAAGGTATTTAATTGGTTAAGGATTAATGCTGTATTGGTTAAAATCGCTTCGAAAATTAGCCATTATTTGTCTTAAAAAGTAAATGACAAAAAAAAGTTCCTTCCTCTTGAATCACTCTATCTATTAAAAAAAACCGCATCAAAATCCGTTGCGTAGTTTCAAAGATTTAAGCATACAAAGGGACATAGGGACAGAGAAAGCGACTTTGTTTTATACTATGTAGTGATTGTCTGACTCCAACCACATTAAATTCGTTAGTTTTTCTTTTTTGGTTGTTAACGTCTCATTTATTGACAGCTTTTTTTTATATAGCCTCTTTTTATAATGTAAATGGAAGAACACTGTAGACTCCACGAATTCTTAGATTACTTCATATTTTGACTCACTTTTTTTAAATGATTATTTTGATGATTTTATTGTTTTTCTGAGTACAATATAGACCGGTTTACACTGTTCTTAAATAATACCTATTAATACTAAAATATGGAAATATTGTAACTACAACCACTTTTTTAAAAGAGTAACCATGGAGTTTCTTGCCGGTTCTTCTCCATAGGAAACGACCAATTTCGAACCGTGCACTAGCTTCTGACGTTTTATAAGTGCCCATATAGGCCTATGTGAAATAAAAAACTTTTGACTTTGACTTTGTCTTTATATGAATGAAAAATAGTACGAGTCGGAATATCGCACGCGATATTCGGCGCAGTGTAATAGGTCCTTAACTCATCGAAGTTTACGAAGACCGAAACATTTGTTGCCAAAAACTACAGAAACATTGGAAGTGTACAGCCGTAGTACAACCGTCAGCCATATTCTAACTATGTAATGGTAAACAATTAATTAATTAGAAACTAAATCATAGCTTTAAAGACCATGTATCTAAGCCATAACCATTAACAAAATAAAAACAAGATCACAAACAATATTGACATTCTTTTTTTTTACAATTAATTACAATGCTAGTGATAAGTTACTTGCATATATTATTCGAGTTGAAATCACAGAGTACATTTTGTTGAAATTGTGGCTGATCCGATCGTTCCGGGCCCGTGGCTCCCCTGGAAGATACCCCTGGGGGTGCCATGGGAACTGAATTCGGACCCGTGGCACCCCCAAATCCTCAAATCCATTCAACATGTATCAGTGGTATCACGGGTACTATTTCCTAGTTCCCATGGATCCACCAACCGGTTAGTGATGGGACAGATGGTCAACCGGTCAGTAGTGGACTGCAAGAATTAAACTGGGTGTATAGAAAATAGATCGTTCTATATTGAACTCGATTTGAACTCACCCAATCCAAGTGTGGTCAACGCTCTATTCCTGCGCGAAGGGAATCCCTCCTCGTCCTCCCCGGCCCGTGACTCTGCAACATGCGGTGTCCAACGTCGGGCCACGACGGCGATGATGCCGATAACGCTCTAAAGGTGACCGAGGTTGAAATGACAGTAGCGGGACGAAAGTTGAATGCCAAAAGTACTGCTGCAGGACCCGACGGCGTGCTTGGGAAAGCTTGGGTCCTAGCCATGGGAGCTCCTAATCTTCTACTAAAACGGCTCTTTAGCGCATGTATGGAGAAGGGCTAGTTCCCTCGTTGTTGAAAGATGGAGAAACTGGTCCTCATCGAGAAACCGGGGCGCCCTGCGGACTCTCCGTCTCCATACGGGCCCATCGTGCTGGTCAACGTGGTATTAGGCAAGCTCTTTGAAAGAGTAATTGCAGGCCATCTCGTCGTGTAGCTAAAACTAGTAGGGCCGGATTTTTCAGTTAGCCAGTTCAAAGTTATGCGCGTGCGAGCCCTCACGACGACGACGGAGGATGCGGTGCTCGGAGCGGGGTCGTCTTAGCGGTTTCTTTGGATATCTCAAACGTCTTTAATACCCTGCCCTAGAGTTGCGTTAAGGAGGCACTCCGGTATCACCAGGAGCCGACCTAACTTTGTCGTGTGATCGAAGGCTGCCTAACGGACAAGTTCATCGTCTATCTTTGTTAACAGGGAGAGTGGAAACGACGAAATATGTCGTGCGGTGTTCCACAGGTATCGGTACTAAATGCTTTTGTGGAACATCGAGTACGACTAAGTGCTGCGCGATCGGTGACCTCGCCGATGGGGTCGGCGTGGTCTGTTATGCAGATGACACGCTGGTGTTGGCACAGGGGTAGACGCACCAAGCGGCAGCCCCTGCTGTTGCTGAAAACTCCTTGAGGCGCGCGGGAACAGTGCGCACTGTTGACGACTTGGGCTCGGTTCGGACAGTTACAGGACGGTCGGGCAGCGAGCTACCCATTGCTCGCTGTTTGCAAGCCCGCGCTTACGATGGCCGGAAATCGGAATCCCAGCGGCGGCTAAGGCGCTGTAAGCGCCGTTGCCCGATACAGTTGGCCTCCTCCTTTGCTAGCATTACTGCTTCGTAGAAATAGGCGACCGCCTGCCACATCTCCTCGCTTCGGACCATGGCCTTTACCAAGGCCCGGCGCAAGAGATCGCCGCCGCCGATCGCCCTCAAGAGGGCACGGCGATGCTCTGCCCAAGCAGGACCGCTGTGTGCTCCACCGTGTCCTCCGGGCGTTCCGCACAGTGGCAACACCCGGACGTCACTTCCGCATGAATCCCGTACAGGAACCTCCCGAACTTACCATGTCCGGTGAGAACTTGCGTCATGCGGAAGGTGAGGATGCCGTGAGGTCTTTCCAGCCACATAATGGTGGCTTGCACAACGGTAAGAGGGGTTCACACGTCCCATCGACAGCCGGTTGAATTTCGAGAAGCACTTCCGACCTCTGGCTTCCAAACTGAAACGGACGGTGGTTGTCGTCAAACGGTTCCTGCATAACCTAGGAGATCCAGACGCCTCCTGGCGGAGGCTCTACTCGGCGATCAATCGGTCCATAACTGGTGTGGGCGCTATCGCTGCGAACGTGACCGGCGGCTAAGCTGAACGCTTAGCCATAGATTGACTTCCGAAACGGAAACCCGAGGTCCTGGAATGCAAGGCATAGAAAAAACACAAGAGTGGGTTTTAGTCACTAATTGTCTGACACCTCCACCCGCTCCCTCTCTGCTCAAAAGAAGTTATTTATGAAAAAAAGTAACCACAGTTTTAACACAAAGTACCTACTATTGTTTGTTTTAGGAGTAAGTACTAAGCACCGCACTAATTTACCTGGGGGAGCCACGGGTCCGAATTCCAGTTCCTGTGGCACCCCCAGGGGTATCATCCAGGGGAGCCACGGGCCCGGAACGGATCCGATTTGCAACTCGAGTCAACTCTGATTGGGCTGCGTTCAAAATTGAGTTTAGAGTTATCTCTAATGACGTCATTGGATAATTACTCTACCCCATTGAGACTCTACCCTGGCATTTTTGAACGCGAACGGAGTTCACCTGTCAATGTCAAGCATATTGCCGCTTACTCCAACCTACCCTGCTCAAAGTTAGGGTTAGTTGGGTTAACTCTAGGGTAGCTACTCGAGTTATTTATTATGAACGACCCTGGGTTGCAACTCTACTTGACTCTGGTTATTTTTGAACGCACTAACGTGCAAAACCCCAGTTAGGTCCACCGAATCAACTAAGTCCGTCAAGGCAAGTCAATATACAATAAACGAATTAATGAGTTCTCAAATACTTGAGTCAGATCAGATCAACTGGATTGGGTTTTTTTTTTATGGTGGGAAACAATCATGCAATGACATCCCCTGCTCTTGGGCGGACCGGTAGATAGTGTCAGACTCTTACTGACTAAAAGACCCACCCCGTTCCTTCTAGCCTTCATACCTGGGCTCGAGCACCCTTTCGGATAACCCTGGCCCCAGTAGATTTCGACCCGGCTGGGTCCCTGCTGTTGCTGACAACTCCTTGAGAACTGGACTGGGCTGGGCGGAACCGTTTTGATTCGTAAGACTACCAAGTGTTTCGGTTTTCAATCGTATTTAAATTTAAATTAGCACTTTGCCAGTATCATTCATGCGAATTTATAAATGGTTTATTTATTTAGTTATGTATGGCATGTCTATCAAGTTGATAAATACTAAGAATAAGATTAGTTTTATACAAACTTAATTTTCCCTAAATCGTTTAGTGTCAAGACTCGCTCGACTCGTGTCGTTGGGCTTTCATTCAACCGTCTGCCACCTGTCAATACTGAACTATTACCGATTTACCGATCGATGGAGTCAATTCGAGTTGAAAGAAAAAGCAACTCGTGCTACATAATTTGTTGTTTTACTCGAGTAACTCGATTAAAATAACTCGATTGAGTATGGGCTATAATCTTAGATTAGGTATTTAATCTAAGGCTATAATGGATTTTATCCCAATTTTTTTTTTTATATACTCAAAATGAATAAATACTCAATAACTCGTTTTTAATCGAGTATTTATCCAATAAACCCGAGTATTTATTATTTATTTAATCATTTTGAATATTTTATCGGATAATATCCCAACACTAATGGGCTGTAATAATCACTCACTCACTTTTAGTATGTTAAGTACTCTGTGGTGATCACTATCAGCTATAAAATAATAAATAAATAGGTACAAAATCCACAAAAATATTTTGAAAAGAGTGTGTGGAAGAGTGAATTGTATCAGTTAGGGTACTTTGTAATATCGGTGGTTGTACCTATGGTTCGTTTTTTAATTAAAGACGATGATTTTACATGTGCAAATGTCAAATTCTGAAAATATGTTGCCAGATTTTTAGTAAAAGTGATGCCTCCTAATTCGATTTTTCATACCGGCAAAAATAATAGCTTGAGATGTTATATATATTCGTCATCACCAAATCGAGACGAAAAATAAAATAACACAGCTTTAGCTAGTCTTTTTATTCTTAAGCTTAATTTATAAATTATTTTATGAGTATTTGCGTCTATCAAATTACTTTCAGGAAATACAAAAGCTGATCATAATTAGTTGCATAAAAAACGAAATTTGTTTTTACGTAAATTTTTCGGTTTTTTGGTCAGTATCGGTTGCGGTACCTCACTATTTATGAAATGGAAAAAACATGCAACATGGACTTTTGGCGGGAAACTCAAAGAGCGCGAATCGTTTAAAAGAAATTTTTATTACATTATTTTATTATTAGCAATAAGTAGTGCAAAAATCACGATCAAATAGTTAGAAAACTTTCATTACATGGATGGCGATGAGGACGGGGGTCCAGATGGACCCAATTCAAAGAGGGCGGCAAAAGTGGCCAAGCGCCACATAGACGCACAGCAGCAGCAGGAAAAGGAAAGTTATAATTTTGCTCCTTTTCTAAAAACTAATTATATCAGACAGTACCCAGAGCATTCTTGTAATACTGAATTTAAAGTTTATGTTGAGTCTCAGGAGAAAAAAGAGAAATTCGGAAATAAAAGCCCAATATATTTAAATCATATATTTACAACTGAAATAAAGGGTGTGGTGGCTCTGCAAAGAGTCAACGCAAATAAAATTGTTGTTGCGAACACAGCTAACAACTTCATAGCCAACTCTGGATTTTTGAAAAAATATAACTTGAAAGCATATATACCGGCAGCCCAAATAGAAAAAACAGGAGTCATACGCTTTGTGCCTATTAACATTTCTACCAAGGAATTATATACAAAATTGTCATCTCACTTTGAAATTATTGCAGTGCGACGCTTTACAAAGAAGGTAGGGCAGCAGCGAGTTCCTTTACAAACTGTTAGCTTGACCTTCCTATCAAATAATCTTCCTGAAAATGTACAATATGATCTATTCTCATATAGGGTTTTTGATTATGTTCCGCCTCTGCAGCAATGTTTCCGATGCTTTAAATTCAATCATTCAGCCCGTGTTTGTAATGGTAAGCAACGTTGTAGTTGTTGCGCTGGAGAACATCTTTACACAGAATGTAACAAGCCTGATGAACTCTGCTGCGCTAACTGTGGGGGAGCTCATTTAGCTGTATCTAGATCTTGTCCTATTAAAATTCAAAAAATGATAGAAAAACAAAAGAAAATTACTTATGCTAGTGTTGTAGAAACTAAAACATATGAACAAACCTTTCCAACAATTTCCGAAAATCTTAATAAAACCAAAAATGTTGTAAATAATAATTTAAATAAAACTACACCAGTAAATAAAATTGTACAAAAAGTAAATAAAGCTGTAAATAAAGTTAATGATAGTATCTATACTACACAGGCTCCTGAAATTAATTTAAAAGAACAATTATTAAATAATTCAGATTTAAACTCGGCTATTATTCGCACTATACTTGAAATTAGTAATAAGGGTGATGGAACTCCAATTAATAGTAAAACAGTTAACGATATGTTACATAAAAATCTTTCTGATAAACTTGATTTATTTACCAAAACAGTTAAGTTATTTTTATTAAAAATAATTCGTTACTCTACATAAAAAAAACAAACTTAAACTATTTATACTAAAACCTAAATAAATAAAATACAAATACACAAAGTACACTTAGGCGTCGAAGTACTCCTCCACATCGCTGTCATCCGGGAATGTGCCCAGAAGACTGGCAGCATTACCACGTTGAATGGCAATGCTAATGCTTTGAGCGAAGAACGAGCCAGCCCTCTGGTCACGCAAGGTGTCGATCAGTCGGCGAGAAATTTCCTTAAAAAGGAGACGCGCATTCGGACCCCATGACCCAAGCGTTTCGACCCCAAACGGCTCAAAACTGTAATTACCAATAAGGTTACAGTATTTGCGCCGTTTAAGGGTCTCAGCAGCCGCAGCGGCAGCGCCAGCACAGCCCGCCGTACATGGAATGTGGGATGGCGCAAGGGTGTCGACACAGGTTGCGTCCCACACCAGAGGCCTACCTACCTTCCACGGTACCAACGTCATACCATCTGGTCTCTTTCCATCGTCACGTACCAAGCCATTTGGTTCTAATACAGCGGGTACGCCGGCGGTGACAAGAGCTCGACGAATAATATCGTTGATGCTAGCGTGTCGAGCTATGCGGCCTGCGCTTCTGCTGCAGGACAGGCCATGGTGTCCGAGACTGTCGACAGCTTCGCCGCAGTGGCACCGATGTGGAGCAACACAAGGAGCACCTAAGCGTAAACAGGTTGCGAGCCGAAACGAGGCGTCATCCATCATAGTGCCTATGGTGGATGACGGGAGTGCCTGAAGCCATAAGCCCGACTCCCATTCCCCCACAGCCAGCAGACGCGCACGCTCAGCAGTATTTGAAGACGTATTAATTAGATTGTTACGTATAATACTGCAGAGCGGCACATCCCACCGTCTCTGCGAGGCCAGGTTGTCGGGCAAATCCGTGTTCGGACAAGCCATTTTCCAAGCATTCAACGCATCGGACAAACACGGTACCTCAACATCAACCAGTGAGGAAGATAAAATATTCCTGGTTAATGTATCAGTACCGTGCACCGAGGAGAGGAATGCTGGTAAACTTATACTTGCAATTTTGCGGACGCCGAGGCCCCCCATTCGGATGGGAAGCGTAGCTTGCTGCCAGGCTCGGTCGTCCAAGGCCATATTTAAGATAGAAGAAAGAGTGTTCCTAATAATTTGATCGACTTTTTCCAAAAGTTGTGGGTACTTCCAAAGATGGGAGGACCGAAGGCTATATGTAAATTTTGGCCCAAAACAACAGTATCGAATAAGTGTAAAAGCCGAATGCATATTAATTTTGAAAAGTCTATCCGAAACGTCAATAAAATTTTTTATTTTCTGCTCAATAAATTTTGGAAAGGATTCATCGAAAATGGGAGAGCCCAGGAGGTGAAGAGAATTCTTATCAGTAATTTGAATATTTGGTGCTATTGTATTAAATTTTGCTAAAGTCGTCTGTCTGTCAGTCGTTTGAGGGAGGTAAATTTCGCATTTTGAAAGGTTAAGCTGTAGACCAATAGAACTGAATTTATTTTCCAAAAAAATTAAATCGCTTAGGACTGTGTCTACATCACCTCCTAGGGTTCCGTCATCTAAATACCAGACATTGAATTTTGAATTTAGCTGCCGAATGATTGGATTTATTGCCAAACTGAAAATGACTGGCCCGAGAGGGTCACCCTGTTGACAACCGACGGCTGATTCCAAAAGATTTTCCTTATATAGTAATTTAGAGGGGTGCCTATAACATTGGTAAAGAAAACTGTAAATTTTGGGTATTTCTTTTTGAACTTCTGTCAACAAGGTATCCCTGTTCACGGAATTAAAGGCATTCTTGATGTCAACCTTAAGGATGACCTCACCTTCACTGCTGTTGAGGTAGGAGGACAGAGCATGTACCGCAGCCTCACAGCCCCCTTTGGAACCAAATCCCAGTTGTAGGGGCTGAAATTTGCTGGCCAGTGCTTCGCTGTAATAAGCACAGCAAATTTTGGCTGCGATACGACGGTATGTAGACCCTACTGCAATGGGACGAATGCCGCCATCTTTTTTGCGCAGGGCACATAAATTTGCCCCGTACAAAATGTCAGTGACGGCTTCGTTCACATTGCCGGAGAGCATGAGATTAATAAGGGCCGTGAGCTCCTTCAGAAGAGACTCACCAGCTTCCCCGGCGCCTGCGCTCATCAAGTCCTTGAGATGTTGTGGCGTCAGGCCGTCGAGGCCGCCGGCGGAGCCACTCCGGAAGGAGCACACGGCTGCAGAAACTTGTTGGGCTGAAATTTCAAGCGAGTTGGATTCTGAATTAGGGGGGTCAGGAAAGGTGAGATCATCTGCCGGGGCGGGGTGTTTGCTCTCCAGAGCTGCAAAAGTCTCTGGAGAGTACGGCGCAACCACATCGCTGCTAAAAATGATCCTGGCTGCACCTCTAATATCACCCTCGCCTAGTTTAGACTCCACATGATGCAATAAACCCCGTTCGGGGAGGTGTGATGTTAATTTTGGTTCGAAACTCTGGGCCGAAATATTACAGTTATCTTTAATTTGGGCTGTTAGTGATTTTTTGGTTGCCAAATTTTTTTGCACATGTAGAATTCTAAACGGGAAGGTGAGTAATTGTTCCCAAGCACTTCGAGAGTTCTCTTGCACGGTGAGGCGGACACAACGTGCCAAGTTCGACGCCACGGATGGCCTCGCTCCGCGAGGAACTCTTTTTAGAACCGGAGTTGAATTTTTTAATTTTGCAAGGGTATTCCAAAAAGGTTGAGGGGGTGAAACAGGTGTAGGGGGAATCGAAAATGTTGGGCATGAAGAAGGTACATTTTGGGGTTTGTGCTTTTTGCCCAAATGTACCTTCAAGCCTCGTTCACCCTTAAAAAATCGTGCTTGGGAACAATGAGGGCATCTCACCAGGACATCCAGCGAAGTGGCAGGTTGACTAGCACTTCGTAAGGCATCACAACTGTCGTCATTACCAGACATATAAAAACTTAGATACTAAAAATTATAATAAGTACTTACAGGTATAAAACGACATAAATAGAGCAGATTTAAAAAATAACACACTTATCACTATATTTACACTGTACAGGCACTAAAATTAAACTCCTAATAAATAACAAATTATAAAATACACTAAAAGTAAAGAAATACAACAAAAAAATTTCACCAAAAAAAAGTCAAAACTGACAATGTCACAGTGACGATTGTAGCGCAGCCGCCCTTGAAGCCTGGGGCGCCCGTACGCAGGGCAACTTTCCGTGGTTTTGTTTAAGAAAATTATTTCAATTTTATATTGCTCGCCGCATCGCCGCCACTTCGTATCGGCCCAGTGGCGGCGTTAGGGTAGGGCGCGACTGGGCGACCGCCCAGGGGCGCCAGATGTAAAGGGGCGCTGCGGGTGCTCCTTTATCTCGGCTTGTTCTTATCTTGAAGTAACCTATTCACTCTTGACTTTAAGATTCCCGAGTGGTAGCGACTCCGGCAGGGAATTCCACTCACTATGGTTACTCTTTCAAACCGTTTCCGAATTTTATTATATAGGTGTTGAATAATCAAATAACTAATAAATCAAATGTTTTTGTTATTAGTTCGTTACTATTATTATTATATTATATGTATTTATAAAATCAAACGCATCTTGACTTTTTGTGTTGACAACCCAAACTTCTTATACTTTAAATCTTTCTTAAACTTATGGATATAAATAGCACATTATCACAGTCTCACTTACGAATAGCACAGTTTAATATACAGAGTGCATATAATAAAAAACCCTTACTAATAGATTTCTTAGTAAACGAAAATATTGACATTTGTCTCTTAAATGAAACATGGTTTAAAGATAATAGATTATTTAGTATTCCTGGATATAATCTACATTTTCGTAATGCAAGCAATAAACACGGAGGTGTAGCAATATTAATACGTCCTTCTTTTAAATATAAACAGTTAGATACTCAATTTTATGAAGATTTACAAAGCATAGCTGTATTATTAACTACAGAATATGGTATTCTTTCAGTTTTGTGTGTTTATTCCCCACCTACAAATGGACATGCGAGAATGAACAGATTACGAAATTTAATTAATTCATTGCCTTCACCTGTTTTTATTAGTGGTGATTTCAATGCGCATCATATTGCTTTTGGCTGTGTCTCCACAAAGGGTCGCGGACAGCAGCTTTATGATATTATTGATGACTCTAATTTGTGTATACTAAATGATGGTAGTTGTACAACTATTCAATATCCAAATCGTAAACCATCAGCTATCGATGTTACTTTTGTCAGTCCCTGTATTGCTCCACTTTGTGACTGGTCAGTTTACGATAATAACATGGGTAGTTATCATTTTCCAACAATTACTTCTATATTATTGAGTGTAGATAAATATAGAGTAAATCCTCCCACAGAAAAATACTTATATAGTAAGTCTGATTGGAGTCGATATAGTGAGCTTTCTAAAGACTTTTTTAGTAATGTAAATGTGGTAGATAAAGATCCGTTACAAACATATAACCTTTTTTGCGATCAACTTAATGCTTTAAAAGATGAGTGTGTTCCTAAGTTTGTTCGAACATCGCATTATAAAAGTAAACCTCCAGCACCATGGTGGAATGATAGATGTAAACAGAGCGTTATCAATTCTTATGAAGCATTAAAGTACTATAGGAAAAATCCTACTATTGAAAATTTCATCAATTACAAGAGGTTGGATGCTATAAAGAAAAAGATAATTGCTGAAGAAAAAAGAAATGGTTGGAATAGTTTGTGTAACAGTTTTAATAGGACAACTCCCATTAGCAAAATTTGGAATAACATTAAAATGTTTAAAAATCGTGGAAAGATTAATAATAGGTCTTATTCTGATGTATTCATTAATTCGTTTTTAGATAAATTGACAGATAAGGCTGTAGAGGTCCCTAACTTAGAAACATATTTTAATGTTCATAATGATAGCGAAAATGCGAAATTTCTCTTAGAAAAGTTTAAATTTCAGGAATTTTCAGCATCTTTAAATTCACGTAGAGATACAACACCTGGTTTAGATGGTTTTCCTTATATCTTAGTCAAAAAACTTCATCAATCAGTTCAAAAACTTTTTTTAGACATTCTTAATAATTTATGGACTAAACAGATTATTCCTGAATCTTGGAAGACTCAATGTGTGATACCTATTTTAAAAACTGATAAGTCTCCAGATAGCGCCGATTCATACCGACCTATTTCATTGTCATCTTGTATAGGTAAAGTACTAGAAACTATGTTAAAAACTCGTCTTGACTGGTATGTTGAACACAATGGGATTTTACCAAACATTCAATATGGCTTCAGACGAGGGCGAAGTTGTGCAGACAGCTTTGTATCCTTTGTCTCCGATCTGAAACACGCGAGAAATAATAAACTTAACGCAATATGTGCTTTCTTAGATGTACAAGGAGCATTTGATAGTGTACAGCCAGGAATTTTAGTTAAAGTTTTATCGAAAATTGGTATACCTGGTCTCATATGCAAATGGATTTTTAGATTTTTGCATAACAGAACCATTTATGTCAAATATAATAATATTATACACGGACCTAAAACTGCATCAAAAGGGACAATGCAAGGAGCAGTGTTGTCCCCTTTGCTCTATAATCTCTACTGTAGTGCAATTTGTAAATATGTGAATAATCATAATGTAAATATCCTGCAATTTGCTGATGACCTTGTTTTATATTGTACAAACAGAAATATTAATCAAGCTGCAAGTATTTTGAATGATGCTCTAAAGGAATTACATACATACTATAATAAGTTGGAACTCAAAATCAATTCTAGTAAAAGTAGAGTAGTAGTGTTTGGTCAGGATTTACCTAGCACTGATATAAAGTTTAACAATGAAATCATTCCACATACAGATAGGCATAAATTTTTAGGTATAATCATAGATAAGAAACTTTCTTTTGAACATCATTTAAAATACATTGCCCAAAATTCTTTAAAAGGTCTTAACATTCTTCGATGTTTAGCTGGTGTTTCATGGGGTGCAGACCCTAAGACTCTTACAATTCTATATAAATCTATTGTCCGAAGTCATTTTGATTATAGTTGCCTTGCATATGTTAATATTAATAGTAAGTTTGTAAATAGTTTAGATATAATACAGAATAAGGGTCTCAGAATAATATCAGGTGCTATGTGTTCTACACCTATTAGAGCTATGGAAGTAGAAACAGCAATAATGCCATTAACACTTCGCAGATTACTCTTAGCTCAACGCTTTTGTTTAAAATTATTATCCTGTAAGAATCAATTAGTAATGAACAAAATTTTACCTTATCCTGTTCAATGTAGCACTCCTACGGTAACTGGTGAGGAACTTCTTTACCATCAACATCCAGAACTCTCTCAAGTACTTCTAAAAGTAAAAAGTAAATTTGATAAAGTTTTCTCTGATTGTTTATGGCCATGCTATTCAACACAATTGCAAATTTTATTTAAAGTTCCAAAATCTATTGATGCCTCAGTTTGCACCAATCAAGATCTAGGTAATTTCATAGATCACAATAAGGAATATTATAAAATTTATACTGATGGGAGTAAAGGAGAGTCTCATGTTCGTAGTGCTGTTTATGACCCCCAAATTAAATATGTACAAAGTTTTGTTTTAGATAATAGTTGCAGTATATTTACTGCCGAGGCATATGCAGTTTTAGAAGCACTTAAGCACATTGATTCTGTGGACAAATGTACACACTTTTTAATCCTTACTGATTCTCTAAGTTTAATAAAGAGTTTAAAAGGTTTAAACATTAACTTTAAATCAAATTATTTGCTTTTTAAAATTAAAATTATTTTAAATAATCTTAGTTCTAAAGGAAAAGGAGTTTTTTTCATGTGGATTCCTTCACATAGAGGTATAAGTGGAAATGAAATTGCTGATAAAGCTGCATATAATGGAACTAATTCAATAGATGTAAGTGCTGTTGTTAGGACTCCTTTTACTGATTGTTATACTGACATTAATATGGAAATAGATGAAGTTTGGAGAAGATTTTGGAAAAAAGATCAAGAACAGAAAGGCAAATGGTATGGCAGCATACAAATCGACTTACCCAGAAAACCCTGGTATTACAAGTTGAAGACTGCTAGCAGAGACTTCATTACAACAATAAATAGACTCCGATTTGGGCATAACACCGCACCCGCTCATTTGAACAGACTCAACATAATTGAAGATGCAACATGCACAGCTTGTAGAAAGTTCCCAGGAACAGCAGAGCATATTATATTCAGTTGTGAAGAATATAACTTCCAACGTCTCATACTTGCGAGTGAACTTTGTGACATATCTGAAGAAATGTCAACAAATATTGAAACCCGCCGCCTTATCGATTTGCTACAAAATAAAGACTGCTTTTTGCCGTTATATAACTATATTAAAAATACCATCGGAAAAATATAAAGAAAAACACGAGTGAAGAGAGTTATCAGGATATGATGGAAATTATAAAAATGAAGAAATGGCACAAAGGCCAACAGGCCATGCCATAAAATTGGAAAAAAAAAAAAAAAAACATGCAACATTCGTATTGTCAATCAAATCGTACTCTTTGATTAGAACACGAACAATAGCTGTACTACTCTCTCTAATCTGTGAATAGCTGTAATTAATTGGCTTGCCTATAATACAATAGCAGCGAGTGTTTTAGAAGTTTTGAAAATGGATGAACTACAAGTAGTTTACCTAACAGTAGGTCAAAGACGTTTTCAAGCGAAAAAGAATCTGCTTATTGAATACAGCGATTATTTCCGCGCAATGTTCAGCGGGTATTTTGTGGAAAAGGAACAAGAAAATATTCAAATCGATGTAAGAAATTTTTTTAATTTATTTTCATGGCATACATAATTATACAACGTTTTATAATATATGTTCACCCTGCAAACCATAAACCTAAATTGTTTATTATTTTTTAAATGTAGGTAACTTGACCAATTCCACTTTGCAGGTAGTAGATGAGCGTTCTATGGAGATTATTCTACGGTACATGGAATTAGGTTTCGTTGATTTGTCAGATTTCCCTCTATCTATAGTGGAAGATGTTTTCGCAGCAGCAACATTCCTACAAATCACTGAACTTACAAAACAAATTAATTATTGTTTAGAAGAACAGCTATCAGTTAGTAACTGGGTACAAATTAGAGAGTTAGCACAAAAGGTGCCATCACCAGACCTTGAGCAAGTAGCGACAACTTACGGACTATTGCAATTTAAATACATGAAGCCCGAGTACATTCCCACAATACAAACATTGTTCTGGTACCTATCACACCCATGTTTAAATGCAGAATCTGAATTGCAAGTCTTTACATTTGGTGTGAAATGGTGTGAACAGAAGGAGATGAATGCTCAAGGATTACTGATTATACTATGTTGTTTGGATTTTAGTCAAATTAAAACTGCAGAATTAGAAGATATGAGGTATAACATGATGATGAATGATGAAGATTTAATATTCGATTATGATTTAAGTCAAGTAAAGGATGTAATAACGGGCCTACATAAGATATCAAAGGTATCTACCATATCCATTTCAAGTATAGAAAAAAACAAAAACTTATTATGTCTAGAAGATGAAGAGGAAGTGTCTGAAGAACTCTATAATCTTGTGTTAAATATACTACGTGAAAGTATACAACGTAAGCTTACAATTGTACCAGCAGTGCCGATGTGGACTTATGAAGGTAAGAAGAAAGATGGGAAAGCTGAACTATCAGAGAACCACTTGTACACATACACGTATGACAGCGGCTTCAAGGAATGGTTACAAATAAGTGAGAAAAACTATTGGGGTTGGAATATAACCAACTGGACTCCAACAAAGATTGTAATGTGTTGCGGTGAACACGGAAGAGGTACAGGGAAGTTTATGAGGGACGTGAAAGTATATGACATTCTTAAAAAAGAGTGGATCCAACACGGAGTACAGCTGCCAGCTAGAAGACATGCTGGCCTTGTCGTTCTTGGGGACGAATTATATATTCTTGGAGGGGTAGGTGAATATAGGTAAGTTAAAATGATATAATATTATACTTGATCCTGACAGTTGTTATCATATAGTCCGAGCCGGTTGCACCACTATATTGGTTAAGCAACCATTCAAACAAACGGACACCAGGTGAGTAACTCTCTTTAGAACTGTATACATTTTGTTGGTAGCGGTGACTGGTCGCGCTAATCTGTCTTTTATCATCCAATGACATCCCCCTTCTCTGGGCGGAGCGAGAGGGTGTGTCAGACTTTAACTGACTCAAAACCCACTCCTGTTCCTTCGTAGTCTTTTATATCAGTGTCGAGTCTTCCTTTCAGAAGCAGACCCTTGGCCCCATTAGGCTAACCATAGGTGCCCAGCAGGGCCGACCTGCTGGGTACCTACGGTTTGCTGATATATTCTTGAAGTACGCGTGGAATAGTACGCGCCCTCGACGATTTGTGCTTGGTCCGGACGGTTTCCAGACGGTCGGACGGCAAGCTGCCCATTGCTCGCCGTCCGCAAGCCCGCGCCTACGGTGGCCGGAAAACGGGATCGCGATTCGGTATCCCGGTGGCTGGGGGTAAACGTCGCTCTCTCGCGCGTGCACTTTCGACCTCCTTTGCTAGCATTACTGCTTCGTAGAAGGAGGCGACCGCCTGCTCTTCCTCCTCACTTCTTACCTTCACCTTGGCCTGTACCATGCAAGGCCCGACGCGAGAGATCGTTGCCGCCGATCGCTCCCACGAGGACACGGTGGTGCTCCGCTCAAGCACAGGGGCACACCTTTACCGGATGCTCCACCGTGTCCTCCGGGCAGTCCACACAGTGGCACCCGGGCATTACTTTCGCACGAATCCGTTGCAGGAATTTCCCAAACTGACCATGTTTGGTGAGAACCTGCGTCATGCGGAAGGTGAGGACGCTGTGAGGTCTTTCCAGCCACGCAGCCACGCTTGAAAGAGGAGACTTACCGCCATAGTTAGCCCCCTATGCGCTGCCATCTTTATATGTTTTATGAATGGCGCGTTGGCATTTTATTACTACGACATTTGATGATCAAAACTATAACCACACGGTGTTCCTAAACTACCTCAGCCTAGGGAGCTGAAGTGCTGTAGTTACAGTTCCCGACCGGCAAGGTATTGGGCAAAGAGTATAATAAATATTGGTCCTCCCGATTTAAGTGGGCCATGTCACTCACTGCGGTCATCACCCTACGACCTCGCTCCTCTTTAGAGGTGTACTGCCGTCGAGAACTAGTGTCTGTTCGGGTGACATAGATGGCCGATCAACTAATAATAAATGATATTTATTTTTCAACTTGTTGTATTTAACACATTAAAGGTAGAACTACACTGCGTACACGTGTGACACACGTCGATCGGGACGTGTCGGTCTCCATACATTTCATACGGAAACTAGATTTGTAGAGCTACGCTAGATCCACGCCACGCGACGTTGTTCTACGTACAAATCGGCCGTGTTGGATGTACGTCGGTCTAATGTAGTTCTAGCACGTAATTATTTTCGTCAATTTAAACTAAACAACGCGGGGGTTTCCTATCTGACTCACGATTTGCAACGGAAGAAAGGATGAATCGGAAATGTACCGTCGCCCATCGTTGGACTGACCGTGGCGAGCGTAGTTAAACCTTGATCGATCTACTTACATAGACACGAGCCGAGTCCATCTTACCGAGACCCCCATCGATTACATTGTTATGAAAATTGAAACTTCAATCCTAAATACCTACAATACCCCATCGATTATAACTGGCTTGGCTAGGCAACAGGCGACTTCTTAGGGCCGACACTGTGTTAAGCAAGAGCCCACGCGGATAGCTGGGCCCCGTGCCTTTTTTGCTACGTAATAATTAAATACTACAAGCGGGTCTTTTGTATAGAGTCCGTCTAATGAAAGCGTGACCTGAGAAAAGGAGGTTACAACCAAAAATTTTGAATGTGGTATTATTGAAATAGTACGAGAAAAAAGTTTTGATACTAGAGTATTTTTTGTATTTAAGACAATTTTAGAATAGTTGTACAACAACTTAAATCCTTGTCAAAAACATGTGTGTAGACTTAATTATTTGGTGGGTGTATGGTAAATGTCAATAACACACAAAATGTTAGATAGTATTCCAAATTATTTTATTTATCTGATCTCTAAAAATTCGCTATAATATACTATTTAAATAATATTCTTTATTTTCCATTTGGCGTTCTAGCAAGAATACCAAGTGCACAACACTGTGATAGTAAAATCAAATAGTCAACATGATTTCAACTTCATCACGCCTCGCCAACACTATTAATGTGTTTCAAGATTGTTGGGTTGGAATCGATTCGTTTTAGCATAGAGAAAATTCAGATCTTTTGGGATTAGTCAAGTGGGAACATGTTTTATACTCCAGTGATTGTTTCAAATGATACGGATCGACTCGTGAGACACAAAAAGTTCAACAGCTGCTGCAGCAGCATCTCTCTCAAACTTGAACTAGGATTTTCGCGATTTGACAGAGTGAGGCAAATCTTTCATTAAATCTCAACTGCTTTTGAACGCATTCTACCACTCACTAGCATGTGTTTTTGATTAAGTCGATTTACCAAAAGCCTTCGTTGTTCGTTGTTTTTGTCCATTATGAAATTTGCAATGTGTCAGATTATCTAAAAATATAAGAAAAAAAAAAATCATTACATCCTTAATATAACTATTTATCAATATTGGTCGACAAGGATCAAGATTATAACGTCATACTAACTTATAAATCAAAAATCGTATGTAAACAATGTTGGTTTTTATTGAAAACACCTTCTTTCTCTTTTTGTTTTTATTTGAACTTATTAACCATAGTGTGTAGCAGTTTTTGCACGTTACTGTTTATTGTTTTTCCCACAATTAATCAATTATTCTTGAAAAATAAATATCAGTTTCCAAAAACTGACAATTGCAACCATAGACTTTGATGAGTTTGACGTGATTTTTTTCGGCAAAACAATGTTGCCAATTTAATTTAAAAAAAAAACTCCAGTTTACGCTTTCAGTAGACGCACTCTATCAATGCTACAAGCACACCGTTAAAGTTGAAATAGCGATACTGCACCTGCGCACCGCGCAAATTATTATTAGATAATAATCCGGTTTCCGCTACGGGGACGGTCGCATACGAAACACGCGGGACGTCACGCGCGGGCGCCCGCTCCTCTCCCGTTAACGCAACTTTGGCCCTTACGCTCTAGGCGCTTGACTGTGCGTAATCGGCCTTAAGCACGGCGAGAGCTAATGAAATGGTACTGGCAACCGAACATCACCACTTTGTAGTTGCAAATAAAAACTAGATAACCATTGACAATTTTATCAATATTGTGTCAAATAAGTGTCAACCAAAATGAACTCAAAAAATTCACGCACCATCTTCTCTAATTTATTGTAAACAATGTGATATCATGTCAAATAAACGGGTTACAATCACCACAATACTCCGTGCTAAAAATGCTGATAAATGACAATAGTTAACTAATGTCATAATACAAGATTTATAACTATGTTTTCTAACACTAAACTTAAAATTAACTAAGTATAGCAGTTTTGGGTTTAAGAGCATGCTAAAAGCCTATGAATGAAACAAAATGTCTTCTGCTATAGGCATAAGCATCGCCTTGAATGTTTTTCGTTTAAAAGGTCACTCGTCGCCGGAAGTTACTGAGAATATTTTAAAAATTCTATATTATTCGCTACGCTCGATACAGGTAAGTTTTGTATTAATTTGAGTTAGTTTTCGTCTTCATTGCTTACATGATTTTTTTTCTTGAATGTACATTTGCTTTAGTATTTGCAGCAAGATAAATCGAGAGATCACTTGAGTTTTTGACTGTGCAAGGTTTTAGGAAGTGGGGGTAGATGTTATAGTTATGCCTCTAACTAAAGCAAGACACAATGCTCTGGCTGTTATCTTTTTTTATTACTTATTAACCATGATTGTTGCAGAATTCGAGTAAAAGATTTACCCATCCACAATGCTGTATGAATCTTCAAAGCAATTCGGAGAGTTTATTTGAGCATAGTTCACAAGGTTTACATTTGAGACAAAACCAACATTATGAACATGTATGTAAGGCCTCAGTCTGTTCTTAGACTTCTCTTTTGACAAAACCTACAAACATCACCCTTTACAATACCTGTCCTAATATGTTTTAGATCAAATATCAAATAAGAATGACTACTGGATCTTGGGTAATCGCACAGAAGACAATTGACATGTGTACCAAAAGTTATATATCTTCTGAATCTATGAAGGCTGCTCAGAGAACTGCCAAAACAGTCGAGGGACTTGATATGATTCCGCATCCTAAGCCAAAACCAAGACCAAAGGAAAACCCATACGCACCAGAAATACCTGAGCAGAACCCCTTGCCAGGGCTTCCAATGCCAGCGTTTCCTGATGTGGCTATTCCTATTGTGCCTGAGCTCCCGTTGCCAGAAATACCAGAGATACCCATGCCACAGGAGCCTGGTACAGCACCAAAAAAGAAACCCTCTCCAGGAGAGCCGGGTATACCAGACTCTCAAAGAAGATGTTCTGCACTAGTTTCACATGTAGATTGCTCCATAGAAGATCCGTTGGGAAAATCGACAGAATTTTTAAAATCTAGCAGGGAATTTAATAGCAATATATGTAACATATATAAAAATCCTGATGAATTTATGACGCCGCTAATGATAACGGCGTTGCTATTAAGAAATCGCAGAGATTATATGCCCCAGGATAAAAAAAAATCTTATAAATTATTTTCTATCAATTCGGAACTTACTCAAATAAATGATATTTTATTTATACTGGAAAATCAGAGCCAGGACCGTAACAAAGTTAAATCATTCTCTTATTGTGACTATGTTCTTGGGATTACCTACGAACATTTTAACCAATTATATGATTTAATTAGTAAGTTACAGAGTCAAGTACAATATCCAAAAGTGTTAGTAAACAGGTTTTACGAATCAAAGAGATGATACCAAAAGAAAGATATGAGAAAAAAACTTAATAAGTAATAATATTGTAATGTAAACGAAATAGATAATTGAAATATACAAAACTGTAAGTTTCAGTGATTAATAAAGTACCTATCTAATAAAACTACTCATTATTTAATTTCAGTTTAATAAAATAGTACATTACCTAGGTACCAACGCGAACAAGTAACTAGAGTAGGAAAAGGTGGGCCGTAACCTCTTAAACATAGTGTGATCATACAAAGACGATCCCGCTCGAAAAATATTATGTAAAGACAACCATAGTGTCTCGATAACACAGCGCAGCACACTGGATTAGTGTACAGCTTGACCAGTGCTTCGCCGTAACCTCGTCGAGTCATTGCGGCAAAAGAGTGCAGAGTGGGAGGACACAATTTCCCTCCCTATCCACAGCCGTCGAATCCGGTGTAAAGAGGTCAAGTAGTGATCACCTGCCGCTATAAGTGGGTGGCCTGTAGGTGGGAGCAGATCCTAAAGAGGTACTGCGGCGCCTCGTATGCCAGACATGTGGACCAATGACTCCTGATTGAAAGAGCGTGACGAACTATGCAATTCTTCCAGGGCCCCGGCCAAAGGTAGTTCATGAACACCGTGTGGTTTTATTCAAGAGTTTTATTTAAGACTCTAAGAACTAACCCTTGATGTCTCCATCTGTTCCATATTTCCATTATTAAATTACAAGCTAATTACTTTTGATAATTCAATAGGATCCAATACGCTGTGTCCTTGAAAACTTGTAATTTCTCGCATTGTAGCAATATTTTCTTCAATAGAATTAGGGTCTGCTCACAAAGAGACGCGAATTTTCTCATACGTTTTTTGATTAGAATACAATTATAGAATTCCGGAACTTTATTTACCAGCTACATAAAAAATACACATTTCTGTGAGATAATTCGAATACACTCCGCGGTGTCGAAGCGCTGGCCAATGGTAGACGCGGCCAGTAAAAGATCGCTAATCCTGTACTGCTATTCGATACGCTCGTTGGGGTTCCGCCAGCGTAAAACAACTGCCCTCGATCAAGCATTAATGCAGCACATCGAGTCTCGGTATGAGATTGAGATCTCCCTCACTCACACATAATACAGACTACAAACCGTCACATTCAAGAAATTGCATAAAGGGGACGCCCGCGACGAAAACCCGTCACGTGGCAAACCGCGAGTGCACGCGCGTGTTCTCGCGGATGGTTTCCGTAGCGGAATCTGGATTATTACCTACTCAATGACGCTAGTTCGATTTTAAAAGTGTGCATGTAGTCGTTTCGACGGAGAACTTAATATATTAATTACGTAGCAAAACGGGCGCAGGGCCCGGCTCTCTACGTCGGATACCCGCGCGGCAAGCCGCAATGGAGCACTTTGTACGAAACCGCGCGGGCGTCCGCGCTACGCAGTTTCAGCCATAAACACTTACCGAGTCCAGACCGTGTGGTAAACCCTCAAACGAGCAGAATATATGACCGACAAAAATCTGACGCTCGCATAAGAGCAAGGCAATTTTTAGGGTTCCGTAGCCAAATGGCAAAAAACGGAACCCTTATAGATTCGTCATGTCTGTCTGTCTGTCTGTCTGTCTGTCTGTCTGTCTGTCTGTCTGTCCGTCCGTATGTCACAGCCACTTTTTTCCGAAACTATAAGAGCTATACTGTTGAAACTTTGTAAGTAGATGTATTCTGTGAACCGCATTAAGATTTTCACACAAAAATAGAAAAAAAGCAATAAATTTTGGGGGTCCCCATACATAGAACTGAAACTCAAAATTTTTTTTTTCATCAAACCCATGCGTGTGGGGTATCTATGGATAGGTCTTCAAAAATGATACTGAGGTTTCTAATATTATTTTTTTCTAAACTGAATAGTTTGCGCGAGAGACACTTCCAAAGTGGTAAAGAGTGTGTCCCCCCCCTCTAACTTCTAAGATAAGAGAATGATAAAACTAAAAAAAATATATGATGTACATTACTATAAAAACTACCAACGAAAATTGGTTTGAACGAAATCCAGTAAGTAGTTTTTTTTTAATGCGTCATAAACCGAAAAAAATACACTATTATTAAAACATCGATCAAAGTTACAACACATTACAAGAACTTTTATATTATGTTACTTGCTGCTACGGAACCCTTCATGGGCGAGTCCGACTCGCACTTGGCCGGTTTTTGTTTGCTGGGTTGATTGGTTTGAAAAATGGTTTCCATTATTTGCATGCCTTTCTGGACAGTAAGGATGGCCCATCCGACGATAGTAGTCAGAGCTCGGGAACGAGTGCTCCCAATGGCAGTAATGAAGCTGTAAAACATAATGGACTACCCTTACATTACTAAACAAATAGTTATAGTACCGCTACTACAGGTAGTACTCTAGTAAAGGAACTCGAAACACTGGTTCTGGTCTCGGACATTCTTCCTGCCGCTGTTACTTGTTTCAGCCCTAAGGGCTATATTTCACCGAGACACCATAGCGGCGCGAGCAGTCGCCGTTACCAATAAAATGTATACAGCTCTATAGAGTTATTCTGCTGGTGTCCGTTTGGTTGGGCCACCAAATTGGTGGCGCGAAAAACTTGGACGTGTGGCGACTGGCGTCTGTATGGTGTGTAGTTTGGAAGCTTAGGGCTATACACCACAATTTTTTAATTATTACAAATACTTAAAGGGCTTATTAGAAAAGCCCTTGTTATTTTTTAAGTAAAATCTCAATAAATAATATTCATAAACAGCAAAGTTATTAGCGTTGATTTTGTCCCAAAATGTCACTCAATTTATGGAAATATTGTGCAGGCTATTGATTAATGAATAAATAATGGACAATTAAGGAAAAACACTGCCTGCAGTATTTTCGAGTGTGATACGTGACTTAGAAAAGTGTAACACCGAATAACACGTCCCCGTAAGTTTACGAATACGAAACACTTAACAACGAATGCACGCTACCACGAAAAACTTAACGCCGTAGCAATGCGATCTCGAATAACTAAATCTCTAATATTCACTTTTTCGAAACACTTAACAACGAATGCACGCTACCACTAAAAACTGAAGACCGTAGCAATGTGATCTCGAATAACTAAACCTCTAAAAGTCATCGTAAAAAGTCTTTATTCATATAACAATCAACTAAATAGAGAAAAAAAAAGTAATAATTATGTGTCAATCAACCAAATCAATCGTTTTTCCATGACAATACAATCAACCAAATCGAACATTGAAAAAAAAACTTTAAAAAATTCAGTTAACGTTTAAAATAGCACAAGTATGCAAGACCATCTAACAATGTGGTTAACTCCATTGTGTCCTTTTTTTCCAAATGTTTTTTTAATTTTTTGTTCCCTATTTTCTTTTTTCTTTGCTCTTTTGGTTTCTTGAGACTGTGAATTTAATTTTTCAACTATTAATTCTGTATGTTTTTGTTCCTTGTTTAATTCTTCTATGGTCTTATATAAATTCCATTTCTTTCTGCCCAATAGCAATTGTTATGTATGATTGATTTTATGATGAATTTACCTTTTCGTGGTCAATTTTAGGATTTCGGTTTTTTCTACTTTTGACTACAAAAATATGATCAGTAACGGGTACAGATAGAGCCCCATTTTTTTTCTGTACTAATTAAAAAGTAGGGGTGTATTTCACCGGGACACGCAACTGGATGCGCCACCATGGTGTCTCGGTGAAATAAAACCCTAAGAGCTCGTGGTTGTAAGTAAAAGTTTAAGATTACAAAGTAACACTAAATATTTTCTTTATATTCCAGGGTAGTGTTAGACAGCGCTATTGTATACGACTTAAAACAGAGGAGTTTTAGAAAAATTGCAAAACTGCCAGACGCGATACAGTCTCCTGCTGTTTGCACCCACGAAAATGAAGTGTATACTATTGGGCACAAACACATCTACAAGTATGTGGGCACTGGTCAACATAAAGGGTGGCAAAAGGTTATAGAAACAGAAATGACCCCGAACTTCTTGATCTCATACCACGGATTCATATATGTGGCGCAGAGTTACTTTCCCATTCTGTATAGATTCCGACCAGGCAAAGATAAAACTTTTACGGGGAAACAATTTACGGGGTTACATTATCCACCTATGGCTATATGTAATACAGGTGAGCATTATATATAATTTTTTTTTTTTTACTATTTTTTTTTTAGTCTTTTCAATTCTTAGATCGCCACGTCAAAAAAGCAAAAGCGTACTCTTGATGCCAAGCTACGAATCTGTCATGTAGTCGTGACCGTGGCGTGTTGGACACATTTTGTTTTGTCATGTATATATTACGGCTAATAGCGGAAGTGCAAAATGGTAATGAGACTACATGCATGGTTTTATTATGTTGCAGGACGAAAAATGGTCGTTTTCACAAGTGCTGTTGGCGTTGACCAAGAAATAATGACCGTCGAAGAGTTTCTGGATGAAGCTGAACCATATAGGAGTCGAAGGATTCCTTGGTCACAACTAGTGAAGAAATGCGTTGTTCATACGACAGGGTCTTGCGCAGTAGCCATAGATCCGCCTTCCAAAAACTACGTTGTGTCAGCGTTCCACCAAGAAATTGTTGCGAAGAATGCGGAAGAGTACCTTCCTCCCAGATTGGACGTCAAAATCAAAAAACCAAAATGGGAGGTGTCACGCGCTTCGTGATACGTCGTGAGGTTTTAGGTTAGTCTTCATAATAACATCCCGTATATTAAAATAAGATATTTTTTTCTATATACCTACAATAGATTTTTGGTAAAAAAAAAAATCTTTTTCGTAGGTACATTTAATGTATGTAATTTATTCGTAGTTTTCAAAAGTATACGTACTTTTTTTTCTGACTCTTCCCCCCTTGTTTGGACTTCATGTGATTAAAGAGAGACCAGTATAGTATTAATTTTGGTGATATTTGATTAAATATTTCGAAAAATTACGAATGTTTTTGGCTATTTTGAACCTATTTTTTTTTAAGATCCCAGCTACTTCGCACTGTCTTCGGAGGTGTAAAAAAATGTTACTTCACTACCGACAAAAATAAAAATGTTAAACTAAAATGTATGTGATATACGATGACGTAGGTTGTTGAAAGTATAAGCGGGCGAGAAAAAAAAAGGTATTTTATTATTGTTGATAAGTTTGCGCTTGGCCGCCATCTCCCCTGATGGAAAGTGACGATGCAGTCGACGATGGAACAAGCTTACTTAGAAGTAACCCTGTGTATTATAGCCCCTTAAAGGACAACCCCAATATAGAATAGAAATATAATAAAACACAAAAAAAGTAATTAATTTACATTTATTTATTACTTTATTCATTTACAAACATACTCAAAATTATTTATTAAAGTACATACAATTTGTACAAGAACTCCACAGTAAAATAAAGACAAATGATAATGTTAATACTCATAATATTACTCTAATTACCATACTTAAATAAAAGTGACAGCATTTTATGCGATCTCAGTGAGACTAGTAGTCAACAACAATAAAATAATCTTTGCAATTAATAGGTATATAACATGAAGCCAAAAATGTTATTCTATAATTATTACGTCACTGGTATAAAGTAACTTATATGAATAATGTGTCTATGTTAACCGATGTTATTTACAATGAATAAAAAACAAATAAGATAAATTTCTAGTATGTTAAGGCCACTCAATGTAATGCATGAATACATGCACGTCTTATAGAATGATTCAGCACCAATTGGATCATAGTTACATTCAAGATGGCGTTGGGTAGTCAAATAATAAGTAACTGTACACACTCCAAATAGAAAAAAAAGTTTCAATAGTTTAAAGAAACTTTTCAAATCTGATGGAAGGAGAAATTGACAATTAACAGTATAAGGACGCAAACACTGAAATGTGACGTCACCGCCATTAGGTTACGTGTGCACAAAAGAGATAGCGAGATATTCTCTCGCTAAGCCCCCCACTCTTTCTTATACCAATATTTGAAATGCATGTTATTTGTAGTAAACAGATAAATACCTGATTACGTCACTAGCACTACACAGAGGATCCAACATAACTATTTATTAAATGAACGTTAAAACTTACTTATCATATTTAAAAGCTCATATCCATCGCATGTATCTTATAATTAACATTAAATATAAACAATAAAGTGATGTATTAATTAATTTACGGAAGCATTTCATTGATAAAGATTCTGTTTCAAAAAATGTATTTGGCATTTACAAGATCGCTAGTATACAAAGTTATTGGAAGCACTACATATCAAAGTGTTTGTGTAGAATAGAAAATTATGAATGCATTCTCTTGGTACAAAAATATCCAACTATACACTATCAAACTTTAGCACGTCATCAAGGCACGTTTCAAGGCCTCATCCATTCGCCATTACATTAAATAATTATTACTGTGTTGTACAAAAAATATTTATTAATTTCAACTAGATTTAAAACTTTCACTATTTATTTGTTACGAACGCCTATAATCTATGTAGTATTCTGTAGTACCCATACCAGGGTTGTCAGTTTCGTTAATAATAATTGTATGGCTTACTTCACTAACCCTCTGTTGGGGGAAGTGTTTACGTCCAGCCACCAGTGAGTTTGTGGAACAGTTCCTCGTTCAGGGTCTGGTTGGCATCCTTGGAGCGCATGGAGAGGAATATGTAACCTCCGATGAACTCGTGGACTACTTTGCAGTCCGCGGATTGGACTGAGAATATTATATTGCCTTCTTCGAACTGTACCATCATGTGCTTTATCTCCCAGTTTACGTTCCATGCCTGAAAAAGTAGGAAAAAAAAAATAGATTTATTTACGGTTCAATAAAATATATTGTTGTAGCAGCATCTACAACAGTGCCACCACATCACAATCATCATGTCGAATACACACACACTTATGAACTTAAAGACAAATTTCTACATTGTGGTATCATAGTTCTTTGCACGATTAGAACACATACAACAGTCCAAAAACAACTATCTGGGTAAGTATCCAAACCAGCCGCCCGTCTGGTCAAAGCATCAGCCCCTTTCAATAGAGCTATATGAGACTACACCCTATTTCACACACCTCTTTACTTTGGAACTCTTCAATAATATTCGTGTGGACTTGGACATATTATGTCGACGTGGAAGTGACTCCATCGAACGCCTTGCTATACAAAGAAAGGTGGATGGGACGAGGCCGCGTAGCTTATCAGCGATGTGATATACCTACAGACCAGATCAAAGCGGCAGTTGGGGCGGCTCATTGAAAGAGTACGCCCGGATGAATGCCAGCAGGCAAAAGTGGCGGGAAGTTGTGCGGCCTACCCTGGCACCGGTTTCCGGAGAGCAGCTATTATAACAACCACAACCTGAAGAGCGTAACGAACCTGAAGAAGGAGTTAAATAGATGAAATAAAACCTCACTCACTTTCATAGTACTAAACCGCCACGTCTTGATATGATCGCCGGTATTGGGGTCCAGTCGCATAATCCTGTTATTCGCGATGCTAATGATCTCGTCCCGCTTGTGTCCCATGAAGCGTACCACGAACATGGTCTGACCGTAGTCGCGGAGATTCTGCCAAGTCTTGATGTACTGCAGCTTGGCTTCGAGGAGTGGAAGGTCTTTCACGTTGGCGTGGCTTTCTAACACGCGTTGGGTGAACTGGAAAGAGAAATGGAAGTTTTTTATTTGATACAAAATATGCGATCGATTACAACAAGACAACACAATTTTGTCTTTGTTAAGAGAGTATGAAATATCGATAGATTTATCGATAATTTAACCAAAAAAATATATACAGCCTGAAAAAGTTTGCTTTTGTATCCAGGAGAATGGTTGATCAATATTTTAGAAAATTCACAGATTAATTTTTTAATAAAAAAATTTAAACCAGTTAATTTTTGTAGGTATAATTTTTATCAGCTTTTTATATCATATCAAATTAAAAAATAGTAGAAAATGTTTAAAAGTGGACTCTTTTACATTTTTTTTCATGTTTATAAGAATTTGGTCTCACTGAACTCCAAATGTAGTCCCAAATCATATTTTCGTTGTGTTGGCTCTTATAACAGCTTTCGAAGTCCATGTTGTCTAGATGAAAACGTTCTCTTTGTTCTTATGAATACGCCCCCATGTTGTTTTTAAAGGTATCTAAATAAGCATGTAGCATATGTACCCTTAAAGACATTCTGCAGCCCACAGTTTTAAAATCTTCTAACATGTTTTCAACTTGCTCTCGGTAACAGTCTGTGAGAGTGAGAGAATTCTTCGTCTTCAATATTTTAACTCTGAGATAAGCTTGAATGAGACAATTTTGTAGGAGGTTCAGGTGCTGGAAGTTGTGGGCTATGAGAGATTGGAGCCGAAGACTAAGCAAGATCAGGATATTCAATAGGTTTTGTATTTTTCAGCAGGATTAACTACGCAAAAATAACAGTCACCGACGTGATCTTTTGGCCATCGCCAAATTCTTGGTACTGCGAATTTCATACTCCGTTTTTCATCTCGATATCAACCTAAATTAAATAAAGATAACAATACAAAATTGTTTATTTAAAAGATATGATTTTTTTTTACTAAACTTTTCTTTACCTGCCTTCTAAACATCTTTTGCAATTACTGCAAGCAACATGTGGAGCCCAAGGTATATCTAAATTACGCACAAGGCATTTAAAATAAGCTTCGTAGGCTTCACAAAGTTTTCACATGTATTTAAATAAAATATTATCTCTCTTACTTTAAATAACTGTACCACATATATAACTCAATGCATCAGCTTCATTTTTACACTTTTTAGATGATATTTTAACCTCTTTGAGTCTTCTAAAAAACAGTTAATTCTTTTTTTTCACTTAAGTAACATCAGTAGATGCTGTGTGATAGTTACGGCATCTTAATTTTTGTGCGGTATTTTTAAAAACATCATGATGACTATTGAATACTTTTTTCATTATACTAACTCAAGAAAAATTATTTATTGTCATAATCACCACAAAAGCAAACTTTTTAAGGAATATTGGTATTTTTCCTTCATAATAGATCATAGTGAATAGAAAAATCACAAAATAAACTTTAGGACAAAGACAATTTATTTTTCTGTAGAGTTGTGTTATTCAAAAGAGATGGGCACAAGAAAACAGCACTTTGCCGAGCAGCGGGAGAAATCTGGTTGCACTTTTATTACTAAGTTTTGCCCGCGGTTTCGCCCGCGTACATGGAACATAGTTTATGTCACTCAGGAATAATAAAGCAGCTTTCTATCAGCAAAAAAAAAAACAATCGGACGAGTACTTTCAGAGATTATCTTCTACAAACAAAAAAAAAAAACTACCTCTATAGCTTTAGTGTAGGTTGTGATGATTCCATGTTATTAGGAAGTTCCGCATTTTACAGGTGTTCCTAGAATAAGCGCGTAGAGTGTCACCTTTGACTTAAGTTTCTTGAGGAAGCGCGGCGCGAGGTAGTTGTCGGGCTGCAGATGGTCGAGGTGCGGCAGCGAGTGCTGGTTGAGCGCGGCGGCGGGCTGCGGGCGCTGCAGCGCGAGCAGCGCGCGCACGGCGGCGGCCTCGCTGGCGAAGGCCGCGTCCGCCAGCGAGCGCCCGCGCGCGCCCAGCCGGCACGCCGCCACCCACTCCGCGTATTGCTCCTCCTTAAATATCAAAGGTAGTTTCAAAATAAGACCAAGTAGAACCAGCCCTTTTTGTACTGTATGCTTTTTAATTGTCTATTTTTTTTATATACTTTGACCTCAGGGACGTACGAGCTATAAAAAAAAATAAGCCCAGCTTTTATGTCAAAATACATGACACCTAACATCTAAATCATAGAACATAATAAACGAATAAAATAAAAACACATAATTGAAGATTCATTCATAACATACAGATACGTTGCCACTCTTTATGATATCCGATCTAACTCTAATACTTAAAAAAAAAAATATGATCACTAGTATGTTGCTTTTTCTCAATCGACGTGTTAACTTTTGTACCTGGCATATCAGTCAGCTATCTCTATTTTCCATAGAAAACATTAATAGTGTGTAAAATTTGATGGTATAAGTACTTATTCGGTAGGTTGTTCTAATAAGACAGTATTATGCCTGGCTTTAGAAAATGAATTAATGGAAATGATTCGTGTGTGTAACTTACGAAAATTACAAGAGCCCTCTATGGCATACGAGTGAAGTTACACAAAGTTTGTTTAGACCGGCTACTATAGTTGTATGTAATTGTTTTGATAGATTTCTTTAGTTTTCAGTCATTAAAATTTTTGTGATTAGTTATTACTGTAACTTAACTGCTTCTGAAGAGATTAAAGTTTATTATCTTTAAAATGAATTCGGAAATGCATCCAATTGTTCCATTTGAAGTGTGTGTACATACACACACATGTAATCGTTACTTGGCAAGGTTGATGATAACACAATGAGTTTTAGAGATTAATATGATTCCGTAACTTCACATAAGCTTACTCCTGATTTGAAAATTTCTCAGAAAACGAAATCACATATTACGCAGTTTCATCGCTCACTTTACTGCTTAAAAAAAATTAATGTAGCAAGAAATTTTGTACATGACGGCGGATATCAATTGAGGAGGAGGTGAGGTTCTTTTTTATTCGGAATATTAGGTAAGTAGTAGATACGTTAAGGTTCCTTGGCTTGCCCCCTATTAAGGCATCTGTCACGCTGCTACACTATGTATTTACTACTCCTGTATCGTGAGTGCGTTAATAAACATGTAAACTCACATACACAGAACACCCAGACCCAGAACAATTAACAATAACCGCTACAAATATTTGTTCCGTACGCGATACGCAGCGCAGGAGCCAATCGCTGAACAATACGACCGTCAAAAATAATTTAACTGTAAACGGAAAACGTATGTCTTTCCGACTTAGATTAAGTAGATTCGTAAATGATCCATACGCCATAAACAATTTTGCGTTTGTGCTTAGTTGCATGAAAATAGGCATACATTCTTAAGGGCCAAGCGCCCGAAAAGTGCCATAAAACAGTAATTTTCTGAGGCCTACTTCTCCGTGTAACGGCTAGGTCAATTGGTTTGAAAAAAAATATATGTTTATTATAGATTCATGAACAATAATATCAACATTTAATTTTTTCGTGCAATTAAAACTTCTCTCAAAAAAAAAGCAATTTCGCAACTTTACCCTACTCCTTTGAAACGGCTTGGACCTTTAGAAAAATTTTTACGCATAAAAATTGGTGGTTAAATATCCTTCAAAGTGAACATTGCAAATGTAAATCAATCAATATCTCGCAGAGAAAATGGATTTAAAGCGCTTTCCGGGCGCTGCTGGCCGCAAATAAATGCACAGATTTGCGAACTGCCGCCTAGGCGAGTGCGAGAGTTGCGTTCACATAATTTCGGTCAGATGGTTCAAGGGACTATACGCCTTAAATACTCTTATTTATTTGAATTTTGCAATTTCTGAAAAAATATTTTAATGCTATCATTACACTCGAACTGGCAAGAAAGCTCTTGCACACATAGGATACAAAGAAAAAATAGAAAAGAGTACAGTACCCCTAGCTAAGTTGATAATCTGCAATCGTTAACGCTAGTAGAAAACTTCAGATGTACGGGAATGACGTTCTCAACTCTCAGTCACGTGGTCAGAACAAAAGAATCGGGGTCGTGGTCAACTCGAGGCGTTCGACGCAAGAGAAACGGTTGTAACTTGGCTAGGGATCAAGCTAACGAAGAAACAAAACTGCTAATTCATTAAATCTAATTTTGATTTAATGTTATAATTTATCTTTTTACAATACTACACATTCTGAACTTAAATTACAAAGTCGTAAAGACGATATTTAACAAATACTGTACTTACATTCTCACATTTGAGCCACATTTCGTGCATGGCATCTTCTGCGGGCACTTCCAGCTTGATGCTGTAGCGACCTGACGCGGGGTGAGCGTCTGGAGTTACCTGGTGGTGGACAAAGATTAGGATTAAAAGACTGGTGAAAAAGTGTGTAGTAGATATGTTTGAGAAGAATATTAAAACAAAGAACTAAATAAATATGGAGGACAAAAAAAAAAAATATTTTTTGCACTATCTGATAGCAGTGGTGGCCGAGTGGTAATGGCTCCGACTTATGAGTTGTAAGTCGCGGATTCGAGCTCAGCCAGGCGCATTATTTTGTGAAATTTATTTCATTACCAATGCTCTCAAAACGATGAAGGAAAACATGATGAGGAAATGCCGGTTTGGCATGTTCTAGAACCAAAAAATTCGAAGACATATGTGACATTCACCAAGCCGCACTGGGCCCGCGTGGTGGATTACGGCCCATTCCCTCTCTTAGAGAGGAGGCCTGAGTCCCAGCAGTGGAAATATTTATTTATTTATTTATTTATTTATTTATTTAGTACATGGAAGACTTACAGCTAATAAAACCAGACAAAAAAAAAGGAATCCATAATCACTAGAAAGCCAATTACAAGTCCTCACGTGTAGACATTATTATATAAATTAAATAAGGTGTGAGCACAAAAACAAAAAGCTGCGCTTCTTGGTTACGTAGGATACAGCAAAAATCCTTAGCTTGCACTTAAGAAACTAATAAATAAACTAATAAACCTAATGCTATTTGAAAAATTTGAGACTTAAGCTCCTTCTGGCCGAGTTCACACTAATGGTGAATGGATCCAGATCATATTCCTTGCATATATCATTGAAGTTACTGCTTGCACGCACGATATAACTGTTCCGTCTATAATTTGAAGATGTGTGAGGAACACGAATGGGTGGATTAAAACGAAATGTTTTATTTGGCACATTAAAATAAAACTTGGATAAAAGGTCAGGACTATCAATCTTGTTATGAAGGATTTTGAGCAAAAACAGACAGTCGGCAATTCTACGACGATCTACCAGTGGTAACAGATGATACTTCTTACACAGTTCAAGATAATTAGTTGACTGATATGGAATCTTTTGATGGAAGCAAAGATATTTAATAAAACGTCTCTGGATGTTTTCAATGCGGTCTATGTATTTATGATAACGCGGATTCCATATCTGAGACGCGTACTCTAGATGACTTCTAACAAAAGTACAATACAATATTTTTAATGTTTTAGCATCCTTGAAACACTTAGAGAGACGAATAATAAAGCCAAGTAGCTTGGAAGCTTTTTTGACAATTGTATCAATGTGTACGTCAAAAATTAATTTAGTGTCGTGATGGACGCCCAAGTCACGAATAGTATTGCACCTTGGCAAGATCTGGCCCGCCAAAGTGTAAGTGTTAGCTATGACAGCACGTTTTCTAGTGTAGGTGATCACGGAGCACTTTGATGGGTTCAGATCAAGTTTATTAATACGACAGTACTCTTCCAACCGATGCAAATCAGCCTGAAATGCTAACCTATCTTCGACCGTTGAAATGGTGGCAAAGATTTTCATGTCATCAGCAAAGCACAGCATTTTAGAAGAGTGTAGGCACTGGTCGATGTCATTCACATAGATAACGAATAAGAAAGGACCGAGCAACGAACCCTGAGGTACTCCACTGGGCACATTTACCCAGCTAGACATATAATTGTTAAGTACTACCGCCTGTGACCTGTTGTTAATGTAAGAGGAGAACCATCTTAAGAGGTCCCCACGGATCCCTAAGGAGTTTAGCTTTTTAATCAGAGTATCGTGGTCGATCCGATCAAACGCCTTGCTATAGTCTGTGTAAACCACATCGACCTGTTTACCATTGTCCATAGCATCAGTAATGAAATCATTAAATAGTATCAAATTAGAAGTGGTAGAGCGTCCTTTTAAAAATCCGTGTTGGAAGAAGCTGAGTGAGCTAGCAAGGGCGGGATATAATTGGTTATAGACAATCCTCTCAAATATTTTAGCTATAATGCATAGCTTGGATATAGGTCTATAATTAGTGACCTCAGTTTTTGACCCCTTCTTATGTACAGGTGTAATAAAAGCAGATTTCCATACTTTAGGGACAATACCAAATATTATAAAAAAGGCTGATCTTGAAGTCATAAAAAATCTTGAGTCATGCCTACCTCAGCGCCGCGCAGTTCAACAGCATACGAAGGTGTCTCTCCTTTACCGGCGGCCTCGCGAGATGAATGTATGCGCAGTACACCGTCACGGCACGACACCCATCCTCGCTTGTACGCCTTCAGAGTGAAGCGTTTGGGCCTGTGAAAGTATATCATGTTGCTACTATACTCTCTTCAAAATACATTAGACATTTATGAAAACTTTTTATTACGAGTATTATCCGTTCAACCGATTTTGACTTTAATTACGTTGGTGGCGTGACAAATGGCTGCAGTAAATACTTGTTATTGTTACCACTTTTTTTTTGCTTTTAATGTCATCCTTTATGCCTACGAAATAGAAGTTAAAATTGGTTCAACAGACAGTAAAAAAGGTTTCTTTAGATGTCTAATCTTAACGCGAAAAGGGTATAGTATCCGATGACCTAAGTAATAGTGCAGACTAGCCCAGGATAGAAAGGCTTTTGCGTTATTGATAAGGCAAAAGGGTTTTGTTAAAAAAACATATTAATAAAATATGGGTTTACATTTACAGAAGATCTCAATATACTAATGTTATTAATAAAATAAGGGGTATTTACATCACGGATGGGACTTAGTCAGTCTAAGTTGGACACTCCCTCTCGCTCCATCCAGAGCGGGAAAAGTAATTTGATAATATCCCTCCTTCACAAAAGGGAGTATTTAGGTAGTATTTAGAGAATCTTTCTAAGTTTATTACATAAGGAAGTAAACTCAGGTAAAATGAATACCTAAATGTATTTACGTTAATTTGTCAAATCCAATAATATAAATCTATTTAATACTTGATAGAGGCAATAAGGTTTTAAAAACATTACACTGAATATCAGGGAATTAAAGTCTGATAAATCATTAAAATCCCTGAATGGACATTGTTTTTTTTTCGGTGGGTATTAATCAACCAATGACATCCCCACCCTTGGGCTGAGCGGGAGAATGTGTCAGAATTTTACTGAATAAAAACCCATAAAAAACCACCGCAGACTCTTGGCCCCAGTAGGCTTCGACCCTGCTGGGTCCCTACGGGTCCCTGACTTGACATTTAAATACTGACAATTTTATAGGTGTGCATAGATTTACGTATTATCTGGACATTGTGAGTACGGATAATAAGTACATGTAATTAATGATCAGATTGTGTAAGCTACAGATACATGTGGACACTGGACAACAACTAGTTAATTTGGTGATAGGTACGAGGGGAATGACAAATGTCTTACGCGAAAGCGCAGTATTCGTTGTTACACTTGCTGGCCGGACATAGGAGGAAAGAAAGAGAATATTTATATAAATATTATATAGAAATAATAAATGCGGCATTCTTTTTTTTTTAAAGATAATCGATCAGTACAAAAAAAAGTGTGATGGAGGTTTATATCGATGGGTCCTATGTATAAGAGGCAATATGCAAATTGTCAACTTTTCAATAAAGAGTCTAAAAGTTTCAATTTGATATATTTTTACAGGCTTGTAACATTTTCTTGCTATCAAAGTATCAATTTGATATTATTTTTTACAAGTTTGGAAAAAATATATCAAATTGAAACTTTGAGAGCCCCTATTGAAAAGTTGTTAATTTTCACGTAAGACCTAACATCATGCAAATAAAGAAAAAGTAAAATATTATTATCCAAATAAAAGCCCTCTAATAAATAGTATACTAATGAGGGATGAAACTTATGTTACTAAAAGTGTTATGAATATAGGTACTTGTGGGTAGATGGAGAGGGGGAGAGACCAAAGAAAATGGATGGATTGTGTACGCCGACTAAAATTAATATTTGACAAGGGCAGGGCGATAATGAATAGTAATAGTATAAATAATAGACTGATCGATCGTCGGTAAAAAATAAGAATGTCCCTAAGGGTCAACTCACACCGAAAGAGCGGCGAAGGGCAGCGCAGTTTCAGTGTCATATGAATTTTAACTTTATTTTCATTTCTATAATACTTATTATCGCATGAGAAACACGAACGAGAGAATTCCCCGGAATTCCTGCGGCGCCGCGGGCATCCGCGTGACTCGTTCGAGTTTCTCATGCGATAATAAGTATTATAGTAATGAAAATAAAGTTAAAATTCATATGAAACTGAAACTGCGCTCCACTTCGCTGCCCTTCGCCGCTCTTTCAGTGTGAGTTGACCCTAATACGAATAAAATGATGTGTGAATACAACTACAGTTATGACGAATAATAGAGGAGCACGGAAAAATGACGTAAGAATCATAAAAATCGGCCCACTCGTTTGTTTGGCCCATGCTGATAAATTCGACTGTCGGTAAAAAAATAGGAATGCCCCATTTATCGCAAATAATATGTATAAATATAACTATTGATATGTCGATTAATACAATAATATATATACGCATGGAATAATGACGTACAGCTTCAAGTTGCGCAGAAGTCAAAAATCGGGTCTCTTTAGGTGGTGCGACGTGAGACGCGGGGGGAGCGTCAGGGCGCAGCGAGCCAACCTCGCGTCATAGACGACACTCGTGATTCGTTCATTGTGCTTGCAGCATGTATCTAACAACGACGACGATTGGCTCGCCAATGTATGGAATGGGCAAAGCGATCCCCACTCTGATGCCGAGCATTCAATATCCGTGGTGGCAGCTGTACGGATTATAAAAATCGGCCCACTCGTTCTTTGAACCAAGCTAATAACCTTTCGAATGTCTTAAGTTACACTGTCCGACATAAGGTAATTATTCTTCTATTGTGTCTCTAATTACGACATTCAAAGAGATAAATACAATATCGACTAATAAATACAATATCGACTGCGCGGCGCAAGGGAGCACCCTTGCGCCGCGCAGTCGGGTAAAAATACATGTTGCACCAAATTCAAAATTGGAGAGATGATGATATAACATACTGATTAGAATGAAATATTATGGACGAAGGTCATCGTGAGGGCAGCCTCAAGGCTGTTGACGGATTTTATGGAAAGACTGTAAGAAGGTTTCTAGAAACATCAGTCAAGTCCACACTATATGTATTACATGAAATCATCCAATGATTTTTCCCGCTCTCAGGTGAAACGGGAGAACGTATCAGACTTTCACTGTCGAAAACCACCCAATATCCTTCAGTTACCCTTGCTTTTTAGAACCACGGTTTCCTTTTGAGAAACTTCCCGTGGCCCTAGGAAGCAATGGCTCAGTCAGTTGGGCCCTTATACTTGATGATATTTCTTTGAGGCGTGCGTACACTATGCGCCGTCGATGACTTGGGCTCGGTTCTTACTGGTCAGCAAACTACCCAAATGGCATAACAGCTTAGGGCATAACCCAATGTGTTCCTTTAGCTTTTTTGCGGTGACACGGTGCACGTACGTAGACGATTCAAGACGTAAAGCGAAGCGGCGCGAATGGAACAAGCAATTGATACTCTAATGCGGTGGCCTACGTGGCCGTGGCACGTGAGAGCTGTGCGACGACGGGCCAAGCAAAGTGGACGCGATCAGTTGGGTTGATGTTTTAAATATACTGCGGTTGAAGCAGCGATTCCACACGCACGTAGGACAAAGACGCCGCGTCGCATTATCTGTATTGACTGGACGAGGAGAAATGGCAGGCGGTCGCCTCCTTCTGCGAAGCAGTAATGTTAGCAGAGGAGGTGGCCACATGCGTGAGGGAAAAACGTCCTCACGCCCTAGTCGACGGAATCCCGTCTCCGACTTCCAGCCACCGTAGTCGCGGACGACCACCAATGGGTAGCTCGCCGTCCGGCCATCTGGTAACCGTACGGACCGAACTCGAGAAGTCGAGAAGCGTTAAGTTCCACGCGCGTCTCAAAGAGATTTCAGCAAAACCGTAGGAGCCTAGCAGGGCCGAAGTCTACTGGGGTCATGGGTTGCTTCTGAAAGGAAAACCCGGGTTCCTGGAACGCAACGAAATGAAGGAACATATGGTTTCAGCCAGTAAAAGTCTGACACGCCCTCCCGCTCTGCCCTAGAGCGGTAATCATTAGTTAATTGGTGATTTTCCATCTCAAAAAAAAGATGTATACAGCGTGACAGTATGTATGTCGATAGTTGACACGCTCGATACCGAATTCTTGAATGGGCAGCTTTGCAGTCATAACATCAACAGTTTTCTGATATTTACTGAAAACTTGCCCATTCAATTTGAAAAGATCAATAACTACCAACTCGTTATGAATGACTTGGTTGATGAATTTTTTGTGAAACAATTGAAGGGTTAAGTGGACAAAGGTGTTATCTGAAAAAATAAAAAAAAATGACGTGGGAAGTGGGAAGGCAGCCTTAGTGCTGCCTCCCGGTGAATCATTTTAGTAACCTCTCATTCATTGTTTCTGTCGCAGCTTCGCTAGTAAAACTCACCTGAGGTACTTGAGGTAGGAGCCTAGCTCCGGGACGTGTGTGATGTCGGTGTGCGGCGTAGGTCCACCTTCCAGCTGGTTCTGAAGCGCGGACAGCGCGGCGTCGATCTCATCCTCGGGTGCGTTATTTTGCGAGGCGTTTGTGCCGTCCGCTGCGTCTAGGCTGCCACCGGCCAAGGTTTGTAGCTCGATTTGCAGCTGTAAGATGTTAGGTTAGGTCAGTTTAGTTGTACTGTGTGAAAGTCTATATATTTTGATCACCGGTAGATCACTGTCTTTTGATCACATCTCCCGCTTTTGGGCGGAGCGAGAGGGTGTCTCAAAATGTTTTAGGAACACGTTCATCGTGCGTACAGCTAAGGTGTAGAAATCCCTGCTGGAATCTGTTTCCCGATAACTACAAGCGTGAATGGGTGCAACACTATACACTGCTAAATTTTAATCTTTATATATAATAATATATTATTAGATTGTTTGTACGCAACGCCGACTACTAACTACAGGTCAATGAACCCGCTCAGCTGACGTTTTCTTAAAGAAATTAATTTCGTACGTGCGTAAATTAATACGAGTTTTGAAAAAAAGGTACTTTATTTTTTGATTTCATCTTTACAAATCGATAGTGTTTCAAGTACCGGATAGACCCTCCACAGGATTAAAACGATAAAATTTAACGGTGTATAGGTTACTTCTAGGTAAGCGTGCTCCATCGTCGATTACTTCTTCTCTTCCTATCAGGCAATAAATAATATTAGCAAAAGCTAGTGTAGTTATATTAACCTGTAAAGCAGCAAACAGTAGCATTTCCTCCTCGGTACACTGGACCTCCTGGTTGAGGATCTGCCAGCGCGCTTGCTGATACAGCTGGTTGAGCCGCACCGCATCCTGCGCACGCGCCGTCAGGTCGAAGAACGAGTAGAACTTGAAGCGAAGCTGTAGGGTGTTCCACTCGCGAACGTACTGCTCCATTATGGAGAGGGATGAGTCTAGCCAGCTGTACAAAGAATATTTATAATCATAATAAAAATGCGTGTATACCTACTTAATATTAATATATTACATAAAAGTTTTGTATTCTCGGTATTGCCACAAAATAAATAGGTACAGAAGATCTCATGTATGTACTTCAATTTTTATATCTACGCTCGGTGGACGCACACTAATGAGCGTTTCAGCCGGAACTGTTCGACGAGTGGTCCAAGACGCTCTAGAGATATCGTGTCCGTGAGCGGTGTCTATGTGTGCGTTGCTCGAGCGCGCTTTGCGTGTAGATTGACTTCTGTACCTATATATTTTGTGGTATTGCTGTTCAATAACATGATCGGACAAATTTTAAACCAAAACCAATACAAAAAGTAGTGCTATTCTGTCAAGGGGGTTCGGTGAAATGAGGTGGAATGACAGTTCAAACCTTACGATGTCCTGGTAAGATTTTTACAGAATAGAACGGAACTATAATAGTAAGAGGTTTTTTTTTAAGGGTAGAGATCATCTAATTTCTTCTCTCGCTCTGGGTGGAACGGGAGAGCGTGTCAGACTTATACTGTCTAAAACCACACCTGTGTCCTTCCCTTTGCGTTTTAGAAATACGGGTTTTCTTTTCAGAAATTGCGGTCCTAGTTAGCTGGTGGGCCCCTACGGTTTGCAAAGATTTCTTTGAGGGACCGTGGGAGCGCGCTGTTGACGACTGGGCTCGGTCCGGTTATTTACCGAACGGGCAGACGGCGAGCTACCTATTGCTCGACGTCCGCAAAGGTCGTTTCTACCGTGGCTGGTAGTCGGGATCGGAAACTCGGTGGCTGGGGCGTGAGTACCTTCGTTCTCTCACGCGTGCAGCCTCCTCCTTCGCTAGCTTTACTGCCCCGCAGAAGAGGCGACCACCTGCCATTCCTCCTTGCTCCGGACCATAGCCCGACCCAGAGCCCTGAGCGAAAGGTCGCTGCCGCCGATTGCCTCCACGAGGACACGGCTGTATTCCGTCCAAGCGGGGCACATCTCTATCGTATGCTTCACCGTGTCTTCTAGGCGGTCCCCACAATGGTGACACCCAGACGTTTCTTTAACCTCCCGAACTTGCCATGTCCAGTGAGGACCTGCATCATGCGGAAAGTGAGGACGCCGTGTTGCCGCTCCAGCCACTCTTCAATGGGAGGTCTTACCGCCGTGATTATGGCGTGCCCGATAATAGTATGAGGTAGGTATTAGACATAAGGAAGGAATTAGTTCCATAATATTACTGATGACGTAAATCATGATTCCATTTAAAAAATTATCGAGGCATATAAAATTCCAATGACAAAATAGATGAAATCATTAAAAACTCAGTATGCGGAAAAGTGATCATTAAAAAGTAATTACCATACACAGAACAGCTTTATTATTGTGGTCAAACTAGATGTTATTACAATAACAAAAAACAGGCAAACCAATAACTTGTTTACTATGGGCATAAACCTTGTTCTATCAGCGGATAATCCTTAAAAAAAAACCAATGACACTTTTATAGCTAATATAAACAATGGCCTATATAAAACACACTGACAGTAAACCATATTTTACAGAAAAACGGATATCCCGGTAAAATCCCATATAACTAATTAGAAAAAACAATTAATCCGGCACATTACGCACTTATACGGTTGCGTGCCCAAACGGTTTGTTGCAGTTAGGCCGCGTTTCCACTTGCAAGCAAATTACATGCAAGTCGAATCACATTGCGAGTTACAAAGGACCGCTTGATTACACCATACCTCGCTAATCCGCAATGTATTTTAACTTGCATGCAATTTAGTGGCGAGTGGAAACGAAGCCTTACCTAAACTGCAAACAAACCGTCTGATACCATTGTAAGGCCGCGTTTCTACCTACAAGCAAATTGCATGCAAGTTACGTTACATTGCAGACTATCGAGATATGATGTGGTCAAGCGGTCGTTCGTACCATGCAATGTTATTCGACTTGCATGCAATTTGCTTGCAGGTGGAAACGTGGCCTACCACATGATACAGTGCATCAAGTGCTTATACCCATTTATTTTTGAGGATTAAACTAACACCACTAGTACTACTGAGCCCAACGTATCTAGAAAAGAACATTACAACCGCGATCATTAAGACCGCCGCTGTGCACATAGGTTTAAGTTTCTGTGAAATTGTTACTATTTTGGTGTACAATAAAGTTTATTCTATTCTATTCTATTCTATTACAAATACATACCCAACATTCATTCTGGCGCGTTCCATGAGAGACTTGGGCGTTAGAAGGGAATCCCGCGATTGGCTGTCGGGTTCCAATGGGGAGTCCGCTAGGGACAAATCTGCTAAGGAGTCGAGAGCGTCCATAGAAGCGGCTCTGGGTGGGGTACCACAGTAACCCCCATCGCTTGAGCCATCGCTTTGTGTGCTGTATACACCTCCATACCGACGGAGTGTGCCGTTCTGGAGATAGAAAGGTTAAGTTAAGATAGGATAATTAAATATTATGATCAAAATCAAGTATGGTATTAGAAAAGACAGGTAATGAATAATGGCTGATTCGGTCTGTCCGAAGCAGGACAAGAAATATGTTGTTTTACATGAACGTCGAATTCGTCTGAAAATTTGCATCATGACAGTTTGTTTATTGTCCAAGTACGAGTTACGACAAAAGCGATCAAAACCAACACAATTTATGAGTAAACTTGTGCATGTAACATAAACTGTGTAAGATATGAAACAGATGCATTTTCCTGCATCGGACTACGGAATTATCTTTAGCCAATGCTGAGTTCATAACTTTAAATCATGTTACATTATATTACAGCAGGTCGGATTTAATTAAGAATGATCGTTTGCACATTTTGAATTGATAAGATTGATTCTATGCTCGCAGGGAACGCCGTTGATTCCAACTTTGTTTTACGCATTGTTTGAACCTATTCCGGATCCGTGGCTCTCTTGGAAGATACTCCTAGGGTTGCCACGGGAACTCGAATTTGGACCCGTGGTACCAGGTAATTCAATGCAGTGCTTGGTACCTACTACTAATTTGAACCTTAACTCACACGGTTCCGGACTTAACTTAAGACCTTTTCTTTATTTAAATTATATGAACCAAAATAGTGACCACTTACTTGTTGTGAAGCCACAGGGGTAGCAGAAAGCGATCTTGGAGGGGGTGGCGTTGCAGGACACGGCCCGTTAGACCTGTCCAAACTGTTTGATGAGCCCCTAGTGGCTGCTATAAACGTGTTGGTGTCTGCGGGTTGTGACGACTTTATCCTCTTAGCTTCTTTCAAATTCTGATAGTTCTGCTTGAGGTGGGACGGTTCTAAGGGATAGCAGAGGGATAATTCTTCTGGATGTCGTATACCTGTAAAACGAGGAGAAATATAGGTTCTGTTGAAAACTAACATGCGTAGTTTATAGATATAGCATAGGCATCCGTTTACATTACCACACCATAATCGGTTGGTTATAAGGTAAGAATCGAATTACTATGTTATTGTGTCTGAAATATTATGGTCACAGTTCTATGACCCTTAGCCTTGTAACATGTGGTAGGATCAAATTATTATAGGCCATCTGCGTATTTTGTATTAGTAAACTCGTGCATTTACGGATTAGACTCCAAATTAGCGCAACTACAAAGAACAAGTACCCACAGTAGCCTAATTTTCCCGTCTTCGAACACCAGGGGGCGATTGCTCTCATAAATAAGAACTCAAATATCAAATGGTGGTAATACAACGATAGCAGCATGCTCCATCGTATGGGTCCTTCAGAATAAACATTCAACTTTTACGAGTTGATCGACTTTACGAGCATTAACATTTGGACGAGATAAAATACATTTGATGTTGGGCTTAGATCTTGTAATACCGAATAAGGCATAAAAGTCAGATCGTAAATCGACAACCGTTACAAAGTGTTGAAACGTAAAAGTTTCGCTATTAAAATAAATATGACCTTTACGATCTTTTGCGGAGAAAAGATATTGGAAAACAAGATAACGATATTGATGGTCTTATGAAGTGTTTTTTGGGCGTTTGGTTATCTGAATTGGCATCTTGTAATAACATATTATCTGTATTTTTTACCGAGATTTCTTACAACATAAATTATTATTGAGTCCACAAATTAAACTCAAGGACATTGGGTCATTTCTTACTGTCAACTTAGACAAATCCAGCCAATCGTAACTACAAAAACTTAATGGGAGTAATAATATTCGCAATGCTAAATGATCTATTGTTGTCTCGAGTGACAATACAATCAATTCAATCTTGGTTCAAGCTACTGATCATTTTCTTAACCGATTTGGACAGGGGCTTAAAGATAAAACTGAATGAGTGAAACTTACCAAGACTTTTGCAAAGCTGAACAACGGCGCTGAAGGTGTCAATAGAGAAGTCGATCTTGCAGTCAATGTATCTGAGGTCCGGGAGCTGGATTCTGATGGCTTTGTGCATGGGAGTGAAGTGGAGGGCGGCATCGGCGTGAACGCCATACTGGTCCAGTGTGTGTTTGGGTCGGGATAGCCATTTGTTGCGCGTGGGCCACCACAGAGCATGATCTGACCAATCCTTTTTGAATTCTGGAAGAAAAAAAAAATGACTTATTGAATTTTCATCGTGAGTTTCGAGTTGTACTATTTTATAACTTTCAACGAAAGATTGTATTGTGTTCATATTTTAATATTCATATGCACAATGCTTATATGCTGTTACAGTTAGAAAAGTTTCCGGTAAAAATTAATAACATGTTGTGAAAGTTAGCAAGTACTTTATCAAAATGACGAGTTTCTTCATTAAACATAGTGACCACGTTGACTGCAATAAAATAAAATACGGAGAAAACGCTGTGAAACTAGTAGTAAAAATAAACAAAGTAGATACTAAAGAATAACATGAACTTTTCACTACGCAAGAAAGTTAAGGAATGGATGAGCTGGATTTGAGTGGGTTATAGCCCTGCACTCTAAGTACACATAATAATAATATATAATATAATAATAATATTAATTTATTTCAGTACTTGTACAAAGAAAATACATAAATAAACTTAAGAATACTTAGTAGTACTATATAAGTTCTAAGGACATGGCTGTCATTAGAGGTAAAATTAAAAAAAAAAACTCATAATCTGGCGAACGAACTTCGTGGACGAAAAAAACTATCAGTGACGTGACGTCATAGCTGTAGGAGCGGATGAAGTGTAAAATATTGTAAAGCTTCTTGAACCTCTTACACAGCAAGATCAAAGTGCAGGGGAGGTACACACATACTGGTTTTCGCTGTCGTGTAGATTTTGTTTCGCTTCCGTTGAACCGTGAGTCACGTAAGCTGGTTCGTGGATAGACGAACAAACTATAACATCTAATTGCTATGAGTCATTGCTAGAAAAACCTTATAAATTGTTACTACTTTTAAGGTGTGCTGTGATTGGAAGTTCATTGGACCGATTCATTTTGTTCTGTGTTGAGTTTTTGGTTATCTGTCTGTATTGTTATTGTACTAGGTACCTATCTGGCTGAAGTTGTGTCAATTTGTAGTTTAGGTACAGGAAAAATGTGTCGACTTTGTTCGTAATTTAACTACAAGGTGACAACAACCGTACGTATATGGATCTCAGTTCATTTAGGTAGTTGCAAATATAACGCACAGGAACGGTCGTTGTGGCGACACTTGGGGGAGGTCTATGTCCAACAGTGGACGTATATCGGCTGAAATGATGAAGATGATTCTTCAGATTACAATTAATCTGTTCTACGCAAAACTGTAAACTGCGACGTAAATAATAATATAATTAGCCTGATACAGTCCAATCTATGAATAAACATCACAAATATTATAAAAATTACGACCACCAATGAACTCTCAACTCACATTTCCAACCGATTAGAATGCGTTCATAGCTTTAAAATGACTATTTTTACTGTCATTTTTATGTGTGAGGCCATCTATAACCACCACCTATGGCGCTAGTTTAATTGTTTTATTTCAAAGCAAACGCATAACACTGTTCAGTATCTAGAACACTTTATTTATAAACATGATGAATTGTGCTGCAGTTGCTATATATAAAACTGCTGGGAAAGACGAGAATAAATTGGAAATATTGGACAGTTCGTGTCAAGGCTTAAGTGCAGACGTGACGTCAGAAGTAAGAACCAATGAGAATGAACACCAAATGTGGACGAAAGTAATAAAGGACTATAAGGAGGTCAATGATTTCTAAAAGTTTGAATGATTAGTCAAGACAAAACGAGAGAAATCTAAATCTGTATGTTGAAGCATGAAATAAGTAGATATGGTACAGGGAAACTGATTCATCATAGTGTTATAGTTTATTTCTAGGAAAAACGTGACAGACGGTAATCACGTTTTACTATAATGAGCCAATAGCGGTGACGTCATCAAATCGATCATTAAATTGTATGAGTTGAGTAGCTAAGGGCCCGCATAACCCGTACTCAGCGCGTGAGTTATAATGTCAAAAGGTGCATCTGCGATGCAGTCAGCAACTGTGTATTTGTTTGCCCGATGTTTTGTACTCTCTGCCTTATGGACTAGAATTAAAGTTTTTACCCTCCTAAAAAAAAATTATTATCATCTCATGTTTATAGGACATCGATACAGCAAGTATGCTTCCAATTAGAATTTTAATTTATGCATTATTCAACAGATTCATCTTATATACATCCCTCATCATTATTAACGTGTTAACACATTGCTAGTAACAATGCAGAGATAGCAGGTTCGGCTCCTGCGGAGTCTATGACCATATTTGTTCGCAGATAAGTTGTATAAACGCGTTTGGCATCCACCGCTTTCGCGATTTTACCACCCCGATCACGTAACGCGATTTCTTGCCCAAGAAATACTTTAGGATTCTAAAATTCCTTTGTTGGAAACATGTTTCCTATGCTGCGAAGAAGTTCGACTAAAATGTTGTTGCATCCAAAAAGAGAGAACGTTAAGCATGAAGTCGTACTCAAATAAGGAGGATGTGCGCAAGTACTACGCAAACTAGATTCTGATAATGTATTTGCAATTCCATCGCAAAGTTTATAATTTAAGATAATTCTCGCGAAGATAACAGTTACCGATAACTTAATGGACAAGGTGAAACGGTTAAAAGCAGTAGTTGAGATATCATGTAATTATTTTAAAATATTTTAACGATCACTTATTTAATCGTATTCATGCTCAAGGATGTTAAAGATCAATTAATTATTCCTGCGGTAACTCGCATTGCGCCTTATAAGGGCGATTGTGGCCAATGTTGAGGCGCCGGTACCATACTTTTATAGTATACCACCTTACTCGATATAGATCTTAATGCGTATGACGATTGTAAATCGATTTTTTCTTAAGCATCGATAAGAAAATAGGTTCTAAGAACATGCGGATAACAGGATACTGAACGTCTTAAAGAGATTTCGCACGATCCATGTTTTTTTTTATCATATAGGCTAGAAGAAACGAATAAATGATCTTATGAATAAAAACATAAGCTGGATGCATGTGGAAAGACATTTGTTCACACAAAACCACAGGATCGTGTTTTTTTGTAACATTAAACGCGGTTCTTTACGACGACAATGTTTCGTAAGCTTTACCTACTAATTGGTTAGTTATTCTCAGCGTTATCGACAGTTATGTGGGACAAGATAGTATATTTCTGGAGGCAGACAGTTTCTGCGCCGCCAGCCCTACAGTCGAGACATTATAATGTGTTGACAGCACAGCGTAACAAAATATATATTAACATGTATACTACGTACGAAGAAAGGAGATAAGATAATATTGAATAACACCAACACAGCAAAGCAGTTCAAGTGAAAGTAATTCAGTATCAAAAATGACTGATAAAACGATAAACGTAATTGGAATCGTATAAAAAACTACTCATTTAAAAAGTCACACATTCACATCACACGTGTTTGAAGCGGATGCATCAAGATTAAGATGTCAATGTTGGTTACGGAATATAGTCATCAAGAGTAATAATTTTGAAGTGCGCGAGTTTAATCCGGTGTGAAAAGACATTAAAGCAGGTGTTAAAATAGTGGATAAGTCAAATGAAGATGTAGTTAAAAACTGAACGTGTGTCTTCATTTAATTTCTCAGTGTTAATGGGCTCGATCGCTTGGAACATGTTCGTATTCATTACTCGTCTCTTTTAAATGAAAATGTACTTAGTGCATTGTATACAATGTTAATATGATAATAAGGTTAATGCGATCCAGAAACTGGGACGATCGCTTCTGCTAAATTATAAATTATGAATGTAGGACGTCTCGCCAATTTTATAGCTCTCAAGCTTCGCTCGACTTGCCTTACTAAATTATCTATTGCAAACATTATTAATGGATTTAGTGTTGCGTTTACTTTAAGAAATATCTATGTATAATAAACTAAGAGTATGTGAATACAACGTGTTTCAGTATACAAATAAAACTCTTCTGACACATAGCCTGCTAGGCTTAGGCCACATGATTATATTAGGTACCTGCCTCAATTCGACGACACTGCGTAACTTACCTATTATAACGTTGACAAGTTCCAACAAATTACAAAAACCCCCTACTTATATTCAATTGAATAAGTAGCTGCGAATGACCAGAACAGTCAAGGTATAAACATGTGTAGGTTGAACCATTTACAATAAATGGGTCCTAGCTAAGCTAACAGGAAGTTTCTGCACCCAATGAAACTAGGGCAATGGATAAACAGACGAGTACGATAAAACCACAAATGCAATTTTGCGCTAGCATTATCCGCACTGAAGTAACATCCCGTACGAACTTACGAAGCAAGTTCAACTTAGATTTAGTGAGTAGTATAAGTTTACAGAAAACAGTAAGTAGGATAAACATAAAACAGGCAAAGTAATTAAACTAACCGTTATCTTTACTAATAGTAAATAAATCTTGGGAGTCTCGTAAAACAAATACGGAGTCAACACGAGCTCGGCCGCAGATGAAGCACGCTTTGTTTATATTGAATGATTTACTTTGGTTTACCAATTTGAATACGACAAGCTGTTTGCTAAATCAATGTTTATTTAAATATTGGAGAATTTCACAGTTGTTACTTTGAAAGTTTATAAGTACACAAAGATGCTTCTTATATGTATTCCTAGTTATCAGGACATATGTTAATAAACTCTAAGACTGTGACTTAAGAGAGCATTGCTTTTGAGTGGTTTATCAGGCTTTATGCAATTATAAAGTAGCTAAGCATGTATTACTTTTCCTTTGGACCCATATGTAGATTTAGTTTCTATTGAAGAACAAGACAGATGCACGATGTTCATAAATCTGCTGACATTATAACATATTATATCCTAGTCAAGATAGTTGCATCAGTAAAGGTCTCAAGAATCCTCCTTGCGGTACACCTTATGATCTACAGCCCGGGTTTACACAAGCCATACAGAGATCCGCTTTGAGATTATGGCAGTAACCGTAAACAACATGCACATAAGTTATGTAAGAGAATTTTTGATTTTAAACCATATTTCTCTACCGAAAGGGTTCTGATTGACAATGTAGAAGGCTTGCCTTGGGTACAAGATGTTTCTGTTGTTTATTTACTAGACACCGCTAGTCCGCTACTGTTGCTTAATGGATGAAGCGCATATCCATTTGCTTGATGAATATAAATAGCTATTCGTACTATTCTCCATGGTAAACACGTGCCCTTTACGGTTTTCAGGTGCTATTGCTAGATTTTGTTTGATGATTATGGCGCACTAAATCATGGAAAACTGGGACCGAGATCACATTAACAGACATTAAAAATATTTTCGGCTATTCGTGGAACGCATTATGTGAACTAACAGCGGCTTTAAACGTAAATAACCACTAACGAGAAGGTTTAAAGTCTTTCTTAGACTGAAGAATTCACAATATGAAGAACTATTGGGCGATAAAATGTAAATAATAGGAGTGTTACTATAATGAGTTGTCGTAGAATTCCGCACAGCTGTCCTTATATGATGAGAAGGTATAGGTGACATAATCGGAGCCGCAACGGGCGTAGGTGCACGCCCCGGTTGCCGCCCACCGCTTCCGTCGCGGAGGCGGTGGCACAGCACCTGATCATTGTGTAGCAATCACAGGGTAAAGTTTATCCAGGTAGTAACGCTACGGACAATAAAACAAATATTTCTATTCTCAGAACCTCTAAGTTCTAACTTCAATCATTAATCAACCGGCACTTAATGGCAATGACATACAAAATAAAGCGTTCCTTGATTCCTTCGTCATGAGCTATGATGAACCCGAGTAATTAATCAAAGGAAGATAGTCTCAAAACCAGTGTTATAATTAAAATTCAAGGATAAATAACTGTAGGAAGGGACCAATGGATAAAACTCGCTGAAGACAATTGATATGGCCATTGATTGCTAGTTTCTGATTGATTGATGAAACAGCCAAGCATGTGGGTGTTTACCATGAGTAGTTGAGTACTCACATCGCTAATGCGTTCTATTTCCACTTTTGTAATGAAACATCTTGCAACATCTCTCGCAGAGGAAGGCTCTTATTAGATGGAAACTTGTCTGGGGTTATGACAGCAATTGAGGATGAAATGATATTTAATGTTATAATCTCAGAGCATTACACTGAGATTAGCTGTTATTACAATTGACGTAATGAGTTGTTAGCAACTATGTATATATATGTTTGCGTCAGTCACCACCATACGACCATACCACAGTTAATAGATGCACGCTTCGAATAGTATCCATAAGTGGGATTAGTCATTGTTGCCTTTATTTAAATGCTCAGATTATATGAACTTAATGGAACTCGACAGCTATTGCAGTACTTTACTGTAGAGTTAGTTCCTAATGAATAAAAATTAACATGTTTGCCTTTAAAGATTGTATGTCGATTTCCTCGTTTTCTAATCTATGTAAACGTATGAGGAAATGCTTATTCGAACACTAATTTACCAATGTACCTAACGGACGATTCTATTTAAATTCCAATGTCGGTTGCATTGCCTGCGGTCAACGTGCGGTTGTATTAAGTTATTAACGTCTATATCAAGAATAAAGTTTATGGGGACTTACACATAATTAAAAATCTAACCGTTTAAAGTTGTAATCAATGTAAACTAAACCAATCTTAGTAAATATAAATGCATCGATTAACATAAGACCTTGTAGAAACTGTAGGAGACCATATCAAAGCAGCCTGAATGGCATTGTCAATAGCTTGCTACAAAAACAGAGAAGTAGGCGAGCCAACGCTGTCCTTACAATCGATATAAGTAAAAATAAATAAATGACAAATCGAAAACCAAGATCAATAAACCACAATACAATTGAACAGTAATCACAGCATAAATAAATTATATTTATCGACAAATACATCTCACGCACGGATATGTGAGAAAAGATCTTATCTCGAGGAGGCTGAATTCATATTTGTTGATACGAACGGACAATCGTACTACTTACCTGAAATGGTAGTAATAAATTAGGGATTTTATAGCTCGGGCTTCAAGACCGAATGTCCGGTGTCGCACTTAACGTTCCCAGCGAAGGTTGCAGCAGTTACCGGTTTGCACCACTGCTATAGTAACATTGTATATGTAGGCATCTACGCTCAGATCGTAATCGATTCAGTTTAATGGGTTAAATTGACCTGTTTTCAAAGTGACTTAACATGGTCGATTTCGTCCCACGTCGAGCTCAATTAGCCGCACACGCAAAATTTACAGATAATGCAGTAAATTATTGTCTGAATATATCTGAAGAAAAAAACCGACTCATGAATTCGCTATGCTATTTCACAGACGCTTTCCAAAGTTTTGGTAAAAAAATGTCAACAAACATAGTCACGCATAAACAAACATGATCGTTGATGACAGAGACGAAAGAAAGCGTGATCCAACAGTGATTACGAAATTATGAGGAGCCGAGGAACAATGGAACACGTGGGGACACACCGTTAGCGAAACGACACCCGCATAACAAACCTAGTCACTCATCTGATGCAGAAAACATCTGAAACAACAGCATTTCTAACTTCAAAGCTTAGCGTGACAACCAACATTTTACATGCAAACTAAAATCGTGGGACATTCATTAAATTACACGACATAACGTAAGAATGACATGACAAGCTTACATCAAAATGATAATGATGCTCAAACATGGTATTTAAAATAACATTATTGTACCAAAACTACAATTTGATTAATGATGCTGTAATGATTGTGAGTTTAAATATAAATATATGGAATTAATTCCACACCCACACGGAATTAGAAATCAAAGGGCCGTGCCTCAAGTATGCTCATTGATAAAATAGTTTTCATTGATTACACACCGCCAGCACAAGAAACTTGTACTAGTTTTCATTGAAATAGGACCGGGGCGGATTAAATAACTGTTATTGTTTGGATTGTGGAAGAAGATAAGAATTATGAAGCAATCGAACAAATACCGTAAGCTTATGTGGCTATACTGCTGTACGTAAGGATGTCTGTTTACCAACGATAAAAATGACCAGCGATTCATTGTCTTGTTCAATGAACGTTATCATTCAAGATGCTTGAGATTCTTTCAGAAATCCTATTGACGAATTCATATCACGCTGTCGATATAGGTCTACTGTAAAGCTTTAACATATTGACATTAATTACATCAGTGAGAAAATTGCAGCCACAAGCTCCGTGTCAGGTCTAGTTATGTGAATCAAGTATGATATTTTTATTAGACCAAGGTACGATATAACGGCCCATGGTATGGGCCTATATTTAGCAGAACTATCACCTGCTATAATATTATATGATTTACAAGCGTTGCTACAATATTAAAATATGCGGCGTAGGTAGATTATTTAACGCAATTTAAATCGCGTGGGATGCGGAAGCTTTCCAAGTGTCGATATTCTTCAAGCTTTCTTTTGTGCCAAACTGGTTCAAGAGGGCAACTGATATTATAAAGATCCGAACGAAAATGATTGTAAAGAAAAATTCTCAATAACAGACAGAATGTTATCAGAAAGCTGTTGAAGAACGATGATTACTTAATAAGATAGGAAACGTTACACACGCCGGCTCTGTTCAGCGTATCGGATGCGATATTTCACGCATGAACTGGGAAAATGATCTTGTTATTGTTACCTATACTGGCCTTACTTTCACTCTCATTTATTCCTTACCAGTAAAGTTCTCTCATAAAACTTTATCCCCGCGATAAAATCTTCAGTCGCTACTTTTATGTTATTTTAATCAGCCATATTCGCTCAACAAATTAATTTGGTATTGTTTTGAAAGCCAATTAGAGCATGGAAATCAACCAGCCTTGTTATCTAACCATTGACTGTAACGATTAATGTTCCACCAAAATTGTGACTGCACTTACCTTCGATACCAGCTTACGATAAAGAACTAGTTCTTGAATGCTCACCTTTACCTGTAAACAGAAATAAACAAGTGTTAACAGTTTTATTAAACGGTTTATTGTGACTATTAACATATCTAAAACGTTCTATTCAAGTGTCATCCAGATGAGTCGGATTAGCATATTGCTTTCCCTATCGCCCACTCCAGAAAAACTAGTGGGCGCTCAGTGAAAGTGGTCCTCCAGATGAATAGTTGTCATTACGCATTAGTAACTTGTGAAACGGTATTGTAACGGAGTTGCATAAAAGCAACGCCTTAACTTCTTAGCCAATCATTGTTTGATTGTACGGCTACCATCAGCACGACTTTTGTTGAAACCATATGCTGTCAAATAGGAGACAAATTACACAACAATTACTTGAGCGAAATCAACATGCAAAGTATGAAGATAAAATTCAAATGCTATGAATTTTAATAGGTTAAATGCACCACTTATCCGAAGTTATAAATAGCAAAAACGAGTTAGGTAACTCTGGTACTCCGTCGCTGATAAATTCGAGTAAGAAATACTGATAGCAAAGCTGGGCAGAATACCTTAGCTGGGAGTAAGAACAATCTGTCAGTGTGATACCCTATCATTATCTGTAGTTCTTTGCACAGGCTACCGGTAACCGTGTTTCAGTCAATAAATATCCCCATTAACGTGTCTGGGCAGGTCGGACCATGGCACGAATTAGATACCGACAGAGAACAGCAATTAACATTACTGGAACAATTACTGCGCCTCTAGATTCCGGCTCTGCCATTAGCGAACGATGGCTAAATAATTTAAGTATCGATCATATACGAACCTACCAAATTGGCTTAAAAGCTTTCTACATACATTCGACCATCTATAAAAGTTGCACAAAAAAGGTTAATTGAATCAGAGGTTCTGATTAGGATAATAGTCTGTATTCAGTTATTTTGAGCTAATAAGTAGGCTGTATAAAAAATCTCGACTAAGTACATGTTTGACAGCTGATAAAATGCTTAGCACAGCGTAGGTAGAAAGTAGCACACCGTAACTTGTTAGTGCTGATAAAATGTATCTTATCTACATACGTCAGGTACAGTTTTTCTCACAGAGCCATTTGTTCTATCCAGATGTGTCAACGAACTTAAATCAAATTACTTGTAAAATATGGAATAGTAGCTTTTCTTTGTTATAATTCTAAGAAGCAATATCGAAATAATTCATTGGACCTGTACTAAAATGGGTTTAGCAAGCCGTCATCATCCACTTAGCACGTTCGCAAACGGCCATCTTGGCCAATCAAGTCGTTAACCCCTGACTGGACACTTGTTCAGAGTACTGTAGACTCATCTAAACTTCCGAGAGACGTGAGATGCATCCTAAATGTATTCATATATTTCGTGAATATCAATTTAATTACAGTCACTGGACTTTCTCATCTAATGCTTACAGCATACTGTTTTGTTTGCGATATGCATAAACATGTGTCCAGCATGTCACATGACTTATAAACATGCACTTTCAAAGTACTCTGACATTACTTACGTACGAGTATATAAAATCTAATATGGCCACCAGCTGTTCAAACATCTGCTATTGTGATTCCCTGCGCTTGCTCAAATTAATTATGCGTGCAATGCAGGCGCCGACCAAATCAAATGTGACTTTTAACTTCAGTAATGTATTGAACTGTTTGACTGTCAATGGCCTGTAATTTACGACAATTGACCGACATACCGAGACGTTGATTTAAAAATACGTGTAGAGTTTTCAATGCGTTACTTACATACTGTAGAGAAAATGTTATAGTGGAGGCTACATATCGCAGCAATTAAATAAATAACGGCAATTAAGACGTGGATAACATGATTGCCATCGATGTTCACTCTCTCCATTTCAATCCTTATAAGCACATAAATGGTTGCGCCCTCGGGTATACCTAATGGGGGATATAATTTTCAGTATGCTGTTAAATTAATCAGGTTTCTAGTCTGAGAACTTCATCGAATAAAATACAGCTATCTATAAAATGTCGAGCTCTCAGCTCTCTAATAAACTCTGTGGGAAGATTGATGTGGCATGCTACATAGTAATTGTGCATTTACCACGGGATGTAAACTATACGACCCGAAGTCACGAACACGCTAAGAGGTGCGACCCCTATGTATGGTACATCTCGATAATCATACGTCAATGGATACTATTACCGAAGACAATTTCATTGAAAGCAAAACATCAATTGAACCGTAACTTTTGTGAGGACAACGGATGAACGAATGTATAATAAATCGATTGCTATTGTCATACGCAAAAGGGGCCGTGTTTATCAATTATTGGGTGACTTTAAAGATACAGGCGGTTATTGGTGTTGAAATAGGACAGAAAGATGTAATTCCCCAGTTCATCTCTAAGACGGCGTATACCAATTTACGACTATTGTGCCACTTAACCTTATCTCGGCTGGAGTTATTAGTCTTTATAACTGTTTGCAATGTACATACCAATGCAAACATTTAACCAAATGGGTTTACACTACATTATTACGAAAATATGAGGCCTCAATACAGATGTTCCGTAACACAAGAAATATGGCAAGTCAATAAAGAACAAATATGCGAAGAAGCCTTCATAAAACAGCAGAAGCTGACAAACGACTTCAGATGGACCGCATGATATCATAAGCAAGGAAAATCAAGACTTAAGGCCAATTCTTATGTAGGGTACGAAATCAAACAAGGTTTGCGGGAAACCGTGACCCACATCACGTTTTATTTGTAGAAGCGAATCATGTAGACATGACTAAACGTTCATACGAAAATTAATAGGCACACAGATTTGATCATCTCTCTTCATGCATTGGCATTCATACTGTATAGTATTATGGTTGTATGTGTGTATTCGAATGTGTAATATATTAAGTTTAGCTGCGATAGTACTAACCAACTTCTTCACCTATTCAATTAACGAAGGTCGTCTGCCAACTAGTTTGTCCGGCGTTTTAACAATTACACAATGTCATTAACCGGTCTCAGAATTTGTGTAATCAACTTCGTTGGTATTATATTCATATTCTGAAGGTTTATCTTTTTGAAGTGCATGTTGGTAGTAGGGGTTTTATGTTTCTATCTTCATAAAGTATCTTTCTTTATTAAGATTATGTCCAATAATAAAGGAGAATGTTTTTTTTACTATGGGCCCTGGTCCAAAAAAAAATCTGCGGTCCCCAGGCATGAACCCATTGTTGAACGACTCATTCATTTGAAGTTCCTATAGACCAGGGTAGATGCCTTCAAAAATAATAAAAAGTGAAAAATAATAATAGTAGGATGAAACCCATCACAAAAGGAGGAGAATATTATAAAAATGAAAGGAAAAATAATTTACGGGCGATCTGAGGTCGGGAAGGGGGTGGGGGTGACTTTTTAAGGGGAAAAAACGGTTTTTCTCGATTTCCGGCAAAACTAAAAGTCCTATGGAAAAAAGTCAAATGGCAAAGTTGTAGGTAATAAAAAGATCTAAAACTTTTGTATTAACACTTTTTTCACATAACCTCAAAATTTATGTGAAAAATTCAAAAAACCATGTTTTTGGTTTTTTATTTTTATCTCTTTCAAAAAACAATATTTTATCACGAAATTTGGTGAAAACTTACCTTTTTATGTCCCAAATACGCTGTAATTTATTTGATTAGAAATATTTATTTTTTCACCTTATTTTGAATAAATATCGAAATTTCACCCTAATTTTCAATCGAAAAATCACCCGTCAAAATATCTTTTTTTTTCAAAAAGTTTATATAGTGTCTGTTCGTTGAAATCTCTACTTTTCAATGGTGAAAAAAAATATATATGTTACCATAGTAAATCTTCTCAGCAAATGCAAAAAACTTTTGGCCGATTTTCATACATATATTATACATTTCAAATATATTTCAGATATATTCAATTTTTTTATTTTATTTTTAGCTATGTTTTAGGATATATTTTGAATGTATCTAAAATATATGAAATATATATGAAAATAGGCCATAAGTTAGTTATTAAAAATATATTTACGATATGTATTTTATATATTTATATATTTTATGGGAGTAACTAAGTTTGTTTATGAAAAATAAAGGAGATTATTTTTTTTTTAAACTCCTTAGTTTTTTTGCAAACTTGTCATAATTATCTTCAAGAAACTCAACGTGCACGTGTATTTTTATAAACGATGTTGTATACTATACTGTATTCCGAATACTGGCTAGGCTAACGGTTGTTACAGCTGCTACGAAATATTAGGTATGTATGTAGTAAGACCCGGACCCGCCTAGCCCCTTCCCCACTCCTCTATGAAATACCTTTTGATGGGCTAAAATTTTTCGTAGGTCACTCAGATAAATATAAGTTATCTAAAAATAGTTATAAATAGGCATCTACGCATATAACTTAAAGAAGATTCGACTCCTTTCTCCAAATATTGTAGACGTCTTATTAAGTATTAATTTTATCAACTTATTTGTTTGTTAATTATAGTACTATATTTTGATTTGCAATTTTTTTTGTTATCTATGTAACATGTAATTTTACGTTTTTCGAGTAATTAAAGTGTAAATTTTAATAAATAGCTCTACATTCAATATAATAATTGAAAAAAAATTTCGAATTCGAGTTTTTTTCGGTTTTTTGCATTTGCTGAGAAGATTTACTATGGTAACATATATATTTTTTTTCACCATCGGAAAGTAGAGATTTCAACGAACAGACACCATATAAACTTTTTGAAAAAAAAAGATATTTTGACGGGTGATTTTTCGATTGAAAATTAGGGTGATTTTTCGATATTTATTCAAAATAAGGTGAAAAAATAAATATTTCTAATCAAATAAATTACAGCGTATTTGGGACATAAAAAGGTAAGTTTTCACCAAATTTCGTGATAAAATATTAGTTTTTGAAAGAGATAAAAATAAAAAACCATAAACATGGTTTTTTGAATTTTTCACATAAATTTTGAGGTTATGTGAAAAAAGTGTTAATACAAAAGTTTTAGATCTTTTTATTACCTACAACTTTGCCATTTGACTTTTTTCCATAGGACTTTTAGTTTTGCCGGAAATCGAGAAAAACCGTTTTTTCCCCTTAAAAAGTCACCCCCACCCCCTTCCCGACCTCAGATCGCCCGTAAATTATTTTTCCTTTCATTTTTATAATATTCTCCTCCTTTTGTGATGGGTTTCATCCTACTATTCGTTTTTTTTGTTTTAAAAATTATCGACACTGGTCTACTATGTGGGCAAAGACGCAACAAAATCGAACCTGAAGTTTACGAGTTACATTTTTTTTTTTTTATATTTATTTAGTATGCACTAAACGTAGTCATGCGACTGCGATCATACCTGATGGTAAGCAGTGATGCAATCGTTGATGGTCAAGCGCACTATATTAAGAACCTATATGCCTTGAGAAGACACCTAAAGTTATTTTAAAACGTAATATTTTTTCTAAAGACTAATTATTTGCTTATATCTAGATTTCTGCAGGACAGATTTTTTGGATTCCGTACAAAAAAATATTGTATTTGAGATGATCTTTCAAACTAACCATGTGGCAGGCTTGGGGTCATACTTTTATTTTTTTTAATTATTTTTTGGACCAAAAAAAAACATTCTCCTTTCTTACTACCATACTCGGTAGCTGAATTTACATCAATAAAGCGAATAGCAACAAACACTTCCAACACGTTAACCACCGTCGATGTCATCATTTATTGCCGCATCACAAATTAAAGCAGTCGGAATGAATTTTTCAAGCAATTTATAAATAGCAACAACAGATAGCATCACCGTAGTTACATCACTGGCTGGGTGCGACCTGTTTGTGTACGTTCTGCCATAACAGTTGGTAACATAAACATATCACCTTGAGATACAACATTTTACATCGGCAGCGGAACTTCGGCCTTAAAAGGCTCACGCGAGGAGACATGATGTGGTCCACTACAGAACTATAACTTGACGTAAATACATGGCACATCTCGCATTAAACCGTGAATCGGCATCCTTTCACAGCCTCGATGTCCCACCCCTTTTTATCGCCATTTTGCTTCATGATTGATGAGCTATTACCGGTTTCGTTGAAAGCTTCTTGATTTATTGGCTTCGTTTACCTATTTTCGAAAGATACCTTATAGTAGGAAGTTTTTGGTCGTTGACGGCGGAATATTCACGCGGTGTGTGGAGCGTGCGGATACGGCGCTGCGCGTGCGCCAGCGGATACGCGGCTCGTATAAATAGCCGCCCATCTATTTCGGTCGGGACACAGCACCCAGGCGCCCGCCATGTGCCTGATGCCGTCGTCTGGGACTCCACGTTGAAATTAATTAAATTCTTAACATATTGAATCATACTTGAAAAGGGCCGGTACATTCACACCACAAAGTACACTGTGAGTCACAGCTGGAAAAATATTGTGAATTGATGACACCGCCTGCTTCAGCCTACCTGTTTGCAAAGTCCCAAGTGCTTTACAAACTATGTAAAATGTTTTTATTTATTTATTTATCCTCTTTACATCTATCTTTACAGGCTTTAAACGTAATGCGACAGAGCAGCTATGGATCGATGATCTCACAGAGCGCAATTCTTTAGCTATATTTGTGTTTATAAACAATAATTTGTAACGTTTACACAATCTCTGCTCTTTGCCAAGGTCAGGGAGCCGTGTGTGATATACAAATATTTATCTCCCGACTCGCCACCAATAAGCACTTTTCGCGTGGGAATACACTCCTTCAGACCACGAATGCTAATGAAGAAACAAAAACTCTTAACTACAGCCTTTATTCCAGAGCTTTAAAGTCTAGAATTGAATGAATGCAGAATACTATATCTGTATTGAATTTGTTGAAGACGGAGGCATGTCATGCTTGTTTCCCAGAGACGAATTTTAGCACGTCTGCCACAAGTGGTCCAACAACTTTCCTTTTCGAGGAATCTCAGTAAGTGTTAGAAATAAAATGTGTAGTGACTTGGGAAAACATAAACTGGCTTTGTCTCAGACTGTGAATGGAAAATGACGAGACCACCCATAAAGAGAAGAGTAAACGACATGCATCATTTGCTTTGAGCTCATCCAATATTTGACTGGAATGGAAAACAGCTCACGAGCAATTAAGAAATGAAGTTAAATTAAGAGTGACTATATCTAAAGTTAACTTTAAAAATGCATATAGATCATTGTACCAATCGGTACTCTGAAGCATGCGGGTGGTCTCATAATAGGGTTAATCTTGATTCAATTTCGACAATAAAGCCCTAAGGGAATGACGCGTGCTTTTTGCTCTTCATTCTATTAAAAAATTAAGCTTGAGTCATGTCCAGCCACAGAACGACTAACCCTTTATGAAGTAATATTTCTTAATACTTTTTGTTGAATATTCGCATTACTCAAACGTAGAAAATTAGACTGAGCTTAATCTACCAACGGAAAAGAAACTGAGTTATACAGGATGTAATGTAAATCGAACCTGATAGTCTACCTTCGTTAGTGCACCATTATGATCATAAGATAAAGTCATCATCTCTTTAGCCTTTTCACAGCTAGGTTGGGTTCGGCTTCCAGACTAACCGGATGCAGCTGAATACCTGTGTTTTATATGGAGCCACAGCCTATCGGACCCTCTCAACAGTCTCAACCCACGTTACTGGGCCACACGATACTCCTTGGATAGACTGATAAGTCAGACTGTGAGATATAGTGTTACAGTATCATATTAACTGCAGGATATTTGACTAAAAATTTTTTTTTTAATAAAAATGAAACAGTGACAAAATAATAATAGAAGAAAATTCGCAATGGATAAGCAAACATACAAAAATGTATATGTAAAAAGAAAACTTTTATTCTCTTTTTGAAAACTAGTTCAAATACGAATTAGCGGGTTCTAAAATTCAAATATTTCATAAAAACATATAAATTAAGAACCTGTTATTCAGAATTTAAGCACATAATTAACGAGTATTATAAATAAAGCCCCTAATTACTCAAGGACTAAAATAGCTAAGAAAATGTAAAAATGGATTAGACTATGCACTATTCGAATTAGACATATAAAAATATAAATTGATACTTGGTCAGGTAAAAATTGGTTTAACAAGACCTGTATCGATCGTTCAACACCTATGGAATGCCGATGCAACTGCCAACGACCTCTTAAAGGAGACCGGAGGTCATAATCGCAGATTAAAAGTACAAATAGAAATAATGTAGAACCCCTAGGGCCAAAAAGTTCAATATGTTATCGAAATTAACGTTAATGGGCTTAAGGTAACAAATTGTCGGAATCTGATAAAGAGGATATTGGAACACATAGCTTTAAATAAACTCTCTCTAATACTCGTAAATAACAGTGGCTGTATGATCTTAAAAAAGATCTTTCAAAGGACATGCTCGTATAATAGATTTAGGGGTAATAATATTCATTTCTAATACCTTTGTTTAGTAAGAGACATCCTTTTCGGAAGAATCACAACGTTTATAGTAACTGTTCCAAAATCTATTCTCTACAATTTGGTATTTATAAAGTCCTCATTCCAATAGCAATAGCGATTTATGAATCAACGTTCGGAATGTTAAGAAGAACTATAAAATACATCATAGCCAATGGTAAATCAGATCAGATCAGTGAGTAATGTTTATAGGAATCCAGACTATTATAGAGTTAAACATTTCAGTCGCATGGCAACGCAAACAGATCAATTTATTGCTCCAATGATTATGAACGAAAGATATGGTGTCTGGTCAGGGCGGGCGGCGCCTTTGATGTCGCCCTTTGGATGCCGATGCCCTTTTAAACGGTCTGCAGCAAAAGGGTATGTACGGAAAATGGTAGATTTAGTTGCAAATAGCTGAGTTTTTGTTAAGGTCTGATAATAAAGATATGTACAAATAGGTCACCTTGTTTATAGTTACTGAACCAGATAATGTAAAAATAGACACAGAATTAGTTAGGTATTTTGAATAAGAGCTGTATTTCATTGAGCAAACACGTGCGTAAGTAAGTACTTCTGTTGGAACGATCAAACAAACAATTTGCAGCGAAGTAAAATATAGAGTATTGAAGCAGTTACATCTTACAGCTATTTCTCTACAGAAAACTAGATAACAATGGCTGTTTCTAGTCTAGTACATCTGAAAATAGCTGCACAACAATAGCATAAACCCGCTCAGCTCCAGATTTAATTATACTTGCAAACAATAATATACACAATATGGATGTTTGCATTAAATGTGTGCCTACATCGTGGTTCGCGGATAAACAATCGACGGGATATGAGAAGGAAAACACGAAATCGACAGAAATAACATTAATGTTTAATTGTGGTTAAAATTAAGTGTAGGTGAGTGATACTATATCACATTGCTAGTTAAGTTAACATAAACTAGTATTTTCCTGTTTATGAACTCAGTAAAAATCATACATAATAATATACCAAAAGTTGTCCAAAAATTTTTTGTTTGTATAGTTTGAAACATTTTTTAAAAATGATATAAACTAGTTACAAAATACAAATAGTTCTTGACTGTAATCACACTTTATAGTAAGCATTGATGCAATCGTTGATGGTGAATCGCACGAGCCTATTCACTCTATCTTTGAAGACAACCAAAATTATAATCGGATGGGAAGACTGCTGCAGGCAAATTGTTTCAATCCGTCGATATACGCGGTATAAACGACGAGGCGAATCGTAGAGATGTCAACAATATAAGGGTGGACACTCTTCGTCTACATAGTAATACGGCCAACGAAATTTGGCGAGTCCGAACATTGGCTCTGCGCATCTCTCTTTCTCTGACGTTGTTTGCCATGAACGACATGAGAGAGAGAGAGAGAGAGAGATGCGCAGAGACTCTGTTCAGGGTCGCCAAGTTACGTTGGCCGTATTTGGATGCTATATTATATTGTCTGCTGGCTTATTTCAATCGGTTTTAAAAGAGACATTCAAGCTAAACTGAGTGAAACTCGATAGGTGTGACAATTAGCGTCTGTAAATATTTCGTTTGCTGCTGCCTAAAACCAATGAGTAACATCTGGATACTGAGAACTCTTGCACAATGTTCCAGTTTCATTTCGAGACTATAATTCGTTCAGCTCGATTAGTTCGGGCTGTTATGCTGAAACGGCTCAAATATTATTTGCAGTACGATTCGGTTTACTGGAAGAAATTAGCTTCTTGGGTTTTCGAATGGGAATGTTACTGGTCTCATGCAGTTTTACATTTAGGATGCTTAAATCATCATTGTGATTTTATGCAGTTCTGGGTCTATGTAGCTTTAGCATTACTGTAAATAGATTTTCCTTTTTCAAGCCGGCCCGTCTCCGCCGCCGATCACCCCCACGAGGGCACGGCGATGCTCCGCCCAAGCAGGGCACACCGCGACTGTGTGCTCCACCGTGTCCTCCGGGCGGTCCTCACAGTGGCGACACCCGGGCGACCCTTCCGCTTTAATTCGGAACAGGAACCTTCCGAACCTACCATTTCCGGTGAGGACCTGTGTCATGCCGAAAGTAAGGACGCCGTGAGGCCTTTCCAGCCACGCCTCAAAAAGGGGACTTACCGCCATAATTGTGGACCTTCACGACATCTATGGTCATTAGTATTACAGTTGCATTTGTTTTTATTTATATGACATTCTTCGACGAAAATTAAACCTTTTTATCTAAATTAATTTATTTTCAGCCGAAAAGTTTTATTATTTCGGTGTTTTTAGTTTGGTATTGAAAATTTTATTACCAGTTCCTATTCCAGCTTTACAGAATCTATTTATTGATTTACACAGCAAATATCACAATTTAAAATGAAGTTTTCTTAACACAAGGATCTTCAAGTGTTCAATGCCCATATTCAGAAAATTGCTAGTGTCTCTAACGTCAATTTTATTGGTACTTCCAAATATGGAATTTACTATAACACAAGAGTGGAGTTTCAAAGGATTTGTTACTCCAACGCACTTGACTATTTTGGTAAACTGGCTGTAAAATACGAATAGAGGTTATTTAAATAAAACCATGTCCTCAATGATATATTGTACAGTTATAATTTATAATACTAAACAAGACATAACCGGTTCTCTTTCCCAATGCTTTAATAACGACACAACTATTAATTAACTTTAAAATATGAAATGATTTTATAATAAAAACATTTGGAATTAAGGAAGATACTATAAAATAGCGTAGTGTCCAGGATCAAAATAGTCCTTATTTTAGATTATAAAAAAATATTGGACATGTATTTTTTCTTTTTTTCGATTAAACAAAAAATAACAAAGATAATTATATCCCATTAAAGTTACGTGTGACGTCTCCCCCCGTGCGAAAAAATGCAGTAGGCGTGACGTCACACGTAACTTTAATGGGCTATATCTTTGTCATTTTTGGTTTAATTTACAAATAAAAATATACGTGTCCCTTATTTTTGAATAATCTAAAAGACGGACTAATGACATTTTTTACGGCCACTAGCCTATTCGTGATTTTCCTTATTTATGATTAGGTAGACAAACAGGATAAATTCATGACATTCCTATGACAAACCAAACATTTTTACAGGAAAAACGGAACCCAATAACGTAACTTGGAATTTACGTCAAATAAGCTGCGTGTCTTGTGTTGAGACTCGATAGGACTTGTGGATCCAAAAAACACGGCTTGGAGCTACTGTGTTCGAAGTACTATTTAAGGGCATTTTAAGGTTAACGATTACGTCCATAGTTCATCATAATTTTAATATCCCAAAGACATCCACAGTTGGACATAGCCTCCCCAAGCGTCGTACATAATTGTCTATAGTACATATTAAAATTGTTATATATCCTAGCGATTAAATCAGAATGAAATTAAGGTTTTATGTCCAAATACAACATAAACATTTTAACGACATAACCTTTATATCTGCAGTCAGACTTTTTATAAAGATATAAAAACCAAACGAACTTTAAAAGGCAAACAAAATGCTAAAGCAGACACTGGCAAGAAAATTAACTCAGACAAAGAGTCCATCAGTCATTTCTGCAAATGAATGGACTCTTTTTTTCCAAAGGAAATGTCAGCTTAACGTTGGTAGGTAAAGGCCAAGCGAACGTCCCTTATAAAAATATCGATTTGATACATTGTAAAGAGATTGTCTCAACCAAATATAGCTATTAGCCGAGAAGGCCATCCATTATTTAATGCTTCAAGTTATTTTGTTTATTAAAATACTAAAGAGCCACCGATCTAATCTTTAATTCTTTTAGATCTAGTGAATAGGTTTTTTCTAGACAAGCGTGCTCTATCATCGTCACTTTCCATCAGGTGTAATACTGAACAATATAAAAAAAAAAAAACGCCTATTGTGTTAAGCAACAAAACCGCACTAATGGCAGTAAAATTTAGATCAAAACAAGCGCAGTAGTTTTTGAGATAATAATAACAACTGACGATAGACCAGCAGCGTGACAGTTATGCAGTATTATTGTAACCTTGGCACAGAACTGCTAATATTCAACACGACATGATGCCACGTTTATTATAATGGATTACGTAGAATATTGTTATTAACAGACACCGTATATGCTAATGACGTCATTTACCGCAGTAAACCAGGAAAGTCCATATAAAATGATACACGTTAATAGGCATAAACACGAAAAGAGCACAAAATTAACAAGTCTGTCGTCGTAAGTAAATTATTTGACGATAAGATACCACATGTATGTGTAAACGAATGTTTAGATGCTAGTTTAGAAATGCCTCGCGAGCAGGCTTTGATGGTTATGGTGTGTAGAGACTAAACAACTCTGTTAGCGAAGCACATTTCATATCCCCATAAAAGAACACAGATGTACTGATATTTTCAAAGCCTGCGAACAAGCCAGACAAAACTGTCGAGAGCATAAAATTTAAAATAAAAACAACGAACAAAGCAGTAGAGTGAGCATTTGCACTTAATGGATGTGTTAATAAAGGCGCGGTGTCACACCCGGCAGGAGACCTTGGCCTAAAGAGAAAACAACAACTGGATCACGACATAAAGGAGTATAATTGATATTAACATCTGCTAAAACTTTAGTCACGATTTTTTTAATGAACCACATGTGGAGGTTAAGGTTATCTATGAAATTATTTCATAAGATTAAAAAACTATGGAACCAACAATTAAAAACAGTAATGGCCCTAATATCGCTTTAATTTAAAATGTTTGTGTTACAATGCCTCCTTCAGATAGGTTGACCTGAATAATCCTCGAGATCTATGCTACAATCGCGATAAGAAATTGTTTATATGAAGGGTTTCATAACGAAGATATTAAAAGATAAATTATGGGCGGCAGAACCAAAGTTAAAACATAATTAATTTTAACAACGTACTAACATGCACTATTATAACAGAGATAAATATATCCAGTGATGTAACAGGGACGATTGCGTGACTCCAGTATATGGTATTACGAATCTAATAACAACTAACATTGTTCCTTACAAAGCTTCAAAATGAAGTCTAATGCAACTCACTTATTACAATCATTACCTGTGACGATTATTTACGATCATTTGGCAAGATCTCAATGGTTCGTAGTGCGTAGACGCATCGAACAGTACGTATTATATTTCTTAAACGAACCTCATTTCGTATGAAGTCAGAAGTTTATAAATAGAGAATTGAAACGAGCATTGGAGTATAATTTTTACGCCTCGATTCACGATTTATAGCCAACAAGCTCCAAATACAAAAAGTACAAGAGAAATCGGCCCGTTGTGAAATGAAAAGAACAATAAAGTTACCACAAATTGAAATCTGTTAACAAAATCGATTGTTTATCGTCGGCCAATGTGTGGGAACAAATTTTTAATGTTTAACAATTCAGTTTTTCTGAATAAGTAAGACTTCCTTGCCTACTTACTGCTAATGTGCATAAATTCATTTGCACTTAGCGACCTCGAAGTACTAACTAATGAGCAGCTTTATCCTAGATAAACACAGACAATAATTTATTGCATCTGCAAGCTTTCTTAGTACCAACTTAATGAATACAAGAGCCATTTAGAAATGTTTATCGTCTTTCACATCATCGTGTCAAAGCGTTTCTTTAACGACCGCTTCAGTAACTGATATTTTATAAATTTCCAAGAACACATTAATAAATTAAGCAGCTCTTTCATTTGGCTTTTTGCCTTATAAGTATCGGTTGTTCTCAAAGTCTCGAGGTGACGTCAGGAGGCAACGCTGCAGAAAAACCGGTCGGAATCATGCATGACCGCTGCGGAGTCATCCGCTATCTTGAATCATGTTGGCTATGTTGCGGTTTGCCTGTATGTCATATTCCATTGCGCTTGCGCAACCGTATTGCTTCAACTTTAATAACAGTACTAAAATTTATATTTTGACATTCTCCGAAAGTTCGGCAGATACTCTGCTTTAAGAAAAGCTTTCTTTGTATAGCTTGCTAACGAATTCAGAAGGCGTAGTCAATGGTTTATATTATGTGTCATATTCAATTGGCGAGAAAACTACCGAGCGCGTGTCAGTTTTGCATAACAATATTGTGAACAATGCGTCCCTTGTTCCGTTTTGCGAGTGCGTATGACGGAAAACCTCTATGTATTGCGGAATTGAAAAGAAAATAGAACGTTTCAGAGTGAATGACTTGACTTGAAAACAATTTGGAATTCAAAAAGGGGACTCACATCCTGAGGACATGCTAGTCCAGTTTTCTGCCGTTTATGGCCAACAATCTATTTTTTATCGCAGTTCTGCCTTGGAGACTAAAATATCGTATTAACTTTACGAGTTTAATTCTAAGTGGAGTCTGGCTTTAATAGTCATCGGCCGTGTTTATTGCTAATGGTCTGTTGCGACATACATTACGTGCCGGCAAGTCGATGACTGTTCATTAATAACTGAACGATGGCACGTCCGAAATTCATCGTCCAACGGTACAAGTAACTTAAAATGAATGAAATAATTATTTGTAAAACAACAACTGCATAGAGCTGCTCGCATGAATTTATTACGACTATTTAGTTACGCTCATTGAATATAATTTATGCAAGTTATTTTAAATTGCAAATAGGTAGGCAAACGAGCTGTGCGAGGCAATACGTGGTAAATCTTACATGACAATTACGAGCTCAGCTAATGATTATAGTAATTTTATTTAGGACATGTCCTTTCAAGGGATATTGACTACCATAGATAGAGGCTGTAAAGATAGGCTTGAGGATATGCAGTGTTAATAGCTCCTGCTTTTCTTGCCCCTTTGAGGGATTTGCTACTGGAACCACAATTCTTCGTTTAATAATGTAAGAATCAGGTTTATACGAACATCTGCTGGCTTGATGCAAATATTTTAAGGTGTGCGTTTAACGATATTAAGAATTCTTTGCGAATTCTTTAGCAACAAGCTAGTTAATATTTAAAAGGACTGAATGCATATTATTCAATTCTCATAGTGTCGTCGTAAGATCACGGCAATTAGCCATCGGACTGTGGGATTCAAGAATGCGCGCGACCGTTAGCGTCCGCCTGTGCCATAGTGGGCACTCCCAGGAACAACCAGCGTTCTATGGAGTGACGACTGCCTTTATAATACTCAGAAACATACATCGATAATGTGGGCGAGGCTGTTATCATTCTAATAGTTACATTAAGTCACGCTTTTGTTTATTTTAAATTTTTTAGATGATTACCGACCAGATGCTATCGTTTCGGTGTAAAACAATGCATTATTTCTACTATTACTTCTCTATGGTAACTTTAGAATGAGTTGTCAGTTGTCACTATGACAGATATAAAAGCGGAAAAACGCTCCGTCCCATTTTGTAACTTTTCTAACATAGAACGTTATTGTTCATCAATTGTCACAAAATTACGTGACACATTTTTCATACAAAGATTTGAGTTGTACTGCCTATCAATGTTAGGGCATATTGATACAAGGCTCTCATTGTTACAGCTAGGATGTCGCACTTATCACCTCACGGTAGATAGCTCACGTTCCCGTGTCCCCAAGTCCACATACATCGACACATCCCGATAAAAATAATACGTATAAAGCTCTTTGGTAATGAATATAGTGTGGAATTTACCCAGGATGTACATTATAAATACTCCTAGATAAGAATTAATACAATACAATTAGTTTCCTGATTCGTTCTAACACAATGGCTGTAGATTTTCCAAATTAGTTAACATACTATTTTAGAACAGGTTAAGCTTTGCCTTTCCTGCTTAAAGGAGACTTGGTTCAAACGGAAGAAGAGTTAAATTATAAAAGAAAAATGCATTTAGCTAGCGAACATTCCTGTTGCAGGACTATGCGAAAAGGCAGTAAATAGTTTTGTTTATGGTTCCTCGAGCGCACATTTCGTCTTGAGCATTGACTCCATGTTGTTGCCATATATCGCGTGGCCCTTCAAAATATTTACTTGGCACGCTAAATATATCAAGCAAGTCAACGCCCTACGCTACTGTGCGATTGGTCAAGTACCTCATCAGCATGGAGGAACAATGAGCGGATGATAACGCGTTATCTACGCCAGCCGGGAGAGGGGGACGGAGGCGCCGGAAATACAACGACTCAACATGGCGGCTTCTCGGAACGTGCGTACGCGCATCCGTCTCGAAAGTGAAGAAAACTACGTTATAGTCCGATGACCTAATACGATTTTGCAATTGTATCAATTGGCAATTGTTTTATGAACTTTGAAGCAGATTGTTATTATTGATCGCTGTTCAGCGTTATGTAAACGATATTGACAATCTTATCGCTTCCAGTACGGTATGTATAAACAAGCCAGATTATGCAGACAACGTAACGGTGTTATCTACAGTGAAATAATTTGCATGACATTCATTGCGCCGGGTGCTGATTTGTTCACGTACCTTCACACCGTTATTAGTTAATACTTACCTTTTTAAGGCAAGATTACGAAACATTTCAAAGATAATATTGAGGCAGATAATTATTTCAAATAATCTAAGCACAAAACCACACATATATGTGGATTTGAGCAAATATTGTAGAAGAATTCAGTAATAGCACAATCAGTTTGCACCAACAAATTTATTTGATTTGATATCCAATTATTTTTATTGTATGATTTGGGCTGCAAGATTGCTCGAAAGAGTTACCGCGGCCCTGAAACGCAAAAAACGACTGAAGGAACACAAGTGGGTTTTAGTCAGTATAACTCTGACACTCGCATGATATCCGCAGAAGAACCAAGGTTACCGACATAGCCCAAAGAATCGCTAAACTTAAATGGCAGTGGGCAAGGTACATTGCTCGCAGAACAGATGGTCGATGAGACCGAAAGGTTGGATGCAGCGTTGGAACGCCTTTCATAAGGTGGACCGAAGAATTGGTGAGGGCGCGGAAATCCGATGGATGCGAGACGCACAAGATGCGACACTTGGAGGAGGTCTATGTCCAACAGTCTTTCGGCTGAAATGATTATGGCTCCCTCTTGCTCTACCTAGAATGGGAGTAGTTATTTGACGATATCTCCCAAAAAAAAAATAGCTACAGATGACTCCAAATTACTATCTGTGAGGTGGTTGAAATCAGACTTGTTTTCACAGAGAAAAGGTTTACACGTTTTGTAAGCAGATAGCATTATCTTTGCGAGATTTGATACACTCTCGAACAAAATCTTCTTGAACATTTCACTCTAGCGTTATTCTCATTTTGTCTTAACATGAAAGGTGACTTTCTTTACAAAGGGGTATTATTATCCCATATCTGTGCGTTGCCTGTGTTCCATTCACGTCAGTCTGTTGGCGACTGACTAATGAGACTCTATTATTGGTGTCAGTCGGCGTCATTTTGTTTCCTTTTGGCGTACATTCATTATATTCTTTATCTACCAGTGCAGTCTGTATTAGTCCCCTCTCATGGTTGACTAGCACTAAGTGGTGATTGATATCAGCCGATTGTAGTCTTTTCTTCTTCATTTCAAGTTTTAGATTTCGCCTTTCTTGATTGGTTTCAACAAGATAACATGGATTTAGGAGGTTTTCGCGGACAAAGTGTTGGGATATATCCAGATTGTAGTAGCATACAGAAATCAGAATCCAAAAACATTGTCGTTTACAAATTTGCATAATAAGTTAACTACCTACAATATCTTTGACTGTAAATTCTCGCTTAATGCTGATACCATTTGCTTCAACGACAGCAATTATTGGCGCCTTTACAAATTAGGTGACTGGTTGACTGTGCAATCATGTAACAGCATTAAAACAGGATTTGGACAAAGTTGCATGGCCAGAGGCCCAAATGCCCTATCCACGAGTGTTTAACGCGATCCACTTGACGACTGAAACTGAACTACTAAGGGATGGAGCTACAGAGGGTGGATAGCTCCATCCTTCTCTGCTTCTCCGTCATGGTAAGGCTTGGTAAGTTCTTTTATTTGAACAGTGGATAAATTCATCGTGTTATGATGGGCATACTTTATACCGACTAATTAAGCATCAGTGGCATCAGATAATTTTCCTTCATTTATGTGCTGTTCTAGCTACTTCGATGTTTCCTTCCTACGTATTATTTTTAACGCCATATTTAGTTTGTAAGCTTTCTGTAAATATAACTATGGTTATGTTTGCTCTGTTCTTCTTAGATTGTTTTATTCGTTTATTTGTTTCGTCCCCAATATTTCCAACTACTTTGTCTAGAGTTCGTTAATCGTTTCGGGTCTTTGGTATTTGTCCAAGATTATTAAGTTGTCCGAAGTAAATGTTTGTACTGCCACTAAATCATCGTTATTACATTGGTAACAAAGCAATTGTCTTAAAGTAAACAATTTAGCTATTTGAACAACACAGTTGTCGTATAACTACGCAATAGATACAGGGGCAAGATAGGTTTGAATAATAATTCGAGTTTTGGAGTCAAGTGGGCGAATAGCCGCCATTTTGAAAGTTATCAAAGCTATTTGGCGTAGGTGAGAATTTTAAATTGTTTACGCGACTAGTTATTAACGTTTGCTTATTTTGTTCGACGCTGTTAGTGGTAAAAAAGAGTCATAAGAACTGTACATACAACAAGAGACACGATAATTTTAGAGTCAATCTGAAAAAAACTACAGTTGCTTAGCTATTTGTTTGCTCATTATATCGTGATGTTTTCATATTTGCCCGTTAGATGGACCTACTTATAGGTATTTGTGCAGATCTTCTCAATGGTTCTTTCGTGTTCTTCTATACCGGACGGTCGCATAAAACCTCTTCATTTTTAAAATAATTAAACAAATAACTGCTCGGTAGCTCACCTGCGCAAAGTGTGGGCAAAAAACCCGGTCCATACGACATAATCGGCCGCGAAGGACGCGTGCTTGCGTACGCGCATCCTCCGTCTCACTCGCACATACAGGTCTATCTCGCTTTCTCTGCTCTTTAATCAGACAGGTATTGCTTTTATTACTATCTGGACCAGTCAGCAAACCAAACTGGCTTTTGAAGAATGATGAATATTATGAATATTAACTAGATGATAATTTCGCCAGTTAAGTGTTCATTGCTCAGTTAGAACGAGAGACAAAATGTCAATTGGAAAATGTATGATTCATAAAACGTTATGTATGATGAAGCTGATGGGAATGAAAAATGTATTATGTGTTTTGAAGTTTATGAAATATTCAGAACCAATCATAGAGATAGAATATTAAATGATGTTATTCTGTCCTCAATGTCACATTGGTTGTCTGAGTAAGCCCTGCTTTAAGTAATATCTATGGAAAATATGTCTAGCTTAGATGTTTTATCCAGCATACTAGTCTGTACTTACAGTCTTAGTATGTTGGTCATAGTTTCAGTTCTACAATTGCACCGTTTGTATGGAAGAGTTGATGTATTAAATATTTTTTCTCCATACAAGTTTACATTGCAGAAAAAAAAGTTAGGGCTTAGGTACTTATATTTTTCTTCTTCTCTTTTTTAGGATGTAGTACTTACAAAAAGTTAGTTTGTTTTTTTTTTTCAGTAAAAAAGACTAGGTGTCTCTAAATTTGTAGAAAAGTACAACACTACAACTACCTTTAAGTTATAATCTATCATGTTAGTTTATTTATTTAACCTTTCAACCGTGGAAATTAAAGACACAATAGAAAGACAATAGGTGCATGAACGCCGGCATTCACTTGGGGTTTAATGAATTAAACTTAATTAACAGTAGTAGAACATTCTTAAGTAATATTCAACTAGTATTGTATGTATTTATGGGTTTAATCCAACATGATTCTCACTGTCAATCAAACTTTGAGTTAAAAAAAAAATCATACTCTGTGGTAGGTGTGCACAGTAGGCAAGTAGTAGTTTCGAATTCATGCATAAAGCAAAATTTACTCTTTTTCTCTCACCTTTTCAAGTCAAAGGGAAGCATAGTCCAGAGTTTTATGGTGGAAAAAGAGAATTAGACATAAATCAATGTGGATTATCAAGTAACAAACCATCGGTTTGTCAGAATAGTGATTAGAAAAGGTTGAAAAATTAATTAGAAATACTTAGTTGTATGCAGTGCCGTTACCAAGTTTCACTACACTAAAAAAAATCTGCATAGACTCTAACTATGCGACCGCATTTACGATCTTAATAAGACATTTAACATAAAGAAAGTTAACGCTTAACACTTCAGAAAAAAAAAATAAAAAAAAACATCTTGGTAGTCAATTTGTTACGTTCATCTGTTTGATTGAACTTAGCATTTCAAGCATGTCCTTCTGTTATTTATAAATTATCATTCAAGTGTTGCAAAACACTTGTCTGTCTTACTTTATGTTATTTACATCACGTTTTAATAATGAAAGGCAATTGAACAGAACAATGCTCAAAGTTCAAGACTGTTTGCAAATACGTAATTTGGATGTAAAACAAAAAAAGCAGTTGGCAATCATTTATTTTTTGGTTAGTTACAAAGATAAACAAACCGTACATTTATGAATGTGGCGCCGAAACTCAAGCAAGGCCGCCTCAAAATACAGATGAGTCAACACCAAAAAGACTACGCAAAAATAGTTCTGAAATTAAAATTTTAAACGTAGGTAGGTATGTTAGGAAAGGTTAGTGCAGGCAAGTAGATAATTGTTTATCTAAACAATGTACTAACCGAAGCTCTCTGTCAGCTTCAGCATAACCCCTCCTATGTGCATGTCTCCCTTCACGACCATAGTCCGTTTCTCGTTCAGGTCTGTGACGTGGATCGTGAGGTTCCACGACCCATCTCCAACGACTTCACCATCCGCCAACATGTTTCACAAGTTCTTTTACACTTCACAATAAATTAATGTCACTTCCGAAGGAGCATCGCGAGTTGCGACCACAAAGTTAAGAATTAATTGACGCACGTCTTACAAACTCGCCAGACTGCAATCAACTAAACGGGTGTTGCTAGCTGCAGTCCCCTAATAAACAAAACGTACGCACAAAAGAAAAATCGTACCAATTAAATTGGTAGGATTTGCAAGTTTTCGGCAAAATAACAAGTTGTTATGAATGTCTAGTTTATAAACGTAAATAGAATAGTACAGTATAATTTTCACCGTGATTTGTGATAGAGCTCATTGGGTGAGCTGTATCAAAATAATCAAATAAAAACAGATCATAAGCTTAGTGCTTGAATATTTTCCGTATATTTTAGCAATTGTGACTTGATTAAATTATTACATACTGACCTAAATTATTCACATTTAGAAGATCGATTTATTTATTCAACCATAACTTTGCTTTATTTCAAAAGGTATTTGAAATTGCCGTATCTATGTCGATTATGTATAATTTCAAAAACAATGATAAGTTTTTAAATTAGGCAACATTGATTTTATTTTTATTTTAGTAAATAGTGACGTACATAAACGATTCGGATAACTAATGACATTGATCATTGATCATATTAGTTTATAATGTTAATATTGTCAAAAAATATTTATTATTAATTTTGCAAATAATTCGTTACTACATAAACAAACAAACTTAAACTATTTATACGAAAACCTAAATAAATACCTAACGACATCCCACCTATACGTACAAAGCGTTTTGGGAGTACATTCATTATACGTACAGCTAGAGCTAATGAATGGAATTCCCTGTCGGAGTCTGTGTTTCCTGATAGCTATAACCTGAGGGTCTTTAAGTCAAGAGTGAATAGATTGCTGCCACATCATCGCTTACCATCAGGTGAGATTGTGGTCAAACGCGAGCCTATTAATTATGAAAAAAAGTATATAAGTAAATAAAATACAAAAACACAAAGTGCACTCAGGCGTCGAAGTACTCCTCCACATCGCTGTCATTCGGGAATGTGCCCAGAAGACTGGCAAAAATAGAAATAAATCAGATCAGAACGGAACTTTTTTAACAAGTTTGTCACTCATCAATTCATCATAACTATAATTACAGTAAAATTAATAATAATAATAAAAACCCTAAACTAATTACAATTAACTAAAAACAAACTAAAATAGCGTCAAAAATTACGAGGCTTATTCTCTATCCGAGGTAAATTATAGGATTTTTTTAATTTGTCCATTTATCTAGGGATAGAGATCAGCGAAACCTTAGATTGTATACCTCTAGATATAGCCACCGCGTGGCCAGACATGAGACAGCAATATAACTTAGTGTTAATAATGAGGTTATTACGTAAACTTTTCGATAAATATGACCACAGAAATACACTCAAAACTTAATTATAGGAGTCTATTTGTCATACATACACTAAAACTATAACTTTAATTGTTGAAATTATTCTAAAGACATAAAAATTGATTCGAGTTGACCTCAAAGTGACAATGATTGGCCTTTGTTTGGCTCACTTTTCAAAGTGAGGCAAGCAAAGCGGCACTCCGAATGAGACAGAGAATGTTATGTTTTGTCTCAATTTTCTTACGTGTTTCGTATATATGCTTCTCACTTTCACACTTCCATAAAGTCGTATGGCTATATCTAGAGGTATATAATCTAAGAGCGAAACGTTCTTTCTTTATCAGATAGAACATTCTGGGCAAAGATAATCTAGCATCATATCATACTATGTAATATTTACTACCTAACTTTGTTACGTTTTAGGACTGATTTTTCAATCGGCGAATAAATTTACTCGTCTAGCGTATATTTATTCCATACAAAAGCAGTCAAAACTCCATATTTACTCCTCAAATAAAATATGTATTATCTTTAAAAAAATCAGCCCTTAGTTGATCATTTCGTTTTTAATTAGTTGAACTTTTTAGGGACTACATTCCATCACTAAAAGTCACTGACAGTTTGACGTGTGATTTTTTGACGTAAACGTCAAGCCTGTGCATCAAGCTGTCAAGAATTCCCGGGCCCTTTGGGTGTTATTATTTTATTTCGATTCAATTTTAGTATTAATGCATGCAATAACACATGAATATTAATATTTCAGTTGTTGCCACGACTTTAAGCTATCCTTATGAACAGCAGAGATAAGAGAAGCTCAAACGAAATGGTTGCCACGAAGAATAAAAGTAAAGGTAGTGCATTTTGTTGTATTAATAATTAATCTCAATATTTGATTAGCGGGTGTTTTCATGATGTCTAACATAGAAACCGTATTGCTTGATGTATGTAAAGTCCTGTTTATGTGAGACTTTAAATGAAAGCTCTGAAAATTTTAATGTTTTCAGTAATATCTTGTTCGACACCTGAGCATCGGTCAGAATCACCATCTAGGGACAGTGACTCCATCTGTGACTCGGAAGCAGCCAGCCCGGTTCCCTTCTATTGCACACAAGATGGGGCGGAAGGAGAAACAGATGTTGTTTGGAATTTCTACACTCCAAAGTCAGAGTATGCAGCAAAATCTCGCATCAAAAATTCAACACCAGTAAGCCGCAGATCAAAGAGATCCATAAAGCCAAAAATAATTGAAAAGCAACCTCCAAAACGAAGAGCACTCAAACAGACATCACAGAAAAAGACTGAATTATTTCAAGAACTGATAGAACTTAATCAAAATCTAGTTGAGCTGATGGCTAAGAAACCTCAGAACACATGTACAGAAAAAGTGAATTCAGGAAGTGAAGATGACTTCTTGACAGAGTCACCAGAATTTTCTCCTAAAGGTAGAGTGAGAAGTAATTCTCGATGTTTAAGACGAAATGTGTTGAGCTCTAACTTTGTCAAACCAGACCCTGAAGCTGCATTAGAATCGGATGATTCCATGAATGAGTGCCTTATTAAAGCCAGTCAGGTTGTTGAAGAAAATATTCTTAATGAAGCCCCCCCACCTGTAAAAAGACCCTGTTATGAAATGAATAATATCAAAAAGAAAATACCAACTCCTAATCTACATTCAAACTTTAAAATGGACCAAGATTCTATGGATGCCATATTGAACAGTATAAAATTAGATTCACCAATTGTGACAAATGTCAAAAAATGTGCTTCCCCACAGTTGAATAATGATTCATTTGATAGTTTGGTTGGCAACTTAAATGATAGCGCACTGGACAGGTTAACTCAGATGCCAGTGAAAATGGACACATCAAGAAGGAAAAATCATTTGATTAGTCCGAAAGATGGTAATAGTTGGACGATAAAGGAATTTGTTGTTAACGAGAGTAGTCCATCATCAAAATCTATATTTAGTCGTCACAACTCAATGCCTGTGTCACCATCTGTAATCAATACAAATAAACCATCAACAAGTGGGATGGTTTTTGGGAGATATAATTCAATGCCTTTTGGCAAGGATGCAGAAGACACAACAGGTACTTACTTAATAATTTTAGAATCCAGGCTCAAAAAATAGTTGCAAATTACAACATATCAGTAACATGCATCATGCATATCAGTTTATCAGACATTTTTATTACAGCATATATAATCTACATGATTTATTATGTTCCCAGATATGGCAAATATTTTGAAAGTTTTTGATTGTCATGTTAGACCGATCTAGTTTTAAGCTTCCTAATTGCTATAAAATGTAGATTATACTTAAAAGAAAATTGCTGAATAGAAAGATAGGCCACATATTTTAGTACTCTTAATGTGTATCTGTGAACCTTAACTATTTAAATCTTGTTTCAGTTCTAGGAGATTCTCCTATAAGATGCACTCCAGAGGAAATAAAAAAGAAACACCAACTTGCAAGAGAAAAATTGTTAGCAAAAAGGCTTCTACCATTCACATCAACACAGAAAATAACCCAGTCTCTACCAAGTACACAAATGAGTCAACAAATCTTGCCAAAAATAAATGAAGTAGCAGCCATTCCTAGAAAGTTACCAGAAACAATTCCTACAAAGAAATTCCAACCTAAAGTTCCAAGTAATGTTGCAAACGTCCAGAATCAACCTAAAATTGCAACTAGTGTAATAAATATTCAGAATAACCCCACTCAAAATTTTCAACAAAAAACTAATAGTACTGCTGTAGACCTGAAGTCAATAATTGAGAAGAAAAGACAAGAAGCGTTACTGAAACTAAGACGCCGACAAATACAAAGCAAATGATTCATTGATTGTTTGGTTTATATTGTAATTTAAATTATGTTATTGTTTGTGATTTATATTTTTTTAATAAGACAAGTAATGCCTATTGTAATTTTAAATATTGCCACGTGATAAATAAAAATATTAATCAAGTATTTTAATGTCTCATTTAAACCTGATTGATTTCTACAGAAACTTGATGGGAGGCTAAATCTGGTGTAAAGTTCACTTTCGAAATAAGAACTCAAATGATCAGGATTTCGTCTGCCAAGAACGCCGTACTATAACGTAACGTAAAGTGGTACTATATTGGTAAAGCCGATTCATGCCTCAGTGCTAAGCATATAAAAAAGTCCGTTTACTCTGATCAAAATGTTCGAAAGTGATGCAGGAAATGTATGTAAAAGAATTGAGGTTTCATTTTAAATTCGTATAATCGTGAAAAGATGTGGTATCAAAGCGGATTAATTAAAAAAAAGTGACTTGTTTTTGTTGAAAAAGAAAACTGTCATGCCATGTCATTGTCCTGTCATTGTTGTTTGTCAATGTCAAAATAATATTTTTGTAGGTTGTGATGTGAAATGGCTTGAGTAAAATAAATTGAATACACTTTCTCGTCATTTATTAATTGCTAGCTTGTTATAGTTAAATTTCGACCACTTAGATGCATGTTTGAAGATAAAATCACTCGACGAAATTACCTCGTTATACGACGATAAATAAAATACAGTTAAGTAATCGAATTATAGCCAAAAAATGGCACTGAATTACGTTCGACAAATTGCAAGCGCTGCGTGCTCGATTAGGAGCAGATCTAGTAATATCCTGAGACTGATAAGCACCAGTCAACCTCTGAGAATCGGTATGATACCGATAGTTGTGGAGCAAACAGGTAGAGGTGAGCGCGCATACGATATTTACTCCAGACTTCTTCGCGAACGGATCATTTGTCTCATGGGACCTATAAACGATGACATAAGTTCACTGATCGTGGCCCAGCTACTTTTCCTGCAGTCAGAATCAAGTAAAAAACCTGTACACCTTTACATAAATTCCCCGGGAGGAAATGTAACTGCTGGGCTGGGTATTTACGACACAATGCAGTACATAACGCCACCGGTAGCTACCTGGTGTGTTGGACAGGCTTGCAGCATGGCATCATTACTTCTAGCTGCTGGGGCACCAGGAATGAGACATGCACTTCCTAATTCCCGTATCATGATCCATCAACCATCTGGTGGTGTCCGAGGACAAGCCACAGACATACAGATTCAAGCAGAGGAGATATTGAAGCTGAAGGCACAGATAAATTCATTGTATGTCAGACACACAGGGTTACCCCTGGAGAAAGTGCAGACTTCAATGGAACGGGATCACTTTATGTCTCCAGTTGAAGCAAAGGGTTTCGGGTTAATTGACAATGTTTTGGAGCATCCTCCATCACATGCTATGGAGCAGCAGTGTGCAGCAGGTGCTACGGCAGCGCCGTCCCCAGCCCCAGCACCGGCTCCAGCACCAGGCCTGAACCCCAATCCAGTCTGATACCTGAAAGATTTCCCATCTACTTCGGCAACTATACTGTTAATGTTGGTGAATTCAGTGCTGGACTCTTGTGATAATATAATTAAAGATAACTTACTCATTGTTATGATATATAATAGTACATTGTATTTTATAGCAATAACTTAATTTTCATGTATTTTTTCTTTTATTTACATGACATAAATGATTAATTCATTAAACCCCAAGCAAATGGCCGGTGTTCACTCTGTCATTGTCTTTCTGTGTGTCTCTGATTGACATGATTGAAAGGTCAAAACTGTAATCATGTTTAAAATCCCTAATTCATCATACACAATCTGCTAGTTTATGCTAGTCTTTGTGTAAATTATGAAAAAAGGAATTTGGTTGGATATAGAAATAGCATGCTTAAAGTAGTTAGTTATGGTCCTGAATTCTTGAGCCTGCAATGGAATCATATATATATTATATATGGTTATAGTCCTAGTCCAGTCTCCCAAATTAATTACACTGGTATTGTTCAAGTTTATCATCAAGAACCAGAATACAAATACTCTTTATTAAAAATCAATATGCAAGTTGACAATCAATGATATATAATGAACTAGCTTTTGCCTGCATGGCTTCGCTCCCGATCTTCCCTACTCCACCCTACTATACCCTACTCTACCCTAATATACCCTATTCTATCCTACTTTACCCTACCCTATCTTACTCTACCCTACCTTATCCTACTCTACAATACTCTACACTACTCAACACTACTTTACACTACACTACTCTACACTACTATACTCTACACTACTCTACCCTACCAAACTTCACATAAACCATCTACTAAATAGTCCGAACAAAGCCTAAACATTTGGTTTGGATAGGTGAGTCTGTTCTTGTGTTATAAAATTACATTTAAAAGGGGCATTGAATTTTATATATATAGATAGAGCGGTGAAACTGGCATGTCCTAGAAACAAAAATTTGAAGACATGTGACATTCACCAACCCGCACTGGGCCAATGTGGTGGATTACTGCCCATTTCCTCTCCTAGAGAGGAGGCCTGAGTCCCAGCAGCGGGAACATTATAAAGGCTTATGATGATGATGACAACAGTTCGTGACTGACTGATATAATAGAGACAACAACATAATATCTCAAATATGAGATGAATCATCAATCATCATCTCAACCGAAATATTTCCACTGTTGGACATAGGCCTCCTCAAGCATCACTAGTTAGCATCACAAGCATCAATAGTTGGTCCTGTGTGTCTCGCAATGGGTCAGATTCCCGCCAAATCGTCTGTCTACATTCTGGGAGGCCTTTTAGCGGTGCGTCTTCCGGTACGTAGTTACCACTCCAGAACTTTCAGCCCAGTCGACCGTCCATTCCAGCAATGTGCGAGCCCACAGCCACTTAAGTCTGACGATTGTTTGGGCTGCAACGGTAACTTTGGTTCCCTGGCGTGTAATTTCATTCCAGATATGATCACGCAACGAAACTCCGAGCATAGCCCTCTCGATGAAGAGGGCATCGGAAAGCACCCAAAGGAAATCGGGCAAGGTCACCAGAAAGGCCACTTTGGGTACTTTCTGATGACCTTGCCTGATGTGAGCGATCATGTTACAAAACCATATGTCATCAGGGGCAACATGTACTGGGCTACTTTATTTTTGAGACACTGAGGAACGTCGGACGATAAAATGCCGTGTACAATTGGCAAAACGGAACTTGAGCGCTCGACGTCATAGTGGGGATCGCTTTGCGCATTCCATACATTGGCGAGCCAATCGTCTTCGTTGCCAGATACATACAGCAAAGCAGGGAACGAATCAGGAGTGACGTCTATGTCGCGATGGCGCGGCGAGCCAATCACTGACACTCCCCGCCTCGCGTCTCACTTTGCGCCACTAAAGAGACCGAATATTCTACTTCTGCGCAACCGCTCAAGATCCGTGACGGAAAGGCCCAGTCGAGTCGCATTCAATAATTGACCTCTTTCTCGAAGTAAGACCCCGGTGAGATGCGTATCTTTGAAAATAAGATCATACTCTTCTGTCTGGTTCTGTTTAATTCAAGAAGTAACAAAACAAATTTAATTGTAATAATATTTACTGGGTTGTATTATACTTTTCGATGGGCTGAAAAAAAACTGTCCCTGAGTGAAAGTAACAACTTTCTTAAAATTTGAATTTTATTAAAACCATAACGTATTTATCGTTGAATAAATTACGGGCGAACTAATTTATTTAATAAGTAGACGTATATTATGTTAACAACATTGTTCTTCTTTGGTGTCGCAGTAATTTTTCAGTACTTGCAAATTGTCCATCGGAAAGTAGATTGGCTGACTAAAGTCAATTTGAGTCTGGGAATTTATTAAATATCTGGCAGTACAGCTTCCTTGCATTATGATGGATCCAGTCGTAGTAGTATGTGATATTGGTGTACACCATCAGTGCTGGTAATCTTCTTGATCTGAAGGAAACCAATCCCAGCTGTGTGTAGTCCTTCGCGACAAGAGCGCTGCCAGAATCGCCACTGCAAGAAAAATAGTTGGGCTTTTCAAAAGGCAGGTCCTCATCGGACATGGCCAGTTGTTTTGAATTCATGTGGAAGACGCTCGGGTAGTAGTAGTCATTGTGCGTATCATCCAGTGGAAACGGTCAAGGAGGCGGTTCGCGCCGCGACAGAGACAAGCGACCGAGATAGGAGACCGCGACCGTCACTTGACGTTAGGCAATGTATTAGCGACAGTTCTCCTGTCTCTGTCTCGTTCGCGAACTGTCGCTCATACATTGCCTAACGTCAAGTGACGGTCGCGGTCTTCGGTCGCGGTCTCCTGTCTCGGTCGCTTGTCTCTGTCGCGGCGCGATCCGCCACCTTCACCTGGGTAGTAGTAATGGGAGTGAAGGGATGTGCCGCAAGTCCACAACCGAGAGAGAACGGACATCCTCACGCCCCAGCCGCTACCGCAAAAGACGCCCACACCCAATTGGGTAGCTCGCCGTTCAGCCGTCCTCTGAGGATCGAGCTCGAGTCAACGGCGCATAGTGTTTCCACGCGCTTTTCAAAGACAGGTAATAGAGGCCCTGTAGGGCTAAGGCCCGCCAGGGCCACGGGTGCGTTTGAAAGAGTTAACGTGGCCCTGGAAAACAGAGGCAATTGAAAAGCTTAGATGGATCTTTGGGGCTGAGCTGCTACCAGAAGTATAATGCTATAGTCATGAATAAAACTTACTCTGCTGGATGGTGTCCATCCGATTTTGTGCTCCCAGCACAAAACATTCCTTTTTCTAGTTTCCCAACCCGAGAGCACACTCTTGCAGACCTTATTTTCTGTGATACAGACTTCAGGATTGTAACTGTGTCTGCTCTTTCTTCCTGAAAAATATAAGTTGTTATTTAAAGATAAAATGCTTTTTCACAAACACATAAACTGGTGTACCTACAGATATTCTATTTTTCGAAAGCGGGTTGGTCCTGGACGTGTGCGTAGATTTATATGCAAAGTCCTGCACACCTTTGAAAAGGGAGGATCCTCCGACCTGACGGGTGTTATGCCTAATCCGGGCAACTGCCCGATAGATGATTTTGGACTGTTATATAATTATCGTTCAAATTACGCGGAGAACTAATTGCGGGATGCAGGATTTCAATATTTTTAGTGGTTTTTTGGTTACATTGTTTCTATAGCACCAATCTAACGCACACAGAAAAAAAGGGTCCCTACGTGAACCTCTGTGGCGTACCTAGTTAGTCAGAAGTCCTGAATAATGAAAATTGGGCCCCATTTTTATCCGAATTTGGTGAAACCCAAAGAGGATCTCGTTTTTGTTAAATAACATCAAACTAAACCAACACCGAATTGTCATAGCAGGCAGGCTAAGAGAGATAAGAAGGGCTCCTGAAACCTGGGGGGAAGTTGCCCCACGAATGGAGAAAACGTCCGTTTTGAGTATTGCAGGTATAGTCGATGCACTTATCCTGCTCGAGTCAACGGCATGTTAAGTTCCATTCACTCCACAAAGAGCTGTCGACAGGAGTGATGAGACCTGCCAGAGCCGATGCCCGCCAGGGGTGTGCTGCGGAATCGTTTGAAAGAATTATCGCGACCTAAGAATGCAAAGGGCCACTAAAAGAACACGCAAGAAGTGGTTTCCTAACCTCCAAAAAAAAGATAGGTTATCTACCTAAAAATATCTATCTATTTATTTGCATTTTTTTAGGTACCTACCGAGTAAAGTGGGGAACTTTGGCCCTTGGGACCATGAGAAACTGTGTTTACTGTGTTTCTATTGGTTAATGAGTTCGAGTCCTAGTTATACCTCAGGGTCAAAGCAGCCCTACTTTACGGTACTTGTGAACTTACGTCTACAATACCCCAACCGGCAACTTCCCCTTTGTACACGTCTGGAAACTGAGGACTGACGACAATCCTTTTGATGTTCTGTCCCAAATACAAACTCTTTTTGAGTCCAGCCAGCGCTATGTCGTTGGCAGCAGACCGTTCGTCGTAACGATCATGGAATTTTATTAATCCTATTTCTCTTTTTGATATAACCTGAAAAGTTAAAAATTGGACTTTAGTGTTGTGTGTTTAATGGCTGCTACGCACGTTACGAAAAATCGTTACGATTGGACGGTACAGTTCAAACTGCAACGATAAATCTACATGTCTGTATGAAAAAAATTGTACAGTTTGAACGAGAAAAACTGTACAGTTGAACGGAGCAGTTTGAAATTTTGGGTAGTAAAAAAATCTACTTATATGTAGCTGCCATAAAAGTAGATTTTTTTTAGTCGTTATTCGTACAGATATCGTCATTTCAATTAAAAGGCGTCCACTGCTGATTTAGGCCAGATGCCCTAACACGAGGTTTTCGCGATCCATTTTAGGACCAAAACTGAAGTGTTAAAGTAAGAAAATATAGGGTCGTCCCTCTTTCTTGCTCGCTCGCACGCACGTCATGGTACCTAAGTCCCCAGGCGTCGTCACGTTGTTCGACCGGTATCCATCAGATCGCTACTCAAATTAATGTTACAACATCTGCGTTCTGTAAATAATACACAGTAGGCATTGAAGCATTGGATATCTATTCACTGTTTTTATATCTGTTGTTTATATAAAAGAAAGAAGAAAGAAAAACAGTTTATTTACGCGTTAAAGACGCAAACTTAAAAATAGGTAAACAGAACATAACATCAAGATAGGGAAGATATGCGTCTCCTCCGCGCAAAACGGCCGAACGCTCAGCATAAAGCTGCGGCCTCACGCATAATGCGTTGAGCTCACAGCGCTGGTTTTCAGCGCTGAAAACCAGCGCTATCTGTTTTTTATATTTGTTGGTAGGTACTACGACACGTAGTACTTATAATCTAGATCTAGGGGATCTCCTACTTACATTAACCACTCAGTTGCCGGTTAGTGGTTGGTAGTGCTGAGGCTATACTATGAAATGCCAATCGGTGGACTGGACCTGACCACCCGAAGTTGATGTCAATGTACATGTCAGACTTCTTTTCTTATTAGCAGCTTGGAAGCTTTATAATTTTGATTTAAAAATTCTTGGATATTTATTTACTAGCTAGCGTTAAAAATAAATAGAGGGGGAATGAAACTTTTTTCATACATTGCTGGCATGATTTTTTTTTTCTTTTCGCCAAATGTGAAACCTTGGCCGACGGCCGTATCATAAAGGGCTGTAGGAGAAATCAATAGCAAAAAAGCAAAAAGAATTATGTCTATCAACCGTGACCAAGCAAAGTTAGGGACTATTTAGTGTATTGCTATAGTTTCAGTTTTGCATTGTTGAATTTGTAATAAAATAATGCATATTCCCTATTGGAAGATATTCAAAATAATCTTCTACCTTTTCTAAGTTTTCATGTCCCGCAAAAGCCTCAATCAGATGTTCCGGGTTATCTGTGTCGCAGATATTAACGCAATGCGCCGCAGTGATGAGGATTTTTTGATTCAGGACCGAAGCCCCACAGATCCAGGGCCTGGAGCAGTCTACGGCCAAGTAGATACAATGTGGAAACTCCGTTATAGTCGTATAAACACCGCCAACCACAAAAGGTTCCATTTTAGACTCACAACTCAAAACCACAAGTGAAAATATCAAGTAGAACTTGCTTAAAAAAATCATTACGGTTGCTACGAATTTAGGCTGGGTTATTAAACTTATCGTTTTTAATTTTCATTTACGATGTTAGCTGGCTGACGTATCCTTATTAGTGGGATATAAAAATTGTGCGATTGGATTGGATTTTTATTGCCTCTTTGTTGTTTATTTCAAGGCTTCACTGTGCGGTAAACACGATACGTGACTCGAGGGATAAACAACACTTGTGGAGGCAGTAAGTGGCTACCTAAACAGTTTCACAGGACTTTTTTTAGCTTCAAGTTACATTGGTTGACTGGTGAAAAAAATCCTGAGCCTGTAAGTCCGCCTCTGTTCTTTTGTGTGCCTAAACTAGGTATTAAAGTATTAAATATATTGAAGTTGGCTGTCGATAAAGTGGTACATTTCTGCCACATGTCATGCGAGCTGTGGACAAAAGCTACTTAATGGGTACCATTAAACGCAAGGCGACATCGCGGCAGACCAAGACGAAGGTGGAGAGATCAATTTGACTTTTACCGGAGGGACTAGCTGGCTAAGGCAAAAGACAGATGATGTGTGGGGAAAAGGAATAAGAATAAGAAATTTTATTTGCTCAAACATGTGTATGCAGACAGAATTAAAATCATACATGCATGCAAGATTTTAAATAAAAAGTGGCTCACTACATGTCTGCCATTTTTCATGACGTGCAAATATTTTAAATTCTACTATATTATTATTATGATTTTTTTTCCATTTTACATCAATGCATTAATTACACATTTACAATTACAATTAGGGAGAGACAGGCCTTCTCCCAGAAGTGGGACATAGTAGATTAATTAAATAACATTAATATTATCATCACGTGTACCTAGGCACACACTGTGTGCACTCAAAAAATTCAGATTTTACATAAATTTTCCCGAATCTCTTTTTAATGGAGCCCATGGGTAATAAATAATTAATGTTTCAAAGAGCGTAGTCCAATTGTCATATATTTTCATTCTTGTGTGTCAGTTATTTATTTCGCCAACATGACAGTTTTAGGCTACAGCTTAGGTTAAGGTGCATTGAAGAGCTAACTTTTTTTCATCATCATTTCAGATGAAAAACGTTCATTGCTGTACGGTTCCCGCAAGGTTCATTACTATTATCGGTCCTGAATGTCTCCCATCCATTGGATTTTCGCGATTCTCTTCAGGTCATCGTGTCATCTTGTGGCTGTGTATCTTCCGAGACCCGGTCGGCACTACAAGGTCTTTCAGCACCATCTGTTCTGCAATTTATGTAAGCTGCCAATTGTCACTTGGTGATTCTTCAGGCTGTGGTTCTCCTGCGGACATCTCTATTCCTGATTCAAGCACGCAAGGAAACTCCGAGCACAATATTTTTTGTTGCTCTTTGGGTGACTTTTAGCCTTCTGATGTGCGAGACCCATTGTGAGCGACTTCGTTACATATTTCAGTGTTTTTCTCAATTCTTTTTTCTGTTCTTGTGGTTCCATTCACAGCGGTAAACACAAGATATCCAGAATTCCAGACCCGAAACAAATAGTAGATCAAACAAGTATTTGTTTCTTGCGGGAATTTAACCCGCGACACACAACGCAGCAGCTAATCGCTCAAGCACTGCGATAAGTAATGAAAGTTGAGCGAATGGAAGTAGGACCACTTCCATTCGCTCAAATATTGCCGTTGAATTAAAAGTACACCTACAAAGGCTGAGGTTTCTGGGTTTAAGACTTCGCTTGTTAGTAGTACTTATAAAAGTAATTTCCTAAAAGTTTATCAGTAAACAAAGTCTTGAAGCGTTAACCGCAGCCTCACGAGACACGATCTCATAACTGTCTGTCCATCAAGTTAATTAACTCACGACTCTCCAGCCGAGATTGGAAAAGTTCGATTCGACTTTTCAAAGTCAAGACTTCCCATGAGTCTATACAGTCAAATGAAGTACCTATCGCGTTTATCTCGAAATATCGATATCAAAATAATGTCAAGTAGGTTGTAGCACTCAAATATCTCAACCTCTTTTCTCTACAAGCAATTTCAACGCAAAGCTTTTAGGTAACACTTATCGCAATAGACGGCCCTAATGTAAATTATAGAAGCCTTTTTATCGTGAACAAGGTCGCTTACAAGATGGGGTCGCGCTAAACGGAACAGCATGAATCTAGGTTGTTTCATCCAAAACAATGGTAGTGGCGGCGCGAACCATCCTTTCATAATCTGTAAAAAGGCTGGACGTCGCCGAGGGGAGAGTGAATGGTTGGACTGGCGCATGCGCGGCGCTCTGGTCGATATGTAGTGACGTCAGCGAGAGAGGGCTCTCAGTCAGCCGCCGTCGGCCACAGCGCGAACATGTGGTTACAATGCTTGGCTGCTACGTTGCTCATAGCTGCTACCGCGTCGCGCGAGGTCTTCACCAACACGTTCCTGGTGCGCTTCAAGCGCTCGGTGCAGCACGACGAGGCTCATCAGCTGGCGCTGCGCCACGGCTTCGACAGCCTCGGACCGGTGAGTGGTGACCACGTGATTCTACGTAAACATAGCCATAGACAGTCATATTTGCGCCAGTATAACTTGATTTATGTCTCCCTAAGCCTCTCAAATCGCTGGAATTTTATTGCAAAGAGGTCCTTCGTAAATTGATGATAGTTAATAAGTGTGATGCGGTGGCTAGATGTTGTGTTGATTATTATGACTTTGGGTATCGTTGGTTGATTAATTGGAGAAGTAAGGACATTTATTTATGTCCTGTCGTTACTTTTCATCGTCTAATTGGACAACAAAAGTGTTTTTTCAGGAATATTGCTTGAGGCAGAGAGATTCGCGCGTTATTCTTGTAGCGTAAGCGTTATTTCGTTTTGATAGATATTATCGTTGCGTTGACGTATTGTTAACTAGTTACTATGGTAGCTAGAGCTAGTCCTACAACTAGTTGCTGGCAGTACAAAATAGTAGTACGTCGGCTTGTGCCGGCGGCGCGCGAATCGCCCAGAACCAGAGAATGTAAACATAACATTGTTACCGCAGCGTTGGAGCGACTGAATTGGTTTCAACAGTTCAATAACGTTCTATGAAACAATTAGGTACGGTTTAATCTGTGTGCAAGGTCTGGTTTGTATGCAACATAAAGAAGACGGAGATGATAGAATAATAACCTAACACATGCGACAAATGTGACTTCTTACATGTAGGTACTTTTGTAAGAGATTACAAAAAAAAAAAACTGGGCAAGTGCGATTCGGACTCGCGCACTAAGGGTTCCGTGCAAACTACAATTCCCGAATGGAGTCTCGAAATTTTTTCCGAACTGTAATTTTTTTTGTGTTGTATTTAACAACAATTTTACTATTTTCAGATTTTTTCCTATAACTGTGCTATAAGACCTTGTTTTGTGTCAAATTTCAGGATTCTGGGACAACGGGAACGGTACCCTATGAATTTCGATATTTAAGAGTATCAAAATATACGTTTTTTGCGACATAATGCCTTATCTTTCTTATTAGTTAACTTAGAAGTTTGATTTTTTCACAGCTTGAAGGGACCGCTGAGTATATGGTTTTAATTTCAACTCGATACCTCTACGCATTCTCGAGATAAAGGGTTTTGACATACAGACAGACAGACAGACGGACGGACAACAAAGTGATCCCATAAGAGTTCCGTTTCTTTTTTTGAGGCACGGGACCCTAAAAACAACGAATTTTATGTTTGCAATGTTTTTTCTTTTATTTAGAATACAAGCTAAAACATGTTGACCAGATTTTCATTAGAAGAGTATAACTACCTACGTAAAGACGAAAAAAATATCAAAATAATGAAAAAAGCAAAGATGTAGGTAGCTACGTTACCTTCGTTAGTTTTTTTTTATTATGGACTAGATTTTGCCCACGGCTTCGCCCGTGTGGCATTAGGTACTTAACCTTTCAATCGTGGAAATTACAGACACAATAGAAAGACAATAGGTGTGCGAACGCCGGCGTTCGCTTGGGGTTTAAGGAATCGGGATAAAAGGTAGCCTATGTCTTTTTCCATGTCAAAGGCTATATGCATGCCACATTTCATCCAAATCCGTTCAGCCGTTTTTGCGTGATTAAGTAATAAACATCCAAACATCCACACTTTCACATTTATAATATTAGTTAGGATAAGCTCGTGTTTGACCACCATATCCCCTGATGGTAATGATGATGTGGTCGACGATGGAGCACGCTTGCCTAGAAGTGGTTACTTTCAGGCAAGCGTGCTCCATCGTCCTTGCTCTTGACATAGAGACCCCTATCTTCACCAAAACGTTATTCAAATGTTATAAAGGCTTGTTTGTAAAAAACTGGCAACTTCTCAGGACTATGTCACTATCACCATAAACAACTATTTTTGTCCTATGACTTTTAATTTATCATTATTTTAGTTCATCAGAATTTCATATAAAAATAAAAATATTTAAATTGGACGTTTTAAATATTACGAAGTCAACAAAGCAACCGATAGTACAATAGAGGACGGGAGCAGGGATCGGGCAGCAGGGTGCTTACCGCGATGTAAGTGCATCAAGCACCCCTGCCGCCCGATCCCATACAGACGTAGGTAGGTATGGCAAAATACAGAGTTGAAATGTATTAGATAGAACAACAAAATCCTGAAGGTTTGTTTTTAGTAAATTGATAATGTTTTGTAAAAAGTCATAGAACAAAAGTTGTAGTTTATGATGTTAGTAATACAGTACTTCAAGGTTCTCTGTATACATTTTATAAGGTTTGAAAACTGCTGAAACCTTAAGAATTACTTTATCAACGGTTTCCTAACAAACTTCGTTAGTTTGCACCGATATAGAATTTAGATTGAGAACAATGACGCAAACGAAGTCACGCAAACTTCTACTAGTTCCTCTGTTCACTACTTTAAACCACTCTGAAAATTGTATTTTGCTGTTCGTTCAAAAGGACGACGCTAGAGAAACTGACTGGGGAATGCTTTTCCTATTAATAAGAGTTCTTTTAGTTTATATTATATAAATGGTGAAAGAAAACATTGTGAGGAAACCGAAGTCCTAGAACCAAAAATTCGAAGTGACATTCACTAAACCGCACTGGGCCCGCGTGGTGGATTACGGCCCTCCCTTAGTGAGGAGGCCTTTTTTTATGGTGGGATAAAATCATGCCATGACATCCCCCGCTCTTGGGCGAAGCGGGAGATAGTGTCAGACTCTTACTGACTAAAAGACCCACCCTGTTCCTTCTAGCCTTCATATGGGGGCTCGAGCGCCCTTTATAAGCGATAAACCTGGCCCCAGTAGGCTTCGACCCAGCTGGGTCCCTGCTGTTGCTGACAACTCCTTGAGGCGCGCGGGAACAGTGCGTGCCGTCGACGACTTGGTCTTGGTCCGGACAGATACCGGACGGCCGGACAGCGAGCTACCCATTGCTCAATGTCTGCAAGCCCGCGCCTACGGTGGCCGGAAATCGGGATCAGAATCGGGCGGCGGCGGCGGCGGCGATAACGCCGTTGCCTGATGCGTTCGGCCTCCTCCTTTGCGAGCATTACTGCTTCGCAGAAGTCGGCGACCGCCTGCCACTCCTCCTCGCTCCGGACCGTGGCCTCAACCAAGGCCCGGCTCGAGAGGTCTCCGCCGCCGATCGCCCCCACGAGGGCGCGGCGATGTTCCGTCCAAGCAGGGCACATCTCGAATGTGTGCTCCACCGTGTCCTCCGGGCTAGTGAGGAGGCCTGAGCCCTGGCAGTGGGAACACTAAAATGGCTGATGATAATGATATAAAAGAAGAAACTGACTGACTGACATATAAACGCACAGTCAAATCTACTGTGACTAGGAGCGTGAAATTTTGCACAAGGTTTTATTTTGTGATATAGAAGAACACTAAGAGAGGGTTTTCCAAAATTCACTCCCTGAGAGGATAAAACGGGGTTCCATAGTTAATATGGAAAAATCAACTTTCACGCTAGCCAAGCAGCCGCTAGCAGAAGATAGTTTACCTATATATGTATATGGCCAGGCAGATCAGTAAGTACCCCAAGGACCCCAAGCTAGAGGGTCCAAACCTGATTAACATACTTTTTATTGAACAAGCGAAAAATTCAACCGCCTTCAAAATAAATGAAGTAAATAGGTTTCAAAATAAATTGCATCGCTAATTATAGCAACTCGATGTATCCCGGCCATACACTAGGACGGTGTATGGCATATACATCGAGTCGCCTATCGTCCAATCGGTTTGACGCTACAGGTTTGATCGTGTGTGGGAGTGGATTGGTCTGAGTCATACCATTAAAAAGACATAAAAAGTAAGGGATTTTTTTTCTTTTGGAGGTAGGCAAGGCATACAAATCTCTATTATCGACAGTTAAAGCCCGGCTATCACAGACTAAAAAAGAGTAATAAAAGCGATTTACACAAAACCTCCCATAGTGCCTTCCTACTGCCAACACCTCCTCCTACTGCCATCCTCCCACTGCCAACAGAACCGGCTACTATAACCCATGTCAGGCAAAGCCATGGCACGCCAGTTGTGCCTATTCTTAGCACAGTATCTTAGATAAACGAGGTCGTTTCCCGGCCTCACATTAAGCATTCAGTTTGAATTGCCTAGTAACAGCGTTGTATGACATTGTTCTATTGTTACGGGAGTAATGGTGGCGCCACCGTCGCTTGTTACAGGGCCATTGGATTTTGAATTTTGGAAGATTTTCTACACTTGTATTATAAAGAGGTAAAGTTTGTTTTTTTGTTTGTAGGACGTAATCTCTGGAAGACGGAAGTACTGGTTATTACTGAGTGACATATTATAGGCTATATTTTATTTCCGCGGGTGGAGCCTCAGGTAAAAGCTAGTATGAAATAAAGTACCTACTTATTCTGTGTTAAATCCTACGTTTATTCTCCAATCCTATTTTTTTATAGGTACTTATTATTCTAGTGATATGAAAGCGAACGATCGAAGTTGCTATCATGTTAGAGGCGTTACCAAACTTAGACCACCGAGGGTTAAATATGGGTCGCAAAAAAATTGTCTTTATATAATATAAGTATTATGTATCACAATAAAACAACACACTACAGTATAGCATTATCTTGCCATATAACCCTTTCAACTCTGAAATGAGAGCAGGTCTGTTTATAATATGTAAAACTAGGCACATTACTTTATTATATTCTGCAAATATTATTCGCACCGCAGCGCGGAATTGTGGCACAAAAAATGGTTCAGCCCAGCCGTTATGATCGTACGTACCATATGTTATTTCCTGTAATATTAAAGCCTGTTTTTGTATAAAAGGCTATTACGTAGGCTCTGAATGGATCTGGAAGGTCGTTCTAGCCTTTCAGTAAATTAAATTCATCCTACGGTGTACTGCACTTTCTTCACTTTTATAAAGGTTTAATTGGGTACTACAAGACTTGTCGTAGGAGTAATTATGTGAAGCCTTTTATATTTTGCTAATCCAGCTAGTTATCTTCACATAAGAAGTATTAGACGGATGTAAAAATGGCGGTCTAAACCTCTTAGGGGCTAATATAGAAACTTTTTCGAAAGTAATTAATTTTAAAATTTACCAAAAATGCTTTAAGGTAACACAGCAAAACTGTTCTGTCAACTCAATTCAAAAATTGATCGATTACCAGTTCCAGACGTAATTATAAATAAAAAACAAAAACAAATTGAATCTCGAATTCGGAACAACATTTGAAATTAAAACCATCTGCTCACCGGCATTAAATATGAGAACAGCAAAATTGAGGCATTTGAAATGTAAAAATTTACATAAAACGAAACGTAATCTGGAAGAGTTTTATATTATTTTAGAGAAATCGGTAGCCCAAGTTTTTATGAAGTTTTCCTCGTGGTATTGCATGTTTCGCTTGGCCTTGAACTTGATATTACACTTGTAGGTTTTCAGACCGCTGCTGAAATACATTTATATGGAAATGGCCGTCTGTTTGACCCTCAGAAAGACTATCTGTCCGACATTTTAATCTGTAGGCGACTAGTGTTAGGCACGGCAACATTTACTGCTCCGTGGTGTTAGGTTAGGTTACATTTTATTTACAAACCACAGTTTTGTAATTGGAATCTTGGAATCCTTATAAATAAAATAATTGGTTTCTATAAGAGAAGATGGATTACATTGTTATATTCAATGAAAGTTATAAGAATATACTTTTTACTGTCGGAGTCTGTGTTTCCTGATATTCCACACAAGTATCACACAACGCCGTCTAGTCCCAAGCTAAGCAGAGCTCGTGTTATGGGTACTAGACAACTGATAAACATACTTATATATTTCTAAATACATACATATTATAGATAAATTACACCCAGACACAGAAAAAATGATCATGCTTGTAGCGACATCTATGGCGCCACATAAGAACTACGAAGAAAATACGAAATCCTGCATCGCGCAATCAAAGTTCTCTGCGCGATTTGAACATATACGACAGCCCGAAATCATCTATCGGGCAGTCGCCCACCAGACCATAACACCTGTCTGGTCGGAGGATCCTCCCTTTTCAACGGAGGTTTGCGGGACTTTACTCTCTGTTCCGCCTACCTCCAAACTGGTGACCCTCGACAAAGAACGTCAGCGCAGCCTTCGTGCAGCTACTACTTCGTGACTTCATCATCACTTCCTCAAGCTTTCGAGCAGCGAGCCATACAGCCAGACAAACATTTGTCCTGGGTGGGAATCGCACCTACGACCTCCGGCATAGCAGTCAGGGTCACTGACCACTAGACCAACAGGCCAGTCGAATGTGAAATGAAATTTAAAGTGATAGCTATAACCACTTTAAATCAAGACTGAATGAATAGTTTACTTCTAAGTAAGTGTGCTTCATCGTCTTTAGGTGAGATAGTGGTCAAGCGCGAGCCTATTAATTATAATAAAAAAACTTCTACAGGTTTTTTGACTTTCTCGGTCCTTATCGACCTGTAGTGCTACTACGAGCTCTTAACGCGATTCTTTTTTTTTTTTTGATTCATTTTACGATCTAAACTAAATTGTAGGGATGGAGCTATATACAATGTATAGTTGCTTCCCTCTTTCTCACTCGAACGACTAACATTTTAACTCGTCATGGTAAGGTCCCTGGTAATCGCTCCTCATTCCAGGCCTTCAATGCCAGAAACATTCTGGTTTATGGTGAAGATTATATCGACGCTCGAAAGGCTCAAAATGTTATAGAAAAAAAAAACTACTGTTAAAAATGACGAAACAGTTGGATTCAATATTTTTTAAATTAACAATTTCTTTTTCTAAAAATTTTAACTTTTAAAGTAAAGTTTACTCAATGTCGCTTAGTAATGTTTGCTTTTCAAGAGTCGATATCTGTCTATTTATGATTCAACCCAATCGGCTATCAGTTGTTGCAGTGGACAGCGCACATAGCCCGTCACCATTTTCTATTCAGTTTGTCATAAATGGCAATTAACTAGAGCCTAGGCTTACTCAAAGCAATATCACGCGCCAGAGATTAATCAACCGTTCTGGGATGGAGTGTTAGCATAAAGCTTTTAGGTAGAGGCTGACCGAAAGTGGTTTTTGCGGCCGAAACCGAAACCGAATTTCGGCAACCGCCTCAATTTCGTCTGAAACCGAAACCTTCCTTACAAGGATGATGTTTTAAGCGAAAAATAAAAAAAGCGTTCTAATTTTTTTTTATGCATTTAAATTCGTTGACTATCATGAATTTGACTGCACTCGATTTTACTTTGAGAGTAGGTAAAACGAACTGCAAACACAAGCCAGTCACGACATGATTAGGCACGTGAACACGGTAAAATGTCTTCGTTGCTTACTCGCTTGGAAGGAATTTAACGCGCTGAAAATGACCGATCACAGCGCGAGAACACCTGAGAGCAGTTTCGGCAGGTTTGCTATCGAAGCCGAAACTGAACATTCGATCGGACACTACTTATGCGTAATGTATTGCTATGTGGGCGTTCTCCAACTAGTAAACTATCAAACTGGCCTGTGCCAATTTGCGAATGTCTATGTTAATATTTGATGAGTTTGAAGAGGGTACTTGTTAGTCAGTGGTTTCGTCTAACGGTGTGAAGCACTTACTAAATTAACTGATCAGCAAATCAAATGTACTAAGTTATTTTATTTGTTCACTCACAGGTACAATTTAAGTGAGGAATTGCCGTCCATCCGTCCGATAAGGACCAAGGTCGGTTCGTCTACGATGTTCCACGCGTGCCTTAAAGAGATGTCAGCAAACCGTAGGGGCCCAGCAGGGCCGCTGCGCGCTATTGTGAGGGGTTCTGAAAAGAAAACCCGCGGCAAAGGGTAATTAGATGATTTACCACCTCCCAAAAAAAAATTACAATTTAAGTGTTCCACTGAAGGCGTTTGCTTGCGGATGGCGAGCAAAAGGTAGCTCGCCGTCTGTCTGTCCGGTAACCGTCCGGACGAAATATGAGCTGTCAACAGTAGTATTCCACAAGTACCGCTAGGAGATAATAGCAAAATAGTAAGGCCCCAGCAGGTTCGAAGCCTACTGGGACTGGAGAAGTCATTGGATGACAAGGGTGAAGTAAAAGTAAAACGTGATGGTGAAGTAAATTTTTTAAGTGGGAAATCAACTTAACACATTGGATGATTTTCTACGTTAAAAAAGGAGGGATGTACTTCATCGCCACCTTTTCGTCAATACTTTTTTTTTTGTTAATTCTCTATAGAATTATACAGACATTTCAAAGTCGAGGTTTTACAATAAAGTTAATTTTATGGGCGTCGGTTGACCGATTGAACTGAAGATAATCACACGACGTTATGCGGGCGAGTTCAACGTTCTAGCTGTTCCGGTTGTAAAGCTTTAAACTAACCGAGTAACAATAAAAAGTGATATTACGCTAGCTGTATTTTTTGGCAAGCGTATACATATGAGATTCAATAATAAAACTGTCTTTTGCCCGCGCTTCACCCGCGTGCATAAAATATAGCCTATGTTACTCAGTACCCCTAGCCAAGTTGATAATCTGCAATCGTTAACGCTAGTAGAAAACTTAAAATGTACAAGAATGACGTCATTTCAACGCTCAGTCGAGTGGTCAGAACAAAAGAATGGGGGGCGTGGCCTACTCGAGACGTTCGACGCAAGAGAAACGGTTGTTACCTGGCTAGGGGGGGCTGGAATAATGCGGTTTTCTATAGGTGAAAAAAAAAAAACAATGGGACCAGAACTTTCAGAGATTACCTCCTACAAACAAAAAAAAACAACTCTTTAAAATATTAGTGTTAGCGATTAGCTTCTGACGACGATTTCACTCGCGTGGAATTAAATAAAAATTCTATGGCAGACGCCAAAATAATGACAACTTTGCACAAAAATCAGGAAAACCACCAAAGATACGCCAACACTTGCGACAATTTTTATAGCCCGTGGTACTCGAATAGATATAAGCGTGTGAAACACCACGCTGCGCTCCATAACTCAAGTAGCAGATGTCGGGGAAAAAACAGTCGGAAGGAAGTGAGAGTGGTCTGGCCATTTTGCACGAATTCTCACTGACAGGAGGGGAGGGTTGTCAGAGTGTTGCCAGCTTTCCCGATTTGCGCGGAACATCCCGATTTTTAGGGGTCTGGGGACGCGTCCCGATTTGGACCTGATCGGAACGCTAAATGCCATCATTATTACAATAAATTAACCTGTATCGCATTCGCATCACTACGTCAAGTGCGTTCGAAATGACACCAGGCGCTTAAAGGGGCCTAATCGGCTGTGAGAACGTTTGAAATAGTGACCGTGGCCCTGGAACGCACAGTTGGACAGAAGAAGCCTGGGCTTTAGTTAGTAAAAGTTTGATACGGTGTGGGAGAACTCATTGGATGATTTCCCACCTGAAAAAAAAAACTTTATCCCAATCTAAAACCCTAAATCCCGATTTGTTTTACCAACTGTCCCGATTTTTATCCAATCGCACCTGGCAACACTAGTTGTCACTCGGACACTGGACGCCCGAAGGAAGTCGATGCTATCCTGGTTGACCGAAGATAGTGTGACGATCTGATCATGTTCGAGAAGCAAACTTGGCCAGTGATCGCCCTAAACAGAGAAGTTTTGAAGAAGGAAGGGAACACGAAAAATACATAGCAGGATGACTTAGATGTAGATAGACAGCAGTGCTGACCGAGTGGTAACGGCCTCGACTTAAGAGTTACAGGTCGCAGGTTCAAACCCAGACAGGCGTATTACTTTGTGTAATTTATTTCATCACCACTGCTCTCAAAATGGTGAAGGAAACCGACATGTCCTAGTACCAAAAATTCGAAGATATGTGACATTCACCAGCCCGCAATAGGCTTGTGTGTCGATTACGACCCATTCCCTCTCCTAGAGAGGCCTGAGTCTCAACAGTGGGAACATTAAAAGACTGATAGTGTGTTCTGTGTGTGATTTGGATGTGAAGAAATTATTGAGGGCCGGGAATAAAAGCTACAGCAACAAGTTACCCAATGGGACAATACAGAAGGGTGTAATTTATCTATAATATGTATTTATTTAGAAATATATAAGTATGTTTATCAGTTGTCTAGTACTCATAAAACAAACTCTGCTTTGCTTCAAACTAGACAGCGTTTTATGATAGTTGTCGAATAAAAAAAGTACCTGTAGACTAAATTTACTAATAACATTCAAAGAATACAAAACCTGAGCAAAAACGTCTATTTAAATAAACAATTCAAACCCTATACGCAATTGTAAGCAAAACATCGCGTAATATGCCAACACATGTAGTTGATATCTTTATCTTTTATTACAAAAGATCTTTTGTTAGGGTTATTTAGGGTCGGGATGATATCATCTCTAAACACGGCCAGTGTCTTTGAGACAAATTGGGGTAGACTACATATAGGTATTTTATTTAACGAAGGCTGGTTATTCTTGAATTTGTGTCTTAGTGTGTGAATTGACGCGTGCATTGTTTTTGTGTGCGTATCAGAGGCGTAATCACCGCGCTGTAATAATGGTACAGGGCCCCAAGGCTACAGAGGCCCCAAGGTATACACCTGGTGGCAGCCTGCAGTGGATGTACTTAGTGAAATGTTTCTTTTTTAAAACGTTGCCTTACATTAGGAATAACTCCTGTGTCGTGCGTACATTTACAAACATATAAAGTCAAATATATAAGACACCTAGACCCGGAACACTTACCTGTAGGTTTATACAAATATTGGTTCCGTACGGGGATCGAACCCGCCACACGCAACGCAGCAGCCAATCACTCAACTACTTCGCCAACCTTGTCGTCGAATAATGACTATATACAAATAGTACATCAATGTTCCAATTAGATATTATCATATAGTAATTTTCTACATAAAGTCGTAATAAAAATTTAACCTATCCTAGTCCCGAAGGCTGTAATAAACCAGCTCATGGTGACAAAACCACTTCTTCCATCTTCCCAGCCAATATAGACATATGTAATTTATCCAGTTAGGCTATCTATCTCCTTCGTGACCTATCGCAACCCTGTCGTGAGCTAGTAGCGCCCAAATTGTAAAAAGAAATACAACTAACTTTTTTTGACACAGCGCCCACTTGGGACTATTTTACGCCTACGCCACTAGTGCGTATGTTATTATCTATGAAGTCGAGTACTCGAAACCTATGTAGGTACACGTTTAAAAAAGTGTACGTGTTCATCTAAGATCGTAGCCCGTAGACAATTGCTACGGGCTACGAGCTAAAAAACGCTACGAGCTACGACGTAGCAGAACAGGTCCATTGTCTGAAATGAATGTAGACAAATATGGAGTTGGGACAAGATTTTTGGGGCATCTTGTAAGTAGTTTTTGCCCGCGACTCTGTCTGTGTAGACTTCAGATCAGGATAAAAAGTATTGTATTGTAGTATTGTTCATTTAGGTTTATAACTTTCGTAGTTTTTGTATATAGTAGTCTTTGTGGGCAAATGTTACAAACATTTATCTTCACAAACTATCTATGAAATTGCCGTTTTTTAAAACGAGTTGCTTTGAAGTGACTTTGGATTGACTTGGAATTATCCGTACTCTTAATATAAAGTTTATTTGAACTTATAATTCCAAGTCAATCCAAATATAATACTTCAAAGTATCCCGTTTTTAAAAAAGGCAATTTCATAGGTAAAGACGGTATGAAAAAGTCTTACCGGATTGTAGTTGGCATGGTGGTGACAAGTGCTACTGCTAAACTTGTGGGATTTGAACAGGTTCCACTTATGGATCAAGCAAATTAATATTCATCATCATCATCATCATTTTAGCCAAAAGACGTCCACTGTTGGACTTAGGCCTCCCCCAAGCGTCGCCATAATGACCGGTCCCGTGCATCTCACATCCATTGGATTCCGGCGACCCTCATCAGCTCATCGATCATTTGGAGTCGGTCATCATTCATAAAAGGATGCCTTGTGCAAAAAGTTCCAGTAGTTTCTGCTATACGTTGACATCTCAGTCAGTCAGTCAGTTTCTCCTTTTATACAAGGTGTCGTTTTGAAGATGCAAAATATTTCAGGAGGTAATTATGTTAGTGATTCTCGACCCGAATCAATAATAAAATGAGTAGGATTTTTTTTTTTTTTTTTATTAAAATCGGTATGTGTGAACTACGTTTCTTAAAAAGCAGCCAGTCTGATACCTGCCTTATAACCGCGCTTTCTTTCACACACACAAACACGGAAAAATAAAGGGCGTTTTCACACACACTAACTCGCAACGATAGTTTCATAAATAATGTATCATCCAATCATCATCCCGCACGCCACACCCTAGCCACGCCCCCGCTGCCATCGATCAATCGAATTAGTTTAGTATAATTAAAAAATAAAATAACAAGTATTACTGATTATTGACCAGGTATCGTTTTTTCACATGATTAATTATGAGTTGTATTACAACCTCCTGAAATATTTTGCATCTTCAAAACGACACCTTGTATATATAGATTTAGAAGTTTTTTGTTCTGAATGTACATTGTAGTTGAGGAGTTGGCCTCTTTAGTAGTCCTAAGTTTGAGCTAAACGAATACTGACAAATGCGTGCACTGACTGGACAGGTCCACTCAAATCTGTGTGGTTCTTTCCTCAAAAGACCATCTGAGACACTAATCTGCATGGTTCTCATATGATTTGACCATTACATGTTTACTGTATGGATTATAAAAGAGACTTTGACCCCTGAGTTTGTTTCGGTGTTTCTTATCAGGGTAGTCAGCTAGGAAACACCGGCCTCATCTTGTTTGAACTGACTGAAGAAAAATTGACGTGTAAAAGTTTTTTTAAGACCTATTTGCTAAATTAATATCTTTTATCATTTATCAGTATTGAATATTATGTATTAAGCTTTATTGGTTTCTCTCGTCGTAAGAAGATTTTCTTCGATACAGTTATTACAATATATTTACCCTCGTTACCGTCATTGTTTTCTTAGTAATTTTCCTCAATTATGCCTACCCTAATAACTCGGAGTGCCCTATTGAGGAATTTTCGAGTAATAATAGATGTGGCTGTTTTCTTTGATGATATAATTATTTATTTGTTGTGGATTTTGCTGGAAAGTAATCAGAGGTTGGTTTTTATTTTTTTGCTGTTCGTGTATTTTTGACTAGAATAAAAAGACTAAAGTTAATATTGTTTTTTTTTTTGTTATTGATAGGCTTGCGTTATCTGATGGTAAGCAATAATGTGGTCGATGATGAAGCACGCTTGCCTAGAAGTAACCTATTTACACTTTTTTTTTCGTTGGGTAAAAATCATCCATGTGGCATCCCCCACCCTTGGGCGTAGCGGGATATAGAGTCAGACTCTTACTGATTTAAAAACCCACCTCATACCTTCATTGCCTTTTATACCGGGGCCGAGCCTCCCTTTCGAAAACAGACCCTTGGCCCCAGTAGGCTTCGACCCTGTCGGGCCTCTACGGTTGCTGACGACTTGGGCTCGGTCCGGACAGCGAGCTACCCATTGCTCGCCGTCCGCAAGCCCGCACTTACGGTGGCCAGAAACCGAGATCGGAATCTCGGCAGTGGCGGGGGCATGATCGCCGTTGTCTGATGCGGTCTGCCTCCTCCTTTGCTAGCATTAGTGCTTTGCAAAAGGAGGCGGCCGCCTGCCATTCCTCGCTCCGGACCATGGCCTGTACCATAGCCCGGCGCGAGAGATCGCCGCCGCCTAAACTATTTACCCTTGACTCAAAGGCTTCTAGGTTGTAGCTATCAGGAAACACAGACTCTGTTAGAGAATTTCACTTCATGAATATCTCCGTTTTGTTGCCTACGTCAACCTTTTGATGTTTAATATTCTATGGGCATCCTTCGGTTTCTCAGAGCTAAAAGCCCGAGATAGGCTGCGTCCAGTCCAGTGAGCCGCGCGTTTAGTCGCTCACTTTTGCTTTTCAGTTTCATACACTTTTTGGACTGTGGTCTGCAATTTTAGCAGAGAATTTTGTGGATTTAGCTTTGACTAAACTTCTGATTAGGTACCCTCAACTCTAATGAGAGGTTGGCATTGTAGATGGTTTAAAATAAATTAAAAGGGAATGGGTGATATTCATTTGTTTTTCGTGAAACATCGTATGATAATTTAGATACAGATCGGGCGCTGGAAGGAGTTGAGTGTACGAAATATGAAGACCGCATTCTGTGAATAGTTTTGGACTCAGAATAGCCTGCATTGCTCCTGCTTTAATAACATTGCGTTGTGCGATAAGACCGCCCATTGTACACTTATTTTTAATAATGTATGTCCTGCATTTATGTTTATGTAGTATACAATAAAGAATGACGTTTTAGTGTGCTAGCGATAGGTTAGAGTTAGGAAAACATCAAATCTACGCTCTGGAATGAGCGAGAAGGGATGACAGACTTTTACTGACTATAACCCAACAGTGTTCAGGGTCACAGTAACACTTTGGAACAATGCTGCAGTTTTGGATTATAATGATTCCTGAACTATAAGATTCTTTCAAACCAATTTTTTTGTGTGTATATATGATTAGGTTTTGCCCGCGACTTCATTCGCGTTAATGTTGGTTTTAGTGGACGCGAAGTCGAAGCGAGACAAAGTAGCATATAATTATCTTTTCTTGGGGTTCTTACTCCGTACTAAATTATCAAAAATTGGTTTAATAGTTTAACAGTGAAAGCATAACAAACAGACAGAGTTACTTTCATATTTATAATATGTGTTTGTGTATGTATGGATTAGCAATACATTGTAGATTCTTGTGGCAAAATGGGTTTCCTTATTAGATTTATTTACAAAATGTTGCGTTGACGCTCATGTTTTATTGCATTATGGCTTTTGGAACCGCGTGATGGATGGGTCGTGATGGCCTTGGCTTTGATCAAATTTTTGACTGCCTACTCATTATTGTATTTGTGAATGCTGTACAGTGTACATCCCATCTTAAAATGGCCTTATTAAACGATAAACGTGTAAATACTTATTTCTCGGTACTTACTTATTCTTCTTCACATCCATTCTAAAAGGTAAAACTGTGAATTCTCTCTATCTGTCTTTCAAATTTCTATGGTTGAACAACTAAATCGATTTTGATGGAATTTGGTACGGAGTAAGCTTGAGCTCCAAGGAGAAGCTCCTTGAAGTTTAAGCTTACTTCGTTATAGTTTTTTTTTTATCTGGCTTCTACTTACAAAGAATATTTATAAACAAGTAATATTAATTACTTAAGTAACGATTTGTGTTCTATACCTTAAGAAATTGCTTGAAGTTAAACTGTCAACAAACAATAACAGTCACCTAGCTTCGAGTGTTACTTGACCATTTTCTCAAGTAAGTAACGTGTGTTACTCCACTATAGAATGCGATTATGTTAATAAGAATTCTAACTTTAAGTGAATTACTTCTTTATAAAAACGGGTGTCAGTGTTCGCGTTTGCAATAACCGATAATGAAGCGAACCAAGTCGTAGGCTAAAAAGCTAGTATTTAATTCTTAAATTAAATATCTATTTACCAGTTAAATTGAATTGATTATTTTGAATGATGAATTAATTGGCAAGAGATACTAAAAGATATAGACATCAATAATACTACATAGTGGTACACGCTTTATACATATTATTCAACACAATAAAATATATTACATTTACTTTGAAGCAAGAATAACAAAATTTATTTATTTTTCCATCATAAAAGTTTGTTTATGCTATACTGTAACAATAAGAATGAGATACTAGTTTTGCTAGGCAAACATTTTTATTTGAAATTGTTTTTTGTCTCATAAAACATAAAATCAATAAAAGAATTGTACAAATAGATAGGTTTATCTGTACAATTCTATTTCGCCTCTTCAAATACAAAATCAATAGATTTATAGATAGACAGATATATTATTCTTATGATTCCTATAGGTATACAATTTATCTGTCCCTATCTTACAATTCTACAATTTTATTTGAATTCGTACCATTTTCAATCACAAAGGAAATATTCAAGAATACTTTCGACAAAGGTATTCGACGCTCAAAATTAGAACGAGTCTAACAAACCCAAGACGCCCGAGCATTTTACTTTGTGAATACTTACCTAACTTAAAAGAGGCACCCTAATTCTGTCTACTGTCGAATTAGACTCAGCCGTATGATTACGAAGGTAATCTAAATGTTTTGTTCTTGATTTTAGTGTTTTTAACGCTTCATTACAAAGCTTTTTAAGTCTAATTTGCAGATAGAAAGCATGAAATGTTGGTGTTATTAAAATGTTTGCCCTTTGTCTGCTGTTCATTAATTCTACGCTTTAATGATAATGAAGACTTGTAATTTTTTTTTGTGCAATAATTTTTATTATATTGACCGAAGATTTGGTTTCGGCCAGTTTTAGTCATAAAATTGGTTTTTATTAGAGTTCCAGTTTCGGGAAGTTCCCGAACAATGAAGAAAGAATAAAAGAAAGAAAACCTCTTTACTTGCCACTCAATGAAAAAATCAAGTAACTTAACTGTAAACTAACTGTATTGTTGGACTGAGTATGTTATCATTTTTATATAATCGACGATTTACTCATATATTTAGTACTAGCTTTTGCACGCGGCTTCGCTCGCGTTAAAAAGTTCCCTATGTCACTCTCCATCCCTTCAACTATCTCCACTAAAAAAATCACGTCAATTCGTAGCTCCGTTTTGCCGTGAAAGACGGACAAACAAACACACACACTTTCCCATTTATAATATTAGTATGGATTTTAAGAAAGACCGCATCGAAATTTATTTAGGAATAACTATTTTGCAACATTATTTTTGTCAGTATTCTATTACTACGTTTGTTTCGGATTCGATTATGGCCGAAACTAGAAACCCGAACATTTGGTTACAGTTGTGGTTGCGGCTGCAAATTGTGTTTTGGTCAGTTACAAATTTTTATTAATCCAGAATATTTAACGCTAAATTATTCAACTGTGTCTAATATTTAATATCTAATAGATTTTCAGTTTCTACCCATGGAAAAAACAAGGGTGGATTTCAGAATAAGAAAAGCTATACAGGGTTGTTAAATAGCTTTTCAGGGAAGAAATAAATGGCAGGCCCCAGCTGTGCCTTCTAGGACAGCGAACTTCTTTCTTAGAATCACCGCAGTCCTGGATTGCAAAGAGTAGAACACTCTTTCACGCTCTACCGAGATCGGGAGAAGTTATTTGTTAATTTTCAAAAAACTTCTCTCGATTTCAGAAAAGTACAGGTGTGTTTCCTGAAGCGGAGTTGGGCGGAGTGGACGGAAGAAGAGGTGTAGCGGGGTTGAGTGGGGTTGCGCTACCCTTCGTTTCGTGGTCTCCGCTCGATACCACAGTCTGCTCGACTCCGTTCTTCCCGCCTCGGGTCTACGTGTTCATACGATTTATTTGAAAGTCCGTTCAGCTCAGCTCCGCTTTTTATACTGTTTCTATTGATGCGGAGTGGAGATTTTTTATACTGTGATTGGCCAATTCACAGACTAACTTCACGTCATTAGAAAAGCTCCCTGAAGAAAAAAAAATGACGTTAGAAGTCTCACGTAACATCGAAACAAAAACATTCTAATTATATCATTCAATCGCCCACAACCGTCACAGGTGCCATCGAAATTAACTAAATACTCGTATATGGTGACGCCCACAGCCCATAAAACCATTCATAGTGATTTTAATAGAACACGTGGGAGGCACATCCCATACCATTGATTAGTAAACAACTTGTCACTTTGTGTCTCCCTTAACCAAGTGACGTCACAAACTTGCCATTGAAACTACCCACAATGTAATCAATTATTAATAGCAACTTTAAGCACACATTATGTTAATATATTGATGAGGTTGATCGTTATTCAATCGAGAATAATTACGGGGTTAAGATAATGTGAATATTTATAGAACTAGGGCGTCATTCGTGGTAAGTGTTTCAAGGATAATCGGAAAATTTAGTTCATGAAGATTAATTTACATGTATCCATGGTGCTGCTGACTATCAGTCTGTTTAAAGAGTATCGTGTAGCCTAGTAACTTGGTTGTGGAGGTCTGGTAGGTAGGCAGTCGCTTCATGTGAAATACGGGTACTCAGCCAGCAGGTTTGACTGGAAGGTGACCCCAAAATCTACTTGGGAAAAGGCTAGGCAGATGGTGATGCTGCCCCTGATGGAAAGTGGTTACTGCAACGTATAATACTAGATAGGTAGGTATTCGTTTTCATCATGGAATTAATGCTGCGTCTAATCTACGTAACATGCATTTAGTGAGTAGTAAAGTTTGTATTATTATTATTCCACTTATTTTTATAATACTTACATTTTGAATATTAACAAAAAAAAAAAATAGTAGCCTACCGGCATCGGGAACAGGGTCCAAGCTACCGGTCGACAGAGTTTCTGAGAGAGGAATCTCCTAACAATGCGCGCCGTGTCCAGGAGTACTTCTTTCTGGATCAGCCCCTTGATTCAGCTGTCTAATGAGAGCCTCCTCAAATATTATTCGAAGCTCTTAGCTATAAAACTTATTATTATTAGTATTTAGTTTTTGATATACAATACCGTCATTTTGTTTTTCATTAGAATGCACATGATGTAACAAACAACACAGGGGATCTAATGTTTTTGCAGTATTAGACAGAAATGATATCGAGTTAGCCATCTCGGCAAGTTTTACTGTGGTAGTCATTGCTACTACATTAAAATTCTCAGCTTCATTTTGTCGAGATCCACCCGTTTCAATGTTTCCACATAATATTGTCCAACTGTGCTGATGTACAAAACAAACCAATTTTACATCACAGAATTAATTCACGAACATAAAATAGATAAATTTCCCGCTAAAACTGGCTCTGTTGTTATAAATAGACTCTATTTGAATTTCAATTATAAAAAGACGTGTGGCACTCGGGGCCTGCCGCGGTAAAGCTATTGCATATCATTTTTTATCAACTTATGCAATTATAATTATTTATTTATTTTATTTATGCAGTATTTTTTTTCCTTTTTTTTTTTTCTTTGATATTAATTGAAGTTACACTTTTTGAGCGTGGTGACCGATAAGAAAACAAATAAGTGGGGGGTGTTAGGTTATTTTCGTTACGGAATTTCTGGATTCGGTCTCCACGCTCAAGGCCTGCGATAGAATGTAACTGTATCTTATTATTTGACAAGTAACAAATAAACATAACATATTATAATAAACAAAACACTCATCATTACTAGAGAAAATAGTAATTCTCCCAGTTCTGTGGACTGGCCTACATTCAAGCCCCACTTAGCGTCTGACATGCGACGTTGCTTTCTATTTAGGTCGCAGTTTCCATCAGCCGTCTTAATTGATTATCTTCTGAAGCTACTGTTATTAGCTGGTGTAACATATGGACACTTTACGATAAAATATAGCAAATTGAAAAGGTAGGTATATTTCTCTGTGCCATAACTTGAGAATAACTTTACCGATTTCATTCATGTTCTATTTTTAAATTATTGTTATATTCTTATTGTTGTTTTTTGGGTTCTCTACCAGAAAAGAAACAAAAAAAAAACGGAACCATTATAAGATTCTTTTTTTGATCCGTCTGTCTGTCTGTAAGTCAACACTCTTTATCTCAGCAACGCGTCAACGTATCGAGTTAAAATTAAAACTATATACTCAGATCTGTAGTTCCTTGAAACAGTAAAAATAAAAACAAACTACCAACAGCCCAGGTATAACAAAAAAACTAAATATAATTTGTTTAAAAAAAAATTTTTTTGAGATTTGGAAAAATCTTCGAAACTACATTTGGGAATTGAAATATTTATAAAGGTAAGTTTGTACGGAACCCAGTGTTTTTTTTTAAATTGATGTTATGTTATCGTTTTTTACTGAGCAGAGTGGGGTTGCCATTCGTCCCGATACGTCGGGACATGTCACCGTTATCAACAGTGGTGTCCCGACGTCCCGACAAGCTATAAAATGTCCCGACAAACACAGTCAAGCGCAGTGCTACAAGTTTTTAAAAATTGCCTACGTAGACGAACGAAATCGCTTGGGAGTCGACACCGTGGAAGCTATTCTTCAATGTAAAATTAATTTTCATACGAATTGTGAAGAATTTTATAAATTCATAAAAGGTAACTGACAATTACCTACTGTCCCAAATAAAATCATCCAATAAATATAAAAAGGACTGATGTTAATTAATTGTTCTGTTATCCTCGGTAATTAATAAATGAATACATATAATCTCAAATGGTTTTGTTTATAAAGTTTCCTTTTTTTTTAATTTGACTAGTGACTAGTGACTAGCTTACCGACTAACACAGGAAATATTAAAAATAAGGACCCCAAATTGTAATTGTTCCGACGGAGTCTTGGAGATTTATGGCAACCCTATTGTAGAGGAAAGAAATAAGAAAATGGCACAGAAAAGAAATGAACAACTCAGACCGTGACCCTGAAACATGAAGGACACAGGTGTGTTTTAGTCACTAAAAGTCTGACACGTGTTCTCACACTACCCTAGAGCAATAAAGTCATAGGATGATTTCCCACCTTAAAAAAGGGGATCTTAAATTGAATAATTGCTGGTTTTAGTATTAGTGAAGCCACTAGCAAAAGCTAACGAAAAATTAATGCTTGAAATGCAGCTGCATAAATTTATTTTAACATGCACGAACCTATTTAAATATGGCTGCTTTTAAAATGATAATGTACGGTTACAGAGTATCTGGGTCATCGTGGTTTTGCCGTTTATAATAATTTAATCGTTAATTGGATAGGCGGGCTTATACGATGATAGGATTGTAAACCTACAGCTGATAATAGGTATTAATGTTATCAACTAGTTCTTAACTGCGATCCCACCTGATGGTAAGCAGTGATGCAATCGTTGATGGTGAGACGCACTAGTTTATAAAGAGGCTATTCTCACGAAGACACCTAAATTGAAATCGGATGAGAAGACCGCTGCTAAAAAATTTCTACAGTTCTTCGATGTACGCAGTATAAGCGACGAGGCGAAATGTGGATTTTCAGGGAATAAAAATGAAATTAAATCGAATACTTTGATATATGGTAATGGTTTATTAACCACAATATTCAGGAAAGATACGTTACCTACATCTGCTTGAATAATGAAAATGACTAAATTTATTGTTTCCACTTTGAGTTCAAGAAGTCTAGACATCGTAAAATCATAGATCCGTCGTAGGAAAGAGATAGCCTGTCCGTCTCGATCCGTCTCTCTTTACAACAGAAATAATGATTTTAAGATGTCACGGTAGGGTTCATGATCCACCATCGTATCTGCGGGTTTGCAGAAAGCGAGCCATAGGTAGCATGTCGTCCGGTAGTCAGGTTAGAAACAAACCCAGGTTAACGCCGCGTTACTGACATATCTTCGAAAGATTTCTCAAAGATATGTCACTAAAATAATTGACGAGGCCAGTTAAGACCGACACCTACCACATTGCGTATTATTGGAAAGAGTTACAGTATTCTTTAACTTGCCCTTGTTTGCGAGGGCTAACTTATTTTTTTTTAAATAAGGGCAACTTAAGGAAAAATGTAGGTTTTAGACAGCCAAAGTCTGACACTCCCTCCCACTCCACCCAGAGTGGGAGAAGTTATTTGATGATTTCTTCCATAAAAAGACTGCCAGGCTCAAATGGGATTGAGTGGGTTACGTCAGCCGCATGCACAGTTACCACTGGAAAAGAAAAAATGTGTTTTAAAGAAAAAAAAGTGCATTAAGCAAAGGAAAAACGTGTGACAGCAATTTATAATAAATATGTGCGCGAGAGAAGAATGTCTGGAAGGACTTGGGGGAGGCCTTTGCCCAGAAGTGGGACAGTAATGGCTATTAAAAAAAAAAAAATAGCTTACAAAAGGCCAGTACTTTGGTTAGTAAAATTAAAGACTTTTTACCCACGTCTATTTATCCAATAATAAAATATTTTTTAAATTAATCAGTACCAAGTTTGTTGGCAGCATCAAAATAATCAACAAAATTTAAAAAAGAAACTCGTTTTTTTTAATTCGACTCCTCACACTAATTAAACCTTGAATCTTAATTGAAGTGAACTCGAGTGTAACAATTAGCTGATTTAACTGAATTCAGTTAATCAGAAAAGATCTAGTTAATGACATTAGACCCTCTGTGTATCCGAGATTTATCTAATTATCTCTTAGGGTTGAAACTCTCGGATTGTGGGGTCCACAGATCACTAAAATTTATCTGTGGTTGGATCCGAGTGCTCGTCAGTTGTACGGATACCTCTATAATCGTCTTTTTGACACTTCGTGTGACCCAAAGGCTGGCTTTTTGGCTTGGACAGAGGATAATTATTGCCATAAAGCATGGTAATGCCGCCAGTCTTTCAGGCACGATACTATGTGGTAGATAGCAATGCGGATAAGTTTTTCGACCATGGCCCTAGAACGCAAAGGGTAATTGAAGGACACAGGTGAGGTTCTGTCAGTAAAAGTCTGATACGCCATCACGCTCTGCCATAGAGACGGAGAAGCCATTAGATGATTTTTTACCTTAAAAAAAACCTCTATTATGGTCAGTAATATACATCTATACTAATACTAATATTATAAAGAGGTAAAGTTTTTTTTTTTTGTTTTTAGGATGTAATCTCTGGAAGTACTGGTCCGATTGGTAGAATTTTTTCACCGATAAAAAGCTGCTTTATTCCTGGGTGACATAGGCTACAAAAAATAAAAAAATATATTTAAATATTTTATATGGTTAAAATGTACGCAGGCGACGCCGCGGACAAAAGCTAGTCACAAATATTATCAGTAAACGTAGAAGAACACAAAAATTACACTAAGTTTCACCTGCGTCTTTGTTTACTGTTTTGTTACGGTAATAAAATATCTTGTTTGATCTACATTAACTATCTCAAGCATTAACGGCATTATTACTATTTAAAAATACGAGTATATATAAATACAAGAATATTAACAAAAAAAAAAAATATTCCACCCTTTAGTCCCAAACTAAGCAGAGTTTGCGTTATGAGCACAAGACAACTGATAAACATACTTATATATATCTAAATGTTTTAATATTTATTCATTTATGTACAATTTAATTAATTTAATAATTTATAAATAATTACTAGGTAATATATATACAAACTTAAAATAATAATATTTACAAACGATTAAAAAAGGCTAAAAAACGGGAAAAACTCACAGGGTATCAAAAAATTCGTCCACATCGATGTCAATGGGAAAAGTGCCCAGAACGCTGGCAGCATTGCCACGCTGGATGGCAATGCTGATTCGTTGACTGAAGAAGAGTCCAGCCCTCTGGTCACGCGAAGAGTCGACCAACTGTTTGCTGATATCCCGGACAACTCGATGAGCGCTCGGGCCCCATGGCCCTAGAGTTTCAACCCCAAACGGCTCAAACACATAACTTCCAATGAGGTTATTATATTTACGCCGTTTGAGGTTTTCTGCACCTGCAGCAGCCGCCCCAGCACAGCCCGCCGTACTCAGAAGATGGGATGGCGCAAGGGTGTCGACACATGTTGCATCCCACACCAAAGGCCTACCCAATTTCCAAGGCATTATAGTCATCCCATCTGGCCTCTTCCCATCGACACGTGCCAAGCCATTAGGTTCTAAAACAGCTGGCACCCCGGCGGTGACAAGAGCTCGACGGATGATGTCATTAATACTGGCATGCCGTGCTATCCGGCCAGCGCTTCTGCTGCAAGATAGGCCATGGTGTCCGAGGCGGTCGACTGCTTCGCCACACTGACATCGATGTGGAGCTCCACTAGGAGCACCTAGACGCAGGCATGTAGCGATCCGGAAGGTGGTGTCACTTAGCAAAGTACCTATGTTAGGTGACGGTAAAGCCTGTAGCCAAAGGCCCGACTCCCATTCACCCACAGCCAGTAGGCGAGCGCGCTCAGCAGTATTGGTGGACGTAATAATGAGATTATTCCGTACCAACCTGCAGAGCGGCTCATCCCACTGTCTCTGGGAAGATGGATTTTCGGGCAACGCCTTGTCCGGGCAAGTGATTTTCCAGGCACTTACTGCATTGGCCAAGCACGGCAACTCACAGCTAATCAGTGATGGAGTCAAAATTCTTTTGGTCAACTGTTGAGTGCTGTGGACCGAAGACAGGAACGCCGGTAGGCTTACACTAGACATTTTGCGGATGCCGAGCCCACCAAAACGAATGGGTAGCGTGGCTTGTAGCCACGCTCGGTCATCCATGGCCACATTTAAAATGGAAGTCAGAGTATACCGAATTGTCTGATCAATTTTGTCCAAGGGATGTGGCTGCTTCCATAAAGGGGAAGAGCGGAGAAAATACATGAAATTTGGTGCAAAACAACAATACCGTATGAGGGTGAAGGCCGAATGTAGGTTAATTTTAGAAAGTCTTTCCGAAATGTTTTTAAAACGTTCAATTTTGTCGTCAATGAATGAAGAAAAACTGTCTTCCAAAATTGGAGAACCTACGAGGTGCAGTGTATTTTTATCTATAATTTTGATTTCGGGAGCTATTGAATAAAATTTCTGTAGAGTCGATTGTCTGTCAGTACTGTCAGGAACAAAAATTTCGCATTTCGAATGATTTAGATCAAGGCCGATAGATTGAAATTGGTCTTTCAGGAATTGGAAATCTTTCAAAACAGTATCTACTTCACCTCCCAGGGTTTCATCATCCAAATACCATAGGTTAAATTTCGAATTTAGTTGTTGGATGATTGGATGGATAGCCAAACTGAAAATGACTGGCCCGAGAGGGTCACCTTGTTGGCATCCAACTGCAGATTCCAAAACCTTGTTTTTGTACAATTATCTAAATTGGTACATATTATAGACAAGTTACAATAGATATATATAAAATAATCGTGCTCATCACACAAGCATTTATCTTGGGTAGGAATCGAACCCACTACCTCCGGCATAGTAGTCCCCTACCACCACTAACCACTACAACGACCGACCAGTCAAATGATTTGATGATACAAGTTAATTAAATTTAATATTTTATATGATTCTATTTTTTTTAGCTTGAAATATTAATGTAAAAATAGATTGACATTTCGTATTTAATAATGAAGTGGAAGAAGGTAAAAAACATGATTACCTCCTTCAAAAGAGTAAATTTTTCCACAATACGAGTTCTCGATCCGATTACCTTAAGCCGGCTGATGAGACGTCTTATATTATTATCTAATTCTGCCAATGTGCGAATATTCATGTCGGTATTAATATTACTTCTGCCTCCATAGTTCTAACGTTATTATATTATGACGAGATCATAATGTTTGCCGTAAATATAATATGGAGTATGTGCGTAGCAATGCTACGAATGCTACGCCGTAGCTGCGTAGCATTCGTAGCTATATATGAGCTACGAATTATTAATGGTTCGGTATTTTTTTCGTAAGACGTCGATATTGGGAGAAGAATTAGTAATATACTGCCGAAAGTGAGGTACCCCCACCTTTTACATGGATTTTTTTTTTTACTTAAACGTAATTGGGAGAATGTGGAGTGCTATTTGGGACACCTCCGCATAATCCTTTGGGGACTACAGCAGTGACGTCATATAAATATGTATGCAATACGATATTTGAGATCAGAATATTTGTGATCTTTATAATGCATTGAAAAGCCTCTTTTTGTGAACAGTGAAGATTCCGCTAGGGTAATTATTGGAAAGGAAACCTTAATCCTAGATCGCAAAGGGCAAAGGAAGGAAACCGGTGTAGTTTTAGTCAGTATAAGTCTGACACTTTCTCTTGCCAAGGTATTAGACGATTAACCACCTCAAAAAAGTGAAAAGTTAAATGGTGAAAAGTAAGTGGTGGTGCCTGTGAAGATAATGAAGCAAACATTGAATTTGACAGCCAATATACACCACTATTTTTTAATTGGTACACATACTTAAAGGGCTTATTAGAAAAGTCCTTGTTATTTTATAAGTAAAATCTCAATAAATAATATTCATAAACAGAAAAGTTATTATGTCCCAAAATGTCACTCAATTTATGGAAATATTGTGCAGGCTATTGATTAATTAATGAATAAGTGACAATTATTAAGGAAAAATACTCCCCGCAGTATTTTTTACTATGTACGTTATGTATGATTGATTCTATGATGAATTTACATTTTCGTAGTTAATTTTAGGATTTCTTTTTTTTCTACTTTTGTCTACAAAAATATGATCAGTAACGGGTACAGATGGAGCCCCATTTTTTGTACAAATTAAAAAATACGGGTGTATAAGTACAACATTCAACGTACATTCATTAAACCCCAAGCGAACGCCGGCGTTCGCGCACCTATTGTCTTTCTATTGTGTCTGTAATTTCCACGATTGAAAGGTTTCGTGATGCCTTACGTAAGTTCTTTTCGTGCGATATAATATTAACCCGGCTCTGACTTGTCCTCTAATTACACATAGGGCATAAAGTGAAATGCACTAGCTATCTAGATTCGGTCTTATTGGTCGGTTAAATCTTATTTAACCTGCTTGCTACCCTTTAGACTACCAAATTTACCCCCGCAGGGGTAATTACCCTTAGGTTAGGAACCGTAAAGATAAATAATAGGTACTCCCACAGAGCACCAAATCGTATCATCGGGTCGTCTCCCTTTGAGAAGCAGAAATGCTAGTGAAGGAGATGTCCTTAACGGGAACGGACATCCTCACGGCCCTGCTGCCACCACAGGAGACGTCCTGGACGTCGGGAGTTGTAGGGCAATCCCCGGCCATTGAAGGTAGGTAGGTAATGGGTAGTTCGCCATCATCTGGTAACCGTCAGGACTGAGTCCGAGTCGTCGCGTAGAGTTTCACGCGCGTCTCTCTAAATATGTCACGAATATGCCACATGTGTAGACCATCTCCTGTATGTTTCCTTGAGAGAATTTCCTACTTTTACGTACCTACGTGAAGCCGCTAACAGCAGTTCCTACAATAATAAAGCTATAATAGTAACCACTAGTCGGATTGGAAAAATATTTATATATGAGATAGATTCATGACGAATAGTGCAGGCAATCTATATAACATCACGCTAAGATCCACGGAAAACGAGCAGTAACCAAAGCTGCGGTTGAAACTGTGGAGACTGCCAGTAATCAGCTCATCAGCTTAGAGGTTTGCGGAACAGAATGTATAGTCCCGCAAATATTTGTTGAAAAAGAACGATCCTCCGACCAGGCTGTTTTGTCTGTTCCGGGCAACTGCTGGTTGTGTATGTTCTAATCGTGTGAAGACTCTGATATCGCGATCCAGGGTAGTTCTTATATGGCTGCATAGATGTCGCTACATTGGTTACAGTCCCTAGTTCCGTACTCTATGGTGTAAATATTCCTAACTATACCTACTTGTACAAAATAGGTAGATACTCTTGAGTGTTAGTTAGGTTAGTGTGATAATGAACTATATTACTTTGAGAGTATGAAATTTGTGTGACGTGTGAGAATTAGGGTTGAACGGAAAAGTTTTGGGTATTAAGTTGAAGTCAAGCGTATTCGAGAGTTATATATAATAAAAAAAAACATTAAAATAAAAAAATCCTTGTATTTCTTGCAATAAGAGATAGCAAACGAAATAAAATAAAAAAAATAAAGTTAAAACTTATTCGGTGCGAAGTAAACTGTATATCAATCAATCAATCAATCATTTATTTTGTTAAACATAGGTGGTTAAAAGGTAGTACATAAAATGAAAAATAAGTGCACTATGTTTTGCCAAAAGAATGGCGTACAAAAATAAGTCAAAAGCCAAGAAGGTAAATAGAATAGATTATAAATGTCAAGTCAATCAGATAAAATAAAAACATTAAAAATAGAAATAATATTAGAGTATGTTAATTGCCATTATCAAAATAAAATAAAATAAAATAGCTACAATTATTAAAATTATATCAATGGATTATTAATTATTATTATTACAAATTATTATTAACTATTCAGCACGTCTAATCTATGTAGGTACTAAGGTAGGGTAGGTCTATGTCCAACAGTGGACGTCTTTCGTCTGACATGATGATGATGATGATAACTGGGCAAAGGCCTCCCTTGAATTCTTCCAGGTATTATTTTCTGGAGCCACCCTGATGTAGGCCGTACGTAGGCGTTCAGGTGATTTCTCCACTTCTTCCTCCATCGCTAAGCTTGATACTTCCTCTAGCTTCTCCCAAAGCGCGGGAGAAGTAATTTGATGACTTTTCACCTCAATAAAAATGAAATCGTAGTAATTTTGGTAGACACTTAATTGACTTTATTCAGAGAAAAACAGGGAATTAATTAATTTAATAAATATTTATTAATTAATCATCTGTAATTACCTATTACTTACGTTCACCTTTTTTTAACAGATTAAACTAAGGGTGAGCTGCACCATTTAACTATAACGATAACAAAGCCGTTAACAGTTGTCAAATCGTCGAATTTACCAATACGTGGCCGTTTCACGGCTGGTTATGGTTTGGTTATCGTTATAGTTAAATGGTGCAACTCACCCTAAGTAATCTTGTGTTTTAGGGACAGTGTTTCTTTGTTTTACAAAAGTAATTTTTTCTTTACAATTGGGTTTTTTGAAAAAAAAAGAAAGAAAATTCAAGGCGTAGTTAAATGGCGGTCACAAGCCTGGGTTTGTCACAAAAATAAAAACAAGCGACAGAAACGTGAAATATTCACGATACAATACTTTAGCTAGAGTATCTTATTGAAACCCACAGACCTTTTCACTGAAGTCTAGATATTTTAAACAGTGTTTATTTTCGTCTGGCAACCCTGGTAACCAATATTGCGCGCAATCATTTCGTATTCATACGTATGTGCATATTTTATGACCTTCATTATTCAGTTACTGAGGAACATTTTGGTGGAAATGCAAATAGATTCAGAAGATATTGTACTTAGAATATTGTTGCTATAATAAACAGCCACTTGGGTTGATCTCCAAAGTTAAGCAACACTTACTGCGGTCGGTGTATAGATGGGTGGCCGTCTTAACTTACCAAGCTTCCTTCGTGTCTCGGAAAATGTCCCGTTCCCTTGCGCTCTGAACTCATCTCCCGCCAGTAATTTGGGCACAACTCTAGTTGACAGCGATTTTTTTTGACATGGCAATTCATTAAATAACTTTTCCCGTTTTAAGTGGAGAGAGTTTTTCTTTTGTTATCCTGTTCTGTTCCACTCTTGGGTAAAGGCCTCCCTCTACTCCTTCCATCTTTCGCGCACCCGGGCTTCTTCTTGCCAGTTCTGGTGGAATCTATCAAGTTCGTTGCGCCATCTCCTTCGTGGTCTACCGTGGAAATATTCATGAAATTTGGGACAGAAAATTAAGAGCTTCTTGGAATAAAATAACCAAAAATTTATTTCGAGAAGTCTCAAGTACTTATTAAATAGTTTTCAGTTAGTTTTAAGTATACTTAGTCTAGTTCCAAATACTATTATTACGTAAATGTCTTGAAACATTGTTTCTAGTGTCTACTTATTTATTCATTAGCACTTAAATGTGTATACGTAATCTACATAGGCATGCAATAAAATTAAATGTAATCGTTGTTTTTATGTTTACTAGCGACCTTGATCTTGACAGGCCTGTTGGTCTAGTGGTTAGTGACCCTGACTGCTATGCCGGAGGTCGTGGGTTCGATTCCCACCCAAGACAAATGTTTGTGTGATGAGCACGATCATTTGTTCTGTGTCTGGGTGTAATTTATCTATAATATGTATGTATTTAGAAATATATAAGTATGTTTATCAGTTGTCTAGTACCTATAACACAAGCTCTGCTTAGCTTGGAACTAGACGGCGCTGTGTGATAGTTGTGTATAAAAAAAAACCTGCCACAGTTTCACACGAGTGTTAAAATGCTGGAAATTCCACGGTATTCCAAAGATTTTTTTTATTATTGATAGGTTCGCGTTTGACCACCATCTCACCTAATGGTAAGCGATGATGTGGTCGACGATGGAGCACGCTTGCCTAGAAGTAACCTATTCACTATGGGCTGAAAGGCCCCTAAGTTGTATCTGTCAGGAAACAAACTACTTATATGCTTGTTCAAAATAATCGGCTTCTGCCTACAAAATTATAAACTTGATTGGACAGTTTGTATGGAGAGGCCGATAATATTTTTTCATACCCGGAAAAAAAATCTTGTGGAAAGTTGTCGAGTTTCGTCTACTGAGCAAACCCTTAAAGTTTACGAATACCAGCAGTGCTATTCTCTAAGAAAACAGCCTTGAGCGCAGTGCTGGCCGCAACGACGACTTTCAAATAAGTACATAGGATTAACAATCCAGTAAACCTATACATTAGACTGTTAATCAAATGTACTTATTTGGATTTCATCGCTGCGACCAGCGCTGCGGTAAGGTTGTTTTTTTAGAAAATAGCGCGCCTATCCCTTGTACCCTGTATAGATATTCGTATAGTAATTGACCTATGAGCTATTTCTCACCTTGGCCAGAGATTGAGCTTTGCCATACAACGTGGCAATGCCGCCAGTCTTTCGGACACATTTTCCGTTGACAGTTATCAAATAACTTCTCCAGCTTTGAATCAGACTTTTACTAACGAACGTTCCTGCGATCTTTAACTATACTGTAATTTAAAAAACTGTCTTTCATTTAAATTTTTTTTTCTACATTCTTTTATGCATAAACTGGTTTCTGCCAGCGGCTTCGCTCGAGTGATAGTAAGTTTCTACATACAAACTATGAAACCTCGTTTCAGGGGTGAATTTTAAAAAAACCTTCACTGTCCCCGCACACGGGCTTCAAAAAAACGCCGCTTCAAGCTACATCGGACACAAGAGGTGTCGCGCGCTTCAGCTGTTTTTTACGGCCGCTTCTAGCTTTTTTTGTGGCCGCTTCTAGCTTTTTTTTTATGGCGTCGTTTTTATGAGGTCCGTGTGTGTACAGTTAGTGCTCGCTTACTTCATTAAAGGAAACCCTTGTGCTAAATTTCACGCTCCTAGTCCCTGTATTTTTTTTGTTTCATTGTTTCGGCTATGCTTCGATATGTCAGTCAGTCAGTATCTCCTTTTATATATATAAGAAACGGACATTGCCTAGCACCTGTGTGTCGGATGCCAAGTTTCTAAGGTCGTGCGTGTGAAAAGAATGTATTATGGATATTCCTTCAAGGCTAAGGCCGTAATTTAATATTAACGTGACGTCATAACGACTTGGCGCGAACTGCCACCTGCGCTGTCTTGACAAGGATATATTCCGTGTAAATACTGGATTTATGAGGATATTAGGATTTCATCCTCCACAAATGATAGATGAGACAAATAGTTTCGCTGTCCGAGGTACGGAGGAATCTCGGTATCATTCGCGTAGCTGCCGAGAAGCTAGGTGGTGCCCCGGAGCCCCCAAGCTCGGGGGGCCTCAATAGCAAACCTCTTAATGAACTGCCTAATGATGTAGGTTACAACACTATTTTTTTATCTGCAACACTGCTCAGTTAGTGTAGCCCCGGAACGCAAACAGCAACTGACCAAGTAGTTTTAGTCAGTAAAATTAGTCTTTTGTTAATCATTCCTAGAAAATCCGGTTCAATGTTCGGTGCCCTGTGCGATAAGGCCGCCCATTGTACACTTATTTTGAATAATGTTTGTCCTGTATCTTTTTTGTTCATGCGGTGTACAATAAAGAATATAATAAATAAATAAATAAATAAAAAAATGCGTGAAAATTTTATAATTTTATTGTGTGTAATAATTTATTTTTTCAATAGGTATCAATAATTACAATTTTATTTAAATTACGTATCGCTTTTGTATGCTGGCAATTTCACTACTACTATGTACTATGGATTTTATCCAAATTAAACGATATTACGTGTATTTTTAACTGGATATTTAAATTGTCGCTGAATTTCTGTCTAGAACTATAATTTAGATTAATTTGACTTCAGGCCTTTAAAAAGTACTTCAATAGCTTTATTAACATCGTAATAAACCAAACAAGTGGGGTAGTTAAACTTATAACTTGATTTACTAAAAATATCTAACAATTTTATCCTAGTTAGAAGTCCTAAGCTTAACTTAAAAGCGCTTACACTTAAATGAATGGCGACAACTTACTAGACAGGATGCTTATTGTTTAAGTGAGAATGTTTTAACCTAGTTCGTACTTGAGTTGAGTGTTTACCTGTTTATTTTTTTAAGTATAATAATTTGTAGGTAATACAAGAAATAATACTAAAAATGCTTTTATTTTTTGCGTCCAAATCGGTTTCTAAATAAAGCAGCAATTAACATTTCAAATATTGGTACGAGAAAAAGTGGAGGTTTTGTGGAAGTTACTTGCTATCTCTTTTGTACACATTATCATCATCATTTCAGCAGAAGGACGTCCACTGTTGGACATAGGCCTCCCTCAAGTGTCGAAACAATGAACGGTCCTGTGCGTCTCGCATCCACTGCATTCCCGGGACTTTCATTATAACATTGGTCCACTTTGTGGCAGACATCACATTTCAGTGACTGCATCCTTATTCTGTTTTTTTTTTATCTGTTGAAAACTAGTACTTGACTGCGATCCCGCCTGATGGTAAGCAGTGATGCAATCGTTGATGGTGAGGCGCACTAGTTTATTAAGAGCCTATTCACTCTAGCCTTAAAGACATCTAAATTATAATCAGACGGGAAGACCGCAGCAGGCAAACTGTTCCAGTCCTTCGATGTACGCGGTATAAATGACGAGGCGAAACGCTTAGTCCGGACCGTAGATGTTTCAACAACGTACGGGTGGATACTCGCCGTGCGTCAGTTTGTCCGATGGTAGAAATGAAAAAAGTGTGCAGGTTGGTACGCATGTAGTAATTGTACTTTATATATGTCGCAGAGAAATGACGATATCAGGGATTTCACGAAATCCCTGATATCGTCATTTCCCTAAAAAACTATAAATTAAACTATTTAGCATTGATAGTTTATTTTTTATTTTTTTTTCGATGGGAAAAATCATCTTATGACAACCCCCGCTCTTGGGCGGAGCGGGAGATAGTGTCAGACTCTTACTGACTAAAAAACCCATCCCGTTCCTTCAAGCCTTCATACCGGGGCTACCCTGGCCCCAGTAGGTAGGCTTCGACCCGGCTGGGCCCCTGCTGCAACTCCTTGAGGCGCGCGGGAACAGCGCGCGCCGTCGACGACTTGGGCTTGGTCCGGACGGTTACCGGACGGCCGGACAGCGAGCTACCCATTGCTCACTGTCCGCAAGCCCGCGCCTACGGTGGCTGGAAATCGGGATCGGAATCCCGGCGGCGGCGGCGAGAGCGCCGTAGCCTGATGCGGTCGGCCTCCTCCTTAGCGAGCATTACTGCTTCGCAGAAGTCGGCGACCGCCTGCCACTCCTCCTCGCTCCGGATCATGGCCTCGACCAAGGCCCGGCGCGAGAGGTCTCCGCCGCCGATCACCCCCACGAGGGCACGGCGATGCTCCGCCCAAGAGCATTGATAGTTTAATTTATAAAAATAAAAAACTAGTAAACATTTTTAATTGTATAATTGGCGGCCTTGTGAATGAATGCTGTGGCATTCGACAATTTTTTTTAGGCAACTAAAATATACAGAAATTACTTGGTATACAAAATGGAATAGAAATTAAATAGGTATTTAGTAGATACACATATAAATACATGATCATAGTGACAAATGATGACCTTCACAAGTCTTTTTTTTTTAGAAACTTTTTCTCGGTCGTTATCGCTAGTAGAAATTTTCTTTGTTTAGGCCCTGGGGAAACTTCCTTTTACCTGTTTTACATTACTATAGCACTTTAAACATTTATTCACAAGATCATTATACCCTTCTCCGCGTTTACCTGACAGACCCTACTCCAAATCACTCTAACGACCCGTTTACGACTTTGCTGCTAAGATCAAAACTATGAACATTTTTGAAGCACGCCGCGAGACGCCCCGCTCATAGCGACAACACGCGCGGTTACCGATGCCGCCCCGCTCGCCGCGCCGCACGCCGCTATCTTAGCGCCGGCGAGCGGCGAAGTCATGACCAGCCCCCCTAGCCAAGTTACAATCGAATTCCGTTCTCTAATCGGTAACGCCTCTGTGACAGCAATTGTAGAAAACGATAAGTTGGTAGCCATGTTGACGCGCCTGATTCGGCCGCTCTACAATGTAGCATTTATATAACAAAGGATGTAGCGTTAAACATTGTAGAAACGATTTTGAACGATGTGAACATGGCTACGAATTGTCTATTCGTTTGTTCTGACAACGCGATTTTACGTTGAGATGACGTCATTCCCATACGTTTCATCACTTTTCGACAGCGTTAATGATTGCAGAATAACAACTTGGCTAAGGGTGCAGGCCTTAAAGGTCTGCGGAATGCCCGGAGGACACGGTGGAGCACACAGTCGAGGTGTGCCCTGCTTGGACGCAGCATCGCTGTGCCCTCGTGGGGGCGATCGGCGCCGGGCCTTGGTTGAAGCCATGGTCCGGAGCGAAGAGGAGTGGCAGGCGGTCGCCGACTTCTGCGAAGCAGTAATGCTCGCAAAGGAGGAGGTCGAACGCATCAGGCAACGACGCCCTCGCCGCCACCGCCGGGATTCTGATCCCGATTTCCGGCCACCGTAGGCGCGGGCTTGCGGACAGTGAGCAATGGGTAGCTCGCTGTACGCCCGTCCGGTAACTGTCCGGACCAAGCCCAAAAGCCGGTATAAAGGTTAGAAGGAACGAGGTGGTTCTTTTAGTCAGTAAAAGTCTGACACTATCTCCCGCTCCGCCCAAGAGCGGGGGATGTCATTGGATGATTTTCTCCTACCGTAAAAAAAAGGCCTTAAAGGTCAAACGCTACATTCAAACTACGTAACGTCCTGGGCAATGTTGCCCAAGGTTGGACAATCTTGCCTAGACTGTACCATACCCTACATCGTTAGCACAACTAACTACTTTGATTTAACGAAGTTTGCCTTTAACTTGCTAATTGGTTTACAAGTGTAATATGGATAGCCTAGTTAGAGTAATTAAGACTGATGCTGGGTTCTCCAGATAGATGGTTATGAGTTGTGATATAAGAGAGTTTTGGCCTAGGTTATTATTGAGAGTGTACTAGAATTATGCAGTGTTTATAAAGGGTTAAGTGTACGAGCTCGTGACGACCTTTTCTTGGCAATTTTTGTCGATTATTATTGAAAATCGCGTGTCTTGTGACTGTCACCACTTTTGTTCAAAAATTAAAAAAAAACTTTTTACAAACTATGACTGTATTTTAGATTAAAGTTACAGAATTGAGTTGGACGAAGCAATAAAAGGTAAGTCGGCACAAACTGATCACTACATAAGCGCCAACAACATATTATATAATTTCTACCCTACTCTACCCTATTCTACCCTACTCTACCTTACTTTACCCTACCCTACTCTACCCTATTCTGCCCTACTCTACCCAATTTTTTCCCTAAGAACCTTCTCCTCGCAATAACAAACAAAACAAAAAAAAAATTGAATTAGGGAAATCAGTTCAGCTGTTCTCGAGATTTGAGCTTAGCAACACATTTAGCGATTTATTTTTTTATATTATACTCGTAGATAGTGATCATTTTTCTTCCGCTACTTTTCTAGTCTTCTGTTATCGTTGAATAATGTAACCTTTTCTCAACCTTCACGAACTCCCCGTCCAACTTAGAAATTAACAAAGTTTGTGGCGACACAAGCGCTGCATGTAAAGTAGTGTTGCCATATAATATAGCCGGTGAAACTTGGCTCACTTATTAGCGTAAGTAAACCAAGGAAATAAATTGTATTCTGCCAAGAAACTGACGAGGGATTAACTGCAAGGTGACTTTAATATATTGTGTGTTTTTGTAGCACTTTAGGGGTTTGTTTTCGGATGTTGATATTTAGTGAGGGCTAAAGATGTGGCCATGTTGTCAGTAGATGGCGCTGAAATCGATATTTTTAGTTAATTTTGTTTTTAGTGTGTGGAATCGTTATTATGCCAAGGAAATGGTATTTGTTATAATCGGACATTCTACATTTTTGAACTTTGACAAATTATTGCCAGTTTTTTTTAATTATCTATGGATTCGCCTTTGACCACTATCTCACTTGATGGTAAGTGATGATGTAGCCGAAGAACAAGCAAGCTTGTCTAGAAGTAACCTATTCACTCTTGACTTAAATACCCCTAGATTATAGCTTTTCAGGAAACAGATTCCGGCAGGGAATTCTACTCCTTTTAGCAGTACGCATAATGATCGTGTTCCCAAAATACTTTATACGTATGGGTGGGATGTCATCCATAGAATAGAATCGATTTTATTGTACACCAAAAAGTAATACACACACACACACCACATCCATGTACTGAAAATTCATCTAAATCAGATTATTCATTTCTCTAACGAACCTAAGTTTAGGCACTTGCATAAGCACTACATTTTGAAAACATGAACAGTTAGAATTAGGTTGAACATACTTTCAGGATAAAAAGTATCGACAATAGGTCTATATATAGAATTACTTTTATTTATGACAGATTTAGCACAACGGTTACTAACACCAAGTAAATAAAGAATAAGAGTACAGAATGTGCCGAGCATGCCCGAACCGAAAGGGTGACCAACTGACCACCTGAGCATCAAATTCATTTGAGCGGAAAGGAGTAACAAATATGTTACATACATATTATACGTACCTTCTACTTCCTACTTTCGCTGTAAAATAGTGCCACTATTATACAGCCTTATACGGTTCATTTTTTTAAATAGTACCTATTATTTTATAAATATTTTTTTTATTTATAAAAAAAAAAAAACAGCCAAGTTCGAGTCGGACTCGCTCATGAAGGGTTCCATACCGTTCGTAGCAAAAAACGGCAAAAAAATCACGTTTGTTGTATGGGAGCCCTGTTTAAATATTTATTTTATTCTGTTTTTAGTATTTGTTGTTACAGCGACAACAGAAATACATCATCTGTGAAAATTTCAACTGTCTGGCTATCACGGTTCATGAGATATAAATCTATAAATCTGGTGACAGATGGACAGTGAGACAGACAGACGGACAGACAGCGGAGTCTTAGTATTAGGGTCCCGTTTTACCCTTTGTGTATGCAACCCTAATAAGACCAAAATTATGTATAAAAATATTAGTCTACTAGCTTTTACCCGCAGCTTCGCCCGCGTACATAAAATATGGCCTATGTCACTCAGGAATAAAGCAGTTCTCTATAGGTGCAATTTTTTTTGCATTCGGATCAGTACTTTTAAATATTACCTCCTACAAACAAAAAAACAAACTTTACCTCTTTATTATATTAGTGTAGATATATAAATAAACATAAAAAGCTCGTTATAATTGCGTTTGCATTTAACACGACTACGCAATACCAAGAATAACCGGTCAAGTACACACTCAAGTCACCTTATTACGTAGATTTACTCATTCACAAGCAAGTCTTTGATGTTTTCTCTCACGAGTCCTAGCGGGTAATAATCTCATTTATTTTGCGTCAGTGTCATACCAAAGACTCTCTTTATAAAAACAGCTTTGAAAATTTTGTCCTCTTGAATATTCTGTCTGCATATTTCGTTATTAAGGAAAATGTTTCGAAGAGTAGCTTTTTGACTCGATTTATAAGACAATTTGAAGTTATTTTCCAAGGGAAATTCAGTTTTAGGAAAGGATTTTTTTAAGGAAATTATGTTAGTTACTATTGCTATAGTAAACTGTTTCCAAGAATAGGACCCGATTATAATATTTGAAGAATAAAGTTAAAATTTTCTGGCTTTTTTGGTCAAAAAATTAGTAATTACGTTTGAACATAGCAACACTGTTGGCTTTTATGGTTCTTCCCCATGAATAGTGACGTTTGTAAAAGTACCCACCTGTTTGTATATAATACTAGCAACTGTCAGTGGCTTTGCCACGTTAAAGTAAATAATGCAAACAACTGTGAACATACATCCGTGATAAAAAGTATCCAATAAGCTATCTTAGGACATGGTCTACTCGTGTACTAAATTTCATTCAAATCCGTTCAGTTAAAGTTTAAAAGTTAAGTAGTAAGAAACACACACATACTTTCTCCTCTATAATACTACTGTGATTATTATCTTTAGCTTATGTAACAGAATAACATAATTTAAGTTATTTGTAATACATTTTAGACCGACCCACACGTGTAACACGCCTGATTTGTACCTACATAGAACGACGTAGCGTGGCTTAGATCAAGTGTAGTTCTGCAAGTCTAGTTTCCATATAAAATGTTTGGAAACCGACACGCTTGGCTTATGTGGCACACTTGTGAGCAGTGTAGTTCTACCTCTAAAGTAAATTAAAAAATATATCATTCAGTTGCCCTTTCCAATAATACTATAACCTAACGTACTGCTCATGGGGGTGGGTAAAGTTGTAACCGTACGCTCACAATTTGCCAATTATTTTGCAGTATTTGGTCGCTATTGGTCCCGTGAGAAGGGATCGATCGCTTTAAGACATCCTCATATTTTTAGCAGTTTATTTTGTATGGTTGTTTTTGTTTAAGTATTCAAATCTGGAAAGCAATGTCAGCGGTGGGACATTACAGGCTAATTAGATAGAGGACAGGCTATTAGAGTCATTATAATTTGTAGAATTTCAATAAAGTGTTGCCAAATTCAAATTAATCTCTTTCGTGCAGTTTGTTATTATGTACTTACTAACGTATCTTGTTAATAATATCTTCATTCATAAAATTAAATATTGCACCTAGTTGTTAGCATTAAAGTGTTTTACAAAATGATCCAATAATATAAAGAGGTAATATTCGTATATATATTTATAAATATAAAGAGGTAAATTCAAAAAAACAATCAGAAAATCTAAAAATTTTCCACTTATAGAAAGCTGCTTTATTCTTGAGCGACATAGGCTATTTTTTTTGAACGCAGGTTTACCCGTGGGCAAAAGCTAGTAAAGTATAATTGTTTGAAATTACCGACCGAACGTCGAGACGTCAGAACGTGCTTGAACCTAAATTTTTACTATAATGCGTAAAATGGAACACACACACACACACAAATATTTTATGTAAGTGGGCGAAGTCGCGGGCAAAAGCTAGTGTAAAATCAAAATATTTGAATTTTTTCATGGAGAAGCCCACTTTCAAGCGAGTGAAGCCGGTGGCAGGAGCTAGTTTAAATATAAACAAGCTCACAGTACAAATGACATCTGAATATATGACATAATACATATGTCATCTCTTTTGGGAGGCTGCGAGGTCTCCGCACGTCTCACAATATTGTAATTACGGAGTCATCTCTAAGGAAAAGACGAATAATTTCCATATTTCTCATCGACTTCAATTTTAGATGATTTGTGCGAAGTTACTCGGGAATATTTTTGAACTAAAAAAGCTAAAGGTAAATGATATTTTGATTAAATGAGAAAAAAAAAATATCGAATGAGATTTTTCTTTGAAACAGGCTTCATAATTTTGCGATATATAATCTGTGAGTCTGTGATATAAATATCTTAGCTTGAGTAAAAGTCAAGATCAAAGAAGGTTATTTAGAAAAATATAGGAGTACCTATAGATTGTCCAAATTAAATATTAATACAAAGTGTAATGTAATGTATACAATTACTAGGGATTTCATACGTAACTCGTGGTCTACCAGCTATGTGTAAAATAAATAGATTTTGGGTTTGCTTTTTTTGGGTGGGGAAATCATCCAATGACATCCCCCGCTCTTAGGCGGAGCGGGAGATAGTGTCAGACTTTTACTAACTAAAAGCACACTCCTGTTTCTTCATTGCCTTTCATACTGGGGCCGAATCTTAACCGACCAACCTATAAAACAACGGGCAATTGAAACAGAAGCTTCTCCAAATTACAAACACCCATTCTATACCAATTTATCGGTATCGACAGTTTCAATACTAATACAATTTTGGCAGACAACTCCAAATGATGCCACAATAATAGCGTCAGTCTGTTGCACGTTCGAAATGTGTTCGTACATGCAGATATCTATCGACGGGTCTGTTTGTCTGTCAATACATGTAACTGTATCTAGGTTGAAACTGCACGATTGTGGTAGGAAGCGTGCCTGATGCGATCGCGGTTAGCCTATTGAAATGGGTTGTGTGTTGTTTCTAGGGTTGTCAACCATACTATTTATTAAGTATATTAGTTTAAGTTTGGTAAATATTTTTCATACTTTTGAATAAAAATAAAGTATATGAAAGTATTCAGTGTGTTGTTTTTTCTATATACACTAATATCAAAAAGAGGTAAAGTTTGTTTTTTGGAGGTAATATCAGAAAGTACTGATCCGATTACTAAATTTTTTTACCAATAGAAATAGCTGTATTACTCTTCAGTGACCCAGGCTATTTATTTTTGGTAAATATACTTTTGTTTAAAAATAAAATATATGAAAACACAAAATTTTTACTATAATGCGTAAAATGAAACACTAATATGAATAATTACTGTATCGCTGCTTCTATCTTGAAACACAAATACGTTTTTAAAAATGTAAGGATACTCATCTAAAAGTGTAGCTCATAGAGAATTGGCTTCAAGAGAAGAAACAAATTTATTTATTTTTTCTATCACTTTTTATTCCTACTAAAAAATTGTGATACATTATTTTTCTTCAAAAACTGTTGGCAACCCTAGCAGTGTCCGTATTGATAGATCGATATAGTTCGAATAAGGTATGTTCGTGTATTACCCGCTTTGATGTGGAAACTAATTACTTTACAGGTCCAGTTTATATAGCAAAGTAATGTTTTGGAATATTGTTCCGGTGTGGAGTATTTTGGGGGAGGGCTATGTCCAACAGTGGACGTCTTTCGGCTGATATGATGATGATGATAAAGTGGAGTATTTTTAAGGGAGGGGTACTTTTCCAGCTGTGGAGGAATTTTGGTCGAAATTATGAGGACTACTAGTGACCTTCTCTGGTTTTGCACGGGCGCAATTGATATCTTTACATATTATATAATTCTTCTGTACGTGTATTTGTCACCTAACTCCTCCTAAACGGCTTGACCGATTTGGATGAAATTTTGTTAGTATATTTGAGTACCCGTCTCGTACCCGTTAGAAATACAAATGGACCCATTACAAATCGATAGTTTTTCATGTACCGGATCGACCCTCCATGGGATTAAAACGATCAAAATTTAGCGGTGTATATAAATCGTCCTCGTTTATTATTTAAAATCCGTTGTGTTTTGAGATTAATAAGCAAGTAGACGTAGACAGCGGGCCAAGGGTCTGTTTCTGAAAGGAAGATTCGGCTTCGGTATGAAAGGCAACGAAGGTACAGGAGTGGGTTTTTAGTCAGTGAAAGTCTGACATTATACCGCTGTTGGGCGAAGCAGGAGATTATGTCATTGGATGATTTTCTGTCCTAAAAAAAAAATGTTTTGAACAAATTCAATAGGCAGACGTAAAGTAATCGATTCGAATACTTTTAGAAAGTTATAAGTTTAATATTTCAAATTACGAAATTTTCTTAATACTTTACATGAACTTTTAACTAAAGTCTCTAAACTAAGGTTATACTCTCTTTCACAACTTCTCAAAGCTATTTTACAAATTAATAACAATGGTAAAATAGCTGGCATAATAACTTCTGATGAATCAATGTAAAAAAAATAGTTATTAGCTTTTGCCCGCGGATTCACCTGCGTATATAAAATATAACCCATATCACTCAGGAATAAAGCAACTTTCTGTCAGTGAAAACATTTTGTGTAGGTTTTACAGTACACTTTGTGTAGGTACACAATTATAGGCAACAGGTACGATACGAAATCATCTTATTTTTAAGAACTTTTAACCTCAAAATTGCTTTTTATCTACAAAACATATGGATGCTGTTCACCAGTTCTCTTGGCTAGGCTTGGGTTGACACGCTTCTGCGTGTCTAGATTAATGTCTACTAGAGGCGAGTGTGTTATGGAGCCAAGTACTGCAGTGACTTTACACGTGTATCAAACGATATTTTTGAATATTAGGAAGAAATAATAAATGGGGGTCGACCGGTGACTCAAGTGAGTCGCTTAGCGCCCAGCCTAATACAATAAATTGTGGCGGGGGCGAGCTCACACACTTTTCCGCACTAATGCGGAAAAGTAAAAGCGGTAGGGATAAGTGCAGGTTATCGAGAAAGTGTATCGAAAATTATATTCACTGAATAAAACTAGGTAAGTAATTTATTTTGAGAAAAATTACAAAAAGAAAATCTGTTTTTTTTTCTTTATACTAAAATACCTAAAAATCTAAGCTCGCCTTAAAAGCGTCGTTTATCAAACGTGGGGGATAAAAGGTTATGTGTATATGATAAGAGAGTGGTGTTTTATTGCACCCATATAATGCTCGGCTTCGATAAAGTAAGAGTTGTGACGTCATCAATGACATCACTTTTAATCAGAATGTATCTCGTGTATGACGCACGAAGAACATAAAAAGAACATTTTGATGGAGTTTTTTTGCACTTATTTTATTATCTTGTGCCATAATTATGTTAAGGTTCACCTTCATGCTTGGCTTAGTATTTTTGAATTACTCTTTGATTCAGTTTGCCATATTAAAAATGTTTTTTTAATACACTTACTCGAAAACCCGCTTTTATCCCACCGCTTTTAGGTAGGTACTTAATAAACTGTTTTCCGTACTAGTGCAGAAAAGCGCGCGTGCACTACCTCGCCACAACTTTGTTGCATCAGACTGGGCTTGTGTAGACCACTACGAGTCGCCGGTCACCCCGTTTATTCATTTCTTCGTAAGTGTATTGAAAAACGTCGTTTGATACACGTGCAAAGTCTCTGCAGCCCTCGGCTCTATATAACACTCGCGTACGGCTCGCGAATTCCGCTTCGTTCGCTATAGCCAACCTTTCTGTATTTGAATCAAAATGTACTACTTTAATTCAGTTTTTGATTATTATCTGACTTATCAAATCGAATCGTTTCTTCTAGGTAACAGGTTGATTGGGTACATACGTACCAAATATTTGACGCAGCCATGAGACACGTAGTAGTATTTTATGATTAATTTAAATTTCAAGTATCTACTTGTTTGTCCATTGTGAGCCAAATAAATAAATGTTTTATTCCTTTCTATATATCTTTATCTTTATTTCACTCTTCACAAAGGTACAGTACAAAAAGTTTCATATAAAATATACAATGATGCAAAAAAGAACTTTTTACACCACCTGCTCGATAATGTCGTTTTACACGTCATACAAACCTCACTTAAAGCAAGGCATTATATTCCTAGGGAGATAATGCAGTATGGCCGATCCCTAGGGAATAATGAGATTTGAATTTGAAGCATCAAGAATCGTCAACATTGTGAATTAAAATGTGGGCGCATCGAACAAGTTGACTCGAAATTCAAACCAAAGAGTATGTAATCACTATGATTCAAACTGGCCACTAAAAAAAGAAGAAAATAGAATATAACGTGCGTACTGACGACACGGGAGCATTATAGAAAATTGAAACTATAGAATCTTGGAGTCATCTTGGAGTAGTGAATTTGGTTTGTTTGACGAACTTGTAAATATAAAACTTATATTTCTCTAATACATGACTTGGTCGACCAAATTGTGTTTTAATTATCTCACAGATGGTGTAAAAAGTAGAGTAAGCAACACGGGGATAAAGCTGTCTTTGTCTTGGGCGGCTTAAATTCCTCACTTCACTCAGGTTTCTTTATTAACTCCCTCGCAATGCTCGGGAGTTAATTATATGAATCCCTCACTATCGTTCGGGATTAAAATCAACAACCTTCGTTTCGTTCGGAGTTCAACATGCCGCCCGCGACTTAAAGACACTGCTTTATCCCCTAGTCACATAAACTACTATTGTGAGAGTCTGAAGTCCATACTAGGATACCCTGTGTGACGGATCACCAGGCTCTCACCCCAAAATTCCTACAATTAATTATCTGTACCTAATACCAAACAATAGCAGATGCGAACTCTGTCAGTATCACAACACCATATTATTTTTTGGTTTCTAAGAAAACATCGATTTTTTAAAACAATATTTATTAAATAACGTGAAAATAGAAAATATTTATCTAGATTTTTTCAACCCGTTTGACGGCGCTTATTTATATATTTTTTTACCAGTAAATAGACTTTTGTGGGGCAAAAGTGTTACAGCCGTATTTATAAACAAGAAAAAGAAACTGTACTGTGTGTGTGAACTGTATGTGTGTGTGTGTAACTTTTTGTATTCTATAGTTTAAAAAATGCTTGAAGTTAGAACTGCCAACAAACAATAACAACACCCACCTATCGTCGAGTGTTACTTCAGCATTTTCTCAAGTATTCGTAAGTAACATGAGATACTCCACTATACAATCTGATTGTGTAATTAAGAATTCTAACCTATTACTTCTTTATAAATACGAGTGGCCTTCCAACGCGTCTTCCAGCAAGGAACGGTCTCCTACAAGGTGGACCTGATGATCTGGTGAAGATCGCGGGAATCCGATGGATGCAGGACGCACAGGATCGTTAATTGCTGCTGAAATGATGATGATGGGATACTGGTATTAGACTTCTACTGACTAAAACTCACCCGTGTCTTTCAGTTCCCCTTCACATTTCATTGCCAAGGTAACTTTAAAAAAAAAACCGTAGCCCCAGAGGGAAGTAAATAAGCCTAAACATCTTAAATTATTCTGCTCGTCTTTATCGAATAAAACCTCCTGACCTTCAAGATGTCATTTATCTAAACTAAGTGAAGGAAGCTGGTCTCAAATATTAATGTTAAAATATTTCAACACTAAATATAGACTTCCTTGACCATTTTCACAGACTTTAGTGAGAGAGGGTTTGTCACAATGGCTAATATTGCCAGTTTTATGGGCTTTAAAAGTCTTTAGTGTAAGCTCTCGTTCTTTGAATCTTAGAATTTATTTAATGGAACGTCCATTAAATAAATTCTAAGATTTTTAAGTTCATAAAACCCTTTACGTCCAAACGTTCCATGAGAAGTGTCTAAGACGAAGAAGAAGAAGAAGTGCCTCTTTGACATATCGTATGCCTTCTGAAAACTATTAATAATAATAGTAGTTTATGTGACTAGGGGATAAAGCAGTGTCTTTAAATCGCAGGCGGCATGTTGAATTCCGATCGAAACAAAGGTTGCTGATTTTAATCCCGAACGATAGTGAAGGATTTATAAAATTAACTCCCGAGCATTGCAAGGGAGTTAATAAAGAAACCTGAGTGAAGTCAGGAATTCAAGCCGCCCAAGACAAAGACAGCTTTATCGGTGTTGGATACTCTACTTTTTACACCATCTGTGAGATAATTAAAAGACATTTTAATAAAACAAATCATATTTGGAGAAATATAAGTATTATTTACAAGTTTATCAACTAACACTCAAAAATTTTTTGAATTTTAAACAAACAAAATTCACTACTCTAAGATTCTATAGTTTTAATTTTCTTCAACGCCCCGCTTTTTCATTACTTAAAAGAAAAGTCATTAGGTAACCACGGCTACGTTTTATTTATTTTTTTTTGTTACTTTGTGTGTTACTGGCCAGTTTGAATTTTGAATAAACTTGTTTGATGCACGTATATTTTAGTACACATGGTGACGGGTTTTGGCATTACAAATTCAAATCTCATTATTCCCTAGGGATCGCCCATACGGCATTATCTCTTGGAGAGAAAGACTTACTTTAGGTCATGTTTGTATGACGTATAAAAGGGTATTATCGAGCAGGTTAACAGGACTCAGTTCGAAATAAAGTGGCAGAAATACTATAAACGTTTTAAAGACCTTGAATGCTAAAACATTTCAACACTAAATATAGACTTCCCTAAACATTTTCACAGCCTTTAGATATTAAGAGTCTCAATTTGAGAGAGGGTTTGTTACAATGGCTAATATTGCCAGTTTTATGGGCTTTGAAGTCTTTAGTTTTAAGCTCTTGTTCTTTGAATCTTACAATACAATATTATTTGAATATAGTTTGTTCAGAATAAGTAACTGAATCCGTTCCAATAATTTTGGGTGGGCGTAATTTTTGGCGTCCACTGTTGGACATAGGCCTCCCCCAAGTGTCACCAGGCACCACAATGAACGATCCTGTGCGTCCCGTATTCATAGCCCTTCACGCTGCGTCTTCCGGTACACGGTCGCCACTCCAGAACCTTTCGGCCCAAACAGCAATACTAAAACTATTGTTATGTATTTTATGGATGTTATTTTTACGTTCATAAAACCCTTTGCATCGAAAATGAGGTCATTTCCCGGCCTGTTCCCGATAAGTTCTCAAGCAGTTTGAACAAAGCCCTGTCGACCAAACATCGGGAAACTCTTTGTGTCCAACAAAGGAATAAGGCCTCTTTTTACACAAGTATTCTTATTTCACGAACGTCGAGATTTTCTAGATTAGAACAACCTATTAAGTACTCTCAAAGCTTTTTTAAATGGATGCTGTAAGTGGGTGTAATTTATCTGTAATATGTATGTATTTAGAAATATATAGGTATGTTCATCAGTTGTCTAGTACCCATAACACAAGCTCTGCTTAGCTTGGGACTAGACGGCGTGGTGTGATAGTTAAAAAAAAAAAAGTAGATTGACTTTTGATTTACTATGTCAAGTGTCCATGGGACTACTTACAGTTTTAAGGGTTTAATATACTGAATATCGAACCTTTACAGGAAGAATATGGTAAGCGAAGGTTCGTGTTTCTTGCAAGATGGGGTTTGCCTAAAAAATATTAATGACAGGTAATACTAGTGGTCCCAGCTGACGTTGTCTTGCCCGAAAACTTGCATTTTGTTAGAAAAAAATATGGATCCCGATAGCAGCTATCTACAGGGTCCAATTATACACTCAAACCATCCAGAGACCTACTCAAATATACACACAAAATTATATCTAAATTGGTCAAGCAGTTTAGGAGTAGTTAGAGGGCAAACTTACATACAGAAAAATGTTATATAAAGATGCTAATAGGATGTAATTTATCAGTAGTTTTATGAATAACAATTCAGAAGATAGATAATATTATGATGTTACGGTACTCGGTGATAAAACAGGGGGGGGTCACGATACTCGGAATTGAGGCATACGACGCAAGGAGGAGGGGACGGTACTCCAAAAAAAGAGCGCAAAAATGAGTTCTACAAAATATACACATTATACTGTACACACTATACACACATTAGACTGTAGTTCAAAACCGCTAATACCAACAGATAGATTTTACAACTACTGAGAACTAACCAAAACGTTATATTTACCTACAGTTAATGCCGTTAGTTCGAGTTCTATGTTAGCACAAAGTACTGCCTCCAGCCATAACCTTGAAAACAGGCAAATAACCAGATACTCGTGCTTGAATAAATTAGCCGCTTCCAATGAATTACTCGAGGATTATGTCCTGAAGTTGACTTCAGGGGGTTAATTACGTTATCTATGTATTAGAGCCCTGTATACCTACTGCCGGAGGTCTCCGATTTAATAATAATAATAACCCCGTCGCCGTATCTCTACATTGATGTCGTCGTGGTGCTTGAGCGCTCTAGTAAACCCCAGGTCTGTATCGGTAGTTTGCTTTGCTGTAGTGCTTAGGGTTTTTTTTTATGGTGGGAAAAAATCATCCCATGACAACCCCCGCTCTTGGGCGGAGCGGGAGATAGTGTCATACTCTTACTGACTAAAAGACCCACCCCGTTCCTTCTAGCCTTCATACCGGGGCTCAAGCTCCCTTTCGGATAACCCTGGCCCCAGTAGACTTCGACCCGGCTGGGTCCCTGCTGTTGCTGACAACTCCTTGAGGCGCGCAGGAACAGGGCGCGCCGTAACATGCTTAGGGTGAGGGACCAGACTAAGAGAGATACAATCCGCAGAGCAGCTGTGTGGCAATCTGTTGGGCATTAATGATGAAAATGTCAACAATCACTGCACGCCTCTCGCTCGCGTCCACCACCATTATATCAGACTTATTGGCTACGATGGTCCTGTGAGTGATGATGGGCCGGTCCAAGTACAAAGTGATGGCCATTATTAAGAACTGGGTCGGGCTCATACCTGTAGTATGGCACTTCGAATTCCACAAGAGAGTATTTCAGAGCAAGTTCCTGATGGATAATCCTGGCTGCTAGGTTGTGCCTATGCAAGTATTCTCCGTTAGCTAGACGAGAAATAATGTGTGACGAATTGATTCTCCCGGACGGTGACATGCCCGACAGATGTCAACCGTGCCGACAGACAAAGCCTTCGGTTTCCCCAAAGAGGTCACGAAACGTAGCCAGGCTATGAAAGCCAATTGGTCTACATCAGGCCCGTGAAGGGCCCGGAAAAAGCGTGAAGCTCCTTGCTCTGCCATACTTTCCTGCAATCGTTAGTGTTCGCTAATGAGACAGAAAGTTAAATTAAGATTTCGAAAGTTGCTGATGGATAATCCTGGTTACAAGGTTGTGCCGATGCAAGTATTCTCCGTTAGCTAGACGAGAATAACCAGAGATAATGTGACGAATTGATTCTCCCGGACGGTGACATGCCCGACAGCAGTCAACCGTGCCGACAAACAAAACCTTCGGTTTCCCCAAAGAGGTCACCGAAACGTAGCCAGGCTATGAAAGCCAATTTGTCTACATCAGGCCCGTGAAGGGCTCGGAAAAAGCGTGAAGCTCCTTGTTCTGCTATACTTCCCTGCAATCGTTAGTGCTCGCTTATGAGACAGAAAGTTAAATCAAGATTTGGAAAGGTGAACCATTTTTTTAATATTTAAAGCGATCTTACTCTTATACCGTCCTGAAACCAAAAACATTTACAAAAGTAATATAAAAAAAGCTCGATTCTCGTCCCTTTGATACAGACACCAATAAAAACTATTGGCAAATATTTTAGGCCCGATCTCGTGTTTCGCAGTCGGCTTTCGGCTATCTTATTGATAATACAACTTTATCTATTATGCAGACTGTACGAATGCGGGCGTATAACGTTACAAATGCGGCTCAAAGGGTATGAAATAATCCGGGTTGTTGTGTGACCATATTTTCTGTTTTTACTAGGACAATTTTATTGTAAGGTTATTGTGATAAGGTAGGTGGATCCTCAGAGGATCAGTTTATGTTGACAAAAACATGTAGAGCAGCATTCTTTAAGAGCATAGGTATCGCAGGTGTATAGCCATATCAGTGACAAAGCTTAAATCATCTTAAGCGTCAATTTCTGTCGATTTGAACCACTTCTCGGCGATTCCTAAAGAAGACATCTAAGTCGTCCCACCATTACCTTCTCGGTCTTGATCTTTAGTCTTGGTGGATGGGCTTGGTCTTGGTTGGTAGTTTGGACGTATGCGAAATAATGTCAAATTCCACATAATTATCTCCGTTGAAAAGGCATTATCCTCTGATCTGACGGATGTTTAGTCTGATTTGGGCAACTGCCCGAGAGATGCGGAATGCAAATCGCGTGAACTCTAATTGCGTGATGCAGGATTTCGTAGTTTAGTTCATATGTGGCGTCTTAGATGTCGCTACAATAGGTTGTTTTGAATTAGACAGAAAAAAATAACGAAAATAAATCCTATGGGCCTCCATTTTTTGTGGCCACAGTACCCTGTGTGGGCCGACGAGAATTCACCGTTCCCGAGTCTCGGGAATTATTCAAGCAACCCTCGCCAATGTCGGCTCATTTGTTATTTCCTACTTAATTCTAACAATGTTTTAACATTTTATTGTGCCGTGTCTCTTACTTAAGTGTGGTTACCGCCGTATTTATTTTGTGAATCGCGGTCTGCTAGTGTTTATAGTGAGAAATGGGTTCATCTTTTGAGAAAAAATGTTTAATGAAGAACTTCTTTTCAGCTTAAGTTCTTATTATAGTCCATCGTAAGGTTATCTGGTAGATATCACTGACAGCAATAAAACTCTATTACCCAATAAGACACATAGATTTAATTTTTTGGGAAATTTTTACTATTTTGGTACAATAAAGTTTACTTTATTTTATTCTAAGAAAAGATGTTGGAAAGGCAAACACAATGTATTTATTTGTTATGCTGCTGTACAATACCAATACTCATATTATAATTAGTATTATAAGTCTATATCCAATGTATTGAAAAAAATAGATCAAAGAGAAAAATGTGAAACAGATAAATTAAACATCTGATTTTGATACTTAGGTAAACCAATTAAGGTCATTAATCGTGCGTAGAGCTAAGAAGTGGAATTCCTTGCCGGGGTTTCTGTTGGCCTTATTTAAAGACCCTCAGGTAGATCCTGGTTCTACAAACTGAGGGTCCTGTGTGACCCTTAGGGTCATTAAGTCAAGAGTGAGTAAGGTTACGTCAAGAAAAACGTGCTCCATCGTCGACCATACCATCGCTTAACTTTAGATGAAATAGTGGTCAAGCGTGAGCCTATCAATGATCAGTATAGTTTGCAAATACTAGACCAGCGGGGTATCAAGTCATCGATACAGGCAGTTATTTCGTAAAAACCGTAAATTAGTAGGTTGCGTAACTCAGTAACGTAGTAGCAACACGATATTACGATTTTATAGGTTTTTAACTCCATCCATTGCGCATTACGGGTATGAAATCCATTTTATAGTCGATTTTCATCAAGCACGTTCTCATCCGTCATCGAAAACGGGACCCAATGGACATTTTTTTTTAATTTGGAAAAAATACGGACTTAAATAGGCACGGTGATTGCTTTTGTTTTCCAATATCCTTCAGTAGCTGTAGTGAAAAATAAATAAAATAGCGTCCGATAAGCAGTGCTATTCTCCTTGAGCCTTGAGCCCAGCGCTGACCACAGTGACGACATACAAATAGGTATATGGAATTTGTATGTGATTTAAATGTACCATCGCGGTCATTTATGCCTGATCACTTAAAAAAAATCGCTTGAATCCTGCGGCGCGGCTTTAAACCAAACCCTTGAAGTTTTCGTTTCGAGTGCAAGCAAAAATGAACTTAGCGGTAGTCAGGTGGAAGTGTCTGTGATGGTACCTATTTGGATTTCTTGACTGCGGCCAGCGCCTCGCTCAAGGCTGTTTTCTTAGAGAATAGCATGGCAGGACGAACGGGACGTTGTGTTCTACGATTGAAAATTGACATAGAATTGTAATTCCAAAATTGACAGTGCCTCTCGAGCCAATGCTTGCCAGCGTTGCGGGAATGTTCTAAAGAGTTACTATGGTTCTGGAACGTAGAAAACTGAAGAAACACAGGTGAGTACGTGTACGTGTAGTATGAAGAAAGTATAAAAATAAAGTCCGAATTGCACAAGAGGAAGAAAGAAAGTTTACTGCACAGAGTCATAATACACAAGAGTTTCACTAGAGTGGAAAGAGTTGTAGGAATATGAAGATGAGAGATAACACCGAGAAAGAGTGTATGAAGATGATAGAGAACACAGAGAAAGAGCGTATGAAGATAATAGAGAACACAGAAAAAGAGCGTATGAAGATGATAGAGAACACAGAGAAAGAGCGTATAAAGGTGATAGAGAACACAGAAAAAGAGCGTATGAAGGTGATAGAGAACGCAGAGAAAGAGCTTATGAAGATGATAGAGAAGACAGAGAAAGAGCTTATGAAGATGATAGAGAACACAGAGAAAGAGCGTATGAAGATGATAGAGAACACAGAGAAAGAGCTTATGAAGTTGATAGAGAACACAGAGAAAGAGCGTATGAAGTTGATAGAGAACACAGAGAAAGAGCTTATGAAGATGATAGAGAACACAGAGAAAGAGCTTATGAAGATGATAGAGAACACAGAGAAAGAGCGTATGAAGATGATAGAGAACACAGAGAAAGAGCGTATGAAGATGATAGAGAACACAGAGAAAGAGCGTATGAAGATGATAGAGAAGACAGAGAAAGAGCTTATGAAGATGATAGAGAACACAGAGAAAGAGCGTATGAAGATGATAGAGAACACAGAGAAAGAGCTTATGAAGTTGATAGAGAACACAGAGAAAGAGCGTATGAAGTTGATAGAGAACACAGAGAAAGAGCTTATGAAGATGATAGAGAACACAGAGAAAGAGCTTATGAAGATGATAGAGAACACAGAGAAAGAGCGTATGAAGATGATAGAGAACACAGAGAAAGAGCGTATGAAGATGATAGAGAACACAGAGAAAGAGCGTATGAAGATAATAGAGAACACAGAGAAAGCGCGTATGAAGATGATAGAGAACACAGAGAAAGAGCGTATGAAGATGATAGAGAACACAGAGAAAGAGCGTATGAAGATGATAGAGAACACGGAGAAAGAGCGTATGAAGATGATAGAGAACACAGAGAAAGAGCGTATGAAGATGATATATATGACACAGAGAGGAGTACAATCGAATTTAGATTATCCAACCCACAAAAAAAAGCAAAGGGATCACAGCCAAGTTTTCTTTGTTTTCTCCCTACACTTGAAAATGCCGTGATGTTATGTACCAGTACCTACATATGAATGTTTCATCAACCGGCTTTCACATCCGCCATTAAAAATGGTAGGTACTGAGTTTTTTTTCGTTCGGAATCAAATAGGTTTGGGGATTGCCTTCGCTTCCAATTTCGTTCAGCTTTTATTTACGTAAATTGAAAACCAGATAGTGTGCCAGCCGATATGAAGCCGTATATGAGCCAGGAGTTATTATGTGAAATAACGTTTTCCGGCAATTTCAATTTGGGTTTTTTCCGTATTTTCAGAATTGGATTTTGCGATGTAGCTTTGATTTTGACTTTAGAAGAATTACTTAAACAAGAAATGGGAATTAAATGTCAATAGTTAAATAACTTATCGGTACAAAAAATGACATTGGATGAAATTGTATAATTTTAGAGGTACTCGGAATAGTAAAGCCCTGCTAACGTCCGTTGAAAAGGTAGGTTCCTTTTAGATCTGGGCAACTACCCGAGAGATGATTTCGGGCTGTTGTGTATTTTCTAATCGCGCGGGGAATGGTACCATGCTACCGTGCTGTTCAGACGCTGCGTCGTCAAGAATTTCGCGATCAGTCTGCGATCAAAGGGATTTAAGACATTAATGGCTTTCATTGACCTCTTGAACCCAGTTTTTAGGTATCACGATACTTCTTGGCAAGACTAAAGTTAGTCCAGTTTTCCAGGTTTCAGACGATTGTCAAAGTTCTACAGAGTGTAGCCGGGACTTGACGTATTTTCGTGGTACGGAGGAATCTCAATGTATTAAGCCTAGCTTCTGCCAACGACTTTGTTTACGTGAAAGTCGGTTTCTCCATACAAACTTTGGAACCCATTTTATCCCCTTAGGGAGCTCGCCCCAGGCCTTGGTTCAGGCCATGGTCCGGAGCGAGGCGCAGTGGCAGGTGGTCGCCTCCTTCTGCAAAGCAGTAATGTTAGCAAAGGAGGAGGCCAACCACATCAGGCAACGGCGCTCTCGCCGCCGTCGGGATTCCGATCCCGATTTCCGGCCACCGAAGGCGCGGGCTTGCGGACGGCGAGCAATGGGTAGCTCGCTGTCCAACCGCCAACTATTCCCGCGCGCCTCAAGGAGTTGTCAGCAACAGGAGGGGCCCAGCTGGGTCGAAGACTACTGGGGCCAGGGTTAGTTTCGAAAAAAAGTTCGAGCCCCGGTATAAAGGCTTGAAGGAACGGGGTGGGTTTTTAGTCAGTAAGAGTCTGACACTATCTCCCGCTCCGCCCAAGAGCAGGGATTGTCATTAGATGATTTCCCCACCATAAAAAAATCTCCTCAGGGAGTGAATCTTGGAAAATCCTCTCTTAGTGCTCACCTACATCATAAAAAAATACCTTGTACAATATTTCACAATCCTATTCCCAGTAGTTTCGGCTATGCATTGATATGTCAGTCAAGTATAGATGGTCACCCATCATAGACTGACCTTCATAAACGCTGCTTAACCTTGAAAATCGCCCGATGTGACTGTTATTATTTATACACGATTTGCAGCAGATCCTACTTAATTAATATATTAATAAGCCGAACCTAATACTAAGAAGGCTACCAAGAAATACTTATAATATTTCATTCTCTCTCGAGAGAATACCGTTGAGATTAATAATCTGTAGGTAAGTATATTCGGTTCCGTTACAGTAGCTTAAGGCTGCCTATCCACCACAGCGGAGCGAGGCTGCGGAGCGGAGTTAGAAAGTGATGCGGAGCGGAGTTGCTGGCTGTTTTAGCTGCAGTTTAATTATACTCGTAGCGTCCGTACTCATTTCTCCTCTCCGCTTATCCTCTTTGCTTCCCCGCTCCGCTGCCTCACTTCTTTACCCCGCTCCGCTTCCAGGTTTTGTAAGAATTATTTTAACTAATATGTGCTCCCTGTCCACTATTCAGGAGCGGAGATTTTGTGCCAATTTTTTGGGTTAATATTCCTCCGTTTCTCCGCTCCGCAGCCTTGTTCCACTCCGGTAGACAGGCAGCCTTACAAGGAGATATTCTCCTTAGTGCTCGGTAGATAATATTTCCAAGTATAATAAATATGGAATATTTATATCACAAGGTAATTAATTACAGGATCCACGAGTAACTACGTCTACAACAAGAGTAGCTTTTGCTATTAGGTACCTATCCAAGTATAAATCTGTCATTATAATTGTTTTGATTGGCCTGTTGGTCTTGTGATTAGGGCCCTGACTGCTATGCCGGAGGTCGTGTTCAATTCCCACCCAGGACAAATGTTTGTGTGATGAGCATGATCATTTGTGTCTGGGTGTAATTTATCTATAACTAAATTTTGCCCGCGGCTTTGCCCGCGTACATAAAATATAGTCTATGTCAGTTAGGAATAAAGAAGCTTTCTATCGGTGCTAAAATTTTTGCAATTGGGCCCGTAGTTTAGGAGATTACCTCCTAAAACAAAAATACAAAGAAACAAAAAAAAGCTTTATCTCTTTATTATATCTGTGGCCCTAGTGAAAAGGGGTCTAAGTCCGATTTTGTCGAAAATGAGTTAAGTATACCAAAATGATCAGAAAAAAATGCTCTATCGTTTGGTGAAAAGAGATTTAAGCTAGCCCTAAAAATAAGGAAGTTACTTTGTGCAAAAGGATTCAACTGACACCAAAAAAACCACGCAAGTTGGTTTCAAGTCCATTTATATTGTTTTAAACGGAAAAATAAAAACTTTCTTTTGTGTTTTTTAATCTAAATTAACATAAATCAACCACATTTCCATTTGGTTAGTGTTTATCGATACAACAACATTTAGTCCATAAAAATGGTTTAAGTCAGAAAGGATATTATTAGACTTATATCCGTTTTCACCGAAATAAAGAGAAAAAATATTTCTTTCCATTAGGTAATTAGTTATTAAAAATAATTTCAAATGCGTATCCTTTTTCACGTGCATGAATTAATATTTAACTTATGGGAGAACGGGTCTAACTTATTTTATACCCTTATGGAATTCATTTTGTGATTGGTATAAGTCACTATCTTAAAAACTATTAACTTTACATAAAAAATAACCCAATAATAGTAAAGAGCATAAATTGTTTACCTATAAAAAACATCACATGTATCTCATTTGCTAGCGGTTTGAGTGACACACGAGGTCAAACACGAATTTGAAGCACGCAGAGTGTTTTTTACGTCTCCTGTAAAGTTGCATTTTTGGACTTAGATCCTTTTTCACTAGGGCCACAGATATTATGACTTTAAAAAAATTATCATTTTACTGTTTTGCAAATAACCCTGTAAAGTATGTTTATCAGTTGTCTAGTACTCATAACACAAGCTCTGCTTAGCTTAGGACTAGACGGCGTTGTGTGATATTATTATTAATATAATCCTTCTGTACGTGTGTTTTTCATCGGACTCCTAAAATACTTGACCGATTCGAAAATACAATCGGACCTGGTATATTTTTTTTTGGTGGGAGTGATTCCAGTGATTTCACCCGCGCTTGGGCGGAGCGAGAGTGCGTGTCAGATTTTTACTGACTGAACTTCTCTCCTGTTCCTTTTTTGCCTTCGTTCCAAGGCCCCGAGGTTCTATTCACACAACCCATGACTCCAGTAGCTGATCTCTTTGAGGTGCACGTGGAACTAACTTCCAACCCCCGGTTTAGCCCCTCAGGGGTGGAGTTTCGTAAAATCCGATTCTTAGCGGATGTCTACACTCCATAAGGAGTCTACCTGTCTACCATTTTAAGTTTATAGGTGTTACAGTTTCTGAGATTTCGTGATTAATTAGTGAATGGTATTTCGCTTTTATATACTCGACGGCGCCAGGATTGGCTGAGCGATATCACCGTCATCATTTTGATTCAGTGGTACTGGGTTAATTTCGATGGGAATTTTAATAACTATGCACTTGAGTTTTTTAGTTAGTTATAATTTTAGTTCCACAGTTCACAATTAGTCATAATGTCACTTTTATAGTTCACAATAGTGTTGTAAGTTTGTACCTATAATAAATAAACAAGAATTCACGGGTTAACCCTTTCATATTAGCGGTGTGGCCCTTGAAGCTGTGCAAGCCGAATCGCTCTCGCTTCTCGGATCCCAGCCTCTTTAATAGGAATCTGCCCTCGAGACGTAACGTTACACCCTTTGGTAGGTACCACAATAATAACAAAACAAAGACGTTGTAGTTAAATCTCGTTCTTCAAGACATAAATTATATAGATTTGAGTAAGGATCTGTTCAAATGTACAATGGCTGTTAAGACGTTACATTACCAAGGCTTACGTAAGTTATTCAATATTATGTAATATCTTGATTAATGCTAATGGTTATATTGATTCTGTGTGTGTGTCGTGTTGAGGCTTTTGTTCGTAATTATGTTAAATGATATCAGGGAATACCTATTCATGTTCTTACGATTGTTACTTTGTTTTAAATGGTAAGAGATTTAACATTGTTAATGGCACAAGAAATAGAATTGAAAGTTAGGAAGAACAAAGATAAAACTTATTTTTTGTAATTATCTATACTAAAATATAATTACAAAAAGGTATGATACGTAGTTTGTTTTTTTTATTTGTAGAAGGTAATCTCTGAAAGTACCTACTGGTCCAATTGCGAAGACTTTTTCACCGTTTCTATCGGTGAAAAAATTGCTGCTGCTTTATTCCTGAAGTGAAATAGGCTATTTTTATGTACGGGGCCAAGCTGCAGGCAAAAGCTAGTATGTAATACCAGCAGTAGGAACATTAAAAGGCTGATTATGTTATAACATGCCAAATCTATTCTATGAGTAATCTACTCCATCTAACATCACAACTTACATCCAAGAGTCTTACCCTTATCTATGATATTTCACACCAATGTGACACTTTACAGAATTATAATTTGGGTGTCTTCTAGGCTAGAGTGAATAGGCTCTTAATAAACTAGTGCGCCTCACCATCAAAGGTTGCATCGCTACTTACCATCAGGTGGGATCGCAGTCAAGCACTAGTTTATCTGAATTAAAAAAAAAATCAAAAACTAAAAGAGCAAAACAAAGAACCTTTAACAAACAGAATGAAAATTCACTTGATTACCCTTCCTCCATCTTTCTCCAGAAAGTTACAAGAATCTTGATGGTCGCACTGCTCACACGGTACGAAGTTGTGCAGTACACTAGGGAACAGTTGGGGTTCACTTGAAAACTTAACACTTGAAGATGTGTTCAAGTTAGTGTTACATATGGGATGTACAATCTTTGTGACTGTTTAGTGACGTTTGTCTTTCATGAAGTCTTTGGTGACGAAACTAACATATTTTGTTATATCCATTAGAAAGTGTTCTCAGTGTGAATGCGATGCTGCTGAGCAGTCGATTGCCCATATTCTATAGTACCTAAAGTGAATGCTTTAAGCACTCTAGGAAGTCGAACCTGCATCTGCACTTTAAAGAACCTTAAAACTAACTACTGACGCTGCTATATTTAAACACATATGTGTCATGTGTCATACCTAGTGACTTGAAAATTATACAAGTTCCTGTCGTAAAATAAAAGTTACCAACCATCTGAAATATTTAAAACGTTTCAGCAGCTGAAAGGTTTTTTTTCTATGTAACAAATCGTCCAATGACATTTGGAAAACCCTGGCCCCAGTAGGCTTCGACCCGGCTGGGTCCCTGCTGTTGTTGACAACTCCTTGAAGCGCGCTGGAACAATGCGCGCCGTCTACGACTTGGGCTTGGTCCGGACAGTTACCGGACGGCCGGACAGCGAGCTACCTATTGCTCACTGTCCGCAAGCCCAGCAGCTGAAAGGTCAGAATGTGTCAATACAAAATAATTTAGATCCATTGTTCAAATTTAAAGTTACTGTCATTATCATTGAAAATCCAATGCTGAATAGAAACCCTTATAGAAACTTTAAAAAATTTGTTCGGATCAATATTACATTTCAGTTAAAGAGTTTAAAATTTTGTAAACCTTCCGCAATTTTAGCTCTTGCGGACCCGTTTGCAACCACTATTCATTATGCAACAAAAGTTCATCGTAAATAAATACAGAAAAGTTAAAAAAAAGAAGAAAAAATATGAAAAAAGTGTAGAATATGAAAAATGTGGAAAATATAAAAAGTGTAGAGTATGAAAAAAGTGGAAAATATGAAATAAAAGGATGTCTGGACTCGTAAAAAACCTGAAACGTGCAGATGGTTGGGCAGGATGGGAAGCATAGCAGATGACACATGTCCTCAGGTGAATTATATTACTTGAAAACAGTACCTATACCTTTTATTTTATTTACACTTATAAACAACTTAATAACTATAATTACAGTAAATTACAAAATAAATAAATAATAAAACCCTACGCTAAAATACACTATCTAAAATATGGCGTCAAAAAACTCTTCCACATCGCTGTCGACTGGTAATGTGCCCAAAAGACTGGCGGCATTGCCACGTTGTATGGCAATGCTTATCCTCTGTCCAAGGTAAAAGCCAGCCTTTGGGTCACGCGAAGTGTCAACTAGACGTTTCGACAGATCTTTAAACAAACTGTGAGCACTTGGACCCCACGATCCAAGAGTTTCAACCCCAAACGGTTCGAAAATATAACTTCCAACTAGGTTGTTATATTTCCGCCGCTTGAGGTTCTCCGCAGCCGCAGCGGCAGCACCAGCGCGACACGACGAGCTAGGAAGATGTGAAGGCGCAAGAGTATCGACACAAGTAGCGTCCCATACTAAAGGCATTCCCATCTTCCAAGGAAATAACGACATGCCATCCGGTCTCTTGCCATCGTCGCGTGCCAAGCCATGGGGTTCCAATACGGCTGGAACGCCGGCGGTGACAAGAGCGTGTCTATTATGTCGTTGATATTCGCGTGTCGCGCTATGCGACCCGCACTTCGGCTGCATGACAACACCTATACCTATGTGGCTGAAAAGAACTTGAGACCTTTTTTTTATTAGTTTGAAATTATATAAATTAGAGTTGGAAACTCCTACGTTTTCTTTGTGAATGAATTAAACAGGAAATGAATTGGATATTCCACTCTACGTATATAATAATCTGTGATGACAGGTTGGTCTATCTGCAGAGCTGATATGATACCACACAGATATGATACATACCTTTTTTTTAGGGGTCAGTACCTAACTCAAAAGAAAAAAAACAGAACCCTTTTAGAATCACTTTGTTTCCCGTCTGTCTGTCAAGATAATTTATCTCGGAAAGTATTCAGTTAAAATTAACACCACATACTCAAGTCTGCAGTTCCTTGAAGCTATGATCAAATCTCACTTCTAAGTCGCAAAAAAGTGTATGTTGCGACACTCTCAAGGGAGTCAAACTTCATAGAGTACTTCTCTTTGAGCCACAATCCTGGAATATGACAAAAAACTATGTCTTGTAGCACAGATATGAGAGTAAATCTGAAAACAGTAACTGAACGTAAAAAAACCGGCCAAGTGCGAGTCGGACTCGCCCATGAAGGGTTCCGTAGCAGCAAGTAACATAATATAAAAGTTCTTGTAATGTGTTGTAACTTTGATCGATGTTTTAATAATAGTGTATTTTTTTCGATTTATGACGCATTAAAAAAAAAAACTACTTACTAGATTTCGTTCAAACCAATTTTCGTTGGTAGTTTTTATAGTAATGTTCATCATATATTTTTTTTAGTTTTATCATTCTCTTATTTTAGAAGTTAGAGGGGGGGGACACACATTTTACCACTTTGGAAGTGTCTCTCGCGCAAACTATTCAGTTTAGAAAAAAATGATAATAAAAACCACAGTATCATTTTTGAAGACCTATCCATAGATACCCCACACGCATGGGTTTGATGAAAAAAAAAAAATTTTGAGTTTCAGTTCTAAGTATGGGGACCCCCAAAATTTATTGCTTTTTTTCTATTTTTGTGTGATAATTTTAATGCGGGTCACAGAATACATCTACTTACAAAGTTTCAACTGTATAGCTCTTATAGTTTCGGAAAAAAGTGGCTGTGACATACGGACGGACAGACAGACAGACAGACAGACAGACAGACATGACGAATCTATAAGGGTTCCGTTTTTTGCCATTTGGCTACGGAACCCTAAAAAAAGAAAGAAAATACTTCTTTTGCGATTTTGAAAAATCTTTGAGACTCCATTCGAGAATTGTATTATTGACATATGTAAGTTTTGCATGGAACCCTCAGTACACGAATCCAACTCGCACTTACCGAGTGTTTATATTTCTATGGATAACACCAGTATGTACAAATGAGTTGATATCAGAAACATCTACCCACATTCATACTGATGAACTTATGCTACGTACATTATTATCACCTTATCATTTGGCTTGTGCATATTTATAGTTTCTTTTTTATTACCATGCAATACATAGTTTTATATGTGTTTTAAAGGATGTCATAAAGATTTTTTTTTTTTTTTTATTGATAGGCTCGCGTTTGACCCCTATCTCACCTGATGGTAAGTGATGATGTGGCCGACAATGGAGCACGCTTGCCTAGAATGTAACCTATTCACTCTCGACTTAAAGACCCCTAGGTTGTAGCTATCAGGAACGCAATACACATATTATATTATAAAACTCGTAGTTTTTATCTAACTAGGGACCCGACTTGTCTTCGAACTGGTGCAAATTAGAAAAAAACTGGCAAGTGCGAGTCGGACTCCCGCTCTTCGTGCAAACTACAATTCCCGAATGGAGTCTCAAAGATTTTTTTGAATGGCAATTTTTTTTTTGTGACGTAACAACAAATTTAGTGTTTTCAGATTCCTATAATTGTGCTACAAGACCTTGCTTTGTGCCTAATTTCAGGATTTTGGGTCAACGGGAAGTACCCTATGAATTTCGATCTTTGAGAGTATCAAAATATACGTTTTATAGCGACATAAACGGCCGTATCTTTTGATTCTGAAACATTTCTCCGACATTCGTTTCGCCGTTGATCGGTTCACCGACAGAACGATTCACTTTTCATTTTTTCTCCGACAGAACTTTTCAATGACGAATGATTCGTCGACAGAACGATTTACTTTTCGTTTTTTCTCCGACAGAACTTTTCAATGACGAACGATTCGCCGACAGAACGATTCACTTTTGAAAATTACATCGACAGAACCTTTCACCGGCGAGCGATTCGCCGACACAACTGTTCATCTGCTCCTGGGTTATAAAACATATCTAGACCTGATTCGACATGTAGACCTGTCTCCGAAAACAATAGTGGAGTTCCAGAAGGAACAAAAGCACACAGAATGCACTATCGAACTCATTAATTCGTCGGAGCCAACGCTTAGAGAAAAATATCAAAATATCAAGAGAGGATTACTCAGCATATGTCAGAAAAGGATGATATGGACATAAAAACCTACTTAAGTGTAGCTCAAATTTTTAGTTTTCTCTGGCAATGTTATAGACAACCATCGAAATTACTATTTCGTGACAAAGTTTCGGAATCTGCTGTTGGCTGTCAACAAGGTGACCCCCTCGGGCCAGTGATCTTTAGCTTAGCTATACACCCAATAATTCGAAAACTAAATTCCAAATTTAATGTGTGGTACCTTGATGATGGGACCTTAGGAGGCGATGTAGACACCGTTTTCAATGATCTACAATATTTAAAAAACCAACTTTCTTCTATTGGACTAGAACTCAACTTTTCCAAGTGTGAGTTATTCCTATCTGAAAGTATTGACAAAAGTCTGACTTATTCAAAATTCAATGCAATAGCTCCTGCAATCAAAATTATCGACAAAAGTTCTCTTCGCCTCCTTGGGTCTCCAATTTTTGAGAATTCCTTTCCCAGTTTTGTGGAAGAAAAAGTTAAAAATTTCAATGATGTTTCGGAAAGATTGCTCGAAATTAATATGCATTCGGCCATTACCCTAATGTTGTTTCGGTCCTAAATTAATATATTTCCTTCGTGCTTCCCACTTATGGAAGCACCCTCACCTTTTGGAAAAAATGGACCAAATTATCCGGCACACCCTAACTTTAATTTTAAATATGACCTTGGACGATCGAGCTTGGGCTCAAGTTACTCTTCCCATCCGTATGGGAGGCCTCGGCGTCCGCAAAATTACCAGTATTAGTTTACCGGCATTCATATCTTCGGTCCACGGCACTGATAAATTAATCAGGAACATCCTAACTTCTACACTGAATCCTTTAGAAGTGCCGTGTTTCGCCGAGGCTTTGGATGCCTGGAGAATCGCTTGCCCGAATACAAATCCACCTAACAACCCGGCTTCCCAGAGACGGTGGGACGAGCCGCTCTGCAAAGTAGTTCAGGAAAACCTAATCGTAACATCTGCTACTGCTGCGGAGCGTGCGTGCGCGTCGATACTCTTGCGCCATCCCATCTTCCTAGCTCATCGTGCTGTGCTGGTGCTGCCGCGACGGCTGCAGAGAACCTCAAGCGGCGGAAATATAACAGCCTCGTCGGCAGTTATATTTTTGAGCCGTTTGGGGTTGGGGTCCGAGTGCTCATATGCTTTTTAAAGAATTGGCGACACGCTTAACTGACGCTTCGCGTGACCCAAGGGCTGGCTTCTACCTCGGTCAGAGAATAAGCATTGCCATACAACGTGGCAATGCCGCCAGCCTTTTGGGCACACTTCCAGTCGACAGCGATGCGGAGGAGTTTTATGACGTCATATTTAGCTAGGCATTTAGTGTATATATTATTTTTAATTATTTAAGTGGCTGGGCTCATATTTCTCATTTATGTAATACAAAATAAGTATCCTATGAAGTTTCCATTAATTTCCATTACTTTGCAGGATCTGTTGGCAACAATGAACGTTGAACTTCCTTTGAAGATACCGCGCTTCAAACGGATGCCGACGTCAAATGCCAAGCAACGTCTTGGGTCGTTCTAAAGCAGGGGCCTGCAAGTAACTATAAGTGGATTCCGGATACCTACTTTTCTATTTAAATTGAGGAACAGAAAATGTGTAGAGTATGTTCAAGGGGAACGTCCGTAAATCTTAACGTAACTTTAAAAATAATAAAATAATGACCCTGTGCAATAAGATCGCCTATTGTACTTAATCTTTTTGTTAATGTTTGTCCTTTAATGAGCTAAGGTGTGCAATAAATAAGTAAATAAATAAATAAGTAAATAATAATAAAGTTTATTCATAACATGTTGAATATACGCAGTAACAGTTCCCTGGCTCATGCCCATGGCAAAAGCAGGCGACCTTAGGTGTGGTTGTAGCCACTTAAACGGACACATCCTCCCGCTCCGTTCCGCCACAGAGCGGGAGAAGTCATTAGATGGCTTTCCAACTAAAAAAAAAGGTTCACCAGTTCCAAAAGAACTAGATTTATTGCTTGTAACTTGACTTATTATGTAATGTAACCCTCATTACATAATAGGTCATCATCATTTCAGCCGATATACGTCCACTGTTGGACATAGGCATCCCCCAAGTGTCTCCACAATTAACGATCCTTCGTCTCGCTTCCATCGGATTCCCGCAACCTTCACCAGGTCATCGGTCCACCTTGTAGAAGGCCTTTCAACGCTGCGTCTTCCAGTACGCGGCCGCCACTCCAGAACCTTTCAGCCCCGACGGTCATCTGTTCTGCGAGCAATGTGCCCTGCCCATTGCCACTTAAGTTTGGGGATTCGACGGTGACGAAACACATTATAGTAACTAAAATGGGTCATTAAAAGAACATTCTTCAGCAAAACACACTAATTTCCTGCATTACCTCAATTCAAGTGATTAGACTGATAAGCCCTTTCAACTGCAGAATTGTAATAGTAGAAGCTTTGTTGGTGCACAAAACCTTTTTACTGAGTGCAGCATAACCAGCGCTAATTAGCAATTACTTCATTAAAGTTAATGTAATAAGTAGTAAACCGAGTCATTCTGAGCTATTGTTTTAATAATCATTTTGTTCTTTAATACTTTTACCTCCTTTTATGGATAACAGATCTAATTAAGTACATAGGCCACCTAACATAAAACCATCATTGAAAAACTCAGAGTCTAGGTTAAGTTGATATGGACATTTCATGCGGAGACCCGACGGTCATTTCATGACAAAAAGCCTTTCCATGGCAACACAGAAGACAGGCAGAGGTAGACCGCAAGTTACCTTTTTTTTTATTTGATATAAACTAGTGCTTGACTGCGATCCCACCTAAACCACCCACCACAACTGGGGCCAAAAGTCTGCTATTTTTATAAATTCGTCATTCCAACACGATCCTATTGTCATTTTGCTAAAAGTTTGTAATCTGCTAATTCATAATGATCGATCATTCGAATTGTGGTAGAATGACAATATCGAGCTTATTAAAAACACTAATTGCGCAATGACGTCTTAATGGCAGGTCACTGAAAGGAACTGTCAAAATTTTTGCAGACTACCGCATACGTCAGATATTCATTTGTCATTATGTACGAGATTACCATTCTATGCCATTTCTTTCAATGGAGTGTCAGTGGTTGACCATTGGAAAGTCATAATGACGCCATTATATTAATACGTTACCAAAACTGGTCAAAATCAACAATTATGAAAACAATGTTAGATCATTTTGACACTATTGTAATAGCAGACTTGAGGCCCTGGATGACAAATGTTTGCAAGGACATGCCAAAGCTTAGCCTTACGGATGACTGGGCACGCCACAATCATGGCGGTAAGTCCCCTCTTTGAGGCGTGGCTGGAAAGACCTCACCGCGTCCTTACCTTCCGCATGACGCAGGTCCTCACCGGACATGGTTCGTTCGGGAGTTTCCTGCACCGGATTCATGCGGAAGTGACGCCCGGGTGTCGCCACTGTGCGGAACACCCGGAGGACACGGTGGAGCACACAGTCGAGGTATGCCCTGCTTGAGCGGAGCATCGCCGTGCCCTGGTAGGGGCGATCGGCGGCGGAGACTATCTCCCGCTTCGCCCAAGAGCGGGGAGATGTCAATGCATGATTTTTACCCACCATAAAAAAAAGCCTTACGGATGACGATGCTTATCAGCGAAATGGATGGCGCCGCACTATTAAGAAAGCCGATCCCGCGTAACGGTAAGAAGCAAGGCCAAAGAAGAAGGCAAGCATAATTTAGATAAAGTTGATTTTTCTTCTAGCAAACCCGCAAACCAAGTGACAGAGAGATCAAGTGTCAAGGCTTCATATTTCAAATGTCTTCATATTTTGATTCTAATATTGTCCTCGCATACGGGCTTCAAAAAAACGCCGTATCAAGCTTAATTTTGAGGCGGCCTTTTTTGTGGCTCGTGTTCGGCGGTGCCGCCACAAAAAAAAAAACACTTGAAGCGGCTTCCAGCTTCATCGGACACAAGAGGTTTCGCGCGTTTCAGCTGTTTTTTGCGGCCGCTTCTAGCTTATTTCTGTGGCCGCTTCTAGCGTTTTTTTGAGGCCCGTGTGCGGGGACAGATAGAGATACAACATGGCGCCTCAACATAGGATATAGCATCCTATGTACTCTAAAACTTTAAAAAGGCTTTCATATTGTCAAAAAACTCGATTTTCAAATACATTTAGCTCGATACTCCATCGGATTGTCTCGCTAAATGAATTACTACATAGTGCACAATGCACAATGGCGCTCAAATTAGATTTTTCATGGCAGCTCAGCTGAACAGAGGACCAATTTAGACACGAGAGCAGTTTCATTCAATTTGTGCTATCCAGTGTGAATCGTCTTTCTTGGTTTAACGGGGTATATGAATTTAATGATGGAAACTCTCTCCTCCATTTTTTATTTAAATTGTCAAAATATTTTTTGGTATATCTGTGAATGAAAATTTTCTATTGAAGGAGATCTAATGACTTCTTTCGTTCTAGGGCGGAGTGGTAGGACGTTTAAGACTTTTACTGACTAAAACAACGCACTCCATTCCTTTAGTTACCTTTTGGCCCCAGATCCTTACAGTTTTGCTCCCACCTCAAAAAAAGGTATGACTCGGTTTTTTTTTTAAATTAAAAAGCAAAAGGGAGCCTAAAAAGCAAACATACTTAGAAGAAAGTCTGGTTTCCTGTTTCTAATTTCCCAAAATGGTGTATAAGTTTTTGGCTATACAAGAATTGATTGCCATTCCATTAAAACTGTGTTAACGAACTGTCCCATTCATTTAAAAGTTGCCTTTTCAGGATACAGTTCAGTAAATTAAGAGAAACTGAACCGTGTACAACTTTAATTAATTTTGAAGTTGTTGAAACAGTTCCTGATTGCCGTATTCAGAGCAGACCATGTGTGCAGACGTGCAGTAACGTTATAATGCATACCTTTCAATTAGAATTAGAAAATTAAGTTGCAGTCATAATTTGACGAGTTGGTAAGGGTTGTGAGAATCCGATGGATGAGAGATGCACAGGTCCGGCATCGAAAAAAAAAAATCAGTCGCGTCCGAGTATTTCGAGGTGACGTTTTTTTTTTTACATTTTCGAAAATTCTTCCACGTTCTCCCACCCCCCCCAATAAAATGGAAACTTGTCGTAGACTGTTTTTCGTTTAGAACCCAATCTTTACAGTGCAATAGGTCCCCATGACGCTTTAGTAACTGCAAATTTAACATCCGTGCTTCCTCTACCACAAGTAGCAGAAATAAAGATGCACGCATTGAAATGTGACGTAATCGCCGTCGTTAGATTTCGTGTGCAGAAAAGAGATAGCGAGACGTTCCCATCACTCGCTCATTCTTCCTCATACCATAATTTGAAATGTCAATTGCTGTTTTTGGACAAAAACCTTTTTAGTGTATTTTTTTTTCATCTTGGATAGGCTCGCTTTTGACCACTCACACCTGATGGTAAGCGTGATGTGGCTGATGATGGAGGCACGCTCACCTAAAAGTAACCTATTCACTCTTGACTTAAGAGCCCTAAGTTCTAGGTATCAACTTAGGTTGGAAACGCAGACTCCGGCAGGGAATTCCCCTACTTAGCAATACGCAAAATTAATGCATTTCTTGTTTATTATACAATATTATGCAAAAATAAATAATAAATAATAATGAGTTTGACAAATGTGTGTATAAAATGTTTTGGTTCGTAGATACCTATCTAGCTTAGTTGGTCAATACTGTATGTATAGCAAGCAACTAAAAAGAGGTAAAGTTTATTTTTTTTTGTTTGTAGGAGGTAATCTCTGAAAGTACTGGTCCGATTGCTAAATTGTTTTCACCGATAGAAAGCTGCTTTATTCCTGAGTGACGTAGGCTACATTTTAAGTACGCGGGCGAAGCCGCGGGCAAAAGCTGGCATTGTACAAAAATAAACAAGATAATTAAATTAATATCCAATTCAGAGAATACTGAAAAAGTAAATAAGTTACTTCTAGACAAGCGTACTCCATATCACCTTACCATCAGGTGGGATCGCAGTCAAGCACTAGTTTATACAAATTAAAAAAAAAAATTCGTAGGTAAGTTTGTTCCCATGCAAACAACGTCGTAGAACATTCTAGTTAAGTAAAAATGTGTCGCATGAACGAAGCTGAAGTTGTCATAACAGGTTGAAGCAATTTCCATGAGGAAGATTGAGTGAACATAATATAACATTATCCATTACGAGCCTAGGGATTACTCGGGGGTTTCATATTATCTCTGACCTTGTTCAGCAGATTTAATGTCTACTTTACATGTTTTACTATCTAGTTTTGGTACTAAATTATGTAAATGGCCGTGAAAACTAGGTTTTTTTTATTAAGCGATGCCGTAGGTGTTGGATCGGACGGCGAGCAATGGGTAGCTCGCCGTCCGGACCAAACCCGAGTCGTCGACGGCGCGTAGTGTTACACGCGCGCTTCTGAGAGATCTCAGCAAATCCGTTGGGGATCAGCAGGGTCAAAGCCTACTAAGAGTTGACTTCTGAAAAGGAAACCCGTGGTCGAACGAAAGGGTAGAGAAGGAGCACAGGTGTAGTTTTCGTCAGTAAAAGTCTGACACACCCGCTCCGCCTTAGAACGGGAACAGTCATTGGATATTATTACCCAACTTATACATAAAAAAACCTCGTAAGCGATGATTATTATCCTTATCTATTCCCTATCCTTTATTCTCCTTAAATACGTATAAATTATATTTTTAAATATTCAATATAAAAAAATCATTTCAAAATATAAAAAATAGTAGTCCACCGGTATCGGGAACAGGGTCCAAGCTACCGGCGGTCAGGGCTCCAGAGAAAGGAACCTCCTTACTATAAGATGTAACGTAATGTGTACACAAAGGAGTGTAACAGTTACATGAGAGGGTAAGGAGGAGTATGGGAGTGAGGAGTATAGAGGAAGAGTGAGAGTAGGAAGAGTAAGTGTATAGTAAGAGGAGAGAAAGAGTGTTACGTGAGTGCTAGAGGGAGTGTAGTGAGTAAGTGCCTCCAGGGAGTAGCCCTGGCAAGGCACGTATGGGGAGTAAGTGTAAGTGTAAGTGCCTCCAGGGATTAGTCCTGGCAAGGCACGTGTGGTGAGTAGTGAGAGGTTGAGTGAGGGAGGAAAATATGGAGGGAGAAATAATATATATAGATATGAATCCTTGTGAGGTTATAATGCAAATAAAAGCATATAAAAACAATAGAAATATAAAAAGATATAAAGATATAAAAACAGTTCAGTCGGGCTCGGCGTCAGAGGCGGAATGCAGCAGCAGGAGTAGGCGTAGCCCTCAGCCGTACGAGGGACGGCGAAGGCTACGCAGAAGCAGGCAGCAACAGATAGTGGTAGTCACAGCCCTCCAGCGTAAGGGCCGGCAGCAGCAGAGGAGGCCCTCAGAGGCCAGGTCCAAATGTAGAACAGCCCTCTGCCGTGAGGGCCGGCAGAGGCAGAGAGGAGGTCCTCAGTTCCTTCTCTGAGGAGGTCTTCATGGTCCAAGGAGCTCAATCAGGAGCTGAGCCAAGTAACTGACACATGTAGCTGACCCAAGAAAAACTGACACCAGGAACTGTACATGTCGCTGCACCAAGAGTCTGACCGAAAACTCGACAAGAAACTCACAAACATGGTTTTTATAGTCAATTTTGACGGCTATGCTGGCTGTCAATTCATAATTTAAATTTGAAAACAGGTTTCAGCCAGCATTGCTGTTTCACAAGAAAGATATAAATTACAATTTAATTTTAAAGAATTATTTCAGATAAGAGAACATATAATTTGATAGCAAATTATATGTTTACAAAATAAATAATATTATGAGTAAAAGAATAAAACCTAAGACTATAAAGATACTCTTTGTTGATACCTAATCAAAACCATAGAAGAAAATAGTAGTGACATGACAGATGACAGTGATCAAAGAAAATAAACAAACTAAATATATAAGAAATATTATAAAGTGATGTGATTATTGTTAAGTAAAGTAAATGTAAGTATTAATAACATTACAAAGAGCCGTGTCCAGAAGTACCGCTTTCTGTATCAAGCCATCATCATCCATGTTATTATTATAATCTTTATTGTAAACCAAATAAACAACAACAACAACAACGATTAACGGTCAACGATGGAGTACGCTTACCTAGAAGCACTCTTGCACTCCTGACTTAATGACGTTCAGGATCAACACACCAGCGAACACTCTGACAGGGAATTACACTCCTGGTTTAGGTAGGTAAAAGGATTTGTTAATTCTAAAAATAAATAATAATTACTATAAAAGAGAAAAAGCTTTTTCAATTTAGTATCTCATCTCACCCAATCCAATCTATTTCTCAGTTTCGGGAAGATTCAACAATAATAAAAACTGCTGGATGCGGAAAAATCCTAATTGATTAAACAGAAGAAAACGTTGAAAGAAAACAAAACAATATTTTCTCTCGACTTCCACAGATAACTAAAGTAAAGAACAACAGTGAGGGAATTGTTGATTAAATTATTAAGTGTCAGCATGAATATTATATACTGGCAATTCAATTTACTAAGTTTTATCAAATCAAGCTAATGACCAGTCTATGTTTTGCAAAAAAACATAGACTGTCATAATTGGAAACTGAATTGACTAGATTTTTATACGATCGTAAATTATCCGAGCTTACCCAAGGCTTAGTTTTTTTTTGTTGTCATTGCTTCATGACTTTTGGGTAAACTGATCTTTTAATGTTGCTATTATGTAATTTAAATCGTGGTCAAGAAACATAATATGAACTGAAAAATGAAAAATGAAACTGAAAAATTTCCGAATATAATTCCATTTAATCCATATCCTCTTGTATATCTTTCATTACTATGCGCAAAAAAAATGGTTGTTCGGGAGTTTGCCATAATATATTCCTCGAACAGAACGGTGTGTTCTATTTACTTTTCAAATGTCCACAAACAGTTGCAGTATTTAAATCCATTCGAACGTGTTCGAAACAGTTTGTTAGTTCGAAAACAAAAGCACAGCGTTTATATTTTTACGATTGCCTAGGTGTATAGTGTTAAAATTAAGTTAACACATGTTTGTTAGGCGTATAAACTTTATAGTAGCCGTTAACTTTATACCCGCTCTGTTTAATACAACATGTTACAATGTACTTTGTTTGTAGTGGGTAGGAAAAGTTTTAAGAGCAACTAAACTTGTTAATAGGAAACTACTTTCGTTCAAAGACTTTGAATGAAATATTCATAAGCGTTTATAAAGCTTTTATGAATGTCTAGTCTTTTAAAGATCAAAATAATGTAAGATGTGTCTACAAAATTTGGTAATAGGAAACTACATGCTTTAATTCAAAGACTTTGAATGCAATATTCATTAAGCTTTTATAGATCTCTGGTTTTGTAAAGAGAAAATAATGTAGTATGACATAGTAACATCTCTTTAGAGGAAAGTAAAAAATTACACAAAGATTATCCTCGTTTCAAGGAAAAGGTAGGTGAGCAATTTCCTTACAAATTGGTTTGAAGACGTGAGGGTGGGTTTAACATGAGTGGAATATGAGAGTCTTTGAACGAAACCTATCATTTCTAAGATAACTTTGCTAAAAGAATAACAGGATATTTGTAACGGCGTACTAAATACGTATGTTATTTTTCGAGTAGTTAAAGAGACCATTCAACGTTTTGTGAACACATCACTGTCCCTAAAGCTAAAGAGTAGAATTCCCTGCCAGAGTCTGTGTTTCAAAAAAACATTTTTCTTTGTTTCCTTCACTTCGAATTACTCCTGTATCGTAGATGCATTACATAATCAGCCTTTTAAATGTTCCCACTGCTGGGATTCAGGCCTTCCCTCTAGGAGAGGTAATGGGTCGTAATCCACCACGCGGGTCTAGTGCGCGTTGGTGAATGACACATGTCTTCGCATTTTTGATTCTACATGTCGATTTCTTCACGATGTTTTACTTTACCGTTTTGACATCAGTGGTGTTGAAATACATTACACAAATTAATGTGCCTGACTGGGTTTGAACCCGCGACCTACAACTCAGTAATTCGGGGCCGTCACCACGTGGCGACCACTGCTCTTCGGGTGCATTCACAAACATGTAAACACACACACACAAACTACCCAGATCCGAAGCAACTACATGTAGGCCATCCAAAAATATATTTTTCCCTCTAAAACTGCGCCAACCTTGGCATCAATATTATACTGCACTTGTTTCTATCACAGATTGATTTATATTAAAAGTACACCTTCACCTCTTTGCGTCCTTTCTCAAAGGCTGGGTCGCGAACACTTTATGGTTGCAGAACTTGCTCGTATATTGTGGTGCTCCAATCAGTGGCGTAATGGGGCCACATATAAAATATTTTTGGAGTTTTTTTTTTTGTACAAATCAACTTCTACCAGCATAGAAACAATGACCTTGAGAGGCATCGAAAATGATAATGAGCTCATTTATTTTTTTCAATCTGAAGGTACTTGAATAGGTTAAGTTTTTGTTGTCGTCTTATGTAGAAAATCCTAGAACAGGCAGAGTGATCCAAAAACTATTAGAACAGCCAACTATTAACTATTTAGCCGTAGCATAGCACAGTCGGCCTTATAATGTTCCTACTGTTGGGACTCCTCTATAGGAGAGGGACTTAGTCATTATTCATTAACTAATGGCGTTTTATCAATAAGAAAATTTAAGGTTGTGGATAAAATATTACGATTATTTTTTGGCTCCAATTGAATTTGAGGCTTTCGAAGTTTATAACTTCTACGAGTTTCATTTTATATAAGAACGACCTTATGGGCCTTTTTCGTCGTATTTTGCCCTCGACTTTTTCAATTCCAATTATCTTCAACAGGTTGTCACTCGGTTCGTGGAACATATAGCCATAGAGATAAAAACATCTCGAGGATATGAACCATTTTTCAATTTAAAAAAAAGGAAATAAATACTCGTATATCATAGTTTCAAATACTAAACTCTCGTCTGTGTAGTCGTATGAATATATTTAATGTTTTTATAATATTTATGTATTTTTTATTGGTTTCAGTCAGCCAACTTTAATTTTACGAGTAGCAATCGAAAAATTTTATGTCTACAGTTACTGTTCTTTTTTGTTTTCGTTATTAATTATACACAATTAAATTTTGATCGTTTCAATCCCGTGGAGGGTCGATCCGGTACATGAAACACTATCGATTTGTAAACATAAAATTAAAAAATAAAGTACCTTTTTTTAAAACTCGTATTACGCGTGTACGAAATTAGTTTCTTTATGAAAACGTCAGCTGAGCGAGTCCAATGACCGGTAGGTAATTAGAACGCAATGCCGACTACTAGCTATAGGTCATTGAAATCGCTCAGCTGACAATTCCTTAAAGAAATAAATATCTCATTAACAAAAAATAGAATATAATAAAAGAAGGAATCATCCTGAATAATGAAAACTGCCTCTCAAAGCTCTTAACTACCCTAAAAGACCTTAATTGTTTTCTAATAAAGACGGTATTTACCGATTAGGAAGTGCAGAAACTTTTATCTTAATATAAAACAGTCCATTAATCAAGGATTCTTCGAATAATTAGGTCCATCGGCAGCAATTAATGCCGATAGAACTAATTATTCGAAGATTCGCCGCCATATTTCGCGAAGCTTCATTTATTATCTAAGCATAATGAAAAGACCGTAGTTATTAAGAACGAATGAATAGCTGTTGTGAGAAGCTTGAATAATAGGAGCCGTGCTGTTATTTTTATTTATGAAAAACTATATGAAAATAGATATAGGTTACTAAGCTATTGTAGAGATCGGTAAATAATAAAAGGCGACGAATGAATTTATTGCTATCAATCACAATTTTGTATAATAGTACATTTTGATACAAGTGACGAAACTTTGTCATCGCGACCGATGCAAAAACATCATAGACCAGCCCGATACGATAAATACAGAGGTGAACTTTTACACACACACTTTTCCACACTAGTGCGGAAAACAGCAACGGGCGTTCATAGGAGCGTTTTATTGTCAGTCCTCCTAATCTTATCTGACTATCATTTTTTCTAAAACTAGAGTGACACCCAATTTCTGAATTGAGCATTAAAAGTTAAGTTACTTTACTTTCACCTGCAACCCTGTCAAAATTTGACTTTGAAATAGGGTTTGAGACGTTCTTCTCTTCATTTATCTCTGAAGAGGTACTGATGAAAGAGACTACAATATCATACTACATAACAAAAGACTTATTTATAGCCTAGCTTTGTCTGTTGGCTTAGCTCTCGTGGCCTTTACCGCAAGAACAAAGCATATTTTCGGGATTTTGAATATGAAACTCAGCGAGCGATAGTTTTCTTTTTGTAAAAGAAGAAATCTTTCTCAATTAATAATAATATCTAATTTTTCACAACGTACGTTCACACGTTCGTACATTTCCGATTATTCCCACCCAATAGTGCGAATCGAATGATTGAACGCACAACCTCGGGCATGACCAACCAGCCAGTCATAAAAACCTATATCCGATTATCTACTTTTTATGTAAACGTAAATTACAAGTATGTAAAGTACAAGTATAAACAATTTTATCTCTTTTTAATCTTAATTTAGATGATACTTCAAAGTCTTTGATCGAAACTCATAATAGGCCGTCAGAGATTTAATAAACATTGAAAAAATATATGCTCCATTATTCATCGTTATTTGTTTATGATATTATTTTCCCCGGTTTGGACGTCCAATATGGCGGCCTCGTATACAGACCTATTTTGTTTATGGCACAGGACGTAACTAAATTGTTATAAGACACATATCACTGAGACGATTCAGAAATGGTATCGTAGAAACTATTTTTTGCAAACTAAGTGTGATTCACTTGTTTACTTTTTTTTTAATATATTCTGACAATGGCTATAAGGAAAGTCGAAGTTACTCATCGTATTTTGCGTGCGCGAGATATTCACAGAAGAACCAAAGTTAGCCCGAAGAATCGCCAAACTTACTTGGCACATTGTTCGTAGAAAGGATGGTCAAAGGGGCTGAAAGGTATGGCTATGCACAGGAAGACGCAGCGGTGTCGCGAAAATTCGAAAAGAACAATTTGCCTGCTGCGGTCTTCCCATCCGATTATAATTTACGTGTCTTCAAGGCTAGAGTGAATGGGCTCTTATTAAACTTGTGCGCTTCACCATCAAAGATTGCATCACTGCCTACTATCAAGTAGGATCGCAGTCAAGCACAAGTTTATATAAAAAAAAAACCAATGGTAATGAGATGCATAGGACCATTAATTATGGCGACACTTGGGGGAAGCCTATGTCCAACAGACCCGACAGTGGACGGCTTTCAGTTGATGTGATGAAAAAAAGAAGAAAGAAAGAAAGAATTAGTATTGTCATTTCTAGTTGCTTCCAGAGCTCAGTGATTATGTCCTCTGTGACTATAAAACAATATGGCCTCTTGATGTGACGTTTCGCCCTGAACTTGACATCGAGGCGAGGGAGCGAATATGTGCCACGAGTTTCTTATTATAGGAATCATTTGAATAATTTTACTTGTATATGTAAGAAGAATATCTGATAACAGATTAGATTTTATATTTAGTTACGGAGCGAACCTCAAATATTCTGTGCACTATTTTGGGAGTTCTTGAAATTGTATGATTATATGATACACTAGCTACTTCTAGCGGCTCCACCCGTTTAAGAGTAGATTTCTTCATAAAACCTTTATTTATTTATTCCACAACTATCACACAATGCCGTCTAGTCCCAAGCTAAGCAGAGCTTGTGTTATGAGTACTAGACAACTGATAAACATACTTATATATTTCTAAATACATATATATTATAGATAAATTACACCCAGACACAGAACAAATGATTATGCTCATCACACAAACATTTGTCCTGGGTGGGAATCGAACCCACGACCTCCGGCTTAGCAGTTAGGGTCACTAACCAGTAGACCAACAGGCCAGTCAAAGTCACTTTAGAATGCCGTTCAGCCGCTTAGGGGCGGAATTTTGAAGAATCTTTTCTTAATGCTCGCGGCCTACAGTAAAGGAAGCCATGTGCAATTTCACGCTTCTAAGACCTAGTACTCATAGTTTCAGCTGTGCGTTGATGATTATGTTAGCTTATTGTTTATACAACACTATTTTTAACCGATTTCGAAAAGGAGGAGGTTCTATGTTCGGCTGAATGTACGTTTTTAGTTTATACGAAACCTGATTAAAATTTGCTCAGTATCGGTAACTGAATCGATATAATTTTTACATCACGTTATATATTTTCCCAAAAATATTTAAAAAAGGTCATAAGTTGGGTACCACCGACACTAAGTACAAAACAGGTCACGGCAGATCACAGTGGGTATTAAGAGCCAAGGCACAGCTGGGTGTTCGAGCAAAACAACACCTTAGTCGCCCGAATGGCCCGATGACCATGTATTTGTACGGACAACTAGGTAACGTAACAAGTTTATATCTTTTGGATTTTTCATGATACAGTTATGAAATTTTGTACATAGATTCTTTACATAACATACTAGACACTTGTTTTGGGTTTCGTATGTACTAAACCTAATCAGATTTTAGTGGTGAGATTTAATTATGAAGTTGAAACGCTTTAATTAAAAGGATACTCTTTCGTCTTTCCAAGAATAGGATCGCAAATCGTAAGTATTTCTTAGACAAACACTTAGAAAATCGTCGTAAAGTAAAGCTCTAAATACGTGTAGCAAATTAGAGGTTTCAGGTGTTCGTAATTTGTATTTGAAGCTGAAGGTTTGTTCTTAATGAGTTGAAGGTATCAGACGTTCGTTACGGGATGCCCTTTGCCTTACTAATAGGTAATATTGAGTTACTTAACCTTTCGAATATCTTAAGTTACACTGTCCGACATAAGGTAATTGTCTTTCTATTGTGTTTCTAATTACGACATTCAAAGAGTTAATCAAATTTTGTTGTCTTGTGAGTTACATAATAGCTCGGTTTTTTATGTTTTTGGTACACTGAATTGAGACGTGGTGCTTTGTACCGAGACCGAGGTCCCAAGTTCCAACTAAATTTTTTTTTAGTAGTATTTTGGGACTACAAGGAAAAGGCACTATATCGATGGTCATAGGTTGACAACTCGTAACCCACATTTTTTCGAAAAATGAGTTAAGCACATCAAAAATTTTTAAATTAAGCGCCGAATCTTCCTATTGATAACTCGTAATAAACAAAAAATGTCACTCGAACAATTTGTTCTACAGTTGACAACCCACAAAGAAAAAGTATCAACCTGAGCTCACTAGTGCGAGAGTTACAAGGTGTCAACGCAAAATGCAGTTCGCAATAACAGTATAAGATTAAGCTACCATACTAAACAAATATCGGAACAGCAATAAAAATATCATCAGCTGAGGAAAAACAATTAAATAAGAGGCAGATGAAGGAAAATGTGTTGTCTTAGACATCTTGTATGTTCTGTGAAAGTATGTCCTTATTATAGGAGCAAGCTTTTCCGAAGTCAACTCTGATACTCAGACAGGGTCAGGCATCCGTTTTTGTTAGATGCATATTAGATTAGCTTTATGATATGATTTCCAATTCTGAAGGCGACTTTGTAACAAAACCTATCATTATTTAGAGTGACGGTTGTGCACCTATCAAAATAGAATGCAGTATTAGTAGCTTAATGCTAACTAACTAAACTAGCTAAATTTGCTGCTGTGAATAATGTGGTTATTTACCACTAATGTCTAGAACCTGAGCATAAGCAGATGAAAGTGGATAGCATCATGCTGCCATCGAACGTGAACATAAAGAAATATGACGCTATTTATGTTCCATCTATCACCAATATGCAGACAACTTGGAAATCACGATAAGATCCAGACGACGGCAAATTTTAACAAAATCCAAAAGTGATGCGTCATGAAAGTATCAGGCTTGAAAAGAAAAAAGGAGACCCTGTTGTCACAGATCTTAAAGTTTTATTGTACAAACCAGATAGTAACAAAACTATTCTTTGTTGCCAAGCAGGCCAAGAAATCTTGGTTCTCCTGCGGATATCTTCATTTCCGATGTAATCACGCAAGAAAACTTCAAGCATAATCCTTTCCATTGCCCTATGGTTGACTTTAAACCTACTGATGAGGCACATTGTCACTGGCCTTTCATCTTGAGACACTGGTATATTGGACAAGAAGATACCGCGCAGTTTCCCAAAAGCTGCCCAGCCGAGTCGGATTAGACGATTGACCTCTTTCTAGAAGTTAGACCTACCTAACTGAACAGTCTGTCTCAGGTAAACGTAGTCCAAAACTTCGAGTGTAGAGTCTCCGATCTTGATAGGAGTGGGTGCTACATGGATGTTTACCATGACTTTGGTTTTGTCCATGTTCATTTTATATCCCACTCTTTCGGAAGCTCTACTGAGGTCACCGAGCATTATACTGAGCTCCTCCATAGGCCTTCCACAACCGATGACCTGGTGAGGGTTGCGGAAATCCGAGGGATGCGAGACGCACATGATTTTCCGTTATTGCGACACTTGGGGGCGGCTTATGTCCAAGAGTGAACGACGACGATTTGGTTGAAATAATGATGATGATGAGGCCAAGAAATATAAATTTTCCGGTTACAACTTACGAGCAACATTTTAAGAACTCGCATAAACTTTATAAAATTTTAATGACTTGCAAGCTCCAAAAACTGTAATACCTACTGATTATTACTCTTATTTACGATAATTAGTCGCAAATTTAATTGTTTCAGTTTAATAAAATAGTGTTTACTTAAATTGACACCTCGCAAGTGTAAGTTGACTGCTCGTAACTCGTCAGAAGTAAGGATTTTTTAATATTGTTTACTCGCAACTGTTTATATATTGAATAATTAATAAAAAACCTATGTGGGTATTTCATTTTTTTAAATTATATCAATAGATAACTTGATTTTCTACCACCTACTTTTTTTATTTCATTTTTTTTTAATTTATTTTCGAAATTATACAGTTTTTTCCCTCTCCTGTAAAATTCTATACATTACAGTTACGTGCTGTCAACCTATGACCATCGAATATACAGTTACCAAAAAAACTGTATTTATTTTCTTTATGGTCACTAAACACTACTAAAAATAATAATTTAGAGGTGGAACTATTAGCAGTACCTCGTAAGTACTATTAGGTACTTATTCTGTAGCAGAGCCATATTAAGCCAGCCTGCAGCATATTCTAACAAGGCTTTCCTTCGCCCTGAATCTTTATAAATGACAATAAATTAAAAGTTATTTTCCAAACTGGCGTCTTGGACTTTTGGTAGCGATGGATAAATTGGTCTAGTGCCTACATTGTCTTTATGGGGAAATTACTGAATCAACGATTTCATACGGTACAAGAGAGACTTTCGTGCATACTCACCATCATTTCAGCCGAAACACGTCTACTTCTGGACATGGGCCTCCCTCAAGTGTTGCCACAATAATCGGTGCTGTGCGTCTCCCGTGCGTATTACGCACAAATTAAAATTTTTGGATTGCGTCATTTTTAATTTTGACCAAGTGACTTTTGAAAAGAATTTTAGTTAACCTTAGGATTCAGATATATATATATATATATTACGCTTGTTATTTCTAGGCTATCCCGAATACCGACAAAAGTAAAAAAACTAACTTATGAAAGTGACACAGACATTGGAAAAGAACCTAATCAAAGAGAGTAGTGCAGTCCTACATCTGGACTGATACGAAATAGATTTTCAATTTTCTGTGACGTTTGTTCGTTACATAAGTTTCAGGCAGGGCGCAAACGTGGACACTTTTGTGTCTTGTGTATTAGATACAAGCTACCGATGAATATTTGATTTTAGAATTAGTATGAAATCATCGACTCGCTGCGCATACGTAAACAGTGTTCGGTGTTAGTAACTGAAACAGAAAGTGTCTCCGTTTGCGCAGCGCCTCAGTGTTATTGCAGTTTTAGGTCCGGTATCCACCAAAGCAGAGAGGAGAGGAGACGAGAGGAGATGTGTTTGAATAAACCAATTCGATTTCGTTATTTCCAGATCTCTTCTCTGCTTAGCTTTGGTGGAAATGGATCAAGTGGAGAGGAGAGGAAATATCTCATTGTTTTATAGAATTTTTTGTGGCCAGCGAGCAAGCGGCGCTGCGGTAGAGCGGAAAAGTATCTAGTCGGGCAGCCGGGTGGCGCTGACGCTTAGCGTTAACGGCTAGCTTCAAAATGGCTGGTTGCCTATGTAGTTGCAGCAGTTGGCGAATATACTTTTAGAGTCGCTGGCTATAGGCAACCAGCCATTCAGACGGTGGTGGTTATTCAAAATATTTTGATGAAAAAATACAAAAATACGAAGCTTACATCTCCTCTCCGTTAAACTTCACTCCGCTTTGGGTGGAAAAAACCTGCTAGCTTCGCAACACATCTCCTCTCGCCTCCTCTCCTATTGGCTTTGCCGTATTGGATTAACCGAGTCTTAGTTTATTCTAAGTGAAGAAATAATGTTATTGCTTAACCTAAATTATTTAATTCTTAATAAAAAAATAATGACGGCAATGACGTCGCAACATGGTGCTAAGTCAATGTTATTATTTCTTGTAGCCGTGCTGACACTTGGTGTAGTTTATAAGACAGGGTATTTTTATTTTAAAGGCGTAACAAGAAAAAATGTTGTTCGACGTAAAATATTCAATCAATCAAGACGAAGGTTCATTATTCTTGAGAAAAATTCTTATATAAATCATTTTTCAAGGTTTATTTTTTATTTTTAGAGACTGTTTCTCTCGCTTTGATTAAAATTAGGTACCTATCTACTTTTTATACAACAGCAACGCTGTAGTTGAGCGATTGGTTGTGGCGCTGCGTGCCGCGAGTTCGATTCAAGAGCCAAACAATACATTGCTTACAGATAGATGTTCCGGGTCCAAAATGTCTTCTTATATGGAAGAAACCTGAGTCCCAGCAGTGGGAACATTTTAAGGCTGATTTAAGATCTAGTTGTCCAAACCAAAAGTTTGTATCGTATGCGAAATAATGGACAAAATCTAATCACACTTATATCATACAGGTGAATGTTTGTTAGTGTGTATATCTGGTACTTTTCACGATCCAACGGCTGAACTAATTTTCATGAAATTTGGCATATGGGTAGACCACGTCCTGTGACTACGGCGCTTTGGCTCTGTCTTAAACGAGCGCCAGCATTTTGCTGCTTAATATTTATAAGTCGATATTGTTATTTGTTTTTTTTTTTTTAAGATATGCGCCATGTTTCACGCAAATTAACTCTTTTTCTTTCTTCTTTTTGTCCTGGAATAGAACATAGGATACTTTTTATTCCGTAAGTAGGTATGATATTCTCAGGAGGGCAAATCCGTTAGTTCATAATTTTTTTTTTTATTTGAGATAAACTAGTGCTTGACTGCGATCCCACCTGATGGTAAGTAGCGCACTAGTTTATTAAGAGCCTATTCACTCTAGCCTTGAACACATATCGACACCCAAATTATAATCGGACGGGATAAATAATCTATTTTTAATAAAACATTCATAAATACCAACATTAATAACCTAATAAAAAGATACCTACACCAATCGGCCCCTTGATGCAGGTCAGGTAGCGTGACCTTTTTAAAAAGGGTGTCAGGTCAGACCTAGCACTACCTGCACCTAGCTAGCTTTTACCTAATCGAATGCCGCCGAGTTAATTGCATAAGTGTTGGTTAATGCATGAGTTGATGAAGTTATAACTTGTTGTGTTGGAAGTAACGTCATTAGGTAATGTGCGAGTTTTTGGTGGAGTGCTTGAGGTAGGGAGTGTGACGTCATAGTGTATTTTGTGAGTTGATAAAAAAACGGGTCGTTATTCAAGGTTAAGCAACGCTTGCCCCGGTCTGTCCGTGGATGAGTAACCGTCTATTAAAATCCGAAATTATTCTGTCTATGGATATGCCAGTTTCCTCACGATGTATTCCTTCACAGCAGTGATGATTAAATAAATTACACAAAGTAATGCGTCTGGCTAGGTTTGAACCCGCGACCTAGAACTCGTAAGTCTGGGCCGTTACCACTTGGCCACTACTTCTCTCTCTCGTAAACAAATACCACCTTCCAAACACTGAAATTACCGCTAAATTGAGAGTCCAGTATAAACAAATGTGGGTAGACAGGAAAACCAATCCACGTCACTTCCTGTGTACCGGAAGTAGGTATCCTTTGCGGTGTCGTGTTTCAAACAGGTTTCCTGAAATTGGTTATAAAAATAGGGTAAAAAGGCTTGTTGAGTTTTTTGTTGTTTTACTTTGAAAGGTATATTTTGTTGGGTTTCTAATTTAACCTTTCAGATACCGTCAATTTGAGACACAATAGTAAGACAATAGAAGCTCGAACGCCCGCCGGCGTTCGTTTGGGGTTTAATGAATTAAATAGATTGCATGGCCTAGTTAACGCAACTGTTGAGTAATTGGCTGTTGTGTTGGGAGTCTCTGGTACGATTCCCGTACGTAACAATTATTTGAATGGCTTACAGATAAGTTGTCGTATATATCCGACGTCAGCGGTAAAAGGGTTAACATAAGCCTCTAATTCACGTCTACCCACAATAAATAATTTGCTTTCAAACAAATAATTAAATTAGTCAAACATTTAAGCTGAAACAAAATGTACTTACAAATTATCTTTCCGAAATAACAAAGTAAGTAATCAAGAGTTACGGAAGCGAGAAAGATTTATCTTGAATTTTAGGCAAACAGATGTTGTCAAAACCGCGTATATTTCATTAGGCTAATTCAATATTAAAAGTAAATCGAGCGGTTAACCAACATTATTTTTAATATATGCGAAACTCGAAAAAAAAAACCGGCCAAGAGCGTGTCGGGCCACGCTCAGTGTAGGGTTCCGTAGTTTCCCGTCCGTCACAATAAGTGTACCCACTTATCGAGTTTAAAAAAATGCTTGCATATACGATTATACTACAAATTTAGTACAGAAATTATTTTGTAGAATCTTTTTGTCTTTTTTGTACAAAAACTGTTCTTTCCATCAAGTTTAAAATAATTTAATATAACATTTTTTTCCAATTTTTATTTTACCACTTACCACACAACTGTATCATGAAAAATCACAAAGTTATAAGCTTGTTATGTCAGCCATCAGCGGCCATCCAGGCTACTGAGGGGTTGTTTTGCACTTGCACCCAGCTGTTTGCTAGTGCCTAATACCCGCTATGATCTTCCATGGCCTTTGTTGTACTTAGCGTCGGTGGTATCCAACTTATGACCTTATTAAAAAATTTTTGGGAAAAAATATAACATGGTGTAAAAACTAAAGGAATCCATTCAGTTACTGATTCTGAAAAAACTATATTCAGATTTCGCATAATAATTCGTATTCGCAGGAATACTCGGTTTTTATGTCTTCTTTTTAATATCTTACATATCCCATCTTATCCCTCCTACTTTCGTGATCGTTTTTCCTACGCTCGTCCTAGTGACGCGCCGTGCAGATCACACCTCAGATCCCTTCTTAAATCCCCTCCCCATAAATCCAGTTACTACTCCTATTCTTTCTGTGTCCATGCCGTGAGGTTGTGGAACTCACTTCCACCTAGCATTCGAGATTTAAAATCGATCTCACTTTTTAAAAATCGATTAAAAGAGCACTATCTTTCCTCTCAATTGTGATATTTATTTATATATTGTATTGTATTTATTGGATTAAGACTTCACACATTCTTCTTTTGCTTCCTACACACTATGGTCTACATTTCTTTTTGATTTCTCCTTTCGCAGGTCTGCTGGAAGAAATTTCTTTGGAAATAAGCAGTACCTTTGTACTAACGTCTCTTATGTATTAAGTGTCTGTTTCTGTTATTTTTGTGTGTACATAAATTGTAAAATAAATAAATAATGTTGTATAGGGTATATTTTTTATTTTGGTGGGAAAATCATCCATGACAACCCCTGCTCTTGGGCGGAGCGGGAGATAGTGTAAGACTCTTACTGTCTAAAAACCCATCCCGTTCCTACAAGCCATCATACCGGGGCTTGAGTTGTCTTTCGAAACTAACCCTGGCCCCGGTAGTATAGGGTTTATACTCGTAGCTTCATCCCTTGTCCTCGCTCGTACGTTTGACATTTAACACTTCATGGTAAGGCCCTGAACTTTTGCCTTTAAGTAGTTGTTTGGAGATATTAAAACAAGTTTCCACCTTTACTGGTGGGATGTTTGTTAATTGGCCAATTATTTTTTTTCTCCCGTAATGTTTTATAACCTTTGCCTGTTTTGGTGTGCTAACGACCTAAAACTATCTAGATTTTTAATGAATAAGAAATATCTTTCTGAAAAAAGTTATGCGTACAGCTAAGGAATGGAATTCCCTGCCGGAGTCTGTTTCCTGATAGCTATAACCTAGGGGTCTTTAAGTCAAGAGTGAATAGATTGCTTCTAGGCAAGCGTGTTCCATCGTCGGCCACATCATCGCTTATCATCAGGTAAGAGTGTGGTCAAACGCCTATTAATTATAAAAAAAAGTCATTATAAAAACTTTTGTTCATTAAACCCCAACTGAACGCCTGCGTTCGCTCTCTCATTGTCTTTCTATTGTTACTGTATTCAAAAGGTTAAACTCGGAATAAGTCGTTGATCAGGATCACGTGCAATTTTTTTATTTACATTTATATAAATTTCCTTCCTATCAAGAAGCTAAATAAATGAATTCTCATTAAAAACTTCCCGTATTCATGCAAATGTAGAAGCATCGATATGGCAACATTCATCACAAAACTCTATGCTCCAAGCTTAGGACGACAACATTAAACGCAATAAAATGAAAAACAAAACACGTGACCTAAGCTAAATAAATTAACTTTCATTAAAAACTTCCTCAATTCTTGCAACAGTAGAAGCATCGATATGGCAACATTCATCACAAAACTCTATGCTCCAAGCTTAGGACGACAACATTAAACAAAAAAAAAAAACAAAACACGTGACCTAACCTAAATAAATTAACTCTTATTAAAAACTCCCTCAATTCATGCAAAAATAGAAGCACATATATGCCAACATTCATCACAAAACTCTACGCTCCAAGCTTTGGACGGCAATATTAAACATAAAAAGAAGAAAAACATAACACAATATGACCCTAAACACACTAACTAACAAATAAATCAACTCTCATTAAAAACTCCCTCAATTCATGCAAAAATAGAAGCACATATATGGCAACATTCATCACAAAACTCTAAGCTCCACGTTTAGGACGAAAACATTAAACACAAAAAGAAAAAAGAAATGAAAAACAAAACACGTGACCCGCGTTGTGTAACACAGATAAAGCAAAGCCATTCAACCATGAAGTTAAAGGTCACATTTGATATTTGTATTCAGACCGGGGCGGAAGAAAGTAGGTATTTACATAATCAAGACGCGTTTCCATACAAAACGGGAGTTTTCACAACATCTGTTGTTGATGGCTTTATGAGTATTGTGATGTTTTGAGCGATGAAACAAACAACACTGTTATAAGCTTGTTTTTGAAATTCGAACAATTTTTTTTTCTTTTTGGCGGCTTTTTTTCGAGTGTAGTTCAGTAGCTGTTTTAATTATTCTCGATTTCGGTAAAATGGAACTGAGAATTTTATTGCAGTTTTGACTACCTCTGCAAAGTTTGCGGAGAAGTTTGACTTGATACCCTTATTGTATCTAGTAGTAAAAAAAATATTTAGAAAATGACGTAAGAGTAGGCAATATTGTCGAAAGACTATAGCCTCTTCTTTGAGGTAATAAAAAGTATGTGGTAACGGCATAGTGTGAACAGTTTTTAGTTTTTTTTTTTGTTCCTGCATTTATGTTATCCCTAAGCAGTTATTTGGTCGTGAATATTGATATAGGATTTAGCAATCAATTTATTATAATAATGAAAGAGAAAGATGACCGTTTTGATTAGAATAATTTATTCATTTACCTAGAAGTTTCGCATTGATTGGATTAAATATTCATCAAGGCCTGTTTCTAGGCTTACAACAGCAAATTATAAATAAACTAGTGCGTCACTCTTGCGGATCTACAAAGGCTGTGCTAATATTGTCAGTTTCGGTCAATTCTTTTGATATCCGGTCCTGTAAAGTCATAATCCGGATTTGGCGTGTCAGATCTTTTGAATTTAGAATTCGCGATTTACCAGGTTTTCTAAAACTAACTCTATGTTATACTCGGTAAAGTCTAAATTCTATTGTAATTTGAAAATGGTCACATATAAATCACTTAAAGTGCATAATGCTTCTTATTATTAACTCTAATTAGGAATTCACTAGCGACATAAAATAGATAGGTACTAGCGACCCGTCCCGGCTTTGCAAGAGTGCTAATTACATACATAAATCATTTTTGTATACCGCTTTTCATTAGTGGAAATCGCATCACAAAATGTGTTGTTTAGGGAGAATTGGCGGACAAACTAAAACAAGAAGAAGAAGAAGAAAGAATCTGGAAAGAGACTATGTTTTCTACAAATGCACGCCTCGCTCGGGTGTTAGAAATTTTTGAAATTCTGGCTTTGTTTTACTACAATATACAAATGTATGTAATATATATCTAAATCTTCCTCATTGCATGTAAATTAGGTTAATAGTTCCTAGTTAATATCCATTAAGAGCGTCCGTTTCGAGGTAGGTACATATTTTTACAACCGGTCTTACGTGATTATGATGTTAACCTAGATCTTTCTTTAGATATTTCTGGATACACAGCTATCTTGTGGATAATATCGAGACTTCTATAGAAATCAAAACTTAAATTTGTGTAAAACTAATCTAGTACGACGTAGTAGTAGTAAGACGTATTCTACGTGAACTTTGTCCCTCCATAATGTACTCATATATTAAAAATATAATAAAATAGATACATAGAAGCCTTGCACATTTAATCGAGATTCAGAATGACGACATTTTTTTAGAAAAACTTTTACGGTTTCCAAACAAGCTCGTATTTTCTAGAACAAGTTTTGTGAAATATTCGAGTAAATCACGGAATTACCGAACGCCAACTGAGTTTTCAGGCGTTATCTCTCTTTTTTTGCATTGTTTCTTCGTCAAACATCGCGTTGAATTGCGTAGCTTTTAACCTTTCGATTACCGTAATTAGAGACACAATAGAAAGACAATAAGAGAGCGAACCGCGTTCGCTTGAGGTTTAATGAATCAAACCATGCTCGATGTTGACGATAGCCGAAATGAAAAGGACCCTCTTAATAATAAAGTTACTTTAACATCCATTCGTACAAACAAGCCTACAAACATTTTAAGTATGCATAAACTGTTGTTATTCAGAGTAACTTGTTATAAAGTTTCTTCGCTCCGGAGTAAACAAGCGTATCTGAATACAAAAAGATAAGTTTCCATCGAGAATTCTTTACAGCAATACTTTATCGGAGAATACAACCTTCTATTCATCCTTACATATTATTAAATAATCCTAGATAAACTTATAAGGTAGGTACATATGAGCTGAAAAAAACACATTGGTATTTGCTAATCGTGGTTTTCAAGATTCGGCAGCAATTGACATTGTACCTAGTTACGATTTTTTAGTTCTAGACATGTACCTGCCGACTTCTGCGAATCAGTAATGCTCGCAAAGGAGGAGGCCGAACGCATCAGGCAACGGCGTTATCGCCGCCGCCGCCGCCGGGATTCTGATCCCGATTTCCGGCCAACGTAGGCGCGGGCTTGTGAACAGTGGACAGCAATGGGTAGCTCACTGTCCGGCCGTCCGGTAACTATCCGGACCAAGCCCAAGTCGTCGACGGCGCGCACTGTTCCCGCGCGCCTCAAGGAGTTGTCAGCAACAGCAGGGACCCAGCCGGGTCGAAGCCTACTGGGGCCAGGGTTATCCGAAAAGGCGCTCGAGCCCCGGTATGAAGGTTAGAAGGAACGGGGTGGGTCTTTTAGTCAGTAAGAGTCTGCCACTATCTAGCTCCACCCAAGGGCGGGGGATGTCAATGCATGATTTTTCAAGACATGTACCTAGGTCGGAATGTTAATAAGTACCTAAGTGTACCCACGGTTTTACTATGTTCGAATTGAATTTTTTTTAATGAAAAATGTCTACGTTCTTTCAATTGAGTGTCGTCTGAACATGGAAAGTTAATTAGTTCGACACAGTCCCAATTTAAAAAAATAATAGTTCGCCTATTCATTTCTTCGACAGAACATATTTGACTAGCATTAGTCCGACAGAACATACTTCGAAAACACAAACCTTCGAAAAACACAACTTCGACAAAACCCTGATTCGAACGGACAGAACTTAAACTTCGATTAAAGTTCTGTACGAATCCATCTTCTACGCGTAAAAATTCATTAAAATTCTTTACTACTTACGTATGAATAGTTACTTCAGTAATCTGTGCTACTGCTCTTAAAACGGTGAAGGAAAACATCGTGAGGAAACCGGCATGTCCTAGAACCAAAAATTCGAAGACATGTGACATTCACGAACCCGCACTGGGCCAACGTGGTAGATTACGGCCCGTTCCCTCTCCTAGAAAGGAGGCCTGAGTCCCAGCAGTGGGAACATTAAAAAGGCTGATGATGATAATGACGCGTATAAAACTGTTTCTATTTTATTTGCTCTGACAGGGCTGCGAAAGAATTACCGCAGCCGTGGAATGTAAAGGGCAGCTGAAGAAACGCGTGTGTTTATATCAGTAAAAGCTCTTCTCCTTTGCTGAGGAAGTGTCAGCACGCTCTCATGGTCCACTCACAACGGCAGGAGATATTTGTTGATTTTCTCTCTCAGAAAAAGTACTTTTAGCTGTTCTGTGATAACGGAAGCTTATTGTTAAGTAAGATGATTGTGTGAAGATGGATATGTGGTGTGACGAGAATGGATAAAGTGAGAAATGAGTATATTAGAGGAAGTTTGAAAGTGGCTCCAGTGACTGAAAAGTTAAAAGGAAATCGGTTGCCTTGTTATGGTCACGTGAAGGGGAGGGATGACACGCATGTCACTAATAAAGTTCTGAGTATACGTGAAGATAGATGGAGAGGGAGAGGCAGGCCAAAGAAAAGATGGATGGATAGTGTAAGAAGTGATATATTTTGAAAGTAATGGGAATTAATGATAGTGTGACGGTTGAGAGGACAGAATGGAAGAAAAAAGCGTGTTACGCCTACTCCAAGTAATAAAGGTCTTAACCCTTACCCTTACCCTTAGGTAGGAAGAACGAGATTGTTAAGTAAGATGATTGTAAGTGGTAACTTAATAGAGTGAAACTACTTATGTATTCTTACCTCACGGCGGCAAGAGGCGCAGTAACTTGTTATCCTCGGTTAACTTTTACGACGTGAGCGAGGAAGTAGGCTGAAAAGATACTATGCTGTGGCCATCAATAATGCGGAGCTGTACCTTCAAAGTCTCCAGTTAAGGGAGGGTGGAGGGGTTTATCAGACTCTTACTGACTAAAACTAAAACCTATCCGTGTTCCTTTAGAGCTATATTTCACCGAGACACCATAGACACCATGGCGGCGCGACCAGTCGCCGCTACCAACAAAATGTATACAGCTCTATAGAGAGTTACTAACCTGGTGTCTGTTTGGTTGCCCAACCAATTTGATGGCGCAACCAGGTCGGACGTGAGCCAACTCAGGTGTCTGTATGGTGTCTAGTTTGGTAGCTTAGGTCTATATTTCACCGAGACATAATGGCGGCGCAACTGTTCGCACCGCCATTGTGCCCCGGTGAAATATATCATTATTTGTGTGCGCACGCAGTGTTCTGCTGCTACTTTTGGCCCCACCGTATATAAGTAGATGGCCTCACCACTGCCCTGAAGGTCTAACCAAGTTACGACCGTTTCGTGTCGAATCTCTTTCTATAATTGGCATCGCTTAAGCAGTTTTAGAAAACGATAAGTTGGTAGCCATGTTATCGCGCCTGAGTCGAACGCTTGTTCTACAAAAATTGTAACTTGGCTAACATTTATACCATACAATGAAATGATTATGATGATGAGGATGTAGCGATGAAGATTGTAGAAACGATTACATTTCTTTTTATCATTTTAAACGATGTGAACTTGCCTACGAATTTTCTATTCGTTTGTTGCGACCATATAACTTAACGTTGTAATGTCATTCCCATACATTTGATTAGTTTTCTACTGGCGTTGACGATTGTAGATTAACAACTTGGCTAAACCTGCTGGAGTGACAGCGCTTTTCGTCACGCTTTCCCTCCTGAGGAGTTGAACCAGTTTGTTATTTCTTTCAGAAGGACTTTAGATATAGATTTTATTCTATCTTAGTCGAAAAATACACTATAAAATTTGCATGTGACAGATGATTACATGCGACGTTTAATATCATTATACCTACGTCAAATGTCATGGACAACATGTGTGCGCGGTCCCTCACGTTTTCTCTCTCACAGTTCACTTACTTTGTAATTCTTTAGAAAAGTGTCGGGAACAAACTGTTTCTTTTTTTTTTAGGTTGGAAAGTTATCAAATAACATCTTCTGCTCTGGCTGTGAGAGGGAGTGTCAGGCTGTTAATGATTAAAACCCAACCGCGTTACTTCAATTGACCATAACGCTCCAGGGGTTTGGTGACTCTTTTGATCAATCCCTCCATCGTATGCTCTACTGTCTGTTCTTCCTACCATAATCGGAACAGGATAGTAACGTCACAACCATGTCCTAGATGAGAACCTGCGTCGGGCGGTAAGTGAGGACAGCGTAGCACCACTCCCACCCTCAAAGAGGGAACTTAGGCTTAGAGGGGATAAGTGTTAAATATTTATTGTGTTTGAGATTTGTGACTCGATTTTGCGATTTTTGAGTACGAGATTTGGCCTTCTGATATAAAATTTAAAGGCTTTTCTTTGTAGTCTGTTATTCCACATATTCTGGGCTCCCGACATGTTTGTAATCGTTAAGTGCTCCGGCCGCGCCGCTATAACACCAATTAACCTTTTCGCCTCAATATTATTACACTTATACGTGAAAACAACGCACAATTGGCGGCGTATTGCCAATAAAACGTTATAGCCGCTTGGACTTTATTTTCTAAGCAATAAAGCTGGTTTTCATTTACGCTCCAGTCGCTAGGCGTTAAGCCATTTTGCGTCACTAATAAATCCAGGCAAATTACTTCTATGTACAATATAAGGAATCGTAATATTATAAACTAGCTTTTGCCCGCGGCCTTGCTCGCGTGCATAAAATATAGCCTTTGTCGCTTAGGAATCAAACAGCTTTCAATCAGTGAAAAAATTTTAGCAATCGGACCGGTACTTTCAGAGATTACCTCCTATGGACAAAAAAAAAAACAAACTACCACTTTACTATATTAGTGTACATGTGAAAATATAATTTACAAGAGACGTAAACCGTAATTGATTTCCAAGAACTTATTTTATCAGAAATCTTTGCTTTTAATTGAACCGACGCGAAGACGCTAAATTGAACAAAGTGTCCCCGCACATGGGCCACAAATAAAAGACGCTTCAAGCTTTTTTTTGAGGCGTCGTTTTTTGTGGCGCGCTTCAGCTTTTATTGTGGCTGCTTCTAGCTTTTTTTTATGGCAGCGTTTTTTTGTGGCGGCTTTTTTTGTGGCCCGTGTGCGGGGACATTTAGTAAGAATATTATTTATGAAAAAAGGATTCCAAATTTGAATTTGATGAAATTGAGACTAATTTTTGTTTCGAATATTTTTTACGGCTCCGCGTTTCTATCTTGTCTTTGTTATCATTTTATTTTGTTTCTGAAAACTGTTTTCAAACAAAATCCAATATAGAGTTCTACTTTAAGGTAAAGGAAATAAAATTCAGAACTTTCTCCGTAAACTATCTACGTTACTGTGTACTCCAAAAGGTATCATTGTTTGCAGTCAGTGGAAGTTGTTCTAACTTTAATTAAGTGTGGCAACATAAATGTTTGGCGGGAAAGTTGTGTGGTTAGAAAACACTGAGTTTTAAACTTCAGTGCGACGGTCTATAATCCTCTGTAATTAAAACGCTTTTTCTTTAGGATTTAACTGGAATTATATTTTAAATGGAAGGCTCGCTTGCAGAGTTTAGTGAAAGTTTTACTAACTTTTATGATTAGAAAGTCGAGATGGTTAATTTATTATAAGTTCACCAAAGTACTAATTAGGACTTTAAAATTTGCCTAAAACAATGTCGAGTATTTAAAACCAATTGAGTTATTTCGCATATTATTTTATCCTACTTTTATACGTCTCCTAAATTAGTTATTGATCTTACCAAAGTAAACGTGCATATCATACGTATACCGAATAACTAGGTCATATTAAACTAACATATGTTAATATGCGTTACTCGCATAGTATGTTGTCTTTCTATAGTAGACAAAAAAATATCATCATCACAAAGTAACAGGAGGGGCTGGTGGTGGTTTAATCAGTAAAAGTCTGACACTATCTTCCGCTCCACCAGCGCCACTGTCATTAGATGATTTTCCCACCAAAATAAAAAATCATCATTTTAGCCGAAAGTCGTCCGCTGCTATACAAAGGCTTCCTCCTAGTGTCGCCACAGTGACTGGTCCTGTGCGTCTTGCATCCATCGCATTACGTGATAATCACTCTAAAACCTTTCAGCCCCATTGACCATCTGTTCTGAAGTGTTCTGCAACCAATGCGCCTTGCCAACTGCCTTTTAAGTTTGATGATTCTTCTTGCTATGTCGGTAACTTTAGTTCTGCAGATACTTCACGGATACTTTTGATTTGATCACGCAAGGAAACATCGAGTGCAGCCCTCTCCATTGCCCTTTTTTTTTTCGATGGGAAAAATCATCTTATAGTAACCCCCGCTCTTGGGCGGAGCGGGAGATAGTGTCAGACTCTTACTGACTAAAAAACCCATCCCGTTCCTTCAAGCCTTCATACCGGGGCTCGAGCGCCCTTTCGGATAACCCTGGCCCCAGTAGGCTTCGACCCGGCTGGGCCCCTGCTGTTGCTGACAACTCCTTGAGGCGCGCGGGAACAGCGCGCGCCGTCGACGACTCCATTGCCCTTCGAGTGACTGAAAAAAATATAGTTTTTTTTATTATGAATAGGCTCGCGTTTGACCACTATCTCACCTGATGGAAAGCGATGATGTGGCCGACGATGAAGTACGTTTGCCTAGAAACAACCTAATCACTCTTGACTTAAAGACCTCTAAGTTGTAGCTATCAGGAAACAGGCTGGGTTTAAATGATAGATTGTGAACATATTATGTGTATCAATCATTCTACCTTACCTTTTCCCTGTGCCTTTTCCCATATTGGGTTCATTTTTCAGTCAAACTGGGTTGCAGCTAAAGACCAATATTTTATACAGAGCGATTGCCTATCTGATCTTTATAACCCAGTTACTGGGTAACACGGTATCCTTTGGCAAGATCGGTGTCAGATTTTCTTCAATCTGATTGACCTAAGCGACTGTCAAAGATGAACAAATGACAGCTGGGATCTATCCTAATGTACCTACTATAAGAGGCACGGTGGAATCAGTGAATTGTGAAGGCTATCTATAATGAAAAACGTCTTACACAAGTATCAAATAGACTGTCTCGTTTAATAACAAAAGGGAGAAGAAATTAGATTGAAAAAGATAATAACAATATTAAAATGTATGCGCGCTTCAGCATTTTTTTGTGGCCGCTTCTAGGCTTTTTTTTTGTGGCGGCGTTTTTTTGTGGCCCGTGTGGGCCACTTAGTAGCGCGTTGACATTTTTTTAGCGCTTGCAAACGCGATCAACGCGCGTTAGTAGCGATGCTGTCGTGCGCTTACGAAACGCGCGACCACAGCGCTACAAAAAGTCGACGTGGGTGGGGCCTTACATACAAAGAAGAGGTAGATACGATGTTATTAGCTTTAATAAGCTTAGTGCTTGGACCTTTTACCGCCAAGAGTAAATAAATAATGAGGAATGAAGATAATAACTTTGTATCTCTCTTTTTCTTATTACGCTCATAAAATATGAAAATCCTATGAGGTTTTCTTTATTTCCGTGTTCCTAAAGGTAGCTCTCTGACTGGCTATCGTGCAGAATAAATAGATGTACTAGAGTGAATAGGCTCATAATAAACTAGTGCGCTTCATAATCACCGATTGCATCACTGCTTGCCATCAGGCGGGTTCGGAGACAAACACTAGTTTATATCAATTTAAAAAAAAATAATTATGAGCATCCAGAAAAAAATAGGGTGTATCATGCAGTACTGGTCCGATTGCTAAAATTTTTTCACCGGTAAAAGCTGCTTTATTCCTGAGTTGATAGGCTATATTTTATGTAAGTACGCGAGCGAAACCGCGGGCAAAATTTTGTATATGATAAAAGTTTCTTAAAGCTTCAAAGATTCTAAAATCGAAACGCTGTATTTTCACAAACATTTTCAACGTGCCTTAGGCGAAGTCAGTCAAATATGTGAAATTCGCGCCAACACACAATATATTTTCCAATAGCCGATGTCACCTCGGAATGTAAACATTGATTCCCGCCATATTTGCGCTCCGTTTCTCCGCCATTTTGGTTTTATTGCTCCGTATATAAACGAAGGGAAAAGATCGCGGGATTTGCTTTACTGCCGCCATTCCGATCTGATTGATACACACATTGCTTGTCAATGGAAATGTTCGGAAAGTAGTTTCGAGGACAATGAAAAATCAGCCAAATGCGAGTCGGACTCGCGCTCGAAAGGTTCCGTACCGTTCTCTATAAAAATGGCAAAAAATCATGTCTGTTGTATAGAAGTCTAAGCGCAGCAAGCGATAGTACAATATCGATGGGGGTGCTTGATGCGCTTGTGTCGCGTCATAAAGACGTACGTAGGTATAGCAAAATACAGACTTGAAATGTGTTAGATAGAACAACGAAATCTTAAAGGTTTGTTTTTGGTAAATGAATTATGGTATAGAAAAAGTCGTAGAACAAAACTTGTTGTTTATGATATTAGCAATACAGTCCTGCATGGTTGTAAGAGTTATACAATAAAAAAAAATGAGAGCTGTCAAGGGACACCCGGATGGAATGAAGTTCATACATATATATATATATAAGAGAGAGAGGGACAGACAGAGAAACATGCGCACGCCGCACGGCTTACAATAGCTTACTATAGCAAAAAGTGTCGTTACAACTTTTCGTGAGACTTTTTTCCGTCTAGCCCCCTTTCACAATGCGCGATCAATAACCCTTTATACAGACTATAGGTAACATAGAACACAGGAATCAGGTGATATAAGTGGAATAAGGTGATGCCACCTTATTCGCATGTGCATGAGCTAATGTTCACAAAATAGTTTCCAAAAAAAACCAATGAGTACTGTTTTCTGTTTCAAAATGTTTTTGTTAAAAGAGCTTTCTTGTCAGAGAACCATAAATTGTCTTAGAGTTAGAAAAGAACAATAGAAAGCACTTGTTCTTTGTTGATCTTTAATTAAAACGTTTTCTTTGGTGCTAATGACACTCAGCTGTTGCGAAGGCAGGTTTGTTACGGGTAAACAATGAGAGGTAAAGAATCAACGAGGAAGTAAGAGTCTATTGAAATATAATTTCTATGATGGGTTGGTACAATGACTTGATGTTTGGTGGCATTTTTGGGGCAGTGGTTGGACGATTGGTTGCTGTGCTACGTGCTGCGGGTTCGATTCCGCATGAAAATTTTTTTGTAAGACCTGCAGATAGTTGTTCTGGGCATGGGTGTCTTGTGTGTGTGAATTTAGGCACTTTTGTGAGCACGCTCACGATATAGGAGTAATGGTGTAAGACAATGTTTTAAAAAACAAATAAATGTTTTTTTTTTGGCTCTGGCTTCAGCAATTTTTTGTATAAATCTTCATCATCATTATGTTAGCAGAAAAACATCCACTGTTGGACTTAGATCTTCTGCTTACTTTACCTTAACTACCAGTCCTGTACTGTCTTGTACCCCTAGCCAAGTTTCTATTCTGCAATAGTTAACGCCTGTAGAAAGCTTCAAATGTACAGGAATGACGTCATCTTTACGCTCAGTCACGTGGTCAGAACAAAAGAATTGGCGGCAAGGTCAACTCGAAGCGTTCGGCGCAAGCGAAACGTTTTTAACTTGGCTAGGGGGGCTGGCCTGGTTTAGACTCCAGAAGCCGTACCGCGAGCTCTTAACGCGGTCCATTTTACGATTTAAACTGTTAAAGGAATGAAGCTATACATAGCATATTGTATGGGTGTATAGTATGGAGCTATACATCCTCTTTGAAAGAAAGAAAAAGAAATACCTTTATTCGTTTAACGTTTTTCTTTCTCACTTGCACGACCAATGTTTTAACACGTCACGGTAAGACCCTAGATTTCCCCCAAATTACAAATTCATCTATTTTTTTATTAACGTTTTTCTACCAAGTAATATACCTACTTGATTAAGTTAAACTGTTTAACTAACTAGATTTAACTTTGTTTTTTAGTTAAACCCCAAGCGAATATCGGCGTTCGGTCTCTCATTGTCTTTCTATTGTATCTCTAATTGACGGTATTTGAAAGGTTATGGAACAAAAAATAACCTATACACAGGTATAGCAATTACTAATAAAGCATTTCTTCTCCCCCAGGTACTCGGCTCTGACACAGAATGGCATTTCGCGCACCGGGGCCTGCCCCACGCGCGCCCGCGCCGCTCCATCGCACACACGCGCATACTCAAGCAGCACCCACTTGTAAGTACTCATCGTCATCATGATCACCATCACTACTTCAGCCTGAAAGCATCCCTGCTGGATATAAAACTCCTTTTAACCGCCGACGTCACGTCGGTAGGCGGTTAAAAGGAGTCTTAACTGGTTGATTAGTACATTAAATTCAAAAATTCGCATTGTTACTTACATGAAACGCCCGGTGCCTTAACCACTGGGCTATTGAGCCCATTGACGTTTGTCTGGCCTGTTGGTCTAGTGGTTAGTGACCCTGACTGCTATGCTGTCGTGGGTTCGATTCCCACTCAGGACAAATGTTTATGTGATGAGCATAATCATTTGTTCTGTGTCTGGGTGTAATTTATCTACAATTTGTATGTATTTAGAAATATATAGGTATGTTTATCAGTTGTATAGTACTCATAACACAAGTCTTCTTAGCTTGAGACTATGACGGCTTGTGTGATAGTTGTAGAATATTATTATTATTGGGCTGGAACACGGGTATTCAGCCACATACAGTTAAACTAAAAACCGACACCCCAGCTAGCTAGGAAACGACTTGGGAAATGATGAACGCATAGCATAATCAGCCTTTTAATGTTCCCACTGCTGGGACTCCGGTATCCTCTCTAGGACAGAATTGGTCGTAATCGTGAATGTCACATGTCTTCTAATTTATGGTTTTAAGCCTATGTTTTCCTTTACCGTTTTGAGAGATGGTAAACGCATGTGGCTGTTAATTAATTCAGCTAAGGCTTCACGAGCCCCTCTACAGATGACAGCAGAATATGAAATTCAGATTTATATTCAAAATAAATCCCTACTCGAAAATCCTGCAACGAATTTAAAGCGACACGTGGAACTCAGTTAAAACGGGTCTAATTTGCTGCAAAGCGGTGCGCGGTGACTGATCTCATTTACCGAAGCGAGAACGCATCGACCGAACAATTTAAGGCATATAGTCTCTTGAGCATCTGGCCGGAGTTACATGCAGACATACTCGTACTACCGCCTACGCTCTTATTTATAGAACCCCGCTGACCTATAAAACCATTTTCTTTGCGAAATATTGATTGATTTACACGTGTTATGTACATTCTGAAGAACCGGCAATTTTTTTGTGTAAACATAATATTTTCTAAAGATCAAAGCTGTTTGAAAGGAGAAGGGAAAAAAAGCGAACAAATATCATGTTTTTAAATAGTTTTTCGCCAAAAGTACCTATTTGTCATATGAAAAAATCATATGTTGATAATGTTGTAAATGAATCTATAATAAACATATTTTTTTCCAAACCTAGCTGTTACCGAGGAGCAAGTTTCAAAAAGTCACTGATAGATGGCATTGCTCGGGAGCTAGGGCCTTAACTACATTACAAATTACTTTACAGTCGATTGGACTGCATGGCTCACTACCCAATACGTTTTGTAGTAAATAGCAATTCATGTGTAGTAAAACTAAAATACTATAAACGTAGTAGCGGACGGGATACTTACGTAAATATGGTTTGAAGTTTTGTTCAGAAGGAAAAGCTCGTAAAAGCGAATCGTAGATTGCAGGCGTGATTGTGCGCTTTCCAATAAGTATTGAAGTTTATTTTTATTTGGTTTCGCCCGCGAGGAAGTGGGAAAATCTGTATAGATCCATTTACCAAGTTCTATTTAAACGTTTGAGCGTATATACAAACTTTCGACGTTATAATATTAGTGTAACTATACCAATATAGCTCGTTCATGTCTCTGACTTAAAAAGTAGTCTATAATTCTGGAAAGATCTTTCTAAATCATCATCAATTCAGCTGAAACGAGAAGTAACAATTTAAATACGTGATTACTATTTACTATTAAAATTGATAAATACAGACAATTTACATTATATACTGAACAATACAACTGAAAAATAATCTTTAAGTTCTTTGCAATTAAATGATTGTTCAAGAGAGTTACTGTGACGGTAATTCTTTGGAATAATTCTGTAGTTATATAATACCTTATTATTTTTTATTTTTTTATAAATAGATTAGACATTTAAAGAAAGCTTTTTACTGTCTTGTCAACCGATTTTAATTTCTGTTTCGTAAGCATAAAGATGGCATTACAATAAAAAAAGTGGTACCAACTATTAACTGCAGCCACCATTTGTCATGCCATCAACGTAGTAATAAAAGAAGTCAAAATCGGTGGAATGTACAGTAATAAAAGAATGTCATAAATGTCTAATGTTATTCAATATTAGTTTAATCAAACTAGTTTTCTTCTTGAAACCAAACATTTTCAGACATTTTTATACCACTTTCGTATTAAAAATATCTAATCTTGAAAGCTCTTTAATACAGTATGAGATATTCCAAGTTAATGGAGCGGAAAAGTACTAGAATGAAAAAAAAAAGTCCATATAACGGTATCGGTCGGTGACATAATCCGGTCAGTCATGTTATTTGTGCTTCATTACCTCTTTATAAGATTTAAAGAAGTCTTAAGAAAATGGTTCATTATCATAAGTAGGATCAAGTCAGAGTTTGTGTTGGTAATATAACTTGTTTAAATATTGGGTGACTTAAACATACTTGGTGACTTCAAAATAATTGGTGAGTTTTATATATTTACTTAGTGACATTAAAATACTTGGTGACTTCAAAATACTTGGTGGCTTTTAACACTTGGGGACTTTTAATACTTTTTCTTTAAATCTTTAATTCTTTATTATACACCATGATAAATAACAAATAAGTGGATCAGAAATCATGTACAAAGGCAAGCTTAACTCAAAGTTGAGTTTTCTTCCAGCAAACCATTGAGTGATAGAGAGAGATCACTCAATGAAAAAAAAAACATCCAATTGCAACCCCCGCTCTTGGGCGGAGCGGGATATAGTGTCAGACTCTTACTGACTAAAAGCCCACCCCGTTCCTTCTAGCCTTCATACCGGGGCTCGAGTTCTCTTTCGGATAACCCTGGCCCCAGTAGGCTTCGACACAGCTGGGCTCCTGCTGGTGCTGACAACTCCTTGAGGCGCGCGGGAATAGTGCGCGCCGTCGACGACTTGGGCTTGGTCCGGACTGTTACCGGACGGCCGGACAGCGAGCTACCCATTGCTCACTGTCCGCAAGCCCGCGCCTACGGTGGCCGGAAATCGGAATCGAATTTCCGTTGGCGGCGGCGAGAGCGTCGTTGCCTGATGCGGTCGGCCTCCTCCTTTGCGAGCATTACTGCTACGCAGAAGTTGGCGACCGCCTAGTTTTGATCTCATAATAAAACTTGTAGGTTGTTATATAACTATGTGGCATTCCTGAGTCCTTTCGTCCTCCAAAATATAGCCGACCTTTAAAAATAAACATTTACATTTTTGACAATTCCTTTTTTGCTCTAGTGGTTCTGAGGCCTATTAACCATTGAGTCCACTTTTCCGAGAGTACAATATGAAAATTGGTCCTTTCCGTACCCAAAGACCGAGTTGAGCAAAATATACGCATACTAAAATAGGTAAGAACTCCAAATACATTTTCTTTTGTATAAATGGAGATGGAAATTCTCTTTACTAGACAGTTGTATATTGTTCTCTTACGTTCTTCGATGAATGGGTGTATTTTAAGAGAAAAATGTGGGTTGAGTGCGATTGAGTTTGAATCCTTTATTGTAAAGTATAAACGATGTCGTGAGCTTTGTACCGTTTTAGTTTATGTAGATGTTTATCTTCGAGGACTTTACGTGCATGACTATTGTGGATGCTTTATTCATAATTAACTGTGTCAGTGACATCGTTTGCGAGGAGAATTTTTAGTTGTGTCAGTCGTTCGTGTGGAGTTTAAAAACCATTTAGTTACTCTCCATTTTTCGGACATTTTTTTTTTTATTAATTTTTATATCATGATTAGATGACACATCTGTTAGAAAAAGTGATAGAGAAATAGGCCGACAAACAATAATTGTAGGTAACAAAATATACTTTCGTACGCGTTGTAAAAAAAATGTTAAGTTTGATATTGCAAACACTTTAATTTATTAACTAATTTTTTCTTCTAATGTCTCTTAACGGCTGAAAACTCGATCATTTGAAAACTAATTGAATACAAATGTTCTAATTTATGCTATGGGTTTACCTGAGTTTGCATTCAAATTCGAAGGCGTGGTTAAGGAACCAAATAAAAATATTTCACAAATTAGTGTCTTTTGAAATACTGATTTTATTATTTATTTATTTCTTTATGCACACCTAGGATTAAACATTTAAAAAAATAAGTGTATCTTCAAATAATTTTATGGTATAAGAGATGAAAATTTTTACATTATAACAAGTACATTACTTACACGCGCAGAAATATATTTATCAAAACTTTTGTTAAAAAAAGTTACTAAGCTCTATTAACTTTCACGAGAAAAATACGACTTGACTTTCAAAGTTTTTGAGAATACCGAATACAAAAATAACATATTTTTGCGGGGACGTATATATTCTGGTAAAAAAAATCACATTAAAGTTATTTCGAACTTAATAATGAGTATGAACTTGGTAACGTCATAATGGAATAATAATAATAATAAAGATGATTTAAGTTTATTTCAGAATAGGGGACTTTCAGCAGCTGTAAGTTTTTGTATTACACTATCATGCAATGTATTATCTTTAGTGCTGTGACAATTTTGTTATAATAATTTAATTTTTATTTTGTTGTAACATTATTTGTGTTCTTGTAATGATAATGAAATATACTTGCTGTGTACTTTGTTTGATAAATCAATGATTTTTTACTGTCATGTAGTAGTTGCCACTTAAGTTTGGCGACTTTTAGCGACGCAGCGTTAGAAGGCCTTCAACAAGGTGGACCAATGACCTGGTCAGGGTCGCGGGAATCCGATGGATGCAAGACGCACAGGACCGGTCGTTGTGGCGACGCTTGGGGGAGGCCTATGTCCAGCAGTGGACGTCTTTCGGCGGATATGATGATGATGATGATGATATAGTAGTTAGTTAGAAACCTGGCCGTTTAGTTGGTAGATCGAAGTATTACATGGAATATGATATGTATTGCTAGACATGTACCACCTATTCTGTTCCATTCTTGTATGACAGAACGATGGACTCTCCACTCCCTCTATCTTTCGCTGGCCAGCGTTTTCTTCTTCTAATTCTGGTGCCAACTGTCCAGCAGGCCACATTACCTGTTACATGTCACGTGACTTCTCCGAAAGTAATGTCATTGCCGTAGATTTTGTAGGTACTTAGCGCGGGAACGCTATGAGATAATTATGTTTTTAAGCCAACAGTTTGTACTACTATATCCTTCGTGGTCTACTGCGAAATTTCAACACACTGTATGATCTCAATGTTTGTTTATGAGACAAAAAAAATATCTTACATTTTTTTTTAGTTTGATGGTCTAAATATATATTTTTGGTCAACCTTTTACTTATTGTTATTACCATGATACTCGTACTTATTTTCAACAGAATGTTAAATGATCAAAGTACATCCTTTTACAATATTAATTAAAATTTTCTCAATGGTAGAGGTAAAATATAAATACCACTTCGACAGAGAGGTAATTAAGCCATGTTTATTACCAATTACTTTCGTTTGCCGTAGTTAAACAAAAGGAATAATTAATCCTTTGTAAGCCCAGCTGTTAAATAACCTCTTCGCATAAAATAACTATTGCGTAAAAGCTAAGGTAATTTTATGAATGGAGTTTGTTATTCATGATTCTATGTTTATTATCTATATTGTTGTTTTGTCTTTTTTTTTCTTGTATTAAAATTATCACGATTAGCCTGTTATGCTAGTGGTTAGTGGCCCTGACTGCTGAGCCGGAGGTCGTGGGTTCGATTCCTACTCAAGACAAATGTTTGTGTAATGAGCACGATTTTTTCTGTCTGGTTGTAATTTATCTATGTAAAATATGTATGTTTTTAGAAATATTAACGGTTGTCAGCACAAGCTCTGCTTAGTTTCGGACTGTGATGGCTTTGTGTGAAAGTTGTGGAATATTATATTATTGTATTGTGTATTATATTATTGTATACATATACCAATGGGGCGATTTTTAAGGCCAGGTTCTAGTTATTTTGACCTTTTTTAAATCTTTGGAAATCCAAAAATATAAGAGAGAACACCATGAAAAATTATTTTAAAAATTTGACCAGCCCCCGGGCAAAAATCAAAACATGATATAAAACTTAGTTGGCTCGGTAAAAAAAGTCGCGAATTTGACCCCTAACTTACGATTTTAAACGTGTATGTCAACGAGATTAAGTCACGAAAATATTTGAAAGTAAACTTCGGCACATTTAAAGTATTTTTACAAATGTACCCGAACAAAAGGTAATGCGAAAATTTCGTTATGTACCTTGACCATTACAATGGAAAGGTCAAAAAGTTGCGGTACAAAGTGAATAAATAATGAATACGTGAAACTGCGGGTTTTACACGACCGTTGGAGCCGTGGTTCGTAATAAAATAATGTAAAGCAGTAATTCCAGTTAATGTGTGTGTAATTATAATCTAACTTTGTGATTTCATTTTTTTTTTCACAACGCCGACGCTAGGCTATTAGGGTCAGCCTGAAGTTTAAACTATTTATGTTCAGACTAAACACACCCACAATTCACCAGTTGTGTTTAGCTCTCAATTATTAGATCACTCGTTAAAATAATTTCACAAACGATATACCTCAAATGTACGGGAATGACGTCATCTCAACGCTCAGTTACGTGGTCAGAACAAAAGAATTGGGGATGTGGCCAACTCGAGTCGTTCGACGCAAGAGAAACGGTTGTAACTTGGATGGGGGGCAGGGACTGCAACCTTTGTCTGGGCACCGTTGGCACCGCCCTATTTACGGCACTGTATGGTACCGAGAAGATTCAAAGGAATGAAGAATGAAACTATATAAGTTCTTGTCTAAATTCTGAGTCAATCCACGTCGCGACCATCATCCATCACTTAGACAATCCCTTCTCTTTTGCAGACTAGCATGGCGTTTGCTGACAGTCCGCATTAGATTTATTGTTCATAGGATTATGTCAATTTAGGGCTTATACAATTTGGTAGGTCTTTCGTATATTTTATACCATCTCATTGTTACACTTATGTTAAAAGTCCGTCTAGAGCTTTTTTTTTCCGGTGGTTAAAAATCATACTGATGACATCCCCCGCCCTTGGGCGGAGCGGGGTATAGTGTCAGACTCTTACCGACTAAAAAACCCACCCCGTTCCTTCGTTGCCTTTCATATCGTGGCCGAGCTTCCCTTTCAGAAACAGACCCTTGGCCCCAGTAGGCTTCGACCCTGCTGGGCCCCTGCGGTTGCTAACAACTCCTTGAGGTGCGCGGGAACAGTACGCGCCGTCGACGACTTGAACTCAGTCCGGATGGTCTCCGGACGGACGGATGGCGAGCTTGGCAAGTGAATGTGTAGGTTAGGTTAGTACAGTGTGTCAATAATTTATTATGTTGCTGAGTTGTTGACCGTATTTAGTCTCACAGGTATCTGGAACGAGCCTAATGTCGTAAATGGAAATAAGAACTATAATTCGGGCGGATAATAAAATAATTCAAACAAAATCCCTATGAAACTTTAACAACACATCTGAGATTTTGAACCTAACGGTGGGTTCTTTGAAAGTTATGTTTGAGATGGTTGATTATTTGTCTATACTAGTGCATGGTACCAATTGGTCGATTCTTATAGAGAAGAACTGAAAACGGACTCCATGGTTACTCTTTTTAAAATAATGATTGATTTCACAATATTTATTTTATTTATTTAAAAATTAATAATAAAAAATTGGGTCGAAATAGAAAGTAATCAATAAATCTGCGGAGTCTACAGTATTCTCAAATTCACATTATAAAAAAGAGACTAAGTATATAAAAAAAAGAAACAAATTAAACCTATCAAAAACTGATGGATGGATGTTTTCATTCGTTATGTAGGTCGTTTGGAGTCTAGTTTGCATTCTACGATTATTATTCCCGAAACCAACTAATTGGCAGGATCAACCAAACTACGTGAATTGCACGTCAGATTACAGACGAATATTTTTTGAATAACTTTTCCACAAGTTCAGACAGTTCGAGAAACTTTGCAGCATTCATTTTCGCTTGTAACTTGTTTTTTTCGGCATTCACTCGAAACTTTGCTCGTTTCAGATTGAAGAGCGCTGGAAATTCATTATAACTAATTTTTTGGGAATTGCGGAGATTTATACAGATGGAAATTATTTTTACAATTTCGTGAAATTAAAACGTTGAACGAAGATTGTTTTTGTTGTATTTTGATGATGCTGATATTAACAACGATTATAATTATTATCCTTACATTTACTTAAAACAACAACACATCTGCTTGTTTGTTCGCGATAAACTCAAAAACTATAGAACGGTTTTTCATAAAGATTCATTTCTTTTTTTTGAGATAGAAAGTCATGCAATGACTTCTCCCACTCTTGGGTGGAGCGGGAAGGCATGTTAGACTTTTACTGACCAAAACCACACCTAAGTTTCCTTGAAGCCATGCGTTCCAGGACCATGGGTTTCTCTTTCGGAAGTTAACCCAACTGGGCCCCTATGGTTTTGCTGACATCTTATAATAATAATAATATTTTTTTTTTTTTTGTCAGGATTTATCCATATAAAAAAACACTACAATTAAATACAATCTACACAAATACACAATTATATAGATTTTATTAAAATTCAATTTATTTTTTCATTTCCATGTCAAAATAAAATCAATACAATTACATTAAATCAAATTAAATTACATTAAATCAAATTCAATTAAATCAAATCAAATTAAATTACATTAAATCAAATTAAATTAAAGCAAATCAAATTTATTAGGCGCGCGTGGAACACTACGCGCCTTCGAAGACTCGGGCTTGGTCCTTACGGTTACCGGACAGCCGGGTGGCGAACTCTACTGTAATCAACCTAATTGCTCCATCAAGGAAAAGGTGGCAACCGAGAAATACACTAATGTGCGTATTGTCTTACCTACCTTACACTGCTAGCCAGATTTATTCACCATCATCTTTATGCCCTAGTCCCATATCGGGTCCAGCTTAACATCGTTCGATTTCAAGTAGGGATACTTAAAATCGAACGATGTTAAGCTGGAATAACAATTGCTCGACAACGTTAGCTCGACAGTATTAGCTAACATCATTCGATTTCAAGTAGGGAACCCCCCATATCACTTGGAATCGGCGCAATACTTTTTTTTTTCATTCTATATTGTCACGCTATCACTAATTCTCTTTTTTTTCTCCTCATACAACCCCCTGGCTCTCCATTCATCCACAAGTAAACCCATAACACTTTAGCTAGCTAGATTTATTAGAAAACTTATATATACATACAGAACTTGTTAAATTAACAATGTTTAAAGCTCCAACACCTCTGAGAAAACAGTAAAAAATAAACGAGTTATTATACTCTCTCCGAGGTAAAAATGGAATTACCTCCAATCTAGCTCAATTACGAAAAGTGGAGGGTACTTTTATATTTTACTGCTGTAAGATTGCTCAAGTACACGGAAAATGCCTTTAAAAAATATTACGTGCGAGATTTTTTAACTAAAATAATGAGTTTTTTCCGTCTGGCAACAGTGGCAACATGATTTTAAAAACGTGATTTTTTTAAAAGCCGTATTAAAAAACGTTTTCTTTGTTTTACATCCGGTTTGCTCAGCGGAAACGGTCAGTAATTTTTGACAAGGTCATGTTTAATTTTTTGGTGAAACTTCACAGCGGCAGTATCTTGAAAATTAAATCATTATAAAGTTTGATATAAAAAAAAGTGCTAAGTGTAAAATAACAATAAAATTTAAATTCACGTAAGTTAGATTTGTTTGTTTCAATGTTTTTTATTTTACACTTTTTTAGTTGTGTTAGGTACTCTACAGCTAAATCTAAATAGTATGCAAGATTTAATTCCGCATGTATGCTATCATCAGAAATCGATTTTGGTAATAATGAGACCAATCTGAAAGCAGATGTTTTCAAATAAAAAAAAATGTTTCGCAAATCGTTTCATAAATGATGGAGTTCTAAAAAAAACAAATACAACTGAATTGAGAACCTTCTCCTTTTTTTAGGTCGGTTGAAAAGGATGATTTTTAGACTCATTATTTTTATTTTACCTTTTAAACAGACGCAATAAATAGACCCAGAGAATGAGACATATTGAAGTTTTTACAAAAGCTTTCGACTTAAACAATTTATTGTCAATGTAACAAAAGTGGAATTCATCCTACATTATGTAATATTGTGCGAGCTGCCATGTGTTAATTTTAAGGATTGTGTAAATATTTTGGCTTTTGTTTTTATTATCATGTCACTGCATTATGTTTGTGAGATCTGCAGGGCATGAATAGTATTAATCATTTGTTCACGGGTGGAGTCAAATGGAGACGTCGATGTCAGGAACAGATGACCATTTGTCTACAGCTTATACCTACAAACGTTTAAATTATTTTGGGGCCGTTTTCCAAGTGCTGTTAACCACTTTTGATACAGTACTTGGTTTAAGAGGTCCGTTACTTGTATGGTAAACGTGTCGCATTCTTCAAATGAAAGTAATTGACATGAGCTTAATAACGTTTATAGTGAATTTTTGAGTGATTTTAGAGACCAAACTCTAAAATTCGTAATTCTTGGCATCAAAGATTTTTTGACTGTATTGTATTGTATTTTTGGGATGGAATGGCGATGGGAAAAATCATCCAATGACAACCCTCGCTTTTGGGCGGATCCCGTTCCTTCAAGCCTTCATACCGGGGCTCGAGCGCCCTTTCGGATAACCCTGGCCCCAGTAGGCTTCGACCCGGCTGGGCCCTTGCTGTTGCTGACAACTCCTTGAGGCGCGCGGGAACAGCGCGCGCCGTCGACGACTTGGGCTTGGTCCGGACAGTTACCGGACGGCCGGACAGCGAGCTACCCATTACTCACTGTCCGCAAGCCCGCGCCTACGGTGGCTGGAAATAAAATACATGGCCGAGGAAACTCAAAATGGTTTTAACAGTGTGGTGTAGTGGTTAACAGGCGCTGTTTGATGCCGAGTTCTTTTAATCTACACTAGTAACGACCGTTTCGTTTCAGCTCTGCTGCGTCGAACGTCTCGAGTCAGCCACGCCTTCGATTTCTTTTGTTCTGACCACGTGACTGAGTGTTGAGATGACGCCAGAACAAAGAAATCGAAGGCGTGGCAAACTCGAAGCGTTGTACGCAAGAGAATCGAAACGAAACTGTCGTAATTTGGCAAGGGAGGCTGGTCCGATTGTTTTGTTTCTGAGTGACATAGGCTATGTTTTGCTCGTATGTACGTAGACTAAGCTGTGGGCAAAAGCTAGTAGTGGAATCATTTGTTCGAAACTCCAACAACACATCTCCAGCGCTTCAACTCTCTCCTTCACGATACCACTCACCTGCTTCTTAATCAAACGCGTCCCGATTCGAGGACGTACTTAATAGGGACGCAGACGTTCAGCGCCAAATATTCGAGTGTTCGAATACAAAGCAGTCTTTAGAAGTTCGTACATACGTTTCATGTGTATGGATTCTATTTATTTGGCGAATTGCTTTTGTTCATTGACTTACATTCTAGTGAAGTACATATATATATCGATACTTTTGTTAGATGTAAGTTAATGGCACGTTTCAAGCTTTGACGAGTACCTATGTAGTTTTCATGTGTACATTTTGTTTTTAGGTAGAAAATCAACATATAATTGTGTCAACATTTAAGTGTGAGACTTTTACTAGCCAAAACTATCTGTGTTTCTTCAGTTACCATTTGAGTTCGAACTAAACTGTGTTGTAATTCTTCTTGTTAACTAATATCACAAAATATATAGGTACAGAAGTCAATCTATATACAAAGCGCGCTCGAGCAACGCACACAAAGACACCGCTCACAGACATGATGTCTCGGTTGCGTCTCGGATCACTCGTCAAACAATTCCGGCTCAAACGCTCATTAGTGTGCGTCCACCGAGCGTAGGTATAAAAAGTTAAGTACATACATGAGATTGTCTTCTGTACCTATCTATTTTGTGTCATAGGTTACAATAATCTGTTTAAATTACAGTAGCCGTTATTACGAACTAACACTGAAATATAATTTAAAAAATTTGGGCAAGTGCGAGTCGGACTCGAGCACTGAGGGTTCCGTACAAACTTACTTATGAAAACAGTTCAATTCACGAATTGAGTCTCAAAGATTTTTCCGAATCGGAGAAAAGATTTTTTTTTTGTGACGTAACTACAAAATTATAGTTTTTAGATTTTTTCCTAAACTTTTGCTGTGACCTTGCTTCATGATAAACAGGATTCTAGGTAAACGGGAAGTACCCTATGAATTTTGATTCCCACGAGACTGATGAAATGTACGTTTTTTGCTACATAAAAAGCCATATATTTTTTTCCCGTTAACTTAGAAATTTGATATTTTTACAGCTTCAAGGGGCCGAAGACTTGACTATATGGTTTTAATTTCAACTTGATACTTTACTACTGAGATAATTGGTCTTGATAGATACGATAGACAGACGGGCGGACGGACAACAAAGTGATCCTATAAGGGTTCCGTTTTTTCCTTTTGAAGTACGGAACCCTAAAAATATGGTTACTCACTTAACTCAAGCTTTCAAAGAAAATACTTTTCATGTTTTTGTAACTCAAAGAAAATATGCTTCATGTTTTTGTAACTCAAAGAAAAGTAAAAAATACAAAAAGAATTTCATGAAAATTTATGAAATAACTTTGAAGCGTCTTTCACGAATGCAGTAAACAAAAACAAGTGGGGTTCAATTTTCAGTTGGTTCTTGAAAGTTTAAGCTCTGCGGCTAGGTGGGTCTCATACAAATAGTTGATGAATGTTGTAAGGGGTGACCAGACGGTTGCAAACTAGCGTTCCAACCAAGGTCACCGTGGTTTATGTGTTTGGGTTGTGTTGTGGCTACATGGATGTAAACCAAGCGCTAACACGTTCGGTGGTTGGGGAAACGCGCCTCCCAACCAACGGCGTTGAAGGTCATGGATTACAACTGCTGTCTACACGGATTGAAACTAGCAAGGTCATCTTGGTTCGGATGTTGGTTTGCAACCATGTGTGTCCAACCATTGTGTCCATCCATGTAGCCACAACACAAACCAAAATCCAACCAAGGTATGAACCCTAGGGCCCTGAAACGAAGGCACAGAAGGAACAGGAGTGAGTTTTAGTTAGTGAAAGTCTGACATGCCAAGTCATTGGATGATTTCCCACCAAAAAAAGAGTTAATATGAAACAAAAAATATACCAACATAAATTAAGTTTAAGAAATACAGCGTGGAAATGCCGCCAGCCTTTTGGGCACATTACCAGTCGATGGCGATGTGGAAGAGCTTTTTGACGCCATATTTTAGTTTGATTTTAGTTGGTTGTAATTAGCGTAGGGTTATTATATTTTTTTGGAATTTACTGTAATTATAGTTTTTAGTTGTGTATGTAATAAGTTAAATTGATTTAAATAATAAAATAATTGATTCCTGAAGCTTAAGAAATACAGGCTTATATTAAGACGAATGTTTTGGAGTGGACGCAGCGTTGGTATGCCTTCAAGCGAAACACACAGAACCGGTCGATCTGGCGACGTTCGGGGGAGGCCTAAGTCCAACAGTGCTCGCCTTTCAGCTGAAATGATCATGATAATTAAGTGAATTCTCAATTTTGACTACGCAATAAGGATGTAAAGACAAGCTAATCAAATTCGCAACAATAAAAACGCGTTTAGATATAACTTCCAGTACAGCATAAACCGAACCTTTGCGTCATAAAGGAGTCGTTATTTACAAGCTATAACACATGTTTTATGATTTTATTCATGGCGGCATCGCCTTGGAATATCAACGAGGTGATTTTAAACGTTAGATCGTGAACGTTGAGAATGTTCTGACGACGTTATAAAGTTCTATTGAACGCGTAGAGCAGCGACTTTTCTTGTCCGCTAGTGGAATGGCAAGCGACGGTATTGCGGTAGAATGTCGTAGAAGATTTTTGTAAGATTTCCTTTTATTGGATTTTGTTTGAGTTATTTTGTGTTTAAGCTACGAAAAAGAGGTTTTTTTTAACTTGGGAAATCATCAAATGACTTCTGTGAAACGAGAGGGGGAAACGTGTTAGATTTTTGGTGGCTGAAACCCGCTAATACATATTTCTTCATCACGTCCTTAGTATTCAAAGGTAAATATAAGGATAAAAGTATCTTATATGCTGTTTCAAAATGTCTAACCGCGTGCAAAACGAAGCTAAGAATTATTTATGAATACAACTTAGAAGCGTTCATAGTAAAGAAAAACAAGTCGAGTTGTGATTCGTATCGCGAATAAATTTCGAGTTTTGCGTATACTAAAACTAATGTTATTTTAGCATACGCCAAACTCGAAATTTATTCGCGATATATCAGCAAAAATATAGCCACCGGGCCATTCAGGCGACGACTGAAGGGTTGTTTTGCACTTGGAGCCAGCTGTTTGCTGGCGCCTAATGCCCGCTATGGCCTACCATTACCTGTGTTGTACTTAGTGTCGTTAGTGTCCAACTTGTGACCTTTTTGAATATTTTTGGGAAAAAATATAACATGGTGTAAACACTATTGGAATCCACTCAGTTACTGATTTTGAACAAACTAAATTCAAGTTTCGACATAATTTCAACATAATTTTTAGTTTATAATCACTACAACCCACTTATGTTTCTTCATTTGCCTTTTGCGTTCAAGGGACACGGTAATTCTTTCAAAAATTTCTGCAGCCGTAGCAGATGAAAAGTTTTTTTTTTTAAGTGGTGTAACCTTGTGGTAAGCAGTGATGCAATCATTGATGGTGAGGCGCACTAGTTTATTAAGAGCCTATTTACTCAAGCTCAAGACGTACGGAGTTGAGTCACCGGTACGTGGTAGACATCCCATCCATACGCACAAAGCGTTTTGGGAACACACTATTGTGCGTACAGCGTCAAGAGAGCGGAATTCCCTGCCGGAGTCTGTGTTTCCAGACATCTACAACTTAAGGGTTTAAGTCAAGATTGAATAGGTTTCTCGTACTTCTAGGCAAGCGTGTCCCATCGTCGACCACATCATAGCTTACCATCGTGTATTATTTAACTGCACAATGTGCGGTCTTCAGTACCGAATTAGGTCAAGAATGGACAAGCATTATGCATTCATGGGTTTTGCTAAAGTTGACTAAGGGATTCCCTCAGGAGGGAGGGCAGAAGTGCCCTCCAGTTTGTGAATACCTCTTAAGTACCATGGCACTCAAGAGGTATGGTTCTAAATGTGATTATATTAATAACTAGCGTTTGCCTGCAGCTTCGCTCGCGTAGGTACATACAATGTAGCCTATGTCACTAAGGAATAAAGCAGTTTTCTATCGGTGAAAAAATTTTAGCAATCGGACCAGTACTTCTATTTATTTGATTGTTTATTTTGTATTTTCTTTTATATGTTTGACATTCTTTATCATTTGACATTGTATTTAATCACTTGTGGACTAAGTAGATATAATGTAAGAATATGTATTTGACTTGTAAGAATCCCTTACCAATAAATTACTATGACTATGACTATGACTATCTCTTACAAACAAAAAAACAAACTTTAGCTCTATATAATATTAGATACTGTAGATAATAATATTCCACAACTATCACACAACGCTGTCTAGTCTGAAGCTAAGCAGAGTTTGTGTTATGAGTGCCATACAACTGATAAACGTACTATATATTTTAAAATACCTACATATATTGGATAAATTACACCCAGACACAGAAAAAATTATCGTGCTCATTACACAAACATTTGTCCTGGGTAGGAATCGAACCCATGGCCTCCGGCATAGCAGTCAGGGCCACTAACAACTAGACCAACAGGCCAGTCAATTAGATTAACTTAATGATTGTTTAAAATTGTTGAAAATCAGTGGTTTTTCACAACGTGTTTCATTGTACGTACAGTTAAAAAAGGGGGATAATAAACGATGATATTTCCTTAATTTAAAATTGGTGCATTTTTTATGTAAGTAAGCGAAATTTAAGCGCTTTTGCTTACCATATATTCAGGTCTGTGGTACCTTTCAGCTGTGAAAATCGAACTTCTAAGTTAACGAATAAAAAAGATACGGCCGTTTATGTCGCTAAAAAACGTATATTTTGATACTCTCAAAGATCGAAATTCATAGGATACTTCCCGTTGACCCAAAATCCTGAAATTTGGCACAAAGCAAGGTCTTACAGCACAGGTATAGGAATAAATCTGAAAACAGTAAATTTGTCGTTACATACGTTACAAAAAAAATGCATTTCGGAAAAATCTTCGAGACTCCATTCGGGAATTGTAGTTTGCACGGAACCCTCAGTGCGCGAGTCCTACTCGCACTTGCCCAGTTTTTTTTTTTTGTTATAAAATTTACCCTAAAATGATGAGATGTCCTTGCAGAGTTTAAAACACTTTGTTTAAAATACAGCCAATCAATACAGCCTATACCTTCATGCATACTAATGACTATACTGTAAGTTACTTTAATTTGATTGATGACATTTAATTATTGTCAAAATGAGGTTGGTTCACGTTATGAATGATTAACTACTACATTAATGTTGACAGACGATTTTAATGTCGGAGGACATTTCTTAAACCTATTCAAGGCTCTTATAAAAGTAATGAATATCATTAAAATTACTGGCCAAGTTTTATATGTTTTATTATTTACACATAAAAATAGTAATAGATTATAAATATTCACTTCTCTTCCACTATAACTGCGAAATGAGAAATTGAAAATAATATAGACGATAGAAAACCTACAATATACATATGTATACCTATTACATAGGTATAATTATCACAGTTGAGAAGAAATATCTGTTATTCTTTTTTGAAAAGTGAAATTGATTTCAAATTTCGAACTAAATACAACTTTAAATATGGCGTCGAGGAACTCCTTCGCATCGCTGTCAACTGGTAATGTGCCCAAAGAACTGGCGGCATTGCCACGCTGTTTGGCAATACTCTCAGTCCGAATCAGTTGCCAGCCTTTGGGTCACTCGATGAGTCAACAAGGCGTTTAGATCTTTATACAATTTGTGGGAAACGGTCCCCACGACGAATTTCAACCCAAAATTTCTCTAAAATATAACTGCCAACAAGTTATTGTTTTACCGCCACTTGAGTTTCTTCGCAGCCGCAGTAACAGCATCAGAACAGCACATATAAATCTAATTTAGTTTAAGAAACACGAATCAGTTACTTACTGAGTTTTGTAAACTTTATGAACTGCATTCAAAAACTTTTAAGTGAATATGTATCGTTTTAAATTGAAAGTTAGATAAAGTTAGTGCCTTTTAGTGAAGTTTTAATAGTAAGTTTGCAAGTTAGGAATGATTTGGTTAACAAAGCATTTGCAAAAGTTTCAATGTATCGTTACTCAGAAACTATTATAGTTTTAGAAGAGAGACTTGAGATTATTAGAGATTAAATACAGTTTTTATTATAGAGATAAATTACACCCAGACACATAACAAATGATCGTACTCATCACCCAAACATTCATCCTGGGTTGGAATCGAACCCCCGATCTGTGGTATAGCAGTCAAGGCCACTAACCACTTACTAGACCAACAGACCAGGATGGAAAGCTGACTCCAATAATCTTAGAAGAATAAAACAGATGATGATGAATCCATGAGGTGGGAAGTCGTCGAATAATTTCTCTCGCTCTGGGTGGAGGGAGCGTGAGGGAGTGTTAGTATTGTTACTTTAGATCGGCCTTTGCGTTTCAAAGCTTCGGTGACTGTTTTAATTCGAACAATTTAATAGCAAGTACCTACATTACATACAGTACATACATTATATATATTTACTTTAGTATAGAACAGTATTAATGTCTATAAGTGTTATTTTTACTCAACTTACTAAATAACTATCATTTATCTTATGTATGTTTTAGGTAGAAGTTTACATATACAATTACGATGTCAACGGCCGTCAATAACCATTAACTTGCCATAAGTTATGTTTTCGTTCTATTGGTGTACCAATTTTATAAAAGTAATGAGAAACAAAGTGACTGTGTTCTGTATCGAAAAAGAAATCAGAAAAGTGTTTTTTTTTTAAATTGATATAAACTAGTGCTTGCCTGCGATCCCGCCTGATGGTAAGCAGTGATGCAATCGTTGATGGTGAGGCGCACTAGTTTATTAAGAGCCTATTCACTCTTGCCTTAAAGACACCTAAATTATAATCAGACGGGAAGACCGCAGCAGGCAAATTGTTCCAGTCCCTCGATGTACGTGGTATAAACGACGAGCCGAGGTATTTCAAATAAACCATTTACCTACAGGAACTTGCCAAAATATCGGTCAGTACAAAAAGTGAAGTTAATTTGCACGTTCCAAAGCTATGGAGAAAAACGTGCAAGAAACTTTATAAAAAAGTTCCTAAACTTTAGTTTAGTTAAATGTACAAACCATGCAATGCACTTGATTCTAAACGAAAAAATAGTACATTTTGATACAAGTGCAGAAAGTTTGCCATTGCGACCTAGGCGGAACTCGCACGAGCCGCAGATATATAACACAGTCATGAAGCCGAGCCCTGCAGTGACAAATTTGCGCGTGTATCTAACGACTTTTTTCAATACACTTACGAAGAAATGAATAAAAGGGGTTCGACCGGCGACACGTGGGGGTCGACGCGCGCCCAGTCTGACACGACAAATGTAATAAAATTGTGGCGGGGAGAGCACGCGCACTTTCCTGCACTAGTGCGGAAAACAGTCTATTGCGTCCCTAAAAGTGGAGTGTATTGAAAAAGAGCTCAAAAAGAAATTTTAAATTAAAAATAGAACAGTTTCTACAAAAAAATATCAATAATTTCCTACAATGACGACACTGGATTTCATATCGGGCACAGTAAATAGACAAACCAAAAAGAAACCTCAAGCACCTACCTACGGTATATCATAATTACAAGATTATATTCATAGGCACGACCCTGTTAAAATTCAGGTCAAGTTTAGGGCACATTAATCAGTTTTTCGGAAACCCATTTATCCCGGGGCCTAGTGCTGAAGGAATACTAATCGGCAGGAACCTTTTGGGAACTGTAGCGGTGTTGAAGCCGAGTTGTTATGTGGAAGATGGATCGTGTTGTTGAATAGGGGTTAGGTTTAGGCGATTGTCACGCGTCTCCACCACAAAATAGAGAGGTACAGAGAATAGATAAGTCAATTTCATGTATACCTACGCTCAGAAATTGTTCTAGGGTCGGCGCCGCTCTGTCCGAGCGCGCTCCGGCGCGGCGATAAATCTATACATCTATATATATAAATAAAATTGAAGTTTCTGTTTTTTATATTGAAATAACTGCTTTTTACTACATGCATAAGAATATATCGACGTAGGAAAACGTATTTGCTGTAAGCCTCAAAACATGAAATGTTCACCAGAGCCAAAAAACTTTTTTGAAATTAGAAAAAAAATCATTACTCATAGACTATACATCGTAGAAACATGATTTTAAAAACGTATTTTTATTTTTCTTCATATTACATGTTGGCAATAAAGATATCTCTCTAACTCAATTATTACCAGTGATTTTGTGGCTTACAACAAACAAATAATTTTTTACAGATCTCTAAAACGCTGTAACTTTAGGGAATTTTCTATGGCAACAAAATATTTAAATTATGTTAATAACTATAAAATGATGTAAATGACATACTTATTTTTTTAAGTAAAGCTATAAAGACGTAAGCCATAGTGAAGAATTATCTTGCATTAATGTTATTGATTTAACTGAATAGAGTGGGAAAAATGTTTTACGAATAAAAGGCAGTTAGTTAGCTGTATTTATTTAATTTGTACTTTCAAAACATAATACAAACTTTATTAGTATAACGAATTTAGAGTGCGGCAGTGAAGATCAGGTAAAGTATTAACAGGTACAGTGTCAGCATCAAACGGCGTGCTTCGGGGGACGCTTACAGCGCGGCAGTGAAGATCAGGTAAAGTATTAACAGGTACAGTGTCAGCATCAAACGGCGTGCTTCGGGGGACGCTTACAGCGCGGCAGTGAAGATCAGGTAAAGTATTAACAGGTACAGTGTCTGCATAACACGGCGCGCTTTTGGGGTCGCTCACAGCGTGGTGGTAGTGAGCATCAGGTAAATCATTACACACAGGTACATCGTCAACATTATCTGGCGTTCTTTGAAGGACACTCAATGTGTCAGCTTTTGAATAATCTGGCGCGTTGTCATCGTCAAGTAAGTGACCATTTCTATCTAATGATATATCTTGTTCACGATCAACAGTTACAGTCACCTTATAGGATGAATGGTCAAAGTGTGATGGCGAGTAATTAAAATATTCGCAATTGTCTATTTTGCACGGTGTCATTTGCTTCATAACTTCTTTAGTAGCTTGAAGATAAGTGTTTGGACTACGAAATGTAGGTAAAGTAGTAAATGTTAGTGTTGGCCTTCAAAAACACTTATCCTTCCAAAATAGCGTAAGCCTCTGTTTAAAAGATTTGCTGACGGCAAGAATGGCGTAAGCAACAAATGCACCAAAAATACTCGATTTTGGTAGACTTACGACAAAAAAGGCACTAATATTGTTCAAAAAACTTACGGCGTAAGTTATATTTTTTTCGTCGTAAAAATATGAGACCCAGACCAATCGACGCAGTATTTTTATCTGATAAAAATGATGTAAAAAACGTAATTTCGATTTTTTGAGGCTTACAGCAAATACGTTTTCCTACGTCGATATATACGGTACATACACCAAAATATATTTTTTTTACAATTTTTGTTGGTCTGTCTGTTTGTCCGGGCTAATCTCTGAAATGGCTGGACCGATTTTGACGGGACTTTTTTTGGCAGGTAGCTGATGTAATAAGGAGTAACATAGGATACTTTTATTTTAGAAAAAAAAAATTCAAAATCCTGTAGTCCACGCGAACGAAGTCGCGGGCACAGCTAGTACCTAATATAAATTGTAAAAATATTATATGGCCACTAAGTCATGTACCTACCTACTTATCTACCTACCTAACTGTTCTGCGTTACGTAAAAACGAACTATCAAAGTACAAGCAAATACCTACATAATAGTAGAGGATACGATTAAGGCCCAAGCGCCCGAAAATTGCCATAAAACAGCTTACTCTTCGGTAACGGCTGGGTTAATCGGTTTGAAAAAAATATATGTTTATTATAGATTCATGAACAATATTATCAACATTTGATTTTTTCGTGCTATTAATACTTTTGTCTGAAAAAAATATTTAGCAATTTTGCAACACAGAAACATTTTTACACATAAAAGTTGGTGGTTAAATATTCTTCAAAGTGAACATTGCATATGTAAATCAATCAATATTTTGCAAAGGAAATGGATTTAAAGCGCTTACCGGGCGCTGCTGGCCGCAAATAAATGCACAGATTTGCGTACTGCCGCCTAGGCGGGTGCGAGAGGTGCGTCCACATATTTTGCTTAAACGTATTTTATGACAAATCTAGTAAAACGCGGATGGGTTGCCTAAGAAATTCCTGGCCTTTATTTATAATATTATTTGCAAAGAATGAGTGTTATTCACATCACTGTTTACATCGAGGGGGAATAAAGCGTATATTACGGTTACGTTATGTTGTCATAGAATTTTGACCTTAAAACGTGCTTACGCTTATCTGTCTCTTGACATTACTTAAACCCTTTGTTTACTTATACAAATCTTGCTTATGGCAACGTTGGCTGGTTTTATATTAATGTAGTTAATTGTAGTAAAAAAAAACTATTAAACGCGCGAAGATTAAATTGCTGTCGTAGATTTCTGAAGTTTTATCACCATCATCAATCATCATGCATTTCCGCCGATATACGTCCACTGTTGGGTATAGGCCTCCCTCAAGCGTCGCCACAATGAACGTTCCTGTGCGTCTCGCATCCATCAGTGTCCTGTAACCATCACCAGGTCATCGGTCCACCTTGTAGGAGGCGTTCCAACGCTGCGTCTTGTGGTACGCGGTCGCTACGCCAGAACCTTTCGGCCCCAACCGCCATCTGTTCTGCGAGCAATGTGCCCTGCCCATTGTCACTTAAGTTTGGCAAGTTTTATAATTTTCTGCAATACAATTTTCTTATTTCGTACCTCAAAGGGAAATCGGAACCCTTATAGGATCATTTTGTTGTCCGTCTGTCTGTCTCTCTGCCTGTCAAGATCCTTTATCTCATGGAGATATCACGTTAAAATTAAAACCATAAACTCAGGTTTGTGGTCCCTTGAAGCTGTAAAAAAATCAAACTTCTAATTTAACAGAAAAATACTACGGCCGTTTCTGTCTCAAAAAAACGTATATTTCATCACTCGCCAGGGAATCAAAGTTCATAGGGTATCTACTTCTAAAAACAGCAAAGAAATTACGATTTGAATCTTCGAGACTCCATTCGGGAATTGGACTATTTACATAGGAAAGTTTGTACAGAACCCTCAGTGTGTGAGTCTGACTCGCATTCGCCCAGTTTTTTTCTTTTATAGGAATCTTTTCCTGGCAATCATTTAATATTGTTATTGTCACAACAAAAACAAAATAAGCAAAATTTGTTCAGCCGTTCACGCGTTACGATGTGATCAAAGGAAATAGAAATTAATTTAATTGATTTTTGAAATTCCATTTGAGCGTGTTTCTTGCGTGATTGAATTGCTACACAGCTTTCATAAAATACATACAGACACTCGGAGGGAGACGAGTTCGTAACATCCGTAGCATGTACCGATCGTAGACAATAGCGTCCATATAGTTCATAGCATATAGCTCGTAGTTTGTAGAGTCCATATTTCGTAGCTTATAGCATCCATAGTTCGTAGCCTGCAGTATCCGTAGTCCGTAGCCTGCAGTATCCGTAGTTCGTAGCCTGCAGTATGCGTAGTTCGTACCCTGCAGTATCCGTAGTTCGTAGCCTGTAGCGTCCGTAGTTCGTAGCCTGTATAGTCCATTGTTCGTAGCTTGTAGCGTCCATAGTTCGTAGCCTGTAACATTCATAGTTTGTAACCTGTGGCGACCAGAGTTCGTAGCCTGTAGCATCCATAGTTCGTAGCCTGTAGCGTCTATAGTTCGTAGCCTGTATCGTCCATTGTTCGTAGCCTGTAGCGTTCTTAGTTCGTAGCCTGTAGCGTCCATAGGTCGTAGCCTGTAGCGTTCATAGTTCAGAGCCTGTAACATCTATACTTTGTAGCATATTATATTGCATCCATAGGACTAAGTAATTGAACGGGAATTTAAAGTCAAGATGTAGAGACAATTCACATTGAAATAGTTTTTGCAATTTTTGGAAAAGGATATGTGTTGTAGATGCTTAGAAACTTTTGGTTTGTAAAATGCGACCTCAAATTTTCGATATCTGTACAGCGTGCCTTAAAGTTAATATTTTATGAGTTATATAGGTATTTAGGTTAATATTTTTCAATACACTTCTTCGAAAACTGACTCTTATCGCCTTATCTCTATTCGTCTAAAACCTTCGTGTTTTTTTTTATTTATCGAACCAAGGGCTTTTTTTACTGATTTTGTCGCTGGTAAAGTAGTTTTCTGTTCCATAACACCCTCGCCTGCGGTCCGTTTCCTGACCACCATAAGCAGCGCTTGCAATGAAAAATGTACTGTTTATTGTAATGCATTTTAATTTTCGGACGGTTCTAAATTGGTCGTTTCCTATAGAGAAGAACCGACAAGAAACTCCATGATAACACTTTTAAAAAAAATAGTTGTTCTTACAATATTTCCATATTACAGTATAAGTAGATATTATGTAAAGACAGTCAGACAAACAACAGAATCTGTATACTAAACCACTACATGACGATACATATTTTCGTTCATATTACATTTCGCTGAAATCGTCCTTTCGGGCATAAACACAAAAATTCATCCTCCATTACCAGAGGTTCCCCGAACAAGCACTTTCAGACTTTTTGCCTCACAACCTCGCTGTAAAACCGGGGGATTTTCAGCTTCGAACAGTTATAATCCCCCGGGAATATTTACTGCGAGTAGTGGACCACTAACTACCCTACTATTAGTTAATATCGGGTTAGGGAGCTGTTTAAAAACGATTATGGTTGGATTTAAAATGTTCGCTTTGTATTCAGCTGCTTTTGTGGCAATATGCTGGAAAAGAATTACGAGTAATTAAAGTTCAGTTAAATTAGTATGATTATGAAGACCGTTTAGCACGGCCGCAATATTGTTTTGACTATAGGCCTTGATAATGCGATTTTCTTGTAAGATAAAGTCAATTTCTGTTGGTGGTCATTTGAATTATACGTTATCTAAGTCTTTCACTGAACTCCAATATTGACATTTTAATATCCATTTTATTCAAGCTAGAACTACATTAGACCAACGCACACGTCTAACACGCCTGATTGGTCCGTAGAACCACGTCCCATGGCGTCGCGTGGTGTGGTTCCAATGTAGCTCTACAAGTCTATTTTCCATATAAAATGTTTGGAGACCGACGCGCCGAGATCGGCGTGTGTGGCACACGCGTGCGCTTTGTAGTTCTATCTTAAACGTGGCCATACTGCCTGCGTTCTGCATTCTCGTTGCCTAGTGCGAGTTTGTTTTACGTTAACGTGATCGACACGTTTCTGACGTTGGGCGTGGCGCTCCAATTGGGCCACTCCAAGTTCTTAGCCAATCAGAGAGTCAAATGCGGTAAACATTCGATCGCGTAAACATGAAAACCACCCCCAATCAGCGTACTGGGTACTTTTCTCATTGACAACGATGTAAAAGTTCTTTATAAGTATTCTATGGTTATTTTCTGTTGCAAATACTAAACAAGAAAAATTAAAACTAAAAAAAAATTAAAATTATAAATACAACTAAGGCAAAAACTCCCAACTCAAATATGGCGTAAAAAACCCTCCGCATCGCTGTTGATTGAAAATTTGCCCAAAGTTTGCCGTTTTATAGTAATGCCTAAAGTCTGATCGTAGTATTGTCAACTAAGCGTGATCACATCAGAACTGAACATATCCGCAGGAAAAGCAAGGCTACACTCATAGCCCAAAAATCACCAAACTTAAGTGGCAGTGGGCAGATGGTGTGTTTGGATGGTCTAACATACATAGGGAATCCGATAGATGCGGGACGCTCAGGATCGGTCATTGTGGCGACACTTGGGGGAAACCTTTGTCCAACATTGGACGTCTTTCGGCTGAAATAATGATGATGATGATGAACTATGGTTACACAATCGTAATGTTTTTACGTCAACGTAACAAGCATAGGAGTAGAACTTCTTGTTCGAAGCAGATTTCGAATAGCTCAGTATGGGAAGCTTCAAGTTTCGAGTGAATAATATTTATTCTTTCAATAATTTCAAGCTTCGCCAAGCCATCATCGACTACTATCGCTGTTTGCCTTTATGACCCAGCCACAACGCGAGCTCGTCAATAACTATGTATTTTAAAAATAAAACTATTATTCTGGTTTAATATACCTATCTCTCATCACACATTTCTCTTGTCCCCAGGTCCACACAGCAGTCCAACAAACCGGCTTTAAAAGGGTAAAGAGGGGATTTCGCCCCCTCAGGCTTCCAGAGCCTGCGCCCGCGCCGGCGGCAGAACCCCGCGACCCCTACTTTCCCCTACAATGGTACTTGAAGAATACGGGACAGAACGGGGGCAAACCCAAGCTGGATTTAAATGTGGAAGCAGCTTGGGCGCTGGGGTATACCGGAATCAATGTAACAACTGCGATTATGGATGACGGTTAGTATATTTTCAATACACGTACTCGAAAACCCATTCTTATTTCACTGCTTTTACGCAATAGTGCAGAAAAGCGCGCAGCCTCTCGCAAATTTACTACATTTATCGTATAAGGCTGGGTGCGCGTCGACCCCCACGGGTCGCCAGTCAACCCCCGTCTATTTATTTCTTCCTAAGTGTTTTGAAAAAAGTGGTTTGATACACGTGCAAAGTCACTGCAGCCTACAAACTTCATCCAACTGTTTTGGATTTTATTATCATGGTCATAAGTAATTGTAAAAGTGATACATTCTACCCTCGTAAAATAAGACAGTAACCTTAGGGAGATGCTCCGAGCTTTCTGTGCTCCGTTCAGATTTTAATATACAATACACAATATATATAATATACAAATACAATATTGGATTGATATAGAATAACTTAAAAAAAAAAATCCTTTGACTAAGCAAACATACAGGCAAATAAATGTACTTATTTTATCCAAACACGTGAAAAATAGGTAGAGTCTGTCTAATAAGTCAACCGACTTGGATAATTATTAGGGTAAAATGAAATCTGATGTAGTCGACGCGGGTTCAATAATCAAGGTTGATTATGAGATATTGATCATTGTTTACTACTAGAAGAACCTTACAAAAAGTTTCGAATACACGTATTTTTTAAATAATTAATAATTATAAAAAATTCCCAAGTCGGTTACTTTTTAGACAGTCATACTATACCTACGTTATTTTTACCTGCTTCTGGCAACTTTTGAAATCACAAAGTAAATATCAATACAGTGTGTAGTCATCACAAGATATGTAAAAAGCACAGTTCTCATCCAGTTTTAATTTAATAGTGAAAAATTGTTTTCTTCAATACAAATTATACTAATATATTACTAATAATATTACTAATTTTAAACAACTAAATAACTATAATTACAGTAAAAATAAAAAATAAAACCCTATGCGATGTGGAAGAGTTTTTAACCTCTCAAACCCCAAACGAACCCCGGCGTTTGCGCGTGATTTCGCGCCATTCGGTTGAACACTAAGATTATTAAAAGTCCGCGAAGATTATTAAAATTTTGAGCGTTTTATTTATTGTTTATGTATCTAAAAATGTAAATAAGAAATTCTTCATTAAGTAGTCTGTAAATTTCGAAAATAAGCATATTATAGCTTTTTAAATGCTTGGGGTCTCAGGGGTCGCCTTATTTTAGTTTGTTAGTTAATTATAATAGTGTAGGGTTTAGTTTTTTTTTTAATTTTACTGTAATTACAGTAATTTAATTGAACAAAAACAAGGTTCCAAGTTCTAATAACAAAATTTCATATCTCTTAAAACATTCTACAGAAACTGTGCTACCTTTTTTAATGAATATTAGTTAGGAAAACATAATTACGTCCTATGAGAGGGTAATAATGAATATATTATATCAAACTCAAAGTGACTTTATTTGATACGTTTTTTATTAAAAACGACTTCAGATTCCTCTGACATTATAATGTGAAGGAAAATAATTTGTTTTTCATAAAGCTCATCCGTCTTAAAAAAGTAATTTCGTGTTTTTGTTGAATTTAATTTTATTGTAGTCAGTAACATACCTCCCACACTAATTTAAATTGACTTAGGATACGTTTGTACGGTACATCAGGGATCGACTCTCAGCCCTTACCTCTTCCTGATGATAATGGACGCTCTAACATCGGACAATCAGGAGGAGGCTCCCTGGTGTATGCTGTTTGCCGACGATATTGCGCTGGTTGCCGAGAGTAGCCTAGAGGTCCAAAACAGATTGGAGGTGTGGTGGCACAGACTGGAGAGTGTTGGCCTGAAATTGAGTAGAACTAAAACAGAATACTTGTTCTGCGATTTCGGCGGTCTCTCCAACCCTGTGCCATTAGCTCTCGCCGGAACGCCCATACCAATCTGTTCCGACTTTCGGTACCTCGGGTCGCTCGTCCAAGGGGATAGTGAGGTAGACTGAGACGTAACAGGATGGATGAAATGGCGACAGGTCACGGGAACAACTTGCGACCCGTACATGCCCCTCAAGTTGAAGGGTAAAATTTACAAGTCTGTCATAAGACCTGTCATACTGTATGGATCAGAATGTTGGGCTGTGAAATAGAAGGATGAGAATGTTGAGATGGATGTGTGGCGTGACGAGAGTGGATAAATTGAGAAATGAGTATATTTGAAAGTGGCGCCAGTGACTGAAAAGTTAAAAGGTAATCGGTTGTCTTGGTATGGTCATGTGAAGAGGAGAGATGAAGCGCATATTACCTACTAAAAGAGTTCTGAGTATACATGTAGGTGGATGGAGAGGGAGAGGGAGGCTGAAGAAAAGATTTGTTTTTGTTGGAATTTTATTTTATTTTTTTATTACTTTAATAAATGTAAATATTTTCTACGTTAAAAAAATGTACTGCGCCTTCCTTCCGAGCTACATAATAGGGAGAACGTACTACTGGCAAAAAAATGATGTACTACCACCACTAACTTTTAAATAATACAAATATTTAAGGATTTATATTAGAAAAGATCTTGTTACTATTTAGGTAAAGTCGAACATGAACAGCAAAGTTTTTTTTTATACTAACTAAAAAATAGGAGTTGTTCTGCTCACCTCTTGAAAGATTAAAAAATAATTTGTTAAACTTGTTGCAGGTGTCGACTACATGCATCCAGACTTGAAGTACAATTATGTAAGTATTCAAATTAATTGATTATTGTTTACTAATTTTTAAGTAGAAAAAAATAATAATGGAACCACATTGAGTACTCTTCTAAACTCAAAAAAATAATAATAACACGGTTATCTACAGCTGAACACAAAAGTATATTCTTAATAGTTACAATGTGAACATACAGAAAAACTTAGACTGATAGATACACTTTATTGTTCACCAATAATAAAATTAAAATAAGAATTTAAAATTATAGAGTGTCACAATGAGCGAATTTATCACTAAAAGCGCCACCTTCGTATTTTAAAGTCGGTTAAAATAGTATTTAATATTCCATTTCCCTTTTTACAATAGTCTCTCTTCATTAAACAGAGACAAGTTTAAATCAAACACAAAAAGTCTTTCAAAAGCAATTTTCCCCTCCTTACCATTTAAAAAAAGAAGAGCCTACCTTAATTCGAAGTACACGTTAAATTAAACAAAGATTCGTTTATTCTTAATAAAAAGTATACGCGTTTTATCACCCTGTTCCACGAAATAAGAAGTAAGATTTGTTCCACGGTTGAATTTTAAATGAATACCTTCACGGCTACTGAACATCTTCAAATATTTAAAGACGGCGCTAAATAATACTTTCGTGTAAATAGGCGCTTTTCTTTGCTTAGTAATATCAGTCGTAGTGAATGAGAACTAGGGCGCGCTTTATTTACAAAGATGGCGGTATTATTTTGAATTTGGAATCGTGGTTGTTTTATTTTTGACTTATCAAATTAAAAAGATATTGCTTTGTTGAGGAATAAATTAAAAAAGATGTTTACTATTTAAAAAAAAATGTTTTATACAATGAAGGAAAGTATTTTTTTTTTTGTGCTTCAATTCAATGTAAAGTCTATTCAAGTACCCAATTACTATTTTTGTTATAATAACAATACATTATATTTAAGTTTTAAAGTTTAAAACAAAAGTCACTTTGAATCTTATTTCTTCAGTGTTAAAGCTTTAATTTGAGCATTTTCTTCTATTTCACTATTAGAAAGCAATTTCACCCATGTAGGCATACGTGTATTAATTTTCAAATAATTTGGTTTTCTTAATTAAAAAATGGTATCTTCTGTTTGTTGTGTCCAATGACACTTACTAAGTATTATGGATTCAAGAGAGTATAGATTAGAATTATTATACTTCCTACTAGAAAAATGATAAATATTGTGTAGGTGGACACCTGTTGGACGTTAAGTGCAAACAATGTGAAAAATTGAACTCTATCTCCATTTATCGATCATAAAGTGCTCAAAATCTGATCTATTATCAGAATCAGAATCAGAATCAGAATCAGAATCAGAATTTTATTTGTAGAACATAGGTACAAGGAACATAGGAAGATCTTACATAAATTAAATGAGCGCTATGTTTTGCCGTGAAGGCGTACAAATGTTGAGATCATAAGATCGTTAAAAACTAAAAATAAACTAACTAAATAAAAAACAAAATTAAACTCTCACAAGAAAAAAGAAATAAAAATAACTATTTTACATTTACATTTTTTTTTTTATATATATATATGTATTTATAATTAAAGAAAACTTACTTAAAATTTAGGAATCAGTCTTTAAATATTTAAAATATAATATTATTATATAAAACAATTATTACATGCAGCATGCATGTAAAATATTAAAATACATCTTTTAAAAAATCTTCTACAGAATAGTAACATTTTTTAAGTAATAGAGAGTGGAGACTTTTCTTAAATTGTAATAGGGGTAAATTTTTTATACTATCAGGTATTTTATTATAAATTTTCGGGGCCATCCCAAAAAAACTCTTTTTCATTAAAGCGGTTCTGCATTTTCTGACGCACAGTTTATTCATATACTGAGAACGCATTGGGGTCTTTTTAACATCAGATAGTTTTTTAAATAGGTTTAAATTGATCTTAACAAACAAAGCAGTTTCGTAAATGTACATAGCTGGCATAGTCAGTAGTTTTAATGATTTAAAATGAGGTTCACATGTTTCGGTAGTTTTATCATAAAAAGAGTTTTCGTATCGCATTTAGGTTTATAAAAATCTTGAAGCAAAATTCTTTTTAGAAACAACAGACGCGAAGTCTTGTTTAATATCGTTCCTGTAGACACTTTTATTTTACTTAAGGCAGAGCGCAAACGTGGACACTTTTGAGTCTTGTGTTACCGATGAATATTGGATTTTTACAGAACCAGTATGAAATCATTCACTACCTGCGCATACGTAAACATTTATATATAATAATACTTTGTGTTATTAATTATTATTTTATTGTTTCTTTCAGTTTCGTTCATTCTTGTGTCCAGTTGCCTCCACTTTTAGAACATACTCATAACGATCAAAAAGTGTTCGGCGTCGGTAACTAGAACAAAAAGTGTCTTTGTTTGTGCAGCGGCTTACCAAAAGATTCGATTACGTCTAAAAAGAAGTCTGTCCTTGAATTTGATTTTATCATATTTCTTCATGAACTTGTCATTTGAATTTAATTTCGGACTTATTTTATGAATATTTTTAGCCGTATTGCTGTAAGATTTTTATGGAACTTCGAGTCCTTATAAAATTAAATTTCATTTAACTTATAATTGAATTATCGCCCTAAAATAAGCCTGTGTTGTTTTAAATTTAGTTTGAGAGCGACGCGAGTGTTTTTGTGGTTAATGGCGTTGATTAAGTTTGGAAAGTTAGGATAGGATGAGTGATTAGCTTTTATTGATGGGAATTTCAATTTACTTCTTATTAATAAGAAATATAACAAGTTAACTTATAATCGCATGTAAACAACAAAATGAAATAAATTATTTACTACTTTAATTTTTTTTTATGGTATGTAAATAATTTATGTCATCTTGATCGCGATCTTTTTTTAAAAACAAAAAAAAAACATTTTTTTTAATAACGTAAAAAATGATCGCTGGGTCTGAATAAGCTCTTAATCCAAAAAAATAACGTAGCTCTGCTCTGGTATTCTGATAGGACCAATGATGATGTCATAAACATACTTCCGGAATACGGATTAAAATACAATAACAGTGATGACCAACTTAAAAATAAAGTTTTTGTTTTTAGTACTCGTAATATAAACCAGTGCTTGACTGAGATCCCACCTGACGGTAAGCAGTGATGCAATCGTTGATGGTGAATCACACCACCTGTTTCATAAGAGCCTATTCACTCTAGGCTTGAAGACATCTAAATTGTTATCGGACGGGAAGACAGCAGTAAGCAAATGGTATCAATCCTTCGATGGTCGTACACAATTTATGTGTGAATTAAAATATATACCTAATAAAAAATTATATACAGTAAATTAATTATTATTATACTGACAAATTGGATGTATTGCCAAGGAGTTTTTACACTACTTCATCTTCCCACTCAAAAATTAAAATACTTCTTCACTTTAATACTGACTGGTCTACAGACTGGTTGGTATGGTATGATTGGTTGATGGTATGGTAAGTACAGAATTTAAAAAAATAATCAAATTGTACTAATATACCCAGAAATCGTAAACCCGAAAGCTGCCACACAAACCTCTTTAGTTCAGAGTTCTCGAGACGCCGTAAACCGGGACAGATGGAGACGCATCGCAAGGGCCTCACTCGCCAAATGAAAATGCTATATCATCAACCACGACCACTCTGTCAAGAGTGAACGACTAAGGAGGAGGAGGACCCCGAAAAACCTTATAGGTTATATAATTGATAGTATACCTGGCCAGTATGCACCTAAAACATTCATAAACGCTGGTTTTAACGGTAAATTCTCAATTTTAACAATTGTTTTCGAATAGCATTTCAATTGTCAAAGATTTTATTGTATCACCTAGAATCTGTTTTCGGTAATTACTAAGTTAATTAATCTTTATTCTGCCTTAATTCTGAGCTTAACTGTGCGTCTGAATTCATTAGGATTAAGCGGGGATTTCGCACAATTACCATTAGTCGCTCAATTTGGTTAAACTCAGAGCTCGAGGTTACTTCTAAGTGAAGTTTTTCGTGTGGTTCAATAGAGTGATTATGGCAATATACCCTGAGAAACTGTCCCTAGGATTTTTGCCGTAATGGTTAATTGAGCCTGTAGTAGTTTTTTCTGAAGTTACAGTAAGGATTTATTTTGGACTATATTAGGTACTTAACTAAACGTAAACAATCTTGATATGTCTATTTATTTAATACTAGCGGTCCGTCCTGGCTTCGCACGGTTTTTACTAAGGATCCCTAATCTTTTCTAGCAATAAATATAGTCTGTGTAACTCAGGGTGAATGTAGCTTTTCAATGGTAAAAGAATTTTGAAATTGGCACAGTAGTTTTTGAGTTTATTTATTACAAATACACACACATATACACAAACAAAAATATAAATTTTACCACTTTATAATATTAGTGTGTAGTGAATAATAGAAGTGTAAATAAATCGTAAAAAAGACATACAAAGATTATTTAAATTTAGTTAATTAGCGAACATCGATTAAGGTAAATACCTAATTGAAAAAATTTCTAGATATAATTTTTAGACAATTTTTCAGACACGTTAATATTGATTATATTTAGTTAACTACCTTTTTTTATGGTGGGAAAAATCATGCATTGACATCCCCGCCCTCGGCGGAGCGGGAGATAGTGTCAGACTCTTACTGACTAAAAGATCCACCCCGTTCCTTCTAGCCTTCATACCGGGGCTCAAGCGCCCTTTCGGATAACCCTGGCCCCAGTAGGCTTCGACCCGGCTGGGTCCCTGCTTGCTGACAATTCCTTGAGGCGCGCGGGAACAGTGCGCGCCGTCGACGACTTGGGCTTGGTCCGGACAGTTACCGGACGGCCGGACAGCGAGCTACCCATTGCTCACTGTCCGCAAGCCCGCGTCTACGTTGGCCGGAAATCGGGATCAGAATCCCGGCAACGGCGGCGGCGATAACGCCGTTGCCTGATGCGTTCGGCCTCCTCCTTTGCGAGCATTACTGCTTCGCAGAAGTCGGGGACCGCCTGCCACTCCTCCTCGCTCCGGACCATGGCCTCAACCAAGGCCCGGCGCGAGAGGTCTCCGCCGCTGATCGCCCCCACGAGGGCACGGCGATGCTCCGCCCAAGCAGGGCACACCTCGACTGTGTGCTCCACCGTGTCCTCCGGGCGTTCCGCACAGTGGCGACACCCGGGCGTCACTTCCGCATGAATCGAGTGCAGGAATCTCCCGAACGAACCATGTTCGGTGAGTACCTGCGTCATGCGGAAGGTAAGGACGTCGTGAGGTCTTTCCAGCCACGCCTCAAAGAGGGGACTTACCGCCATTAGTTAACTACCTAAAAAATTGAGTATAGCTGTCTTGGCTCCACTTACGTCTTTAGTTAACGCTCTATTTATTAATGCACCTGACCTGCTTGTCTGACTGTCGGACAATTACTGCCGCAGCAAAAAGCGCAGGATATTTTCTGCGTCTCAGTGTCGCACTGTTGCCCGTGCTGTCTCGAATACTCTAAACTTTGGCTAAACTAAATGATTTCTTGGATTCTAATCCAACAAATGAGCTGTTTGCGGTGGAATGAAAGATTTTTTTATTTACATGTCAAGAGCACCTACTGTGAAAGGGATCGATATACAAGTTGTTTATAATTTAATAGTTTGTTTTTAGTTACTGCAAATGGTTGTGTAACCGTTGTAATAAATTAAAATAAATAAATGAACCTGGCTATCGGATAAAGAAAAATTGTTTCGAATGTGATTGGTAGTTACAAATAATAGCGCGTTTAAACAAATAAAAAATCTTCTGTTTTATTTATTTATTTATTTTACAATTTATGTACACACAAAAATAATAGAAACAGACACTTAATACATAAGAGACGTTAGTATAAAGGTACTGCTTATTTCCAAAGAAATTTCTTCCAGCAGACCTGCGAAAGGAGAAATCAAAAAGAAATGTAGACCATAGTGTGTAGGAAGCAAAAGAAGAATGTGTGAAGTCTTAATCCAAAGTCATATATAATTATATATACCTAAAAAACGTTTTATTGTATTGTATATAGTCTAGATATAAAACGTTTACTCTCTCAAAGCAGATACCATATTAAATTAAACAATCATCTTATGTTATTCATGGGGGAAGAAACACACACGGTAGAAGATATAAGATACATATGTTTGTAAATACGTCTGGCCGATTCCAGGTATAAAAATAATAGATCAGATACCGAACATTACTGTATATCTTCAAACTAGGGTTGTATATTGAAAATAGAGGTTATATCGAAACCGAATTCGTAATTGAAATTTTTAAATTTGGATAGTCGGAATCAAACTAAAATCGACGGTACAGGCGGAGACCGAAGCGTTAAATTAAATACCACTCCAACTAATAAAAAACTCGAATAAGCATGAAAAGTAAATTCTCATCATTCTAAATACGAAACGAATCAAGTGAAAAGTAATTAATAAATTAAGACGAGGGAAGGAGGTTCCCCACTTGATAAGTACAACATGTATAATACCTTCGATATAAGTTCCGATTATTTATCGGGATCGAAAGTGCAAAATCAATCAAGACTTCAAAATTTTCCCACAAAAACTATTCTTCTATTCCACTACCACCAACAATCCACCATTCCACCACCACCAACAATCCACCACTCCACCACCACTCCACTTCACTTCCAGTTCCATGGGATGTACGAAAGTGAACCCCGGGCACCCCGCACTCCCACCCGGACCAACAGCGGGATATTTCATTGAATGACTTTCCCACCTACAAAAACAAAACTCCTCTTTCACTCTCACTTTCTTTTCCCCATCTCCACAACATCTCTACTTCGAACATTGATCTAAGGTTGTCCAGAAACGACACTATAAAAGTCAAAACGACTAACCTTTAATTTTATACGTCAACAGAATCTCGTAGGATTTTATTGAAATTGAAAACGGGCCCTTTTCAAACAACTTCAGTGGTTATAAAACAGAACGGTTGAATAAGCTTTTGTAATTCGCCCCACACTCTGCCCGGGTAGCAACAACAATAACCGGGTAAAGTATGAAACACTTTGTTTGTATGAATTTTAAATGCTAGCCATTTTTCGAGCTTATTTTTATTATCTGCTTTTCATATACATAAATTACCATGTTGTTTGATACGCATAATTGTGTATGTTTAAAAATATATGAACAAACATTTGCCGGCTTTGTTAGCTACGGGAGTTGGTTTTGAAACATAACAGAGCAGCAACATATACTATGTTTGTTTCTGAACCCTTATTAGAATTTTTATCTTAATGGGATTATAATAAATTTTAAATATTTTTTCCTGTAACGAGTGGAAGAAGTGTCCCGCTCTGGGTGGAGCGAGAGGGAACGTCAGACTTTTACTGACTAAAACCTAATGTTTTTTTCTGTTATGATATTATTAACTGCGTGAGCAGTGTCCTCTGTAGGACTGTATAGTTAGTTAGTGTGTGTTTCGATTATATCATGTCGCCCCAGTACCATATACGAGTAATATGGTTGTTGTCTCATTATAAAATATGTTTACTGTTAATTAGTTATTATGATTTCCCCCATAACCCATCACTCGCAGTTATCGCCTTGCTTTCTATGGCCGCAGGGAATCTTTTTAACAATCCTGTAGAACTAGTAGCAACTATGATGATAGATGGCATTTCTTTAGATACAATAGCAAAAAGAAAAGAAAATGAAAGAAAACAGATTCCTTTGTACAATACACTTAAACACTGATTAAGTGTATACAAAACAATAAATAAGCAAAAAATAAATAAAATAGTGTGTCTCATGGCTACTCCAAAATAAGTTTAGTTCAGCGTAATTGCTAGAGAACTAGTGCCTGACGCTGGTTTTCAACTTAGCCTGAGGTTGTAACGTTACAGACGTAAATTAGTTTTGTAATGTAATGTATAACGGTGCGTATGCCTGCATGCGGCTTCGGCCGTGTGAAAATAGAAAATATAATAATCATAGCCTATGTTAGAGTCTGTTTAAAAAGTCAAACGACTTGAGTAATTATTAAGATAAAATGACATTTGATGTAGTCAACACTGGTTCAATAATTAAGGTTGATTAAGGGATCTTGATTATTGTTTACTAACAGAAAAACCTTATAAAAATATAGAATATAAGTATTTTTTAACTGATTAAATATTATACAAAATCCCCAAGTCGTTTGAATTTTTAAATAGACTATACCCACAATTTTGAACCTTAAAATCTTGTTTATTATATTTTTTCAACTAATGGCTTACTTATTCTTGTTCTTGGTTTGTCGTAGAATGCGGAGGCTTCGTACGACTTCAGCAGTAACGACCCGTTTCCCTATCCGAGATACACAGACGACTGGTTTAACAGGTAACTAACTCTTTAATGTATTCACTTTAGATAAATTTAATCTTTGTGTGATAAGCATGATCATTTGTTCTGTGTCTGGGTGTAATTTATCTATACTATATATGTATTTAGAAATATATAAGTATGTTTATTAGTTGTCTAGTACTCATAACACAAGCTCTGCTTAGCTTGAGACTAGGTGGCGTTGTGTGATAGTTGTGGAATATTATTATTATTATTCCTCGGGGCTCATTCGGACATACTCGTACGTCACACACATCACATTTAATAAAAGAACTTGGTAAATCAACTCCACGGTTTTTTTAAATGTTTCTCTTTTTTATACATCCTAACGATATAATTATTTTCAAATCTAGACCAACCAAGGTTGTCTGCTACATTAAATAAAATATTTAACTCCATTACAAATTAATATTTCACTTTATATTTAATGGAAATGGTGTAGTTACTTAGGACTTAGTACCCACATTAATTAGTACTAAGTACTTCGCTGTGTGTAATGTAGATTTAATAGTTGTTAGTTTAGGTATTCTATAGATGTAAGGGTTAAAACTTAGCGTTTAATTTCTGGGTGGAAATTAAATTCGCCGGGTTAGTTCAACGAGTAGAGTAGCAGAACGATAGTAATCTAAATTAGAAAAGTTATGAATTCTTAATTGCAATTTTCATTGAAAATAAGTCTCTATTATAAGTGTTCGAGTAGCATAAGGCCTCAAGCTTTTATTTAGTTTTACCTGTCCCGATGTTTGTCTGTCATCAAATCTTGCGAATTAAATTTGATTCACTTTCCGGTTACCGATTGAGCTGAAATTTTGCATGCATGTGTAAATCAGATGACAATGCAAAATTATTATGACATGGAGCTGATCTGATGATGGAACCGGAAGGTGGCTATAGGAGCTTGGTAGTTAAACGACACAACCCCATCGAGTTTGGGCTCGTATGATTAGTCTTGACGAGTATTAATTATATAAGTATACTTATACTGTGCTATAAAAGCTTGCTATGAAAAAAAAATTTTCATTAAAAACTTGTTTTTATTATAGCTAGCCCGTATTTTCCTACTGCTGGGAAAAGGCCTCCCTCCATTTCTTCAAAAGGTCACGATTCCTCACTGATGGCGCTCGATCTCTTCCTTAAGAATTGGAAAGAGAATTGCCAATTCTTAAGGTAGACGTCCAGGTCGTCCTGTCATTCCCTGCGTGGGCCACCGCGTCCTCATGTCGCTGTATCTGTTCACCAATCCTGTATATTACTAATTCACAGTTCGTTTGTCGAATATTCGTAGTCTTATTCCCTCATTGGTCTCGTGGATGCAAGTGCGACTGTTGAGTCTGGGGTCTGGTTTTCGATCACCCGGTTGAGAAAAAACTGAGCTAGGGTTTTTTTTTTTTAATTTAATAGAAATTAATCTGTAGTAGCTCTTAGTTTCACACGATGAGCAATAAGTAGCTCGCCGTCCGGCTGTTCGGTAAGGATCGAGTTCAAGTCGACGGCGCGTAGTGTTCTACGAAAGCTTCAGAGAGATGTCAGCAAAACCGTACAAGGTTCAGCAGGGTCGAACTCTACTGGGGCCATGGGATGACTTTTGAAAGGGAAACGAGTAAGGCATGGCAAAGAAAGAACATAGGCGTAGTTTTAGTCGGTAAAAGTATGACACGCTCTTCCGCTACACCCTAAAGCGGGAGAAATCATTGGATGATATCTCAACTCTAAAAAAAACATTTGATTTCAAAACGTCTAAGGTTGTCTAATTGTTAATTCGAAGACATGTGACATTTACCAAACCGCATTGGGCCCGCGTGGTGGATTACGGCATTCCTTCTCCAAGAGAGGAGGCCTGAGTCCCAGCAGTGGAAACATTAAAAAGGCTGACGATGAAGATTGTCAAATCAACTCCAGGACAATATCTGCCAAAACCACTTCTGTTTACAATTCCCTAAAACATCTTTCCACGCCATTTATATAACTCACAAATACGCTCAGATATATTGACACAAATATTGCTGAAACCTCCACAATATTACGTTTTCCCAAGAACGCTGTCAGTTGTCGAACACTACACGACTTTGCGACTTTTCCACTTAGGCATCTGTCTTTGATGAGTTCCAGTTGTCAAGTTATGTCTTCACATTTCGAGTGAGGTTGTGTTGAAATCTTGTAGAAGTAAATATTACGAATGCGATACGGCTGTCAATTGTGTTTTCAAGTGCAGGGTTTTTTTTTTGGAAATTTTATTTCTTAAACTACTGCTTCAAATTGAATGTAATTTGAAATATAACGTGTTTATGCAATGCATGCTTGTTTATATCTAGTTTATACATAACGAAGTTATAGGGGGTCGAAAACGGCCTGAACTGGTTCGAGATAAAAATGTTTTTATAATAAAAAAATAGCCGACTTCACTAAAACGATCAAAATACGAGTAACTTTAATTTCGAAAGCCTTTCTCGGTATTGTTTGTTTCTTATTTAACATTAGCAGCAAATTGCTCAATGCCGTCATAATTTAAATAATGATTTTTTGATAAATGGTATGAATTATTTTTTGAAGTGGGAAATTATTATATGATTCCTCCCGTTTGCATAGAGCGAGAGGGAGTCTTAGGCTTTGACCTATTAAAAAACACCTGTATTCCTTCAGATGCTTTTTTTAATGATGGGAAAATCATCAATGACAACCCCCGCTCTTGGGCGGAGCGGGAGATAGTGTCAGACTCTTACTGACTAAAAACCCACTCCTGTTTCTTCAAGCCTTCATACCGGAGCTTGGGCTCTTTTCATACCAGGGCCATGATACATTTTTATAATTTTTTTCTTTCGCTAACCAAAAAACCTAATAGAAGAAATATTTCATAGCCACAGTTTAACGATGTTTTTATTAATTATACCAAACCATTAATTTCGAAAAATTATATCTTTTACTCAATCTAACTTAAGTTTTACCCAGAAAATCTAAAAGACATTTTATCAGTAAGTTCTGATATATATTAATATTTATTCAGTACTTTAACATTTTTATGGAAAGAAAATATACCCATATACCTATGAGAAAAACGCTTTATTTTACATCTTATTTTTTTAGCAGTGATATTGGATTATTTATGAAACACCGACTCGGTTAGACAAACAACAAATACTCTTTCCAAAAACTAATTAATATTTTTAATTAGTTTCTGGGTCTGAATATCTCTCTTAGGGTTAGCGCAGACAGAGAGGAATATTTTTTTTTCCTTCTTATGATTATTTTTTATTTTTATATTAGAAGCGAATAATAATAGTTAAAATAAACACAAAACTGCATTTATTTACTAATTTGTGAAATTACGGAAAGGACTGGACCTCACGACACAGGGTATCCTAATGTAAGAACCAGAGATATATTGTTTAATTTTAGTACATAAGTCAACAGTTGTACCTAATATTATGTGTATCTTGTACTAAAGCTTTGAACAAATAAAAAAAAAATCTCGCGCGGCTTCGGGCATTTTCTGACGGATAGCGTATGTCGAAAATACGCTTTCTGCGTATCTTCATTTTTTGTCAGGTTCTAGCTTGCCGGAGTGCCTTATTATAATCCTTTCCGCTGCGTTCCTCTCTGTCTGCGCTGACCCTTAGGGTTGGCGCACACGGGCCATAAAATGTGCCGATTTCGTATTATATAGTTTTCATACATTTTATATGGAATCACTGCACACGGTTGACGCCGGTGGACGCTACACGCCAAAAATCGCCACTGCTCGCTTCTTGTAGCCCGCACCGATAACTAAACGCCGACACATAACGCCGTCGCAAGCCATTCGCGCATTTAACCTTCTCCAACAGAGTCCTTTATTTTTTCAGCTTCCTTTGTAATTTAGCTTCACTTTTCTTGGACTGACCGACATTTAACTATTCAAAAGTGCCTTGATTTGTGACCGCTTCTAGCTTCTTGTGGTGGCGTTTGTTGCTGTGGCATGTGGCTCGAGTGTGGCAAACTTGGATAAAAAAAAAAGTAAACATAATATGGCCACTGTGAATAGAACAGTCGAACTGCTGTCTTCTCTCAGCTTGTATCGTCTCACAGCTGGGTTAAAGGCCATAATTTATAACTAAAGCAAGGTTAATACAATTTATCTTCGTTTATCATGATATCATCCAATGACTTCTACTTAAGATGAAACGAGAAGTTTTATCAGACTTTTACTTACTAAAACCCACTTGTCCCGAAGCCCTAGTAGTCGTGGGCTCTACTGGGTCCCTTCGATTTTGATGACATCTCTTTGAGGCGCCCTTGGAAATGAAGAACAGTGTGCCGTCGACTCGGGCCTTTTCCTCAACTAGGCTGATTTATGCGAAAATATATTAAATAATTGATTTTTGTTGTACAGCCACGGTACCCGCTGTGCTGGAGAAGTGGCCGCGGCCAGAGACAACGGCGTCTGTGGCGTGGGCGTGGCTTATCACTCCAAAGTTGCTGGTAAGTTCACATTTCACTATATAGCATTTTAATTTTGGTTTCGATAGTACTCAATGTTGTTTTTAGGGTTCCGTACAAAAGGAAAAAACGAAACTCTTATAGGATCACTTTGTTGTCCATCCGTCTGTCTGTCTCAAGATCCTTTATCTCGAGAACGCGTGGAGGTATCGAGTTGAAATTAAAACCATATACTCAGGTCTGTGGTCTTTTTATTTTTTTATGATTCAGGCTAAAAAAGCCATAGTTTAACCGACTTGAAATTTCCTTTCCATAACAAGTTGAGGCAAAAAATATAGTACCTACGCGTTGATGCTAAAATCATTGAATAAGTTTATTCATTTCTAGAAAATAGTTTAGTCCATTATCAAGAAAACATTAAACTTAATTTTTCTTAAATTACTCAATACGACAATCCACTAAAACCAATAACAATAAAAATACCCATTTAAATCTACACACGTACATCGAAGAAAAATAACTACAGAAATAAAACTCGTAGCTCTCGGCTACGCCGTAGCACCGTAGCAGTGACGTCACGAACTTCGTAGCGGTTGCGTAGCCATTTTATTTACTCTATAAAAACTCGTAAGCTTGTCATATCAGACTGTGACCTACATAAAGAATTTTCTTCAGGCTTTAAAGAATAATTCCTCAGAGATTGGTGATCGGAATACGTAATTTTCATTGTAATAAATCTTGATTTTTACTCGGTAGTTGCCATATTTAATAGTACACTGGAAAGTTATTCATACATTTTGTGATTTCAGGCTTTAAATAAATCTTCTCATGAGATGATATACAAGCCTGATACCAAGAGTACCACCTAAGTCTAAAACCACCATCTAATTCGAAATCAGCCAAGTTCGTGCTACACAAAGCACAAAGGATTCCGTACGATTATATTAACAGTACAACTTTTTTTCACAATTTATTTCATTCTGTTTTTAGTATTTGTTGTTACCATACCCGCACACAGGGCCCGAAAAAACGCCGCCACAATAAAACTAGAAGCGATCGCAAAAAACAGCTGCAGCGCGCGAAACCTCTTGTGTCCGGTGAAGCTTGAAGCCGCTTCAAGCGTTTTTTGTGGCGGCACCACCGCACACGAGCCACAAAAAAAGGTCGCCTCAAAATGAAGCTTGAAGCGGCGTTTTTTTTGAAGCCCGTGTGCGGGGACAGTTATGGTGGAAAAATGTCAAAATAACTGTTTATAGCTATTCGCTGTTCATAAATCACAGCCTGGTGACGAAGGGCTTGCGGGCAGTGAGCAATATGTAGCTCGCTGTCCGGACAACCGGTAACTGTCCGGACCAAGCCCAAGTCGTCGATGGCGCGCACAGTGGGACCCGCGCGCCTTGAGGAGTTGTCAGCAACAGCAGGGGCCCAGCCGGATCGAAGCCTACCGGGGCCAAGGTTGTCCGAAAGGGAACTTGAGCCCCGGTATGAAGGCAAAAAGGAACGGGGTGGGCTTTTAGTCAGTAAGAGTCTGACACTATCTCCCGCTCCGCTCAAGGGCGGGGGTGGTTATTGGATGAATTTTCCCACCATAAAAAAAAAGCCTGGTGACGGACAGACTAACAGTGGGGTCTTAGTAATAGTGTCCCGGTTTTACCCTATAAGTACGGAATCGTAAAAAATATATTATGGCGACTTTGATCTTTAATGATAGTCATTCATAGGAGTTATATTTATTGAAAGAACAAAACGGCCCAGCATTCATTATTTAAAGGTTATTTCTTTGTAATTATCTCAATAGCCACCCTGGTTGGATCACAGCACGATGTTATTAGTTTCCCCCCCTTCCTTCCTTCCTCCAGATATATGAGATCATCTAATTTGTAACTAGAAACTGGACCATATCGGTTACTCTACTCTATTGGTGGTAATTATTAGGTATCCAGTGGCTGGGAGGTTTTGTTTATGAAACATAATATTAAGGATATGATTGGTCGATATTGTTTTGTTTGGAATTCGATCGTTTGTTATTTGTTGACATACACATGCTCCTCCTTAGGTCTGGTTTTTGATTTAAGAACATGCCAAAACTTGCGTTGATACCAAATGATGGGTTTTAAGGCTAAAGAAGAATTTGAGGAATGCATTTATCAGTTAAAAGAAAATAAACTTTTAACAAAAAAAAATAGCAGCAGCCCTCAGTTTTATAACACACTCGTCTACGGCTCGTGTGAATTCCACCTCGGGTGCAATGACAAACTTTCTACACTTGTATTTATACAAGTATCTGCGCAGTAAGTGCGAAATTCTAATTTCATCTAAAACCAAATTATTCTCACAACCAATCAACAACACACGTCTCACATTGGTATCAACTTAATTAACTGGAGCTATTTATATCGAGATATAAAAGGCTCCAGTGCCTCCATTAGCCGTCGGCCATTGCTCGTCCGTCACCCGAGGTGCTGCAAGGGCAAACTGACAGTTATATGGATGTTACCAGATTAAAATAAAGAAAAAATAAATGAGGACTGCGGTATTTTAAAATGAATTAAGAACAGCGCTATTTAGTGTCAATATTTTTGTTTGATTAAAGTAAGGTTACTTTGTTACTTTTCATTACATATTTACATCTATGTGTAATTATAATTTCATTCGCTAATTGTAATATCTACATAGGTAGATACATAAAAAAGAAAGTTAAATATTAACTAAAATATTTCATACTAAAACCTTACTTTAATACAAAAACACAAAGTACACTCATGCGTCGTAGTATCCCTCCACAATCCACATCGCAGTTATCCGGAGATCTAACCAGAAGACTGGCAGCATTGCCACTTTGTTGCCATTTTCATTGTCTTCATGATGTACGTAGGATATGTTTACACACATGTTTTCTAAAATATCATCAATCTAATACTTTCTTTTAAGGTAGGAAATCCTCTAATGACTTCTCAAGCTTTAGAGCGCGTCAGAATTTTACTGACTAAAATTACACCTTTGTTTTTTCCTTGTCTTGCTTTCTAGCACCCCGGGTTTTCCTTTCGAAAGATCAACTTATAGCCTCAATAGGCTTCGGCTTTGGTTTTGTTCGACACGCGTCTCAAAGAGATGTCTGCAAAACCGTAGGAGCCCAGCAGGGCCTACTACAGGCTCGACTTCTGAAAAAGCTACCCATGGACCGTGGTCTTAGGAAACTTAAGTTCAATTTTAGTATGTAATAGTCTGACACGCACTCCCGTTCCGACCTACGGCCGGAGAAGTCATTAACTGTTCGAATACCGTAATTAGAGATACAATAGAAAGACAATGAGAGAGCGAACGCTGGTGTCCGCTTGGGCACAAAATAGATAGGTACAGAAGACAATCTCATGTATGCACTTCACTTTTTATACCTGCGCTCGGTGGACGCACACTAAAGAGCGTTTGAGCCGAAACTGTTCAACGAGTGATCCGAGACGCGACCGAGACATCGTGTCTGTGAGCGGTGTCTATGTGTGCGTTGCTCGAGCGCGCTTTGTATGTAGATTGACTTCTGTACCTATCTATTTTGTGGCTTGGGGTTTAATGAAATGGCTTACAGAACCTTAAAAAATTGTCTCTAGGCAGTCCATTAAAATTAAGTTCTAGTTGTAAGTAACTAAGTGGTTAGTTGTGTGTGTTATAATCTACATTAACCATAATTTAAACTGTATAAGCAGGATCGGCGTAGGCGTAGTTTTCGGGCTGCGTAGTCATTTCTAATGCCTGCTTCGGTTTCTCGTGTCTATGCATTAATTAATGTTTGTTTCGGTCTCTTTAGTCTGAATCTCTCCCTCCTGTTAGTTCGTCCCAAATTTAATATGATTTTGTACTCATTTTTGGGTCAAAAGGAAAAAACGGAACCCTTCTAAGATCACTTTGTTGAGACCCTTTACCTCAGGAACGCATTGAGATATCGAGTTAAAATTAAACCATATACTCAAATCTGCGGTCCCTTGAAGCTCAGAAAAAATCAAACTTCTATATTAACTCTTTGAATGTCGTAATTAGAGACACAATAGAAGAACAATTACCTTATGTCGGACAGTGTAACTTAAGACATTCGAAAGGTTAACGGAAAAAACCGGCCAAGTGCGAGTCGGACTCACCCATGAAGGGTTCCGTAGCAGCAAGTAACATAATACAAAAGTTCTTGTAATGTGTTGTAACTTTGATCGATGTTTTAATAATAGTATATTTTTTTCGATTTAATGCGATGACGCATTAAAAAAAAACTACTTACTAGATTTCGTTCAAACCAATTTTCGTTGCCAGTTTTTATAGTATTGTACGTCATATATTTTTTTTAGTTTTATCATTCTCTTATTTTAGAAGTTAGAGAGGGGACGACACACATTTTACCACTTTGGAAGTGTCTCTCGCGCAAATTATGCAGTTTAAAAAAAATGATATTAGAAACCTCAGTATCATTTTTGAAGACCTATCCATAGATACCCCACACGCAAGGGTTTGATGAAAAAAAAAAAATTTGAGTTTCAGTTCTAAGTATGGGGACCCCCAAAATTTATTGCCTTTTTTCTATTTTTGTGTGAAAATCTTAATGCGGTTTACAGAATACATCTACTTACAAAGTTTCAACAGTATAGCTCTTATAGTTTCGGATAAAAGTGGCTGTGACATACGGACGGACAGACAGACAGACAGACAGATATGACGAATCTATAAGGGTTCCGTTTTTTGCCATTTGGCTACGGAACCCTAAAAAGATACGGCCGTTTATGTCGCAAAAAAACTTATATTTCGATAGTCTCAAAGAAATCCAAATTAACAGGGATCTTTGACCTAGAATCCTGACATTTGGCATAAAGCAAGGTTTCATAGCACAAGTATGGGACAAAATCTTAAAACTGTACCTTTGTAATTACGCCACAAAAAATACTTTTTTTGCGATTCGGAAAAATCTTCGTAACTCAATTAGGTAATTGAACTGTTTTCGTAAGTAAGTCTGTACAAAACCTTCAGTGCGCGATCCCGACTCGCACTTGCCCAGTTTTTCTTATTTGTGTACCAACTTGGGGGGCAATCTACATAAAAATAGAAGGAAGTTATTAAAACTCAAAAACTTTGACTCATCTTCAAAAAACTTTCAGCGTTCACTCCTACTTGCCCCAGTGCCAGTCCAATCAAATTAGTAGAAATAAATATAACTGGTAGAATAAAATTTAAGAAACAATCAGGTTTAGCAAAAATTCATTTACCTATAGCAGCCGACCGTGACACAAAAATGACAAAATAAAATCAACCACGACATTCTTGCAAATTGAATTCGCATCCGGAGTTCGAAAGTAGGTTTCCGCGAATTTTGTTTCGAGTTTTTTATTGCTTTGGCCTTGTTTTTATTGTGGTTACAAGAGCTTACGCTAAGGGTGGAGTACCGTGTTCACTTAAACAATAAAACCAAAAACAATATTAGCATATATATATATATATATATTTATTATAAGCAACTTTTTTATTTTATATAAACGAGTACCTGACTGCTACTAGTACTAGTACCACCTGACGGTAAGCAGTGATGCAATCGTTGATGATAATTCGCACTAGTTTATCAAGAGCCTGTTCACTCTAGCCTTGAAGATAACCACTAGACCAACAAGCCAGTTAAATTAACTAAAAAATAATCTTTGTAAGTTTGTAAGTCTTTTACACGATTTATTTTAAATAAAATGACATATCAAGATTGTTCACATTTAGTTAACTACCTTAATAGAGGTGGGAGTATAGGTAGAATATCAGTAAGACTGTTTAGCGCTGCTATTTTTCATTTATTGCCCTATCTCAATAGTGTGGTAACTAAATAATTCATAGCGTATCTACAGCTCTTGAAAACGTTGTATTGACACATTCGCTGCTATAGAGATGTAGCAAGTCCATTGTAACGTAAAAGGGTTCTGTTTGCGATATCGGTTTGTTTGCAATAGGACTTAAATATGGATGTTGGAATGGGTTCACACTGAATGAAAGAATGAATGATATCTTTATTTTCTAGAATAAAGCTAAGGGCTGATGGAAGGAGAGGCCTTTGCCCAGGAGTGGGATAGGTATAAAATGCTAGTAAAAAAGGCAATAACGAAAATGGTGGGGCTTTAAATGCATTTTTTTTTTGCGAAATATTGATTGATGCTATTTATATTCTGAAGAACACTTAACCAACAATTATTTTGAGTAAATTTTTCAAAAGATCAAAGCCAATTGAAAGAAGTAGGGAAAACAAGTGAAAAAATATCAAGTTGTTAAAAATACTATAATTTTCTTTTTTGGAAAAAGTATTAGTTCTACAAAAAACCATATGTTGATATTAATTGTACATGAGTCTATGTTAAACATATATTTTTTTTTAAATCCTATTGAACTAGCCGTTACTGAGTAATAAGTAGGCTTCAAACAGTCTGGTCGGGAGTTAGAGCCTTAAGTTCCAACCCGACATTAACCTACTTCAATTTACTTTATATTTAAATCGGCTTACCCTTTCTAGAAATTCCAATTTCAAAATATCCATTCCACAATCATAATACAACAAAAACATGATTAACTTTTAACAATTGACCTGACAATCCCTGGACGATTTACCAGCAGTATTTATGACGTCAGACCTACGCGTCCCTCCCAGACATGAGGCGCGCTTCGCTGGACCGCGTAATTACATATTTTGAAACCCGGTCCTTTCAGACGACCCTCCGCACTGGCCGTTATCTGTTCGAGATTTAATTTTAAAAAGCTGGATTAGATTTTTGGTTTGGAATTCTATTTATGAAAGTTGGTTGTGGCGTCGGTTGTGAGGTTATTTTGTTGAGGGTGATTGTAAAAAAATGTAATACTTTACAATTTAGTATGCGTAGCTTGTAAAAAAATGTAACAAGATGAACTGAAACACTTTTAGTTAGATTTACTATTATTGTATTGCTAGAAGCACTATATTATTACATTAATAAAAATATTTCATATGCTCATAGATTTGACTCTAGAAACAATCTTCCTTCGAATATGAATTTGGTTTTTAATCATCTACACCTATGCTGTTATTACCACAAACCTTAAAAAGGTATCATCACCTTGCCAGTCTGCTAGTTAATCATCAGGCGACTTTTTTTAGATGCCACAATACTTATAAGCATAGTGTTACTATTTTATCATATGCTTATACGAATGTTGGTGAGCCCATTAGGGCTTCTTCTCACGTACCAACAACTACACCACGTAGCAACGTCAAAATGCGCCACTACAAAATGTACACTATTCACACGTAACCACTGCTGGTTACGTGTGAATAGTGTATATTTTGTAGTGGCGCTGTGGAACACTGGTACTGACAAAATGTAGATGTGGTTGCGTTATGGTCAGCCACTAGTTCGCAGTGTCGTTGGTGGTTGCGTTGTGGTTGCGATGTGGTCGGTATCACACGTGTGGTATGTGTGAAGAAGCCCTTAGCTGTGGATAAATATGTTTTCATAAGCCGTAAGCAAAATAATATGTAGTTTGAATTAAGGTCTGTTTAACGTAGGAGTTTTTATACTCTCAATTTTAAATTTTTTGATAGACTCGCGTTTCACCATTATCTCACCTGATGGTAAGCGATGATGTGGTCTCGAAGATGGAACACGCTTGCCTAGATGTAACCTATTCACTATTGACTTAAAGACGCCAAAGTTGTAGATATCAGGATTCACAGACTTCGACATCAATTCCACTCCTTGGCTGTACGCACAATTAATGTGTTCCCAAAACGCTTTGTGCGTATGGATAGGATGTCTACCATGTCGCATGGCGCAACGCCGTCCGTCTAGTGATTGATTGATTTGATTTATAAAATTCTTTATTGATATAGAAATATAAACATAATTGTAAAACTTACACACCAAGTCACAATTCAGTCTTCAAGTAATAACAATTTTGCACAGTATAGACGCCTTTTTAAGTATTAATGCAATCAAGAATATGATATGATATACTTTAAAACATGATATAAAATAACTTAAATCCAAAGTGCTTAAACATTTATGAAATCATTGCATTGATTCCATTAATATAATTAAGGGGTAGAACTAAATTAATACTGTAGTGTAGTGATATATATATATATATATATACCTATATATATAATAGTCTAGTGGTCCGATGATGGAACGGCGGAATTAGATTTGCAGTTCCAGTGCACACTTCCTGAAATCTATTCCAACTATTGATTCTATTATTTTTTTTAACTCGTACTACAAATTAAAAAAAAATAACTTCCTTTGTGAAAATAAAACTTCCTTTTCCATAAGACTTCACTTGTTTAAGTTTCCTAATTACGTAACCATACCAAGTTTTCTCTTCAAAGTAATAACGGCACGATGTTATTAATTTATTCAACGATTTTTAATTATCAACTACGTAATAAAACACAGGTACTTGTAACGTGTTTACATGCATAAATCTTTTTAAGCCAAAGGCATTAAGTCCGCCTTTGTACAGTTTTTTGTGCATAAAGATTTAATAAATAAATAAATATTAGACCTATATATAATTCTTCTGAACGTATGTCGGTCACTTTTTTTATGTAGGAAATCATCTAATGACATCCCCCGCTTTTGGGTGGAGCGGGAGATAGTGTCAGACTTTTACTGACTAAAAAATCACTCCTGTTCCTTCTTTGCCATTGTTCCAAGGCACCGGGGATCTCTTCGACCCTGTTGGGCCCCTATGGTTAATGACCACGTTGAATCGGTGGTGCTATAGTCAGTTTCTCATTTTTTTTCTGACGATAATCCAGTTTTTGGGCAGGATAACGTCTGCTAGGACCTGTAGTTACCTATTTATAATTTTGTAGAAGTATGTAGGTAGATATCCGTTTTCAATAATGCATGTGAATAAAAACGTACCTACATATATTCAGTATTGTAATGTCAAAGCGTTTACAAAGAGGGAGTTATTTTCGAACTCTACAGAACACTTTTCAAAAGAAAGACTATTTTCACTTGACATATTTTCTCATCCACGTTCGAGAGATATTTGCAAACCCTCAGAGCATTTTAACGCTTTTGTGTTTGTTTTAAGAATCGCGTCCTTTACTCTGCCATTGAGAAACGTAAAATGTTGCCGGAGAATTATTTGAGTGGTTGAGAAGCATCGTTCACCAGCCTTACGTTTTTTCCAATATTTATTTTTGCTCAATTTTTATTTTGTTCCATCGTGACGAGACGGATGGTTCTTTAAGACTTTTGTAGCATTTATTAGAAAGCCCTAAAATTTTTTAATTGATAGGCTCGCGCTTGACCACTATCTCACATGATGGAAAGCGATGATGTGGTTGATCACGCTTGTCTGAAAATAACCTATTCACTCTTGACTTAAATACGCCTAGGCTGTGGCTATCAGGAAACACAGACTCCGGCAGGGAACTCCACTCCTTAGTTGTACGTATAAAGAAGGTGTTCCCAAAATGTGTAACGGCCCATTCGATGGGATTCAAGGCAAATTCGGATGAAGTTATTTTTTCTATTCTTAGAAAAAAAAAAAACTTGCAACCGGAAAGACATCTGCAAAATCGTACTACCATGAGGAACACTTTTCCACCATAGGCGTGGGCTTGTGGACGATTGCTCGCCGTCCGGTAATCACCCGGACCGAGCCCGAGTCGTCAAGGGTGCGTAGTCCGCGTGCCTTAAAGAGATTCCAGCAAAACCGTGGGGTTCAGCTGGGTCGAGATGGGCTAGGCCCAGCTGGGCCGAGGCTTACTGGGACCGTGTGTTGACTTCTCAAAGGGAAACTCAGGGTCCTGGATCGCAAAGAAAAGAAGGAACATAGGTGTGGTTTTAAGGGGTAAAAGTCTGACACACCTTCTCGCTTCGCCCCTAAAGCTGTAGAAGTTATTGGATGATTTTCCACCTCAAAAAAAAAAATGGAAAACGGGACACATTTTTACTATCCATTTAAATAAAGCCAGTAACAAACAGGGCGCTAAATATAAAACGCTCCGTGACCGTTTTATTGTCCCGTATATCCATCCTTTCCGTAATATATCTCTTTGCCGACCCACATTAACATATGTTACTCAGTTGGTAGATCTCAGGGTTTCCTGCTACCGAGAATAACATGTTTTTTTCGCTGAATTAAGTTATTGTGATTAGGATGTCGAGCCGGCTGTCGAGGAATAAGTCATAGGTAATCGTCATTGTCAACTCGACGCAAATGTGGACCCCTCTTAACGTTGTTTAGGATCCCGATAGTTGTACATTCTAATGACCATGAAAACATATGGTCTAGCACTTGTGGAGGGCCATCTTGAGTCTTGACTGCGGGGTCGCACACTCTCTGTGCTCAATACTCTCTTGCACATAAATCCTGACTAATGTGTTCGTGGAGGAATGGAAGATGATTATGTCAGTACGTGTGCATCAGAATGGCGGGTGTAATTTCCAGATTTGCCTAAATTTATTACAGTTATTTGGTACCTTCTGTGTACCTTTACGTACCTCTTTTGAAAATCTGTGTACCTAAACCCATTCAATGATATTTTAAAAATTAGGTACACCCGCCATCCTGACGTCAGAACCGCGGGTGTACTGCTAACCTATATATGTAGCCAAGCGTACTGTATAAGTAAATTTGGTACCTCTTGTGTACCTGCAGATACAAGTATTAAATAAACGAAATACTGTAACGTTGCTGCGAAAAAAAGAAAAGATTTTTCTTGACGGCGTTACTATTTTATAATAATAACTAAAAATAGTAACGACGTCAAACGAACATCTACATTAAACATTATGGCCACAATACGTAATGTGCAATATATTTAATATCAGGCGCAGGTCGTCCCCACGGAACAGTAAAAGGAAAAACAGTAGTTTTTATGTTCCGTGGTCGTCCCCCACGAGCCGCCGGTCAGCCCCCGTTTATTCATCTCAGTGAAATCTCAGTCTATTGAAAGGTAAATAAAAAAAAATATGGGCGCATATGAAATAATTGTTAATCAATTTAATTATATTTTATTCATATTAATCATTACTTATTTCGTTATCGTTCAAATCAATTAAAATATACTTTAAAACTGTCTCTTGTTTTATTTTGATTCTGGAAACACTTGCAGACAAACAATTCTAAAATAGGCAATATGTTGTTTGTTTTTTTAATAATGTATAATTATAGGTTTTTTAATATTTAACTTAAGTTACATATCAGTACTTACGTAGATTGTTATTATTAAAAATATGTAAGTACGTCAAAGAAAGATTTTTTTTCGCAGCAACGTTACAGTATTTCGTTTATTTAATACTTGTATCTGCAGGTACACAAGAGGTACCAAATTTACTTATACAGTACGCTTGGCTACATATATAGGTTAGCAGTACACCCGCGGTTCTGACGTCAGGATGGCGGGTGTACCTAATTTTGTAAATATCATTGTATGGGTTGAGGTACACAGATTTTCAAAAGAGGTACGTAAAGGTACACAGAAGGTACCAAATAACTGTAATAAATTTAGGCAAATCTGGAAATTACACCCGCCATTCTGAAGCACACGTCAGTACCTATGTCTGGGATCCTGTGGAATAACCTGCCCACGTCTCTGTTTTCTGATATCTACAACCTAGGTTACTTCTAGGCAGCTTTCTTTCTTTCTTCTTTCTTTTTCTTTCAAGTGAAATAGTGGTCAAGAGCGAGCCTAGTAATTAATTAAAAAAACCATGTCTTACTGATGTAGTTGATGGAAAGCCGATTATACTTGTGGTATACACATTAAATGTAGGTCAAGCCAAGAGATTGACCTCACGCCAGTTGCACTTCCACCGTGCTCTCGACCAGACGTCAATCTTTGGGTTTGCTTACTTACTGACAATTTCGTTGTTTCATTTACTATAAACCTAAATCCCTAACAAGTGATTTTAGTGAACACCACATTGGCGACGAGTAAAAGCGCAGTAAGTAAAGTGATCTTAACTCAAATAATGTACTACTTACGGACATTGGTCAGCAACAACATTAATTTTATACAGCAGTGTAAAAAAAAATAAATAATAATAATAATAAGTGACCGATACCTGAGTGAAATTCTGTAAATATTTCATATATTGGTCAGCAAGAAAAGTAAAATTTTACAGCACAAAGTGTTTTGAAAGAAAAAATAAAAATAAGTGACCGTTTTCTACATTAAATTGAAATTCAGTAAATCTTAGTTTCATAATATGTCCATACTTCGGTCGTTACTTAGCTATGTATGAGCGATCTGCGTCAGTGATTAGCTGAGAGATGCGCAATAAAAATCGATGAAATCATTTTGTCATTTAATACATAAACGGTATCGTATACTTTATCGGAATGTGATTAGGGCATACAAAATGTCCCTACATTTCGAAAAAAAAAAAAAAAAATCCAAATACAATGTTTGTTGACCAAATTCGTTTGTGGCTACATAAAATCGAAATAAAAGTGCCAACGAGAGTCGTTAAATGATCAGTACCAACGAGTGTTCGTTAAATGATCGAAACAAAATAAAAATATTCGATCTAAATTTCCAGCGATAACACGTTTACTTATAGATGCTAATCTTATCGAAAGATATTATTAGATCCAAAAATGAAATGTGCCAACGTGATTATCGTCAAGTACCAGTTTTAACGCCAGTTACCACTTCGATACTTCGAAGCAATATGATGCCTGGCTAGGTATCACTTTATAGTTAAAACTAAAGTGTCCTAAAATCCTTAAGGCCAATTAAATAAAATACATTTTGCACTGGCTTTATCCATCAAACAAAGAATTTGTCACACGCGTTATAACGCCCGATGTGGTTGGTTCTTCAATCTCTATTTCAAGTGGCCGTTTTGCTGAGTAGCATGGCGCGGCACTCCGGCGCAGGTACCTATTAATGGACCTTTGTGCGACTTGCTAGCTAAAGTTTGTTTATTTAAATGTTATAGGAACAGTGCCCATAGAGCTCTTATCTTAGCTGGCTACAATCAATTCAGGGTTATAAATAAATTAATGATGTGTTGTGTACCTATATTATTCTTGCATTTTAGTTGAAAACAAGAATAAGATAAAAAAAAAAAACTTATTTGAATTGTGGGTACAATTCTTGATTCTAGTTCAAATATGATTTTGAATTGTAGATTTAGTTCTGGATTCAATTCCCTAAAGAATATGGAAGATTATCACAATGAAAAATCATAGCCCTTTAAAAACAGCAATCCCGCCATTGAGCTAATCCACGATAGCCAGAGTCAAAGTGCAATAAGTACCTGCCATAATGGAGTTGACACTGAACAAAAAACTGTTGCCCATGCGGCAACTAAAATCACAAACGTGATAAAAGTACCTTTCCTGTAAATCTATTGCTAACGTGTTTTCAAATTATATTTCCAGAAACACTGCAAAACAAGGACAAATAAGAAAAAATGGCACTAACTTCGTGTCAAATAACAACAATGAGTTGTATGCCATCATGCACGTCATGAAAATTGGTAATCACACAAGTGATTACTTAAAGTTCGAGCAATTAATGAAAATTCAGTTATGCCCGCCCTATAATTAACGCAAATGGCATAAAGAGACTCGTACCAACCTCTTGTCACATAACAACAATGAATTTGGTTGCTATCATAAATGTCATGTAAATTGTTGCAATCACAAAAATGATTATAAGTTCGAGCAATTGATGAAAATTCAGTTAATGCCCTATAATTCATGCAAATGGCATAAATAGGTTTTTTGAGTATTATTTGCAGAATAACGCGAAACGAGAGTCAATAAAAGAGAAAATAATAAGTCTGCCTCTCGTCAAATGATAACAATAAAGTAAAAATAAAAAAAAAACAAAGTACTAAACAAAACATCTAGCACTTATTTACTGGCAGGTTCACACCTACTTAACTAATTTGCCACGTTGCGTCGATGAAAATTTAACAATTGGTCACGTGCTATACAATAATAAAGTGCAAGGGTTATTTGATATACAGAAAAAAAAATAGCTCTAAAGTATTACGAGCAAAGCCTATGGTCACAAAAATGTTTTAAGAAATCTATTATAAAATTTAAAAAAGGCTCTGATCTGAATTCAATTGCGAACTTAAAGATCTTTATTGAAAAAAAAAGTCCAAAGACTATTTGATTCCTAATAGCTTAAAAAAATAATAGCAAAAAGACGAGCTAGTCAAACTGTATAGGACCTGGCTTGTAAATAAAACAATATTTCATCTTTTTGGGTACCTCTGGTGATTCCGGATGCCTGATGATCAATAATATTATACTAAATAATATCAATGCTGATGATGGTATACGTATTTATCTGTAGGTACGTGAGACCTAGATAAATATAATAAGTTCTAGCGTAGTATTATTTAAAACGCTATGTACATGAATCAAATCAAAGTTCATAAATACTTAAGAAGTCTATCAGTAAATGCTATACATCCAACAAAAAAATAAATAAAAAAAAAACGTTGAAAAAGATATAGTGCCATAGCAAAGGAATTGTTGACTTTACTTACAATATAGTGATATAACATAAAAAAAAAGATTGGAAGAATTAGAAATAAACACTCGCAGCACTTTTAAGTTAATTTGTGATGCGTTGTTAAATAATTTCCAGAAACCCGTAAGTATTTAAACAACTATAAAGTTACAATAAACAAAAATGAAATATTTTATATCAATTGAAACTTCAGTGTCATCAGGTTTCAAACTAGTTAATAATAAGTCAGTCTGACTTTCACATGGAAATGTTGATGAAATTCAATGTTTTCTGGATCAATTTCATTGAATAATTTAACTCCAACTTTCAACCCTAAAAATCAATGGGTTTAAAAAAATATCCCTTGGCTATAATGACAAGAGATCGTACATTCGTACCCAACTAGAACTAACTATAGTTCTGTTAACTTTAGAGACAGATTGAATCTGACAGATGTAAGAAAATGAAACTGTCAGACTAAAACAAAGTATAGTTCGTGTATCTAATTGAATTCATGAATTGATTTGAATTCAATACAAATTTGCATTTTGAACAAACAAGAAGCTCTACGGACACTTGGATCAATAAATAATTACTTATATCGATAATGCATACATTTAAAATATCCGTATTAAAAATACAAATACAAATAATGAAAACCAATCATGGCAATTGCAAAATGACAAGCCTAATTTCGAGATGACCTGTCCTAACTATGACTTTGACTATGACGTGTACTAGCACAATTCAGCTCAACTCTTCTGAAAGAAACCGAGTCATCATCAGCAAAATATGTGAGCATGCATGACATTCTAACTGCCAGAACACATCCAAGATTCTAACTGCCAGATCACATCCAAGTCAAAGGTCAGCCAGTAATACTAATTGATGTACCTAGTACTCACTTATTTCGAAATTCAACTAACTAATAAAAGAAAAAAAACTAATAAAGCTTAGGTCATATACTGATTCCTTAGCCACAGGAACAAAAACCTAAGAACTAAAAAAAAAAAAAAAAAGAAAAAAAAAATAGGCACTAACATAAGTTCATTGAATATTAAATTTAGGCTAAAATCGATACCAAATAACATAATTGCGTCATATTAAGGTAAAAGAAACCAATAGCTGATTCTTATAACTCACAAGTGGAATCGTAAAACTTCTAGATAGAACAAAATACCTAATAGAGTTAAAATGTATTGTATCTCGAAGGCGCAAATCTTAAATTGGCTTACAGATGTTGTTCTGAGTCTGAGTGTCATGTGCATGAAAATTTACATTTCTGTAAACACAATACAAGAGTAACTCATAATGTGGAGCAAAGAAAAAAGAACATCTGATAACGGTAGTCAATCTGTAATCAAGGTATACAGTATTAAACGAGAAATAATAGCGTTTTAATAAGTACCTACTGAATTCCGAATCCGGAATTAAAAAACAGTCAAAGCAAAAATAGATGGACATTAATATCCAACTCGAGATATTAAAGAAACCTACAAGAAAATTAATCGATTTATGTTACCTTTATACCATACTTCCAAAATAAGCGTTTAGGCACAAAAAAATAAATAATAATAATCAAAACATAAAAATAAAACAACGATACGCCTCACCCCTTTGGAACTGGACAAAAGAACATGAGGAACATCAGACTAATAGAGACCACCATAAGACCACCGAGTATGAAGCATCACCTTCAAATTAAATCAATCTAAATCAATTTAAAGCATATAGAAAGTAGGAAGCATTGGATACGCTTCTTCAAAAAATTAAATAATACTATTACATTATTAAAGGCTTATTTGTAAGCTTAATACAAATGATAAATGTACTCAAATCTGTGTGGTTCTTTATTCAAAAGATCATCTCAGACACTACAAAATTGTGTAGATACACAAATCTAATGATTAGATCATTACATTACAGTGGATTTTGAAAGAGACTTTGACCTCTGAGTTTGTTTCTGTGTTTCTTCTCAGAGCAGTCAGCTAGGAAACACAGGCCTCATCTAGAAAACTAACAAAATAAAAAAATAAAATCGAGTAAAAGTAAAAAAAAAAAAATGCAAAATAAATGTCTTCATTTTGAAATTAATAATTTGGGTCTGTTTTAAAACTTCTCAAATTGTGCTACAAAACATAGTAAAATGTGTTAAACGCAATTCATTTCAAAATCTAAATATTATAATTGCACTTAAAATCTAAATAAATTTATAAAAAGGTAGACATGTGGGATACACATTAAAAATCCTAAATATATAATTGTACTTCAAAAAAACAAACTAGTGATTTTCGTAAATTATAATCTAAGTGTGATAAATATTTTAATATAATTATTGTACTTCAAAAAACCAAACTAGCGATTTTTGTAAATTATAATCTAAGTGCTAAATATTGTAACTATGCTTGAAATGTAAATCATTTTATAAAAAGGAAGAGATGTGGTATACACATTAAATGTAGGTCAAGCCAAGAGATTGACCTCACGCCAGTTGCACTTCCACCGTGCTCTCGACCAGACGTCAATCTTTGGGTTTGCTTACTTACTGACAATTTCGTTGTTTCATTTACTATAAACCTAAATCCCTAACAAGTGATTTTAGTGAACACCACAATACTAAAGTTAAACAAATAAATATATAGAGAAATATGGTAGCAGTCATATTGCTCCAAATCTAAATTTTAAACGTGAACAATACAATAACAATGAATTTGTGTTTCCAAAAGTTTTACTATAATATAGTTATTCACAAAACATAATCACCTATTCAAAATGTCAAGATAAGTGCACGAATTGCGATTAAAAACATGACCTACTCCACACCCCTCAAATGTGTGTACTTCCATCAAAAACATGACCTACTCCACACCCTTCAAATATACTTCCTTGTAACAAGTCGAGTTCTCAATAACAAAAGTGAAATATTTGCAAACGTATCGCGTAGCACACAAGAAAACTGACAACGCAGAATATGACGGCCCATTTCAATTTAGTTCTCATGTTCACGCTTTTGTTTTGTTTTATTTCTATATTGGCTATATTTACAGTACAATTCACGAATGATGGCGGACGTGAAGTTAGCTTTTGCGAACGTTCGCGTATACCACACTCTTCTCACACACGCTCGTCGCCATTTGGTTCCTAAAACACGTTACTGCGCAGCCTTCTGCGCAAACTTCACGGCCGCCATCATTCGTGAATTGTACTATATGTAGTTTGTTTGTTTTAAAACACCTTTCTTGCAGCAATAAAGGTTTTAGGCAGATTACCTGTGTGTTTTTAAAGAGCTCTTAAAACCTATACGAGTAGATACGCAAACTCATTGAATTTATCTTTTTACTTGTGACTGGTAGGTCTTTTATATAAGAAGTCGTCAAATGGTTTCTCCCGCTCTAGGTTTGGTGAGAGGTAGGATTTATTGAATAAAAACCCATCTATGCTCTTCAGTTGCTGTTTGCATTATTGAGCCACGGTAACTCTTTAGAACACGCCTGCCATCAGGACTATAAGCATGAAATAATAAATGATTTTAATTTCTTACTTCCTTAGGTAAGTGTACAAAAATAGTAAAATAAATAAGTAATTATACACCCTTAAACTTTGATCGTTTTAATCCCGTGGAGGGTCGATCCGATACATGAAACACTATCGATTTGTAAAGATAAAATTAAAAAATAAAGTGCCTTTTTTTCAAAACTCGTATTAATTTTTGCATGTACGAAATTAATTTCAGTCCTATGACATGTAGGCAGTTTGTACGCAACTCCGACTACTACTTACAGGTCATTGGACTCGCGGATAGTGTTTCATGTACCGGATCGACCATCCACGGGATTAAAACGATCAAAATTTAGCGGTGTATACGGTACAAGGAAATTGAAGGAGTTTGAGTGTTTCTCATATCTACAATTTAAAGGTTATTAAAGGACTACAAGAGCTAATCGCGCGTTTTAAAATGCTCAAAAATCGACAGCAGAGTAAACAACATCATGGATAAATGCTAGATGTGTTGAAAACCTAATACATCTAATTTTGTACAATAGATTAACAATCACGAAGATGCCTAATCGTCACAATCAACTCTGACCAACACGTTAAGCGATGATTTATTTATTTATTTAAAGCTTTATGCACAAAAAAACTGTACAAAGGCGGACTTAATGCCTTAGACATTATCTGCCAGTCGACCTTAGGGTGGTGCAGAAACAAAACATGGCAGGTGCAACTTAATAAATAGAAGAGAAGCAAATACATACAATATTAAATACATACTTAGATATATACATATAACAAAAACAATGCTGTTGTGAAAAAACAAATCCAACCAATTAGCTCGGTGATGATTCTACCAACATTTTGCGAATATGCTCACGTGCCTTCACCTTAAAAGAAAATCGGCTTGTTGCCATCCTGATATTCAGAGGGAGCGCATACCAAAGAGATATCGCCTGGACGAAAAAGGATGGATGATAACACTACAGTGACAAATAGCTCACACGTCACAAGCAACACGTGTTTAATTCGGTATTGTATAGCGCAACACTGGCATACAAACACCCGGCAGCTAGATACGTCCTCAATTTAGGCGTTTGTTTTCGGACTGCTAACGTACTGCAACCGGCCGGCTGCAGCACGGTAAACGTGCGGAAGTGTCGTAGTGCGGAATCATCATTTCAGTCGAAAGACGTCCACTGTTGGACATAGGCCTCCCCCAAGCGTCGTCACAACGACCGGTCCTGTGCGACTCTGATCTAACGTGGTACGACATGGAACGTCTAAATTGAAAGCGCCCTTAAGGCAATGTCAACACTAGGATGACAAATAGCTCTTAAATTACACAGTCTTGAATGTAAGTCACATCGTAACGAGTGTGTACGTAAGTCCTAAATCCCCTGAGTGAAGCCCAGGATCAGAGTGATGCTATTTAAAGCCCTTCTCAAGATTAGAACCGGCTCTTATTATGTTTGCTTATGTGGATAAGAAAATAATCTTAAAGGGATACTGGGTTGGCCGTAAAAGCTTAAGTTTGGATCGCAACAGCTGTTCTTGTCATAAAAAGATGACAATATTTTATGCTTTTGTTAGGATCACAGTGAATGTACGATTTCTATCAAGTATGTAAAGTAAACTAAAAACGACTGATAGTAACTAATAGCACATTGTTACACTATTTTAAACTGATAAACATATCGTGTTAATACAAATCTCTGTTGTACGGAAATACACTTGCCTGAAAACCCGCTCTTATCCATGCCACTATTTATTGTATTTATAATATAATCGTAGGTGAGTATCACACGAGTCGCGCGTTAAATTATAGAATATCATCGTAAGTGTATTGGTATCCAAGTTTGAGCTAGTCAGAAATACTTGCTGAGATAAGTATGCGCCCTAGTTCGGTGTTCGAGGGGTTGTCAAATACAAGCTCAGTGCGACTTCTCATTTCCCGAAGTCATCTCGAACTAAATTGAAGTTTAAACTGAATGTTGAACGGACGTGAAGTTTGACAGTTCGAATTTCCCAAATACTATTCGTGCTGTCGACTGATTTAGTTGGAATATTTTAATATTATCTACGAAAGGTTCTTATTCGGACTCGCGCACTGAGGGTTCCGTACAAACTACAATGGAGTCTCGAAAAAAAAAATTTTTATGACTAAATTTTTCTTATAACAACATATTTACTATTTTCAGATTTTTTCCTATACCTGTGCTATAAGACCTTGTTTTGTGCCAAATTTAAGGATTCTGGGTCAACGGGAAGTACCCTATGAATTTTGATCTTTGAGAATATCAAAATATGCGTTTTTTTTGCGGCATAAACCGCCGTATCTTTTTTATTCGTTAATTTAGAAGTTTGATTTTATCACAACTTGAAGGGCCCGCAGACCCAAGTATATGGTTTTAATTTCAACTCGATACTTCCACGCCTTCTCGAGATAAAGGGTCTTGACAGACAGATAGACAGGCAAACAGACAGATGGACGGAAAACAAAGTGATCCTATAAGGGTTCCGTTTTTTTCCTTTTGAGGTACGGAACCCTAAAAATATTAAATTAAATTATGATACAAGTATGTAATGTTGGTGATTACCGTTTAGGCGGTATTTAGACTCAAGTCGAAAGCGAGGCCTTTAAGAGAGCCGAGGACGGTAATCACCAATATTCACGTGTATCATACAGCGTTTTTCAACACACTGATCACAGAAATGTTGTATGAACGATTTATTTTTTACACTTCTAAATAAGTAAACCTACTTAAAAACAAAATTGCAAGTAAGATACACATTTTTACTATTGAACGAAATACCCAAAATGTGTTTTTTTTTTTGTTTTTCATATTATTATTTTTTTGGGTACAATGAGGTTTAACAAAAATATACTATTTCAAAATTACTTAACCTTAACGCTCCTCTAGTATAAAATACCTACTTGAAGGTTGTTATTTCATTTATCGAAGAACCTGTAGTTCTGAATAATAGTTTGAGACCGTGAATTTTCACTGTTTTCATTTCATCGTTTTCGAATTTGATTTTCTAAATTGAAAGTCTGTGTTTGTTTGAAATTGAAATTTTAATAACTTTTAAACAGGAGAGTTTCTGAATGGATAAACATAAAACTTAATGCAAACGAGAATGGGATGTGATAGAGTTTTGAATTATAAGTAGATAATTGAATTTAAAATAGAGAGATATTCAATATTGGAATAAAACAAAAACAAAATTGTTTTGCTATGTCTTTTATCAAAACATCGATAAAAGAAAAACTCAAGTGGAATAAAAAATTACCAACCACTTTGTTTGAAAAAGAAAACGGAATTTGCGACAAGGAAAACATCGCGACTCTATTTTGTATCTAAATATTTGCCAACGCGGTTTCAAGCACTTGCAAAAGCTAATATTACATTTATGGCTGTGCATAAAGCTGCCTTTAAGTACTGAAATCAGATAAACGGGAAAATTACCGTTATCAGTTCGGCTTCGTGGAACAAGAAGAGTAGCGTGGCATTACGGAAGCATTACCGAGCTTTTGACGCATAGACCGGGGATTTGCGACCTCGCCAGCTGATTGCAGGCTTAATCCTCAATTTAGTTTACAAAGGTCCCTTTGTAAACTAAATTGGGGATAAACCTGTACAATCACAATTGTAGTTTTAGATTGCCGCTCTTAGAATAATTGAATTTGAATTTGCGTTCTATTCACGCAGTGACAGAATGACATTGAAGTGGAAGCCATTTTGAATACCTACCTATTTGAATTTTTCTATTAAAGTTGTCAAAAAACAGAAGGCCCGTTTTGACATTTATATTTTGACTACCTAGCGACTTGTCCGGTGTAGTACAGCTAATTAGCTTATACTAAAATAGCTACTACAAAACCTGATCCCTGATTATTGTTTTATTGTTACTGTCAGTTTTGTTCCAAGTTAAATTGTAAGATTTTTCTGAAATGTCAAAACGGTCCTTTTTCCCCGGTTTTATTTTTTAGCGAGTTTAGTTCCATTTTTTTTTTAATTGCCTTATAATCAAAGACGTTTCTTTGTCTGATCGTTAGGGTAATTTAGAAATACTTCGTTACTTTGTAATTGTGATTGGACAGGTTTGTCCAATGATTTTAGTTTTAGACCGCTTTCAAATAATTGAATTTGAATTCTAGTTCCAAAATTAAAATCCACAGATTAATAGAATGACATTGAAGTGGAAGCCATTTTGAATATTTGAATTTGTTTATTAGGTCTTTTAGTTTTTTTAAATTGCCTTTTAGACAAAGACGTTACTTTGACTGATCATTACCTACACTAGTTTTGAAGAATTTTGTTACTAATAAAGTTTTAGTTTAACAAGTTTTATTCCATTGTTTCAGCTGCATTTTAAGAAAAGTATTCTTAAAATGCAGCTGGATTAATTAAGGACAGAAAATTCGTTCCAATAGTTTAATTAGTTTCATAGTCTCAAGCGCGGCTGCGCAGTCAGGCAGCGGTTCGATTTAGAGGTCGGGCAAAAAAGTCTATTAGGGTTTTTTTTTATTAAAAAAATATCTATAGCAGCTTTAAAGCCGGTAGTCCTAAGCCTTGGCTTCGATTGCGTCAGATTGCCACCCTATCAAACTATGATAATAAAGGAGCAGAGTGTGTATGTGCACTATAAAATCTCTTGCATATTTGGCTCACTGCCAACGAAATAAGCTTCCACGACTGAAATTCAATAGGAAGGATTATTAAATTTCAAATTCGTTTAATCAAAAACTTTTCAGTTAGAACCTAACCAAGCAAGATTCAATTAAGTGATAAATCAAATCTTTTTACCATTTTCATATAATTGCCATTTTAATTAACTCTTTTGAAATTGAAATTTACTTTCTACCACATTAAAATATTTAACCACCATTCAATATTCGTATGATATACTAGCTGCTGCCAGCGGCTTCGCCCGCGTGAAAGTAGAAAGCTGTCCCAAGGAAACATACTCCGGGGATAAAAAATCCTATGTCCTATTCCAGGAAATCTACTGATAAAATTACGCAGTATCCCGTGAGTGCTTCAATTTAACGCGAATGCGATTTCGAAGCGATCTGACGCGGCTTATCCGAATTCAACGCAACGCAGCAACTGTTCTCAACATACGGGCGAAGTCGCCGCTTCTATATGTTTCAATATCCAAACTATACAAAATGAGTTTTTTATATGTGTATGTCGTTGTCAATAACAATTTATAAAATCTCTGGGTCTTTAAATAAGTAAAAAACTTAAATAATACTTAAGTTTACATTTGATTTTTATGTGTAATATATTTTTTAATTCTGAGGGAAGACTAATAAGTCTCGGTACAATAAACAATATGGATAATGTAGTAATGATTTCTGTGTAAATATGTCGCGCTGCCGAACCACGGGCTGCAAGTGCTGCCACGACTTGCACCCGCAGCCTGCAGCCGAGCTTGGAATAGCACCTTTACTTGTACAGTTCCTCTTACCTTAAATAACTTTCATTATTCACCCCACAGGTATAAGAATGCTGGACCAGCCGTACATGACGGACCTGATTGAGGCCAACTCGATGGGGCACGAGCCCCACAAGATCCATATCTACAGCGCGTCGTGGGGGCCCACTGATGACGGCAGGACCGTTGATGGGCCACGGAATGCCACCATGAGGGCCATCGTCAGGGGAGTTAATGAGGTAAGAGCATGGTATTAATATATGCCTACTTACAAACAAAAAAAGACGTGCGGTACTCGGGGACTGCCGCGGTAAAGCTATCGCATAGCATTTTTATCAACTTATGCAATTATAATTATTTATTTATTTTATTGATGCAGTATTTTTTTTCCTTTGTTTTTTTTCTTTGATATTAATTGAAGTTACACTTTCACTCATTGAATTGAATTTTGATTGATTGTTCACTCATTTGTTTTCTTATCGGTCACCACGATCAAAAAACAAAAGAGTGGGGGGTGTTAGGTTATTTTCGTTACGGAATTTCTGGATTCGCTCTCCATGCTCAAGGCCCGCGATAGAAGCAATGCAATAGCTTAAAATTGTTACATTTCGGCAAACCGAAGGTGAGTGATGTAACTTGCCATAGACATTAATGCCTAGCCCTCTCCAGTCCAGATCATTGAAAACATTCTCCTTAGCAGCCATAAACAGTTTCGGAAAAAGAACGTCTTCCAGCCTTACACCGCGCTGCAGAAAGACAGGTTTTGAGGTTCGGTCCTGACGTCGGACTGGCATTGTGTCGTTCTCGTACAAAAACTTCAACACTTTGATAGACCGATAGATAGTCAATCTGGCACCGTTGGAGAGACAGCAGTACAGCCCAAGTCTCGATCGGATCAAAAGTTACATTTCTGCGCAAAACGTGTCACTATATGACATTAAACCCAACATAGATCTAAGTACCAACATAGTCAAAAGTCGGTAACGAAGTTCAGTTAGTGTCAGATTTTCAGAGTTCTACCCGGAAATAGAAACTGTCATGTACGAATATAAACGGCCATCCCGAACCGGACCGGATTGGAAATAGAAAATACACGTGTTGTCAGTGACGTTATTTTGTTTGCGTCTATTTTCATTTTAGACTTTATTCGCTCTGCGTGCTTCATGCTGGCTTTAAGTGATTAAATGCTTTACGTATTTATTTCTGTAAATTTTATCAGAATTCAACAAACAAGTAAAACAAAAACAAAATTCTAAAACTGGAATGGAAATGGTCGACATTTATTAAGAAGAAACACCAGGACTTGTCAAAAGATGGGCATGACACAATCGTGGCAATAAGTCCCATTTTTCAGGAGTGGTTACAGAGAAGCCTATAGTCTTCATTTTCCACTTGATGCAGGTCCTCACCTGACACGGTTGTGTAGTGAGGTTTCTGTCATGGTTCAGTGGTAAGAAATGTCGGTCCGTGTTTTAGCAGTAGAAGGATCACCCAGAGGTGCGCCAACCGTGCTGTCCATCATTCCCTTGATGAAGATGTCGTAATGTACGGCCTTATCGCTAAAAAATAGCCCTCTTTACCAAACTGCAAGTAGTTCATGAAACATAAACCGTCTCATCGGCTCGTGTGCGGCGGTTCCACCACAAAAAAAAAAAGCTAGAAGCCTCTTCAACAGGGACTCAAACTGTAACCGTAATAATGTGTTTTAACACTGTTTTTAAAACAATTATAACAGAAAAACACTTTTAAATGTAACAGATACAATAATGTTACCGAATCAAACTGTAACCTGTTATATGTGTTAATAAGTGTTAATGTGTAACTGAAATAATTGCACAGTACCATAAATAAGTAAATTGTAACTTTGGCAACGTTGCGTTTACCTGTTACACTTATTAACACTGTTAACACTTTTATATCTGTCACAGATATGTTACGGTTACACTTTTTTAAGTGTTTGGGGTTAACACATTAAAAACACATATATAAGTGTTACATTTTTGAATCTGTTACACATTTAACATGTAACACTTATAATTATGTAACCTTTATGAAGGTGTTTTTAAGTCCCTGCTTTTCAAGCTTATCCGGCAACAAGCTGCCGTGTGCTTCAACTTTTTTTGTGGCCGCTTCTAGCTTTAGTAGAAGAATTGTACTAAACGGAGGTAATCTCTGGAAGTACTGATCCGATTGCTAAAAATCTTTCACCAATAGAAAGCTGCTTTATTCCTGAGTGACATAGGCTACATTTTATGTACCTACGCGGGCGAAGCTGCGGACAAAAGCTAGTGTCATAATAAGCCAGGAACTACACGACATTTACCTAGTTCGCGTTTTAAATTAAGGCAGTAAAAGTCAAAACATATAACATCAGCTTAACGATTAAAATCACTCAACCCACAATCTAGACCGGTTACATTAAAAGCAGACATTAAAACCTCTTAGGGAGGGATTACTTTCAACCCAGGTGGTCGGGAGGGGTGGAGGGAAGGGGTGGGTCACCTGAGCAAATACTTGCGACAACCCTCCTGTCGGCTTTGATATTATTTCTGTCACTTGCCCTAATGGAAGTTCCTTTTCACTGAATGTAACATTACCTCATGTTTGTATTTTCTGAAGGGTTAGCTAGCGTTGCTTATAACGCTACTGTCAAGTACCTATACTTAATTAATAAGTAACTATATTTGCCTGCTAGGGCTGCGGTAACGTTTGAAAGAGAGAACGTGACCTTAGACCGCAAAGGGCAACTAAAAGGCACAGTTCGATTTTAGTCAGTAAAAGTATGACTTGTAATGACTTCTCACGCTCTTCGGTAAGTGCGTGTCAGACTTTTATTGACTAAAACGCCCCTTCGTTCCTTCTTTATCTTGCGTTCCAAGACACCAGGGTGGGAACCCTGGTGTCTTGGAACGGCCAAAATGGCCAAAGCCATAGCCAAGTGTCGTCCGAAAGGGATTTCGGACGACACTTGGCTATGGCTTTGGCCCTGCATGGCCCCTACGTTTTTGCTGACATATCTCTAAGGCGCGCGTGGAGCACTACGCGCCATCGACGACTCGAGCTTGTTCTGGACCCTTTATAATGTCCGGAAGGTCCACGCCCTCCCAGTCGGCCCCGGAGAGGGAGAACTTATTTATGACGCCCTGCACAAACAGAGACACTATTTGTTTCAATTACCGACACCGAACACTATTTGATCGTCATGTGTGTGTGTTAAGTGGTAGCAACAAGTATTTATGTGCACGGGGGTGGATGATTTGATACTAGTTCTATAGAAATCAAATATTCAGCATTCGGTAGCTTGTATCTGACACGAGATATACGTTTGCGTCCTACCTTATATTATTATTTCTCACCTTAAAAAAAATGACAATCGGATTGAAATGTTTAAATTCACTGTCTCACTAAATAAATCGCGAGCATTCTCCCATCGACTCAAATCCAGACTATTTTATGCGGAAAAAATAGTGACAAATAAACTCGAACCTTCGTAATAACACGAAAGTCTACTCAAGTTTATAAGTACACCAACACTTACCTAAGGATTGTATAAGGGTATTTGTGCCGATAGTGGATAGGTAAGCTTCCTGCCGCGGGATTTAGGTCGGATCGGATTAAGTGTGTGAGTGAAACAAAATTCTAAGAATCGGGTTTCGTTGTAATATCGGAGAACTTACATAGCTTTGGCTTTTGTAATTACATGGTCACCTAATAAAAACTCTAGAACACAGGATTAGAATAGTACATTATGATGTAAGTTTGTAATGTTAGTGATTACAGTCGAGGCGGTATTTAGACCCGAGCCGTAGCGAGGGTCTTAAGAGAGCCGAGAACGGTAATCATTAATCACTCACGTTTATCATATGACATTTTTCAATACTCTTATAAAACAAGTTTTTTTTTTGTGTGACATGGCGGTAAAAATCTGTTTTCATATAGGCAATTTTTTTATTTATCTCTAGGGGAAGGCTAAGGTATTTTGATCATACTACCTAGTCTTACGTTTATGTTTTTTTCGTGAAATTTTTTTACTATAATGTCTTTCGTAGTGACAATGGAATACTTACGCATGTGATATTTTCTAATAATTTTTTAGTATTTAATTAATACAGCCACTGAATTTCTCTCGAATAAATCAAGCCAAAAACCACGCGCATCATAAAATGGCGGCCATAGAGCACAAAAAAAAAACATTTTTAACTTGAATGTACGATTTATTTAATAAATGTTTTTTTATTAAATAAATCGTTTGTACAAGTTAAAATGGTCAAAATTGCATGAAATAGGTAAGTAAGACACTAATATACTGTTTTGCAGTTGAACAAAAAGGTTGTAACTACATTATAGCACTAGTGCGTACCTAATTGTAATCAAAATGTCACAGTTTGGTAATAAGTGCCTTTTTATACCTAAGTGTAGTGCAATAAGAGTCACTTTCTGAGCAAGTGTATTGAAAAAAAAAATAACTGATCCTTGTAGTGACACTTGGGGAAGACCTATGACCTATGTAAGCAGTGGACGTCTTTCGGCTGAAATGACGATGATCTGCAAGTAATCAATCTACCTAGCCTTTGTTCTACTATTTTGAATTCGGCTTAAAGTCAAAACAGATGCAGCTGAATATCATCAACATTTCATATGCTTAGCTGACCTCTACAACCCAAATTAAAACCGCAAACTAGCTTTGTGTTGCGGTTACATGGATGTTAACCACACGCTAAAACGTTCGGCGGTTGGGAAAACGTGCCTCCCAACTAAGGGAGTTGAAGGTCATGGATTACAATTGCTGTCAATATGGATTGAAACTAACTTGGTCTAATAAGGCAGCGCGAAAAAACTTAACGTCATCTGAAAACTCTGTTGGCACCGGTAATTCCAACACTTATTTGAAATACGCGAAAACCTTAAAAGTTTTTAGAAAAGGTTTTCGTCATTCGGAATCTCGATTAAATGTGCGAAGTTCCTAGACACATATATATTTTTTTATATTTTTAATTTATGAGTAAATTCACGCAAAATAGCAGATTTTCAGAGGTGTTTACTGGATTAATTTTACACGCGTAATATTTTTGACTGGCCTTTGGTCTAGTGGTTAGTGACCCTCACTGCTATGCCAGAGGTCGTGGGTTCGATTCCCACCCAGGACAAATGTTTGTGTGATTAGCATAATTTTCTGTGTCTGTGTGTAATTTATCTATAATATGTATTTGTGTTTAGAAATATTTAAGTATGTTTATCAGTTGTCTAGTACCCATAACGCAAGCGCTGCTTAGCTTTGAACTAGATGGCATTGTGTGATAGTTGTGGAATATTATTAAATTATATTTTGATTTCAATAAAATCCTAGAAAATATTCACAAGATATATATCTGTGTCTCCAAATAATAGGAAGTTTTGTAAAAACGTCATAATTATACAAGGTGATTGCATGAAAGTGTACCTCGGGAAGGACGCCATTAAACTACTCGAACATTTTATCAAAGCTACTATATTTACTGTTAAGCTACTTCATTTCCTCACCGCTCGTCGTCATTTCCGCTGCTAGAACTCGAAGTGGAACGTTTGAAAAAGGAACACGGTAACTATTCCGGTTTTTAACTAGAAGGGACTAGCAGCTATTTGAGTTAAAAGCAGTTTAATCCAGAACTAGTTAGATCTATGTGGCAAAGCGTGAACTGTTCCTTTAAAAGGATTAAAGTTTTAAGTTATGCGTTGATCTTGAAGGCTTTGGTGTATAAGTTATAACGAAAAATGAATGTTGTGATAGGTGAACAATAGGTGTTGTTTTATATGAATATAAAAACCTGAAGATGTCGGTATTTTTATAGCTTTTGTCCGCGGCTTCACCCGCGTACATAAAATATAGCCTATGTCACCCAGGAATAAAGCTTTAGCAAATACAAATTTAGCAATCGGACTAGTACTTCCGGAGACTACCTCCTACAAACAAAAAAACAAACTTACCTCTTTATTATATTAGCGGTGATGAATAAACTTAAAAACTACTGGACGAATTAAAAAAAAATGTTTCACTACTGCAACTTATCAATGAGTGACTAACTATACAGGCAAAGCCACTAGCAAAAGCTAGTAAGCAATAAAGCAAACAGACAAACTCGTTAAATTTACCCACACAAACATAACAGTCAACGTAGATTACCTATAATAGTTTTACAGGTATCAGTTTCAATTCCGATTCCACATTATATATCCCCCTTTATTTCATCGCTCAAATGGCCGCCATTCCTTTTACTCGTTTCCGTTTTTATGTCCACAAGATAATCGATTCACAGTTCTATCAGATAGCAGCATAGACTATGAAATAGCTGCGTTGGCTGCTATTATGAACGCTGTAACTATCTCGTAGTATTTGTGAGTAGTAGGAGAAGACTAACGAAAAGTGAGAAATGAGTATACTAGACGAAGTTTAAAAGTGGCGCCAGTGACTGAAAAGTTGAAAGGCAATCGTTTGTCTTAGTATGGTCATGTAAAGAGGATTGATGAAACGCATGTCACTAACAAGTTTTCGGTATACATGAAGATGGATAGAGAGGGAGAGGGAGGCCAAAGGGATGATGGATGGGTTGTATGAGGAGTGATATGAAAGGGAGTTAGTGATAGTATGACGGGTGCCAGGAGAGAATGGAAGAAAAAAATGTGTTGAGCCGACCCCAAGTAATATGGGATATGGGCAGGAAGAAGAAGAAGACTAAAGAAACGACGAAAGGTCTGAGTGAAATACAACAAAAAATCTATGACTACTGGGAAGACACCAGGCATACTGTCATTTGCAAGATGGTTTGAAACAATGACCGCGCCCCTAGAACGCAAAAGTCTGTACAAGTCTGGCACACAGTCTGACACACGATTGAACGAGTGGAATCTCATTAGAGCAAACAATTCGAGTAAATGATGACATGAAGAACTGGACTGAGCGTTATCGTGACATAATTTATTAACCTGTAGACAGAGTTTATGTTATGCCAATACTCGCATCTCTTCTGTAGGTATATCATAATGACGAAGGCGAACCTGATAGTCTGTAACGAAGACCAATCTGAATCCTAGAAAAAGAACTAATTGACTGATACTGCAACCTGAAGTTTTTTTAAGTCAAGAGTGAATAGGCATGCGAGCAGCATCGTCGATCATATAGCTTACCATCAAGTAAGATAATTGATAATTAAAACAACAAACCTCATTTTTGCTCTAAATATCTTACCCATTTCTGACCATGTTCACTTGACAGCCACACAGGAAACGCTTAGTCCTATTCTCTATGTTTATGCAGAAAACAGAGACAATAATACGCTTGTTTGATGCCATCTCTAAACGTTTCGTTACTCTACGGTTAGCAAGTATTATTCCGGCCCACACAAGAGATCTTTGACAAACAAAGGAAGATTCTCGCTGAAATAAATTGTGCTCCTTCGATATTATTATTTTATGAGTATTTCAGAAACTTTTCGAGGAATATTCCTTCTGTGAACTTTGTTTGTATCGAGTTTGTGTAAAAAGAGTCATAGGCAAAATGTGTTTATGATTTTTCGAATTATTTTTGTCGATGTTGTAGATATTTTATTAATATCCTAACTGATACTTGCGACTTTGAAACTCTTAAAACCAGCACAAAACCTTGCAGTGAAACCATAAGTTAGAATAATTTGTTAAATTCATAGATTACAAAGAAACGCGTCACGCATCAAATACCTAAATCAACAAATGTCAATCAAAGAGAAAATTTCTGGCGCAAAATACATAAATCTCTCTGTAGACAGATAAATATGTTTCTACACAGTTAACACACACACACATACAGTAATACACTTTGAAAATTATACCAGGTGGTTAAAAGCTGACACATTAACATATTCCCGACATTAACAGCGTATCAAAGACTTGCCTGACTTGCTATATTACAGAATGTTCCTAATTCCGGCCACATATGGTGACGAGGCTCAAAGTCACGAAGTTGAAACATTGCGGGACTTAATGTGAAGGAATCTCGTGTACCCCACGGTTATAATGGTATTAGTAGGTACGTACTCTGAAAAGGTATGTCGGTTGTAATTAATTAAATGGGTTTTGTTTCTCAAGATCTCATTTAGGAGGTTAAGAGAATAAACAAAGCAGTGGTGGTAGAGGTAATGGCCCCAACTTACGAGTTGTAGGTCGCGAGTTCAAATCCAGTCAGGCGCATTACTTTGTGTGATTGATTTCAACACCACTGCTCATAAACAACGGTGAAGAAATACATTGTGAGGAAACCGGTATGTCTTAGAAACAAAAATTCGAAAACCACTGACATTCACCAACCCGCGCTGGGCCCGCGTGGTGAATTACGGCCTTCCCTCTCCTAGAGAGAAGGCCTGAGTCCCAGCAGTGGGGACATTACAAGGTTCATTATGAAAAATAAACAGAGCGGTTACGGGACAGCCTCCGTATAAATCTGTTACGTTATCAAACATATTGCTGAATATCTACCTATAAGGATAGATTGCAATCCGATAAGGATTTCTTACTAATATTATAAAAGCGAAAGTGAGTTTGTTTATTTTTTTGTTTGTTTGTTACGTCTTCACGCCTAAATGGCAAAACCGATTTTGATGAACTTTTGTACAGAGATAGTTGGGACTCTGGAGACGTACATAGGCTAATTTATTTATTAAAAAAAAGTGAGAAAAGGGGGACAAAGAGGGAAGGTCTGTTACGTACGCGGGCGAAGCCGCGGGCAAAAGCTAGTAAAATATAAAGAAAAAAAAAAACGTTTTTTTCACCCCTAGCTTCTGGTAACGGTTTTTACTGCATCATAGTCATCAAAAATTATCTCGAAGAAATATACTCCCACGATAAAAAGTAACCTTCTTTCAGTTGCAAGACATGCTCTACCCATGTGCCAAGTTTCAAATCTGTTCTGACCTTTTTTTTCAATATGGGAAATCATCCAATCATTTTCTCTTGCTCTAGGGCCCGGGCGGTGCGGGAGGATGTGTCACACTTTTACCTGACTAAAGCCACACCTATGTCCCTCTTTGTCTTTTGCGTTCCAGGACAACCGGTTTTTTTTTTTTCAGAAGTATACCCATGGGCCCAATTATAGGCATCGACCCTTGCTAAACCCCTTTAGCTTTGCTGACACCTTCTTGATAAGGCACGTGTGAAACACTATGCACCAGCAACTTGGGCCTGGTTCTTACCGAATGGACGATGAGCTGTAGATTAATTTATTCACTCTAAGCTCCTAGCAGCGGCTTCACTTGCGTGAAAGTCGAAAATGATCCTAACGGAACACACTCCGGAGATAAAAAGTATCCGATGTCCTATTGTAGGATATGTTTTACCGGTGTTTTAGTTTCATCCTAATCTGTTCCGCCCTAAAGATGTGAAGAGGTAATAGACAGACGGAGTCGTTTTCGCATTTATAATATCTACTAGCTTCTACCAAAGGCTTCATTCGCGTGAAAATAGTAAATTATCTCAAGGAAGGTACTCCCGGGACGCACACACGCACGCGTTCACATATAAATATGTAGTCACATCTATGGCGCCACATAAGAACTACGAAGAAAGTACGAAATCCTGCATCGCGCAGTCACAGTTCTCCGCGCGATTGAAAAATATACAACAGCCCGAAATCATCTATCGGGCAGTCGCCCACCAGACTATAACACCTGTCTGGTCGGAGGATCCTCCCTTTTCAATGGAGGCTTGCGGGACTTTACCCTCTGTTCCGCATACCTCCAAAAATATAAAATATTGCAAAAGCTCGTGTGTGTATATTTAATTCATTAAACCCCAAGCGAACGCCGCAAGCGTTCGCGCACCTATTGTCTTTCTATTGTGTCTGTAATTTCCACGATTGAAAGGTTAATACTAGCTTTTGCCAGTGGCTTCGCCCGTGTACATAGAATATAACCTATGTCACTCAGGAATATAGCAGATTTCTACTGGTGAAAAAATGCTATAAATCGGTCCTGTACTTTCAGAGATTACCTCCTACAAACAAAAGAACATTAAAACAAACTTTATTTCTTTATTATATTAGTGCAGATACACACAGAAACTTTCGCCTTTATAAGTACGGAAGTAAGTCAGGATTTCAGTTAGGATTTCTATTCATAATAGTTTTATCTTGTTGTTGTCAGGGACGCAACGGTCTGGGCAACATCTACGTGTGGGCGAGTGGCGACGGCGGTGAAGATGACGACTGCAACTGTGACGGGTACGCAGCCTCCATGTGGACCGTCTCCATCAACAGGTGGGTGCACTTAGGCTTAATATATGACATATTGCCTTATTTTTTTTTTAAATTGATATAAACTAGTGCTTGACTACGTTCAGATCGCGCCAACTGTTCCCGCGCGCCTCAAGGAGTTGTCAGCAACTGTAGAGGCCCAGCATTGTCGAAGCCTACTGGGGCCAAGGGTCTAGTTCCTAAAGGGAGGCTCGGCCCCGGTATGAAAGGCTAGAAGGAATGGGTTTTTACTCAGAAAGAGTCTGACACTATCTCCCGCTCCACCCAAGGGCAGGGGATGTCATTTGGATGATTTTACCCGTCGACAAAAAAATACCTGATGTTAGCGATGCGCGATGTGATCTGATAGTGAAGCGCACTAGTTTATAAGCCCATTCACTCTTTATTAGTTAAAAAAAAATTGCAATTTTGACGCATGAGTTTGCCATATGGCAGAATATGATATTTTTATTAAGTTCTGCCATTATTAAGAAATTACAAAATTCCAGATAGCTTTCTTCACTTTGCATTCATTGAAATTATCCAGAGTACCCTATCTATCCAGTCTATACTTATAGTTAACAGTTGTATACAATATGAAAATGATTAAAGAAAACTTTCGCTTAGAAATTGCAAATTGCGCCAGCTAATCCTTTCGGTAAATTACATGTTCCATGTTCCAAAAAAAAACATAAGAGACATTCTTTGGACTCATCTTATGACAACCCCCGCTCTTGGGCGGAGCGCGAGAGTGTCAGACTCTTACTGACTAAAAAACCCATCCCGTTCCTTCAAGCCTTCATACCGGGGCTCGAGCGCCCTTTCGGTTAACCCTGGCCCCAGTAGGCTTCGACCCGGCTGGGCCCCTGCTGTTGCTGACAACTCCTTGAGGCGCGCGGGAACAGCGCGCGCCGTCGACGACTTGGACTTGGTCCGGACGGTTACCGGACGGCCGGACAGCGAGCTACCCATTGCTCGCTGTCCGCAAGCCCGCGCCTAATTCTTTGGACTCATTTTTTACAAATGGTTAGTCATGATTGCACAACGTAATTCCAATAGACGAACTTCCGATGCACGGTTCCAAATTGGTCGTTTCCTATGGAGAAGAACCGGCAAGAAACTCCATGGTTACTCTTTTAAAAAAAGTGGTTGGTATTACAATATTGACAGATATTATGTAAGAACAGTGTAGACCTGTCAAATATTGTACACAAAAGCACAATAAAAATGATCTCAGTAAAAAACAAAGTAAGTCGTAATAGGATAGTGGCTTACATTGTGGTAACGGCGCTGTGGGTTCATACCAAAGAGTACAGCAAATATAGGGTTCAAACCAAGCTAGGATCTAAAAAAAAATAAAATACGAAGACGTGATATCTACCATCCCGCACTGACTCCATATGGTGAATTTCTGCCCATATCCTCTTTTAGAGAGAAGACCTGAGTCAAAGCAGTGGGAACATTAAAAAAGCTGATTCTACACTAAACTACCAAGAAGTAAAGTTTGTTTTTTTGTTTGTAGGAGGTAATCTATGAAAATACTGGTCCGATTGCTAAGTTTTACATCGATAGAAAGCTGCTTTATTCCTGAGTGACATAGGCTAAATTTTATGTACGCGAATGAAGCCGCGGGCAAAACAAAGTGCTATATATTTATCTCACAAATTCAACGGAAAATTTATAAAGTATGTCAAACGACTTAGATTACTAACAATATCATCGGGGATCATTTGTTAGGATTGACCTAGTTTAAAAACTTTTTAATATTTCCCCTCTGAGTGATTATCTGTCTCTTCAAACTGACAGTAAATTATCCAACTTGGCGTGATGGATTATGAGTTGGTTAGTTCATAAAGAGACGCTTTTATTCTCTTAAAAATTAATTATTTAGAAATTATTTTATACAAACCCATTGGCAATGGTAGTCTCAATGTGGCGAGCATAGCTATCGTCCAAGACCTCGCCATTACTGGGTCCAAAAAGCTCGTCCATAATTAAAACTTTTTATTTTATCTTTAGCCAATAGTAGCGAAATAAAGAATTAAACCTCGACCCATCTCTTAGTGCCAGTGTAAAACCGCTGCACAGGACTTGCGTCACCTGCTATGCTGCCCATCCTGCACAACCACCTGCAGTTTACAGTATCTCATCATCATCATCATATCAGCCGAAAGACGTCCACTGTTGGACATGGGCCTCCCCCAAGCGTCGCCACAACGACCGGTCCTGTGCGTCACGCATCCATCGGGTTCCCGCGACCCTGACCAGGTCATCGGTCCACCTTGTAGGAGGCCGTCCAACGCTGCGTCTTCGGGTACGTGGTCGCCACTCCAGAACCTTTCGTCCCCATCGACCATCCGTTCTGCGTGCAATGTGTCCTGCCCATTGCCACTTAAGTTTGGCGATTCTTCGAGCTACGTCGGTTACCTTGGTTCTCCTGCGGATATCTTCATTTCTGATGTGATCACGCAAGGACACTCCAAGCATAGCCCTTTCCATCGCCCTTTGGGTGACTTTGAGTCTTCTTATGAGGCCCATTGTAAGTGACCACGTTTCGGAGCCATAAGTACAGTATCTAGACGAGACCAATAACAGAGTTGTAGAGGTTGCCAAATAATGGTCAAAAAAAAATTGTAAAAAGTGTGTACATCGACACTCGAAGAATCGCCAAACTGAAGTGGCAATGAGCAGGGCACATTGCACGCAGAACAGATGGTCGATGGGGACGAAAGGTTCTGGTATGGAGACCACGTACCGGAAGATGACCTGGTCAGGCCGAATCCGGTGCATGCGTGATACAGGACCGGTCGTTGTGGCGACGCTTGGGGGAGGCCTATATGTCTGGACGTCTTCCAGCTGATATGATAATGATGATGATGATGTACATCGATGCGAAAAGAAAAAGAAGAAGTAGACACTTGTGTTATAATAATATAAGTATCACCGAATTTGAGGAATTGGATGTTACAAGATCGATTTTCATCCGGCTGGCATAGGTTGGTTGGTTTTTTTGCAAACAGAACAAGAAGCCTCGGAAAGATCAACTGCCAGCCTAGAAACTCTCGCTCCACCCTGAGAGAGACAAGTTATTTGTGGAAATCCTCAAACAAGCTCCTCGTGGGAAATCCCACGCCAAAAAAGGGTAAAAAGTTTAGTTAAGCCAGAGCTACAACCTTTTCTTTATTCTATTATCCCTTATAAACTGGACCGAATTTTCAGGCTTCGTTACTCCCAAAGTAGCACACCTTACTATAGGTACAAAAATAATTTTGACGTTTTTAGCCGAAAACCTTCAAAAAAGTTATTTTGGCGATATTACTCTAAGTTATTATTATCGTTAAAATCTGAGACGCTGTCTCTAAGAATTAAAATTGTCGTATTTAAGATTGAAAAACGCAGCAGGATTATATTACACTAGCTTTTGCCCACAGCTACGTCCGCATATACATAAAATATAGCCAATGTCACTCAGGAATAAAGCAGCTTTCTATCGGTGCAAAAGTTTTAGCAATCGAACCAGTACTTCCGGAGATTACCTCATAAAAACAAAAAAAAAAAAACAAAGATAAACGAACTTTACCTCATAATATTAGCGTAGATTACACTGCTTGCACGCAACAACATAGCAGTTTTATGCCAAGGTCATTTCTAAAGCCTAGCCTAATTTTCTGAAAGCTAAGTTTACTTTAGCTTTATTCTATTTATAGCAGTCTAGATTAAGTACCCACTAACATGTAATCTGTGTAATATTTCATACAAAGATTTAGTTTAGCTTTCGTTTTTCGTGTGAAAAATCGTAGGCTTTCAGTTTCTCTTAATCAGCGCGCCCGTTTTTCTCAAAATGTTTAGTGTTCAGTACTGCTAAAGTACCTTTTAAGGACGCCATTTATTTGTTGACTTAGAATCTTTTATTTGCTTTAAAAGGGTCTTTATTAAAATTAATAGCTACAGGCTCTCAGACGACTTCGATTGCAGATGTTCTTGCGACCTGACCTTTATAAACTGACTTTTAATTAATTGGTAGTTTGCGAGAGTAGCAATTGTAATATAAAAACCTAATTTGTCTTAGCATTTCTCTAGCATGCGAAGGGTAACTGAAGGAACACAGGTGTGTTTTGTCAGTAAAAGTCTGATATACTGCCGTTCCACCCAGAAAAGTAGAAATAATTTGATAATTTCCCTCTTAAAAAAAAGCCGTGTACTTTATTAATTTTTTTTTTTTTTTGTAAACATAGGTTACTGATACATACATAGGTGTGTGAGATGTTACATTTTTGTTACATTCCCTTTTCTATGCTTTGCCATTAGGCGTACAAATGTTGGTATTCATTTGAATTATTTCATTATTTATTTCACAAAATCAAATAAAAAGATGTACGTTGTTAAATAAATCAAAACCGATCTGTTTGACGACATAATGCCAATGTAGCGCTGCAGCGAACTAGATTAAAAGACGATGATCAAAACACAATTTTTCACACAATTAATTTTATTCTATCGTTCATTAACATAACATAATGGATATTGTTTTTTTTCTATATTGTCCTTGATAGTTTAATCTCTCTACACGTGCGAGCTAATGAATCCCGTCCGTAGTAACCCACAATTTCTCGGAAGTGTGACCTGCTTACAAAATTCATCAATGCCGATATGATTGTTTAATCTAAACAAGTGCAAAGTACAAGATATTAGTTTTACCTTTTACGAACCAGGGTTTGTTTCGCTTCGCAAAGTTTAGGAAGACATACGGTGTTACGATAATCTTTTATGGATACAAAAGATTTTATTTTATTTTATTTTTTATTTTATGGATACAAAAGACGTAATGACGGGGGGAAGTGTGCGTCGGACTTGCAAAACTGAATCCGCCAAATTCGTTCCATCATCGGGCTACCAAACGTACCTACATATGTTTTATATTTAGTTTAGGAGGCAGGGTTCAAATGTTTATTTTGACCAGTGTAGGTAATACAGTTTTTATCTTTATTTTTTAGTACCTAACTTTTGTGTCAAATTTGTTATTTTGGGATAATAAATATTATAATCATTATTATTATATATCAATGCGCCACTGGTATTTGCTGGACATCCCATCCATACGTGCTAAACGTTTTAGGAGCACATTCATTGAGCGTACAGCTATGGAGTAGAATTCCCTGCCGCAGTCGTGCGTTTCCTGGTAGCTTTAACCTAGGTGTTTTAAGTCAAGGGTGAATAGGTTAGTTCTAAGCAAGCTCCATCGTCGTCCACATCATTGCTTACCATCAGGATAGTGTTCAAGCGCGAGACTATCATAACAATAATAAAAAAAAAACACTTGCTCTCTTAGAAATACCTACTGCTTTTCTAAACTTATCAGTTTCCAGCAACAGCACTTAGATCAGTTGCGGCCAGTTTTAACGGCCCCGATTTACGAGGTGTAGTCCTTTGGTTCAAACCCAGGCATGCATTTTACTTCATGTAATTTATTTCATCACCACTGCTCTTACAACGGTAAAGTAAAATATTGCGAGGACATGTGACATCCACCAACCCGCACTGGGCTCGCGTGTTGGATCACGTCCCATTGCCTTGAGAGAGGTCTGAGTCCCAGCAGTGGGAACTTTATAGGCTGATTGTGATTATAATCGACACTTAATGTGACCAGAAGACTGACAGCCAGTCTGAGTACGTTTTAGATGACAGCAATGTAGACGAAAATTTTAACGTCTAATGTATTTCGTGCATGTTAATTTGCTTAAACATATAACCTACCTAACACAACAATTTTAATTTACAGTGCCATAAACGACGGTCAGAACGCGCACTACGACGAGTCTTGCTCATCCACCCTCGCGAGTACATTCAGCAATGGCGCTCGAGATCCCAGCACTGGAGTAGCAACTACGGACTTGTATGGAAAGTGTACTGCCACGCATTCAGGAACCTCGGCTGCGGCACCTGAGGCCGCTGGAGTATTTGCTCTGGCTTTGCATGCCAAGTAAGTTACTCTCAAATACGCCTTTATTATGCTGAGCTGTTGATGGAACAGTAACGCTGTGAAGCAAGTAGCGATCTGTTTGGAAAGTGTGCTCTTATGCTCTCTGGGACATCTGCGACGCCTGAGGCAGCTGCAGTGTTTGCGCTGGCTTTGCATGCTAAGTAAGTTTTCTGCTACATTATATTGAGCTGTTGTTGGAACATTAACGTTGGTGAAGCGGCTACCGACCTATACACATTTTCACACTTTGTATAAATGCTAAGTAAGTTTTTCCATAATCTATCTAAAAATAGACCACCTAGAATAATTAGGTGGTCTTAATTTAATATACTTAGTTGTCTTAAGATTAATGTTTAAAGTAACTGTTTTTAACGTCTTCACGCCTTTGTCACTTAAAAGATCTTAATGGAATTCGATTTGGAATATAGTCTAGAATTTTATTTATAAAATCTAGATACTCACTTTCATTGAGTTACCGCTTTTTGGCTTAGTAGGGCAAAAAACTGCAACTAAGCTGTTTGAAATGGGGCGATTAGCATTCGCCACGTGTTTCAAACAAAATTCCTGCGCTACATTTATTAAAACACCTCACGCGCGAGGTTATTCAAAAGAAAAACCCACCTCCATTATAACAAGTGTGAGCTACAATGCTATTTTATTTTTCTTCTTATAGGTGACTCTTTGTTCACAGTCCCAGTCTAACGTGGCGAGACATTCAACACTTGACTGTGCTGACTTCAAAGAGGAACTCGCTCTACGATGCTAAGGTATACATGCGTTATATTTTTAACCGACTCCAAAAAGGAGGAGGTTCTTTTTTCGTCAGAATGTTTGTTTTTTGATTACTCGTACACGCCTGCAACGATTTGGAAACTTCTTTCTTTATTTCATAGGGTATACTTCCCATCCAGGTGGTCCCATAGTCCTATGGTCAGGATCTGGTAATAGGATCTTGAAGAATGAGGGAACTCTTTATATTTTATAGGCACACTTGTAATCTTGTAATGGTTAAGTATTCTATAGATAACTTACTAATTTGCATACTAAGGGTGAGTTGCACCATTTAACTATAACGATAACAAAGCCGTTAACAGCTGTCAAATCGTCGAATTGACCAATAGGCGGCCGTTTCACGGTTGGTTATGGTTCGGTTATCGTTATAGTTAAATGGTGCAACTCACCCTTAAAGTTTAGTTGGTTTAATTTAAGAAAAGAGTGAAAGAAAAACTTATTGCAAAAAAAAAAAACAATCAATATATAAAATACATGATGAAGTGTGTGTATGTGTATATTTGTTACTTCTTCACGCTCAAACGGCTGAAGGGATTTGAATGGTTACAAAGAAAGACCAAATTCAGAAATAGAAAATATAAGAAACTTTTTACTCCTGTAGTATGGAACCTTTGCATAATTTTCTACTACCACGCGGCTGAAGTGGCTATCAGAATCTAGTAGTAAATATTTAATTATGTAGACTTTTATTTCCTTGATGTCGTAAAAAGTGGCTAGAGACATCAAATGAATAGTTGTACTGTTTTATGTTTTTTAAACAAAAAGCTATAAAAACTCGTTGGCCAAGCGTATCTTTTGCGATGTTTCGCATGTTGTGGAGAACTGGGCTTTATAACTTTTAAAGTTATTAAACGAAACATACGAGAATGGTTTTTTTTTTCGGGAAATCTTCTGACTTCTCCTACTCTAGGACAAAGTTAGAGTGCGTATCAGACTTATTGACTAAACCACACCTATGTTCCTTTTTTTTGTTGGGAAAATCATCCAATGACAACCACCGCTTTTGGGCGGAGCGGGACATAGTGTCAGACACTTACTGACTAAAAAACCCACCCCGTTCCTTCAAGCCTTCATACCGGGGCTCGAGTTCCCCCTTCCGGATAACCCTGGCCCCAGTAGGCTTCGACCCGTTTGGGCCCCTACTGTTGCTGACAACTCCTTGAGGCGCGCGGGAACAGTGCGCGCCGTCGACGACTTGGGCTTTGTCCGGACAGTTACCGGACGGTCGGACAGCGAGCTACCCATTGCTCACTGTCCGCAAGCCCACACTTATGTTTCTTCAGTTGTCCCAGGACTACCACCTACTTTGGCTTTAGCTTCGGATCGTCTGCAAATCCACGCCCACGGTGGCTAGTAGTCGGAGTCAGGGCACAAAATAGATAGTTACAGAAGACAATCTCATGGATGTACTTTACTTTTTATACCTACGCTCGGTGGACGCACACTAATGAGCGTTTGAGCCGGAACTGTTCGACGAGTGGTCGAAGGCGCTCCGAGATATCGTGTCCGTGAGCGGTATCTATGTGTGCGTTGCTCGAGCACACTTTATAATAATTTTTAATAATATATAGATTGACTTATGTACCTATCTATTTTGTGATCAGGGTCTCGGCTGCTGGGGCGTGAGACTGTCCGTTCTTTCACTAGCATTACTGATTCGTAAAAGAAGGCGCTGATTATGCCTGCACGCACTATGTTAGTGCACCCAAAGGACAACCTCCCGGTTGGTGGGAAACTACTGCCATATATGGAAAACTAAGATCTGGGAGCTATGAGGAACAATATTAAGACCCCTGGCCCCTGCAAGAAAAATGTTATTAATTTCCATCGATACTCATAAAATGGTAGAATTATTATAATAAGTTTCTACATAATATTCAGACAGGGGTATTTGTTAATATACCTGAGAACGAGACGCCTCAGGTTCTATAAACTTTTGTCGTCTTCAAGTTTAAATGTCAAGGTAACGAAGACTCAAAAGCCATGGTTTTCCAAATTCCCTGTCGAACTTGTTTCTGTTTTATTATTCTTTCCGCTTTGTTTTTCCATTGTGCTTTTGTTAGCAAGACTTAGCGTCGGTTAAAATTTCTCAATAAATCAAAATCATATTCCGATAAAATTTAACGAACTGAAAAGTGCTTTCAGAGAAATCGCTGGAAATCAATTTGTATAACGCTTTAGAGATTTGTTTCTGAAGTCATTATTATAATTATTATTTGAGTTTCATTGTTATTTCTAAGAACTTGAAGTTATTATTTATAATTGATTCGAAGCTTTATGAAGTATTGAATCATTATCGTAGATTTGTATTTCAGACAAGATTTTTTTTTTGTTATTTATTTAAAGAAAAACTTCAGAGTTTCTAATTTTAGAAATTTCCGAAGACGAAACTTGTCAAAAACAGAAACGTACTGTTCTTTAAAACTCCAAAACTTTTATTTCCTCTTTTCCCACTTTCTATAATAAATTTTGATATAAATGGGCAAAGTTTGTCATTGAAACTGAGGCGAAATACACGCCCGAGCCGGAGGTCGATTCACATACAAATCTTTATGAGGGACCTACACAATGATTTGATGATTCCTGTACAAAGGCGAGCTAAAGGGGCCGGAGACGGATGAATTTCCATACAAACGTAATACCACGCTCATTTGCAGTTGGAGCATATTTCCAACATATTATGATGATATTCGGTTATAGACAATATTTATCTAGGTTGCTACGTCGATAATATTAGAAATATTGTTATTTTTAATACAGGAAAACCCAAATGGCATGTTTTGCCATTTACGCTGTAAAAAAGTGCGAAACACAATTCGCTTAAACATTTTAAATAAATATAAATATTTTCTATAACCGAATATCATCATAATATGTTGGAAATATGCTCCAACTGCAAATTAGCGTGGTATTACGTTTGTATGGAAATTTATCCGTCGCCGGCCCCTTAATTCAACAACATACTAATACATATACATACTAATACGTACTAATACATACCAATATATATCTACCAACATTATGTCAATTCCGAAACGAAGTGCAACTTAAAGATTGTTTTTTACATTAATTGTATCGTTACGTATCCGCAGGGACGGTTCCACTGGACGATGAACGGCGTAGGACTGGAGTTCAATCACCTGTTCGGGTTTGGCGTGCTGGACGCGGGAGCCATGACGGCCCTCGCGGCCAACTGGCGGTCCGTACCGCCGCGGTACCACTGTGAGGCTGGATCTGTTAATACACATACGTGAGTACTCTATCAACTACTCGTTATTTATAGAGGTTCATCGAATTTAAAGAAGAAAACACAATTGTTAGGCACAAACTCAAAGGTAGGCCTTTGAGTTTGTGCCTAATAATTGTGTTTTCTAGAAAAAGGAATAGAGCTTTAATCCTATAATTATAGCTCCATCTTTAACAGTTCAGTATAGGTCGTAAAATGGATCTCAATAAGAACTCGTAATAGCACTCCAAGACAAACGCACGGTACACATATTACAAATTTACTCTTAGTTTGGGAGCCAGCGATTATGCAATTTTAATAGAAACGATGCCGGGGGATGTTGAACCTAATTTGTATAAAACTGTACATTTTAAAGTAATTAAATATATAGGTATTAAATAATTTACTGGTAATTACCTACTGTAAATTAACCAATATCTGCATCATGTACTTCATTGAATATATATCTGATAACGATTTCCTAGCTTAAAAACAAAAGCCTTGATAACTCAACTACAAATTATTATTACTTACTGAATATTGTTCATTAGGCTAATCTATATCTAATAATTATTAAACCTAACTAACTATTTCATTAATATTTGTATGCCACTTACTGTGGCAGAACACAGAGACACGTAGAAATATTTTGTAACAACTTAATACCTGTGTGCACAAATAAACTTTTAGTAATTCGTTTAGTAAAAAAAAAAAGTAGTTAGGTATTTCATTACACTAACTTCACAATAAGGCAAATAGAAAATTAGAAGTATTTATCTTGTAACCTTTTCTCATTTATTGCGATCAACAAAGTAGTTAGTAAAGGAAGCCGTAGTTTTAAGCCGATAGTATTTATTTGCGCTAAAGCCTCGCAAGTAGGAACCGTTTAAAGCCTGATTAAAATATTTTATCTAAGCAACAGACTGGGGCCTTAGTATGTCGTGCTAAAATGTCAAGCGCGCGAGCATTGTGGCCCAGCACTGGGTTGCGACAACTCCGCCGGAACTCTGTCAGCCATGTCGCGACTTGTCGCGGCAGCGGAGTTTCGGCGTTGCATCTCTGCACGCAAATCGTGCATGCATGCAAGGACTGTTGCCTCCCATGGTGGCAGGCCAGCAAGGAAGTTCGCCGCTTCGCCGGAAGTCGTGCGGTGTCGCAGCACCATCTGAATGGCTATGACCCTCTGGCATGCGTTCAGCTTGGCCAACGATTTTGTAGCGACGGCGCCCATACTGGTGGCTCCGTAAAGTTCCATGGACCGAACGATATCCGCGTAGAGCCTCCGGCAGGAACAAGAACTACTGTGTTTCTGCATTTGCAAGCAATCCTGCAGCCCTAGCATTAGTAAATGGCTAGCTGGATATTTTACATAGTGGTGTTTGAGAATATTTTGCACTACAGGGTTACGCGGTAAAGATTAAAAACGACTTGAGCTTTGAGAACTAGGATACAATGCAGTGTTTTGTATTTGAAAATTTGGAGTTCATTCTTTTTTTTTTCGCTACATTGGGATTAGAAAAATAAGACCAAACTGGTAAGAAGAATTGAACAGTTTCAAGAATAGAGGTTTTATGCTGGTTAACACTGCAACAAGTACTTTATTATCTTTTATTTTTGTATTTCCAGTGAAATCCAATCCGAAGGGATGCTAACAATGAAGATCCAGACATCGGCATGTGCCGGCACACCCAGTGAGGTGCGCTACCTGGAGCACGTGCAAGCGGTTGTCAGTGCCAACGCCAGCAGGCGCGGAGACCTCGAGCTGTTCCTCACCAGTCCCATGGGCACCAGGTAGAAATCTTTTGTTGTCAGAAATCGGCATCTGTCACACTTACGCACGTGCACTGTGCAGGCAGTTGTTAGTGCCAACGCCAGACCGGGAGCTGTTTTTTACCAGCCCTATGGATGCCAAATGTGAAAAGTTCATCAAATGAAAATCAAATAATTAAAAAAAGAATTTGCTAGTTCTTTTTTATTACAAACGACTAATAAAAACCATGCAGCGATCCTTCCTAATTACTGCCGCAATGTTGGCAAAGTTGCAAAGATTTACACCTTAGTAAACAATGCCAAGTCGTCATGTGATAACCTTTGGATCATTGTGACGACATAAATTCTTCTCAATCCAGGGAAAGTAATTACTTACCCTAGACTTGTAAGAATTGTAAGATTTTTTTTCATTATACAGTTAGAAAATTTTAGGTTCGTTGTCTTTTCTGTCTCTTGTATCTTTCTTCTTAGCGGAAGTAGATCCAATTTGATTCTATCTCTGTACGTTCCTAGAACGTTTATTTGAAAAACACAATTTCTTATCAATTTCAGATCAATGATCCTGAGCAGGCGCGCCAATGACGATGATTCCCGCGACGGTTTCACTAAGTGGCCGTTCATGACCACTCACACCTGGGGGGAGTACCCGCAGGGCACATGGATATTAGAGGTAAGTAATCTCACTTATGAAGCTAACTTTTTGGCGATACTAATAATATGGGTACAACTGGAACAGCCTTTGTCTAGCACTGGAATGGATGTCGCTGTCGGATAAGTAAATATACTAACTTATTGAACCGAACTACAAGCTTCCAAAACCTTAAAAAATATTAGATAGTGATAACGCCTAAGCTATTTGGTAAGCGCACCTTCAATCTTGAGGATTTAACAGCTTCGACGAAAATCAATAAAAGCTTCATACAGAAAGCAGTACTTACTACAGTACTACGATACGACGCTATTCAAATATACTTGAACACTTGAACTCTTAGTACAAATTCAAATACACAATTCATAAACACTTTACCTAATTACCTAATGAGTCTGAAATACCGAAAGAAAAATATTTTTGTAACTGTACCCACAGAATATCGAGACCTTTTAGGAAAATTTAATTAATAATTAATTTTGACGTTACAAAATGTATAATTTTCTTATGTTTGTGTTCCAGGCGCGCTACAACGGTGGTCCAAACAGCAACCCCAGCGACTGGTCGGGCTTCTTCCGCGGCTGGTCCCTCGTGCTGCACGGCACGCGAGCTCCGCCCTACGCGCAGCTGCAGCCACAGGACCCTCACTCCAAGCTAGCCGTCGTCAAGAAGGCCCATGAAGATAACGCGATCAACTAATAGACCAAATACTCCAGGTTTTATCAACTGATCATGTTTGGTTTGAAGGGTATTTTTGAACAGTATTATGATTAAATTGACTTTCAATGAGGTTTAGTAAAATTTAAAAAAATACAATTAATAAAATTTAGAACAAAAAAGATAGTTGGACGGTAAAACGATGAAAGTTGATGAATGTTACCCTTATCGAGTTGGTGATTATTACCCCACCATAGATTAATGGTTTATTACCCTAATGATATCACTAGAGCTAAAGATAAAAAAAAATATACGATCTGAGATTAGAAGAATACAGTGAAAAACGGTTTGAGTTAAAGAAAATAAATATTTTAATAGATTACCTAAAAAAGACATGCAGTAAATTAAATCAGTCATGATCAGCAAATTAAAACCTGGACATTAAAATTGTAGGCGTAACATAAGACAACCTAGTGACGACAAAGGATTAATTGAATTTAGCTTTTATAATAATAATATCCCCATCTTCCATTACATACTTTCTTCTAAATCTGTTAGAACTCCTGAGTCGTGACCCGTTGCTCGTGTTATGCCTACCGAGTACTAATGTCTGTAAAAACTTATGTATTTTTGTACATAGCTTTCACAGAAGCCATAGGCATTTTGTTTCAAATTTTTATTTCTATATTTAATAAACGGTAACTGCACAAGTTTTAAGGATTTTTAGATTAATGTTTTTAGAACCATTTTTTTATTTATATAATACTATATTATTGAATTTATTGTTATTATTATTTGGATAATTATCGGTTGCTGTTACCGTTTGTTACAAAATATAAAAAAGCAACAATAAAAATGGTGGGTATTATTTTAATTCTTTTTTTTTTGATAAAAATGGGAATTGATAGGGTTGGATTGATTCCTTGCGGTATTTTGTTTGGAATCATTTGTATTTATCTCATTTGTTCACACCAAATAGCTGCCATTTTTATTGAACACGGTCAAAGATGGATAACTACTACTCTCATTGTTAAGTTTAACTTCTTTGACTGTATTCTGTATTATTTTATATAAAATATTTTTTAAATCTTTCCTATTGAACTAGTTATGATTTTTAAAATGTATCATTTGGAAAGCTATTCTAGTCACTTAATATTATTAATTTATTGAATCTTGATGTTTATTGTAATGGAATTAAAGATACCTTTTTTGGAAAACTGTGAAGCCATAAATAATTTTAAAAAAAACTTGAATATTGGAAAGTTAAGAAAAGTAATAACTTACACAAAAGAATAGTAACGGTAAAAACTTGTGAGAACAGCAAATACATTTATTATCCGACATTGGAATTCAAAGGACATTATTTTTATAACAAATTTCACTGTAGAATAGAAATGTACTTATTTATTTTCTATGAATTTTGTTCATCTTCTTAATAAATCTAAAATAAGTTACAAAGACAGACGGACATATCAGGTAGCGTCGTAATGTGCCGAACTTAACATACACAAATATCATCTCTTTATTTTAAACTCGAAGGCGAACAAAATTTATTATAATATACTTTTCATCAATATTTATGTTTAATATGTTGACCAAAATATTTTTAGAATGGATAGTTCAATTTCAATTTATGGTTTATTGTTGTGTTCGTTCGGTTTTATTAAATTCAAATGACCTTTATTTAACCCAGCTAAATAAAAGCTCATTTGAATAATTTTGTGTTTAATAATACTATGCGTCGAAAGATACGTATGTTAGAATATTTACAAAGAATATATTAGAAAATTATCGTTATCAAGTAAGATATAATAAAACTATTTATATGACATGATTAAACTTCCTTTTGGGGCCCACTAACACTGAATATGGTTATTTATCAACAGCCTCTTTGCATCTATTTTCTTAAAGAATAAAATTTATTATTAAAATAAAGTTTCAAGCATTTTCACTTCCATATTAACCAAGTAACATTATGTATTTTACAGTAATAATGGGCATAACAGTAGGTTTTATTACAAAATCGTTAGGATAATGGTTAATAAATTTAAAAATCATATAAAGAAAAAATATATAATGTACTACTATTATAGAAATATAATGTGATTTGGTGTTGTATTTGAATTAAATGACGTTTTTGTAATTGATACTCCTTTCCCTTTTTATAGAGATTTAATTTGAGGGTTTCTCTGTGGGTTGTTGTAACCTAAATTCTTACTGACACACATAGCCACAAAATTTCTTCATCTTAGTCTTTAAAAAAAGTACGCTGGTCCAAAATCTCTATTATATTCTGCTTGCCCTATCGGTATGTTTCTTGAGTAGTATTTATGATACTTAAAACAATCGATTTTAAACCTCCGCAAACAAGTTTTCCAATAAATCGGTAATCGTAACTGAAATTAAACTCAGCAGTATGTTTTAACATTTAATTTTCATTAACAAATGTAGGTATTGGGCAGTTTGTTTAACTTACAATAATAACTATACACAAGTGTAGCGGAATTAAGTATAAAACTATTTATTACAATATATACAATTTTATTATGGAATGTAATCTTGTCTTGCTAAACCGTCGTGGAAAGAATAATTCAGGGAATATTAAAATCTACTATTAAAGAAACTAAGTAGTTTGTTAGAGGCCATTCTCAAACCTAAAAATTAAAACTTTCCATGGAATTCCGATCATGGTGGCTACACAGTCTCAATGGAGATTAGGCACATTCGCAAAAGATATTATAGTGTAGGTGATATTAAGTGTACGTTGTAAACATAGATGCACTCTCTGTTTTTTTTAATTAGGACAGAAACAACAGAAACAACAAATTTACGTGTGTTTTCGTGACAACGAGTGTCACACACCATTAACTCGTTTATTAAGCTCTGGGCTGCTACTGAATCATTCCTAATGGAAAGAAAACCCAAAACAACACTTTTTATCCGATTTGGTAATCAAACTTAACTGATCAAAAAACGCACTTGCGACCACGAGAACAAAAAAGAAATTGTCTAAACCTAGAATTTAAATAGGTATAATTCAAAAACTACTGTAGAACTTCTTTTTCTAATAGATCTTTTGTTCATTAATATGATATTGTTTTGAACATCTCATCTAAAATCTAGAGTTCTTTTACCCTTCCATATAATGAGTTAGGGTAAAATATAATCATATTTTTTTTAATTTACGTCACGTGTTAATAATAGTGGCGTTTGGTTAAAATTCAAGCTACGTTTTAGCTTATACATAAAACACAGGTAGTCTATCGGTATAGATTGGAGTCTGAAAATATATATGTACAATATGTATATATATGTGTGAAATCAAATTAAACAGTTATCAAAATTAAACATTGATCTAAATACAATAATTTGAAAGCAACAAGTGACAAAGCTTATCTTTTTAATGGATATCACATCAGGTATTAATTTTAAACATATTTTTTTTTATTATTTAATGAAAAATAAAACTAACCTAATGCATTTTTATTTTGGAACAACGTATTATTTAACAGTTTTGTTCATAATTTTATATTAATCTTTGAATTGTAAGAGGTATTAATGACTAGTCATTGATACCGCTTAAATCCAAGAAGTCATAGTAAATTCTATAAAATATCTGTCAATCTCTAACGATGTTATTCAATATTCCCAGTGTCGAGGGACGTTTCGTTACGATTGGTGTATTGCCTTACTTTATGATTAAATTAAGGTACAGAAAACTTAAAATAAAGTAAAAAATACAAATACATACATACACTAACGTTTGTCACCGTTTCACTTATTCACAGTTTATTTTGGTACAGTCACACTCACTTAAGCATAGTTTCATACTTTTTTTGTTTTGTATGACTTCTTCACTTTACTAGCAGCACAATTCAAATTGTACGCTTCTGAATTCATTTTCATTTCTTTCACTTGAATTTGTATGGTTCTCATACATTCGTTTTTTAAAGTTTGTCTTTTAATGATTTATTATGATATTGAAAACGGATCCGATAGTTAAATCCGTTTGGTTGGTTGTATGGGCTCATACACCCATCTCGTTGTATGGCCTGCCGTTGTGCATGTCTACATCAACGCCGCGCTCCGAGATCCCGTTAAGCCCATTAGCGTGCCCACGGGAACTTAACTGTCAGAGATCTGCAAATGAGAATTTACATTAGAGTATGCTTACTTCTGTAAATACCTAGCAATAAAATAAAAATAATCATATAAGGGAAAATTTGAAAAAAAAAAAATGTATGGCGGTAGTTATTCTAGCTGCAAATCATAAATTAATTTAGACTGACTTTTAACTAGTTACGATAAGAATTATTTTCAACTTAATTTTCGACTAAAGTAAACTGTTCCTAAAAAGCTTTGATTGAACAGTAAATACAGTAAAGGAGTTAAGAAGTCTATCAAACTCATAAGGTAAAAAGATATGTAGGTACTTAAAACTCATAAGTCCTCATATTAAAGGTCTGCTGGAAGATTATTTTGTAATAAGCAGCACCTTTTTGCTTTTATATTGTATTTTTACTTTTTCTTTTTAAGTTGAAAGAACCAAGGTTTTTTTTTTTAATTTAGCAGGTCATCTTAAAATTGTATGTTAATTAAAATATAATTTATGACCATAACAAATATTTATTTTTATAGAATTAAAATCATCAATACATCTCTCTCAGTTCAGGTCAAATGATTTTTTTTTTTGTAGTATGGTTCATAGAGTTAAATCCCATTGAAAGAACTTTTCATGCAATGCAAAAAACGTGAACACAAATTAATAATAATAATACACATTAATGCTAGGGTAAAACTGATTAACAATAAGATTTTATTAGGGTAAAAATCGTTAATTCATAAGAAAACAGGGTACTTACCCATGGTTTCCTGCTGTAACTCTAGTTTGTACGCTGGGTTATCGTACGGCGGGAGAGAAGACTCTCGGGGAGCGGATGGCACAGCTGTCAACATAAAAGCAAATTGTTATAATATATGGAATTTTATGCCATTTGGCCATCATGGAAAGTATTACTTTCAATAAACAAGATAAATCGTTATGGTAAGTAATCCATTTTTTTAATAACAACTGTTCCACCAAACTTTAACTTTTGTATCAAAATTTTAGCTAAAATGTTACAACTAGGTAACAACCTAATGGGTAGAAAAAGTATCACCAAATTAAAAAAATATATTGTTAGTCTAGTTTTGAGACTGACTTTTGAAAGTCTACCGTTGTTTAAAGGCCTTTAACTTCCAGTTTGGGCTCATCTTTGGCTTGGAGCATTCAAGCCTTACTGTCTACGGACGCGTAGCTTCATAGACGCGTATTCGAAGCGTACATACGAAACTATGAAACTCTGTCGACGAAGCGGCAACGACACGACGGCACGACCTACATCAAGCGTTTAATGTCGTATACGTATCTATGAAGCTACGAATCCTTGGACGTAGGTCTAAGTGGAAAATACGCCCACGCCCACCAGCGCGCCGTAGTAGTCGCCGCGGTGCCGCCCAGCTACTGATGCTGCTTCTATCTGTGCTAGTCTGGCTACTTACTGGTGATGGGCACAGAACGCGGCCAATGTCTCCGCAGCAGCACTAGCAGCAGCAGCAGTGACGTCAGAGCGCCCAGCGCTGCCACTGCGCCCACGCCCACCAGCGCGCCGTAGTAGTCGCCGCGGTGCCGCCCGGCTACTGATGATGCTTCTATCTGTGCTAGGCTGGCTACTTACTGGTGATGGGCACAGAACGCGGCCGATGTCTCCGCAGCAGCACTAGCAGCAGCAGCAGTGACGTCAGAGCGCCCAGCGCCGCCACTGCGCCCACGCCCACCAGCGCGCCGTAGTAGTCGCCGCGGTGCCGCCCGGCTACTGATGATGCTTCTATCTGTGCTAGGCTAGCTACTTACTGGTGATGGGCACAGAACGCGGCCGATGTCTCCGCAGCAGCACTAGCAGCAGCAGCAGTGACGTCAGAGCGCCCAGCGCCGCCACTGCGCCCACGCCCACCAGCGCGCCGTAGTAGTCGCCGCGGTGCCGCCCGGCTACTGATGATGCTTCTATCTGTGCTAGGCTGGCTACTTACTGGTGATGGGCACAGAACGCGGCCGATGTCTCCGCAGCAGCACTAGCAGCAGCAGCAGTGACGTCAGAGCGCCCAGCGCCGCCACTGCGCCCACGCCCACCAGCGCGCCGTAGTAGTCGCCGCGGTGCCGCCCGGCTACTGATGATGCTTCTATCTGTGCTAGGCTGGCTACTTACTGGTGATGGGCACAGAACGCGGCCGATGTCTCCGCAGCAGCACTAGCAGCAGCAGCAGTGACGTCAGAGCGCCCAGCGCCGCCACTGCGCCCACGCCCACCAGCGCGCCGTAGTAGTCGCCGCGGTGCCGCCCAGCTACTGATGCTGCTTCTATCTGTGCTAGTCTGGCTACTTACTGGTGATGGGCACAGAACGCGGCCAATGTCTCCGCAGCAGCACTAGCAGCAGCAGCAGTGACGTCAGAGCGCCCAGCGCTGCCACTGCGCCCACGCCCACCAGCGCGCCGTAGTAGTCGCCGCGGTGCCGCCCGGCTACTGATGCTGCTTCTATCTGTGCTAGTCTGGCTACTTACTGGTGATGGGCACAGAACGCGGCCGATGTCTCCGCAGCAGCACTAGCAGCAGCAGCAGTGACGTCAGAGCGCCCAGCGCCGCCACTGCGCCCACGCCCACCAGCGCGCCGTAGTAGTCGCCGCGGTGCCGCCCGGCTACTGATGCTGCTTCTATCTGTGCTAGTCTGGCTACTTACTGGTGATGGGCACAGAACGCGGCCGATGTCTCCGCAGCAGCACTAGCAGCAGCAGCAGTGACGTCAGAGCGCCCAGCGCCGCCACTGCGCCCACGCCCACCAGCGCGCCGTAGTAGTCGCCGCGGTGCCGCCCGGCTACGGATGATGCTTCTATCTCGTCTGGAAGGGAAATTGTTATTATTCATAACAATCGTTAAAGTGGTTTGAGCTTTAATAAGTAAAAAAACACACTCACACACACAGAAAATTGTAGAGGCAAGGCATTGGTAAAGGCATTGAAAGGGAAAGCACTCCTAGAGATATGAATCTAAATGAGAAAATGTGAAGAAATCCTTTAAAAAAATCATTTAATGCAGTTAACTATATAGCTACTATTCCTAGTAGCCAAGTAACCAATAAGTACCTAAGTAGGTACATAGGTTTGAACTTGAATAAATACTCACTGTCAACTGGTTCTGGAGAGTCCTCCGATTTTGTATTAATTTCCAATACGTTGCTAGTCTTCACTTTTCCGTTAGTTAGGAACATTTCCAGCCAGACACGACATCTGTAAAATACAATTATTATTGAATTAGCAATTTCTATAATAATACTAAAGCTTTTTATTTCAGTATAAAAGTGTGTTTACAATTCAAAATATTAGTAAATTTCTTAAACTAGGTTAGTTTGTAATTATATTTTTTTTTTTACACGAACCCCTTCAGGGTAAAAGCCTCCTCTAATTCCTTCCATTTATCCCTATTTTGGGAAAGTTTCAACCAGTCTTTTCCTGCTATTTCTTTTATATCGTCAGCCCAACGTTTAAGTGGTCTGCCTTTGCTTCTTTTTCCAGCAATTTCTATACATAGGTTTAAATATAGCAAGTTGCTGAGGTTAGCTTCTAAAATAATATAAAATAATAATCTAAAATTACCTATGTTGTCCAAGAGGCCGAGGTGAACAAAAAGTTAAGTTCTCAAAAGGCTACCATCTCTAATTTAAGTACAGTGTGACTAGAGACTAAACCGTCTCTCTAAAGTAAACTGATAATAAGCAAATAACCTAAGTGGTCTTGAAACCTAAATAATCCGAAGCTACTAAGCCCATTGAGATCCGAACAGAGATCGGGGAGAAAACATAATTAATTAGAACCCGCTATCTAAGTTAATGGGAAAAAATCATGCATTGACATCCCCGCCCTTGGGCGGAGCGGGAGACAGTGTCAGACTCTTACTGATTAAAAGACCCACCCCGTTCCTTCTAGCCTTTATACCTTCTTGCCTTCATACAAGTTAAAAGGTCTGGTTCGGCAGATGAAGCAATTCAATCTAATCATGTACCTATATAGCACAGTACACTGGATAATAACTGTACCCAACATGCAGTGGGCGTTGAGCGCACTGCGGCGTAAGGTCTTAAGGGCCAAGCGCCCGAAAAGTGCCATAAAACAGTGATTTTCTGAGGACTACTCCTCCGTAACGGCTAGGTCAATTGGTTTGAAAAAAATATATGTTTATTATAGATTCATGAACAATAATATCAACATTTCATTTTTTCATGCAATTAATACTTTTGTCAAAAAAAAAAATTTAGCAATTTCGCAACTTTTCGCAACTTTTCCCTACTCCTTCGAAACGGCTTGGACCTTTAGAAACATTTTTACACATAAAAATTGGTGGTTAAATATTCTTCAAAGTGAACATGCATATGTAAATCAATCAATATCTCGCAGAGAAAATGGATTTAAAGCGCTTTCCGGGCGCTGCTGGCCGCAAATAAATGCACAGATTTGCGTACTGCCGCCTAGGCGAGTGCGAGAGTTGCGTTTACATATTTTCGGCCAGATGGTTCAAGGAACTTTACGCCTTAAGGAAATTACTAACTTGGTGTTAGGCTGCAAGCCAGTGAGCGTGATGACGGGCGGCAGGTCGCGGGTGGCGAGGCGGAACTCGTCGCGCTCGGGGCGCGCCGTGCACTCGTGCGCGCCGCGGTACACGCGCACCCAGCGCTCGGCGGGCGCCGGCACCCCGCGCCAGCGCAGCTCCGCCGCCGACGCGCCCACCGACCGCGCCTCGATGATCACCGTCCAGTTGTATGGGTCTAGAACACAAAAAAAAATATCAAAAAATTGTCTACTATACACCTATTAACAAACTGTGTTTTAGATCGAAGGAAACAGATAGGCAGTGGCTTCATGTTAAATATTGGTATTTAATACCGGTATACTAGTATTGTACTTGATTCTGACGTTAACCACTCGGCTACCCCGTGCCAAAATAGGAACATTTACAAAATTCCTTAACTGTACCACACCAAAATTGGCACACGATGACAGCGCGTTTTATTTATTTTTTAAATTTTTCTAACGGGCCCACATCCTTCGTTTTTGTATTGCCAGAAAGCCATTGAAATTTCTGATATTTTAGATTGATGGCGTAGTTTCTCAAAGGCTTACTTGAAACTTTTTCCACAGTTGAAGCAAATTTAAGCCGGACAGGTGAGTGGATAAGTAGCCATGTAGGCTTAAATGAAATTTTATTGAACTGCATCTAAGTCCATTCACGATTAGAAAATGATGACTTATCGTTGTCACTAAGCCACGTCCCTTGACCAATCAGATCGTAGCAAATTAGAAAACCGTGTTGAAATTTTCAAAATAAATAACTCAGCTATTCGTAAAAATAAAAGTGACAATCTATACATATAATAAAATCGTAGGAAAGTCAAAACTGTACATTGAATATTTTTTTAAAAGAATACTTGGGGCGTGATCTACAATCGATACCGAAGCCAAAAATATAGTTTTTAGAATTTTTGTCTGTTTGTCTGTTTGTCTGTTTGTCTGTTTGTCTGTATGTATGTCCGGGATAAACTCAAAAAGTACTGCATGGATTTACTTCAAATTTTGCATGAATATTACTAAGAGGTCGGGTCAACACATAGGCTACATATTATCACGCTATCACCTACGGGGGAGGAGCTGTGAATCTTTATTTTTCTTACGCATTCTGTGACTGCGTGTAATCTAACGACGCATATATAAATGTTGTTTTTGAGTAAGTCATGCTATTATCTAGCTTTACACTATAAAAACAACGCCATTAAAGTAACTTGGGCAGAGAAACATAGTTTAATGAATGTTAGTAGTATAAACACAATTTTAAAGCAGCGCCATCTATGAGATTTCATCAAAATCAAATCAAGTTTATGTTAACAGTTTTTGGAAATTAATCAATTTGATCATGTTGGCGAGGTTAGTAGTTAGTTATTCTTAAAATTCATAGATGGTAATGTGCATTTTCTTCATATTATAGTTCGTTTTGACAAATTCCAGTTCCAATAAAACCCTCAAAATCTTGAGCAGAGTTGAGGAAGACAATTTAAAAAAAAATGCGGTGTTAGGTATTACATGGTGGCAGTTCTCAGACTCTGTGAAGTCGACCAGTTTGCGAAATCCCTTACGTATGACGAGGTGCCTTCATATTAAACGTACGACAATCAAAGGGGTGTATTCAACCGACATCGGCGAGGAGGTGCTGTGGAAGGTTTTCCGAGAATTTTCAAGGACACCGCATTGGGTAGGGTTTATACCGTGCACCCGAATAGTGGCGAATGCTATTTTCTGCGGTTGTTACATCACACTGTCCCAGGCTCAACGTCTTTCGCTTTTCTGAGGACATTTGATGGCGTGGAGTATCCCACTTACCGCGCAGCCTTTTGCCTAATTGGGATGACACCCTCGTGGAGGCAAGCGTCAGTGACAGTCCCAGCCACATGCGTCATCTACTTGCCGTCATCTTTGTGTTTTGTGGAGTCGCGAACCCGGTAGCTTTGTGAGAGAAGTAACGCCATCTTCTGTCTGAAGATTTTCTACGAGCGTGAGGCGTGCTACTAGAGACGAAGTCGAAGTAACTGATGAACGCATGCTGAACACCTGTCTCAGTTCACTTCAAGATGTGGTCATTACTATCGGCGGCAATCCACTGATCGAATATGGGTTACCAGCTCTCCAATCATCACCACATCAAGACCGTGGAAATCGGGAGTATAACGCTGAAACAAATTACGATCCGGGCGAAATAACCACCACACGAAATTATCATGTCGCTTTGTTCTATTGAGAGCAAAAACAAATTTATGACACCGTCCTTGAAAGCGTTGGGCAAAACCAGGGTAAAATGTTTTTCTTGGATGCTCCTGGTGGAACAGGAAAAACATTTGTTACCACTGGCATACTTGCAGAGGTCAGGAGCCAAGGCAAAATTGCTATTACTGTAGCGTCGTCAGGAATCGCTGCCACACTGCTTCCGGAAGGCAAGACAGCACATGCCATGTTAAAAATTGCCATCGATTTAGAGAGCGCTGCCTGTTTGTGGTGTGTCACGTAACAGCGATAAGGGACACGTGCTCAAGGACTGCTCTCTGATGATGAGTGTACGATGGCCAATAGGAAGGCAATTGAGGTCGTGGACAGAACCCTGTAGGACATCCGCAGGAACTAACATTTGAGGGATGGTGTCACAGTTCTGTTCAGTGGCGATTTCCGGCAAACACTTCCCGAGGTGACGCGGGGATCGAGGGCTGACGAGATGAATGCTTCGTTGACGATCTTCGTTGTGGTCACGAGTTCGTACACTGCGCTTGACCATTAATATGAGAGCTCGGCTCGGCGGCAATGCACGTGCTCAAGAATTCTCCGATGTCCTTCTAAGTCTTGACGAAGGCACTCTACCAGAAGAGAGAGGTGGACAGGTGGTACTTCCAGAGTCTCTCGGTAGAGTGATATCCAGCTTAGAAAAACTCATTCACTGTGTGTACGGGGACATCAGTCGTATACCGCACCAACAGAATTCTTGGGTGTGTGAGCGGGCCATTTTGACGCCCAAAAATGATCAGGCTGCAGCAATTAACGAATGCATTCTCTCGGAAATTGAGAAGAATGAAGTGGTCTACACCTCGATAAACACTGTTATCGAGCAAGATGATGCCACACGTTATTCCGTGGAATTTCTGAACTCCCTGTCAGCAAGAGGACTTCCGGCGCATACCATCAAGCTGAAGGTCGGTGTCCCGATTATGCTTTGAAGTTGTGACGGGACCCGCCTCAAAGTCATCTCGCTCCACACAGACACACCATTGAGGCGGAAATTCTTACGGGTTGTGGCGTCAGCGAGGCAGTATTTATACCACGCATTCCCCTCATACCCCATAACTTCCCGTTCCAGTTCAAGCGCGTACAGTTCCCCGTGTATGTTTGCTTCGCGATGACCATCAATAAGTCGCAGGGGCAGACACTGAGGGCAGCGGGTGTCAACCTCAGGACGAGTTGCTTTTCACACGGGCAACTGTACGTCACTTGCTCCCGCGCCACCAGTCCTGACTCTCTTTACATTTTGGCTCCTGGCAGTATAACTACCAACGTAGTTTATAGGGAAGTCTTGTAAGGTATGATACTTTTATACGTATTTTTACTCTTTTGTGTCCTGGAATGTATTCCTGCATTATTTCCTCTATTTCCTTCAGTCAAGTCTTATAACTGAACTCAGCAGGATTCCCATATAACTCTCTTCACTAGCTTCGTTTGCGAAAAAAACTTATATTATAATGCTATTTTAAAAGTTGTTTATTTATAATGCAATAGTGACACTGGCACCTTAGGTATTTTTAGTGCTATAGAGGCTTCACGCAGACGACGTCGCGGGCAGCAGCTAGTTCTAAATAATATTTGAACACACTGTGTAATAAAAAGTTTTCTTTATTACTAATGGTTTTATTTTTACCCCAGTATATAAACAGACCTTGACTTTGTAGTTGCACTGATGCGTCACTAGCTTCTTGTTACAAAAGGACTATAGTATATGGAAAGACTGGTGATGATGATGATGATGATAAAAAAGTTAGCTGGTCACAAACGTAAAAAACTGATCAGTAGCCTGATTCACGTTTTTTTTTTATCTGTTATAAACTAGTACTTGACTGCGATCCCGCATGATGGTAAGCAGTGATGCAATCGTTGATGGTGAGGCGCACTAGTTTATTAAGAGCCTATTCACTCTAGCCTTGAAGACACTCAAATTATAATCGGACGGGAAGACCGCAGCAGGCAGACTGTTCCAATCCTTCGAAGTACGCGGTATAAATGACGAGGCGAAACGCTTAGTTCGGACCGTAGATGTTTCAACAACGTAAGGGTGGATACTCGCCTTGCGTCGGTTTGTCCGATGATAGAAATGAGATGGCGGAATCAATTCATGCAATTCCTGCGCACACTCTCCAAAATGCAATCTGTAAAACACCGAAAGGCTGGCTACCCTACGCCTGTGCTTTTCAGCACCAGCCCATATGTGGCTGCTGTACTCCACACACGATCGGACCTGTGCTTTGTATAACATTAAAAAAGCTGTCTCGGTGTGAAGTACCGCCGGACTTTTGCGAGAACGCCTAGTTTCCTAGCTCCTCTAAAATCCCCTAACGTAAAATCAAACAAGCCAAATATCGTTGAAGTTTTATAGTCGTTCGATTGAAGTCCTATCCAAAAGCGGTATTCACGATCTATCGACTTATTTCCAGTTACATTACTATGTATTTTACCAGGATAATGTAATACAGATTTTTTTTTAAATCGACGAATTTTAAACGCCTTAAAATCGGTGTCCTTCAAACTCGATTGATGGATGTGAAGACGGAAATGGTCTAAACGACTAAATCGCTACGATATTGTTACGGTTTTCATTACGTGAATCGGGCTACTGGATTTCTATAAGAATTCTTTCGTCTCTTAGCTGAATGTTGATGATAATCTACTCACCAACATAAGGAGCTGTATTGAACTCGATCCTGCCCGGATCAGTGAGTTCGGTGGTAGCTTTGGGCGGAGGTACCAGTACAAGGGACGCCTCGTATCTACTGCCAGGTCGCAGGTCGTGCAATTCGGCGGAGGAGCGGCTGTGGTGCAGGAGTTCTGTCATGCTGTAGATCGGAGTACCCACTGGACGGTATCTGGGGAAGAGGTGGTTTGGAGGTTAATGAAGTCTTCAAAGTAAATCCAACAAAAAAAAAACGGCCAAGTGCAAGTCGGTCTCGCCCACGTAGGGTTCCGTGCCATTATCAATTTAATAATATTATAAACTTTTATATAGGAAAAAAATAACGCTTGTTGTATGGGAGCCTCCCTTAAATATCTATTCTATTGAATTTACAAAATTTTAATATTCTGTGAATATTTCAAGCGTGGTAGACGCTTATGCTATTATTAATATTGAACAAAAAACGGCAAACATTTGTATAATTGGAGCCCCATTTTAATATCTAATTTATTTTATTCTGTTTTTAGTATTTATTGTCATAGCGACAACCGAAATACTGCATCTGTGAAAATTTCATTTCATCGGTTCATGAGATAAAGTCTGGTGACAGATGGACAGTGGAGTCTTAGAATAGGGTCCTGTTTTTAGCTTTTAGGTAACGGAACCCTAAACTTTCTTGTTAAGAACTTGATGGAATCTAAAAACTATGTTCAGGCTACATCTCCAATAACTTCGATCTTACCTGACTTGTATAGCATCGATGAACTGCAGCTCATCCTCACCGAACCTCCTCCACGTGACGTGAGCTGCGGTGTCGTTCACGTCCATGACCGTAAGACGACTGTCGATCTCTTTGCGTTTCTCTTCTAGCGTTGGCGTCGTCTGTGAAAGAAAAAATAGTACTTGAGAACTGGAGAGAATTTAAAAATAAAGAAATTAAGATTGTCCGATTATAATTCAGGTGTTTCAAGGTTACAGTGAATAGGCTCTTGATAAACTAGTGCGCCTCACAATCATCGACTACGTTACTACTTACTATCAGGTGGGATCGCAGTCAGCTTACTTGTAAGTTCATTAAAAAAAAACTTTTTTGCACTTATATTCCTTCAACTCTTATCTATACACTATGTATACATCTCTTTTTTTTCTATTTCTTCTTTCGCAGGTATGCTGATTTTTTAAAAATCAAAAGCACTTATTTCCAATAGAGCATTTACAGGCACTTTTGAATAGCCAAATATCGGTCAGTCCAAAAAAAAAAGTGAATCAAAATTGCATTGCTTTAAAAATAAGTCTCGCCTTTTTATCTATTTTTCGGTCTTTATTTTGTCTAGTTAATGTTATTTTTGGGTAAATTGACAGTCAAATAAAAAAAAATACAGGTTTAGCTAATTTTGTCATAACTTGGACAAGACTTTCGGCTAGCGACATCTATAGCGCCACATACGAACTAGGGATATGACGTCACTCGCATCCTACATCGCTGTATCAAAGTTCTTCAGCACGAATTGAACATCATAATATGCTTCAAGAAAATATGATAGAGTGACCGTGACCCTAGAACGCAAAGGGCAACTGAAAGACACAGGAAGGTGGGTTGGTGGTCAGTAAAAGTCTGACACTTACGTACGTACGTGTATGGTGGAACGAGAGGTTCCACCCTAGAGCGAAGAAGTCGATTTGATAAATGACCGCTTCAAAAAAAAATCAATTTAGCAGGACGGCGAGCTCCGTATTGGTCATCGTCCGCAACCACACACATGTGACCTGGATCAACTAACCCACCTAAAAAATCTATTTCTAAACTTACCGGCTTCACGTCCAGCGTCCGCACAGTATAGATCTCGCTCTCAGGCTCCACGGGCAGGTTGTGGAGGTACAGTTTCCCTCTGATCTTGTACGTGGTGGCCGGAGTGAGGCCGGTCAGGCGGAACTCCAGTCGAGGAGTCGTGAGGACCTCATCGGCAGGCGCGAATACTTGAGAGTACCAGTGGGATACGTCCTCATCGCTGGAAGGTGAAGATGATGAAACAAAGTTTTATTATAATTTCAGGTATAGACATCTTAGCCACGGGAATGTTTTTAAAGAGATACTGTGGTCCAGGAACGCAAAAGGCAATTAAAGGACACAGGCGAGTTTTAATGAGTAAACGTTTAAACCGCGCCGCGCCGCGTAACGTTTGATATTCAAGTAGGGTTTGAGAAGTTCCTAACTCAAAATTCTTTCTTCATGCTTATAGTGACTTTTTCAGTTGAGTAACCCAAAAAGCCACTATAAGCATGAAGAATCATATTTTATTCGCGGCTAAAATTGGACATACACATTATATCGTGTCAATGAAAGACCGAATTATCAAGACCTAATAATGAAATACTTACGCCTTATCAGTATATCTCAGATCCACGCTACCCCTTAATCCGACTAACACAGCCGGAAGACCAAACAGCATCTTGACACTCGTCGGTGAATCCGCTTGAAGGGAGATCACAGTCAACTTCTTATTCATGTCCCCATACCCTGGAGGTAAGGTCAGTCCTGGAGGTAGACCGGCTAGTGCTGGCGGCTCTGCGTTGTGCTGAGGTCGATGGATATTGTTCTGGTCGTAATCAGGGATGTTCTCGTCTTGAGGGAAGTGAATTTCGGGCGGGATTGTTGGAAGGAATGACTGATTAGGATGCTCGCCTGGGATAGGTTGACCTGGAAAATTCAGAATTATTCTTTATATTTATTTTTTATTGTACACCATGATAAATAACAGAATACGTGGATATCAGAGTTCATGTAGCACGTAGGTGATTTAGTACTGATGAAATTATTAAGTAGAATTACAGAAAACAACACATATAGAGTCATTTGTTGAAATGATGCTTAAGAGACGTCTCCAAAAGAATTTTAACTTCGGAAAAGAAGTTCCCATTGAAAATGTCTCCTGCAGAAACAAATAAAAAGATTTTTTTCTAAATTTTGTGGGTTAGTACAATAAGGTGACATGATGAATGATTGATAAGCGATTGTGGTATTCGTGATTAAGATATACATAGTTACGAATTTTATGATAGTCAGTCATGCAGAGTACATTTGATGTGGTATGTCTTCAGCATCTTTCTGTAGATGACAACGGAGAATCTCCCTAAAATTGCTGCTAGATAATTGGGATAGAAAAAAGGCCAAAAAGTCAGTCAAAGTTGGGAGTCAGTCGTTAATACATCAAGGAGACACATGAAACTAACAGCAAGGCGAGGCAACAAACCTGCCATGTCTCCAGGGTCTTTGTCTGCCGACCGTCCCAGGTTCTTATTCACTACAGACTCCACCTCCATTTGATTGAGCAAATGCTCCAGATCCATTGTTGAGTACGATTTACCAGGCATTCTTGCCCTTGAATTCTGCATGTACGATGAAGAAACGTCAGGTTTAGCGTTAGCTACAGGTCTTAGTAGTACAGTCTCGTAAGGGTTAGGTTCTTTAGTCAATACATGATGCGCCTTCGAGTCGTCGTGCCATAACACCTGATGATATCTCTCAGTCGGTCTTGGGCTCTTCAAGTCCTTAGTATTCAATATAGTCACATGTTTTCTATACTGTGATGGATCTCGGGAACTGCTCTTAGCAAGGATTACTTTAGGAACATGGTAGTCAACGGAACTGTTCTTCATAGAAGGTTCGAACAATTTTTGGTCATGTTTCGGAAACTCTGGTAAGGTATTAGATTTACGATCGTTGTGGCTTTTGGAAAAAGAAGATTCAGAGTTGGGTCGCCTTTCTAAAGAAGGTATGAAGTAATTTACGTTGTCTACTTTTGAGATTGGTATTTTTTTGACCTTTTCATACACTGATTTTACTGGAATCTTTTGAGAGTTTATGGACTGTGGTGGGGGTTTCTGGGTTAAGGTTGATTGTCTATGAAGGTAGTCATGCATTTTGGCTTCTGCGTTCATAACATTAATGTGTTTACCATGCATATGCGGAGGTTGATCGTAAGACGGGTGCATTTTTCTGAATGTGTCTGTTACTTGTGGTTGTTTAGGTTTGTGGGGCTGTACGTGCCAGTTATCATGGGAACCCATCAAAGGTGGTTCAGGATGAATAGTTTTGAACGGTGAGTCAATATCGTCTAAAGTAAAAACAGTGATATTGTCTCCACGGACATACGAGGGAATATCAGGTGCTTCCGTTGGGTGTTGCGGTGAAGTTGTGACGGGGAAAACTGTTTTGAGGTATAAAGGGAAGGATTTGACAGGGCTCAAGTGTTTGTAGAAGTCTATAGAGTCAGTGGGGAGAGGTGCCGTGGGCATGACGGGCGCTGACGTCGGTCCATCAGGGGCTAGAGGCGTGACATAGTTCATGACTTCACCGAGTACCGGCATGCTGTAAGGCTTAAAAGATGATCCATTTGCAACTGCAAGCAATAATGTGTATGAGTGACAAGCATGTGATACTGTGATATGAATAATGATGGAGCTGATTAATGTTCTTATTATACATCATTTTAGTAGTAGCGATCATGGGTTTTGATGAATTATTATCATGAATTATTTCACAAAAATTATAATTATGTGGAGATTATGGTTTCAGTCAGTTTTTATATGTGCTTAAATCTATTTCTTACCAGTATTAGGCAAACATCCCCAGTGCTTGCAACAATCGTCGTCAGAGATATTGACGGCGGCCGGTCTGTGGTTCGGAGGACAGCGAAGGGTCTGAGGAGGAATGGCGGGGAGGGGCGAGCAGACCTCTTGACAGTCCAGCTCACCATTCTCACAGAAACAGCGTTGTTCACAACCAGTTAGGGCTATTGGGACTTCACTCCAATTTGGCACACTGGAAAGAAATGGTCAGGGTTAGGTCTGCAGATGATGCAGTTGACATGTAGACTGCGTGACACTGATGCACTTACATAGACGGGCTCTATCTGTTTTGTCTATGACAAGAAACTTTATCTGTGTGTAGAAAAAAAAGTAACGAAGACAAAGTAATACGGGTTATAATCCTTAGTATCTTCCTTATAACGGCTGGTCCCATCATCTAGACATCTGGCAGAACAGAAGCAGCAGTGCCGGAGAGCAGAAATGATGCAGGAGAAGGGGGCAGCCGACAGATCCCTTCGACACCAGGACTGACCCACGTAAGAGGTCCGTTTCTCTCTCATGCAAGCCCTACATGATATCCGATGCGGATCTTTAGCTAAAATAGACGTATAGATACCGGCACGGATCTTGAGCGCTGACTTGAACTTGAAGTCGCGCAGACTAGAATGAGAAGTGAAGTGTTGGGTCTCTTTAGTGGTATGAAGTGAGACGCGGGAGCTGTGAGTACATCTTTGTAGTTACAGTGATTGGCTCGACTACGTGTACGATGCGCAAATTAATCCTCACTCTTTCGCCGAGCGCTCAAGATTCGTGCTGGAATCTATAGTATATGGTATACTTACGCAACACCCTTATAATGGCACGTCCCATCGCTTAGACACCTGGCGGTCCTTGGGCAGCAGTTTGGCGGAGAAGCCGGTGGTGAGGGGGCCCATCGCACGCAGCCCTTGGACACCAGCTCGAGCCCCACGTGAGAGGGACACACTAGTGCGGCACACTCGTGCTCGTCTGGACCTGTGCACTCGCAGAGCTCCGAGCAGCCGATGTGGAACTCTTCACCTAGGTTGAAGATATAGTACATTTTGATACAGGTGCAGAAAGTTTATCATTGCGACCGAGGCGGAATTGTTATGAAGCCGAGGGCTGCAGTAGCTTTGCACGTGTATCAAAAGACTTTTTTCAATATACTTACAAAGAAATGAATAAACGGGGGTCGAGGCGCGCCCAGCCTGATACGATAAATGTAAGAAAATTGAAAGCACGCGCACTTTTCTGCACTAGTGCGAAAAACAGTATATTGCGTGCTTGAAAGCAGTGAGATAACAGCAGATTTCCGAGTAAGTGTATTGAAAAAGTAGTTTTTAATACATATCAATTATTATTTACCAAATAGTTTGTAAGACTCACCACTGGCAATGTTAAAAAAAATGTTTTTCAATATGTTACTATTTCAAAAATATTATACTGTTATGAATTATTTAGAAGACAAGTGAATAAAAGCTATAATTTGCAAGTTAGAGTAATTGACGTCACTGACTGTGAATATATTTGCACGCCATATTATGGCAGGATATACTGAAACAAAACTGTAACACCTTATGTACCATATTCAAGCAAATAAATGTTTTGATTGATTTAGTCTGAGACTCTGTCTTAAATTTTAAGCCAGACCCGATATAGTAATTCGTTGAGGAAGATATGGGTAGAGCCAAATCACGGAATTAAATTAATATTTTGGTCTTTTCTATGAAATTATAATGGCAAAACTAATGGATGTTTTCCAAAGAAATTACCATTTTGTGTGGGTCACTTTAACCTGTAATCTACACTAATATTATAATAACTGACTTACTTTTCACAGATAAAAAGCTGCTTTATTTCTGAGTGGCATAGGCTATATTTTATGTACGCGTGCAAAAGCTAGTAACTGATATTCATAAACTAAGAGCTAATAAAAAACTAATTGTGCACTAGATCCTGCCCTCTATTATGATCTCTTTCTATCACGCAACGATTTGCTGGAAGAATACTCAACTTTGAATTAAACTCGCTTACTTGTACATGAACTCTGTTATTGACATAGGTACAGGGTGTAAGGGACAAGTCTCCGCAAACTTTAAGGGGCCGGCGACGGATGAATTTCCATACAAACGTAAAACCACGGTCATTTGCAGTTGGAGCATATTTCCAACATATTATGATGATATTCGGTTATAGACAATATTTATCTAGGTTCCTACGTCTTTCTTTAAAAAAAAAAAAAAAAAAAGAAATTTAAGCGAATTGTATTTCGCACTTTTTTACAGCGTAAATGGCAAAACATGCCATTTGGCTTTTCCTGTATTAAAAATAACAATATTTTTAATATTCTCGACGTAGGATTACCATAAATATTGTCTTTAACCGAATATCATCATAATATGTTGGAAATATGCTCCAACTGCAAATGAGCGTAATATTACGTTTGTATGGAAATTCATCCGTCGCCGGCCCCATAAGAGCTTGCTCAGTAGACGAAACTGAATAACCTTACACAAGAATTGTTTTCAGGAAATGAAAAAGAAAATCGGAATGTCCATAGAAATGTATAAACTTGATTAGACAGTTTGTATGGAGAAACCGATTCTTTTTTCATTTCCTGAAAAAAAAGACTTATGGAAGGTTATTTAGTTTCGTCTACTGAGCAAGCTCTCAACGTTTTCAATGACTTGTCCCTTACACCCTGTATATTGTAACTTTTGTTGTTTTATGGTGTACAATAAAGAATTAAGAAACAAGTGAACAACTAATTTCGAAAAAGGAATAAATTGTCTTAAATTGGAAGTTTTTTTGAACTTATATCGGTCAATCTGAAGTTATCACAGGTCAAAATGACCCGTTTTATAAAGAGCTATTTCACAGGTAAAGACAAAAAAAAAAACAAGAAAACCAGAGCATAGTGCAAAAATACGTTTGTGCTCAAGGATGCCTCTATCTAATATAGTAGGGGTACATAAATTAGTTAAGAATAGATCAATTTAAGTTTTAAAATTCACGGGAGCTTTTTTCTAGAACTGATTTGTGATAAATTATGCATGAGAGGACCAGGATGTTTTACCTCAGTTACGTGTGCCTCTTCTAGACTTTGAATAACAATTTTGCATCAGAAATTCTAATAGTGTATCAAAAATCATTATGAAAATACCTACGGAACAGAATAATCCTATCTTTTTTTATTTATTTCTTTCTAATAAATATTTCCCCATTACCATTATCTTACAAATATTGCCCCACATTATGTATTAGTTACTGCTGTATAGAGATCACATTATACGTCTATAACGTCGACACTCTGATTGGCTATATCGGAGCTCTTAACCAATCTAATAGCCTATTACATGCCTGTAAGCGGCCCAGATAAGAGCGCGTTTTCGAGTGAGTGAGAGAGATTGATAAAAAATTATTGGTGGAAACCGGTCCAGGACCAATTATCCCAAAGACCCAGTAAATCGACCGCGCAATATGCAGCGCAGCAGGCAAAAAGGTAAAGGCTCAACTACTTAGGCCCCAACCATATCGTCTAGTTAAAAACATCCTGTTTCATTTTCTAGCCAAACATTTTAATTTCTTTGAATAATACTTACCAATAGCATAAAAGTGCCCATCATGGTAACACCCGACCTTCGAAACGTTATGTATATCCTCATTCGGAACCTCATTCAGTCCGATACCATCAGAAGTCGTAATAGTAAAATTGAACTTAGTTCCAGTTTCCTTAGTTTTCAGGATATAGTCTTTACCACCTTCCAAGTTTAGTATCAAGTTGGAGTATTTCAATTCAACATCTTGAAAGGATCTTCCTCCATCGTTGCTGAGGAGAAGGTGGATAGGGTCCTGGCTTTGGTTCAGCTGCATCAGGTTGACTTGGACGGAGTTGTTCTGGAGTACTGTCACGGAACCTATGGGCTCGGTCAGCACTAGAGGTCTGGTATGTATGTGTTCGGCTTGGTCGTCGTAGTCTTCGAAGCCTTTTAGCATCTGCTGAGAGGATAAATTAACAAATTAATACGGCTAGTATGGATTTATTATTCATCCATACTAATATTATAAATGAGAAAGTGTATGTGTGTGTCTGTTTTTCCGTCTTTCACGGCAAAACGGAGCGACGAATTGACGTGATTGTTTTAGTGGAGATAGTTGAAGGGATGGAGAGTGACATAGGCTACTTTTTAACGCGAGCGAAGCCGCGGGCAAAAGCTAGTACTTATACAGCTAAAGTTTGTTGGAATGTTGGTTTGAACGCTATAATCTCAAGCACTGCTGTTTCTAATTGAAAAATTATTATAGTGTTTGTTATCTCATTTGCTGAGGAAGGCTATAAGGTATTAACATCACGCTTCAAAAGACTTCATCCAAAGACGCGGGTGTTTCGGAGGACAACTATAATAAATTAATACCTCAAGTTCTCGATTCAACAAAAAATTAACTTAGGCTTCATTAAAAGGCACCCTAGTCATGACAAAACTAAACAAGAAAATATAATTTAAAAACTGAATAAAAACGGCAAGGAATATGGTGATCTAACATGTCACGTTTACGAAATATTGTATTGACGGAGATTCATCGAGCAAAATGTGATGGACATATTAGAAATAACAAAATTTGTAGAAGCTTCCTTAGTCGAAAATAAAAATACGATCATTTTTTGTCCAAAGAGATTGAACATTAGATATAACATATGGTAATTTAAATAAAACGGGACAAGGGCTGGAAGATGATGATGATAAGGGGTGTAATAATAGTAGAATTGGAAATGGCCAAGTAGTCAGACTCTTCACAATGATCATGGCTCGCATCACAGACCTTCAGCTCGAAGCAGGTATCGTTGGAATCCTGCACGTTGATGCACTTAACTGACATTCATTGGCAATGGGTTACATCAATTGAATCCTTACCTCCGTAGTGATGGAAGTAAAAGCATTAAGTTTTCTGATTCTTCATGGACATCATGGCTGACATCAGAGACCTACATCTCACTACAGATATCCTTGGGGTCATGCACAATGATGCACTTCACTGACATCATCATCATATCAGCCGAAAGATGTCCACTGTTGGACATAGGTCTCCCCCAAGTGTTCCGGGGACCGGTCCTGTGCGTCACGCATCCATCGGATTCCCGCGACCCTGACTAGGTCATCGGTCCACCTTGTTGGTGGCCTTCCAACGCTGCGTTTTCCGATACATGATCGACCAACACTCACTTCACTTACATCGGCAGGGTGTTATATGATTTAAAAGAGTGTCCATGGAGTTTCTTGCACGTTTTTCTCCATAGTGACCTACGCTTTGGAACGTGCAATAATTTAGGTTCACTTTTTTGGACTGACCAACATTTGACAATTCAAAAGTGCCTGCAAATGGTCTATTTGAAATAAATGTTTTGATTTTGATTATATCAGTTGAAAACTTACTTCAGTAGTGGTGGAAGTGGAAGTGGTAGAGTTATCTGGTTCTTCATGGACGTCATGGCTGACGTCACAGACTTGCACCTCGCAGCAGGCGTCGTTAGGATCCTGCACGTTGATACACTTGTCTGATACCGGCAGGGGGTTACATCTGTGGAAAAAGCGTAAGTAAAGAAGACGTTTTTTCAGTAATTAGTAGGGATTCGAATTTTCAAACATGATACCGTGTACGAAATTATTCACAATTAGAATATGCCCGTGGTTTCGCTGGCCTGAGATTTCTTTTCAACCCATTAGGATTTAAATTCGAAAAATCCGTTCTAACACTCTCTCTCATTCTCGTCTACATCTTAAAAATAACACCTGTAAAAAATTTCAGCTTTCTAAATCCAAGGGCAAAGCATTGATGAATCATTGAGTCGGGTCTTCTCTTTTTTACATTATACATATAGATCAAAAGAGGTTTGTGTAAGCAGTCTAGCCTATAGATAAACGCGATTATGCTTCGACCATAGATATTGCTTCATCCGTGAAATAGTTTAAAAAAATATATTAAATAACTGGAAAAGGTATTACTTCTAAGATAATGCCTAATTTAAAATGGAAGAAGACATGGTGCACCAGCTCTTGACACAGGCTTATGAGCAACAGCATGATAATATTTAGAATCAAAGCAGTATAAAAATCTCAACTAACCTTGGTTTACAAGTCACAATAGACTTAGGTTCACAAGAACAGGTCTGCTCACAGCCAATGTGCCATGTGCTGCCAACTGGGTGTGACTCGTTCCCATACCGACACATTTCTATCTTTGATATCTTCGGATCTGAAAAAAATCAAGATTAAGCACTTTTGGACTTAACAAAACTTCTGATCCAGATAAAGATTTGCAAAATCATTTTACAAGATCATAGGGTATCTGAATACCCTGTATAAAACCCCTGTATAGAACTGGCAACCGTCTGATACACCAAATAGACTATGACCTATCATGTCGAAATCAGTGACTGCCACTTGAACGAGTATAAACTTTAGAGTTTATATAGTGGCGGTCTTACTCGCGCGTTAATGCTGCATAGCAAAATAGCAATAGGTGTTTAATATGTTGCTTCAATTTTAATATACTAATACTTAAGGAAAGTCCAAACCGCACTGTGCCCGCGTGGTGGATTACGGCCCATTCTTTCTTCAAGAGAGAAAATTCAAAGGATTATGCTTATGCTAGTCCAGCTTATCCAGAACACTCAGTCCTGTTATCACCTCGCTGATTGGATAATATTTTATGCACATGACCTCATAATATAGTAGAAGGAGAATAGGTTCTTTCTTACCAGCATTATTCGTAGCGCAAGCTATAATAGAGCAGCACTCGTCAACTGGAGACTCGAAGCAAAGAGGATCGTTCAGCCTCCTGCCACGTCGGATGTAGGGATGCTTGCAGCGAGGGGAACAGTCGAAGACCCCACCACTGCTGCACTCGCAAGTCTCTTCGCAGCCACGGTCCATTCGTTCGCCGAGCTGTTGAAGAAAGCAAATTTCAACTAGGTCTTTCGTGCAGTTTCAAACGCTTTGATCACCTTTGCCCTGAATAAAAAAGCTGGAAGTCATGGAGAAAGCTATCTGCCTACACAGGACAGCGTCAATGGCTTTAGTGTGATGTGAGTTTTTAAAGTCTCAATCAATTTGTAATAACTTAGCATCGTCTGATGACAATAATGGGATACTTCTTTTTCCTTTACAATTTGACATATGCAAACGTTTGCGCGATCGAGTTAGTTAAAAAATTGGCAATAAGCTCTAAATCAACATTCCCAATACCCATGTTATAGGAACCGAGTATTTGTCTATCGATAAAGCGATCGTAAAGTTGTTTTTATGTTAAAGCGATCAAAACGTTTACCGCGTTTGGCTCTTTGATTGGTTAAAAGCTTGGAGCGGGCCAATCGGAGGACCGAACGTCATAAACGCATTAACGTAAAACAAACTCGCACTAAGAACTCTGAACTTCCAGAGAGTTGCTTTTTATATAATATTAAATATATAATAGACAAACCTCTTTACAATATTCGTTTAGATTGAAATAGAAAGTAATTTACTATGTGTTTAATGAGTATTATAAATGATAGGGTCGTAAACGGAACGTAACGTATTTAACACTTGCCTTTTCTATATAAAGATTTCTGTATACTTTCTAATATATCATTAGCAAAATCGTTCCATTAGTCGCGAGAATTTAACTGACATTGTGGAAATAACTAAGTGGTGTCTTTTACATTTTTTGCACTAAATCGTCTTTATTTTTGTCTGAAAGTTACTCATTCTATTTTTAGCACATATGCCTTGTCGATTCATTTGATTTAATGATACTCAAATAAATGAATGGAAATTAAATGTTAGTCACAAGTATAATACTAAATTATTTACTGACCTTATAAGAAATTTCATTTTCCTTACACTCGACCTCCTCCGATCCCACCCTATCAACCGACATCAACGGATGAAACGGAGCCTGTAAGTTAGCATAAAACTTATCAGGCATATCCTTATGCTTATGGTCCACCGTTATCAACCTCGGTTCATCATCCTCATCCACATCTAAATTGACGTCACTTAAATCTGACATTTGTTTCTTTTGATCCTTTGCGTTCGTATCATTGTGTAGTGCAATGGCAAAGTTTTGTAGTTCATCTACGTTTAAGTTTAGTAGTCTGGGTCTAGGTTTTATTGTTTCTTGGGTTGGCATAAGTAGCTCTCCCACTTCAGATGGAGTTGTTTGGTCTGATTCTTCATCTGGTTTTTGTTTTACGACTGCCTCTGTGGTTGTAGTTGATGTTGTTGTTGTAGCAGCAGTTGTTTGAGGTTGCAGCGATTCTGTTGTTGGGTCTCGATATGGTACGGTCTGTGATCGAATTTCGTCTTCTTCACCTGTTATTTTACCTGCAAAAAAGAAATAGTTTTTGTTAGATTTTGGGTTGTGTTAAGAAATAAGAAGAAAAGTCAATTAGCCCTGACAATTAAATGGAATTATTTTTTGAATGTTGCATATCTCTTTTTATTTATGCACGAAATATCCAAACATGAAATAAATAATGAACTAAAACCGCGAGGTAACTGTTTTCTAAGATTATGTTCATAATAACGTTATCCAAAGCTATTTTATGATGGACAGAGGTTAATCTCAAGCAGGAAACGCTTGTCTCAGCAAAAACGTAACATAACTGGTCACAAAACTGGAGCAGGGTCAGTAGGCGATACTGGTCATGTACCATTAGACTCACTCTTTACTCGCTAAACAGTTATAATTCTTATTACAGAAAGATAAGGTCTATAATAAAATAAGCTAGGTAATGAAATTGGAACTACCCGTAAACGACCTGTCGATCGAAATCATTGTAACTGTCAACCAACATCGATTGCGATAAACAATTTATCGTGCTGACAAATTCTGTTAAGCTATTGTTAATTGTTCATTTTGCTTCTTTCAATATCAAGAAAAAAATGTGATGAATTTAGAACGATACGGAATTGAAGACAATGACTGTAAAACGTGAGAAAGTTGGACGAGAATGATATTAAAACAAGTGATGATTGTGTTTAGTTCCTATAAATTGTCGAAAGCAAAACGTGAGTCCATATTGGAACCATGGTTGACCTTGACTTCACACGTTTAGTCTCATCTTTCCATTGTTAATCGATAAGTGCTTTGATCGAACTTTCTTAACAAAATAAGTGTAATTTTCGAAACATTAGTTGGCGATATCCGGCTAAAGTATTGATTGATTTTAGTACGTGTTAAATTGATAAAATTATGGTAGATCTTTTTGGTGATGATCCCATAAAGAAGGCTATCATTTTATAACAAAAAGATTAAGATGAAAATAACTTTCAAAAGTCTCGTAGGTATCCATCTAAACGCTTACGTAACATTATGTGAAAGAGATGCTGCGGTACTGGAAGAAAGGAACAACTGGAAAAACTAAATTTTCAGCCAGTAATACACTCTTTCTTGCTCCAGAGCCCGAAGAGTTATTTGAAGATTTCTAATCTCAAAACTGATACCCAACCGTTACTTATAGCGACAGTTTTAATAAATAATTTTCTCTATAGCAAAATCAATAGACTCTGAATTAATGTTTCTCATTCGATTGACTAGGGCTGCAGGATTGTTTGAAACAGTTTCTGCGGCCCTGGAATACAAAGGGTACCTTGAAGGAACATACGGATCAGGTCATCAGAAAAACTGTGACACTCTCTCTAGCTCCACTTGGACTATGAGTTGCTTGGTGATTTCTCACCTCAAAAACAGGCTCCAAATGCTATTTGCAGCAACAATTTTATCCTTTAAATTAGCTGACCCGGCGAACTTCTTACTGCCTAATAGTTATGGTGTGATACCTTTTAGCTAAGCTGTCAACTCTATCCTACTCTACCTATGAATAGGGTAGAGTAGTGTAGAGTGGGGTAGAATAGGTTAGGGTAGGGTAGGGTAGAGTAGGATAAAGTAGGGTAGGGTAGAGTAGGGTATAGTAGGGTATAGTAGAGTGGAGTAGAGAAGAGCGGGAGCGAAGTCGCGCGGGCAAAAGCTAGTCCTTTAAATAAACAATTGTATCTATAGCAAAATCAACTACGAATAATTGCTTCTCAATAGACTGGAACTAGTTGTCCAACAGAACTTTTCTAACTTTACGATCATATGCAAAAATTGTGATAACATTTTTAATGATATAAACTAATGCTAGACTGCAATCCCACCTGATGGTAAGCAGTGATGGAGTCGTTGATGGTGAAGTGCACTAGTTTATTAAGAACCTATTCACTGTAGCCCTGAAGACACCTAAATTATAATCGGACGGGAAGACCGCAGCAGGTAAATTGTTCCAGTCCTTCGAAGCACGCAGTAGAGACGCGTTATAAACGACGAAATGAAACGCTTAGTTGGGTCCGTTTTAATACATAATCTATTCAATTATATGTCGCACCCATGATATTAGCCTGTTCTAAATCTTGTCGTTACTCTACAAAATGTCAAACAGAAAATAAATGACATGTAATGTGAAGGTAATGACTTCGTATGCACCTGCGGGCGACATTAGCATACTGCTTGCCCTGTATGGCCCAACATCTAGATATGTGTAGCAATCATTTGTGTAGCTCTATGCTGTAACGTATTATGATTGCACTTAAGTGTAGCATAAACAAACGTAATGATTTTAAGTTAGGGTTTGCACGAGCTTGCTACTTTTGGAGTTTAGTTCTACTTTTGGCCTTCCTTTCATTATCTTTTATCTTTCTCTTCTTTTTCTTTTCAATGTTCGAAAGGTTGACTGTCCAATGTAAGGGACACTACTGCCTATATGACTGAGCTTCTCTGGAACTTAATTTCATATTGAGGAATCTCTTTATATCCATCGCGCCCAAAATGAAAATACCTTCAACATCTGCCTAACCTTTTCCCATTCTAGGCTTCCAGGCAACTGTCTATCTACAACCCAGTTACTGGGCAATACGATACTACTTGGATAGACTGATGTTTAGACTTTCTGGCATCTGACTACCTGGAAAGACTAAAAAGATCTAGGAATGACAATCAAGACGAACGGCTTTATGTGCTGTGTTTCCTATAGGCATGGGGCATCAGTAATATTCTAGATAAACTTAGAAAAGTACATATGTTATATAAATAAAAATAAATCTCTATTTCCTTTGGTCACGCCATCACGCGTGAGCGGCTGGACCGATTTCGCTAATTCTTTTTTTGTTGCCTTTGTTATTGTCAGAAGAAGATTCTTACAGAAAAAACAATGAAAATTAGGGTAGTGTAAGGTAGAGTAATTTTATTGTATTTAACTCTACCCAGAGTAGGGTAGAGTAGGTAGAGTTGACAGCTTAGCTAAAAGGTAACTATTAGGCGGTACGAAGTTCGCCGGGTTTTTTTTTTTTCGATGGGAAAAATCATCTTATGACAACCCCCGCTCTTGGGCGGAGCGGGAGATAGTGTCAGACTCTTACTGACTAAAAAACCCATCCCGTTCCTTCAAGCCTTCATTTCGGATAACCCTGGCCCCAGTTGGCTTCGACCCGGCTGGGCCCCTGCTGTTGCTGACAACTCCTTGAGGCGCGCGGGAACAGAGCGCGCCGTCGACGACTTGGGCTTGGTCCGGACGGCTACCGGATGGCCGGACAGCGAGCTACCCATTGCTCACTGTCCGTAAGCCCGCGCCTACGGTGGCTGGAAATCGGGATCGGAATCCCGGCGGCGGCGGCGAGAGCGCCGTTGCCTGATGCGGTCGGCTTCCTCCTTAACGAGCAGTACTGCTTCACAGAAGTCGGCGACTGCCTGCCACTCCTCCTCGCTCCGGACCATGGCCTCGACCAAGGCCAAGTTCGCCGGGTCAGCGAGTGAATTGTTAAAATTCATATTGGTACTTGCCCGTGCACGAGAAGCTAGGCCATTACGAGATGTGAAAATTGAAAATAACTTATGATGCACGAACCACCTAATCAATCAAATGTAAAAGGTAGAAATGGCAGGTTTCGCATATAGTAATTTAAACAAAACAAACATTTAAATTTTGATGAACGTTAACAGTGACAGGAATCCTTAAAGGCACAATACTATCCCCTCTTAAAATCCGCTATCAATGACCAAATCTATAAATCTGATCTCAATCAATACCTAGCGGATATCCTTATGTAAGTGAATGATGGCCGCCAGTCGACCTCAACTGATGTAGGTTAGTCAGAGAGCGCGGTGGAGCGCCGGACCGGTTGTATGCGCGTGCGCAAAACGTGGAGCTAGGCTGTCTGAGTAGTGTTGTTTACGTTGGGAGTCGAAGGTAGTATGCTAATGTAGATTTTAACGTTGTAATTGTATCAGTTTTTGATTTAATTACAATTGTGTTATGATATTCATTCTTTGTCCGTCACTGGTCCCATTACGTGGGGTCGAGTTTCCTCACGACTGCACCAGGATAGTCTGTCCTGAAGACTTAGCCGAGTTGATTAATCTACAATCGTTAACGTTAGTAGAAAATTTCAAATGTATGGGAATGACGTCATCTCAACGCTCAGTGGTCAGAACAAAGTAACCGGAGACATTGCCGACTCGAAACTTGCTAGCTCGTAACTTGGCTAGGCCTGCTAGGTTGTAAATTTTAGCAATGGAGCTTTCTTGAGCTAACCCTCGACGTTAAACCACCAGGGGTTGTTGTCTTTGTAGCTATAACCTTAAGATTTTTAAGCCAAGAGTGAGGCCCTGGAGGCGAACAATAATTAACAGAACATACTTGGCAGTGTTAGTCAGTAAAGTCTGAAACACTGGCTATATCCAGAGCGGGAGAATTTATTTATAAAAATAATGTGCAGCCAGCGAAATTATATAGACTAGACCACCCTATTATCCATAATACATGAGAACAAATGAAGCGCGACCTACTCGTAAGTAGTCACACCCACTGAAATAACCAAAGCTGCATGACCTTAATAGTATGTATTATAGAAATAACTTTGACATACTTGTACACGTAGGCCATATATTACTATACGTTTATTTCGTTCTCACACAGCTTTTGTAGCCATATTAGGTAGGTATTATTTGTTTACTCAGAACTTAAGCAAAGCTTTAATATCGATGGAACGTAAAGAAGAATAGATATATTATAACAAAAACTTAAATAATAGCTAATTATTAAATATTAGCTAATAATATACAAAAACAAAATACACTCTGAAGTCGAAGTACACCTCCAGATCATTGTTATCTGGAAACGTGCCCAGAAAACTGGCAGCGGCGTTAATCATTTGGGCAAAGAATTACAAAGCTTACAGAACCCAACAAAGTTTTCATTCATAATATGTAGGTGTGGAGATCAATTTTCTTTTTTACTAGTCTGTCCTATCGCACTCCTGGGAAAAGGCATCCCTCCACATCTTCCATTTTTTGCGGACCTATCTTTTCTCTTTCAAGTTCTGGCCAGCTCGTCTCGCCGCACCTCCTTCGTGATCTGCCACGAATCCGTTTCACTGTTAGAGCATTCATTTGGGCCATTCATTGGGGCAAAAATGCTCAATAAAGAGTTCATCATCATCATCATTAGGTATTAATTTTAAACACATAACTATTCAAAAAAAAAAAATAGTATCACACCGATACCAAGAACATAGTCCAAGCTACTGAACGCTGAAGTGGTCCAGATACAGGAACCTCCTAAGCCTGACACCACGGGTCATGTCCAGAGGCGCCGCTTTCTAGATCCTTAATCTAACTGACTAACGAGAACCTCCTCAAGAGTTGATAAAGTCTCATGACCATTTGACGTAGACTTTTTAATGATTGAAGAGAGCAGCACTTGCAAAAATGTGCTTTAATCTCCATACGGTTAAAATTTTCACCCATTCAGTAGTCACGTCAATTATTAACACTAATTACTAATTAAGAACTCCGTGTAGGAACGAATAAATCTTTTGTTTCACAGTATTTTCACTTCATCGTGTGCTCTTTCTTTTTATTAGTTCTGATGGGAAACGCTTTCTTTGTACACTTCGTAGTTAATTGAAGTATCGTCATTATTTTAATTAGATTAAATTGTATTTAAATCTATTTATAAAGAAATGAGTGAGAATCATCATCATCATCTTCCTGCCCTAGTCCCGTTTTATTTGGGGTCGGCGCAACACGTTTTTTTCTTCCATTCTGTCCTTTCACTCGTCACGCTATCACTTACTCCCTTTTCTTTCATATCGCTTCTCACACAAGCCATCCATCTTTTCTTTGGCCTCCCTCTTCCCCTCCATCCATCCACATGTAAACTCATAACTTTTTTTGCAATATGCGTTTCATCCCTCCTTTTCACATTTATTGTAATTTATAAAAGAAAAGAAGAAGGAAAAAAATAGGGTACAAAGATGACGCATAATTCTACAGAAATATCTTCCAGCATACCTGCGAAAGAAGAGTTAGGAAAAAAATATATAATAAATATTGAAATATAGATATTATGATACTGGTAAATTATGTTATTTCAGGCAGAGATATTGTCGATATGAAATAAAAAAAAAACATATTCTCCAAATGGTGAATAGCATTTTGCTCCCGCATAAAAAACAAGACTGGCTGTTTTCATTTTATAACACTCCCAATAATACCCAATATAGTAAAACAACAAGCTACCGTTATCATCTTGAACTTGTACGAAAATTCGCTTACAGTTACCATGGAAGTGGGCCACGCTACACCACGCGTATCCAAAATGCACCTCACAAAATTCCAGTGACTTAAGTCGCACAAGTGTGGCGTATGGCCCATACAGATACGTGTTGCGTAAATCGCGTCGAGCATCCGCCTCGCTAAGGGCGATGACACACAGACGCGACAACACGACAAATTACGCGACAATGTGAGACAATGTCATGGACACCGCGCTTCGACTACTAATTTCACAACGGAATCTACAATTTAGGATCTGCATCATAGAATATGTATTAGCAATATCCAGTACTTGCTTCAGACAGCGGTTTTACCCGCGTATAAGTCGTTAATTATCTCACGAATGACAATACCGATTAGTAGAATGAATACCTATGAATACTATTCCTAATCCAGGTCATGGTCTGCTTGTGTCTAAAAGCAAATGCTGTTGATTGCGCAGAGCAGGACAGATTGATTGTTTAAGGTCTTTTTTTAGGTGGGAACTCATCCAATGACTTCTTGTACTCTAGTGCGGAGCGAGAGGGCTTATCAGTTACTTTCACAACTAAAACCCACGCCTATGTAAAAAACAAGTTCTCCGGGATTCTCTTTTTCAGAACCCATGACCCCAGTACGTAGGCTTCAACCTTGCCGGGCCCTTCCAGTTTTACTGCCATCACCTTAAGGCGCGCGTAGAACAATACGCGCCGTCGACGACTCGGGGTCCGTCCGGACGGTTACCGGATAGCTAGACGGTGAGCTACCCATTAATCGCCGTCCACTTACGGGTTTATTGTTCAGGGTGGGACATCATCAAGTAACTTCTCTCGCTTTGGGTAGAGAGACAGGAATTGTCGGACTTATAACAACTAAAATCCCCTTGCTCCTTTTATTAACCTTTGCGTTAGATCACGGTGATTGTCGATCAATCCCGCAAAATCTAAAGTCTGATATTCTAATCGTTACCAGATGTTTACTACTTGTCCCTTCCGTGAAGTACTAAGCTTACTGCGTACGTTATCAAGGCAATTATTTCAAAATAACATTATTACATCACCTTTCAATCGTGGAAATTACAGACACAATAGAAAGACAATAGGTGCGCGAACACCGGCGTTCGCTTGGGGTTTAATGAATTAATAAGATATTCCCGATCAAAAGCCACACGATTCACCTTAAGGTTTAACGGATATGATGGATTAGCTCACGACTTGGCTCGTCACTGCATGTTGATTACTTTATGAAGGGCAGCATTTGTCACGACTGTGGGTTTAACAATATTGTACGTTTGTAAACCGGGGTTAAAGTGCCACCTTCCAGCGCTGCGGGACTTTATGAAAGAGTCACTACGACCCTGGTATGCAAAGGAACAACTGAAGGTACAGACTGACGCTCCTTGATTCTCGGTCGAGAATGAGAGAAGTTTTTGGATGATTTTCCAGCTAATTCTTTTTTAATTTAATTTCCAAAAACGGCACTTTAATCCCTTTATTAAAGTGCCGGTTTTGGAAATTATTACCTTCTTTATGAACATAGCATGCCATTGAATGACCGGCAATTTACTGGATTATCGTTATAAAGTTTCCCCGAAGGTAGGCTGATGACTTAGTGACGCGAGACGCATAAGACAGATCGTTGAGGCGATAGTGAGAAATCTACATATGTCCAGCGGTGAGGAAGACGTCTTCTGGCTAGAATGATGATGATTACAAATTTAAGTCATGTTTAAAACAGAGTAAAACTTAGAATAACATTGGACAAAAGCCACATGTCGTAATTTTTTTTTGGCAGTGTTTGTGGCAAAAATCATGATAACCCATGATCGACTGCAAACGAGTACAATTACATCTTGGATCGCATGCCATTACCTGTACAAGTGAAGAGCTATAACTGCATCAACACCACACGCACTACGGTAACGGTACAGTATATTTGCGAACAACACCCTTTTTTTAAGTGGGAAATTCATCCAATGATGTCTCCGCTTCCTTAGGGAGCGGCGGGAGATAGTATCAGAATTTTACTGACTAAAAACCCACTCCTGTTCTTTTGCTGCCTTTCGTACCGGGGCCGAATCTTCCTTTCCTTTCAGAAGCAGACTACAAGTTGCTTCTTTTTTTTTGATTTAATGCAAAAATCTTATACGGCAAGTCTCGCCAATATTGCACCATTATGAGTGAGCCCTTAACGCACGCGTCCAAGCGGATACTTTGTTTATCCGCACAATACATCGCTTTTCAAGGAAGTCCGACATCTCATGCCTGAATGGCATCACCTGTTCTACACGATCGATTAATTATGTATCGGAAGTTCCGAACTGTTTGATAACATCCGTCCAAGTTCATTGAACAGCATAATTTTGTTTAACAAGTTTAAAATGAGTTAATTTGATTACTTTATCATGTTATCAAGAAGTGGTCGGTAACTAGTGTTTTATCAGGTTTAATATATATGGAAGCATTGAGATTAAGTGTAAAGATTTATAGGTGTAAACAAATGACACTATAACAACAACAACAAATAATAAATTCCTCAACACCGTCTAATCCTAAGCTAAGCAGTACTTGTGTTATAAGTACTAGACAGTTCATAAACATACTTATACACCCTTAAATTTTAATCGTTTTAATCCCGTAGAGGGTCGATCCGGTATATGAAACACTATCGATTTGTAAAGATAAAATTAAAAAATAAAGTACCTCTTTTTCAAAACTCGTATTAATTTACGCATGTACGAAATTAATTTCATTAAGAAAAAGTCAGCTGAGCGAGTTCAATGACCTATGGGTACTTTGTACGCATCGCCAACTATTAACTACAGGTCATCGAACTCGCTCAGCTGACGTTTGACTAAATTTATAATAAAAGCGGTGTATATTTCTAGATACATACATGTTATAGATAAACTACACCCAGACACAGAACAAAAGATCATGCTCATCACACAAACATTTGTCGAACTAACGACCTCCGGCATAGCAGTCAGGGTCACTAACCACTAGACCAAGAGGACAGTCAAACTACTTTTAACCAGCTATTGTTTTGTGGTAAAAATCATCATCATCGGATTTCTTTTTCAGAAACTACACGTGGTTCTAGCAGGTTCCGCCCCTGATAAGGTATTTATAACCTGCGGTATTTTTTGAGTTGGTAATGCATCGAATAATCCTCTCGCCGGAACGAGAGTGAGTATTAGACCTTTTTGACTGACACCCACCTGCGTTCTTTCAGTGCTTTTGCGTTTAAGGGCCACTGTAACTCTTTCGAACAACCCCACAAACCCGTTGCATAGATATTTTCTCCAATGAACCAAATAAATTATGTATATCCTATTAGGTTAGGAGGGTATAAAACTGATGAAAACTCTCGCCGCCGGGATTCCGATCCCAATTTCTGGCCACCGTAGGCGCGGGCTTGCGGGCAGTGAGCAATGGGTAGCTTGCTGTCCGGCCGTCCGGTAACTGTCCGGAGCAAGCCAAGTCGTCGATGGCGCGCACTGTTCCCGCGCGCCTCAAGGTTTGTCAGCAACTGCAGGGGCCCAGCCGGGTTGAAGCCTACTGGGGCCAGGGTTATCCGAAAGGGAACTCGAGCCCCGGTATGAAGGCTTGAAGGAACGGGGTGAGTTTTTTAGTCAGTAAAAGTCTAACACGCTCTACCCAAGAGCGGGGGTTGTCATTGGACATTGAAAAAAAAAAGCTGTTTTGCATCAGAAATAGTAAATACACGCTACCAGGTGAACTTTTTGACAGGAGACTTTGACATACAATATGTTTGTATTTTACAAGCCTCCAAATATTTTTGGCTATAATATGTCCTCAATCAAAAGGAAGAGAAGGGAGCTGATTTGTTGTCGTTGAACAAATCAAAGGTGAACCAGGTGCACTCAATGCTCTGCGGAATCGCCAAGGTCGATCAAACTCCAAGAGCTTAAAGTAGATGTTTAAGGCCAATCTTAATTTGGGACAGTCATAAATCCTACTGTCAATAACACCTAAGGTCGTATAGAAGCTTTTGGCGGATACAATTTATAAAAAGTTCGTTAGAATAACTTTTTAAGGGGCCGGCGACGGATGAATTTCCATACAATCGTAATACCACGCTCATTTGCAGTTGGAGCATATTTCCAACATATTATGATGATATTCGGTTATAGACAATATTTATCTAGGTTTTATTTTTTGAAGATTGGGAAATAATTACCTGAATAAGCTCTCCCGCTCTGAGTGGAGGTAGAAAGAATAACTTTTACTGAATAAAACCCACATAAGTCTTCCTTCAGTTGCGTCCCGTTCTGGAACAGTAAATCTTTCGAATAATTCTGCAACCCTACCAGCTCAAGTGGGCCTAGTTCATTTTGCTGACATCTATCTAAAGCACGCAACGCGACGTCAACTCGACCTTGCTGTTACCGGACGGGGAGCTACCCATTGCTCGCTGTTAGGAAACCGCGCCTACGGAGGCGGCAATCGTGAGAACAGATGGCTACCCAACCAAACTGGAAAATCTCGGTTGTAACGGATCTAGTTTTATATTCCTATGCAACTTTAGTTCGTAACCTAATTCCAAGTCCAAGGTCGAACGGAAACTCGTCGAAATATGAGCCGGATTTCGTGAGCAGGTGTGTTTTCTGCATTAACAGAAGTATCGATATTTTAAGATTAGTTGAAGAGTGGGATGCGATAAAAGGTCATTACGTAGAGCCACAGGCAAATATACACACAAAAATTTCTTCAAATTGGACAAGTCGTTTAGGAAACGTTAGGTGAACAAACGTACAGAAGAGTAATATACGACATTAACAGTATATATATAGAAGAGTTATATGCGAGACCCGAAACATGTGTCTAGTATTTTTATGTAAAGCAATTTCGTGCAAAGTTTCATAACTGTATCATGAAACATCACAAAGTTACCTGCTTGTCCACACAAATATATGATCACCGGCCATCTGGGCGACTGAGGGGTGGTTTTTCTCTCTCACCCACCTGTGCACTGGCACCTAATGCCCGCTATGATCTGCCGTGACCTATGTTATACTTAGGGTCGGAGGTGTCCAACTTGTGATCTTTTTTAAATATTTTTAGGAAAAAATATAAAATGGTGTACTAATTTGGAATCGATTCTGAATATTCTAATTCTTTTCAGGTTTCGGAAACACTCAAAATAATTTCGTTTAAATAAAGATAAAGAATTAAATCTTCGTCAACATATTTTTTTATATAGGCCGCGGGGCCCTAATGTGGTGTGTTCGTAAGCAGTAGGTATGGACTCCATTGCTATTACGGCAATCCGGAAGTAATTAGAATTTATGAAAGCTCAAGTATTTTGACTAGTTTTACACGTCTTATCGGGGGCCTTATAACGCGAGGCCCCCGAAGTAGCTACTCTAGCTACGCCTATCAGAAACTGTCTCGTGGGAAACTCCCAAAGACATAACTCTTCTCCAAATTTTTATGCTATCATCAAAACTAACTTCACAATTTCACATCCTCTATGCACTTCAAAGTTATCTCAATCACGGATGCAACAGCTGTTCGTCATATCAAAAGTCGGACATCCTCATTCAACCAGTGTGTAAGTAATTGGAAATCGGTAGCAATGTGTCATCTTTAACGGTCGAACACTTTCACTAAGTCTTGCTTATGTACCTGCACGTGTATATATACTTATGAATGGTATATAACGGGGACAAGGTCGGTTAAACAATAGACATTCAATCACTTTATCATATATGGCTTAATGATTGGTGTATACAGATTTTTTAACGAAGATTAAGGATAGTGTAATTTGTGTTCGTCTTTCTACTACCTTCTAGCTTCTCCCAAGAGTTTAGTGCGTGTGAAAGTAGAAAATATATAGCTTATGTCTCATAGCATTTTTCTTTATTCTTTTTTTTATTGTTGATAGGTTCGCGCTTGACCGCTATCTCACCTGATGGAAAGCGACGATGCGGTTGACGATGGAACGCGCTTACCTAAAAGAAACCTACAAACACAGGCTCTGGCAAGGAATTCTACTCCTAAGCTGCACGCACAATGAATGTGTTCCCAAAATGTTTTATACGTGTGGGTGGGTTCAGTAGTTTTTAAGTTCATTAATTAACTCACTGACTACTGTAGGCATCGATATATGTACTACGCACGAATATACTCGTAAGTTAATGACTGTAGGTGTTTGTTATCAAACTCCTTTGAAACGGCTTGGCTGATTTTTATGTATTTTTAGGGTTCCGTAGCTCAAATGGAAAAAAACCCTTATTGGATCACTTTTTCGGCCATCTGTCTGTCAAGACCTTTTATCTCGGAAACGCGTTGAGTTATCGAGTTGAAATTTAAACCATATATTCAGGTCTGCGTTTGGTACACTACTTATATATAGACACCATTAAATGAAATGTAAATATACCATGTAAAACCCAAAACTAACATAAAAATAACTAACCTAAAATATGTGTGACATTCTTATGTAAATTCGTGGATCATATAATACATACAGTAACCGACATAATATTCCGTGAAGCGTGAAGTGTATTAGTCACGATAGACCGTAACAGCCTCTAATTCAAAATCTTTACAATTACTCATAAGCCAATAATTCGACGAACTATTAAAGATCTGTCTAAAAAATGCCGAAGAACCTCAAACTTAAGTGAAAATGGGCAGGGCACATTGCTCGCAGAACAGATGGCCGTTGGGGCCGAAAGTTTCTGGCGTAGCGACCGCGTACCGAGAGACGCAAGGCCTCCTACAGGGTGAACCGACGATCTGGTGAAGGTTGCGTGATTCAGATAGATGCGGGACGCACAGGATCGTTCATTGTGGCGACACTTGGGGGTTTCCTATGTCCAACAGTGGACGTCTATGGGCTGAAATGATGATGATGAAACAAATACGGACAGGACAACAATTTCGCAAACAGACAAACCCACAGACATTTCTATGGCTGTCTAAACAACTTTTTGTTAATATGACACAAATATTGCATCACGTAAAAATTATCACACAATGTGACAAGTCTATCAATCCCACGCCCGTCTCTATTGTTTGAGTAATAAGGTTGATTATCGCGTGTTTTTGTTTCGGACAGACTTTCCCGCGCGAACAATGCTGCGCGGGCGCACGATGCAGTCTCGCGTGGCAGACGCGTGTTAGTTATGTCAACGTTACGTTACGTGTCTTCCGCTGCACTGCCGACTTGGTAATTGACTGCGCAGTCTTCATTGGTTTTGTAGGTTTCTATTATACATAACTAGCTCCTCACGTCTGTGAAATTCTCAGCTAAATTAATCTTCCTCATGAATCACTCTGACTGCTAGTAAAACAGTATGAAAATCCTTTCAGTAATGTCTACGTTTATTGCAAACAGACAGACAGATGCAGGTTTCATCATAATTTCAGCCGAAAGACGTCCGGTCCTGTGCGTCTTGCATCCATCGGGTTCCTGCGACCCTCACCAGCTCATCGGTCCACCTTTTGGGAGGCCTTCCCACGCTCCGTCTTCCGATACGAAGTCGCCTTTCATCCCCATCGACCATCTGTTCTGCGAGTAATGTGCACTGCCCACTGTCACTTAAGTTGGGCTATGTCTGTAACCTTGGTTCTCCTGCGGATATCTTCATTTCTGATGTGATCACACAAAGAAACTCCGAGCCCTTTTCATTGCCTTTTGAGTGACTTTAAGCTTCTGATAAGGCCCGTTTGTAAGCGGTGGTCGCTTCGGAGCCATATGTCATCACCTTAGAAATATTAAAACATAACCCTCCTTTCTTATATCTATGGTCATCACAACAATCTGCATGGTTCTCATATGATTTGACCATTACATGTTTTGCTGTATGGACTTTAAAAGAGACTTTGACCCCTGAGTTTGTTTCGGTGTTTCTTCTCAGGGTAGTCAGTTAGGAAACACCGGCCTCATCTAGCATTAATTGACAAAAAAAAAAAAATTGACGTGTAAAAGTGTTTTTTATAAAACCTACTTGCAAAATAAAGATCATTTATCATTTATCACAGACGCAGTGGAGTCTTTTAATATTAAGAAATTTCTCTGTTGAAGTTCTGAAAGTTCGACCATCAATCTATTCAAAGAGTAACATGTTGCCTAGTAGGTAAATGAGTTGAGGAGGTCTGATAGGCAGTCGCGCCATGTAAAAAATTCTGATTCTGATTAACCCCTAGTACCGATTCGAATTTTTGATAGAGGCCAAACTGATAATTTCACACAAAAATCATGTATCCCGGACATACCAGCCCAGCCAGCCCTTATAATAACTCTAGATACGGTTATTTTTTGAGAGCCCCGATCCCCGCAAGCCCCGTACCGGAGGCACCCGATTTTTTTTTTTCAATGTACCCTCGTATGCCTAGTTCGTTCCATCATAAAAATACTCGTATTAAATTCGTAAATACGTGTCGTAGAAATATATCTCTCAATCTTAAGAAAAAAAAAAAGGTTCTAATGCCTTCTATCGTAATCAAACATAGTCTGTCTAAAAAGTCAAACGACTAGGGAATTTTGTATAATATTTATTCTACTCTACATATGGTTCTGATACTTTTTATAAGATTCTTCTATTACTAAACTACGATCAAGATCTCTTAATCAACCTTGATTATTGAACCAGTGTTGACTACGTTAGACTTCATTTTACCCTTATAATTATCATAAGTTTAGTATTTAAGACTTACTCTGTAACACTGGACCAATAAAATTATTATTATTTTTATATTATTATTCATTACCCAAGTCGTTTGACTTTTCAGACAGACTATAGATTATAATCACCATGATTCCACCAACGTTCATACTATTCGCCTAGATTTTATTGAAACAGACTGGCTACAATTAGCGTCTTCAATTTACGGCGCCATTACGGTAGGCGTGAAAACCTATTGAAACCTTTTATGGGTTTGAATATGGGATGGCAGAGTCTACGCCTACAACGGATAGTTTTTAGCACCCACTCGATATGCTAGGCGTTAATCAGACCTGCAGGACTGAGGGTCGAAGACAATTGCCTGGTCAGACGACACGTGGATATTGGTGAGAGAAATTGTCATTATGGTTTATTTTGCACCGGCGCAACACATGCAATATGAAAAAAGATCCTGAGAGAGAAAGTGTCTGTTTGTAATATTGAAATAACTGCTTTTTACTACATGCATATTAGTATATATACGGTACATACACCAAAATAACCATTTTTACAATTTTTGTCGGTCTGTCTGTTTTTCCGGGCTAATCTCTGAAATGGCTGGACCGATTTTGACGGGATTTTTTTGGCAGGTAGCTGATGTAATAAAGAGTCACAAAGGCTACTTTTATTTTAGAAAAAATTAATTGAAAATCCTGTAGTCCACGCGAACTAAGTCACGGGTACAGCTAGTCTAAACTAATATTATAAAGAGGTAAAGTTGCTTTTTTTTTGTTTTTAAGAGACAATTTCTGAAAGTACAAGTTCAATAGCTGAAATTTTAAGAAAGGTGCTTTATTCCTGAGTGACACAGACCATATTTTTAGTACGCCAGGGGTTTGTTTCTGAAAAGAAAATCGGCCCTGGTATAAAAGGCAACAAAGGAACAGAAGAGGGTTCTAGACAGTAAAAGTCTGACACACCCTCCGCTCCACTCAAAAGCGGGAGATTTCATTGTACGATTTTCCCACCTAAAGAAAAACCCTACAAAGTGTGCCTACTTTCCAAAGAAACTCTTTAACTTTAAAAGAAAATTTTCCATCAAAGTGGCCTTAATATTATTGTTTACGATATTAACCATTATTTTAATAACCATTATTTTCAAGACAAATTAACCTTGGAAAAGTTGGTCTCCGAAATAATGTTGTTTACTGACGGAAGTCCGGAAAACATCAATTAAATAATTGTAGCGTGAAATAATTAATCACTATTGACTGGCCTGTTGGTCTAGTGGTTAGTGGCCCTGACTGCTATGCCGGATGTCGTGGGTTCGATTCTCACCCAGGACAAATGTTTATGTGATGAGCATGATCATTTGTTTTGTGTCTGGGTGTAATTTATCTATAATATGTATGTATTTAGAAATATATAAGTATGTATAGCAGTTGTCTAGTACTCATAACACAAGCTCTGCTTAGCTTGGGACTAGACGGCGTTGTGTGGTAGTTGTGGAATATTATTATTACTTTGAACGCTTGTTTTATTGACCTCAACAAAATGTCTGATTTTTGATGATGCCTTGAGGCCAGTTGAAGCTTAAGAGACCAACGATTGTTATATGAACGTTTATTACAACAATTTTAAGCAATCATAACATATTATCTAAATGAAAAACGGTCATATGAATGATTGGAGATAGAGTTAGAGAAGAGATGAAGGAATTGTGGGAGAAACAATATGAGAGAATAGGGCCTTAGTGATAGCGACGCAATTGATAGGATAGAAGGGAAGAAAGATACGTGTTTTGCTCCCACGTAATAGGTAAGAAGCATAGCTTAGCATAGCATAGTCGGCCTTATAATGTTCCCACTGTCGGGACTTAGGCCTCCTCTCTAGGAGAGGGAATGGGCGGTAATCCACCACGCGTGACCTAGTTGGTGGATGTCACGTCTGCGTATTTTTGGTTCTAGGATAATATGCCGGATTCCTCACGATGTTTTCCTTCACCGTTTTAAGAGCAGTGCTGATGAAATAAATTACACAAAGTAATGCCCCTGGCTGGGTTTGAACCCGCGACCTACAACTCGTAAGTCGGGGCCATTACCACCACTGCTCTCATAACAACATAGGCAGGAAGACGATAAAAATATACCTAACTAAATATTATTACCAAAGAGATCATATTAACTACGGTTGAAATCTGAAAAACGATTTAATCGTAGAACAAAAACAAATAATCCAAACCAGATTATGGCTTTCGTCTTATATAATAAAATAACCAAAACGAATAATATCAAGCACGATTTGACAAAACAAGAGTACAACAAAAACATGATTGTAACATTTTATAATAACGTTCTTTTGTTTTAAACCTCGGAATGCCGAGCGCTTAGTACACGTAGACCACAGAGCTAGGAATCTCAGTCTATAGTAGACACGCCATTACTACCTACTTTATTATATGTATCTATATTATGTATGTATTTAGAAATATATAAGTATGTTTATCAGTTGTTGTCTAGCATAAGCTCTGCTCAGTTAGGCACTAGATGGCGTCGTGTAAAAGTTGTGAAATATTATTATTATTATTATAAATTCTAGATTTAGAAAGAAAAGACTCAGAAGTCAAATATAAAAAAAAAGATTAACTGAGCAAGGTTTTAACTATATTTTGTGAAAAAAGGTTCTAGTGTAAATGTAGAATAGAATAGAATAAACTTTGTTGTACACCAAAAAGTAACAATATATCAAATTCAAAAGTATAAGTAATAATTTTGTAATTATATGTCAAAAGTATATTATTACCAGAAATATAAGACTTAAATTACACAACATAAATTACATTGCGGGACGCACAGGAACGTTCGATGTGGCAACGCTTGGGGGAGGCCTATGTCCAACAGTGGACGTGTATCGGCTGAAATGATGATGATAAGGATGATGATCAGTCTTAAGTTCTTTTGAGCAAGCAAGCATACGAAGTGCGCAGCAGAAAAAGTATACAGAACAACGAGACTAACTACATTAGTCCACTTAAGTCTTACTTGTTGTACAGTTTAAATATAACGTTTTTGGTACATGCAACTATTGCGATTAAATAAAGGGTCATTGACTTACGTGCTTATAAAATTCCAACCAGTAGATCGTACAATAATACTGTATCTTTATCGAATTTTAAACACAAATTGACTAAATTATTTTGACCATCTAAATGGCTGAAGAATTAATCGAAAGATTTATTGCGGCCCTGGAAAGCAAAAGGCAACTCAAGGAATACAAGTGAGTTTTATTCAGTCAAAGTCTGACACTTTCTCGCAGACCCTCGCTCCATCTAGAGCGGGAGATGTTATTTAATGAACTTCCACTCAAAAAAAGTTTTCAATTTCTATGAGTATACTAGGTTTGTAAGGAAAATATTAACAACTAGCTTTTGCTCGTAGCTTCGCCCGCGTCCATAATATATAGCCCATGTCACTCAGGAATAAAGCAGCCTTCTATCGGTGAAAAAATTTTCGCAATCGGACCAGTACTTTCAGAGATTACCTCCTACAAAAAAAAAAGACATGTGGCACTCGGGCACTGCCGCGGTAAAGCTATTGCGTAGCATTTTTTATCAACTTATGCAATTATAATTATTTATTTATTTTCTTTATCCAGTATTTTTTTTTTCTTTGATATTAATTGAAGTTACACTTTTTGAGCGTGGTGACTGATAAGAAAACAAATGAGTGGGGGTGTTAGGTTATTTTCGTTATGGAATTTCTGGATTCGGTCTCCACGGTCAAGGCCCACGATAGAAGCTATGCAATAGCTTAAAAAAACATAAAAACAAAAAAAAAGTACCTCTTTATTATATTAGTGTAAATTAATGTCTTTTCTTGCATTGACCAAGAAAGGGCATCATCGGTCTGTGGCGCGGCACCATGTATCTTTAATATCAGTCACTACTTCACAGTCTTTTATTTCTAGAAGAATTTACAAAAAAAAGAATCCGATTAGTCAAAAATTCAAAACGACAAAATAACTAAGAATAAGTTGCAACAAGAAATACGTACGTTACAATTTCCGTCAAAGATTATTATTATTTAGAAGATAAGGGGCTATGCATCACCCATAGTGTAGGGGATGTAGTCACTGCGACCTAAACGATCTATTGTGACTCGCCACCTTGTTAGAGTAACTCTTTTAGCCCGGAGGCTTCCAAGAAATTTAGAATACTCCTAGCTTTTAGAGTTTTAATCTCCTCCGGGCGAATAATGTGTCGGCCCAGATGGACACTGCGTTTGTGGATAAGGGGCCTCCGTCAAAGATATAACTGTTTTATAATGGTAACAATAAAAAAGACCATTGAATTTTACATCTACAACAGCATGTAAAACGTTAAATTTCTTTCAAAAACTTAATTATTCGCTTTAATCGAAACTTTAGCCCATAACCGCCCGAATTTGATCGGTTAATTGCATTATTGTTATTTGTATCGTCAATTTAACCATTGCTAAACTGGTGCAACCGCTATTTCGCCTAACCAGAGATTTAACGGCCGATGAGGCATTGGTTAGCGTTAAAATTAGTTGGTGCAACTCACTCTAAATATTGAGCAAAGTTTTTTTACAGAAGATTCCAAAATTAATGACTCGGGAAACTTAAAATTAAACTTTTAAATACTTAAACAAATACTTTACGGAAATGTTTAATTTAAATAGATTTGCTTTTAGTAATGCACGTGTTATTTTCACGCATCAAGGGTTTTACATGTCGACTAATTATGTTGTTAATATAAATTAGGATGCCCGACACTTAGAACATGCCGAAAGAGGTTACGGTCTAACAATTCAAGTAAGTATCGCATCTGTTGTTCATACAGAAGAGGTTTTTTTACCTTCTATAGTAACTAATCAGTCTATATAGGTTTTATAGTTAGCCCTTTTTAGGGTTCCGTACCTAAAAAAGAAAAAAATCGGGCAAGTCTGTCTGTCTGTCAAGACCTTTATCTCGGGAACGCGTAGAGGTAGCGAGTTGCTGTAAGCTGTAAGAAAAAACTAACTTCTGAGTTAACGAAAAAAAAAATACAGCCGTTTATGTCACAAAAAAAACGTGTTTTTCGACACTCTTAAAGGAATCAAAATTCATAGGGTACCTCCGGAAATTTGGCATAGAGCAAGCTCTCACAGCACAAATATAGGAACAAATTCGAAAACTGAAAATTTTTAGTCACGTCACAAAAAATACTTTTTTTTGCGATTCAGAAAAATCTTCGTAACCTAATTCGTGAATTGAACTCGCAGTGCATAACATGCCAATTTTTTTTTTATTTAGCTTCAGTCGAAGTAAAAATTTATCTCATAGACCCATACAACTCTTTCTTTGTGTTGGGAAATCATCAAAACATTTCTCCCCTCTCGATCTAGCTAGATCGAGAGCGAGAGGGCGTGCCAAAATATTACTGACGTGTAGGGTAGGTATGGGTTCACCTGAATAGTGTGAATAATGCCCTTTTTTGTGGAGCACTGGACGGAGCGTAGATTGAGTGTTAGACTTTTACTATAACCCACTTGTTGTTTGCTGACTATAACCACAATGTTCCTATACGTTCCAAGGCCACGGTAACTCTTTCGAATAATCTCACAGCCCAAAAAAAGAAACCGTATGAAATACAAAAATCTCTAACAAAAACTATCAAAAGAAAATATAACTTAACACAAAAAGACAATTGATCTCTCAACTACCGAATTCGCAGTAAAAACTGAGGACTCCATCGCCATCGTCACTGCCACCTGATATGAAGTACGTTGACATCGAATCTGTACAATCATCTCACAAAACGAGCCTGATTAGAAAAAGAGCAAGAGGCTGAGAATGCGTCGGTAGAGATGTGACAGTATCTGACTTGAGTAGTATCGATAAAACTATTACGATAAAGTAGGGTTACTTGAGAGTTTTACTTAAAATTTATTCAGGTAGCCCGCGGAATTCAGTCAGGTTTTTTGAATTATTATTTGCGACCGTAACACGTATTTATTTTAGAAATTAAATATATATCTTATACCCTCTCAACTAAGCTAACCTTTTTAAATGAATTTTTCATGAAATAGATATTCAATGGGGTTAGGCTCAATAAATACGTATTACGTTCGTCATTAAACCATATTTTAATGGACATTGAACAGGTTCAGGACACTGAACTATAAAATGCAAAAACCTATCGAAAACAGCCTGTAAAAGTATAAATGTTTGCTAATCAATCACGCTTCAACTGCTAACCATGAACTGGATTAGGAAATAGAATACTTATAAAAGCTAAAATGTTCCCATGGGATATCTTTCAACATTCATGTGGGTGGTTAATCGGAAAAACTTAGAAATTCCTCTTTTTTTCCTTTGATAGCTTTTTCGACCAGTGATACTATTTAATTTACGAATCATCACCATCATCTTCATCATAATCTTCTAGCCCTTGTCCTGTGTTATTTAGGATCGACTAAAACCCTTTTCTTTCTTGTCACTCAAACACAAAATGATATCATTTATGTAGGCACCCAAAAAATGTTGGTTGTAAATTAAATACTTTGATTCCAAAATAATCGTAAAAGTATCGATAGTTTTGTTACGACACCACATCCCTATACGTCGGGCTCCGAAAAAGGCGTTCGGAGTCACGACTATCCACCGCCGCCCGCGCCGCGCCGCCATACTTTTAGATGAGCGTTACCAATTGGGAGGGCATGCCTCGAGGCCTAACTAATGTCCACCTGACTCACAAATAGTTGAAATATTTGAGATTCAGCCACTAAGGGACGTTTAATGATTCCTATTTAATTCATTAAACCCCAAGCGAACGCCGGCGTTCGCGCACCTATTGTCTTTCAATTGTGTCTGTCATTATCACGATTGACAGGTTAAGCTTTTGAAGCAGGAGGACACGACGCATACTTGTATGTGCCGTTATTCAAAAAAAATCAAAATTCAAATATTTTTATTTCACATGGGCCTACATGGGCACTTATAAATCGTCAGAAGCTAGTGCACGGTTTCAAATTGGTCGTTGCCTATGGAGAAGAACCGGCAAGAAACTCCATGGTTACTATTTAAAAAAAGTGGTTGTTGTTACAATATTTCCATATTACAGTAATATTAGATTTTATGTTAGAACAGTGTAGACCATTCAATATTCATGGAGTCTACAGTGTTCTCACATTCACATTATAAAGACACTTCCGCCTGACCATCGCTAAGTTCATGTGTACTTGCACACGTCAAACGTTTAGCGCCCCGCGCCGCAGTATTCAAGTGAATTTTTTTAAGTGATGAAGCAGAAATGACCGCGAAATTTTGAACTATGAAGGCTCGTTGTGTATTGGAGGAACGCCAGCCAGTTTTTATTGCAATGAATTCTCTTTATGTATTTAATTATTTGCCTCATTATCGATCATTCGTCCATTATCGACCATACATCCATATTTATACATAAGGTGATCGATAATGTATTTATAATGTCTTCAACGTTATATTTCTGTGTACCTAACAGTTTTTTTGGGTAAGAAATCATCAAATGACTTTCTCCTGCCTTAGGAGGAGTGACAATGGGTATCAGACTTTAACTGAATAATACCCACCCGTGTTTCTTATGTTGCCTTGTGACTTTTTCGATCAACTCCGCCCATCACTGCCCTCACCTATTTGTAATAAAGCTTTTTTTAGGTAGGAAATCATCCAATGACATCTCCCACCTTTGGGCGAAGCGGGAGGTCGTGACAGACTTTTACTGACCTAAAAACCCACTCCTGTTCCTTCTTTGCCTTCGTTCCAGGACCCTGGGGTTCACTTTCGCACAACCTAATTATGGTAATTAACACAGCGGTGTTGCTATTTTTCCTTGTATTTTTCAAAAAGTCCAACCTATAATTTGCAAAATACAAGTATAAAAATATAATTGTCTTTAGTAATCTTTAGTCAGACTTATTACAGCATTTTTCCTGTTATAATATATGACTCAGTCGTTTTAATAGATATGTTTTGCAATAATTTATATGTTTATTGTGTCAATACATCGCGTAACGGACAAAACCGGTTGTTCTTATTAGTTTTATATCCGTAAAGGCTGTGGGACCTCGAATATGTTATTTTTGAGCATTTTACGGGTTTAACCGTGAAGTTGATATTACGTAAATATTTAGAGAAACTAAGGGCCTGTCCGCACAGCGTTATTTCACCGCGCGGTTTCTTTTTTCGTTATTCTGATGTTATTCTGTAACACATTGAATCTTATGGAAGTTTCCACACAGGCGATAAAAAGCGCGCGATAAAAAATTCTGTGATTTCTTGCAGATTTGACGCGGTGCGGTGCGGAAATAAACCCGCGCGAATATTTTCCGCGCGGTGAAATATCGCTGTGAAAGCGAATAGTCCCTTGAACAACTAGTCGGAGTTAAATAGTCATATACTCGCACTGCCGCCCGGATAGAGCCCAATTGACCATTAAATCCATTTTCTTTGCGAAATATTGATTGATTTACATAATGCTACGTATATTCTAAAGAACAGTCAACCAGCAATTTTTGGTGTACCTAAACATATTTCTAAAGATCAAAGTCGTTTGACAGGAGTAGGGAAAACAAATGTAAAAATATCATGTCATTTTTTTGGCCAAAAGTATTAGTATACGAAAAAATGATAGGTTGATAATATTGTACATGAGTTTATAAGAAACATATATTTTTTTCAAACTAATTGACCTAGCCGTTACGGAGGAGTAGGCCTCAGAAAATCACTGTTTTATGGCACTTTTCGGGCGCTTGGCCCTTAAGAAATGTTGTAAAATTTTAGTGTTTCTAACAATGAAGATCCACTATCATTATATAATGTTGTCGAGTTATTTGGAAATGCCTCAACGAATTTCGGCCTAAACAATTATACTGTAATCGATTAAAATTAATAGCAATTTGACTAACCTTTTCATAACTGACTATAAACTAACTATTTATACATAGAAATTTATATATATATATATATATATACGACTCTACCTCACTGCGACACTTCGATGCCCGAAGTTCGCATAAGGAACAAAGAAGTTCTGAGAGCACTGTGTCGTCTAGACGTGAATAAAGCTAGTGGACCAGATGGTATACCAGCGATTGTTCTCAAGGCTTGTGCGCCCGAGTTGTCTCCTATATTGACACGCTTGTATCGCCTCTCGTTTAGGACTGGAATAGTGCCCAAGTCCTGGAAGCTTGCCAACGTGCAACCCGTGCCCAAAAAGGGCAGTCGTGCCGATCCTACCAACTATCGGCCGATTTCGGTAACCTCCATACTCTGCAAGATTATGGAGCGTGTATTGAACTCGCGCCTCATGGCATACCTAGAAGGTAACGATCTCCTCAGTGATCGACAGTACGGGTTTCGCCGCAATCGATCCACTGGGGACCTACTAGTGTATGCCACCCACTTGTGGGGCGAGGCCCTCGAGAAGAATGGGGAAGCAATTGCTGTCTCCTTAGATGTCTCGAAGGCCTTCGACAGGGTATGGCATGCTAGCCTCTTGAGTAAGCTTCCAGCATACGGCATTTCTCCTGGTCTGATTAACTGGGTAAAAGACTTCCTGAGAGAACGGTCTCTTCGAGTTGTTGTCGATGGATGCTCATCAGAGCCCATGACGACTAATGCCGGAGTTCCTCAGGGGTCAGTGCTCTCTGCAACTCTTTTCCTGCTGCATATTAATGATCTGCTGATGCCCGGTATATATGGGTATGCAGATGATAGCACAGTTGTAGAGAGATACCTGCCAGGTGCTCGGGCTAGTAAAGAGCAAATCCGGTCCGAACGAGAGGCTATGGTAGAGCGTACGAATACCTCGCTTCAGGCAGTCTCCAAGTGGGGCGAAACCAATCTAGTGGGATTCAACGCCGCCAAAACACAGGCGTGTCTGTTCACCGCCAAAAGGAGCCCGTTCACCTCGGCTCCTACTTTTCAGAATGTATCTTTGGATTGTACCGACCGCCTTCAGCTCTTGGGTGTCGAAATTTCCTCCGACCTCAATTTTGGGCGGTTCATTGAGTCCAAAGCCAAAGTAGCTGCTAGGAAACTAGGCGTTCTCGCAAAAGTCCGGCGGTACTTCACACCGAGACAGCTTTTAATTTTATACAAAGCACAGGTCCGATCGTGTGTGGAGTACTGCAGCCACATATGGGCTGGTGCTGCAAAGTGCCACCTGGCAGCTTTGGACTCGGTAGAAAGGCGTGCGAAGAGGCTGATTGGTGATCCAGATTTGGTTAAATCCAATCTTCAAAGCCTTGAGCACAGGCGTAGGGTAGCCAGCCTTTCGGTGTTTTACAGATTGCATTTTGGAGAGTGTGCGCAGGAACTGCATGACTTGATTCCGCCATCACATTTCTATCATCGGACAAACCGACGCACGGCGAGTATCCACCCTTACGTTGTTGAAACATCTACGGTCCGGACTAAGCGTTTCGCCTCGTCATTTATACCGCGTACTTCGAAGGACTGGAACAGTCTGCCTGCTGCGGTCTTCCCGTCCGATTATAATTTGGGTGTCTTCAAGGCTAGAGTGAATAGGCTCTTAATAAACTAGTGCGCCTCACCATCAACGATTGCATCACTGCTTACCATCAGGCGGGATCGCAGTCAAGTACTAGTTTATAACAGATAAAAAAAAAAAAAAAAAACGTATTTTTTTTTTGTATTCAATTAACAATATAATCAAAAGAATTAACATTACACAATTAAATGAAACGTCAAATGGTAATAAATAACCCGCCCCTGATCTTTCTCGGTGCAAAGGTGCCCATATAATACTCGCCGCATTACCTCGCTGAATAACGATAGCCATTCTTTGCACCAAGAACGACCTGGACCGGGAGTCTCCCGTTATATAAGTATATAAAAGGTCTAAGGGATAGCCCTCCACAAACTTTAAGGGCTTGCTCAGTAGACGAAACTGAACATTCTTCCAGAAAAACTTTTTTCAAGAAACGAAAAAAAAATCAGCCTCACCATACAAAATGATAAACTTGATTGGACAATTTGTATGCCGAGACCGATTTTTTTTTTCGTTTCCTGAAAAAAGGTCTTGTGGAAGGTGGTTCAGTTTTGTCTACTGAGCAAGCCCTTAAAATTTGTGGAGGGCTGTCCCTTACACTTTGTATTATTTCAAAGTTATCTATTAGCGGTACACCGCAGACTACCCCTGTATTGTTTTATTGGTGAAACCATCCTAAGGTTATCTGGTAGACATCGCTGTCAACGATAAGACCGCCATTTTACCTATAGATTTAAGTTTGTGTTTATGTCTTCTTACTTTTTGGTGTACAATAAAGTTTTTAGGTGGAAAATCACCTAATCACATCACCCGCCCTTGGGCGGAGCGAAAGGGCGCGACAGACTATTGCTGAGAACATACTCTTGTTTCTTCTTACCTTGTACCCATGGCCCCAGTAGGCTTCGACTCTTCTGGGCCATTCTTTTGCGGGCAACGGTAAGTCTTTCTAACAATCCCGCAACTCTATCTCTTTTTATACGTGGGATATCATCAAAAGACTTCTCCCTCCCACTCTGGGTGGAGCGAGAGGAAGTGTCTGACTTTTACTGATTAAAACCTATCAATGTTCCTTCAGTTGCCCCACCGTTGACCCGTGCCTTACCGGACGGCCGGACGGCGAGCTACATATTGCTCGCCGTCCGCATAACCACGCTTACGGGATTCTGAAATGCGGTCTATTTTAAACTCGAATTGCAAAAATTCAACCAAGTGCTTCTCAATCTGAAGTCAAATCAAATGAAGTGTTTAGAATCAAATACAGACTCATCGACCAAAAATGTACCCAGTTGTTAAAATATTTACAAACAATACAAAAAGACATACGACCAACTTTGGAGTGTATCTACTTACATAGATTTAGTCTATCTACTATCCGTATTTCCGTGTACTAATAACATATATCTGTCAGTACGTATGTAGGTACATCTGTCTGTTATTTACGTTTTGACTACTGATAATTAGTTTTACATTAACGCGATCGATACGTTTATGACGTACAGCGCTCCGTTTGGTCCGCTCACAGAAAAAATGAAAGAGTTTAGAAAGGAAATACTTTCCGATTTGTACTACAACGAGTGTCGCCGCTTGTCTCCCACCCTTTAACTCCACTACAGGCAATAAACCAATACGAACGCGCATTACGCAACTAAGAGACGCTCACTTAGATCGCAAGTTTGCTATTGGTAGTTGAACTATGAGCATTGCCCTACTTTGAGGCACGCCTGCCCCTCAAGGCCATTCTAACCTTTTTCATCTGTTCTGTGGGTCCGCTCCAAGCTCGAGAGCTAAATGCGGTAAACGTTTCGATCTCGGTAACGTAAAGTCAAAACAACTCGCACTCAGCCCACTAAACGGATTTTACTTAAGGCTTATAGTCCCTTGAATCATCTGGCTGACGTTGTGTGGACGCAACTCTCGTACCCGCCTAGGTGGCAGTACGCAAATCTATGCATTTATTTGCGGCCAGCAGCACCCGGATAGCGCGCGGCTGGCCTTTCAATCCATTTTCTTTGTGAAATTTTGATTGATTTACTTATGCAATGTTCACTTTGAAGAATATTTAACCCTCATTTTTTATGCGTAATAATGTTTTTAGAGATCCAAACCATTTCGAAGAAGTTGCGAAATTGCTAAATATTTTTTTTAAACAAAAGTATTAATGGCACGAAAAAATCTAATGTCAATAATGTTGTGCATGAATCTATAATAATCATATATTTTTTTCAAACCTATTAACTTCGCTGTTACCGAGGAGTAGGCTTCAGAAAGTCACTGTTTTATGGCACTTTTCGGGCGCTTGGGCCTTAAACTGTCCACACGGAGGAGGAAAGTGTGCGTACCTATTAGCAGGATGGAGGTCACTAGGTTAACTGTGGTCCTAAATGCAAAGAGCAACTGAAGGAAGTTAGGTGTGATTTTAGTTAATAAAAGACTGATCCGCTGGAGTCTGTGTTTCCTGTTTCCTGATAACTACAACCTAGGGTTCTTTAAATCAAAAGTGAATAGATTGCTTTTAGGCAAGCGTGTTCCATCGTCGGCCACATCATCGCTTACCATCGGGTGAGATTGTGGTCGAACGCGAGTATCCATTATAAAAAAAAAGCCTTATTATTTGGCCCTATAGCGGAAGATTTCAATAGATACTTCGAACAATCCGCAGCAGGCGTCAGCCCAAATGTATCATCACCATCATATCAGCCGAAAGACATCCACTGTTGGACATAGGCCTCCCCCAAGCGTCGCCATAACGACCGGTCCAAAATGGCCCCAATTTTGCTCACATCTCTTTGTGGCACACAACGCGCCATTGTCCCGGACTTGGCCTTAACCGGACAGCCTCGCTATCCGCAGCCTCGCCATCCGCAAACCCGCCCTGCGGTGGTCGGTAATTACACTGCGAAAACCGAGGTCACCAGCGAGAGGACTACGCCACTGGATTAAGATATAGGATACCAACATCGTAAGTTTCCTTGGGCTCATGAAGCTTATTTTTCGCAGGCGAACCCACGGTCGGCAGCTAGTAGGTATATTAATCATAATTTTTTGTCAGTACCACACTTACTTTTTGCGAGCTTCTTTGGAACTTTTTTGTGCTAATAAACACAGGTACGAAGTGCTTTATTTATTTGTCTGTTGAACTGTAGAGTTTTGTTCTGAATACTAATGATAGTAATAAAAATGATGAATAGGTGTAGGGTCTACCTTTTATAGCAGAACTTTTTACGTCATAATATTGTTTTGCATAACAACGGATAGCATAAACTTCATTTCGCAGAAAATCATTTCGCATACACTCAGTTGTCATACATTCAAAACTCATAATTTTGTTAGTCAGAATCATCTTTAGGCATAATGTTTATATCCATAATAATTAAAAAGCAGAACCATCATATCACAGAAAATTCACAGTCAGAATCGTCTTTTGGCATACATTTTATATCGATAGTCATTAAAAGGCAGAACTGATTTTTTTCGCCACACACATGCGACGATAACGTTAATTGCTACCTCTTTCTAAATGCTAATTACAAAAATATTGTCGGCTTGGATGCATGTAGCATGCAAACAGGCATACAACATGCAAGCAGGCATGCAACATGCAGCATGCATGCAACATGCATGCAAGCAGGCATGCAACATGCAGCATGCATGCAGCATGCAAGCAGGCATGCAACATGCAGCAGGCATGCAGCATGCAAGCAGGCATGCAACATGCAGCAAGCATTGTTTCTGTCACGGCTCCGGCGCTGCGGGGTTTGGGCGGCCCCACGCGAGCTTATCGTCACAGATGGTTTTAACGCTCACCACCGCAGCTTCGGCTTGCTGGCCGGCTTCGCCGGCCAGCCTCAGCCGCGGTGGCGGGCCTTCAAACCACCTGCTCCTCAGCTCGCGGGCCGCCCTACCCCTCCGCGCCTACGCGGGTTTAAATTACACTCTAGGGGTAGGGCAGACAAGACTGCGTAAAGTCGGTTTCGCAGCGATTCGTTTCTGTCACAAAATTTTGCAGCAAAACGTATTGACTTTTTATGACACAAATTTAATTTAATATTGAAAATGCTACCAATACATGCTATATTTAGAACATTCTATGTCACTTTTGCAGACCATTCGATTTTAAATACATTGCACGTAGGTTATCTAACCATTCGACAGCATAAATTTACTTTATTTAAATTATCAGTTTTATTCCATATATTATAAGTTTTTGATGTTTTGAACACTAATTTTTACAAGAAGATACATCTATTTTAATTTTTGATGTTCAAATATGCACCCATACCAAATAATCGTATCTCTAAATAAATGTTATGCTAAACAAAATTATGCATAATATTAATTATGGCAAAGGTAATTATGCGAAACAAAATTCTGCCAAGATAAAAGTATGCCATTGTAAATTCGGACACGTAAATATTCTGCCAAACAAAAGTTATGCTAAATATTTTTTATGCCTTAAAAATATTCGATTAAATAAGATTATGCCATGTGAGTTATGCCAAATAAAAATCGGAGTATCAAGATTCTGCCAAATAGAAGGAATATTATAGCTTCTGTCAGCGGCTTTGCAAAAAAATATCCTAAGGAAATATACTACCTGATTTAAAAGTAAAGTATCTTATGAGCTATTCCAGGACTGTGTCTACCCATGTCCCTAATTTCATACAAATCCGTTCAGCCGTTTGAGCGTAAAAGAGTAACAAACATACACACATAAGGTAGGTTGAGGGAAGATCGGCATTGGGGTAAGAACGTATAAATCAATATACCACTTATTTAGCTTTATTTTTATTGCCAGCAACATTGCTGGGCAAGGTGGAATATAATGACGTGGCACGCAATTTGACTAGCATTAAAAATAAAGCTAAATAAGTGGTATAATTTATATTTATACGTTCTTACCCCAATGCCGATCTTACCCCAAAGCACTATACATTTACAAACTTTTGTCTTTATAATATCTGTGTGATCAAGTGTTTACCACCAGTTTCAACACAAATCAACACAAAATACAATGTATTTTGTAACACTAATCACAAAACATAGCTAAATAGATGTTATTTTTATAATTTTGAATGATATTTGAATGATGAACGAATTAATGAATGATATTTATTTGTCAAATGGGGTTTTAAAAAAGCACTTTTACACGTCAATTCAAACTAGATGAAGCCGGTGTTTCTTAGCTCGTAAGAAGAAACACCGAAACTCGGGGTCCAAAATCTCTTTTAAAGTTTATACAGCTAACATGTAATGGTTAAATCATATGAGAGCAGTGCAGATTGAAGTCTGAGATACTCAGGACTACTAAAGAGCTCAAGATACAAAGCAAACTTTTAAGTTACAAATTCGAAGACATGTGATTTCTTCTAATCCGCGCTGGGCCCTTATGGTGGATTACGGCCCAATCCCTGTCCAATAGAGAAGACCTGAGTCCCAACAGTGGGAACATTATATGGCTGGTTATAATTTTAAGTTTATGTTAGATGGTTGGTCATGGATTTTACTTATTAATTTTCTATCATAAAAAAAATGAATAACTGTTCGTTACTCTCGTTAAAACTCGAGAACAGCTGGATCGATTTGGCTAACTTTGGTCTTAAAATATTAGTGATAGTCCAGGACGTATAAACGAAAAAAAAACTAAATACAAGACCTACTGAAAAGTAGTTTCAAAATGAATTATGCTGTTTCTGGTACAGTGGATGGCGTTATGATTTGATAATTTAGCTGAAGGTTATCACAACATTTAGATACCTATTGATCATTACCCGGTACGAAGTTTGCCGGGTCAGCTAATACCTAAAATATGAAAATTCGAAGGGATTTACATTAAACCTGAAACGATTGTGATGAATTCAAGAAAATTACTATATCTTAGGCAATGGTACTGCTAGTAGATGACCATAACTTTATTATAAACCAGCTTGCTTGCAAAACTTATGATTGCACGAATCTCGAATGAACTCGATTCTGCTTGGAGCCTGTCCAGTACCTTTTTTGTCCAGACATTCGGAGTATGATGACTCGAAATATCTCGTTAATCTGGTTTTTCATACCGATCGGAAATTGAAAAATCGCAATGATAAATAACTTCACCGGGCCGGCTTATTTAGTGGACGCAGTCAGAAGTGAATTGGGGAACAAAGATGTGACTCCTGGAATCCAGGAGAGTTTTAGTTAGTTTAGGCTTGAGCTGGCTTGGCCTGGTGGTGATGATTGGTGTTGGGTGGTTAGCTGGTATGATGGTAAGCTTGGTTGTGTAGCGACATTTATGGCGCCACATAAGAACTACGGAGAAAGTACGAAATCCTGCATCGCGCAATCAAAGTTCTCCGCGCGATTTGAACATATACGACAGCCCGAAATCATCTATTAGACAGTAGCCCACCAGACCATAACACCTGTCTGGTCGGAGGATCCTCCCTTTTCAACGGAGGTTAGCGGGACTTTACTCTCTGTTCCGCATACCCCCAAAGTTGGTTGATTATTGTTGGTTTGGTTTTGGCTTGATTTGTTTGTTCGTTCGTTGCTTACACGCTCAGCGCATTCTGTAATTTTCATTTCTCATCGCATTCTCTTCTAATTTAAGACTACACTCACAAACAACTCACTAGAGTCTGTCTAAAAAGTCAAACGATTTGGGTAATCTAATCAAATAATCAGTATCTTGAAATCTGATATAGTAGTCAAGACTGGTCAAACAATCAAGGTTGCAAAGAGATGATCATTGTTTACTAATAGAATCTTATTAAAAGTATTGTATGTAATCTATATATATAATATAAAAATCAATGCCACTTTTCGTTGTAATTTTATAACTTAAGAACGGGCTCACGTATCCAAACCAAATGTTTAGGCTTTGTTCGGACTATTTAGTAGATGGTTTATGTGAAATTTGGTAGGGTAGAGTAGGGTGGAGTAGGGTAGAGTAGGGTAAAGTAGGGTAGAGTAGGGTAGAGTAGGGTAGAGTAGAGTAGTGTAGAGTAGGGTATAATAGGGTGGATTAGGGAAGAACGGGAGCGAAGCCGCGCGGGCAAAAGCTATTTTTCGTATAAGATTTTTTAATTCGTTTAAAAAATCCCAAGTCGTTTGACTTTTTATACAGACTATACTAAAGCCAATGTAAATTCTCTTTGACTATAGCTCTATAAATCAAACCGTTTTATTGCTCATTTCACAAACTAATGAAATTATTCACACCACTTAATTTATTAGATCGCAACTTCACGCTAATATAATGTGTAGGTACATAGTTAGTCAAAGTAACGGACGGACTCAATACTGTTGAGGATTGACCCTTCAATCATCAATCAAAATAATTTAATTTTAATGTAATTTATTTGGTAATATATAATTTGTCATTTGTAATTTTTATACCTATGCCATTTATAATTCTAGTTTTGATTTTGTTATCTTTGATACGTAATTACTAATTTGTTATAATATAATTTGTTATGGATTTCTGAATTAAAAACAGACAGGAACTGAAGGGCACAGGTTTTAGTCAGTAAAAGACTGACACGCTTTCTCGTTCCACCGTAGAAAGGAAAAAGTTATTGGGTGATTTTCCACCTCAAAAAAAAAAGATCACAATAGTACTCCTGAGGTTAAATATTACCAACATAACTCGATCTTTCGCTCGCCGTCTGCAAGCCCACGCCTAAGGTGGCTAGAAATGGGGGTCAGAAACCCGGTGGCTGGGGCGTGAGGATCATTTCCTCACGCGTGGACATACCTCGGTATAAAAATTCATTTCCAATCTGTCGAATAGGTAGAAACAGACGAATCTTTATTACAATCTACCTGAGATTTTATCACGTACTATTATAATCCTAACGTGGACAAAAAACATATTAATATGTATGGCGATGACCTCCTGAACCAACTCGATAACTGATATTTGACACCAGCAACTAAGTAGACAGTCTTGTAGCAATATTTATTAGCTACCGTTATCACATTCAATACATTATAATATATGGGAATACGTATCTAGCTGCACTAATATTATAAAGAGGTAGTGTGTTTTTTTGTTTGTAGGAGGTATTAATTCATAAAACCCCAAGCGAACGCGGTTCGGGCTGCTATTGTCTTACTATTGTGTCTCTAATTGACGGTACTGGTCCGATTATCAAAACATATATGTATATTATCAATATTATTAAAACACATATTTATTACAATAGTGTCAGAATTGTCTACCATTGATTTCATAATTGTTGATTTTGAGTAAGTTGGTAATCTACTAATATAATGGCGTCATTACGACTTTCCAATGATCAACCACTGACAGTCCATTTAAAGAAGTGGGATGGAATGGTAATCTCGTACATATTTATAAATGAATGTCTTACGTATGCGGTAATCTGCAGTAATTTTGACAGTTCCTTTAATCAGTGACCTACCATTAGAATGTCATTGTGCAGTCATTGCCTTTAATAAGCTCGATATTGTCATTTTACCAAAACTCTATAACGAGACCATTGACCGATCAATGATCGATCATTATGAATTATCAGATTAGGAATTTTTAGCAAAATGACAATGGGATCGTGTTGGAATGACGGATTTATAAAAATAGCAGACTTGGCCCCTGAGACCTGAGTGACATAGGCTATATTTTATGTACCCGAACGAAGCTGCCGCGCCGGAAAAAGCTAATCTAATATATAAACATTTCGTGTTTGCATTTTTGTGTATATTTGGTAGGTCTGAGTATTTAGTTGTAGGTTATTTTTTATCCTCTATAAGTCTACTAACACGCGAGTGAAGCTGCTAGCAACAGTTAGTATTTCTACTATACTATAATATTATAATGTTATTATCTCTACAATTATTATAAAGCTAAAGAACTTTTTTTTTTTAACTGTTATAAACTAGTACTTGACTGCGATCCTGCCTGATGGTAAGCAATGATGCAATCGTTGATGGTGAGGCGCACTAGTTTATTACTACGAATTTGTTTGTTTGTTTGAACGTGCATATCTAAGGAACTATCTACAAGTATGGATTGGTTTTTTTTGCGTTGGATAGCTCATTTATCACATTCTATACATCACATGGGAATACGTATCTAGCTGCACTAATATTATAAAGAGTCTATTATAACCATTGTGCTGTGTCTGTACCGAATAAAAGTATTTCTATTCTACTATATTTAACGAGAAAAGCTATAGTTAGTTACAACAACAAACGCTTCGACCTACGGGAACGGAGCAGTAAATAAAAAATGCGGGTAAAACCGCAGCGGACCGGTAGTTTTTAGAAATTAGAAGATATATTACGAGTAATACGTATTGTCAGCGTCCAGTTCGAAAGTTTTTTGTGAACATCTATTAAAGGCTTAGCAAATAATATTTTACATGTCTAATACCCATATCAAATAAACTTAATATTATTAATTGTAAACTGATTAAAAAAATAACCGCAGTGGATATTTCTATATTGCTGTAGCTCCACTTTAATATAGTTTTGTTATTAATAGTTTTTTTTTACTCTTCCTGAAATCCTTGCTCTGAATCCAAAAATATAGTTAGAACATAATGAGAAAATTAAAATGTAACCTTCGCAAATAGAGACATTAAAAAAAACAACTTGATATATTTACAATACTGTTTAATTATTCAATGATACTTTTTATGGGGACAACGTAAACAAGTTATAACTTTGGAAACTCCACAAAAAGCTTTTAACGAAAGCTGATATTACCGGAAAAAATAAAATTAAAAAAGAAAGAATTTTCAAGAAAAACAAGTATTTGCCTGATCAAATTGTTATTTAACTGGAATCTCTAGTCAAACTAATAATATAAAAGCAAAAGTTTGTGAGTCTGTATGTTTGTTACTTCTTACCGTTCGAACGGCTGAATGGATTTAGGTGAAATTTGGTACATGGGTATGGGTTATTCTAGGACATGGTTTACACCATATGTTTCCATGGAATAATTTTCTATTATCACGTGGGCGAAACCATTGGCAGCAGCTAGTAATATTATAAACGCGAAAGTTTCAGTATATGTGTGTATGTTTGTTACTCCTTCACACTCATACAGCTGAACGTATTTGAATGTAAACACTGGGAGTATGTTCCCTTGAGAAAATTTTCGAGATTTACGCAGGTGCAGCCGCTGGCAGAAGCTATATTAATCTGTATACTTATTTAAAAGGCAAAGTCAAACCCTTATACTTAGAACACTGAAATTTTGCATAGAGGTTCCTTTTACGATGTGTATGTGTTTAAAGAATAACATTTTGCAAAATTCACCCCCTAAGAAGATGAAACGGGTGAATAAAGTTTGTATGGAAAAAACTACCTACTTTCACGCGGACGAAGCCGCTGGCAGAAGCTAATACATTATAAGTTCGCCAAAGTATTCAAGTACCGCTATCGATTCAATACTAAGATAAGTAGTTCGACTACTTACAACAAATATTAATTAAACAGGCTTTATTATCAGATTGATGGATTCTTCAAGTTCAATGACTCTTTAATGTATGCACGTATGTGGATGGAATTTAACGTATGTAAAGCTCAATTGGGTCTTTATTTATTTTAGTTTTTTTTTCATTTGGCCGACTAGTAAATTTGCTGTTAGCTTCGCCCGCGTGAATGTTGAAAATTATCCTAAGGGACCGTATACTAATGAAATAAAAAGTATCCTGTATCTTATCCCAGGATACCTCGAAAGGCTAATCGTGACTGCTAAAGTAGATGGAAAAAGGCCTCGCGGACGCAGCTCAATACGTTGGTCCAACCAGATCCGCACCGCTCTTGACTCCACGGTATACAAGGCCCTTCACACCGCCAGAGACAGCAATAAATGGAAAAGCACCATAAAAAGTAAAGTGATGAAGCAGGGAGGTCACGACCCTCAGCATTGAGGAATACGACGCAAGGAAGAGGATTCCAGGATATGATATAACCGAGTGCCAAATTTTATCCAAATGCGTTGAGCCATTGGAGCGCAAATCAGTAACAAATATACATACAAGTATATCCATTTATCCAAACTTTCATACTTATAATATTAGGGTGAATTTGACTCAAAAAGCAAGGATGATATTTGACTTAATTTCAAGCAAATGAGATTTTTGAAATGAGATTTCAGGCAGCAAGACAGTAATCTATCTAGAGACAGATTTATTTATTTACAAACTTGTAAATGTTGTAACATTACAGATAATGTCTAATGCGTTGTACAAAAAGAAACAGTTCAAGTGTGTGATGTGTATGTAGAGACTAATGTCTGACATACATATTTATTATCACCCAAAATGCTCAAAAAGACAGCATGATCTTTATAAAGTCCCCAGTGCTGAGACTTAGGTAGGAGGCCTAAGTGCCAGCACCAGGGACTCTCTGAGAGGAAATGGGCCGAAATTCACCACAAAGTGGAACACAGCGAACCTTGGTCGAGAAGGCCGACACGAAATATTTGCTGTTAAACTGCGAAAACAATTAGAATATATGTTACTTTCGCATTCTAATGGAAAACAATGACATTATACAGTATCAAAAACTAAATACTTTCTCAAGTTGACACTGGCCACACAAATCGTGCAAATTCAAAAGAAAAAAAAAAATCCACAGACAAAAAATAGTCCTAGAGTAAAACCTCTATGATCAACTTAACAGATAATACCATACATAGTTGCGCACATGTGTGGTCCTCCTTTTGTTTAGGTAGTCGCTCGATAGCATGTTCTGCATTATGAAGACCGGTTATGACGTCATAGGTTAGACCTTAGGTCACGACGTAGCCTGGCCTTCTAGGAACCCTTGCTGAGTCACTTTTAGTTCAGTTGTTTTGTTTTAGTAATGCTGATAATGTTTTGATAGTTTTTGTTCTATTTTGCTCATGAATCCTTTGGAAACTCTCACCCAAAGACAGTAAAAAAATGAGTTATTGAACCTGAGCTGCCCTGGTGATAAGAAAATTCACCTCTTTATAATTTCAAGCGCACAGAACTCTTTCCACGAGCTCTGAACGGGATCCATTTTACGACCTAAATTGAACTAATAAAGGGATGGTGCTATTTAGCGTGTACAAATTCATCCCTCTTTCTCGCTCGCCCTTTTAAGATATTAACACGCCATGGTAAGACTTCTGTTTCACCATAGTGCCACTGCACCCGCGCCCATCTTGTGTCAGAGAAAAATCAAAAGAATTACGCATTCAGTTCAATATCCCCATTTTTTTCTTGAGCCAGTTCCCACCAGCAGTCTTCAGTTTACCCCAAAATAAAAAATCTATGTTCGATCCGACTCCCTAGCTGTCCTCCGCTCAGTGACACCCTAAACTGAGGTTCCTACCCCACAATGGGGACACCCTCTGCGCTTAGTTTTTTAGTTGTAGGTTTTTTAGAAATCCTAGCTTTTTTCGATCGGAATAATCATCTTATGACAACCCCCGCTCTTGGGCGGAGCGGGAGATAGTGTCAGACTCTTACTGACTAAAAAACCCATTCCGTTCCTTCAAGCCTTCATACCGGGGCTCGAGCGCCCTTTCGGATAACCCTGGTCCCAGTAGGCTTCGACCCGGCTGGGCCCCTGCTGTTGCTGACAACTCCTTGAGGCGCGCCGTCGACGACTTGGGCTTGGTCCGGACTATTACCGGACGGCCGGACAGCGAGCTACCCATTGCTCACAGTCCGCAAGCCCGCGCCTACGGTGGCTGGAAATCGGGATCGGAATCCCGGCGGCGGCGGCGAGAGCGTCGTTGCCTTAGAAATCCTAGCTGGAGAATCCAATTTTACACACAAGTTCGGTTAAGGACATGATAATTTTATAGGTATACGTGTTCATCAGCGCGCACCATAGTGCCGCTGCGCCCGCGCTCATCTTGTATCAGAGAAATACATGAGAGTTACTCACTCAGCTCAGTATCACAGTCAGTATACTCGTGGTTGCAGTCGACGGTGTAGGCGGCGGCGCGCACGCTCGCCGCGACCACCAGCGCGCACCATAGCGCCACTGCGCCCGCGCTCATCTTTGGTCACCGTAGCGCCATCTAGAAGGGACAAATGGTTTGAAATTAGTATCTATTATGAGACAAATAGGTCAGACTTTAGAAATAGTGACTAATTTAACACGTCAATAAACATATAAACTAGTGCTTGACTGCGATCCCACCTGATGGTAAGCAGTGATGCAATCGTTGATGGTGAGGCGCACTGGTTTAAGAGCCTATTCACTCTTGCCTTGAAGACACCTAAATTATAATCGTACGGGAACACCGCAGTAGGCAAAATGTTCCAGTCCCTCGATGTACACGGTATAAATGAGGAAGCGAAACGCTTGGTCCGGAGAGGTTTCAACAACGTCATGATGGATAGGTACTCGCCGTTCAACTGACCAGCAAAGCAACATGTCTCTCTGTTAATAAAATGAATTATGAAAAGACATAATCCGCTAAATATGGACTAATCGTGCCAATGTGCAGTGCCATCCTTGACACTCGCCTACAAAGATTACCTATTACGCTATCATTATTAATGAGAATGACATAATAAATATCCATGGTGTGGGCGAGATTTTGATTGCAGTACACTAGTCAGTAGACAGACGAGGCTAATGCACCATGTATGTGATAACAAGTTTATTACGAGCTAAGCTTCTATTTTTAGGGTTCCGTACCTCAGAAGGAAAAAACGGAACCCTTATAGGATCGCTTCGTTGTCCGTCTGTCACTCTTTATCTCGGGAATGCGTAGAGGTATCAAGTTAAAATTAAAACCACACACTGGTTTGTGGCCCCTTGAAACAGTGAAAAAAAAATTAACTTCTAAATTAACAGAAAAATAAGATATTTTTCCGTTTATGTCGGAAAAAAAAATTCGACACTCTCAAGAAAATTAAAATACATATAGAATTCTAAAATTTGGCATGAAGCAATGTTTCATAGCTCAAGCACCTATAGGAAAAAATCTAAAAAATGTTTTGTAGGTACGTCACAAAAAAAAACTTTTGCGATTCGGAAAAATGTTCGCAACTCAATGCGTGAATTGGACTGTTTTCATAGATAAGTTTGTACAGAACCCTCAGTGCACGAGTCTGACTTGCACTTGATCGGTTTTTAATCTATACTAATGTTATAAAGAGGAAAGATTTGTATTTTTGTATGTAACGAATTAACTTAAAAACTACTGTGCCGATTTCAAAAATTCTTATACCATTGGAAAGCTACATTCACCCTGAGTAACATAGGCTATATTTATTGCCCGTGCGAAGCCGGGACGGGCCGCTAGTTATGTATAATTTCGATATTCAAAAAGGTAGTGTCGACCTTCAACCCACTTTGTACTTATAAATTATTTTAAATTTTAATATCTACTCCTAATAGGTACACTGGTACACACATAGATACACACTTGGAAGACCAAATTCAACGGGTGAACGGTATTATCATCAGCTGAGTCAGCACCTTTAAAGTAGATTAACAGCTGTGCATCAGAGACAGCACTCTAACAGTGATATTAAGGTCGCGTCCCCATTGGCGCGGCCACAACTATCACGAGAACTTATGAATTTTGCAACACCGTGTTTTCTGAGTCGCGAATGCGATCAGGGTGTCCGGTGTAGGAAACGATTGGCGATTTTCTTTTTAATGGTGTTGCATCTGAACAGTATGAAAAATATCCTTTTTCGAGGTGGGAAATCATCAAAAATAACTCTGGTGGAACGCGAGGAGTCAGACTTTTACCGATTACAATCAACCTGTGTTCCTTCGCCCAAGAACGCAAAGGGTTAACTCTGCGTTCTTGGGCGACAGTATCAATTGTGAACATTTCCACAGTCCTTGCAGGCACTAACCCGCCCAGTAGGGCCAAATAGATAAGTACAGAAGACAATCTCACGTATGTACTTCACTTTTTATACTTACGCACGGTGGACGCACACTAATGAGCGTTTGAGCCAGAACTGTTCGACGAGCGGGCCGAGGCGCTCCGAGATGTCGTGTCCGTGAGCGGTGTCTATGTGTGCATTGCTCGAGCGCGCTTTGTATGTAGATGGACTTCTGTACCTATCTATTTTGTCGTAGGGCTGTGCTGTCCCCTGTATACATATACCTATAAAGTCAAAAGCTTGATCAAATGTATTACCTACCATAGATTTTCAAACCGTTAATAAATCTAATAAAATAACAAATATAAAGAAACATAGGTTCTTAAACCAAAACAATAGATAACTCTGCTGATTAAAAGACATAAGATTACTTTAAAAAAACCGCTATAGGTAAGTTTAGAAAGAATTACAGTAATTACAAAGTATTTGCAATTGTTTTAGTCGAGGTCTTCAAAGCGCCATTGTTTTAAAATAATCTGATCTTTAGTTAGCGTGTATTGTATTGTATTGTATTGTACCGTTATTTGAGACCGACTCCGCACCTGTAAGTAGATATCGAATGGTGACCGAAGTCGGGGCAAACGCGAGTTGTGGTCGCATCTGCGGTTGAAATTAGGTGAGATATATATTTATTTATGGTCTTATTCGCATTTGGAGTGAGTAATCATAATACAAGTATACGTGCGTTTGAGATTAGTTCAAGCCGTGGTCAATAAACCAATTTCGATCTTTTTATTTTGGCGAATTTCTGAGATTTTCAATCAATTGAAAGGTCATAAAAACAGACGTCATTGTCCGTGTTGAAGAGGTAATAAACCTCTATCTATATTTTTAATACTTTTTTTTATTGTTGATAGGTTTATACTTATATTGTTGATACCTAATATAATAAAGCTCTTACTTCGCAAAGTAACGTTTTTCAATTAAACCCCAAAAATACTAAAGTTTTATAGTTTCGAAGCCTCTTAAATCCGTGTGTTTATTCGCAAAGCCCTCTTCATGATCATGATCGTGTCGAAAGGGTTACCGTGGCCCCGGAACGCAAAATGCATTACAAGGAACACAGGGTTTTAGTCAGTTACAGTCAGACTCGCTCTACCTAGTGGCAAAAGTTATTTGATAATTTCCCACCTCAAATATAAAAAATATATGTATTTTCACTGTTATCTATGTAAAAAAAAACATCTCCAGTTTGATTTATATACATATTGACTTCCTTGACTTCTTTGGCCGATCCTTGGGTACCATTCTGTGAATCTCTTGCTCCACTTCCCCACTTTATCCGTACATCATATGATCAACAGAAATGGAGGTAGGTAGGTCTTTCTACATCGTCACGATGAGTGTGGGTGGTAACGTAACAATTAATATAATTAATTAATCTCATTAATACTCAAGGCAGATTACAAATTGTTAGTAAGAAATTAGACATTGCTTAACCTCTTATTAAATGTATGCTTATACTTATGCTTAAAAATCATTCTAACGCAGATTCAAGCCCAAAGAAATCCAAATTAAAACTATATAATTATACACTAAAGGCTACCTCTTAACTAAAATATATGGCGTCAAAAAATTCCTCCGCATCAATGTCGACCGGAAGTGTGCCCAAAAGACTGGCGACATTGCCAGGTTGTATGACAATTTTTAATCTCTAACCGAGGTAAAAGCCAGCCAACAGCAACGAACTATCCTAACGCCAACTAGGCGTTCGATAGTTCGTTGGATAATAAAAACAGAGTTGCATTTAAAAAATTGCATAAGCCCATTTTAAATGTTAATCAATTCAACAGGCTACCGTAATCTCTATATAAGGAAGTATTATTTACTTAGTTATGACGTCATAAAGATTCACTGACGCCCACTTGTACTCAAAGAGCACCATTGTTCAGTTATCGTGGTGTTAAATAATTGTATTAAAATTAGTTTTCCCTTTCGCACGAGGCCGAGTCACAAAAAATAATTAGGACATCGATCGGAGTGTAAAAATAATTAGGACATCGATCGGAGTGTAAGCATTGTTATCCTTTGGCCGAAGGTCGAAGTCTAAAAATCATAATTTGGCTTACGTTAAAGTAAAAGAGTAACCATGGAGTTTCTTGACGGTTCTTCTCTATAGGAAACGACCAACTGGGACCGCGCACTAGCTTCTGACGTTCTATAAGTGCCAATGGAGGAATGAGTAAATTTTTTTTTTTTTTACTCGATTTGAGGCTTAAAGGTTCTTTACATCATAATATAAGAAGTGAAGAGCTCACATAATCACGAGTATCGCTAGTATTATAATTATTCGTGTTATTTAAATTTGGACTATCCATCCTCCACGAATGCCTTAAAACCATCAAATTTTCGTTTTGAGAGAGAGACGGAGCAATACAGGCCGTATGCATTATCCCTTTCTTACACCGGATTCATGATTTTTAAAACTTCATAGTATGAGCCTCAGACGAGTTTTGATGTCGTCTTCTTAGTCCAATACCTTAACATCTACGTAAATAAAATAAAAGTGTATGTTTGTATTTTTTTTATTTTTATTAATTGCATATGAAAGTTCAATAAAAACATTCGATAGGTACCTTTAATATAGGGCCAGGGTTATACGAAAGGGCGCTCGAGCCTGGTATGAAGGCTAGAAGGAACGGGGTGGGTCTTTTAGTCAGTAAGAGCCTGACACTGCCTCCCGCTCCGCCCCTGAGCGGGGATGTCATTGTATGATTTTTTCCTACCATAAAAAAGGTACCTTTAATAAAAACACATTTTTTTTTTTTGACTGGATGCCTGTCCGTCTATTTCTTTTGGCTAATCACCGACATAGCTGGACCGATTTTAACGGAACTTTTACTGATGATGTTTTATACAGCGTACTAGTTACTAGTACACTATAAAATTCTTATTATCTCGTTTCATTGCAGAAAGTGTAACTAACCATTTCAAAGCATCCACATCTACAGTATCCATTCATTTACATAATAAAACATTTATTCATTCACTATTTACTTATGTAAATACGGCACAAATACATATTTGGCACGATTCGCGTTGTAGCTGTAATAAGGTCACTTTCTTCTGATGTTTTTTTTTTCGGTAAAAAAAATCATCTTATGACAACCCCCGCTCTTGGGCGGAGCGGGAGATAGTGTCAGACTCTTACCGACTAAAAAACCCATCCCGTCCCTTCAAGCCTTCATACCGGGGCTCGAGCGCCATTTCGGATAACCCTGGCCCCAGTAGGCTTCGACATGGCTGGGCCCCTGCTGTTGCTGACAACTCCTTGAGGCGCGCGGGAACAGTGCGCGCCGTCGACAACTTGGACTTGGTCCGGGCAGTTACCGGACGGCCGGACAGTGAGCTACCCATTGCTCACTGTCCGCAAGCCCGCGCCTATTTAGTTTCGTCTACTGAGCAAGCCCCTAAAGTGATATATGTTGATAATGTTGTGCATGAATCTACAATAAACATATATTTTTTACAAATCTATTATATCAGCCGTTACCGAGGAGTGGGCTTCAGAAAATCACTGTTTTATGGCACTGCTTGCTCGAGAGTTAGGACCTTGTGAAGCATTTCCCATTTGAATACTTGATGACGCAGCCACCCCATATAAGACATAAGCTACAATTATGTAAACTAAGTATAATTCTACAACTGACAAGTACATTGTTTAGAAACAACAAAAAGAAACATTACAATACTTATTCTGTATGCCAACAACCGCCGTAAAAACTAGGACCTAGACCATGACGTTTAAAGTAAGATTGTTTTAATCTTGTTTCAGTGTGGGCAAGAGACAGAGCTATACAGGTTGTCTAGCGCCATCTCTTTCCCACCAACAATCTTACTTTGAATGTAATGGTAACCCCGCAGGTAATTTAAGAAAAGAAAAACTTCGTCAAATTCTCCCATTATGAATCAGTCTTAATCATATTGTGCTTAGTTGAAGACCCATTAGGATTGTGAAGCAACTCATAATAATGCTATTAAGGTGAAAGAAAGTATGTAACCTTCGAGTATAAAATATGCTTGTATTAGCTTCTTCCAGCGGCTTCGGTCGTGTGAAAGTGGAAAATTATCCCAAGAGAACATACTCCTGGGATGACAGACCTTATGTGCTGTCTGCTTCGGGAAGGAAGCTTCGGCCCCGGTACGAAAGGCAACGAAGGAACAGGACTGGGTTTTTAGTCAGTAAAAGTCTGACACTATCTCCCGCTCCTCCGAAGGGCGCGGAGATGTCATTGGATGATTTTCCCACCTACAAAAAAAACGGCCTTATGTGCTATTCCATATGGTCTACTTATGTGCCTTTCATGCGAATTCGTTAAGTCTTTGTTTGAGGGGGAAAGAGTAAAAAATGCACACACGTATACCTACTTTTCGCTTTTATTATATTAGTGTAATTTAATAGGTATCTGTGGCAAGTTACGGCTAAGAAAAAAGTTAGCTGTCCATGTTTAACATATGGAAAGTGTTTCCTGTATATGTTTAAATACGGAGGGCCGTGAGACAAAGAACATATGACCAACCTATGACCTTAGGAAAGTAAGTAAACAAAGTAACTCAACCACAAATTGTAGTAAAAGTTTGTGAGAGTTATTTCTTGGCTGAACGGTAAATCAGAATCAACGCCAGCAGCATAGTTTTTGCCCGAAAGAGTTAAGTACTGTGGCCCTAGAACGCAAAGGGCAACTGAAGGAACTTAGCTGCGTGTTAGTCAGTCTGTCACTGGTCACACCCTTTCGCTTCACAAGAGTGGAAGGAGTCTGAAAGAATTGATCATTTCCCGCAGAAAAATAAAAACCATTATTACAAGCATTTTCTTCCTGGCATTAAACTGCTTTACAGTCTGGCTGAAGTATTTTTTTTTTGTGTATATACTAATAAACGTAAAAAACGATGTCGCCATAAGTAAATAAACTCTTTTTTATTTTTTAAAGTTACTTAAACTTCCTCAGAATAAAACAAAACTTTTTTCCAACATTTTCCTTTTTTTTCCTTCACAGTTCACTATTTTGAGAGTTAATTAAAATCTAAAAACCGTACTTAGTTTTACATTATGTTTAATTTCAACATTAACATCACAATCATAGTTTTATAACTATTTATTGATTTAAAAGTATCCTTGGAGTTTCTTGTACTGTACGATCTTCTCCTTTAGAGATCTATGCTTTGGAACGAGTAAATAACTTCATCATTTTGTGACTGACTAACCTTGATTATTCAAAAGCATCTGTAAATGGTTTAACTTAACCAAATGCTTTGAGTTTAAGTTAACCTTATATATTAGGTAATTACTTCTGTATAGTCAGATAATAAGTAAATAATAGTAGGAACAAGTATATAGTATAGTATACATACATACTAGGTACATACAAACTGTTCGGTGTTCTTATGTTCACTGAGCAAGTTCGCAAATGATGCATTACTTTTTGTATTATCATAAAAATTTAAATCAAGTAATAATAAATAAATAATTTATTTTTGATAAATCAGGTGAAGTAATTGTTGAGTAAAATTTGTATTTTGTACATATTAATTTAAATTGATTAATTTATCGTTTTTGTATTGTAATTGAATTGAAAGTCATACTTGTTATTGTAATTTATATTTTTGTCAACATCTATCTCATTGGATTTCTATAATGATAGCGGTACGTATGTGTAATAAATAAATAAATAAAAATCATAAAACAGACGAAAAGTAAAATGATTTCAATAATTAATTTAAAACGCTACCTACCGCTAACATCATAGCCAATTTTGAAACCCACGTCCAAATGTTGAAAGGTCATACACATTCTACAAAAACAACTTTATTTGAAAGATTTTTATCGTTTTTCTTTTAAAATCTTAATCATTTCCATCGCTACTACGTAGGAGAGAAACGACTTGCGGTTTCAAACCCGTTTGCAGTGTGATAACCTTAGATTTATCCTTCTTCCGTGAGGTGGATACAAGCCTCTTGCCCGGCCATCGCGCGAGTCGCAAAGTGATTTCCGGCCACATAGCGAGCAATGGGGAGCTTGCCGTCCGGCCGTCCGACAAAAACTCAAGCTCGGTTCGATCGATACGCGCGTTTTAAAAATATTTGACTGCTAATTAGAGCTGATGCCTTCCGGGATTGTGGGGTATTCCAAAGAATTACCGTGGCCCTTACAAAGGCAACAGACTGAAGCAACACTATAGGTAAAAAGTTTCAAGTAAAAAAAAAAAAAGTAAAAATTAAGTAAAAGTTTGATATTTCCTCTTGCCTCAACCAGAGTGGAAAAAGTAATTAATTTGATGATTTCTCACATAAAAAAAAAAATAGTTTATCCTTCTTCATAAAATAATAACTGCTTGTGCTTTTTTTAATAGCTATTACTGTCACACTGCTGGGCAAAGGCCTCTCCCAAGTACTTCCAAACTTTCTTCTCCTGCGCCGTCTCTAGACCAGTCCTTGGGGTACGCGTCATAATCACCCCGCCACCTCTTTCTAGGCCGGCCTCGACGGCGGCGCTTTGCTTGCTTAGTTTTGTACTTATTATTATTTTATGAAATTGCAACTGTGAAGATCCCGGACAGTAGTGATAAGTCTGACGACGTAGAAATGTATGTAGGCTAGAATACTGAGGATATTTTTATAAGAAAAAAAAACATGTACCTACCTAATCTAAAAAAATCGCCGCATGATTACCTCATCAATAGGAGCTGAATGTACAAAGGAAAACTATAAAACATGCAAATGGCTTCTTAACGATAAACTTTAACGTCAATTTGTCTCATGCAAGTTAAACAGTATTGATTTATTAAATTCTTAAATTACTATGGTCGATAGAAAATATTCGATAAACTTATCGAGTAGATACTTAAGCTTTTTTAGGGTGAAAATGATGAATGGAAGGATGTCGTCAACCCTGTGATAGGGGGAAGTATTTGTCATACTAGTACTGACGAAGATCACACCGGTGCTCCCTCGCATTCTTGGGCTGGAGATGCGTCTCCAAATTTAACTATCCAATGCTAGTACCAGTCCGCCGTCCGTGATTCTTATTCCTTGAGGTTAAAATATCCCATATCTATACAAGGTGTAAGGGACAGCCCTCCACAAACTTTAAGGGCTTGCTCAGTAGATGAAACTGAACCACCTTCCACAAAAATTTTTTTCAGGAAACGAAAAAAAAATTCGGACTCGCCATACAAACTGTCCAATCAAGTTTATAATTTTCTATCGTGAGGCGGATTTTTTTTTCGTTTCCTGAAAAAAAAATTGTGGATGGTTGTTCAGTTTCGTCTACTGAGCAAGCCCTTAAAGTATGTGGAGGGCTGTCCCTTACACCTTGTATAGATATGGGATATTTATATGAGATCAGTCATATCTATATTATATATATATACATATATATATAGTATATATATATATATAATATATATATTATAGTATAGATATGACTGAAGGTGTCCGTGCTGCTTTACAGGTGTAAAACGTGGAAAGTAACAAAGCACACCACACACCAAATCCAGGTTTTCGCCAACCGATGTATTATTATTAGTTAGTATTCGAGATTTACTGAGCCGAGGCCATCTTTAACGTTTTGCTGTTAGAGAAATGCCTCGACAGCCTGATCGACCGTCAGATTTAGCGTCGCAAGAGGAGATGAATTAGTTACACGCTTCGAAGGGATTCCGATCACATATCTAATCAAGTGGACTCAAACCATAAATCTATATCTTGTATGCTTTTGTATGTATACAATGTTTAAACAAATAAAGAATATCTTATCTTATCTTATCTTATCTTATCTTATCTTATCTTATCTTATCTTATCTTATCTTATCTTATCTTATCTTATCTTATCTTATCTTAAATATTTGATTGGAATCCTCAAGAGAAAAGGAACCGTGGTCCTCCTCTCAGTTCAGCTGCTGCAGCTTAATGGAGTAACAAACATACACACAGACGTACATGCAAAGTTGCGCAATTATAATATTAGTGTGATGAATGATGAATGCTGTGTGCTGAGTTGAGTAAAACAAACTGCCAAAATCCACTGCAATATTCTACGTGTCGCTTCCATAAAACACAAACATTGTCTTTGCTCTCAACTAAAAAGCCGTATTTACATTGCAATACAGCAAAACACATCGATATTGCAACCGGCATGACACCGTGGGTAGATCGCGAGATGATGGTACTATGCACAGAGTACGGACGCCACTAGATGTGGCTTTGACAATTTTCTTCACGAAACTTCTGTGGTACCATTACTGATGTTAACGTCACGGACACGCTCACAGAACGTCACATCACAGCTGACTAAACAACATAAGTAATAGATACTAGTATTCATTACCCATAATTAACGCTTCGTTATTTATTGTTCTTAAATATCGCAGTATCACAATAAGCCTCATCATAAGGCGTAAAATCTAAAGGGAAATGGAAAGGGCTATGCTCGGAGTTTCCTTGCGTGAGTCAGAAATGAAGATATCCGCTGGAGAACCACGGTTACCGCGATAGCACGAAGAATGGCCAAACTTAGATGGCAATGGGAAGAGGCACATTTCTAGCAGAACAAATGGCCGTTGGGGTCGCAAGGTTCTGGAGTGGTAACCGCTTACCGGAAGACGCAGCGTTGGAACGCCTCCTACAAGGTGACCCGATGACCGATGACCTGGTGAAGGTTGCATCCGACGGATGCGGGACGCACAGGATCGTTCCTTGTGGCGACACTTGGGGGAGGCCTATGTCTAACAGTGGACGTTTATCGTTTGAAATGATGAATGGTGATGAAATATCGCAGTATAACGCTAAATTAGCTGCTTTTATAATAACCCTATCAGCGTATATCTACGTTGACTTCGAGGTGGGGCTTGTGCGCTCTTATAAACCCCCGATTTTTATCAGGCGGATTATAATCAATTACTAGTAACTTTCCAGAATGTAGAAAAATTACATGTGTTTGCGAGTGTGAGAGTTCTTTCAAATACAGGTATTGCCTCTCTCAAAGGAGGAGGCCGAATGCATCAGGCAACGGTGTTATCACCGCCGCCGCCGCCGCCGCCGCCGGGATTCTGATCCCGATTTCCAGCCACCGTAGGCGCGGGCGTGCGGACAGTGAGCAATAGGTAGCTCGCTTTCCGGCCGTTAGGTAACTGTCCGGACCAAGCCCAAGTTGTCGACGGCGCGCACTCGCGCACTGTTCCCGCGCGCCTCAAGGAGTTGTCAACAACAGCAGGGACCCAGCCGGGTCGAAGCCTACTGGGGCTAGGGTTATCCGAAAGGGCGCTCGAGCCCCGGTATGAAGGCTAGAAGGAACGGGGTGGGTCTTTTAGTCAGTAAGAGTCTGACACTATCTACCGCTCCACTCAAGAGTAGGGGATGTCATTGGATGATTTTTTCCTATCATAAAAAAAAGGTATTGCCTCTCTAATCATCTCACCTCGTATAATGGTGATAGAAATGCCGCAGCATAGCCAGTTGCTGTCGATTCGAAGCTCTATGTTACTATGGTACTGCACAGCGCTTGCGTCATATTCAGGTCGCAGTGTGGCGCATCGTGCTCTCATCGCTTGCGCACTTTGATTTACTTGAGAATGTACTATGTAGGTTATGTAGTTATGTACACGTAATAGTTCTAATGTTTCACACAGATATTAGTTTAGTGATAGGACCGTCGAGCGTTTTGAAAGAAAAGGTCAGGTTATGAATGGTAGAAGGTTCTAACATCCATGTTTTTTAGATAAGCAATAAAGACGATGTTAAGCGTGCAACGAGTTCGGGTTAATTTTTTTTTTTTTTAGAATTAAAGAATTAAACGCGTCAAAAAATCTCTGGAAATTGTAACTTTCGAAGTGAGTTTTTTCGCTAAGATACGAAAGTGTGCAGAAAATAAGGCCTTTCTTTGCTTTATATACTGGGAGATTTATTCTACTTGATTTGCTACATACTACATATTTATACTTATCAATATGGAAAGATTTCATCTCGGTAGGGGTTTTTTTGGTGGGAAATCTTCAACGACCTCCTAGACTTTACTCTGAGTGAAGAGAAATTCTCTGTCAAAATTTTATTGATTAAAACCCACCTGTGTTCCCTCAGATGCCCTTTTCGCTCTAGGGCCATGGTTACTTTTTCTAACAATCCCGCAATACAGGCAAACATCGGTCCTAGGCTGACCAATTGTTTTTAACCTATCACGATAACAGAATCATTTAAATATGCAAAACTCAAACCTAATTATAAAACCCATTCATTACTAAAAGATCACAAAGGGCTCCACTAATTGCTAAAACATTGTTCTTAAAAAGAAAAACTAAAAATACTTAATCTCCAATCATTGTTAGTGTAGATCTACTTTCCACGTGTGATCTCGTGAAAGGACGCAGGCGCATCGAACCGGCCCGATTTCTTCACAAGCGTCTTCCCATAGACTAGATAGAGGCGTGACACACGAAACTGTGCCATTGTCTGCCATGCCATAGAAAAGACATTTACAAAGTGCCAATAAGTACCGACGTTGAACCAACAAGATTTATCGGGACTATTAACAAAATAAATTGTTACACACTTCCATATTTATTTTTGTAATTGGACAATTTATTCAAAAGAAATAGTAAAGTAATTAAAATACCGGTTTAACTCAATTAATTATATTTTAATTGTTAATCAGCAAGAGAAATCTGACTAAAATCTTTATAATCTAAAATATTTCATTCTCAAAGAATCTATTTGTCTTACAAAGACAATAATTGTAAACGGTTTTAAAGCACAATGCGTTAAAGTCCCACCGTTTGCGTCCAAATTCTTAAGCTAACGTTTAAGTTAAGAGTTAATAATTGCAAGTCGACGCAATAGTAGTTAATAAGGAATTCGTTGCTTACAGTAATCATGAGCCACTGTGTATTTCGTAGAGATTAGGGCGCCTTCACAAGTAAGAAGTTTACCACATGAACATTGAAGTACTTGCAGCCATGGTAAGAGGAACTTTATGGCTCTAACAGTATAAAAGTCAAGGATAAATATGGTGACCCAGTAGTAATGGCCCTGACTTAGCAGCCAGGTGTATTGCTTACTTTGTGTAATTTATTTCATCACCACTGCCCTCGCAAGAAAGGCAACTGAAGAAGTACTGTGTTTTTTAGTCAATAGAAATTGACACTCATTTGATAATATCTCACGCAAAAAAGTTATGTAAGTACTACCCTTAAGCCCTCGTATGATTCTTCTTCTTCGTTGATAGTCTAAGTCCTTCTATAAGGAAGAAATCACGGAATTGTTTTCGAGAAACTTAACTATCACTTAGTAACAACGAGGATTTTTTTTCAACAATTTTCCTTATTTTTTTACCGCTAGACGTGTTTTAAATCAACTTGCTAATTAGCAATAGCAAATTGTCGTAAAGTAGGTAGGATCTATGAGTGCTCAGTAGGGTCGTCTATATCGTGTTTATGATCTAGAACTTAAGAGATTTGATAGCCTCGCTAATATGAGACAGACTTCAAAAATCATTCATGGAAATACATGACTTGATCCCACCATCAATCCATCACCTTTCTATCATCGGAGAACCCGATGTACGGCGACTGTGCAACTCTTAGGTACATTGTTAAAACACCTCTAGGATCCTTAGCATAGCATAGTCAGCCTTTTTAATATTCCCATTGCTGGGACTCCGGCCTCCTCTCTTATGGAGAGGAAATGGACCGTAATCCACCTCGCGGGCCCAGTGCGGGTTAGTAACTACGATCCGGGCTTTAGACCGCGTTCATCGAAGGACTGGAACAATTCCTGCCTGCAGCGGTCTTCTCATCAGGTTCTTAATAAACTAGTGTGATTCACCATGATCGATTACATCACTGCTTACCATCAGGTAGGATCGCAGTCAAGCACTAGTTTATATCATTAAAAATAAATGTCCATTATTAACGGTCTCTTGTTGATACGTCTGAGAAAACATTGACATGTTGACCGTCACGTACTCAGGTCTAGCGGATGTCCTATCTCTTCTATAATTACTAGTATTTAGTCTCCTGCGACTACTCTGTCATTTTCATTTCTCTAAGAACGATAACTATCATTAATCTTTCTCCAGTAGACAGACAACTCTCGGTTTGCGGGGTATGTTAGATCTGGTATGACAGCATGCATGCACCTAGTAGTAATTTTCTAGTTCAATGGCCTTTGAACTAGAAAACTAGGTACTAGTACTTATATGTACATGCTGGTATGCAAATGCAAAACTAATTTTATTTTTTTGTATGCTGCAATTGCTTTGGAAGGCCTTCAGTAAGGTGGAACGATGACCTGGTGAATGTCGCGGGAATATGGTGACGCTTGGGGGAGGCCTATGTCCAACAGTGGACGACTTTTGGCTGAAATAATGATGATGATTCTATCCTATAGTTAATTGTTCGTTGTCAAGACTTAAGTTTAGACTTCTGGATGCCAAAGATATATAGCCAAAGGTATAGGGGACGGGAAGAACAAAGATCTCCACGAGTTTTCGTCTTGGTGCCATAGGCTCTCATAACTCACTTTTGAACAAGTCTTTGATTGATCAGTAACTCTTCCAGGTGTTTTCAGTTAGTCTTGCAATTTCTTTGTCTTGCCTTAACGAAGCGCCAAAGACCTAAATGTTGACAAGGAGTTAATAGAACATGTTTTTTCCAGTCTTAGATATACAAACACTATTGATGGGTTTGAATTTGAGTATATTACCCAGTCGGCCTACTGGGTTGTGAAGATCAGGTAAACAATCGCTCCATGTAATAAAACTGGTATTTAACCTGCGTCTGGGAACACATCTGTTTACTGTTTCTGTTTTGGGAACACCTTCATTGAGCGTAAAGTTAAGGAAGTAGAATTTCATTCTGTGTTTCCTGATAGCTACAACCTAGGGTTCTTTAAGTCAAGAGTGAACAGGTTACTTCAAAGCAAGCGTGATCCATCGTCAACCACGTCATAGCTAACCATCAGGTGAGATAGTGGTCAAACGAGAGTTTATTAATAATAATAGAAAAGGTACTGGGTACAGAGATGCGTCGCTATTTTAAATTTTTGTTTGAAGATGTCAATTTAAAGCTCCCCGAAAGACCTCTAACGGATTTGCAGAATTGTACGAAAACCTTGTGGATGACACATGGAAACAGTGGTGTAATAGTGGTCAAGCGCGAAACTGTTAAGATCGTTAGGCGACCCTGACATAGTTGGATAAAGACAGATCACTTAGCAGGTGATGACATGATTAGATGCAGAACTGCAATCTCAAGTACCAAATAGCCAGATTGCGTGTAAAACCGTCATTCTAACTGCACCCTTACTTGCATTGCCACACCTCTGATTCCCACGTACGATAGAACAATAGTTTTACTACACGAACCTTTTTCTCGCCTAATCGGCCACTGGTTTCGTAACTTATTGTGTGCATACGTAAGTTTTCTTGTAAGGAAACTGCATTGTTTAATTACAAACATTGTATTTGTAACGTGCGTACGGCGATTTGTATTTAATAGTCAGGAAAATCTGACCCTAATCTTGCCAACAAATCATCATTCGTAGATCTTTGACAGTCGTTACAGGTAGTCACTCTATCAAAGGAGTATCGTGTTGCTTAGTAACTAGGTTGTGCAGGCCAGATAAGCCGTCACTCCATTTAAAAAGACTATGTTGAAGACACGCTTGTTTGGCAATTACTGCTTCTGCACATGTGGCCTCCTGGTAACTCATAATATTGTGTAAATGTGTCTATAAACTGCTCCATATTTGTTGTAATATTGACTTTTTTTTTCTAACACTTTGTTATAGCAATATTTTTTATTATGTTTACTATAAATTCGTAAGTAATTCATTTTGTTAACGTCTCATTTATCGATAGTTATTAATTACTCGTATTTATTTCTCTTGGTTTTGTTCTTTATATAGTCCAATTCGATTGATTTGGAACCGTGCACTAGCTTCTGACGTTTTATAAGTGCCCACTGCCCATGTTTTTTTTTTTAATATGGCAACCAGCTGCATCCTATTAGACTGGATGCCGACCCTTATTTTTTTTTTTTATTGGTTTTAACTAGTGCTTGACTGCGATCCCACCTGATGGTAAATTATTTGGAAAAAGGTTAGACAGAGTGGATTTTGTTACCTTCTGCTCAATCCATAGCTATACATTGTGAGAAGGTTAATGTTATAGTGATTCTTTTGAATATGAAGACCATTAATTAACATGCTGTACGAATCAAAGTACTTGTCATATTTAGTAATAGTTACCCACACGAGGTTATAGAACCCATATTATTACTGTATATTATAGGTACGAGACAAGTGTTTACTTGAGGACTTCCTTGTAAAATAATTATCGATTTAGAGGAAGTCAGTTTACGACGCCATCCACATCGCCAAAGATAGGACAGCTTCGCGAATGATTGTCTAAAACAAAGATATTCGTCAAGATCATGATCCTCAGTGTTGCGAGCAAAGAACGCAAGGAGGAAGAAGTTGATACTGAACTTCTGGTGGTTATTGACCGTCGAAAGGTTCTGGAGTGGTGACCACATCCCGGAAGACGCAGCGTTGGAAGGCCTCCTACAGCGGACCGTAGGCCTAGTGAGGGTTACGGGAATCTGATGGGTGCGAGACGATCGGATCGTTTGCACAAACGTGTTTAAGTTAGCGTTAAATCAAAATATTGAGTACGAATCTATCTTTATCCGAAAGGGCGCTCGAGCCCCGGTATAAAGGCTTGAAGGAACGGGATGGGTTTTTTTAGTCAGTAAGAGTCTGATACTATCTCTCGCTCCGGCCAAGAGCGGGGGTTGTCATAAGATGATTTCTCCCATCGAAAAAAAAAAAGTTCGAATTTATCTACAGATAACCGTTTTCGGATTGCTGGAATGATTAATCAATAGGATTATGTTATAAAGACAGAAAAAGTTGTCTATTATGATTAGTATATCTTTCAACGTACGATACGAACATATATTCGTTTAAAACTGTGAGTGGAAGACCCACATAACATCATATTTGCACAATCCATCAAATTCCCGCATGACGTCAGGGAAAGTGAATAGCACGTTCGAAAATACTGTTACGACACTATGTAAAATGCGCATACGCACTTCTTCTATCTATACATTAATCGATAAATGTTTCGTTAATAACCACATTGGTAATGTAAACGTATTTTTAGCACAGGAAGCCACAAACGATTGCGATGTAAATATATTATGTCTGTCAACATTGCAGAAGTGAACAGTGGCTCTACCACGAGCTCCTAACGCGATCCATTTTACGACCTAAACTAAACTGTTAAAGTGTATAGCTCCATCTCTCTTTCTCGCTCGCACAACTAACATTTAAAACGTAATGGTTAATCTGCCTCGGTTTTTGACACAGTCATGAGGAACATATGTATTATAATTTTTATTTATTTATTTCTTCCTTTGTATTTAGTTCAGTCTTTGGGTTCTTAAACATATACGAGTATTATGTAACATGCATGTATGTTTCCCCGGTACAATTTAATTGTACCTTAACTGCCGGAAGACGTACATAGGTAGAGAATATCTGCTATCTTAGCTAGGAGGAGACATTTATTCCACCGTGTTTTTTTTTAAGGTAGGAAATCAAAAATTATGTCCGTCAGTTGCCCTTTGCGCACAATACACTGTTGGGACTCAAACCTCCTCTCTAGTAGAGGGAATGGGCAGTAATCCACGACGCGGACCCAGCGCGGGTTGGCGGATGTCAGGTCTTCGAATTTTGGGTTCTAGGATATACCTACCTACAGGTTACCTCATGATATTTTCTTACAATGTTTTGAGATTAGTGGTAAAGAAATAAATTACACAGAGTAAAGCTCCTTGGTTTTTTTATGTGAGAAAATCATCTAAATTACATCTCCCCCCTTGGGTGGAGCGGAAGATAGCACAGACTTTTATTGACTAAAAACCCACTCCTGTTCCTTCTTTGCCATTGTTCCAGCTTGGGCTTCGACCCTGCTGGGCCTCTACGGTTTGCAGAAAACTCTTTGTGGTCGCGCCTTAGCGTGGAACACTACGCGCCATAGACGACTCGCCTAGGTTTGAACCCAAGACGTACAAGTAGGTACAACTCATAAGTCGGCGAAGTTACCGCAAGGCTACCAATGCTCTTCAAAGCCTCTACTTTCTTATAAATGGAGTTATTTATAATCATGCCTAAGCGTTACGACTTAACGGCATCATCAGCCCTAACAGAATACCAGCGCTGCGTTATTTATCTTTTTAAATATCACAGCATGTGCTGAGTTAGGCGTCTTTATGACCTTACACAGATTTTAAAGTTATCTAAAAACTGTTATCTGTTGTTAAGTTTTTTATTGTATCCTAATTCTACTGTTTTAAATTTTAAATGTACTTAGGTATAAATAAACGTTTTTCTTTCATTCTTTCTTTCTTTCTAACTGCAAATATCTTGTAATAAATAACTACGGTTAAATAATCACTCTCCGTGTTAATTGAGCTAACAATCACGGTAAGACACCGCTATGTTTGAGTACGCGATAATTTCTTAATAATTTCAACTTTAAATATGGTTGGTTTATTTATTAGACGTAGGAATTATGTGAAATTATCGATAAACTGTTGTTTCTTAGTAGGTAAGTTGTTGTCGAACAAATAATAAAATTTGATGTAGGTAAAAGGGTCTATACTTAATTCGCCTTATGATTACACATTTAAGCAAACTTTTTACTATCCGTTCAACCGATTTTGACTTTTATTGCGCAAGTGGCATGACAATTGACCGCTGCAGTAAATAGTTGGTATTGTAACCACTATTTTGCTTAGTATAATGCCGTCCTTATGACTAACGCGATTAATTATAATCCAAAGAAAAATTGGATGGATCGTGTGAGGAGTAATATGAAAGAAAGTGGAGTTAGTGATAGTGTGACGGATGACAGGACAGAATGAAAGACAAAAATTGTTGCGCTGACCCCAAATAATACGGGACAAATAGGTACAGGGAAGTGATGATGCAGTTTTAAAGGAAGGTAGAACTACACTGCGCACACGTGTGCCACACACGCCGATCATTGAAGTTTTATAGTCGTTCGATCGGAGTCCTATCCAAAAGCGGTATTCACGATCTATCGACTTATTTCGAGTAACATTAATAAGAATTCTACCAGGATAATGTAATACAACTTTTTCTTTCATCGACGAATTTCAAACGATTTTAAAATCGGTGTCGTTCAAACTCGATTGATGGATGTGAATACGGATATGGTCTAGACGACTAAATCGCTACGATATCGTTACGGTTTTCGGATATCGTTCGGATACACATCTGTAGAGCTAGACTTGTAGAGTATTAGCTAGTAGCCAGACTTGTAGAGCTACACTTGATACACGCCACATGACGTCGTTCTCCGTACAAATCAAGCGTGTTACACGTGTGCGTCTGTCTAATGAGGTTCTAGCTTAAACACGATTGTCTACTATAAAACGGAAACCCAGGCCGAACCGAACCGAAGATTACCGAAGCTCATGCTCGGCTCATGCTTGTCTAACCTATCCTATAACACAAGCGCAGGTGACAGGAAGAGGATGTATCCAAATAACGGGAATCACGTCGGTAGTCACAGGACTTCCAATCCATATAGATAACAAGCCCATACTTATATTGACATCATTAATTTCTTCACATGGACTTCAATAGAAGGACACACAGTGTTGTCATTAAAAAAACATAAACGGAACTTGTGATACAAGCGTAGAAAGTTTGTCATTACGCCCGAGCCGCAGGAGAGGGTGTTTTCCAACACTTACGGATAAATATATAAATGGAAGTTGACGTACAATTTGTGGGGTCCCTTTGCGCCCCGCTACGATAGACGGGGCGAGCTCGCACACTTTTCCACTCGAATACGCATAACAGTAAATTGCGTGCCTAAAAGCAGTATGGATAAGAACATATTTTCAAGTATGTATATTAAAAAATAATAGGTTATAAAAAATCCTTATTCAAATATTACAACTATAACACAATCGCCATTGTTTCATCCACGATTCGCGCCAAAAAAACCTTCAACTCTATTTTTACTAGAACATACAGCCAGGCAAAGGTATGCACATAATGCCAGATATGTCAAAAACGTCAAGATCTCTTATCTTTGCAGCGAGGGAGGATAAACGGAGCGCAACCAGTACTCCGCTATTTGCGAAATCATCTTACCGCCGAGTGGAATTCTCCTTATGAGACTTATTCTTTTTCCTTTCATGTTCTCGACCCTTTCATATTAAAGCTGAATCATTGCAGTGTAAGGCAACAATAAATTTAACCTTTCAATCGTGAAAATTACAGACACAATAGAAAGACAATAGGTGCGCGAACGCCGGCGTTCGCTCTCTCATTGTCTTTCTGTTGTGTCTCTAATTACGGTATTCGAAAGGTTAATCTGGAAACATTGTTTAAAATCATCTAATATCTTCTCCCGCTCTGGGTAGAGCAGGACGAAGTATCAGACTTTTACTGACTAAAACCCACAGTGTTCCTTCAGATACCCTTTATTGTGAGGGCCGCATGTCGTCGCTTATCATCAGATGAGAAGCGGGAAGCTTTAACCTCTCATCCTCCTTTCCTTGTGCCATCTTATTTGGGGTCGGCGCAACACGTTTCTTTCTTCCATTCAGCCCTGTCACTAGTCATGCTATCATTAACTTCCTTTTCTTTCATATCACTCTTCACACAATCTATCCATCTTTTCTCTGATTTCTCTCTCCACCCATCCACATCATCATAAGCCTTTTTAATGTTCCTACTGTTGGGACTCAGGCCTTCTCTCTAGGAGAAGGAATGGGCCGTAAACCACCACGTGGACCTATTGCGGGTTGGTGAATGTCACATGTCTTCGAATTTTTGTTTCTAGAACATGCCGGTTTCCTCACGATGTTTTCCTTCACCGTTTTGAGAGCAGTGGTAATAAAATAAATTACCCACAGCAATGCGCCTGATAGGCGACCTACAATTCGTAAGTCGGAGCCACTACCACTCGGCCACAACTGCTACATCCCATCCACATGCATTTCATCCCTCCCCAAGCTGTCTCTCAACAGTAAAAAAACACCAAGGGCTAAGTTACTCTAGCATGTTATTACAATGGAAATTCACGTTATAAAAATCGGAACTATAACCATTTTAAGAATTATTAAGCAGCATTACATTCCCTATTTATCAAAGCGTTTGTTCTGTGAATTGTAATTGAATGGTCGATTATATAGAGGTTCCCATCGCATTGCGCAAGTGACCTTGTGGACTGTGCTTCGAGTCGCACGCGGGGTCATGTTCACAGCTTGGGAGCTTTTGGCGGGTCATTAAGGTAAATACTCGGCTCTCGGACTTGGAACGTGTTTTATTATAAAAAAAAGAACGCGTTTTATACTCCTTTTGGCGGTTCAATCACACTTTCAGAATTAACCCTTTGAATGCCAACTAGGTACGTATCTTTAATACAGTTTTTTTTTAAGGGATAATCAAACTAGGGTGTAATGAGAGAAAGCAGGCATATCAGACTTTATTGTTAAGGGGTTTTTATCCACACGGATACATCAACCTTATTTTACCTTATAGTATACATAACACATAATACATAGGTACACACATAATCATAAACATACTCTTATACTATAAAATAGGAAAGGGATTTATTCTGAGTTAACCTATAAATTATGTGTTTAGTCCTTTCTGACTTAAGATATGCCAATATATTTTGAATAAGTTCAACATCCCACAGATTAAACTCCCAAACCAGAGACTCCCTTTCATCTTTGTTCCTAGCACATTCCATCAGCAAATGGTTTTCAATTTTATTGCTTACCTCACAATTAGGCAATGCAGCCTTCCGAGATTTTTATTGAATAAAACCACACCTTTGTTCCTTCTTTACCTTGCGTTCTAGGACCCTGGGTTTCCTTTTTGAAATCCAACCCAATACCCCAGTACGTAGGAGCCCAGTAGACTTCAGCCCTGCTGGGCCCCTACGGTAAGGTTAGCAAGCTGGATAAAATTAATGTCAGTGGCACTTATCCACGTAATATTAAATACCATGGCATTATTCTATAAGTTGGTATTCGAGATGCCGTGCCGTGATGAACTACGAAGTATTTCGTAGCAGGTCATTTATAACGGCCACATTGTTTTTTCACGGTTAACTTCGGGTTATACGATCGAATTTATATAGTTTCTCCTGTACATCAGCAAAAAATAACTGATAATTTGTAAATGCAACTGATTACCGTTCATACCAACGATAATGCTAAAATGATGATAGTTCTGGTCATGATTTACGATTCAAAAACTCGTTTTTATAACCTGTATCAGTAATTAATCAGCGGTTTAGAAATTAATGGACGTTTCAGACATTTTTCCTCGTACCAAAGCATATCGTTTATATGCAAAGTGAAAGTATTTAGACAATTTTTTTATGCTATGACACACAAATTTGGTATATTTAAGTGAATTAAACTTGACACAAAGTCATAAAATTTACGTTTTCATCGTGGAAAAAGATGTACAAAAAGAGAAAGCACTTTTATAGCCCTATTGTTTTTACTGTTGTAAGGAACTAATTAGATTTATTAACGGAATTTGTGATAACACTGTTAGGCTTGCATTCAGTTGCCCGCGAAAATAATCAAGATATTTATGCTACACTAATCCTCAAATATTTTGGTCACGTTGTTCGCAACGAACACTCCATTGAGCGACTCGTTGTCCAGGGACAAGGGGAGGGGAAGCGGTCACGCGGGCGCTCACCTACGTGTTGATCAGACCCTATCAAAGCTGCAACACAAACCTCCATAGTTCAGAGTTCTCGAGACGCTGTAAACCGGGACAAATGGAGACGCATCGCGAGGGCCTCACTCGCCAAATGAAAATGCATCATTATCAACCACGACCACTCTGTCAAGAGTGAACGACTAAGGAGGAGGGAATAATATCATACTAATATTATGAAGGTGAGATTTTGTACATGTGCGTTTGTTACCTTTTCACGCCTGTTAGTGTGTGCGGTGTTGTCAAAATGTCTGTATGAATTTAACTCATAAATACGCCGTATCCTGGAATAGTACATAGTTAAGATACTTCTTGTCACAGCAATATATTCAGCCCAGGAGAAGCCGCTGGTGTCTTCTGCTAGTCTATTACAAAAGCGAACGTTCTTCTGTCTAGTTGTCGGTTTGTTACCTCCTGACGTGTTAATGGCTGAATGAAAATTCCAGAAATATGTACACTTGGGATAATAATCAACATTCATGAGACAAGTCGCCGGCAGAAGCTAGTTAATCTTTATTTATCACAAGGTGTCCTAGGTTTAAGGTGTCGGCCACCTTGGTTCTCCTGTGGATATCGTCATCAGTATGGTAAAGTTGCGAATGTGCGTAATTACAAATACAGGAGAGCAAAAAAACTCCATTTTCTAATTTTTTTAAAGAAATCCATTTCATAAAGTTTGCTGTCTGTCTCTCTCTCCTGCAAAATTTGTTGTTACTTCGCAAGTTTACCATACAGGTGACCAGGACCTAGACCATGACGTCTAAAGTAAGATTGTTTTAATCTTGTTTTCGTGTGGGTAAGAGATGGCGCTAGACAACCTGTATAGCTCTGTCTCTTACCCACAACAAACAAACAATCTTACTTTAAACGTCATGGTAACCACGATCATCTTCACTCCTGATGCGATCTCGCAAGGAAACTCCGAAAATTGTCTTTTCCATTGCCCTTTGGATGACTTCAAGCCTTCTGATGAGGCCCATGTAAGTTTTTAATTAACACAGATTATTAATACTTAAGTAGATTACAACTCAGAGTACTCCATGTACCGTTTCGGAGAAAACTACGAAACTAGAGCGTTGAGAATGCGGTCGTTTGCAATAATAGTTGCTTGTTATTTCAGCTGGCAGTTATTTAAGTTTTTCCAAGAGAATTTATATTCCTGAGTAGGGGTATGTATACCTACGTCACCCTGCGCACTCGAATAATTTATATGATTCCCTGGTCAGATCTTATACACGCTGGTTTCTAAAACCCAGGATTTGACAGTTATCAGAGAGCACGTCAGCTTGCGGTGCTAGAGTCTGTCTAATAAGTTAAACGACTTGGGTAATTATAAGGATTTAATTAAATCTGATGTAGTCAACACGGGTTCAATAATCAAGATTGATTAAGAGATAGAGATCATTGTTTACTAACATAAGAACCTTATAAAAAGTATCGAATATTTTATTTTTTTAAAGGATTAAACATTATACAAAATTCCCAAGTCGGTTAACTTATTAGAAAGACTATATTTGGGATACGATAGGAAGAAGAACTAGTCTGCATTACTGTCACTGAACACAGTGACAAAGATTGTAAACACATCAATATTATAAAGACCATAGTTTATATTATGTTTGTGTTTTAAAGGTTTACTGAACTAAGTGCTAATTCTCACATACTTCCATTGAATAGGAGAGGATCCACCGGGGCCAACACAATATTCCTTCGATAGACTTTTTGGCGTATGTAATATAAATATTATCTTAAAATTGTAAAGAATGCAGCTAAGAGAAGCCACGATCCACAAAACCGATTAATTGCTAAGCCTACCACACCTTGTAGAAACCTAGATGCCTAGCCATTGGTAAAAACACCACTTTTTAAGTAGAGTTTCCACTTAATAGCAAAAAGCCGTAGGTTGCAACACCAGGTCACCTATTTAACCTATTATAGTGAAGCATACATTAACTGACCAGTTTAAAATCTTTAGCGCGTCGATTATATGCCCACTTCATTCTAACTGTTTAAAGTTTAAGAGAAAATGGCGTCTTATAATGAAAGTGCTTGAATAAAACTTTTCAAGTTCATCACAAGCCATATAAAAAATAATTTAAGCCCACGTAAAAAAAAATATACCGGATTTAAAACAAAGGGTGTTATTTCAAAAAAAAGGACCCTACCTGAGTTATGATGGCCTTTCGACCCTTTAGGCCACATAGCCGTAACCTTGACAGGGCAGCGTTAAAGCAGATGTGTGGTTGGCCTTCAAAAGTGACCGGCCATATTTAGATGGCCATATAAACAGTCACATAAAATAACAACTTTTAACCGATTGGCACTTCAATATCGTTCATTTGTTATTTAATTTTAAAATTGAAAACAGAAAAATATTTTTAACTAGCTAACCCAGCGAACTTTGTACCGCCCAGTCAATGAATGTAGACTATATCTTTCGATATAGTCAACCGATTATGATGAAACAAAGCCAATTTTAATGTAAGCTATCTACATCAATTTTGTACGCACACAACTAAAAACTTCTACAGATTGAATTTATTACTTGGTGGCGACCACAACACAACACATTTCTTTCTTCCATTCTGTCCTGTCGACCGTCACACTATCACTAACTCCCTTTTCTATCATTCACACAATTTATTTATATTTTATTTGGCCTCTTGCCTCTCTATTCATCCACATGTATACTCACAACTCTTTTAGTAAAATGCGTTTGATTCCTCCTCTTCACATGACTATAACAAGAGCAACGATTCCTTTACTATTTTATAGATTTTTTTACTACCACTACTATCAGTATCAATGTTAAAGAACGCGAAAAATATTCAATTTTTACGTAAAGAGGCTATGATTTGGGATCATAAAATGTTTAATAAAATCGTTTAGCAATGGTTGATTTTAAATCCTATTATGTGGTCGTTGACCTCAATGTTCTTTTTAGTACTTTTAAAAGAATTCTAAACGGCTTAGATTTCCTTTATTGGCGAAGATCAAATTTTTCACGAATGACTAAAGCACGATTTAATGCTTGAACTAGTTGCTGTTAAATTATGTCTGATAAAAAAATATTATAGTATACTGTTAAAAACGGTTTATTTTGATATCCAAGATATTATGTTTCAAATTCTATACCATTGCTGTTTAACTTCAATAAGTTACGTCAAACAAGACCACTTGGTCCTTCGAGCCGTATGCTTGTATTGGACGCAATTTCGCGGCCACTACATTTGCATGTAAATTCGTCGCAAGCGCAAGGAACCGTCGTCGCATGCTAGTAGAATATTGATGTAATGGAGTTGAGTAGGGCTGAAGAGTGGCTGAAGTTTTGCATATAACAAAACTACTGTTCTATTAAAAGGAATATAATTATTGCAGAAGCAGTTTGATAACGGCAGAGAAAATGTTTTTTTATTTACTTTTTTACATTGTACTCACATAATAATAGCCACAAGAACCATGTAACCAAGATCAAGATATTTGTAACATATATTATAACATGATTGAAAAGAGTGTCCTTGAAGTTTCTTACACATTCTTCTCCACAGAGATATACGCATTGGAATGTGCAATTTGCATATTTTTTTCTGACTATCCGACTTCTTGACATTTAAAAAATGGTTTATTTGAAATAACATCAAAGATTCAACGATCAACGATTGCATCACTGCTTACCGTCAGGTGGGATCGCAGTCAAGCACTAGTTTTTATCAGATTAAAAAAAAAATGCTTTGAATATTTGACGGCACTAATAATGTACATGGATGTTGCATCGCAGACTATATCTCAAATATTTTGCGGCCCTCTGTGCGCCAAGCTCTGTAGTTAATACGGTATATGTGCTGCCACTCACACTACACTAGATTACATAACTATCGCAGTCTCACACTGCACTAGATTAAGTTTATTGCAGCAGTACACTGCTATAAACTTAATCCAGCTTTAGAAAAACAGAGTTTTAAACAATTACAGATTGTGATGTCTGTTTTAATCGTCTCCCTACTTTATGGCTTGCAGTAACTTCTAACACGTCACAATACTTGGTAACACATTTCTCAGTAAGTCACATAATTACCTCACATAATCATGGCTTACATAAACTCCGGTGGCAACCCTGCCGTGCCAATCGACCGGTACATATAACGCGATAGCATTTCTCTCACGTTATGCGCAGGCGCCACTATACGGCCACTTGTAAAACAATCCCACTTCTGCTACATAACCTATACTTAGTTCAGTATTCTTTACCTTTTTGCTAACTTTCTAATGAGAATGCTTACCTGATGTAGAAAAATGGAAGGTTGCGTTTATTGCCACAATACGAATACAAAAAAAAAATGGAAAACACTTAACAGAGAAAATAACAATACTGTGCAAAAAGGGCCTCAATTCACCATTGAAAAACAGACGTCATCACACCATCATACCACCTTCCTAACGCTGATCCTCTACAGAATGGTCATGGACCTACATGCTGGAGTCGACAAAGTGCTCAACAAACACATGCACTCTTGAAATCCTAATAAAGACCTCTTTTTTTATATTGGGAAAAAATCATCCAATGACAACCCCCGCTCTTGGGCGGAGCGGGAGAGTCTCGAGCTGTTTTTCGAAACTAACCCTGGCCCAAGTAGGCTTCGACCCAGCTGGGTCCCTGTTGTTGCTGACCTCCTTGAGGCGCGCGGGAACAGTGCGCGCCGTCGACGACTTGTAATGAAGACCCCTGACGCTGCTATTAACATGGTCATCTTCGGAACTCAAATTATATGAAAATAATATTTAATAATAATATTCCACAACTATCACACAACGCCGTCTAATCCTAAGCTAATCAGAGCTTCTGTTATGAGTACTAGACAACTGATAAACATACTTAAATATTTCTAAATACATACATATATAGATAAATTACATCCAGGCACAGAACAAAAGATCATGCTTATTACAAACATTTTCCTGAGTGGGAATCGAACCCTCAACCGCCGGCATAGCAGTCAGGGCCACTAACCACTACACCAACAGGCCAGTCAGGCCAAAATATATGCATGAACTTGAAAAAAGAAGAATAATAATGTTCCACATATACGGTTAACTGCCTTTGAACAGACTGCTAAACAATGCTCAGAATTTTTTTTTTTTTATTGTTGATATGTTCGCACTTGACCGCTATCTCACCTGATGGAAAGCGACGATGCGGTCGACGATGGAACGCGCTTACCTAAAAGAAACCTATTCACTCTCGACTTAAAGATTCCCGGGTTGTAGCTATCAGGAAACACAGACTCCGGCAAGGAATTCCACTCCCTAGCCGCACGCACAATGAATGTGTTCCCAAAACGTTTTGTGCGTGTTGGTGGGATATCCACCATATACCGGTGGCGCATAGCCGTACGTATAGAATTGAACCATTTTTATTACAGTGTAAAATTTAACACGATTTGTATAAAACAAAATGTATGAATTAGTCTTATCGGTTTTGCAGATCTCTTTCAGAGCATCTATGTGTGAACTGGAATAGTAGAACAGAGAAGTTCTTGATCACAACGCGTCGTTAATTAGTTGAAGATATCGAGATATCGCTCGGGCGCTTAAAAATTCTATTTTTAACTAAAAAGAAGAAGGCAATTGGACATTATTTTCCAGTTAATTGATTTATCAACATCGCCAAACTAAAGTGGCAGTGGGCATTGCTTTCTACGAGCAATGCCCCACTGCAACGGTTGGTCGATGGCGCCGAAAGGTTCTAGAGTGGCGACCGCGTACCAGAAAACACAGCGTTGGAAGACCTCCCACAAGGTGGATCGACAACCTAATAAGAGCCGCGGTAATGCAGTGGATGAGAGACACACAGCATCGATTGTTGTGGCGACGCTTGGGGGAGGCCTACGTCTAACAGTGGACGTATTTATTTAAATGATGATGATTCATCAACCACAGAAAGCGTAGGGTTAACTTGGTTACTCTCTATCCGTAACCTATACGGAATCCCGCTCATTAAGTTAACCTGTGGCCATGTATTTACGTCTATGTTCCCAGTACATTATGTAAACGCGGCTCGTAAAAACTGTTCGTGTTAATAGATTCGCGGGTTAACGCACCTTAATAGGAACTGAAAAAAAATAATGCATTGTGTGTGCATTACGGCTATCGGTGCCGACAATGATGTTATTCTCAACATTTTAAGCGGCTTTCGCTTTTTTGCTGGTTGTAACCAAGTAGGTTAAGAGTTCTCTATGATTTTAGAATTAGAATGTTTTGTGGGAAAATAGTTTTTTCCTTGATCGACGCTCTCGTTGATGTCTATTGTATAGAGATAATCTATGGTTCTCCGAATTTCTTGAAATGATGGAAAACTTTAGTAATTTAATGATCAAAAACCCACATAATTTGGAATCATGCTATTAAAGACAAATGTGAAACACTTTTAACGTTTACAAAAACCGACAAATCATCGCGTCAAAAAGCTCATTAAATTCCACATTACTTCTGACCGTTACAAGAAGACGCACAGTTTCTTAGGAAGTGGAAAGTTTCTGTTTGTAACCATTTTGTAAACGCTTAGACTCGAAGATGCGGCAGTGAGAGGCTTCGACCCAAACACGGTCCGCGCGTTGACGGCGATGCGTCCCTAAATAATACCGCTATTATACGCTTAAAACTTCAAACAACATACCGGTGGACTATAGAAAAACACTCCAGGCAGGTAGAAACACTTTCTAACAAATAAAAAATTAAACAGTCCATTCACATTCACTATGCACAACACTGGGTCAAAAAACTTTGAGAAGAATAGTTCTATTTTTAAAGGATTTGTAAAGAAATGTTTGTGATGACACGAGAAGGTGTTTGGTCTGCGCGTGCGCAAGTCGCGTGCGTGGTGGAGTGTTGACGCGGTGCGCGGGACTGACGCGAGGCGCGGGCGCCGCCGACCGGGCGAGATTTCTCCCCGTAAACAACGAAAGCGAGCCTCCGAGCCTTTCTTCGACTCGTGGTGAAACGAGAAAGAGCCCCTACTAGTGGTTCTCGAATACTCGAAGGTACGAGTGTTCTACATTGCCGTTTTGGAAATTCTGTAATTTTTTTTTTTAATTTAGTTACTATATATTATTTATACCTTTTTTCTTATGAAATTATAGAATGTAATAAACGAGGTGGACGATTATTTAATTCACGTGTTAACTGTATATTTCGAATTTGTCCGACTAAATTCGAAGTTAAACGAAACTTAGGATGTTCCACCGTTTTATATTTATTTGAAGAGCAGTGGTGGCCCAGTAGTAGGTACTTTCGAGTTATGACTATAGATCGTGGGTTCAAACCTAGCCAGGCACAGAACTTGTGACATTTATTTCATCACTACTGCTCTTATTTATTTATTTATTATATTATTTATTGTACACCACATAATCACAGGACAAACATTTAAAAAAGTGTACGTAAAAGTGTAAGGCCACTCATTAGCCTTATCGCACAAGGCGATCTCTTACAGACAACCTTTGGATGGACTTAAGAAAGGAGATTGATTTAGGGTTATCAGTGTACAAACATCAGAAATATTACTAACTAGCTGCTGCCCGCGACGTCGTCTGCGTGAAGGCTCTACAGCACCAAAAATACCTAAGATGCCAGTGTCAACAACTTTTAAAATAGCATTAAAATATAAGATTTTTTTGCAAGTGAAGAGAGTTATATGGGAATCCTGCTGAGTTCAGTCATAAGATGGGACTAAAGGAAATAGAGAAAATAATGCAGGAATACATTCCAAAACACAAAAGAGTAAAAATACGTACAAAGGTATCATACCTCACAACACTTCCCTATAAACTACGTTAGTAGATATGCTGCTAGGAGTCAAAATGGAAAGAGAGTCAGGACTGGTGACGCGGGAGCAAGCGACGTACAGTTGCCAGTGTGAGAAGCAACTTGTCCTGAGGTCGACCCGCTGCCCTCAGTGTCTGCCCCTGTGACTTATTGATGGTCATCGCGAAGCAAACACCCATGGGGAACTTTAAGCGCTTGAACTGGAACGGGGAGTTATGAGGTATGAGGGGAATGCGTGGTATAAATACTGCCTCGCCAACACCACAACCCGTAAAAAATTCCGCCTCAATGGTGTGCCTGTGGAGCGAGATAACTTTAAGGCGTGTCCCGTTACACAACTTTAGAGGAGATAGGTCCCGAAAAAGCATAATCGGGACACCGACCTTCAGCTTGATGGTATGCACTGGAAGTCCACTTGCTGACGGGGAGTTCAGAAATTGCACGGGATAATGTGTGGCGTCATCTTGCTCGACAACAGTGTTTATCGAGGTGTGGTGTATTTGATCCCCCTCAATTTCCGAGAGAATGCATTCGTTAATTGCTGCAACCTGATCATTTTTGGGCCTCAAAATGGCCTGCTCACACACCTAAGAATTCTGCTGGTGCGGTATACGACTGATGTCTCCGTACACACAGCGAATGAGTTCTTCTAAGCTGGATACCACTCTACCGAGAGAATCTGGTAGCATCACCTGTCCACCTCTTTCTTCTGTTAGAGTGCCTTCGCCAAGACTTAGAAGGACATTTTCAATTAATTTATTTCAGGCATCAAGGCCCATATACGTTTTACGTTTTTACATTGGAGAATTCTTGAGCACGTGCATTGCCGCCGAGCCGAGCTCTCATATTAACCTTTTGAATGTCATAAGTTACACAGTTCGACATAAGCAATTGTCTTTCTATTGTGTCTCTAATCGCATTCATCGCATTCAAAGAGTTAATGGTCAAGGGAAGTGTTTGCCGGAAATCGCCACTGAACAAAACTTTGACACCACCCATCAAATGTTCGTCCCTGCGGATGTCACGCGGGGTTTTGTCCATGGCCTCAACTGCCTTCCTATTGGCCATCGTACACTCATCCCATACGATCAGAGAGGAATCCGTAAGCACGCGTCCCTTAACGCTGTTACTTGACACACCACAAACAGGTCTTTCGGCGCTATCTAAATCGATGGGAATTTTAAACATGGCATGTGCTGTCTTGCCACCCGGAAGCAGTGTGACAGCGATTCCCGACGACGCTACAGCAATAAAAACTTTGCCCTGCCTCCTGACCTCTGCAAGTATGCCAGTATAACAAATGTTTTTCCTGTTCCACCAAGAGCATCCAAGAAAAACATTTTACCCTGGTTTTACCCAACGCTTTCAAGGACGGTGTCATAAATTTGTTTTTGCTCTTTTTTTTTTTTTATGGTGGGAAAAATCATGCATTGACATCCCCCGCCCTTGGGCGGAGCGGGAGATAGTGTCAGACTCTTACTGACTAAAAGACCCACCCCGTTCCTTCTAGCCTTCATACCGGGGCTCGAGCGCCCTTTCGGATAACCCTGGCCCCAGTAGGCTTCGACCCGGCTGGGTCCCTGCTGTTGCTGACAACTCCTTGAGGCGCGCGGGAACAGTGCGCGCCGTCGACGACTTGGGCTTGGTCCGGACGGTTACCGGACGGCCGGACAGCGAGCTACCCATTGCTCACTGTCCGCAAGCCCGCGTCTACGTTGGCCGGAAATCGGGATCAGAATCCCGGCGACGGCGGCGGCGATAACGCCGTTGCCTGATGCGTTCGGCCTCCTCCTTTGCAAGCATTACTGCTTCGCAGAAGTCGGCGACCGCCTGCCACTCCTCCTCGCTCCGGACCATGGCCTCAACCAAGGCCCGGCGCGAGAGGTCTCCGCCGCCGATCGCCCCTACGAGGGCACGGCGATGGTCCGCCCAAGCAGGGCACACCTCGACTGTGTGCTCCACCGTGTCCTCCGGGCGTTCCGCACAGTGGCGACACCCGGGCGTCACTTCCGCATGAATCCGGTGTAGGAAACTCCCGAACGAACCATGTCCGGTGAGGACCTGCGTCATGCGGAAGGTAAGGACGCCGTGAGGCCTTTCCAGCCACGCCTCAAAGAGGGGACTTACCGTTGTTTTTGCTCTGAAGAGAACAAAGCGACATGGTCATTTCGTATGGTGTTCATTTTGCCTGAGTCGTAATTTGTCTCAGCGTTATACTCCCGATTTCCACGGTCTTGATGCGGTGATGATTGTGGAGCTGGTAACCTATATTCGATCAGTTCAGACCGCTGATAGAAATTACCACATCCTGAAATGAACTGAGAGCAGATCAGACCGCTGATAGAAATTACCACATCCTGAAATGAACTGAGACAGGTGTTCAGCACGCATTCATCAGTTACTTCGACTTCGTCTCTAGTAGCAGGTCTCAAAGCTCGTAGAAAATCTTCAGACGGATGATTGCGATACTTCTCCCACAAAGCTATCGGGTTCGTGACTCCACAAATCACCAAGATGACGGCAAACAGATGACGTATATGGCTGGGACTATCACTGACGCTCGCCTCCGCGAGGATGTCATTCCAATTTTGGTCACCGTCGAGAAGGTCACGTGCTGCGCAGGCTGCGCGGTAAGTGGGATACTCCACGCCATCAAATGTAGGTACTCAGAAAGGTGAAAGACGTTGGGCCTCGGACAGTGTGAATTAACAACCGCAGAAAATAGCATTTGCCATTATTCGGATGCACGGTATAATCCCTACCCAATGTGGTGTCCTTGAAAATTCCCAAAAAACCTTCCACAGCTTCGCCTTGTTGACGTCAGTTAAAATACACCCCTTTGCTTGTCATACGGGTAATATGAAGGCACCTCCTATGGAAGGGATCTCGCAAACTGATTGACTTCACAGAGCCTGAAAAATGTCACCATGTAATACACCACATTTTTAGGGTTCCGTAGCCAAATGGCAAAAAACGGAACCCTTATAGATTCGTCATGTCTGTCTGTCTGTCTGTCTGTCTGTCTGTCTGTCTGTCTGTCTGTCTGTCTGTCCGTCCGTCCGTATGTCACAGCCACTTTTTTCCAAAACTGTAAGAGCTATACTGTTGAAACTTTGTAAGTAGATGTATTCTGTGAACCGTATTAAGATTTTCACACAAAAATAGAAAAAAATCAATAAATTTTGGGGGTCCCCATACATAGAACTGAAACTCAAAAATTTTTTTTTCATCAAACCCATGCGTGTGGGGTATCTATGGATAGGTCTTTAAAAATGATACTGAGGTTTCTAATATCATTTTTTTCTAAACTGAATAGTTTGCGCGAGAGACACTTCCAAAGTGGTAAAATGTGTGTCCCCCCCCTCTAACTTCCAAGATAAGAGAATGATAAAACTAAAAAAAATATATGATGTACATTACTATAAAAACTATCAACGAAAATTGGTTTGAACGAAATCCAGTAAGTAGTTTTTTTTTAATGCGTCATAAACCGAAAAAAATACACTATTATTAAAACATCGATCAAAGTTACAACACATTACAAGAACTTTTATATTATGTTACTTGCTGCTACGGAACCCTTCATGGGCGAGTCCGACTCGCACTTGGCCGGTTTTTTTAAAATTGTCTTCCTCAACTCTGCTCAAGATGATGGTTTTGTTGGAACTTGAATTTGTCAAAACGAATTATACTATACAACTTTTATGAAGAAAATGCACATTACCATCTATGAATTTTAAGAATAACTAACTACCATGACCAAATTACTAATTTCCAAAAAGTGTTAACATGTAACTTGATTTGATTTTTATGAAATCTCATAGATGGCGCTGGTTTAAAATTGCCTTTATACTACTAAAATTCATTAAATTATGTTTCTCTGTCCAAGTTACTTAAATGCCGTAGTTTTTATGGTGTAAAGCTAGATAATAGCATGGCTTACTCAAAAACAACATTTAAATATGCTTCGTTAGATTACACCTTGTCACAGAATGCGTAAGAAAAATAAAGATTCACAGCTCCTCCCCCGTAGGTGATAGCGTGATAATATGTAGCCTATGTGTTGACCCGACCTCTTAGTAATATTCATGCAAAATTTGAAGTAAATCCATGCAGTACTTTTTGAGTTTATCCCGGACATACATACAGACAAACAGACAAACAGACAAACAGACAAACAGACAAACAGACAAAAATTCTAAAAACTATATTTTTGGCTTCGGTATCGATTGTAGATCACGCCCCAAGTATTCTTTTAAAAAAATATTCAATGTACAGTTTTGACTTTCCTACGATTTTATTATATGTATAGATAAACTACCGTATTGTGAAAGAAAAGATTTGTCAACGAAGGTAGTAGAATGCGTGCGAATACTTAAATAGCGGTAAAGGAAAACATAGTGAGGAAACCGACTTATCTTAGAACCAAAATTTTGAAGACGTGTGACATCCACCAATCTGTACTAGGCCACCGATTAAATGGTGAATTAGGGCCTTTCCCCACAGTAGGAACATTACAAAGTTGATAATGTTTATTTAAGCTTAATAGCAGGCATCTTGACCTTCACCTTCGGTGTGATAGTTTTAAAATGATAAATTGTCTTCAAACTAAATCGGTCAATTGCCCAAATGTTTTTTTCTCTATCATCTATCTGTCTACTGTATAAAGGTAAGGTCCTCCTCTAGGTCAGCCATGAACATGACGCTACGGTTTATCCAAGGAGTTTCATCACATCACCTATTTCCACCAACTACGTGCTCATGCGCTTATGAAATATTACCACCTACTTCGGTAGGTCCTCGCTTCGACGGATCTTTCCTTACCCAAACCAGTAGTAGAGGCCAAGCTACGGCTTTCATTTGAGGCTTTGAGTCACAATATTCGATGACGAGACTTAATGCAGTCAGGATCCACATATTCGGTCAAGGTGGAGACGACACATGACTAAAAATATGCAAATTTTAATATTACAACACCTACACTCGCCGAAGTTTTAACATTTTGCGAATCAAGTTTTCGAGATGAAAAGGATAAATTGGAGTTTTTATTGAATCATTGGAAGCGACATTTTAAGAGGCTCTGTTGATAATATTTTGTAATCATATCGCTTTGGGATTATGTTGCGAATGCATTTTTTTTTTTTTTTCAAAAAAAAAATAGACATCTTGAATCCGGCTCGAGGACCAATAACTTTGTATGAAGTTGCGGATGGAAATAGTTTAAACTTAAACAAAATTACAAAATTCCACGCATATTTGAACTCAGAATTCGACATAATTATCTAATTTTGAAACAACAATAAGACAATGGAATTATCTCGAATTATATATGCTAATGTAGGAAAAAGCAAGTAAGTAGAAGTATAAAAGTTCTTGTTAAAAGTCAAACTGTCTAGTTTTTTTTACGTGGAAAATCATCAAATAACTTCTTCCGCCCTGGGTGGAGCGAGAGGGAGCGTCAGATTTCTACTGAATAAAACCCACCCGTGTAAGGAACACAGTTGCCCTTCGCATTTCAAGGACAAATAGTAACACTTTCGAACAAGTCCGAAGTCCAAAGAGAATTAAACCTCCCGCAACCCTACTATCTTTGCTTGAAATGAGTAACTCTAACCGCCATCTATAACTGTCTAGATAAGTAGGTGTTTATTGTTATTGAATTGATCGATCGGTCTACCATTGACCTTAATGTAGTCATAATTATGTCAGTACCTATGTTACATACATAGGTATACTACATTGTACGGTACACGAGGTTTCAAGTTTATTCATATCTACTAATGAATTTATTAGGTATAGGTATTACGATAGTATCTTGTATCTCACTGATCACCACCACCACCACCAGCCTTTTTAATGTTCCCACTGTTGGGACTCAGGCCTCCTCTCTAGGAGAGGGAAAGGGCCGTAATCCACGACGCGGGCCCAGTGCGGTGCGGTGGTGTATGTCACATGTCTTCGAATAGGTACTTAATGATCATATCATCAGTTAAATCTATCAATTTTTGTCATATTTGGACTGACAGACAATCCAAGTCCAAACACCTTAGACATTAACCGCTTACGTCGGATTGGTACGAGAAGTGGACCATGGAGTTTCTTGCCCGTTCTTCTCCAAAGAAAACTAACAATTTGGGACCGTGCACTAGCTTCTGACGTTTTATGAGTCCACGCGTTTTATCCTTCTTTGCCTTGCGTTACAGGGCCCCAGGGGGTTCTTTTCACTTAATCAATGGCCCCAGTAAGCTGATGACATCGCCTTCAGGCGCGCTTGGCAGACTACGCGTCGTCGAGGACTTTGGCTCGGTCCGGACGGCTACCGGGCGACTGGACGGCGTGTTACCCATTGCTCACCGAAGCCAACGCCTACAGTGGCTGGAAATTGGGATCACTGTCCCGGTGGCTGGGGCGTGAGGGCCGTTCCGTCGCGCGTTCGGCCGCCGCCTTTGCTAGCATTACTGCTTCGCAGGAGACTACTGCCTGCCATTCCTCCTCACTCCAGACCATGGTAGAGATTTAGATAAAGATAAGAGTTAGAGACTAATCAGAGAACGTAATTACTAGCCGGCTTACTAATGTATAGCTTAGGACTTGTTCATATTATTTCTATTAAAATAAAAACCGGTATTAGTATCTGCACTAATACCGTAGTTATTTAGTTTTATAACGCACAACTTTCTAAACTTTCGAGCTAATAGTTATCAATTTGATGAATGGGCAGACGTTCCAAGTTCATTGACCGAGTCACGATAGTTTTTGTCCACTAGTGCCAAAAACGATTTGCTTAATGTAGGTGGGTAATCAAAGAATGGTGTTGGCAGTATACTATAAATAATAAGTCTAGCCCAAAGTCTGACCTTTGGTGCTTCACTTTGGTGCTTGCCAGGTTTACGCGCAACCTTACGCATGAGAGGCGGGTGCCATAACCTTTTGAAAAAAGTCGGACACCTTGTCGTTTCACTCAAAAGTCGGAGACGTCATTAGATGAATATCTCACCTTAAAATGAAATGGGTTGCCTTGGCTATGATGACTCAGAAAAACGGTTACATAATAGTACATGTTATTGATTACTGACGAGGTGGTATTTAGACCCGAGCCGTGGCGAGGGTCTTAAGAGAGCCGAAAACGGTAAACATTAATTACTCACGTGTATCAAACGACGTTTTTCAATACACTCGTGAAGAAAATAACTATAAAACTAGAACTTTTTGTGGCTGTAAAAATCTGTTTTCATATACGCACCCATGTTTTTTTTTTTACCTTTCAATACACTCACTGAAATGAATAAACGCGAGTTGACCGGCGCCTCGTGGGGACGACCTGCGCCCATCCTGATACGATACATGTAATATAATTATGGCGGGGGAGGTTGAACAATAAGGTTTTAACTACATTACAGCACTAGTGCATAATGGTAATCAAAATGTCACAGTTTGGTAACAAGGGCCATTATGTACCTAAGTGCAGTGCCGTAACTAGAGCGGAGCCAGCGGTGCCCAAACACAGGACGCAGTCCCTGGAGGGGCGTAAAACTTGTATATCTAGTTTTGTCCGTATTGTACTTTTTCTAGTGTTATAGAAGCTCGCACCGGGCATATAAAAGGCTAGTTACAGCACTGCCTAAGTGCAGTGCAATAATAGTCACTTTCTGAGCAAGTGTATTGAAAACCAGCATTATAGTACGAGATCCGTAGAAGAAATCTCTTCCCTCATCTGTTATTCGATTATGATAAATATTATGTGCTATAATAGGTATAGTACAATTCACGAATGATGGCGGGCGTAAAGTTTGCGCAGAAGGCTGCGCAGTAACGTGTTTTAAGAACCAAATGACGTCGTGCGTGTGCTAGAAGAGTGTGGTATGCGCGAAAGTTCGCAAAGGCTAACACCAGCGGGACCTAAGCGGTTCTACGGGGCCTAGTAATTACTAGTGTGGGGTTACTTTTTTAAGTTTATTCCTTTCTATCGCTAACGCCGCTAAAACCGATGTATCAACATCGGTTTTAGCGCAATCACTGAAGTTAATCATAGCATAGTAGCTCGCAGTTAGTACTTCGATGGACTTATAAAGCTAGAATTACATTAGACCGACGCCCACGGGGGCACGCCTGATTTGTACGTAGAACGACGTCGCGTGGCGTGGATCTAGTGTAGCTCTACAAGTCTAGTTTCCATATAAAATGTTTAGAGATCGACACGCGCAGATCGGCGCGTGTGGCACACGTGTGCATTGTAGTTCTACCATAAACAACACGTACATTGTCTTTTCGCATCTCAACGTTCATTGTATTGTCCGTCAACGAAATTGTAACTATGTTTGTAAACAGTTTTATTTGATTTCTTGGAATGATGAGATTTTGATTATTTCCGACTATTGTGTGCGGTAAGAATTTCGTTGTGTAAGGAGGAGCAGTGACAATGTCTTGTTGTGAGTGACTCATTATGTTGGTATGTTATTAAGTATTGCATATCTTCTTTTAGAGATGATTTTTGAACACTAATAAATGGATTCGATACCTACTGATCTAAGATCCGTAGAAGAAATGTCTTTCCTCATTCAGCTGATACTGGACTTTGTTTTTTTATTTTGGTGGGGAAAATCATCCAATGACAATCCCCGTTCTTGGGCGGAGCGGGAGATAGTGTCAGACTCTTACTGAATAAAAAACCCACCCCTTTCCTTCAAGCCTTCATACCGGGACTCGAGTTCCCTTTACTCGACTTTCCCAAATAACAAATGAGGGGTAATTGATGTCAAAAATTTTACAACAAATTTTATTGTTTAACATCATTGGCACCAGATTTTGCTAGGCAACTTATTCGGAATGCGGAAATAAATGTATTATTATACGATTCACGAATGATGGCGGCCGTGAAGTTAGCCTTTGCGAACGTTCGCGCATTCTACACTCTTCTCGCACACGCACGTCGCTATTTGGTTCCTAAAACACATTACTGCGCAGCCTTCTGCGCAAATTTCACGGCCGCCGTCATTCGTGAATTGTACTGTACTAATAGAAGAAACAAATGAAGGGAAAAGAGAAAAGAAAATAAAATTACAAATCATATAATAAATATTTATTCGGAGCTCTACTCCATCAATTTATAAAACAAAATGTTATCATCAGACTGGATTTCATTCACGCAAAATTTAAATGGCGATCGTAAAAATCCAGCCTCAATAAAATAATAGTTTTAAATTACATGTCAATACATTTTACTCCTAATTTAGTTTACAATAGAGATATTGAGAAGGAGCTGTGTAAATGAATATTAATATAGAGGCACTTCAATTTCGCATTATTGTATAAGTACTAAAAATTTAATAATTAGTTACTTGCTATTTTTATAAGTCCAGGAATATATTTCAGTCTGAAAAAGGAAAAAAAAAATCTTATTAGTTAATCAGAATTAATTAAATATGTATGTATGAATGAATAGATTATTTGTTTTCAAAATTGAAACAAAAAATACAAAATTCAAATGTGTTTATTTCACATAAACATGGGCTGAATCGTTAGAGGCTAGAATTATTAAAATAATTCTACTATAATAATCAAAATCAAGAATATTATACACTTGCCAACACTATGTATTATTATTATCTTTTATGTTTTCACAATTCTATGTTAATTAACGGTAACTTTTCCTTATACTTCCACCTTTTTTATCGAATAGTAAGGTAAAAATATAATTATGTATTTACGCTAATGACATGTATAATGTTTAAAATATTTATTCAATAAAACAACTAACAGACATAACTCGCCGATTTAGAGAAGAGATAAAATTTGTCATATAACAAAAACTTCATGCGTAGGTTTTGACCTACATGTCGTTACTGCAAATATAATTTTTGTTACCATACTGTCTGATACCGAGAGACAAATTGCAAAAACTTTCGGAAATTTTAATTTCGCGGGCTTATCTGATCAAATAAGCGTTTATTTTCGACTAAATAAGACAGTGGATGGGATAAAAGGCAGTATAAACGTCGTATAAATTACCTTTCATTGCTTCGAGACGCCATTTCCCTGATCATGTGGGAAAAAGTAGCTCTTCTTCTTTTTAACGTACGTAGCATCAAGGTGCCCTCTGTAAACAAAATAATTAGTTCATTAGAACATCAATAAATGTTAACTATCAAAGAACGTACATTAAAAGCACAATAATATTATGAAACCGACAGTAAGTATGTTTGTTGGTAAAACTTCTTCACAGTCGAATGTCTGAACGGGTTTGGTTATAATTTACGGGTAGACCATTTCCTTGAATAGCACCGGTTACTTTCACCCGGGCAAAGTCGCCGGCATCGACTAGTGATAAATAAACCTCACTAGTGTTGAACTAAAAGATCTCGAAACACTATACTGCACCCGAAAAACATAGATCGTTGACGTGGCTCAGAAGGCTGCTTAGTTTAAATGGGTCTGTGCTGGACTGGATGTCTACCGCATGGCGATCGAGCGGTGAGCACGTTAAACACAACATTAGTGCCCTGAAACCGCGAGACGGGATTTCGACAGGGCACGACGACAATAACGTGATTGACTTAGAGAATCTTCCTTAGAAATTGGCAAAAAGAGGCCCATAGCGGAAAACAGTGGAAGTAATATTATAAGAAGCCCTGTGCCCATCAGTGGGACATTACACGCTTTCACATTTTAATATTCTAGATGATAAGCGAATACATCGCTTAGAAAGACCACGTTGCGCTCCTAACTCAAACAGCAGATGTCAAGGAAAAAAACAGCCAGGCTAAAGAGAGAATAGGTAGGCCGCGTCGCACGAATGCACCCAGACAGACTGGCGAAGATTGTCACTCACTGGACGCCCGAGGGAAGTCGACGTCGTCGAGGTCGACCAGCGAAGGTGGTGTGACGATCTGGGGTGCTATTCTCTAAGAAAGCGCAGCGCTGGCACAGCGACGAGTCGTGAGCGCAATACATTGAATTAACAATCCAATGTAAAGGGGCATTAGGTTGTTAATTCAATGTACTGCGCTGACGACTCGTCGCTGTGCCAGCGCTGCGCTTTCTTAGAGAATAACACCCCTTATCATGTTCACGGGGCAAACTTAGCCAGAGATCGCTCTAGATCTTTATCTAAACCAATGGTATCTAGGTTTGGAAGGAGAAAAGGGAGGCTTTTGCCAAGCTGTGCGGCAAACAAAAGGCTATTTAAAAAAATGAACAGGCGTTAGATAGACCATTTATAGGTGAAAATAATCGTTTTTATATCAGTATTAAAAACTTCTATATGACGAGACAAATATTTTGCACAGCAATAAATAACTAAGTTTGCACCTCTGAACATGAGGATATAATTTCGTTATCAGTGTTATCGAACAACAGTTATTACAAGTACATAGTTCTGCAAGACAAAAAAAAAATCATACATTTTAATTACTAAAACTATCCACAATTAAAATATTTTCTAAATACCGGAAAAAGCGTTAAAACACTACAAATTTCATACAAGACTACCACACTATCAAATCATGATTTCTACTATTTCCGAAGTATCTATTTGACTAATTTAAAAATCTCTACACATTGCAGAACTATGCACTTACGTAGAAAGACTTGTCTTATATTGTATCCCTCTTCTTAAAAATGTGCCAAATTCCAGACAGGTTTTTATAAAACGAATACTTCTTTGGGTGCCTTCAGAAACAAGAAAAACGTTTGGTATAGTCGCTTATGTAAGAGCATAGTCCGCAATCTTATCGTTAAGGATTTTTTTTACGTATATGCTATGACCTGGCGTATTGGTATTGAAATATTTTAGGATTTGATTGATTTTATTAAAAATAAATATAAAATGACGTTTCTATCAGTCGATTTATCAACTAAAATACAATTTATGTCCTACATCTTTTGTAGAAAGGATTTAGGAGATCCTTCGAATTATCATGTTTACCGAGGATTTAGGAGATCCTTCGAATTACCATATTTACCGCTATCTATACATTATTTTCTCACCATTATCTACCATTGTATGTTTTGCAGTGCTACTTGATTCTTGGGGTCTACATATGCAGAAGACTTTCGGCTTTCAAAGTAGAACCGAGTTTAGGTAATAAAAAACAAACTTTGCCCCATACGAATTACTCCTATATTGTTAGTGCGTTCACAAACATGTAAACTCACACACAAAAAGGACCCAGACCCGTAACAACTTTCTGCCATAAAACATGTATTTGTACCGTGCAGACATCGAACCCGCGAGACGCAGCGCAGTAACCGTCAAATAAACACTTAACAAATAACGCTGCGTCTTGGGATGCAAACATATATATACGGGTTTTTCGGTCCCGAATGTCGGTATGAATCGATAAAGATAGGTACCGATTAAACCACATTGAGAAACAGGTAAATCTGTATGTGTAAAACACTACACTAGCCAATGCTTAATCCCGTAAAACTCGGTCCAGGCAGTCTGTACTGACAAGTATAAACCTGTTTCTTTATAAATGAGCGCGTAAGAACACACGGAAGAATTATACCTGCACCGATCGGTACCGACCCGCACAGACTCGCCTGCACCGGTAACCTGTTTCTTTATGTTTGCACTCTTATACTACATATCAACAATAAAAGTTTCAGAATTTCCTCGCTTCAAATCAACAACGCGTTGAGGGCGCTGTTGCGACTTCCACGTTTTTGTAGTGCATCAGCAATGTTTGCTGAAGCGCGCACAGATGGCTTCGTAGGTATCTGGCGCAAAAAGACCGCTTCTTTCATAAGTCGGCTGCGTGGAAGTCGCCACAGCATCCTGAGTGCCATAACTAGTAGGCACGATTGTCCACTAATGTGGAAATTAGTACAGCGGACAAAGTCGCTGCTTACTATAACTTATTAATTACTGTAATAAGATGGATCTCAGTTATCTGATTAAATAAATTATATTATTATTATTAAATCGACCGATAGAACACCTTTTAAATTCCACAAACGAAACACCAAAAAAAAATAAACACGCCACGTCAAAATCCAATCAAATGTAACCTTAACAAGTAACCTCTCTCATCAAGTACTTCAAGACGTGAGATATCACGTTATACTTCGCTACGTCCAGGCCGTACTGGAGTATATTGTTCGCGCAGTACTCAGACATCGGGGCAACACAACTATTGTATACCAGTAACGCATACATCCATTTCTGTGTCGAATTGCTTGTTATAGGGCGCAATGGTCGCGGTTGACGGACTGGCGCGACCTTTTTTGCTGAATCGGGAAGCTTAGGATCTGTTGTTGAATCGGGAAGCTTAGAATCTGTTGCTGTATCTTTAGAGGTATCTTTCTCAGTTTCTTCAGTTATTGAGTGTAGTTCTTCTGACGTTTCGAATCTGAAGAGGGAAGGGAGGTATAGAGGATAGGGTTTTGTAGGGATGAGTAAGTGAGCGGACTTACCGTTTGTCGAAATATGATGGCGGCGTCGTGTCGAGAGATAACTCGGTGCTCGATGGCTGTAACAAATAATGTACTTATTATTTTTTTGACGAAAATAACTCGTAGCTTATTCTGACCGCACATCTGCAACATTTTTGTACACACAAACACACACATTTTTTCAGCTCACTTAAATTGCGTCTATTTTAAAGGACAAGAAACTTGAACTAACATTCACCTTTATTCGAGGTTCGTATCACACAGAACCCACAAGATGAAATGAACTCCCATTAGAGTGTGGTCATACTTGGTGAAATCCTCCTGGCAGGATGCTTAAATTAATTTAGGCAGCAATACACGTGTCTGTAGTTGGCTCACTTATATGGCAGTTACAGGCAAGCGTATCGCTTACTTTTAGGGCTATATTTCACCGAGACACCATGCCGGCGCGACTAGTCGCCGCTATCAACAAAGTGTATACAGCTCTTATAGAGTGTTACTTACCTGGTGTCCGTTTGGTTGCGCAATCAATTTGGTGGCGCGACCAGCTCAGACGTGTGTCGACTCTGGTGTCTAGTTTGGTAGCTTAGGACTATATTTCACCGGGACACCATGGAGTCATGATGTGCCGGTGGTATTTAGTCGTAAGGCAACATAGCTGTTAAAGGTATGTGAACTCACGTTATTCTCCTTATCCTCGCTGTCGGAAGACACGCGTCTGTTCTTGCAGACGTGCGGCGGACAGCGGCAGTTGGCGCCGCAGCCCTTGTCGGACTTCTGGCAGCCGCAGATCTTGGTGGAGCACGAGCCCTTGCACACGCAGTGCGGCGACCCGTCCGAGCCGCGCTTGGCGGCGCGCGCCGACGTGTCCGGGAGGGACATGTCGGCCTGCGTGAAGTTCATGGTGAGGCGGGAGCGCTGAGCCTGGGGAAGAACATATTTAGACAGGGTCAGTAAGCGGATGAGTAACAGGCGTCAGTGCTGGCGCCGAGAACTGACGAACTGAACTGCGGTCAGTAGTCTTTGTCTTGGTTTCTTCACAGTGCACATACGTTATCGTGGTCAGTAGGGAAAATGAATACGTGAAAACAGCAGAATAAATAACGATTTAATTATTTGTTGAAAAATCTTTCCATTCTACTGTTGAATGAGTTGAAAGAGATGATAGAAAAAGAGATGCCTACCTAAAAAGAAACTAATCTGGGTATGAAAATGGATAGAAGACAGAATAGAAACTGGAGACTCTGCTTTGTTATTAAAACAATTAAGACTTTAAGACTCTACGGAATTAATATTTTTTCCTCATTTAATTTACACGCCATTTTCGTAAAAAATTCACGCGAAGCGTATGTCACCCTACAACACAGCGTCAGTGACTGACCAAACACTGACATGACCGTTTAGACAAAATCAATGCCACTTTTCGTTGTAGTTTTATAACTCAAGAACGGGCTCACCTATCCAAACCAAATGTTTAGGCTTTGATCGGACTATTTAGTAGATGTTTTATGTGAAGTTTGGTAGGGTAGAGTAGAGTAGTGTAGAGTAGGATAAGGTAGGGTAGAGTAGGGTACAGTAGGGTGGAGTAGGGAAGAGCGGGAGCGAGGCCCACGGGTAATATTAGTATAGATAGATTATATTTTGGTTTGTAATGACTAAACTCAAAAACTATTTTTGTGCTGGCTAACCTGTATACGTTTAAAGAGTGGCGTAGCTCTCCAGTCAGGATCCTTGTCCCTGTCTTCGAACTCATCATCTTCCTCGTCAGTGGGCTCCACATACTCCACTTTGGGCTCCACCTTGGTTTCCACTTCCTCTTTCTTCGGCTTCCTCTTCACTTTCTTGCCTGCTGATCGCAGTTGTTCTAACTCATCTACTAGTTTTTTCTGTTGAGAGATTAATATGGTTTAGTAATCATTTGAATGTTAAAAGCTAAACCGAAAAAGAGATTTACATACGTTAACTAGTTTATACTTTATTGGCTGTTAGAAAAAGTGTCAATTTATATGTTGGATTTACTTTTCTATAAAAATCTCACTGAGAACAGTAAGTCTATAATGTATTTTCCCAAAACTTTCTTGTTAAACCATAGCATAGCAAGCATAACATAATCAGCCTTAAAATGTTCCCACGGCTGGGACTCGGGCCTCCTCTCTAAGAGGGAATGGGCACGTAATCCGTCACAAGTCTTCGAATGTTCGGTTCTAGAACATGACTGTTTTGTCCCAATGTTTTCCTTCAGTTTTGAGAACAGTGGTGATAAAATAAATTACAATGCGCCTGGCTGGGTTTGAACCCGCGACTTCTAATTCGTAAACTAATGCTGATCTGTAAATCTGTGTGTAAATCTCTCTAAAATTTCTTCTTTTCATATCTCGTACGTTTAATATTTAATATGACAGGCCAAAATTTCATAATCGAGTTCCCATACATTCCCTTACTCTTTCCTCCTGTCTCTACATAATCTAACTACGACATAAAACGCGCATGTCATAGTCTAAACCGACTTTAATGCTAAAGCAATAGGGTTCACAATCATACATTTTCCTCCTCGACTTGTTCCAATTTCTCCTGCTGATACTGTATCACGTTCTGTAGGTGTTTGCACGCTTCACTCTTGTCACCTTTGCCGACTACACCGCGTTGTAGTGCCACCAGGGCCGACAACTAGAAAAAAAAATTTCAATAATTAGTAAAGAGTAAATATTTTCTAGGGAGTAAATATGAGCCAATCAGAAGTTTTACCTTCTGTCAACCTAAAGAGCTTTCTCAATTCCCATAACTAGTTAATAGGTAGCCAAAGAGGCCACATCTTAAGGTGAGTGCAAGAAATAAATGGGCACTCGGAAGGAAAGCAAAACCATTTATTTGAATGTAAGGTAGCAATCTGCTTAGAAATTAAAACATTTTATAGAAAAAAATGTGCACCACGTCCGCGTAAAACGGCCTAACGCTCAGCAAAATACAGTGGCCTCATGTATAAAGCGATGAATCCACCATACTGGTTTTCAGAGTAGGCCTAAGACCGTAGTAGTTGGTTCACCACATTGACTACGAAGCTTGGTAGATCTCTTTGGGACATATTCTAAACCAATTACGAAGCCAGGCAGATCGCTTAAGATAATCAGATAATCCAATTAGCCACAGTACAACTATCGGCACGAATATTGAGCGCTCGGCGTCAGAGTGGGGATCGCTTTGCGCACTCCATACATTAGCGAGCCAATCGTCGTCGTCGTTGTTAGATACATGCAGCAAAACGCAGGGAACGAATCACGAGTAACGTCTATGACACGGTGGCGCGGCGAGCCAATTACTGGCGCTCAAGATCCGTTCCGGTAATTGTACCTACGATTGTGGAGCTATGTCCGGAATGCTTACCTTTTGTCGTTCTCACTGATACAAAATAAACGCTAACTAAGTCAATGTGGCTAGATTTTGGTTAAAAGAACCACTCTTTATAGTGATCTCTCTCTATCACTCAGTGGTTTGCTGGGCAAAACCTCAACTTTAATTGCTTATGTTCTTGAAACTCTATTTACAATATATATTTTTAACTTGTTTTGGCGTAAAATAAAAAATTGAGAGGAAAATTTAATTTTAGGATCATCAATACGACGAAGAAGATGGATGGGATTTCGTAAGATCAGAATATGACTGGGCTGATGAAGGCGCAAGGTAAACCAAAATTGTAATCTCAAATCTATGCAAACTTTCTTACCTTCTGTTCACTCTGCAGTTTCACCATAGCCAACTGCCTCTCAAACTCAGCCTTGCTATTCTCAAACTCCATAGCGAGCCTATCGTGTGCTTCCTTGACCTCCTCGTATCTTGCTTGGAAGCCCTTCTCGCTTTGATTGGTCAGCTCTCTCTTAGCGTCCACTAGCAACTCGAAGAGGCACTTCAAGGCTACTTTGGCCTCTAGCATGGATTGAATGTTGTCCCATTGTGTGCGGGATTTGTTTTCTGTAAAATGACAATAATAATTTTGTTTTACAGAATGACATAAATTGAAGCTGAAAATTCACAATAGAGAAATAATTTAGGGCGTTCAGTAAGGGGTGCAGGATTGTTCGAAAGAGTTCAAAAGAGAACTGAAGGTACACGGGTGTTTTTTAAGGTGGTTCTATTAGGACGAGCGGACAGCGAGCCACCCGTTGCTCATCGTCCGCAAGCTCGCGCCTACGGTCCGAGATCGCTCTGTGGTTCCTGACGTCCGGGGCGTCTTCAGTCGCGGCTGTTCTGGCGTGATGATGTACGTTCCCTCATTCTTGCAGCTACTTCTTTCGCTAGCATTATTGCTTCGCAGTAGGACACCGTATGCTCCACCGTGTCCTCCGAACGATCCGCGCAAAAGTGGCACACAAGCTTTCCGCCTAAATCCGAAACAAGCATTTCCCGATCTTACCACGTCCAGTGAGACCCAAGAAAGACAGGCGGATTGTATTAATTAAAAGTCGGACAGTCTGACACGAGTTTTGTGTAACCCGCTGCACAAAATAGATAGGTACAGAAGACAATCTCATGTATGGACTTCACTTATTATACCTACGCTCGGTGGGCGCACACTAATGAGCGTTTGAGCCGGAACTATTCGACGAGTGATCCGAGACGCGACCGAGACATCTTGTCAAGCTCGAGCGCGCTTTGTATGTAGATTGACTTCTGTATCTATATATTTTGTGCCCGCTGTAACTGCTGATAATGGATAAGTTTCTGTTCAGATACATTATATTTCAAATTCGAAGTATGAACATAACTGCTGAAATGAAGATAATGTCCACCCTTTTCGACCACAAACCTTGATCAGCCGTCAATATCTTCTGCTGCAGGTCTGAAATCTGCGCCTTACGCAGTGCGAGGTCATCTTCTAGTTCTGCTATCTTCTTCCTGTTGGCTTCTTCGTCTGTGCTGTTTCGCAGATTCTCTATCTGCTCAGTTATCCAGGCCCTGTAGACAACAGATGTTAGCAGTCAGAGGCGTAGCTTGGACTAATTTAGACGTGGGTGAAGGCACATCAGCTAGGCTTTTTCTATCCTTATATTATAAAGAGGTAAAGTTAGTTTTTTTTTAATTTTTCTTTGTAGGAAGTAGTCTTTGAAAGTACCCCTGAGTTTGTTTCGGTGTTTCTTCTCAGGGTAGTCAGCTAGGAAATACCGGCCTCATACAGTTTCAATGGGCGAAAAAAAAATTGACGTGTAAAAGTGTTTTTATAAAACCTACTTGCTAAATAAAGATCATTTATCATTTACTGGTCCGACTGTATTTTTTTTTTCGCTGATAGAAAGCTGCTTTATTCTTCAGTGACAGACGGCTATATTTTATGAACGCGGGCGAGTCTGCGGGCTAAAGCTAGTCTTTTATTTATAAATTCGAAAACGAGACAGTGACTGCAACCCAGTGTTCGAGCACATTGTCGCTTACCATCAGGTGAAATAGTGGTCAAACGCTAGAAGGCGCTGAATTTATAAACTATTTTTCTATGCATCACCCAAAGGTTGCCTGGCAGAAAATGCCTAAGGCATCAAGTCCACCTCTGTACTTTAGTGTGCATAAAGCATTTAAAATAAATAAATTAAACATTTTCAGTTAAAATGAAACGGAAAAAATTGAACGCCGACATCGATACTTGGGCAATTTGCAATCGTGAATACATGCAATGTAGTTTTTTTTTTTTTTTTTGTAACGCATTGCTGATCCGTAGTTCCGTGTGTTATGTTTATGCAAGACTAGCTGTTACCCACAACTTCGTTCACGTAGAGTTTTGCGACTGTGACTCTTGGAGAGTTATGAACCGTCATTGATTGATTGATTTTTTAAAGGTTTCATAATATTTTGTAAATTGCATAAAATAAGATCATATTCTAATTGTTTACTAACTAGTTTTTAGGTTAATTATTTACCTTTACAAACCTTTCACAGTGATCTTATTGTTAACTATTGTGTTATTTCATAAGTTCATAAAAAAAGAGTATTAAATCTTGAGGCACAAAAAAAATCTCAGCACTGACTTATTTACATATCTCCACTATTTAATTTACACAAAGTAATGCGAATCGATTGCAGGCTAAAAATGTATGTTACTAACATTTGTATTAATTAATTTTATTAGTTTTAAATTGTGGGTAATTTGTTTTTGTAATAGTTACAGCGAACCGCCGTTAGTATTGATTCTATCTCTGCCTCCTATTCAAACAACTTAGGATCTTACCTGTATTCCATTAACTCTTCAAGCGACTTCTCAGCCTCCACAATACTGAGGTGGACTTCCAACTCCTGCTCGATGTACTGCTGCACAGCACCGGCCTTCACGTTGCCTTTAGCACTACGCTTCATTTGAGAGAACTTTTGGCGTTCCAGGGCTTCCTGTAGTTAAGAATACGATTGATAAACTTGATTGATTTCTGTTACAGATATGTTGACAGAGCCGTCCGGACCGAACCCAAGTCGTCGATGGCGCATGTTTCCACACGCGCCTCAAGGAGATGTAAGCAAAACCGTAGGGACCCAGCAGGATCGAAGCCTACTGGGGTCATAGGTTCGCTTCTGTACAGAAAACTCAAGAGTCCTGAGATGCAAGGTAACAAACATAGTAGTGGATTTTAGTCAGTAAGAGTCTGACTAGCCCTCTCGCTCCGACCAAGGGCGGGAGAAGTCATTTAATGATTTCCAGAAGTGAACCCATGGCTCCAGTAGGCTTCGATCCTGCTGGGACCCTACGGTTTGCCGACATCTCCTTGAGGCACGCGTGGAACAGTACGCGCCGTGGACGACTTCGATTTGATCCGGACGGTTACCGTACGGTCGGAAGGCGAGCTAGCTATTGCTCGCCGCCCGCAAGCCCGCGCCTACGGTGGCCGAAAATCGGGATCGAGATCCCGGCGGTTGGGGCGTGCGGGCCGCTCTCTCGCGCGATCACGTACTGCCTCCTCCTTTGCTAGCATTACTGCTTCGCAGGAGGCGACCGCCTGCCACTCCACCACGCTTCGGACTATGGCCTGGACCAAAGCCCCGGCGCGATACAACGTTGCCGCCGATCGTCCCCGCGAGGACACGGCGGTGCTCTGTCCAAGCAGGGTTCACCTCTACCGTATGCTCCACGACACCCAAGCGTTACTTCCGCACGAATCCGGTGCAGAAACTTCCCGAACTGACCATGCTCGATGAGAAGCTGCGTCATGCGGAAGCAGTCGCAGTTCCAGCCACACCTCAAGAAAAGGACTTACCGCCATAATTATGACGTGTCCTGAATTATGACTCCTGCCATCTCCTGTCACACAATGTCACACTTCATCGACCCCCTCCGTACCTATTAGCATGTAACGTAATTTATTGATGGTATATGCTCAGACTTACCTTGAGCCTCTTGTTGACGGCGACGGCCTCCTCCATCTTGCGCTTGAGCACGTTCTGCTGCTTGGCGTGCAAGTTCTCCATCTTGGCCATGGCGGTGGCGCGCTTGCGGTCCTCGTTACGCAGGCGCAGCATGGCGCGCTCGTTGTCTGCCTTCCACTTGCGGAACTTCTCGCTTTCTTCGCGCATTTGTTTTATAATTTTAACCTGGGGAATTACAACGTGTTTTATTAATATCTTTGCATATAGTTTTTTTTTTAATAAGAATGTTAACAAATTTGTTAGCATAGCATCAGCAATCAGCCTTTTTAATGTTCCCACAGCTGGGACTCAGGCCTCTTCTCTAGGAGAGGGAATGGGTCGTAATCAAATACGCGGGCCCAGTGCGGGTTGATGAATGTCACAAGTCTTCGAATATTTTGGTTCTATGCCGGTTTCCTCACGATTTCCTTCACCGTTTTGAGAGCTGTGGCGATGAAATAAATTACACAAAGTAATGCACCTGGATAGGTTTGACCTACAACTCGTAAGTCAGGATTACCATTATTCCAATGACCGTTATTCCAAGTTTATCTTGCGCCTACCTTATTAGCAAATAACAGAACATACCTTAGTAGCCTTCATCGCCTGTAACTCAGCATTCAACGACGCAATCTTGGCTTCATTCTTCTCCTTAGTCTTGATGATATGAGCCTGTTGTTGGCAAGTCTTCTTGAGCTCTGATATCTGTTGTTCAAGACTTGAAACCTTCGTGCGACGTTCCTCGTGAGATGGGTCTTTGCTCTGGGGAGGAAATGGTTTATGACATAAAGCCTTATTTATTTCACTCGAAAAATACACAGTACAAAATTCGATATTGCGGAATAGGTACAAATAGTTACCGCAGTCCTAGAAAGCAAAAGGCAACCGGAAGGAACACAGATGGGTTCTAATCAGTAAAAGTCTGACATACCCTCTCATACCACTCTGGAGAAAAGAATGGGTTACTTGATTTCTCACAACAAAAACAAAAAAGGCATGCTTAATGCATCGGGCAGTGCTTGACAGCGATCCCACCTGATGGTAAGCAGTGAAGCAATTGTTGATGGTGAGACACACCAGTTTATGAGCCTATTCACTCTAGCCTTGAAGACATCTAAATTATAATCGGATGGAAATACCGTTTTTTTTAATTATTGGCTTGCGTTTGACCACCATTTCACCTGATGGTAAGCGATGATGCGGTCGACGATAAAGCACGCTTGCCTAGAAGAAACCTATTCACTCTCGATTTAAATAAATTACACAAAGTAATGCGCAAGGGTAGGTTTGGACCCGCGACTTACAATTCGTAAATCGGGGCCGTTACCACTCGACCACCACTGTTCTATGTAAAGCCTACCCTAAAATCCTTACCTTAGTCTGCTTCAACTGCTGCAGCAACTCGTCTCTCTCCTTCTCCAGGTGCGCGATCTTCTCCTCGTTGTCTCGCAGATTCTTGTGGCTCTCCAACATGTCCTTGTTGTTGGCGAGGATCGCTTGCACCACGGACGCCTTGATCGCCATCGCGCGGTTCAGTTCTTGAAGCTCTTGGTTTAGGGCCACCTGGAGATTGGGAAATTGGGTTTAAATCCTGTTGAACTTGTATTTGGCTATTTTACTTTTTAACCGCCTACGACCTGACAAACACTCGCGTATATTCCAACAGGGCCGCACACCTTCTGTCACTTTTGGGGATTGAAGAGCTAAACAAGATGGAGTACCCAATAGTACGCGAAAACACTTCAGACCAATCTCGCGTTTATTCCGCCAGGTTCGCATAACCACGACCAAATACTCCATCTCCTCAGCTTTTCTTTCACCTACGGGGATTGAAGAGCTAAACAATATGGAGTACCCAGTCGCAACTGACCACCCTGGCACCTATTTGCCAGAAAAAACACTCTTCGGACCAATCCAACTTGATGGTAAAAAAATAAACTAAGAATTACTCCAATATTCTAAGCGAGTTTACAAACATATAAACTCACATACACAAGACACCCAGACAATATTTTTTCTGTATGGGTACTGAACCCGTGATACATAGTACAGTAGTCAATGGCTCAACCAATGCGCCAAATATCTTAGGTAAAGGGATATACGGATACAATTAGCTCTATTTAACAATATTGCTAAGGTAACATAGTCTGTCTAAAAAGTCAACCGACTTGGGAATTTTGTATATTATTTAATTATTTAAAAAATACTTATATTCGATACTTTTTATAAGTTTCTTCTATTAGTAAACAATGATCAATATCTCATAATCAACCTTGATTGTTGAACCAGCGTTCACTACATCAGATTTCATTTTACCCCAATAAATACCCAAGTCGGTTGACTTATTAGACAGACTCTAATAATATTAATTTTTTTGGAACAAAACCATAAATCAAGTCTTAGTAACTAGAACAGGGACAGTTAATTTAATGAAACATAGCCTACTGTCTTCCAAACTAAGCAAAAACCTGTATCTTAGGAGACAGTAGATATATTAACAAGGTGCTAAGGTACCGTACCTGTCCCATTGCTCTCTTCTCCTCTTCTAGCACAGCTTGGTCCTCGTTCAGTGGCATCTCATCATCACCTTTATCATGATCACCATCACTAACAAATGACAACTTAATCTCATGATCTATCAACTCTTCATTACTCTTCAAGTTAACTGACTGTAGATCTTCTAAACGAGTCTTTATTTCTTTCAAATAGTCCACAACCGTCGTCTTTTGATGCTCATCATCTTTGTCTGTGGTATTCAAATTCTCTATGGTCTGATTACACTGTTCCGTCAGCTCGTTTAACTTCCGTTCTATCTTGTCTTTGGCTGCTTCAGCAAGTAACGCCTTTTCACATAAATTCGTGTTTTCTATCAACATATTACTCAAATGTTCTGTAACTTGTTTGTGTTTTTTTAATAATTCGGAGTATCGACCTCTTTCTCTTTCTAATTCTTCTTGGAGCTGTTCGTTGTTCTGTTCGGAGACGGTCGGCATTTTGCCGATTAATTGTAGCCTTAGTTCGTTTACTAAGTTGTTCAACCTAAACACGGAAGCAGACTCGTTAATGTGAATATTTACTTGTAAAAACAGCGAAGTGTCGCATACATCTCATCTTTCCCTAGCATTTTTATATTAATTAATAGTTCCAGACGTTTTCCTTCTTCAGAAAAAAAATTGAAAACACAATTGCAACGCCAACTACCGGGACCAATTGTACTATCAAACCATCCAGGGACCCACTCACATATACACACAATATTTTATCCAAATCGGCCAAACCGTTAGGAGAAAATAGGTGACAAACACACATACCAAAGAATATCATAATATAAAGAAGATATTGCAACAGCTTCAGTTTTATCTATACAGGTTTATTTGTAAAACACTGACCACCTTGCAGGACTGTATTACTAACACATAAACAACAACTTTTGTCCTTTGACTTTTTACAAAACATAACACATTTATCAAAAACAAACCTTCAAGACCTTACGTTGTTCTATCTAACACATTTCAACTCTGTATTTTGCTGTATCTACTTACGGCTCCCAACTTGACGCATTGTTCTCGTAATAATAGTAAGCAAGCTTCCGAAAGATTGTAATTACACCTAGCAAACATTCGCATCATTTCCGTGCACTTGAAATTAGAGTATTGATACACAACAATGTAAAGATCCGAATTGAGATGAGATTGAGATGCCGAATTTTGCTACAGCAACACGTATGACGGGACGCAAGCGCATCAATGCGACTGACCGACTAGTGAGGGTCATCGCCCGTAAATAGGTCAAGTTCATGTTCAACTACCCTCCGCTATTGAACTATCGCTTACTTCGCAAATACTTCGTAATATTTAGAACGTTCAATTTAAATATTTTTATTTTTGTATGAACATCTAATGAACCAAATAATGACAAATTTTTAAAAGTCATAGAACAAAAGTTGTTGTTTGTGATGTTCTTAACTAGCACCTAAGAGGTTGCTAGTGTTTATATTTATATTATATTATTATTTATTATTATATTATATTATTATATTTATCACCACTGTCAGCTAATAGACGCTATTTTTTGTCGAGCCGGAATATTCGGCACATTTTCGGCCGAAACCAAACCTTCAGTCCCTATAAATTACTACGAAACTGAGTAATTCCTAAACCAAGGACTCAAGAACCAGCTTTTCAATATCATGGACTATTCTATTGACTTACCTAACAATCTCAGCAGCCTTAGCATCCTGGTTGATGATAGGTTTGTTGCGTATCCTCCTCGCTCGGTCTGCGTACCGCAGCGTAGACACTGTCTCGTCCAAGTTGTAATCGGCTGGGCTTACACAGGCTACCATCAGGGTAAGGGAGTTGCCACCTAAACTGTCTGGAAGGATAAAGAAAATTGTTTGGTATTAAAATTGTAGTCAGCAATAAATGCCAAGTCAATCTAGGTCATCAAAGTCCCTTAATGGACTGAATAAATTAACAGACTTGGTATTACATGTATTTCACAACTTTTTATGGTAGAAGATCTGAGTGATTGTGAGCCTTGGTTTTTTTCCAAGTTATGTTTTTATTGGCATATTGTTGTTTTTATTGGCATATTGTTGTTTTTATTGGCATATTTTTGTTTTTATTGGCATATTTTTGTTTTTATTGGCATATTTTTGTTTTTATTGACATATTGTTTTACTATAGCTAGACTGACGTGAATGTAAAAAAAAAAATTCACGGACTATGCCCGCGAATTATATATTTTTTTTTTTTTTTCATTTTTGCTAGTTTAGCCAATGTAAACTGTCTTACTTCTGCATCCCTCGACTCCTTCCACCTTTTGCAATTCAAAGCTTCTTCTTTTCAATCGTAGCGAAATCTGCTTAGTTCGTGCGTCTGCCACAAAATCGTGGCAGAATTTTTTTTTTTTTGTTAATTTGTATATGTCGGAGAATTGAATCCCACTACCGAACGCTAGCCTGACGTAGGTAACACGATTAGTCGTACTAGGACGCGACCGTTGGAAGGGCGCGCATTGTATGATCGGAGCTCGCGCTGAGGGGACGTTTCTGTTCGAATGTTATTATGATCTTATGTTAAGGGCCAAGCGCCCGAAAAGTGCAATAAAACAGTGATTTTCTGAGGCCTACTCCTCCGTAACGGCTAATTCAATTGGTTTGAAAAAAAAAAATGTTTATTATAGATTCATGAACAATAATATCAACATTAGATTTTTTCGTGCAATTAATACTTTTGCACAAAAAAAATATTTAGCAATTTCGCAACTTTTCCCTACTCCTTCGAACGGCTTGGATCTTTAGAAACATTTTTACACATAAAAAATGGTGGTTAAATATTCTTCAAAGTGAACATTGCATAATGTAAATCAATCAATATCTCGCAGAGAAAATTGATTTAAAGCGCTTTCCGGGCGCTGCTGGCCGCAAATATATGCACAGATTTGCGTACTGCCGCCTAGGCGAGTGCTAAGAGTTGCGTTCACATAATTTCGGTCAGATGGTTCAAGGGACTATACGCCATAATAAGACGATGTTCAGTTATTTCGCTTAGTGGTTATTGCTTGTGGCTACCCACTATGTCAAAACCCTGTGCAAGAGAGAAGAACTTTAACAACATGTGACCATAAAAAAAAGTGCCGTGACCTACCCCACGGCGGCATATAAAATAGTGTTAATTGACTGCGATTCCACCTGATAGTATACAGATTCGTTTCCACAGACAATAATAAAACCCTCAACTAACCTTGCAAGAGCCTAGTAAGCTTGCTATCTCTGTAACTGATAAAACTTCTATTAGTTCCATCTCCCAAAGCTGAGATCACATTGCCGAGTGCCAGTAGACCCTGATTGATCTTGACGCCTTCCTTCAAACGTTCACCACTCGCTTTTGTCTTCTTTATACGCTCGGAACCTGCTAAGTCGACTAAGTGGAACTTTGATGTCGTTGCTACGTTTCTGTGGACGAAACAGTATAGTTTATAATGTCATAATTGGAAAATCGAGAGCAGCTTAAATATAGGAAGTATACACTTTCCAACAAAAAAAAAGAAATTTTCAAATCGGTTGGCAAGTGACGAAGTTATTCGCGAAAATACATTAAAAAAATACAAACATCCGAATTGAGAATCTCTTCCTTTTTTAGAAGTCGGTTAAAAACAACTTTTATGGCTTTTTACAAAACAACCAAAAACGAACTTTCAAGATTTCGTTGTTCTACCTGCCACATCTCAACTCTGTATTTTGCTATATTTGCGTCATACAAACGGGCAGAGAAGAACGACAGAGGCGTCCTTCTCTGCCCGTATGTATGACACGACACAAGTGCGTACAGCTAAGGAATGGAATTCCCTGCCGGAGTCTGTGTTTCCTGATAGCTATAACCTAGGGGTCTTTAAGTCAAGAGTGAATAGATTGCTTCTAGGCAAGCGTGCTCCATCGTCGGCCACATCATCGCTTACCATCAGGTGAGATTGTGGTCAAACGCGAGCCTATCCATTATAAAAAAAAAAAAGTGCATCAAGTACCCCCCCCCCCTCCCATCCCCACTCTCCACCACTATTGTACTATCGATTGCTTCGCATAGACTTCAATTTTTATTTATTATTTATTCATATATACACACACAAAATTTAAAAAAAATTGTGACTATAGTAACATAGTACTTTGAGGTTGCCAGTGTTTTACAAATAACCCTGTATAATCAGATGGCACAATATATGGCATAATTAGAACTTTACACTGCTCCATAATTTTCCCACTGCCGACACCTTCCCTTTTACAAAAGGAATAATCCACCATGCAAGCTTTGAGCGGGTACATGTGACATATGTTTTTCCGTACGACCTTTGCCTTCACCGTTTTTAGAGAGGTAATGAAATCTGTAAAACTCTTAACTTAAATAAGATAATTGCCATATGTTAGTCTCGTTAAGGGCTTCTTCACACGTACCACAATCACACCATGACCACAACCGCACCACGTGGTCGGACGTATATTTCGTATTCAAAATAATTAGGACTATTCACCTATGTACCACATTTTTCAGTCCTTATCGACTGTGATACATACCACATTTTTCAGTCCTTATCGACCGTGATACGTACCACATCGCAACCACCAGCGACACTGCCACATCCACATCTACATATTGTTGGTACTACAATGCAACTACAAAAAGCTGCAGCGACACTATTCATACGTAACCACTGCTTGACAGCATTTTGTCGTTGCGACGTGGTGTGGTTGTGATACGCGTGAAGAAACCCTAAAACTCAAAAATGAAGACATATTACTCACTTGTCAGTCCTGCTCTCCTTATAGATAACGATAGTGAAGACAGCGTGGCTCCGACTGGAAGCCTGGTTCATGGCTGTAGAGCCTGTCACTCTGCCTGATGACCCTCGCTCGAGGACCATCATGGTTTCCATGGTTGATGTCACTGGTAGCTCTGTTATACCTGGAAGTGAAAAGTATTGGGTTAAGTCTATTTGTCATTTTCTATCAGATGTGGAAAGTTGCTCAAGAAAAATATGGAACAAGTAAGACAGACCCAGATGTCTTCCTTAGTAATTGGTAAAAAATTACAGAGAACCAGGAACAAAAGTGGAAGAAATAAATGGAGGGAAGCTTTTGCCCAAAACTGGGAACAGTTGCCCAGCAAAATTTTTTGACAGTAATGATTTTAAGTTAGGAATTAAATTCATTTCTCATGCAGGCAGTCAGACAAATACTAGGATGTTCTATGCAAATGTCAAAGCATATCATTAAAAAAACCGGCCAAGAGCGTGTCGGGCCACGCTCAGTATAGTGTTCCGTAGTTTCCCGTCGGTCACAAAAAGTGTACCCACTTACGAGTTTAAAAAAATGCTTGCATATACGATTATACTACAAACTTAGTCCAGAAATTATTTTGTAGAACCTATTTGTCTTTTTGTACAAAAACTGTTCTTTCCATCAAGTTCAAAATGATTTTCCTAGAAAGTCCTTATAAAGTTCTACTTTTCAAATTTTTTTCATATTTTCTAAACTTATGGTTCAAAAGTTAGAGGGGGGGGACACATTGTTTTTTAATTTTGGAGCGATTATTTCCATTATCAAAAAATGATTTTAGTAAACCCCTATTCATTTTTAAATACCTATCCAACGATATATCACACGTAAGGGTTGAAATTTAAAAAAAAATCACTTCCCACTTTACATATAGGGGGGCTACCCTAATAAAACATTTTTTTCCAATTTTTATTTTACCACTTTGTCGGCGTGATTGATATACATATTGGTACCAAATTTCAGCTTTCTAGTGCTAACGGTCATAGAGATTCAGCAAGGACGGACAGACAGACAGGCAGACATGGCGAAACTATAAGGGTTCCTAGTTGACTACGGAACCCTAAAAATGAGTTTCTAAATTAAATTGTGTGTATTTCCTCATATGAAACTGAAACCTCAATCTCACCTCAACTGATGGAAAGCGATGATGATATAATTTTCAAGATTATTTGTTTACTTTTTGAAGTTTTATCAGCTTTCACTAAAACAGAAAAAAATAAGCGAAAACATTTACCTGGTAAAATAACTCCCTTATTAATATCTTCCCTAATCTCTATAATACTGTGTCCCCTCTCCTTGCCGGAGAGTAAATCGTAGCACTGTTCCTGATAAAGCTCCATGAAGGAAACATTCACTTTGAATATGAACTTGTCCTCATGTGTCTCTATGAAGTCAAATATGTCTGCTACGGCTTGAGGTATTACACCTGGAAAACAAATGAGATAGATAATGCAAAGAAAAGATGCAGTTGAAATCACAAGGGCATGCATCTGCATCTTTTCTTTCTGCTACTTCCTCCTACTTCCTGATATCCAACTTCTTATCAGATTTTCCAGACTGGCAACCACACATCAAAAACTCACAGTAGTATAGTCTATTATAACTTGTAATAAAAAAATCATATATGCGATGCATGCTTGAATTACAAATAAGTTATTTTATTTCATTTCAATAAAATTATGATACACATTGCATACCTAGTTTAGTGGAGTCACCATCAGACCCAGAATAGTTGGTCCCCATTGTGTAGGTCTTGCCAGATCCAGTCTGGCCGTATGCTAATATTGTTACATTGTACCCTGAAAATAAGAATATTTAATTATGTATAAAAGTTCTTTATTCAAAATAGCTTTTGCCCATGGCTTCACCAGTATACATAAAATATAGCTTATGTCACTAGCTTTCTATCAGTAAAAAATATTGTAATCAGACCAGTACATACTTCCAGAGATTACCTCCTACAAACAAAAAATCAAACTTACTTCTTAACCTTTCAATCGTGGAATTTACAGACACAATAGAAAGACAATAGGTGTGCGAACGCCGGCATTCGCTTGGGGTTTAATGAATTAATGTATAGAACCTGACACCGGCCTGAAAAATGCAACTAACACCCTAAGAAAACTTTAATTTTAGGAGCTACTCAGGCACTTTCACTAAAATATTATCTATTTCGTTAAAGCTCAAGCAACCAGCATTCACACTCTCAATGACTTTCTGTTGTGTCACTAATTACGATTTTCGAAAGTTTAACCAAACATTAGCTTACCTTGAAAAAGCTTCCCAATGAGACTTTTAACTGCAGTATCATAGAACTCTTGCTGAGTTATGTGCTGTGGAAACACATGATTGTATGTGAACGCCAAGTCTTTTATTTGGACCTGTGGCTGTCCAGGCACAACTTCAATACACTCATCACATCCTCTATCCGTCTCCAGTTGCATCAACGGCCTAATTCGAAGTGCAACTTGCACTGTGTCAATAGTGCCCTTGTTGTCAGACTCTACCATCTTGAAGTCAATTGTTTTTCTATAAAAAAAACACCTCTCCTCTTCTATATCAACAACAAATCTCGCATGTCCCTCGTTTTCTTGCTTTTCGGGATGACCAGGGAACAGTCAGTTGTCAGATTTTATATTTTTATGTCCAGTTCGTGGCTTCCAGTTTCATCAGGCCTGACATTGGTGTCAATTACTGTAAAGAGGTTTGATAAACACTTTATTATGATCATAAATCGGTTAAAACGTAATAAACAGCATGAATGATTTATTATCTTGGCTTCTAACTATTTTTTTTTTCAGTGTTGTATCAACAGATCTTAGAAAGTTTCTTGAAAGCGGAAAAACTTTGTAAAATGCGAGGGTCATCTAAACGATAACTTACCATAAAACTAAATAAAGCCAAATACAAGAATAACAAAAGTCAACACACAAAACGGTTATTTCAGTGATTATAATCAACTTTTTACTTTCAAAAAGTAGCAATCACGACGATCACGACAATAAACGTTCAAAAATACAACGGTTCAGGATCAACGACATATTCAAATTTAGGGTTACCACACATAAAAATCATCAGAATTAAAAAACCAAATCATTTTAAATTGTCTATGCCAAAGAGTTTTGGAGTTTTAAATTCGATCGTTTCGTAACAATCGACCACAATAATCGTCTAAATTAATACTTGAATAAAATTGTCAGTTGTGTTTAGTTTTTATTCATTATTAGCTGCTGCCCGCAACTTCGTACGCGTCAATTTTTGTAATTATGATCGCGATTAAGAAGTTTTTAAAAGAATATATTTTATAGTAGGTATTTCTGCGTAAACGATATTTTTAGTTTTATTTTCTTGTGGCAGAAGAACTTACTGATTTTCTTCGCTCTTGACAACGCGACATAATTATAGGTAGAATATAAGTTGGCCGTCTGTGTGAAAAGCAGTCTTGACCTATGATTTGTTAATTGTTACGGCAAAAGATAACATTACGGGAAATTGAATTCTTTTTTTTTTTTAACTAAAAGGTAAATCATTTGGAATCATTGGGATGTGAGGTCTGCTGTACCAGTCAAAACTATTGCAACGATCACGTTATTGCGGAGACATTTGACTGAAGTCGGGTCCCGTTACATGTAGTTTATGATTTATAAGTAAAATTTTTGGTGCACCTATTTTTAACGTGCATGTGGGGGAAGGCCACTCGGGTTTAAAGAATCAAGAAACTCTTGTGGGTAATGGACCTATAACTATATCTCCTGGAAGTAAGTAACTACATTTCCTGGAAATTTAGTTATAATTAGGTCGTTAATTTCGTCAACTGTTTCTAGTCGCCAATATTGCCCTTTGACACAATCATCTATTGATAATCTTTTTTTTCTGTTTCGACGATATCAGGGTAAACTTTCGATATTAAATCCTCAATGTTAATCACTCTTTCTCCCTTTCGAATGTCTTAAGTTACACTGTCCGACATAAGGTAATTGTCTTTCTATTGTGTTTCTAATTACGACAATCAAAGAGTTAAGGCGATTACACGGCCATGCACCAGTGCTGCTGCGTAGTGCTGCTTGTAAGTGTCTCCGTTTGTATAGAAAACACGCACAGTCCAACACACTGAAAATGCATATACGCGCGTTCATGCAGATCACGCATCTACATGTGGAGAAACATGCACTCACACGCGTGGGTGCGGGGCGACACGCAAGGTATGAATCAGTGAGTCCCGTAGTACCGTACTTGATTTTGTTTGAAATGAGTGCGTGCCTGCGTGAATTAACAAAACGCACATACGCGCGTGAGTGTGTAAAAAACCCGCACGATGATGCAGATCTGCAGTCCTGCAAGTACGCGTTTTCACGCGCTACGTAGCGCGGCGCGGGGCAGTGTGATAACCGCCTAAATCGCGATCAATTTCAATTTTATTTTCAAAATGAAGTACTTTCCCGTCTCCTATTAAAAGTAACTTTGGAAGAAAATTTGTACCACCTTCCCCCAAATGTGCTCTTATATTCGTAGATAGTTTTAAGGTATATGAAAATTTTGGTAATAATTAATCAACAACACATTTATTTGGATAAGGATTAATAATAACATTAATATGTTGATAAAACTCTTTGGCAAATAATTGGCAATAGTGCATTAATTTTGACCAAAAGGTTATTATGAGTTAATCTTAAAAGATAGACATATACTGTCGCGGACATTTTTCTTTAGATCATTTAAAAGAAATCATTCTTTCTCACATATTTTTTGGGTAACTTGAACCGTTTACGGAGCGCACGCAACGGAAGCCCTAAAATACAAATAATTTTCTCCGTTTTTGTGACATTTTTCACTGCTCCTTCGTTCATAATGGTCACAGCGTGACGTTATATAGCCTAAAGCCTTCCTCGATAAATAGACTATCTAACACAAAAAGAATTTTTCAATTTGAACCAGTAGTTTCTGAGATTAGCGCGTTCAAACAAACAAACTCTTGAGCTTTATAATATTAAATATAATAATAATAATATACTAGCTGTGCCCCGCGGTTTCACCCGCGTTTTTCTCGTTTCCGTGGAAATACCGAGATAAAATATTGCCTATAATTGCCTCCCTCAATAAATGGACTATTGAATATTTAAACAGTTTTCATATCAGATCAGTATTTCCCAAGATAACCGCGTTCATAAATGTATTATTATACATCAAGAATCCCTTACCAATAAACTACTATGACTACTATGACTATGACTATTTATTATACTCTTCAAAGATTATACTTACAATCATCACCAAATATATCTCGAAAAAGATTATTACAGGATTTTATGTTGATAAAAAACTCTATGGCCCATAACTCATTAAAAGGTACCAACTCTTAACATCTTACACACGTGATAACTTTTAAACGAAATATCCGATTGAGATGAAACAAAAAGCATTTTACTTCTACATAAATACTCTTGATAACATAATGCTTAATTTCGATAAAGATTAATATTACGATACATATTTAACGTAGTTTTTTTTCTTCAGACGATTTAATAATTATTTTGAACACAAAATCGGTTATTGTGATTAAACCATGATAGCTAGATATATGTTCTTGCGGACTTTTTTGTAGGTCTTAATGGGATCTACAAACCCGTAGTACATCATTTTGTTCTATTGTCAATAGTTTTTGCAGCGCACGCAAAAATAGGTTTTCAATTTTACACCTTGTGTTACAAAATAGCAATTTTATTACGGATCCCTAATTTAAAAAAAAAAAAACATAGCCTATAGCCTTCCTCGATAAATGGACTACCCAACACTGAAAGAATCATTCAAATCGGACCAGTAGTTCCAGAGATTAGCGCGTTCAAACAAACAAACTATATCAACTATATATTATCTACTACTATATTTATTTTATTTATATTTATTAGTTTTCTATACTTATTTTTAGTTACGTTTATTTACTGCACCGTTCCAGCGTCTTTACGACACAGCGACCGGCCCACGCTGAAAACCAGCGCTGTGAGCTCAACGCATTATGCGTGAGCCCGCAGCTTTATGCTGAGCGTTCGGCCGTTTTGCGCGGAGGAGACGCATATGGAGGATATGCGTCTCCTATTAATTATTATTGATGTTATGTTATGTTACCTAATTTTAAGATTGCGTCTTTAACGCGTAAATAAACTGTTTTTCTTTCTTTCTTTCTTCTTTCAAACAAACAAACAAACTCTCTTCCGCTTTATAATATTAATAATAAAATAATAAATAATAATATAATAATAGTATAGATAATATATAATAATTTTAAAAATAGTATAGCTTTTGTACCTCTACGTCGCTATTTCTACGTAAACCAAACGTAAAGGCATAGGGCGGATTAATGTTATTTATTTTTAGTACTTAAATTCAATTATATCAATATGTAAGTAGGTACAGTCTTGCTGGCCGTTCAACGTCTAACTGTCGACGACGACGGCCAACGGTAAAAATCAGCGCTGTGGGTCTGTCTTGCACACGATTCACGAACCCACTATTTTAGCATTTTGCTGAAAGCTGGACATTTTGCGCGGATGTGATCTAAATTTTCCCAACATACCTATATTATAATAAAATTAGTCATCCACATACATTGTATGAAGTTGTTGTTATTTTTATTTATGGCATGCGATGCGCCATGTTTATAGTAAACTTTTTCTTTCTTTCTTTAATTTGCAGTGAAGAGGCCTAGGGTGACAAACTACAGTAGGTTGTAAAGACAAGCACTTTTAGTTACCGCCATTTTTTGCCATCCTTCAAGGAAAATACATATTCGGTCGGAGAGAAAATAATTTACCCAGTGAGCTAAAATAACTAACTCATTTCTGTAAAGTTTTTGTTATGGCGTTACACTGTATAGAAATGAATTCGCAGTTTTTCTCTTTGCAAAATCGTGATTGAAGGAGCTTTCAAGAAACTTAGAAAAATACTCTGACCTCTACAATTTTTTTTATTGGGCTACGTTCAAATTTGAGTTTAGAGTTAACTCTAACGACGTCATTGGGTAATTACTGTACCCTGGCATTTTTTAACGCGAACGGAGTTCAACTGTCAATGTCAAGCATATTGCCGTTTACTCCAACCTACCCTGCTCAAAGTTATTGCTAGTTGGGTTAACTCTAGAGTAGCAGCTGTTCGAGTTAATTATGACCGACCCTGGGTTGCAACTCTATGTACTCGACTCTAATTATTTTTGAACGCACTACTAGAAAATACCATCCCAAAAAAAATTGACAAATGTTGTCTATGACCAGTTGTCAATACATAAACTGTCAAAAAAACGAGCGAAAACAGAAAGTTCCACACATAGCGCCTTTTTTTGTGTTGTGTATTTCTAGTTAAATTGTGTGATTTTTATCAAACACAGTGTTAAATAAAACATAATTTACAAAAAATCTTACAGCCGTGTAAAAGTGCCGTAAATCCATCTTGAATGTTTGTTTTTGCATGGCGTCATGCCCCCGCGAATTAGAACGCGAGCTTCCAAAGCTTTGAAGGAAAACATTGACGTAACCGCAAACAAATCAAAACTAGTAAAGAATGCAACTAAAGCTCCAAGAAAAGCTTTAGCAGATAAGACAAACTCTGCATCTGATGAGGCATCTTTAGAAATCCCGACTGAACCTAAGAAAACAATCACAAAAACTTCGAAGACAGGTCCAAACAAGAATGGGGAACAGAAACAAACTGTTGAAACAAAATTTTCCAAACAGAAACGACCTGTAAAATCAAATGAAAATGTTGAACCTGTGAAAACCAAAAATGTAGATAAGGTTCAAGAAAAAAGGCAATTAACAGCAAGGCCAACCAGATTAGCCAAAGTTAATGCTCTACAAATGGAAACTAGAGGTAACTCATCTGATAAAAGTAGTCTAGAAAATATTGAACCTGTGAATTCCAAAAATGTTGATAAGGTTCAAGAAAAAAGGCAATTAACAGCAAGGCCAACCAGATTAGCCAAAGTTAATGCTCTACAAATGGAAACTAGAGGTAACTCATCTGATAACAGTAGTCTAGAAAATATTGAATCTGTGAAATCCACAAATACAGGTAAGGTTCAAGAAAAAAAGCAATTAATTGCAAAGCCAATCAGAGTAGCCAAAGTTAATGTTCTACAAATGGAAAGTAGAGGTAACTCATCTGAAAACAGTAGTCTAGAAAATATTGAACCTGTTAAAACCACAAATGTAGGTAAGGTTCAAGAAAAAAAGCAATTTACAGCAAGGCCTACTAGATTAGCTAAAGTTAATGCTCTACAAAAAGAAATTAGAGATACCTCATCTGATAAAAGTAGTCCAGATACTAACAATAATGCTAAAGGCAGAATAAGTAGGAAGAAAACTACGAAAACTCAATCACCAGCTGCATCAGCCAAAAAGAAACTATCCCCAGCGAATCAAGCTCAATCAATAAGGAAATTTCTGACACCAGTGAGCAGGTTTTCATCATTAGCAAATCAAAGCCAATCACCTAAAAAGAAAGTTAGCCCTAAGAAGTCTCCCAATAATAAGAAATCAGACCGGAATCTATCATTCAAATTACTGGGAAGCAAGAAAACATCCCAAGAAAGTGAAAATAATGAGCCAAGAGATGACATCTACGAGTTCACATTTGATCCAAACGAGGAACCAAAACCTCAGAAAAAGAAACGTAAAAGAACAGTTACAAAGAAACCTACTCCAGGTCCTATTGCTAAGCCTAAAAAGGTATACAAGAGCAGTTATGATCAGAACATATCTAAAGCATTAGCAGCATTAAGGAATGCTGTGAAACCTGGAAAATCTGCACAAGCTGCAAAACTTACTCAAATTGCTGAAATCAGTGATGAAGAAGAAGAAAATGATGTTCAAAACAATGTAGCTAATAATATCAATGCTGTTCAAACTTCTATTGTTACAAAAGAAAATAATATGGCTTTCAATGACACTGGCAAGAACTCAGTACATGAATGTAATAATCCTTCAATAAGAGTAGAAGATATTGCTGCAGATATAGAACCAAGTATAGATCACCATGATGATATAAACTATTCACCTGTTAACTCACCAATGCCTCATGGGTTTAAGACTCCTAATGCTCATACATCTGTGAATCATAGAGAAACTCCAGAAAGATCTGTACATAATAATGATCCTCTTAACTTGTTAGAAGAACTCAGTTTCTTTGATGAACAGCCTATAGCCAGCAGTAGTATGAATGTGTCTGTAAGACACCCCTTGGCCAGTCCATGGAGAGTTGAATTTGGTAGCTTACCAATAAAATGGCCTAACAACGCTTATATAAAGGCTAACATGACTCCAGCAGTTGAGACTTCTTTCATAAATCCTGAGGATTCAAGTAATAAAAGGAAGCATGTGTACACAAACATGCTGCCACAAAATGATGAAATGTTCACAGATGTAGTTGATAATACACCAAATCTTAAACAGCCTAGTATAATATCATTTATTAAAGAAATGGCAGAGAAAAGTGCTAAAAAGAAACGAGGCAGGTCTGTTTCTCCAACTAAAGCTATTTATCAGGGCATGGTTGATGTTAATAGTGTAGCAAATAATAAATCTGCTAAGAAAGGATCTGAGAATATAGCAGATACAGTAGCGCCTTCTAGCAATACTACTTCTGAAGAGGTAAGGCCACCACCACCACACCACCACTCCACTCCACTTCGCCACCACAACCACCATTCCTCCGCTTCCACTGATAAGGAAAACTTAAAGGAAGATAGACAAACTAGAAAGCGAAAGAACAAAGAAAACCTTTGTAATATACCAGCAAAATCCCCTCGAAAGCAGAAAGACAAAGATTGCACTTTCTTCGGCTTTGATGAAAGTGAGGATCAAGATGAGAATATATCTCCAATTAAAATAAATAATAATCCCATAAAAGGGAGGTCTTTAAGGTCTAGATCTAAGGCTGTTCTTCAAGAAATTAATGGACCTACAAGAGCAGTGATACCAGTTGCTGCTAAAACTAAAATAGTTACTAGTTCTGAAGCAGTCAATGAGGTTTATGAGGGGTTGAAGTCAGGTGCTGATGCACCAGTGTTTCCTGAAAAGAATGTTGAAGACAATGTAACTAATATTGAGGAGCTAAATATCAATGATGATTCTCAATCTGTACATTTGTTTGAAGATATAGAAGTTGTACATCATGTGAAGGTAATTATTTTAAAATTGTCTGATAAATGCTTAATCTTTTTCTTGATAACAATTTTAACTTGACAATTCAAGTTCCTCACACTATTTATCTTCAATTTGCTTTATTTTCTATGTAAATGCCATGACCAAATCTTAGAAATTGATCACTCCATGATATGGCTAAATGAAACTGGCCAGATCATTTTAAATATTGCAGTTTGATGATATTTCAATGTAAATTATGTCAATTTTATGCTTATCAGCTTTACTAATAAAACATTTTCATGTGGTTTAGACAGTGATTCAGATGAAGGTTTGGGTGAAAAGCTAGTGAAGCTGGGGTCAGTCCTTACTACCATACCATTACAGTCTAGAAATTCATTATTTGTAAAAAGATACAACAACTGATGTACATCTTTTATTTTTCTTGACTTTTTTCTTGTCATAATCCTGCAATCAGTCATCTAACTATGAGCAGATGACGTAATGAAATAAAATATGTCTTGTAGACCAGTATCCCCCGAGGGACAATCACTGTAATCTAAATATATAAAAATCAATTCCACTTTTTGTTGTAATTTTATAATTTAAGAACGGGCTCACCTATCCAAACCAAATGCTTAGGCTTTGTTCGGACTATTAAGTAGATGGTTTATGTGAAGTTTGGTAGGGTAGAGTTGGGTATTAGTAGGATAGAGTAGAGTAGGGAAGAGTAGGATAGGGTAGGGTAGAGTAGGGTATAGTAGAGTGGAGTAGAGAAGAGCGGGAGCGAAGCCGCGCGGGCAAAAGCTAGTCAATTATATTTAGCTGTCTGTTTCCAAAATATGCAAAATATTATGTTATACCATGTGATTCTTAAAATTAATAAATTGTTCTTCTACATTTCCAGCCAACACGTAAAAGCTATGGCAAAGCCAAGAAGGTGACATTCCGACAACATTCCTCATCAGACAGTAGCACTGAAGAACCTGTTGCAATTGACCACAACGATTCAAGTGACTATGATGACTTGGGAGACCTTACATTTGAGGTTCCCGATGTGAAAGAAAAGAAAGTCACTAAGAAAAGGAAGCCTAAGAAGTTGAGATCTAAGAAGGAGGTAAATATTAGTAGTGACATTTAAAGTTCTCAATATGCAGGTAGAGTTACACTGCGTACACGTGTGCCAGACACGTCGTTTTGGGCGTGTCGGTCTACCTCCGTACGTTTTATATGGAAACTAGACTCGTAGAGCTTAATTTATGCCACGCGACGTCGTTCTACGTACACATCAGGCGTGTTACGTGTGCGTCGGTCTAATGTAGTTTTATTTCACCATGGCGGCGCAACTAGTCGCGCCGCCATGTTGTCCCTGTGAAATAAAGCCAAGAGAACAATAAAAAATAGAATAATAATAATAAAATAATCACAGAACAGAGGAATGTAGATAGAAATCGCATAGCACTTCATTTGTATCGGGACCAGCGTACCCAAACTCACACAAAGACAGGTATATCATATTTCATAACACTAAGAAATCCTTAATCTGATTGAACATTTTAATATAAATTGAAAGAAGGCAGTTTATCCATCGTTCCGTTTTAGAAAATAAACCATATTTAAGTGTAAACAGAGTTGTTTGTTATCTACCCTTTAACGAATTACCTTGCATAGAATAATTATAAGAACAATTTCCACTATTCCCCACTAGATGTCTCTATAATATAAGCAATGAATTTAGAGCTCTATTTACTTGTTATAAGATTAATGTTTCCAAAATAAAAACATTGATAAACGTCATTTTCTAGAGAAGTACCATTGGCGTTGCCTTATTTTATCGATGTTGCGTTTTATAAAACAAAATAGCAGGAATCGATAAATTACAAAAACAAAATAACTACATATTTTTAATTTTATTTATAAGGGGCAATTTTTTAGTTTTATTTATAAGGGGCATGAAATTACCCATAACTGAAATTAACGGTTTCTTTAAATGCTGAAAAACAATTAGAGCGAATAACGCGACAATAATAAAATAAAATACTGACTGATAAATAATAATTAATTTGTTCATAAGTATGTTTTAAAAAACACTTCTACAAGTATTTTTTTACGTCAGTTTAAACTAAACGAAGCCGGTGTTTCTTGGCTGACTACAAATTTGCTTTTAGAGTCCATACAGATTTGAATAGAACTGTAACATCTTGACCTTCTTCGAGACTGCTAGGGTTCGGTATAACCAGATTTTTAATGAAGTGACTTCTTTTTCTTCTCCCAATATCTAGAAATTCTTCAGGGCTAAAGTTTTGGCACTGCTGTGTCGGTAATGTATTTATTTATGCTTTTAATTAAACAGTCTGATCCTTCAAAGTGATTTGAGAAAATTATGCTAGTTTTTGTAGAAAACCAACTTTGCCTTCCAGTCTGTCTGTATCTTTAGGAAATATGAAGTCACAAAATAACACGAAAGCTACATTTTGGACCCATGGAAAGTTTAACCCTGTTTACAGTTTATTTAACTTAAATAAAAATAGTGTACGTTTATAATTTTGTCGAAGCACTTGGGCATTTTCTTTCCCAATACAACAAAGAACATTATAATTATACAATATCGATAACTCACTATCGATAATGGTAACCTCTAATTGAGCAGTTGACAGTGACATTTGGTGAATGTTTTAGAATATTTTTTTGAAAGTAGACCTTATTCTTTACAAAATAAAGTCAACTTCTATTTGTTTATTTTTTATAAGATCTTATTTTTCCAAAATAATCAAAATAAAATAAACCAGGCCTAACCGATGATACGATTTATCAACATTTGATAAATTCTTGGTTCTTCTGTCGTGTTTGCACTTCAAAACAGCACAGATGGGCATATTTATATTTTTTTAACTAGTTATTATCACCGTGGCAACCGTAACTAGACTGATGTGCGTGGCGCATGCGCTATGGAACATAAGCGATACTCCGCAAAACTCGAGGTACGCGCGCCCCGCCTACTTACTCCTTCTATCTACTGTATGATTCCTATGTTCTGTGAAAATAATAGTAATAGAATAGAGAAATACTTCATTGGAATGGATCTTCTGTATAAAAATAAATCAATTCAAACTCAATCAATTAATTTTAAATTACAGGAAAAAGAGGCGGAAGCATGGGCAGCAAACTTCAATTCAATGTGCGAGGATATAGAGGAGTTCCCCCTACTTGTTGAGTAAAATCAATATTTACTTATTATTTTAATTTGTTAATTATGTTATTAAATCTTACGTTTTACTTATAAACCCTTTACCCGCGTGCGACGGATTGGTCCGGCGATTGTTTTCGTGTTCTATTCGCCAGGGTCGTGTTTTCGCGACTGGATACTCTATCTCGTTAGCTCTTTAATCCCCATAGGTTTTTTTTCCGGTGGGAAAATCATCTAATGACATCCCCCGCTCTTGGGCAGAGCGGGAGATAGTGTCAGACTTTTACTGACTAAAAACCCACTCCTGTTCCTTATTGCCTTTCGTACCAGGGCCGAGTTTCCCTTTCGGATAACCCTGGCCCCAGTAGGCTTCGACTCGGCTCCGGGCCCCTGCTGCTGCTGACAACTAGAGGCGCGCGGGAACAGTGCGCGCCGTCTACAACTTGGGCTCGGTCCGGACAGTTACCGGACGGTCTGACAGCGAGCTACCCATTACTCGCCGTTCGCAAACCCGCGTCTACGGTGGCAGGAGGCCGGAAATCGGGATCGGAATCCCGGCGGCGGCTGGGGCGCTGTGAGCGCCGCCGTTGCCTGATGGTCGCTCTCCTCCTTTGCTACCATTACTGCTTCGCAGGTGGCAACCGCCTGCCACTCCTCGCTCCGGACCATGGCCTGTACCAAGGCCTGGCGCGAGATATCGCCGCCGCAGATCGCCCTCACGAGGGCATGGCGATGCTCTGCCCAAGCGGGGCACGCTTCTCCTGTGTACTCCACCGTTTCCTCCGGGCGTTTCGCATAGTAGCGACACCCGGGCGTCATTTCCGCACGAATACGATGCAGGAACCTCCCGAACTCAATCCCCATAGGTGACAGAAGAGCTGACGAGATGGAGTATTTGGTCGTGTATGTCCGACTCTGGCGGATTAAACACAAGAGTGTTTGTCGAATATATCCGACGTAAGCAATTAAAAGTATAAAATACTCATTTTATGAGAACAGTGCAATTTATGGGCACACAAAATGGTATCTCTCAATTAAAAACATGGACACAAAATAACTTTATTATGTATTATGTAATTAACAATAATTCTTTGTTTATGTAAATAATTTGAATCTAATTTATATCATAGGTTAATAATAATTCTGGTTAATTATGAGATAAGTGTACCTCAAGAAGTACAATTTAATCAAGAGTCTTATATTGTGGCCATTAAGTATTTGCCATTTTAGTTTATCAAGTGTGAGTTTACATGACATGTTAAGTAGAAATTAAGTTATTAAGAATAATGATTTAATTTATAAACAGTTTTATTGTCAATAACTATGATATAAGAATAAACTGAAATTATCGTGTAAAACAAAATAAACTGAAGGGTTTAATTAGCTACGTAATGTTTCTTTGACAATATGCACATTTTTATTCACAAAATCATAATTATTGTCAATTAATAATTGAATAATGATTAAAATACTTCGCGTTATTAAGGTACAAATATTAAGTAACAGTTCTTAATTTTAAGACAAGTTTTTACCTCAAATTAATATTGAAATCCTGTTTATAAGAGTTTTAGTATTAAAGAGCAAAACTAGATGTATGATTTTGCTGTAATCTGGTAAGAATTCTCAATACTTAATTTTTGGTTTTAATCTCTTGGACATTTTATGTTATTATTTTAATGAGCGAATACTTTAAAATTTGTTCTTTGTCATCGTTTCGTGTTGTTCAGATTTTCGTTTTATTTTCGTGAGATACCGAGATGTAATGCTGGTTTTTTTCGCGTCTCTAGTTTTATGTTTGCAAGTAAGTTTTAATAAAAATAGTGTTTCTAACATTTCTTGTTTCATTTTCATAATTCCACGATAGCGATCACAGAGTACGATGAATTCGGCTCTGACAACATTACTGTACGGGTTGGCAAAGGATTTTATTACTAATCAAGTTATTTTGAATCTTATTCTAATGAGTTTAGAATTCATGTTACTTTATTTGGATACCACGATGTGGCGAACTGTGGCATGCCGCAGCGCGCCATTGCATTCCGCGAGACGTAATGTGTCACTTTGTGTCAAGCAATGATTGCTAAGTTAGCTGAAATATGGTTGAAACTTGCGCAGCGGTCATTTCGGTTAATGTGGTCCGGCAAGGGAGGGAAAAGATGCACTTGCGCGCGCGTTTTTTTGTTTCTCATACTGACCGAGCGCGGCAAGAGATTAGCACGTGCGTACACGTGTAACTTCAGTGAATGCATAGACATAACCTGATGATGTTGCCAGGATAGTCTCCTCATTTGAGAATTCTTCAATAGTTAGTACCTAGTACAGCCACGAAATTTTGAATGTTAGTTTAATTTTGATAGTTAACACAATTTGTGGCGGACTAACCCCCGTTAGGAGGCGGTGACGGTAGCCGTCAGTAAGCTTCGGCTAGCGAGCCCTCGGGACAGTTCAACCCGATTGGCGTAAGTTCCTAGTTGCGCTGGTCTCGTACGCCACCACGCACCCCTGAATGCGTATGTCATCTTTTCATCATATAAAACAAAAACAAAATAAACTAAAAACACAATTTTAGTCATATTACGTAACACGAAATCACTCAATATCTCACCCAATAGGTATAATACCGATTGACAATCTAACTACTACATTATCATTTTTCAGGTAAGTCTCAACTAAAAATAAAGTTACGAAACGGATCTTGAGCGCTGGCTTCAAGTTGCGCAGAAGTCAAATATTCGGTCTCTAGAGTGGCGCGAAGTGAGACGTGGGGGCGGGGAGTGTCTGTGATTGGCTTGCCGCGCCATCGAGTCATAGACGTCACTCATGATTCGTTCCCTGCGTTTGCAGCATGTATTTAACAACGACGATTGGCTCGCCAATGTATGGAATGCGCAAAGCGATCTCCACTCTGACGCCGAGCGCTCAAGATCTGTGACGGTAATTGTATTAGTACGATGCCACGGCACGCCGTAGCGCGCCCTGCCGTGCCATGCCGACAGTGAGCGCCTTAACAGATTTTTGGTACTACTAGTTTCAACTTATTCAAGATAGATGGCGTGGTTCTCAATCGTGTGACAGGCAGGAGTTATTGATAATAATTATCACCAGATGGCGTTAGTAATACCTACTATGTTTTAAACAAAGAGTATTCTAAAACAGAATGGGGTTTAAACTGAAGGATTCGTCGAAGTCTTTCTCTCGAACTTATAGCTAGTTTGGTTCATAGCATTTGTTGTAGTTCAAACAATTTTTCTTTTTAAAAGCTTTTTATTTCAGTTGTTTTATATTATGAAGTGGTTCTAAGGTCTCGAAGGCTGATTTTTCTATTAAAGTTAGCTACTTGCCGCATTCGATTTTTAAGAAATGGTATTAGTATTCTTCATACATAGGTACCTATTACTCACACTTTCCTCTGTTGGTCCTTATGTATTAGTCTTATTTTTATTCTTCAAATTGGAGGCCAGAAAGTAGAAAGAAATGTCATCAGGATAGGCGCCGCCACGTAGCAGTATTTTTATCCACTACTTAACTGTTACTACTATCCAACTTATCAATATCTAGCTTTAGCTAGGGATCCAAGTTGTTATTCTGTTAACGTACGTACTGACGTTCTCGTGATAGTTTTGGTTTGGAGCTGACGACCCTGACGTTTGCCGATGTTCTCCAGTGATAGTCAGGATTTGGAGCTAAGATAGACACCCCTATTTTAGTTTAAGCATTCATCTTCTTAATTTTACTTAACTCTTTGAATGCCGTAATTAGAGACACAATAGAAAGACAATGGCTTATGTCGAACTGTGTAACATAAGACATTCAAAAGGTTAAATTAGTAGGTAGTCTATCAGTGAACTCAAACCCACCCTTAGTCCGGTTCAAACAACAACAGACCCAAAGCAAAGAAAATATCACAAGCCATAATTTAAAAAATGTAAAATTAATTAATTCAACAAAGTAAGTATCCACTCAGCCCTAATGTGATGCCTGACGATATTAAAATGATTGCTCTTTGGCAAATATGGCGGCTGGCTGAATTATACAGCGGAAGCAAATATTACCCTCGCAAACATACGTCCCGAGAGAGCGAGCTAGTTCGCGCACTCAAAATTAAAAGCACACAATGAAAATACAGTACCGAGGGCCCCTACTCGGATACCTATGTCGCGAAAAGTAAGTGCGTACTCCGCTACTCCGACCATAGCTCTTAACACTACGCGTGGAGTGGCCCACGCATTGTTGTCAATGAAAACAGTCGCCGCCAGAGTGTTTTTTTGTTTATAGACTCTTCGATGTTGCCACTCGAAAATAAATAGCCGCGCGGTAACGAGCAATATGGGCCTAACAAGCTGTAACGATGTTTTGTCTTTACAATCGATTCGCGATTGTTTGTTATTGTTCCATCTCGCCTCGATAACAACTGAGTTTCGCGTTGAATCGCGAGCCAATTTGAAAACAACGAGGTTATTGGTTTGTTAATGAATAAAGAGATGATTAGGCTGGTGGGTAGTTGTTAACTTGTTATGTTGGGATCAGTGGGTAGTTTGGTGATGTTAGAGATCTATAAGAAGGTAGCTATCTTTGCTTTTCTTTTGTTAGACTATCGAATAAAAATAATATCGAATAAAAAAATGATATCTTGATTAAGTACTAATTTGACTGAGTGGTACCTATAGGAACTCTTTAAAAAACCTGAGTTATTAAACTTGGAAAATTTATTTTCTTGTGTCCAAATTGTTTGAGATTTCTATAGGTAAAAGCAAGTAGGTACTGGGATAAGCCAACCAATCACGCTGTAGTAACAATTAATAATTGAGCACCTAATAATATCTACCCCGAGAGTAGACTTAATAAATTAACAATTGGACTATTTCTGTCATTTAATTAAAGGGTGGCCGCGCACACCCGGGTTGTTCGGGTCGGGAATATTAACCGCAATTCTCGGTCAACATTCACAAAATTGACACGTCAAATATTTGTAACTTCGTCCTGGGACCACGTTAGACGGCAAACAGAATCGTGTCTGGTCCTCCCTTAATTTCCGATGTTTCTACACCATCGGGCCATTGTCCCAAAATGGTTCTAAGTGATCTGTTCTTACGGTTAAGTTTGGAGTGTGCCTCATTCGTCGAGATAGCCGCTTGTGAAAACAAAATGGCGCTGACTGTGTTTGAATTGGGCCGTATCAGTCGCTAGCGGAGATTCATTTTGTCGCGTTGCTTAAGATCGGAGTAGAGTCTCCTACATATTGTCTCAGTACACAAGGTGAGTGTGTGCCCGCGTGTTAGGCTTGCATTTAAAGCTAGCTACAAATTTGTTGTTTCAGTACAAATACTACGATGATATTGTTTGCAGTTTGACTTTGCGTTCGATCGAGGAGTTTGTTTGGCAGCCTAGTGCCGACGTCGTAATAAGTCAACACTTGTATATTGATTATGATGATCGTTGTGCTACTGTCTGCTTTTATACTGGTAGCTACTCAATTAGGTAGTATGTGTTTCTTTATAGAGATGTAGAAGCTGCAAGTGTATTGAAGTTTTAAGAAATTATACTGGCTTCTTTTAAAATTAGAAATTGCAGTCTTTATTAAGGGGTCCTGCTATTTAAAGAACCGATTGTAAAAGTACCTAGGTACTTGTAAAGTCTTTAGCACTCATAACAAAAGATTAACTTACAAAAACTGGGTTAAATATAAATAAATAGAACAAGTGTGCCAACTGCTTAGAATCCAATAAGCAAAATGGAATAAACAATTAAATCTCACCTATGTTTAGTCTTCAAATTTACCAATGATTAAAAACCACATGTAAGGAGCAAACACTAACTTTCAAAAGAGGAGTATACTTAACAAATATTATATTGTAAACTTTACATTGACATAGTAAATATTAAATAATATGTGTACAGGTAAATAATATTGTCGCTAGCCGAGTCTACCTGCTCTTGGTGTTGCCATTATCATAAACCAAACACGTCAATATTTACCCACACAAACAAGGGCGTAATTTTTAAATAAATTGTGGCATTTCGCGAAATTGCTTCCGCAAATAGAATTGTGGACAAGAGCCGGCGCGAATGTGTGCGAAACTTTTTTCGGCCCGCTATTTGACCATGAGCTTTGTCGCTTAATGAGACGCTCAGCGTAATTTTGGAGGCTGTAAAACATAATTATCCTTCTGCAAAGCTTTAGTCATAAATAGATAGAAGTTTAGATATTGTGACACAGTGTGACAGTGCTTTATGATCCTTCAGTCAATATTGTCGAGTTGCCGAAGATAGATGGCGCTGCTTGTAGTTTTTTTTTTGTCAAGGCATTTTATCATGCAAGGGCGAGTCGTATTGAACAATAGGATTAATTCAAATACCTACTTATTTGTTTATTAAGAGGCACATGTTGTGGTGTGATCATCTAGTAATTTAACTGGTCTTTTAATTACATAGGGAGGAGTTCCTGTGAGTACAAAAGTTAAGTAAACGTAGACCAGCGAAATGCCTGAAAAATTTAAAATAAATAGGTAGATGACTATCTCAAACTGTTCACGGTTCTTTCAAACCTATATACCTAGGTGTTTACTTAGTTTTGCACAACATGCGTGCTCCAATTATCCACCGTTTTAAGATAATAAAAACACCATTAAAGCAGGGCTAAGTGTATTAATGAAAGCAATATCTTAAATGAGCGGGCTTGGCGGCCATCTTGTGTCGTATTTCCCGCCATTACACTGGGGTAGCGTTCGGAGAGCGGCAAGAAAGATAATCCTTGGATTGGTCAGGCTAAACGCGGAGCAACGTGGGGTGTAGATGGAAGAGATCCAATTTCGTACGGCCACTTACGTGCGGGACTTAAATTGAACATTATTCAGTGGTGTTGTTGGATATATGGAAGTTAGGTACATAGATATATGAATTGTTTGGCGCCAAGTTCAACAAAAATCTAAAATAATAATCCTTATAGTAGACTATCCTTATGTAGATACATACCTAGATCTACCTACTTATTGTTAAAAAAACATATATATATATATATATATATATATATATATATATATATATATATTTATGAATTATTTCCAAAGTTCTTCAGCCATAAGAACGCCACCTATCCATTTAAGTTTGTGTAAAAGTTATGTTAGGTACTGTTTATGATTAAATTATTAAAAAAACATTACAAAAACGATTATTCTATTCAAGTCTATTCTAAAATCTATTAGATAAGTAGCCAGCCACTAATCCAGTGATTGTAATGACTGATCGCATTTAATATTTACTAAAGAAGTCATGACATATTGCTCTGAATCGTGATCGCTCACAATGGGCCCTATCAGAAGGCTTAAAGTTTCCCAAAGGGCAATGGAAAGGGTTTTGCTCGGAGTTTCCTTGCGTGTTCGCATCAGAAATGAAGATATCCGCAGGAAAATCAAGGTTAGCGATATAGCCTGAAGCATTGGCAGACTTAAGTGGCAGTGGGAAGGCCTCATTGCTCGCTGAGTAGATGCTTGAAGGCATGCTTATCTGAAAGAAAGAAAAATAAAGAAAAAAAAAACAGTTTATTTTCGTGAAATGACGCAATCTTAAAACTACCCAGCTAACAAACATAATTTAATAGATAGGGAAGACATGCGTCCCATTCGCGCAAAACGGCTGAACGCTCAGCATAAAGGAACTATTCAAGCAAGCATCTCATCAACTATTTTGAATTGAACTGAATGATCTTACACAGATATTCAAGTAGGCCATACCTTCCTAAATCTTTTTTAGTCCGACGGGGAAAATAAAGAAATGCCTGATTAATGAAAATTATTTAACTATAGTTTAGACTACTTACTTACTTCTAAGAAATCTTCAAGTTCCTAAAGCAGGATAACAATTTTTCTTATCTTATTCAGTTGCTATTTACCCCAACTGTGACAGTTATTTAGGTTTGCGTAACTAAGCACCGTCCGGATTTTCCCTAATCATAAAATATCTTGTAAGTGATCTAGGTATTCCAATAATTCCTCGAATCGATCTGCAAACATCCTCCGATAGATAAATTGTTTGCGTGAAAAGCTATATTAAGTAGCTACCTAGGTTCTTCAAATAGGCACCAAAATATACTCTTTTATTTCTTTAGAAAAGATCAAGGTTTGTAAGTACAAAAGATATTTCTAAGAATCTACGGAAATATCAAATTCTTGGTATGTATTTTTTATAGCTTTTAAGAACCGTAGAAGTAGATGTTTTCCAAAACGTTTGCTCTTGACTTTAATTTCGCTTGATAGAATGCAATGGATTTAGCTTTTGCCCGCGACTTCGCCCGTGTACCTACAAAAAATATAGTCTATGTCACTCAGGAATAAAGAACATTCTACTAGTAAAAAAAAAAATTAGCAATCGGGCCAGTACTTCTAGAGATTACCTCCTACAAACAAAGAGAGAAACAAACTTTTCCACTTGATTAAATTAGTGAAAATAATTTGGGTGTGTTTTTCTTCTTAGATACACTCAATCCTTCCACATCAGTCTAGTATTCATTTCTTATTCCCCAAAACACTTAATTCAGTTTTCAGTTTAAATGCGGGAAACTACTAAATAGTCCTCAAAAGGCATCCAAAGGAACATTGTGGATTTTAGTTGGTAAAAGACTGACTTGAGTGTAAGAATAGACTAAAATCTCTCGCTTCACCTATAGCGTCATTTAATATTCAACGTAAAAAAAAACTTCAACCAAAACTGTACCAAGTAATATCTATCAAGAATTATCCTGCCGTAGCAACAGGGAATTTCGTTCGATAGATTATATGTATAGGTAGGGGCCGTATAGAGGCAGATGCGTTCAAGTTTCTATATTTACTTAGGCTGGCTCGCTTTATCAGAGCTATGCATGTCTGGGGGAATCGTTTGATCGTGTACGCCTGACAGAATAATTGAAAGCTCAATGTGCACGTAAATATATTGATGGGACGTCATAAATAACGGAGTTTAGGGATTACTATTTTTTCGCTTGTAATCTAGAGGAATTTTTGTAATCCTTCTTTTTTATTATAGACTAGCTTTTGCCCGCAGCTTTGGCTACGTACATAAAATATAGCCTATGTCACTCAGGAATAAAGCAACTTTCTATCGGTGCAAAAATTTTAGCAATCGGACCAGTACTTGAGATTACCTCTACATTAGTGTAGAAAGGCTCGCGTTTGACCACTATCTCACCTGATGGTGAGCGATGATGTTGCCGACGCTAAAGCACGCTTGCCTAGAAGTAAGGTATTTACTCTGGACTTAAAGACCCTTAAGTTGTAGCTATCAGGAAATACAGACTTGGGCAGAATCCTCTTGAAGACATCTCCTGTGTCCAATAATAGGTTAGGTAAACATCATCTTTTTACTTCCTAACCTGATTTTATATAAAGGTATTATTTTCTCGAAAATCAAGTAAGCTTTTCATTAGACTCTATTTATTCTTTAAATATTATTTATCAAGAAAGCAAGACAATACAAAACAAAATTCAAAGTGAACAAATTCTAATTTATTACATTACTTAAGTTCCAAGTACATCTGAGCCTGCACGATTTCATTAATTTTCGAAACTTAAGTAAGTCGCGAGGCCTTAAGCACCGAATCTACAATTTATGTAAAACGGGCCCGCCGATGTGCAAACACACTACTCGGTAATACTTGGTAACTGTTCACTGTACTAAGTAGATTAAGTATGTAAGTACTTACTTTGGTTGCCGACTTTGTAACACCACCATGCTTTGTTGTTAACAATTTAACAGCGATAGTGCCTCAATTCTGTCTTTGTTAACCCCCTTTTTTTGATGGGAGATCATCAATTAACCTCTTCAGAGTGTTAGACTCTTACAGACTAAAAAGGTTTCAGGTTTCCTTGACCCATTGCAAATACAGTGCCATTGTGGAGCTCCTTCACAGGATATGTGTCACCTCCTTTCCTGCCTTCTGCACAACTACCTGCACCCTCATTGACTTAAACGACGCCAACGACAGAGCTGTCCAGGTGGCTAAATATTGGTCGGAGAAAATTTGGGTCAAATCGACACGAAGAAGAAGAAGACAGACTAAAACCATCCCCGCTGAGTTTCTCCAGTTCCCTAAGCTTTGCGTTCCATTCCAGGGCCACGGTAACTCTTTAACAATCCTGCAGTTCTTTGTTAGCCCTGCATTCTATACAGAGAATATCTAGGTCTCTTATTATGTCTAGACTTATTTAAGAGAGTATTTATATCGTAAACTAAATACATTAACCAATTATCCCCAAAACAACCCCCATAATTTCTAATCAACATCAAATACGGTTAAAAGAAAAATCGCAGCTAATACCTCGGCAATATTACTCGTACACCAGCGAATTAATTCCCCAGCGTTCCCACCGGCCATAAATAAAGGCCTCGCGTCTGCAAACACACGGAAAGTGCGCAAACAACATAAAACACGGAATGATTGCAATTAAAAACGCATTGCGGGGTCACGTGACCCGGCGGCCATCTTGTAACCGCGCGCCTACGATGCTTCGACCGTTAATTATGAATTAGGCACGGAAAGTGGACAGTTTATTGTTTGTTGATCAGGTGAGGGCTGTTTTTGTATTTGTTTGGTGTGCAAATAATGGTAGTTTCAGTTTCTATTCAAAATTCAAAACAGTAAATGTAAATATCTATTGCTATAATTTAGAAGAAGTGCGTTAATCATTGTTGGAACTGCTTCAGCAGTTGGCTTTCTAGTCAATGTGCTATTTCTTTGTGGAATGCGCTTCCCCAGGAGATCAGGATGGCAACAAGCAGATTTACATTCAAAATCAAAGTTCGCGAGTTTATTCGTAAAAAGCTGGCAGTAGTTTCATCACAGCGTTAATGTTTTTCTATTGTCGATTTGGACCAATTATTTGACTATTTTAGTGTATTTATGTAGTGTATTAATTTGAGTATATATTGTATAGTTGTATATATTTATTCTATGGTTTATTAGTATATCTATTCTATGGTCTATTAGTATATAAATTCTTGTTTTTGCCTTTTTCTCACTCTTTTATTGCACCTACCACTACTTTTTCTCCGCATCACCCAAAGGTTGACTGGAAGAGAATGCCTAAGGCATTAAGTCCGCCTCTGTACCCATGTGCATAAAGTGTTAAATAAATAAATAAATAAATAAATATAGCCTAAGAGATGACTTGGCCAGTTAGATACATATCTAATAAAAGATTGACCTATGTTAAAACTATGATGAAAAAAGTGAAAAGAAGGAAGGAAAGAGAGGTCTTTCCCCTGTAGTGAGACAACATAGGCATACCTATAAGATGGGGTATGGTATAGCTCACTATGTATGCATATGTATACTCACTAACAGATATTTAACAATAAGGGATTATAATCAATTCGTATTACAAAATAACTTCAATTTTGTTGCAATATACCTTTAACACAGTAAAACACAAATTGCAAATCAAAGACCCACCAAAAAAAATTGGAAACTAGACCGGATCTCTGGGATTTGCCTGCGAGCGATGTTTGCGAACGAACTAGCGATTAAAGTAAATAGAGATGGGAAGCATCGAATGCATGACGGCAGTCGAAGAGTGATGCCAATAGATTTCATATAGTCGGTCTGTACCAGTAGGTCGAGCTGAAACTTTTTGACCCAGAATTTTGGCTTCAATCTGCTATTTTTATTGGTTTAGATTGATTTCGATTTGGTAGGCTGTTTCAGTTGTTTGTCCTAGATAAGTGTATAGGTATGTTGCACGCTTTATGGGTTTTCCCTTAAGCCATCCATTGATATTAGTTTACAAATATTTAGATATTTTGCTTCATGAAGACGCCGTGGTCCTGGATACGTGCATAATGTTTCTCTGTCCTTAAGTAAATTTCTTCGACATCGCAGTATTTCAAACTACCGCATATAGAAAAAGAGTGTACGTAAACCTACACAGATACATCCAGAATATAACAACTTATCTAATACGTACTACGGTTTTCTTATATTTAGAATTTTCTACTTATAATTATATTTATACCATTTCTTCCGTTGGTTGTATTTTCTCAGCCATTATGGTTACAAAAGTCGCCAATACTTTAGGCTGGTTATCGTGCACCAAGTACACCATTTCACAGCAAGTACTCAATCTTTAGGGCGTATGCGTATATAAGTATGCGTATATATAAATATATACGCATATAGAAAAAAGAGTGTACGTGACACATACTACTCCAACCCGCAGCGGTAAAGTATACCAACTTTATCCTATACGTACGTACCACGGTTGTCTAAGGCTTCTATTTATATCTAGGGTCGTTCCTCCGTTGGTTGTATTTTCTTAGTTATTCTGGTAATAATCCTTTAAGCTGGTTCTCGGTTTTGGTGTTGTTTCTATCATTGTTTTAGGGTGCCTTGTTTAACCCACTCCTGAGTCCAGGGTTCTTTCTTCTTGTGCTGTCTTCGTTTTACTAATCTTGAAGAGGTCAGGGCTTTTTAATGATATTGAAATACTTACAGCTAAACGATTCGCAACAGTTGAATAAGCTCTCCTTTTTAAGGACAGAAGTAGAGGCATGTAAAAATGTGTCTTGTTTTTTCTAAGCACGAGTACCTACGTAAAAATGTGCCAATATTAATTTATAGCAGAACCCCTATGTATCTCTCTACCTTCATTGAAGACATCCCTTCAAATTGCAAAAGCAAAAATAAAAAAATCTTGGAACATATAAATACCGGAACCCACCCTTCAGATTGTAATAAGTATTTTTTATTTATAGGCCCTTATTGCCCGCGGTGCTAATATCGCCAAGATCGCGGATCATCCCAAGTAAGGGAGCGGTGCCGGGGGGCTAAACAAGCGATTTTATGCACCACATCGCTTATACGCATTTTATTGAGTAAGTAATGCTTTATATGAGAACAAACTGTTTTCGTTGTTGCTTTTCAAATATATTTCGCTTGCATAATTATGAATAATAGACAAATATTTGAATCTGAATTCTTTTGTCTTTTCAAATATCGAATTCGAATACCTATATTTTTGTCGTTGAAATATAACTCTGTATCACGGCAAATTTACGTACAACACTAAATAAACACATAAGCAACAGATATTTTGCAAGCGCATACCGAAAAAAAGAACACTTTGTATTTTAAAATGAAACTTCCTATTGCAGAAATTTAAATTCAACGGTTTTTTAAAGACACTAGAGGCAGGACAACGAATGTTTGGCGCCTAAAAAACGATTTCTCAAGATGGCCGCCAACGAACGTGTCAAAATTCCTTTCCAAAAGTTGAAAATAATTTGTCGTGGGTAAGTTTCCCTGAGTTTTTTTATACTTATCTGAGTTCTAAGAATTTCTTACGTTAGTCGAGGTGTATGGAAATATTTTAAGATACTGCGAGCGAAGTTTGTTCAGTGAGATAAGCGATGTAGCGGATGCCGGCTTGTTTGCATTCATGTATATACATACACGGGCACGGCTGTTGCGTGGAGTATACTTTAGTACATAATAGAATTATAATGTATTACCTAGTACATAATTGAATTTGATGTTCAATTTCTTTATAAGGTCTTGCGCATTTGTTAGGGTGGTGATGTGTGTACTTGCTTGTCTTGGCTCTTGCTTTTGATGGATTAGGTACTACTAGGCATTTGCAATTTGAAAATATCTTTACCCAAGCATTTGTAGCTTTCTTTGTGATAAAGGATCTCAAATCTAATAAAATTTGTAATCTTTTCTTTTTCTTTTATTGAGTTGGTAAATCATTAAATTACTTTCCTGCTCTGGGTGATACGAAAGAGAGTGTGAGACTTTTACTGATTAAAACGCACTTGTGTTTCTTCAGTTGCTCTTTACGTTACAGAGCCGCAGAAACTGTTTCGAAAAATTCTAAAACCAACATACTACATACTAAAATTTAACATCGAAAATTTGGTTTGCACTATGTAGTAGCTTTTTTTGGTGATTATTGTTTACTATCTAATTACAGTCATATCCGTATTCGGATTTATAACAAAGCCATCCAAATTCAGCCAGTAGACGGCTCTACCATCTATGATTGTTATAATATAGTAGCAAAAACATCTGAAAAATTAGACTAACTCCAAACCTCCTAACATGTAACTACAGACTGCGACATATAACATGAATTATGTATGCCAATGTGTTTGTAAGCATACACTAAGTGCTACTGATGGCTTGTTTTCTGTTCTCATATTGTGGGCGTGGTGCAGGCATCTACTCGTACTATACCTACATGAATATCAATTAGATTTGCTGGTTTACCTTCAGTTTTAGCTGTAAGGATTTTGAAATTGTTTTTATGAGACGCGCTATTTGACTTGTGGTTGACGAGGTAAATACCCGTAGTATTTAAAATGGCAGTTATGAAAACAGTATAGTGGCTTTTAGGAAATAGGTATTTACTTAGCTTCTTTCATCTTTATCATCATCATCTATCTGTACTATATGTTTATGCTTTCTGCACTTGCCCTTTGTTACCAACTTGGGATCCATGGAATATGTTTCTTTCTTCCATTTTATTCTGTCAGTCGTCACGATATCTCTGACTCCCTTTTCTTGCTTATCCACTCCTCACACAATCCATCCATCTTTCTTTTTTTGCCTCCTTTTCCCTCTCATTTTCATTACCATTTTCTTTTCGTTTTCATTTTCCACACGTAGTGCATCTCTATTTTTAATCATCATCTTTATTCTTTCCTGTATTAGTTTTATAGACAGAGGTGGCAGCGATGATCTTCATAAAACCAAATGACTGCATAGACTTACCTAATTCCGTAGACCAGCCATCGGCACCTTTAACTCTAGATCCAATGTTTTGCGACGGATTGCGTTACTTAACCTACAGAGTATAAAATATTATCTTCATTATGCTTTTCAAAATTGTTTTTAGTTAACTAAAACCCCGCTTAGTAGTATTTAATAAATCGTATTATAGAATAAGAGATCTTGACTTTTGCAAGATGTATAGTAGAAGTATGGAGAGTAGAGTGTATCATGAGTTGTTAAACTATTTTTTGTTCGTTGCATCACAACCGTAAGTTCAGTTGAAAATCAGTGTCAGTCACTTGTTGTCTGGTATTCATTCTGAAGTGGACCTATTTTGGCGCAATCGTGACGTATACCATTGTATTTTTCGCCTTTTTAACCAACTTCGAAAAGGAGGAGGTTCTAAGTTCGGCTGACTGTATGTTTTTTTTTATGTATGTTCACCGATATCTCGGTCAATTACAGTAAAAATTAAATAACGAAGAGACAAAACTATTAAAGAAACACTGACTTCCGAAATTAAAGTTATTTTGTACTTTTCAGTTTTTTTTAACATTGAAGTCGTTTTATTTGGTTTCGTGTACATTACTATTGTTTGTGTGCCTTGTGTTGTGCTAAATTTTTTTTTAAGTACCAAGTGACATAATACATAACTCTTAAGCTTACAAGAGAAGCCTTCTCCACATAGTTTAATGTCCTTTGACAATTATTCATGCATGTATTTCAGCAACAAGATCTGCTACTAGGTCACTTTGATCCTTGTTAGAGGATTCTGATACGCCATAAAGCCTGACTAATTCGTACGTATAGATATATTGGTGATATAAGTAATGTGGTGATATATATTTTGTAACAGAATAACCACACAGTTCCAAGCAAGCATATTCATGAGACAGCGCTAGCGAGTTGTTACGGGCGTGAGGAGGACAAAATATCTTCATACTAGTAACATATCATGCATAGGAAACTGTATGGTATTGTGTTCAAAAAAATATCATCACTTTACTTAAATCACCAATATATTTCTCTTTACTATTATATGCTGGCTGTTCTATATTTTTCATCGTATATCTTTTCCGGGAGAATACCTCCATAATAAGAACAAAGAAACCTTTGGGAATAGTAACGTTTTGTTATTTACGTAAAGGTAAGACATTTTCCTGAACTCACTAACGTTTCAGTTAGTACATGGTTTTTAGTTACTGATTTAATTGAAATTAATTTAGCATTGTCATTCAATGTGGCTATGCTAACAGCGTTTTTTTTTTATAAATAATATAAACTGCATGACTGCGATCCCACCTGATGGTAGCCAGTGATACAATCGGTGATGTGAGGCGCACTAGTTTATTAAAAGTTTAGCCTTAATTACACCTAAATTATAATCAGACGGGAAGACCGCAGCAGGCAAATTGTTTCCAGTCCTTTGATGTAAGCGGTAGAAACGTTCTAAGCACTTTTCCCATTGACAGCGACGGGCATGATTATTTTTATGCCCAATGAATTATTTTTATACGCATTTGTACACACTATTATTTTCAGTTTAATATATTTATTAAGTCTTCAAAAGATAAGTTCTCAAAAGCCAATTTAAATCTCTTTAGATACAAGCTCGTCAAAGCCTCGTATCAAAACATTCGAGCACTAAATCCTAGGGTTTTTATAGCTTGTCCTTCAACCTTCAATCATTTGACAACTTTCCAAGTTTAGTAAAAGACGTTTTGAGTTGATCGGCCGCAGCGAGCGACCAGACAAGCCAGAGTCAACATACAGGGAATTAGTCCAAATTATGTGCGCCTAGCCGCCCCCACCCCTCCTGAAAACCCAGTGAACACCCGCTCACACCCTCCTTCGAATCAATATTTGTTGTCCGTACTCTTCTGCCTTAATACACGCACAATGCTCACACACACAACCCCATTCATAAACCAACCATATACCTTCAACTTACAGTTTAATTTACATCTTCAGCGTCTTGTGTACTTATGACTTGTTGAATTCCAAAGCTGTGGACTCATCCCCTGTTGTTGCTTTCTCTTCAAACGCAATGTGGTCTCTTTCCAACGCAGTTTTCCAGTGGGTGCGTGGAGCACCGGTATGTGGATTCGGTTGTACAAATCATACATTATGTACCATTTTCTTATCGGAAAAATGGATTATGGAAACGAGACCTTAATGGGATGTGTTTTGTTTTCAGATAGCTGGGTTTTGAAGAAGGTATACTAAACTTGAGTTAGGATTGCTACTTGGGTTATTCTAGGATTTTGAGTCCGTTTTGTACAAAGTGAACTAGCGTTAACGTGTTGACCGTAGGTGGCATAGTTTCTATCCTTTGTTGAATTTAACATTTCAATGGAAAACTGACATGAAAGGTCTTTATAGCTAGAGAAATTTCGTATAACCTTCGGATGAAAAATTGCAAACATTTAAAAACATCAACGAAATATTAATTCACAATTTAATGCGGTAACGCGTCGAATGTTAACAGTAAACATACAGAAGTGGCCCACAAAAGCCGTTTTCGTGTAAGTTACACATCAATTAATATAAAAACTCGCATCTCGACTCTTGTTGAATATTCATAAAGAGCTGTTAATTGCACAAGTCGGCAAATACTAGGAGAGAGAGCGACTCCACGGTTCCTGGTAAGGTTCCCCCCCTTCGTTACCCCCTCCCTCGTCGCAAAAGGCCAACCCTACGCACACAGGCACAAGGCACTCACACAAACACAAGGGGCGCGCGCAACCGGGAAAACTACGGCCTTTTACGTACGTATTGTGTACAAGAACGCGATTATAGTATATTTATGGAAAATATTATTTATATCCCAAGGTTTTTCAGAGATATTTTCGATTGCAGCAGTTTTCCTGGGAAAATTCTGATCCAACAATTGCTAGACAAAAAAATTGATGATTGCCGATTGTACTTGTAGTATCGTAATGATAGCAAATACGTTATACTATACAGAACAGTCTGTTAAAATATTTAATCATTATTAACAATTTCAAGGCCTGCATCGTCTTCCTGTCTCACCGAAAATGTATTTAAACAGCTTTCGTAAAAACATACAACATTTAACGAAAAACAAAATAAGGTCACAAAACTTTCATTTCCAGGCTTAAATTCATCTGTTTTTCCAACATATACTGTTCAGAAAACGCGTGTTGGGTGTGTGCGCATCTATTTACGCGACGAGTAAATATGTACCCTCACCGTTTGTGGAGGCAGCATTAATAATTCAATTGGCTGGCCCGCTCAGGTAGCATTTAAACGATTTTTAACTTGCCCTCAAACGGATTAATCGAAGACGGAACCGACGAAAATGTTTGAATTTTATATTTAATTGACTCCGAATACTTTTTAATTATCGTAATTTGATTGTTTTTTTTTCTGCGTTTTTTACTTGTTCTTGATCTTTCGGATCATTATGGGCTTTTAAGGGATTAACTGTTTAATGGCTGAGGTGAATAATTTTACGAATTTCTTTTGTGTTTCATTCTTTATCGATCCCGTCTTCGTCTTCAGTCAAGATAATGAGAACATGTTGTCTTGTTTGCTTCTGCCATCAAATTCTGACACCTCCTCAACTATTTTGCATGCCATGGTCAAACAAAAGCGTGGTCGAGTCGAGTGTCAGGATAATATAGTTGGTCGTGCTAACAGCTCGATCGGGGTCGTGTCGTACAAACATACGGACACACGACCGGCCGGCCGCGGCTTGATTTCTTTGCCAAACACTAATATTTGAAAACCAAGCTCGTCGCGATTACAGTGTGATCTTCATGGATGGATTGCGCATGTGCGATGACAGGAGGTACCTAGGTACCTATAGCTGTGGTACCCGCACTGATGTTGGACTTGGTTGTGTTTTAAAACTTGTTTGTAGTTATCTGAAAATGGAGCTACTTACTTGTTGAATATAATGAGTATAGGAATACTTACTTACCTATATAACTAAGAAGTCTTGCTATATGGTGCATTAGGGTGGATGATAAACTAAAATTAGGAATCACACCACTATGAGTTTCAACTTTCATACTTCCACATTTCTCACAGAACAGATGGTCTATAAAACCAAACGGTTCTGCCGATGGCGTACAGTAAGACACAGTCTTAAAAGGCTTTCCAACAAGGTGGACGGATGACCTAGCAGACTTAGGCCCCCTAAGTCTGCTATTTTTATAAATTCGTCATTCCAACACGATCCCATTGTCATTTTGCTAAAAGTTTTTAATCTGCTAATTTATAATGATCGATCATTGATCAGTCAGTGGTATCGTAATAGAGTTGTGGTAGAATGATAATATCGAGCATATTAAAACCAATAACTGCACTATAACGTTCTAATGGTAGAACACTGATCAAATAAACTGTCAAAGTTTTAGTAGATTACTGCATACGTCAAATATTCATTTGCCAATATGTACGAGATTACTACTCGTATTCTATGCCACTTCTTTCAAGTGGAGTGTCAGTGTCAGTTGGAGTGTCAGTGGTTGACCAAGTCATAATGACGCTATTAAATTAGTAGATTACCAAACTTGTCAAAATCGACAATTATGACATCAATAATAGACCATTCTGTCACTATTGTAACAGCAGACTTGAGGCCCTGGAGAGAGCCAAGGGTGTTCGTTGGATACGAGATGCCATCGTTGTGGCGATACCGACAGCTGGGGGAAGCTTAAGCCAGCAGCAGATTGCAGAGTCTTTCGGCTGGAATATTGATAATGATTTACGAAGAAACGGGCTAAATGCGGAGAACTGTGGATTACACATAAGCTTATCCTTTCGGGAAATATTACATTGTTTTCCTTAACAGCCTAAATATATCTGTTGTTGTTTTGTTAATATGTTGTTGTTTGTTGATATATGTTTGTATATATTACTCACAAATTAAGCATGATAGTCTTTATTTTCTTTTCGACCCTTTTTTTTTATTAAAACGACACCCCGTTTGAATGCTTTCAGGATATCTTTTTCAAAGACTCGTTACGAAAGAAGTAAAAAATGCAGAGTAGAAACATACTTAATTACTTTTGATTGCTGTGCGGCTCAGACGTATATTCTTTTTTAGGGTTCCGTAGTCAACTAGGAACCCTTATAGTTTCGCCATGTCTGTCTGTCCGTCTGTCTGTCCGTCCTCGCTTAATCTCTGTGACCGTTAGCACTAGAAAGCTGAAATTTGGTACCAATATGTATATCAATCACGCCGACAAAGTGTTATTATAACAAAAATTGGAAAAAAATGTTTTATTAGGGTAGCCCCCCTATATGTAAAGTGGGAAGTGATTTTTTTTTTTATTTTAACCCTAACGTGTGACATATTGTTGGATAGGTATTTAAAAATGAATGAACTTCATGGAAAGAGCAGTTTTTGTACAAAAAAGACAAAAGGGTTCTACAAAATAATTTCTGGACTAAGTTGGTAGTATAATCGTATATGCAAGCATTTTTTAAACTCATAAGTGGGTACACTTATTGTGACGGACGGGAAACTACGGAACCCTACACTGAGCGTGGCCCGACACGCTCTTGGCCGGTTTTTATTCTTATAGAATTTTGCTGTCCATCCTAAGGTTGTCTGGTAGATACCGCCGTCATTTTAACCATCTAAGATTTAAGTTTGTGTAAAACCTATGTCACTATTTTTTGCTTAATTAATTTGATTTTTAATTACATTTAAGTCTAAGCATATTTCCTCAATGCTGTTATTTTTGATACATAACTATTGTAAAATGTGTAATTTTTATTTGAAGAACGATTGTTTTCTTAATTCTTTCAATGATGGTATCCTGTGTTATTTCATCGTCTAATACTGTCCTATTCTAGCTTTCTTTTACTATTATAAATAGTTTGTAATAAAGTCTCATTTATATAACTTGTGTTACAGTGTAAGTGAGATTACTGCTTACCAAACGTGAATATTTATAGGGACAGGAGCCATGCTAGACGTTATTCTACGTGTCGTTTTAAAGCACGACAATTCTAAGTAGGTACCGTTTGACAGTTCTGCACGTAGTACATTTTTATCTTAAACTAGCTTTTGCCCGCGCGGCTTCGCTCCCGCTCTTCCCTACTTCAGCCTACTATACCCTACTCTACCCTACTCTACCCTACTCTACCCTACTCTACCCTACCCTACTCTACTCTACTCTACCCTACTCTACCCTACTCTACCCTACTCTACTCTACTCTACCCTACTCTATTCTACTCTACCCTACTCTACCCTACTCTACCCTACTCTACCCTACTCTACCCTACTCTACCCTACTCTACCTTACTCTACCCTACTCTACCTTACTCTACCCTACTCTACCCTACTCTACCCTACTCTACCCTACTCTACCCTACTCTACCCTACTCTACCCTACTCTACCCTACTCTACCCTTCCCTACTCTACCCTTCCCTACTCTACTCTACCCTACTCTACCCTCCTCTACCTTACTCTACCCTATACTACCCTAATTTTCATTTTTTTTTCCATAAGAACCTTCTCCTCATAATAACGAACACAACAAAAAGAAAATTTGCGAAATCGGTCTAGGCGTTGTTGAGTTATGCGCTTACCAACACATTTTGCGATTCATTTTTATATTATAGATTGTTGAATAAAAATTGTATAATTATGTTGTAATAAAATAAAAATAGCTTCATAATTCAATGGTTTTACAAAAAAGATCATAGAAATAGTGTGAGTTACGCCTATACAAAGCTTTTTTATGGAAAAGTTTGAAATGTCAAATAAGTAGTAGGTACTTCTTATATTTGTGCTATAAATAAACATATAAAACGGGTACTACGGTCTATTCGTTTTTGCCCACTATTATGCTACGTCATTGTTATTGAAATATACAAAATAAAAATCTTGAAGTGGTTTTCATGTTTTCATTCAGGCATATCTCTTCTTCGGTCGTTTGCCTTCCAAATATCGCCAATTGCCTTTCTAATAACTAACAAACAAGTTTAATATTTCGCTAATATCCTTTCTAGAATGTTCTTAATATTCGCAAATGCATTGTACGTTACTTTACTTGCTTAAGATATATTATTATACGATATTTCATCCGCTGACTCGAAAGCATATGTGCAAACATCGACGCCGCTCGTCGGTAGTAAATTGGATCTATTGTGCATGGGATGAAATTATTATTATTTAAGTTATCCGTGTATTATTAAGTAGTAATAATTTTATATTATTACTGATAAAACAAAAATGTTTTTTTTAACATGCCAGTCATGATCGGAAAATATCTTTTTTTCTATTCTTTACTAATATTATAAAGAGGTTCAATTGTTTTTTTTTTGTTTATCTTTTGTTTGCAGGAGGTAATCCTCGAAAGTACTGGTCCGATTGCTAAACGTTTTATACCGATAGACAGCTGGTTTATTTCTGAGTGACATCTACGAGTACATCTACATATTAGTGTAGATGTACTCGAAAAAATACAAACAAATTTTCCCTCTTTATAATATTAATTATGAAGAGGGAAAATTGGTATGTTTGTAATGAATAAACTCAAAAACTGCTGTGCCGATTTCAAAAATTCTTTTACTATTCGAAAGCTACATTCACCCTGAGAAACATATGCTATATTTATTACCCGTGCGAAGCCGGGACGGGCAGCTAGTAGGCTATATTTTATGTACGCAATTGAAGCCGTTGGTAGTAGATACTTTTAAGTTTTTTCGGTTATTTGGGGTCGATAAAGTATGTATTCCACTTCTATTCGTCTCTATTATATTTTATTTTAATAATTACCTTTTTTTCTAATATTTTTTGGTCATCGTACAATCCATTCATCGTTTCTTGGACCCGTAAAGATTTTTTCAAAACTGAAATCGATTTTTTGGAGGTGGGAAATCATCCAATTACTTTTCCTGCTCTATGGTGGAGGGAGAGGATGTGTTAGACTTTTACTGACTAAAATCTACTTATTATGTCCTTCAGTTGCCCGAAATCGACTATCGAAACCTTTTCGAAGAAACTCAAAGACTTGTTTCTTCATAACCACAATTTTTTTTTAAGGATAATAGATTTATATTTGCCTTACACCATCCGCCATTCAATAAAAAAAAAAACGTAATGATTTCGAAATTTCGCAATAACATGATGCTCATACAGTTCTAAGAAAACTGAATGCCTCTGTTGAGCTAAATTACTTGAGTCATAATCGCAATTAAAACAGTCGTATATAATTACTATGACGCCCAATACTAAGCCGTGTGTGCACTGGGATAGTCAAAGTTGAGTTGAGCGCCCCCTGTATCTTTGTTGAAATATTTGCAGTGTAAGCGGTGAGTCTTAGTAAGGGCGCGACTATATTGACGGGTTTTGGTAAAACTGGAGTGTTTTGAGGAACTGGTAACCAAGAAAAGGTGCACCGAATACCAAATCTACAAAATAGCGTTTGCAACTTACTTATCAAATCAAAGACACGCTGTTTAAGACACGAAAATCAACCAAGATTTCAACTTTGGAAGCATATGAAAGTTTAGTGTACAGTCAAGAGTCAAAAGTGCAGCGGAAATTTACCAATACTAGTGCCAAAATCTTTTTTTTTTTCATTACATTATGTTTATGGGTCACATCTAGTTTATTCAATGGTTTGTATTTATTAGATTCTAATTACTAGACAGCAAATTAAATCAATCATGAATCATTGGCCCACTGCTACGAATAAATTTTAGACATTTGAGCCCATTGCTCAGTAGTACAGAGTATCAAGAGACTAAAGTGCAACTACACTTTTCATCCGTGACTATACCTAAGTACAATTGACGTCATGGAGCTTGAGCGCTGGCTTCAAGTTAAAAGAAGAAGTGTTAGGAGTCAAATATTCGGTCTCTTTAGTGGTGCGAAGTGAGACGCGGGGGCGGGGAGTGTCAGTGATTGGCTCGCCGCGCCATTGCGTTATAGACGTCACTCCTGTTTGTCGTTGTATTCGCTCCCTGCGTTGCTGCATGTATCTAACAACGAAGAAGTTTGGTTCGCCAATGTACCTATGGAATGCGCAAAGCGATCCCCAATCTGACGACGAGCGCTCAAGATCCGTTTTGGCAATTGTAATATCTGATTTAGTCTAACAGAAAACTATATTTTGTTTTGATTTTGATGTGGTATACTATCTATGAGTAATCGCAGAACTCTACCCTTTCAGACAGGGGCCTTACCACGAGGTGTTTAAATGTCAGGCGTGCAAGCGAGAAAGTGGGGTGGAGCTGTACACCTTATACTGCTCCATCACCTTAACAGTTCAGTTTAGGTCGTCAAATGGTTAAGAGTCGTGTTAAGAGCTCCTGGCTTCAGATCCAACCATTGTCTCATTTCACTCTACCCTCATCAACACAATTCGTCGCGAGATCGCACCCTTATTCATACGTACCAATGCGATGTTAGGTGCCGTCTGATTGTTGGCACAGTAAATTTGTTCTCGCCTCACCCCGCTAGGATTAGCCTGTTTTTATACTAAACACAACAGTTTTATCTTGGGGAATGTTAGTGGTACGTGTTTGTATTGCGAAACTGACGCACAGACGCGCGATGCAGTGTTGATGATGCATTTCTGTGTTTGCATAGCTAATTAACGTTGGAAAACTGATGGTAATGATGCATACAGAACTTCTTTTCGAGATAAATTAAGATCTATGGTAGATATGCTGGCCAGAACTCCGGAATTGGTCGAAATAGAAGCATAATGTAACAGTAACTGCGGTCCTGGAAAGCAAAGGTCAACTGAAGGAGCACGGGTGGGTTTCAGTCAGTAAAAAACTAATACCTAGAGCAAGAAACAGTTTTTGATGATTTCTTATACTCAAAAGGTACTAAATGAAGTAAACTAAGGTTAAAAAGACGTAGGAAGAGATTTTTAATGAAGCATGATAATGAGAAATGATGAAATGATTGTAACACCGAGGTACGTTTTTTCATGATTTCTTACTCTCAAATATATTTCAGTCAACTTACCTACTACTTAGTCGGTAAGTTAACTGAAATAAATTTAGGTCAGGCAGATGTAGGAAGAGATTTTCAGTAACTGAAAAAAGAAGAAAGGATGATTAAAAGAGCGGGAGTCATTTTTGAAGATTTCTTTTTCTCAAAAGCTAGTAAGTAAGTTAACTGAAATGTATATAGGTTTGGAAAGATGTATGAAGAGATTTTCAGCACCTGAAAAAGCAAAGAAGGATGATTGAAAGTTGAATTTCTGTTCGGGTCTAGAAATGACAATTATCTTTAGTGTCTACCTGTAATCTGACAAGTGGTAAAAAATACCTACATGTGTAAGCCAACTTCTCAGAATAGGACTTACTTATAGCTGTGTAGATCATTCATCTCTTAAATCTTACCTACTACTAGTTTGCCTTTATTGGTTGTAAACTTAGATATACTAGATATCTAAGTTTACAACCAATAAAGGCAAACTTATATACCTACCTAATAAAGTTTAACAAGCTAAGCAAGTTAAAACGGTAGTAATAAAATAATAATTTAAAATTCCAGTGTGTGTAACCTCGATAAAACCAAGATGGCGTCGGTTTATCGCGGCCATATTGTTTGCCGAGCGGCGGCGCGCGCTGCGCAAGAGTTTGCTCTCCGGAGACCTGTTTTACAAAGACCTTTATAATAAATTATTCTAGAATACTAATGAGGACACTGGGAGTATTTTATTTGCGTTTTTTTTTTGTGTTTTTAAAGCTCCATGTTTGCAGGGTCAGTGTAGAGGTGAAGGCGTTACATTGGTAAACAAATATCTTCGATGGGTAGTGGCTACTTTGAATTTTGATTGCGTTTGGTTTTGTACCTACCTACTTTTAGGGGGGGTAGGTTGTTAGGACATATCAAAAGTTGTCAAGGGTTGTTTTTTGTTACCTCTATGTAACATAAGTATTTCCAGCATTTCTTAATTATAGAAGATAAATGGTTAAATTCTAGTGTTTTATTTTTCTTTAGTCCCGCTGAAAGTGTGGTTAGGTAAGGAAAAGTACGTATAATAAGAACAATAATTAGGTACCGAAATTATTACCTTGGTTTGCTTTTTAATTCCGATTTTACCTACACTGTACTTTCTCGGTCTGACAAGAGTGAGAGATCGTGTCAGACTTTTACTGGCTTAAAACCCACCTGTGTCACTTCAGTTGTCACCTTCCAGGGCTAAGGTAACTCTTTCAAACAATCCCGCAACTCTAGCATCCATATTTCAACCATCAGGCTCCAACATTACACAACTAGGTAACCAGCAAAGCAATCAATTTAAAAATAATTTGCTCAAAAGTTATAAAGCAAACCAAGTTTTCTCTGTCGCATAAGGCCAAGGGGGCTTCGTATTGGGCCCAGCTAAATATGTGCTCTGCCCACAAACACACAAACATACACAATATGTACAAAGCACACACACCGCTTGCACGGAAAATATTTGGTAACACAGCCAATGTAATCCAAGGAGGTTTACCTTGATAAATTAAATATATACCTAGAGATAATGTCGATTGGCGGACCTATTAGAGTATGAATTTGTTTTCTTTGCGAATCTTTTAAATATTTGGCTAGTTTGTCTAACTAAATCAGTAAGTACGTGATTGTGTACCAACTTGTTTACTGAATTACTTTTTTGCGTCTAATCAAAATAAAGTAACTACATGTCGTCGTTGCAAATAGTGACATTTTTGACAATAAACGTTCTGCTTAAACCTATTTGTATGTTAAAATATTTGCAGTCAAATATGTATAATAATTAATATATTGATTTCTAACAAATATAATGTCAATATAATTTTAATTGTTTAATTTTACATTATAATCAAAGGTAGAGAATAAAATAAAAATATTTTCTTTATTATTTATACACGTAGGAGATTTTCAATTCCCAATATCGTATTTCAATAACGGATATACCTACAGATAGAATACCGTAAAACGGGGTGAATAGAGACCAAACTATGGTTTGATTTTTCACTTTGATACTACAATATCGGCCTCTAACAAAGCATCGATTTTTTAGAATAACAATTTATTAAAAAATAGATTTATTTAAATGCTGCAAAAAATATTCAAATATCGAGAAAATACCCTTTAAAGTTTTGTCTCTATTCACCCCTAAGTCTCTATTCACCCCATTTTACTGTACAGAGATATTCAAACCAAAAAGAACTCTCATTTAGAATGAAAATTATTGCATTAATGATATTTTTACACCAATCATATCAGTATTCTGTAGAAGATATCAAAATAGCAATCACCGAGACCCATTACATCAAGTACCCATATCATAAAAATGTGTGTCGTTCTTGTGTCATTGAATCTTTTTCTGTTGCAATTTTTATATCATTGAAAGACATGCACTAATCGTCAAGATCAAACAAGGGTTTTTGTACCATTTTTTTTTTTTTTTTTTTCTAGCCGTTGCTGTCCCACTGCTGGGCAAAGGCCTCCCCCAAGTCTTTCCAAACTTTCTTCTCCTGCGCCGTCTCAAACCAGTCCTTGCGGTACGCGTCCAGATCATCCCGCCACCTCTTTCTAGGCCGACCTCGACGGCGCTTTACTTCAGTAGGGACCCACTGTGTGGCGACGCTCGCCCAGCGGTCCCTATGCATGCGGCTGACATATATATGTACCATATAGTAGCAAATAAAATGGCCGTCTACCTACAAGTGAAGATCATCTGTAGTGATGAACTCGTCGAATCAAAACTCCAGCCTTATGCATCGACTCCGAGACGCTATATATGTAGACTGTCAGTTTACTATCATTTACATTTCGGGCCATACAAATAGTGCATTTTTGGGCTTCGAAAGTACGACCATATGTCAAAATTTCGAAGGTAATTGAAGTGGTTACCTGCTCAGCAGCGTCGGGATTGCCACATTCTGTCTTTTCTCTTCTCTATTCTTGATAATCCCAACTCCTCCTTGTATCTTCGGGAACGCTCTTCTTATTCCGAGAGGAAAGTCTTGTCGCTCATCATCGTCTCTTCTCTTTTGATTTCCTCCCCATTCCTCTAGTTGGTTCTTCACTGTTCGAGCTGTTCCCCTTTGGAATTCTCTTCCACTCTCAATAAGGGCTAGCCCTTCGTTAGACGCCTTCATCTACAATAAAGAATATAATGACGTGCAATGCACACTTATTTATTTCTGCTAAGCCTGTCGGTCCATCATCGGACCACTAGACGCACAGCACTGCGCCACCAGTACATGGTGGACATTCCACCCGTATGTACAAAAAGTTTTGGGAACTCATTTGTTGTCCGTATAGCTAAGCTAAGGAGTGGAATTCACTGTCGGAGTCTGTTTTCCCTGATAGCTATCACCTAGAGGTCTTTAAGTCAAGAGTAGATAAATAGTTAAAACCTAAAGTACCAAACATGGAAACAAGCAAAACACATGAATCACTTGGAACTGTCCAAGTGATAGATTTATGTTCTTGTAAACAAATTCATATTCTTAGCTACTATCCTATTGGTCATTGACTTTCCTATATATTTGTACGTTTTTGTGTGCATTAACCTTTTGAATGTCTTATGTTACACATTTCGACATAAGCAATTGTCTTTTTATTGTGTCTCTAATTACGGCATTCAAAGAGTTAAAGAACAGAAATTCGTTCACTTTTTCAGTTTACTCATAACAAAAAACACATTAGTCCTAAAAGCTCGCAACGAGCCTAATTGCCTGCATGTCCCAAATGCGCCACCAAGTTTATTTCAGAGGTGTAAACTCGTAGAAAACATCAAAATATTGACAGTGTAAATGTAAACCATTCGCCCTTGACCGTGACCTTGGCAGTCGGGTTCACCCGCGGACGATAACTAGAGTTAATATTGGCAGCGTACACTGAACTGTTTGACAAACGCTCTACTCTATCAATATATAAACATAATATTTATATATGAAGCGCTTTTGGTTCGCTCACTATGAGCACTTGTGTAATTTGTCTCTGAAACTGATAATCTGTGTGTCTATGTATACATGGACGTCATTGTTTGTTTGCAGCTAGTTTGTTTTATTTGGGGGAAGGGTAGTTATGACTTTTTCCTTTATGTTGTTAATGCGAGCTAACGAAAGATTTTAACAAACTGGCATATACCACTTACCTTTTGTTTCATTTAAACAGATTAAAGTTATATGTAGAAGTTAAAGAACCAGCTTGATGGCCTCTCGCCTCTCAAGTGTGAGAAGCGAGCCAGGAGGATCATTGGCAATGATGCACTCGTCGAGTCGAGACTTCAAAGTCTTGAGCATCGACGCCGAGTTGCTAGTCTGTCAGTTTTCTACCAGTTGCATTTCTGGGAGTGTGCGTCGGAATTACATATTATTATCCTATTTCCGCCTAGCTCGTTCCATCATCAGACCATTAGGCGTACAGCTTTTGCACCACCGGTACTTGGTGGATGTCCCACTTATACGCACAAAACGTTTTGGGAACACATCCATTGTGCATACAGCTATTGAGTGAAATTCCCTGTCGGAGTCTGTGTTTCCTGATAGCTACAAGCCGGGAATCATGAAGTCAAGAGTGGATAGGTTACTTCTAGGTTGCTTCTAGGTAAGTGCGGTCCATCGTCGATCGCATTGACGCTTTCCATCATGGTGGGATAGCGGTCTGGCGCAAACCTATCAAAAATAAAAAAAGTGCATGGCCAAATCGTACCCATAGCGAAAAATACATAAAGGAGTTTCAGGCCCAAGTTTTGATGTAAACTAAATTAAATAAGGCCTCCTACAAGGTAGATCGAGGACCTGGTGATAGTCGCATGCACGGGACCGGTTGTTGCGTTGATACATTTTTTATGCCTTGATCACACGTACCGAGTAAACGGCCGAGTACTCGGTACGTGTGAACACAGCGCCGAGTGCTCGCCCGGGCGCTTATCTCTACAACTCTCTAAGTCTCGGCCGAGCAACATTTTACTGTCTCACCCTTTTACTCGGTACGTGTGATCAAGGCATTAGGGTAGGCCTATCCTAGTGGCCTGTACTAGCAGTAGACGTATTATGAGAGCAGTACATCTTAGTAATGTCACATTTTGCCTGGTATGTTCACAAATATGGTAACACAGATGAGCTTATTGCTTTCAAACGGTCACTAGTTAGGGGTTATTATTGAGAAATTACAGTTAGATAACCCCGATAACACTTTACCCGAAAATTAAACCTGGTATCCTTTTGCTGTTGAGGGTAGGATACCACAACTTCTCCTGCTCTGAGTGGAGCGAGAGGTAGTGTCACACTTTTACTGACCCAAAACCGGGCCTCCCTTTAGTGACCTTTTTCGTTCCAGGACCACGGCGACTCCTCTCCTCTTGGTATCCTTAGCTGCTGCTACTGCCACCTTCTTCATCATCATCATTTCAGCCGAAAGACGTTTACTATTGGGCATAGGTCTTCCCAAGTATCGCCACAATTAACGGTCTTGTGCGTCTCGCGTCCATCAGATATCAGATTCCCACAACCCTTCCTCCTCCCCTTCCGCCTTTGTACCTATGTGTTGCATGAAGTTTTAATAAATAAATAAATATTAAATAAATCCTTACCAGGTCATCGGTCCACCTTGTAGGAGGCCTTCCAACACTGCGTCTCCCTATACGCGGTCGCCACTCCAGAAACATTCGATTCCAACGGCCATCTACCGCATCATCTGCTTGCTTTAATCAAACTTTTAATTCTTACGTAAAGTAGACTTAAATTCGTTTCTCTTCCTCATTGGCTTCTATTATAATTACGACACTAATATTATAAAGGCGAACGATTGTGAGTGTGTGTGTATATGTTTGTTACTTCTTCACGCTCGAACGGCTTAACGGATTTCGATGAAACTTGGTATACGGGTAGACCATATCCTCATAGGATGCTTTTAATCCCTGGTGTATGTTCGTTACGACAACTTTATTTACCTGGGCTCCAATATCAGTAACGATGGGTCGTGCGAGAAGGAAGTTCGAAGGAGAATTGGCATGGCCAAGAGCGCTATGTCTCAGCTTAATAAAGTCTGGAGGGATCGCAACATCTCCGTAAAGACCAAAACCAAACTGGTACGGACACTGGTCTTTTCGATCTTTTTGTATGGCGCTGAGACTTGGTCGCTAAAGGCTGCAGACCGCAAACGCATTGACGCCTTTGAGATGTGGTGTTGGAGAAGAATGCTCCGTATTCCTTGGACAGCATTTCGGACCAATGTATCCATTTTGCAAGAACTCAAAATCTCCTCACGGCTGTCGTCCGAGTGTCTTCGCAAGGTTCTGCAATACTTCGGTCACATTGCAAGGAAAGACGGTGGCAACCTTCGAAGGCTAATTGTGACCGGAAAAGTGGACGGGAAAAGGCCTCGCGGGCGCAGCCCAGTACGTTGGTCCGACCAGATCCGCACCGCCCTTGACTCCACGATGTACGATGCCCTTCACACCGCCAGAGACAGGAACAGATGGAGGAATATCATAAGAGACAGAGTGATGAAACAGGGGGGTCACGACCCTCAGCATTGAGGAATACGACGCAAGGAGGGAGGTATGTTCGTTTGGGATAATTTTCTATTGTCACGCAGACAAAGCCGCTGCCAACAGGTAGTGTTTAATAAAAATATATCTCCTACCTGACATTCGATTTCTCTTGGTCAAACAATTTTTAAAATCGATAAATGCTTTTGTGATTTCAGCGTCATTCTCGTACTCAAGTATGTTGACATTTCATGACATTGCCATGTAAAGTTTGATGAACGATTTCGTTGTCCTTTTGTCCGGGTTTTACTTAATGGTTTAATATGTCTGTATGTTTATCTTTATAAATATAATTCTTCTGTGAGTGTGTATGTCACTGAACTTCTCTCAAACGACTGGACCGATTTTGATGAAATTTTTTGTGTGTGTTCAAGGGGATCTGGGAATGGTTTAGATTCACAATTTGGTAGGGTAGAGTAGGGTAGGGTAGAGTAGGATAGGTTAGAGTAGGGTAGGATATAGTAGGGTGTGGTAGAGTAGGGTAGGGTAGAGTAGGGTAGAGTAGGGTAGAGTAGGGTAGAGTAGGGTAAAGTAGGGTAGAGTAGGGTAGAGTAGGGTAGAGTAGGGTAGAGTAGGGTAGAGTAGGGTAGAGTAGGGTAGAGTAGGGTAGAGTAGGGTAGAGTAGGTAGAGTTGACAGCTTAGATAAAAGGTTACTATTAGGCGGTACATAGTTTGCCGGGTCAGCTAGTACATATATATAATGTTTATTGTTTTGAACTTGATTTCAGCTGGTGTTTTAGACAGTTTAAGTGCTATTGTTTAACTGAAGCTGTGATTCATAAAATGTATTTATTCAACAATAAATGTCGTCGTCAGATCTTACAATAGGACATTTCATGACGTGTTCAATCATTTTATAAAATACTCGTTTTTTTTTAAATCCTCCACATAACGTTAAAAAAAAAATAGTCAATGAAGAATTGTATGTAAGTTTATCTATATAGGCTAGGGTTAGGCTAGTTAGACATTTACGTGGGGGAACCTACGTAAATGTCAGAAATATATATGCTTATATCACTCAGTAACAAAGTAGTATTTTTACTAGTGAAATAATGTTTAAAATCGATACAATAGTTTTTGAGTTTATTCATTACAAACAAAAAACAAATCTTTCCTCTGTATGATTTTTTAAAATGATGTAACATAATACCTGGCTGCGATCCCACCTGATAGTAAGCACTTATGCAATCGTTGATAGTGAATTGCATTAGTTTATTAAAGGACCTATTACACTCCGCTGAATATCGCGTGCGATGTTCCGACTCGTACTATTTTTCATTCATAGAAAGACAGTCTAACCCCTAAACAGACCCCTAGACAGTCAAACCATAGATACGTCGAACCATAGACAAAACGAGTCTGAATAACGCGTAGTGTAATAGATCCTTAAGAACGTATTCACTCTAGCCTTGAAGACACCTAAATCATAACCGGACGCGAAGAACACTGCAGGCAAATTGTTTCAGTCCTCCGATGTAAACGGTATAAACTAAATTAGTATAGATTAGTTTAGCTTTTTGTTTATCACAGCAGTTAACCGTTGAATATATCATGTCTATCTAAAGTTGCGCTACAGAACCTTATTTTCTATTTGAGGTTTAATGAAAGAAAAAAACCTCTTTCTAGATTAATGATACAATCTTACTAAAAACAAACAATACTTATTGAATTTAGTTATTTCTCTCGTAGCACGAATTGCTACGAGGCTACGACCGTAGCCACATTTGCGAAGTTCGTAGCAGGTCAATAAAAATAGTTACATTTATTTTTAGGCCCGTCTTTGGGAACCTTGCTAAAGGGACAAGTTGTTTTCCTTATAACACGTTACGGAAATACATACTAGTTTTTCCCGAGGACTTAGGCAGAAATGTGTTTCTCTTATTATAAGTGTAGCATAACAAGTTTTTTTTTTTTTTTTTAATTTGCAAATTGGTTTTTTAAAACACTCGACACTCCATCAGCCATAAAAAGTTCCTATTGCTGGAACTCAGGCCTACACTATAGGAGAGGAAATAGGCTGTAATCCACCACGCTGATCCAGTGTGGAAAGTGTGGATTTATTTATTTATTAAAACATTATGCAACACACAGGTACAAAGGCGGACTTAATGCCTTAGGCATTCTCTAGCAGTCAACCTAGGGTGATGTCACTTATCTTTGATTTTTTGGTTCTAGGACATGCCGATTGCTTTACGATGTTTCACTTGGCTGGGTATTGTACTCGTTAGTCGTTACCACTAGGTCACTATTGTTTTCTCTGACGTCTTATTAATTTACTTCAAAAAGCTTCTTAAAAATAAATAATCCCATTCAAAATATTTCACAACGCATAGACCTACATGGGTAGGTACTTCTGCCAGAAGTCAGAGTACGGTTCCAATTGGTGGTTCTCTATGAAGAAGTATCGGCAAGAAAGTCGAAGTTTTTTTTTTATATGTTTTTTTTTTTACAATATTTCCGTATTGCAATATTAGTAGGTATGTGAGGACAGCGTAGACCGGTCAACATGGTACCTACTATGTTAGTCAGTAGAGTCTACACTGGCGTTCTCAGTATTTCAGAGAAAAATATTAATATCTTTACTTAGAACAAAATGTGTTTATTTCATCTATAAAATTCAGAATTTTCAGACTACCCAGTTTTCAACTGGGGGATTGTTCGAAGAAATCACCACGAGCCTAGAACACAAAAAGTAATTGAACGAACAAAATTTTAGTCAGTAAAAGTCTGACACTCCTTTTCCGCCAACACAGAGCGGGAGAAATATATTGATGATTTTTCGCCTTAAAATTAAAAATAGTTTAACTAGTTTTGTTGCTTAACCTGAAAGCGTAGTGTCATTTTTAATATATTTAAAAGGACTATGTTCCCAGATGATCTAAGTAACAAAACTATCGATGCTCCAAGTCCGTTTCACAGTCGTTATAGCATGTTCTACGCTGGCTGGGTGTTAATGAGATGAGCGGCGGGTCCAGACTGCACAAATTATCGGCCACACTGTAATGTGACCCTCTCGTACCCTTTTACGTGCTGTGCTTCGTTCAGTAGTAGACAGTAGTTTCGAGCTAGTTGACTTTTGGTGAATACTAGTTAATGTTTAGTTGAAAACAAAAAGAGAAACAAATGGGCAAATCCAGGTCTGCTCTACACTGGATACCCAATTGCACGTCGCACTTCTTGACGCCAAGAACATTCAGATACCATCAGTAAGACGCTAATCCAACAGGAACTTTACGATCCTCGGTAGTGAGGAATACGACGCGAGGAGGGAGGAGGTTTAGTTGCAATTGTGGGCTGTCATAAGACCTTGAGATTTTGATTTCATAAGATGCAATCAAGCGTGAAAGAAGCTAAAAATTACGAGTACCATCAATCATTCATTGAGATAAAGAAAAATGCAAATTATTTCTCAAAATAGCTTTGTAATTTCAGCTCTTTTTTCGAAGTTATTAGACAAATTAGGAAATAGTCAACACTTCTGCCCCACAGACTATTGGCGCTAGACTAACTTCCAGTTAGTGACTGGACTACTCAAACCACTAGCCTAACAAAGCAATGTAAACGCAGCACCAGCACCAAAAGCGCAAGTCCAGTTGTTTGCTGTAACAATTCTGACGTGTTCGGATTCGTATAGCTAACGCGTATTTATTTAGCGATACACATGTAATTGATGGCTTCGGCCGAATGTCGTGCAACCGTGTTAATTTACTACTTTACTCATGTTACGTTGGACATAAATATCCTGTTTTGTCGGTGTCACTCAACTTGACGACTTATGTCGGTCATGGTTTGTTGAAAAAGCTTTTTGAATAAGTACCTGCATCTTAGTTTGTGTAGTACCTATCCCTAACTCACTACCTACTCAGTTAAATCGTCATACATAAGTTTGGTCTGGTCTGTTGGAACCGAAATAATTGAATGTTAATTGCAGACAGATGTTGCATGATGTCTCTTTTGACGTCTATCACTCCATGTATCAGATTTTGAACTAATTTGTGCTTCATTGGTGTAATAGCTACTAGGAGTTTTGATGTGAAATTATAGGAATAAAAACCAATACCACCTTCAATTTTTTACGATTCTCTAAGCAATTAGGTATTTTCATGCGTAATTTTTACTTAGATTGATAATTCAATCTTCATTAAGAGAAAGTGTTAAGATAACTCATATTATGAACAATATATCATCGTCATTTCAGCCGAAAAACGTCCACCATTGGGCATCCAAGTGCTCCCAATTGTTGTCCACCACTAAAAATATAAAAGCGTGAAACTAAAGTTCGAAAAAGATAATATGATTACCGCATCTGCGGATCTGCCACCAATATGTACACGAAAACTATAAGAAAAATAACAGATAAACACTAAAATAAATATAAACATCTATGTATGCAAGTACTAAGTGTTGAAAAACATTGAAAATCAATTCATTTTATACTAAATAGCTGGGACAATATGAAAATTGTAACCAAGAGCCGAGTTAGCCAATAAGCAAGATCAAATAGTACTGTGAACGTGCGACTTCCAATAATTATGTTTGCTGAAGTCGTTAGAGCCGCCGACGACGGCCATCTTGGACGATTCACGGACAAAACGCTCTATGGAAAATCACAGACAAATCAAATATCTACGTAATAAATAGAACTAGCTGTTGCCTGCGGCTTTTACTGAAAGACTGTTTGATCTGCTTGAGAAATGGTTACTGATGTTCTTTAGTTTAATGAGCGTGAACGTTAAAAACTGATACACTTATTTATATTATAAGGAAAAATACAACATTTTTTTGAGTTGGGAAATCATTAAATGTCTTCTTAAGCTCTAGGGTGTAGTGAGAGGGCTTATCAAATATAATATATCTTTTATCGAGTGAAACCCACCTGTACCCTTCAGTTACCCTTTGCGTTCCTGGGCTACGGTAACACTTTCAAAAATACAGTGGGCTTAACGGGAATCCCGTGGCGCCATCGGGATTCTGCGGCTCTTTAATTTAAATCTTTTTAGCCGTTAAGACATACGCGCATACAGAGTTACTTTCACATTGATAATTAATATTAAGTGTGGATTAATAGATAACGGAAGTTTTTAAAAACCTCTTTTGCCCACATTGAGATCAGACATACCTATGGTTGGTATGAGTTACGGATATTATTTTAACCAATAGTTTTGGTTACGGTTACTGAGCTCCTTAACATCCCTGGTTCTTATTGTGTGCTGAAATGAGAACTGCAATAGTACATTATGATATATCAATGATATATTTATGTTAATGATTACCGTCGAGGCGGTATTCAGACCCGAGCCGTGGCGAGAGCCTTAAGAGAGCCGAGAACGGTAATCATTAGTTACTCACGTGTATCATACGACGTTTTTCAATTCACTTGTGAAGAAAATAACTGTAAAACTAGTAAACTTTTGTGGCGGGCGGTAAAAATTTTTATTCATTTAATGCGCGCCCATATTTTTTTTTTCATTTCCTCGTGGGGGACGACCCGCGCCCATCCTGATACGATAAATGTAATAAAATTATGGCGGGGGAGAGGTTGAACAAAAAGGTTTTAACTACATTTTAGCACTAGTGCGTAACGGTAATCAAAATGTTACAGTTTGGTAACAAGGGTCATTATATGCCTAAGAGCAGTGGAATAATAGTCACTTTCTGAGCAAGTGTATTGAAAAATAATTTATAATTTAAAACGAAACTAAACCGGAATTTTAAATTCCACTTCAATATTTAGAACAAGTCGTCTTTGTTTGATAAACGCCAATCAAACTCATATATAGCTACATACTTAGGTAGTCAACTTTATGACAATAACACAGTAAACAGTAAATATTTGTATCACCTAATATTATCATACCGTTACTGTATTCGCTTTAATTATCTGTGTTCAATTCTGGCAACATTATAAATTAATTTGTCTTCAGACTAAGGAATTATTTTGCCTCGTTTATTGGTGTAAATATTTAATATTTGATCCGTATAATGTCTCATTATTAGGAATCTTTTGACGCCACGTTTTTTTTTAGAATTTGACCGATAAGTTTTGGCAAATATTTGTGGGACTACAGTATGTAGTTTTGTTACGCTATTTCTTTTGCGGGGTAGACAGACAGTAGTTGCAAGCATCAACTTTTTAAAACCCGCCTTTTTCGTAAGTCTATTGTATTTTAGTCTTTTACTCCTGATTTCTGAACTATAGTCTGTTTAAAAAGTCAACCGAATTGGGAAATTTGTATAACATTTAATCATTTGAAAAATACTTACTATTTAATACTTTTTATAAGGTTCTTCTATCTCTAGTAAACAATAACCAAGATCTCTTAATCAACCTTGATTACTGAACCAGCGTTGACTGCATCAAATTTCATTTTACCGTAATAATTACCCAAGTCTTCTTTTCTTACCCAAGACTTTTTAGACAAACTCTAGTTAAGTATTACGCAAACTTTGCTTTCGCCTAAAAAATTGTAAAACTATGGCATTAAAAGGCTTTGAGGCGTTCTTAACTGAAAATTTAGAAATGTCCCGAAGACTTATCCAGGTAACTCATAATTTTTTTTTTTAGTCGAGTTTCTCATTATTCGAACTAGTCAAATTACATCAGTTCTGAATGCAGAACTAAAAAGCCCCGTTCTACGTATTTTTTTTTTTAATAGCAATATTATCTACCTGTACTTTTACTTTTCTGTGAAAACTTACTTATTTACACTAATCTACAGTAATATCATAGAGAAGTTTGTTTTGTTTTTTTTTTGTTCGCCGATTGCAATTTTTTTTTAAACAAAGACTTATCAGAATACGGCATGCTGGCCTACTCCCAAAAAAGGGTTTAATGATAATTCAATTTTTTTTTAAAGTCACAGTCAGTCTAAAGAACACATTTACATGTACTCTTCAATGTCTAATTTATTATTTTATTAACCTGAACAAAAGGTTGGTGTGAAGTTGATAATTGGAACAAACAAAGTCTCAGAGAAAGAAAGAATAAAATTCTTAAGTAAGGTTTTCTTTTTATAAGACAATTGATTGCAATAACCTTTTTTTTTCTAAAAATTTAAAAGTGTGCGTTGAGAATAGACATTATTTAAAATCTATACTATAATATAATATAATAATATTATAAAGCTGAAGAGTTTGTTTGTTTGTTTGTTTGTTTGTTTGAACGCGCTAATCTCTGGAACTACTGGTCCGATTTGAATGATTTTTTCAGTGTTGGGTAGTCCATTTATCGAGGAAGACTATAGGCTATATTTTTTATGTTTCAAAATTAGGGATCCGTAATAACATTGCTATTTTGTAACACAAGGTGTAAAATCGAAAACCTATTTTTGCGTGCGCTGCACAAACTATTGACAATAGAACAAAATGATGTACTACGGGTTTGTAGATCCCATTAAGACCTACATAAAAGTCTGCGAGAACATATATCTAGCTATCATGGTTTAATCACAATAACCGATTTTGTGTTAAAAATAATTATTAAATCGTCTGAAGAAAAAAAAACTACGTTAAATATGTATCGTAATATTAATCTTTATCGAAATTAAGCATTATGTTATCAAGAGTATTTATGTAGAATTAAAATACTTTTTGTTTCATCTCAATCGGATATTTCGTTTAAAAATTATCACGTGTGTAAGATGTTAAGAGTTGGTACCTATTAATGAGTTATGGGCGGCAATTATAGGCAATATTTTATCTCGGTATTTCCACGGAAACGAGAAAAACGCGGGTGAAACCGCGGGGCACAGCTAGTATTATATAAATGGTTCTGATTTTTTAAATAGCGGTGAGAAGTGCATCATAATCCGTCGCATGATCTAACTAAAAGAATAATACGGCCTCAGAAACACACGAAAAGCGACTTTATATTGTCAAAATGTACTGCATATTTAAATACTTATTAGTTTTCCTAAATATATAGGTTTTAGAGGTAGATCAAAATAACAAAACAATCTATTACATATAATGTGTTATTTGATACATTAGTAAAGATCTCACAGTCTTCTTTTCTTTATTTCTACACACAAACTTTTTTTAATCTCTCCTTTCGCAGTTCTGCTGAAATCTGAAATTCCTTTGGAAATAAGCAATACCTGATTTTTGTGTGTACATAAATAGTGAAATAAAATAAAAAATAACATTACATCATTAGTACGAAATAGCATCAGACATTTCGACATAATTTCATCACTATTTTTATCAACTGTTTCCAAGCGTTCAAACTCCATATTTGTCCAGATCTTTGCACTTATCTAGTACGACATATAGCTCATAACTTAATGAGTAATTAAAAGAAAATTTTCCACGAACATATCATCATCATGAGATGATAAGGGACGCCTGTCACTCTTTATTTATCTTGATGAGTGACGGAGTTGTAAATTCTTTGTTTCACATAAGTCCTGATAAGATCTGATTTTCTCTGTTTACCCAGAAAGACTGGTAGAAGATTAAATAAATGACACTTTATAATGTTTGGCTCATTACTATTATTAGAATTTTTGTTTAAAAGGAAGTTAAGAATGGGTGTGTTCATCTTTATTTTTCTGTGTTACGTCATGGCGATAAGAGTATTAGAAAAAGGAAGAGATTACTGTAGACAATCTGTTGAACAAAGAAATAACCTAACTTAATTTTTTTTTTATACCGCTGCGTACATCGAAGGACTGGAAATATTTACCTGCTGCGGTCTTCCTGACTTAAGTCAAGGCTTAGGCTAAAGCTCTTAACTGATTAGTGCGCCCCATCATCAACAACTGCATCACTGCTTGCCATCATGACTGTCTGTTCGCCAGCTTTTCATCATGCGTCTGGTATTAAAACAACACACCATGCTTTCCTACCACCCTGAAGTTACTAGTAAGAGAAGGAATGATATTGTATGTAATTCCAATACTTTTTCAAAATATGTCTTTGTAAAAAGGTTTTTCACATTTTTAGGCCCATTTCTGTACAATAGATTAAATAGAAAATTAGGTTTGTACAAATTAAATTATTATAACTGTAAAAAGATTATTGTGCAATACTTACTCAGCATCTCTTACAGGGAGACAGAAGATCTCCTAATAGTTTGTAAATAAAATATGTTTTGCTCTTATTTAAATTAAATGTATGTTATTTAGTATAGTTAATTTAATGATTGTTAATTTATTACTTGAGGTTATTTGTACTTTTTAGCCTGAAATACAGGTCCAACCTAGTTCAGGCAACAATTGCAATGTATGCGTTAAAATTGTTTTTGTATTTTTATTTAAATGTGCCACTTTTATTAAATAAACGATATTCTATTCTATTCTATTCTATCAGGTGAGATCGCATAGTGTATGTCACTTTTCAGGCTCTTGGGTGAAGCGAGAGAGCGTGTCAGACTTTTCTGGCGGGTTTTAATCACCTGTTCTATTGCCCTTTTCTTTTCAGGATCACGGTAACTCTTTCGAATATTCCTGTAGCCTGAAATATTGTGCCCTGCGTTTGTTTTCATCAGCAACACATGCTAGGAAACTGCGCCCAAGACTAATCCAGGTCACTACAATACCTAAACATTGTCGAAATTCAGTGACATTTCTGTAGAGCATGTCAATCCTTACACATTTCGGACATCATCATCATTTCTGCCGAAAGATGTCCACTGTTAGACGTAAATTCCTCCAAAAGTCACCACAGTGAAAATTCCTGTGCGTCTAAAATTCGGACAATCAAAAACTAATTGCTATTGCGGAAATATATTGTAAAAGTAGACAATTGTTACAAGCGAATCCTTGGGACCTTTTTCTACTTTCTTACGGGTGAAGTCGATGGCAGACGCGAGTCAGATATCAGCACTGCTGACAATCTAATGTATGCTGTAATCTTCGAATTGATTCCTCGTTTCCAAAGGTCAAATTCTCGCTAACCCTCCACAAACTGTGTCTCCCAAGCTTCCCACCCAAAGAGAGATACAAATTCCACATTAGTACACACAAAATGCTAGTTTAAAGCCAAAGAGGACACTATTTGATTAACACTAATTAGTCGAACCAGCTTTGCCTCATCCGGCGGCGAATGCAAAGAAAGCGCCTCACTTACACAAAAATACAAAAGCTCTTACAAACATTCTTATTTCGCTGAAAATAAGACCCAAAATTTATTTTCAAAAATGTAAAATTATGTTGGTTTTGTAAACCCAATTTGTGTGATGGAGAAAGTAACTTTCTACAAGTCCATAGTTTGTCATAATTTTAATTTATTGCAGAAATATTGACTGCTTTCGATTCGGTTTTTCGTTGATTGGTTATGTTTTAAGTTTTTTTTTTTTTTTAATATGGTTGGCCGTCTAGCACGTAAAGCCGTTGGGGACCAAAGGCTTTACATTCGTAGATCTTTGGCAGTCGTTACTGGTAGTCTGATGACAGAAAGTCTGACTATCAGTTTTTTCAAGGAGTATCGTGTTGCCTAGTAAATTTCATTCATTGGAATTGAAACCTTGTCTATAGAGGTTACTGCAGTGGTACTACTTGGCTTAAGCCAAGAGTGAATAGGTTACTTTTAGGCAAGCGTGTGTGCGCTATCGTCAACTGCATCATCTCTTACCATCAGGGGAGATAGTGGTCAAACGCTAGCCTATCTAAATTAAAAAAAAAGACAACTCGAACAACATCTTCACGTCTTTCAATATCGTTCCCAAAGATGACAAATTTACTACAATTGAACAACACACCCACCCCTGTAATTAGTAAAATCATCAAACATTTAGCAAGCCTGATTCCCACCGTTCATTGAATCCATACATCTCGACCGATTTCACGGACAATCCCACACAAAAGGTACAAGTCAAACGGCGACAATGGCCATTCATTTTAAACGGGACCCCTAACAACATTATACCGATGTAATACATATTTCATTATTAATTTCTACCTTTTATGGTGCTTAATTTTATTGCTGTGGCAACCCCGGACGTTATTTTTTTTACTAGGCCATGGTACGATGTTACAATGCCAGCCCGTTTGACAATAGGGGGCGTTGTATTGTTATACAATGTTTTTTTTTGTTGATAGATAGTTTTATAATCATGCAGGTATGGTTAGGCGAATAATTTTGAATATTTTATGCAGCAGTACGGTTTAGTACATAGCGTATAAATATAATTTGCAAATACTTCTGTGCTTTATAAAAATATATGTTCTATTTACACAGAGACTACATTAAATCAAAGTTGATTCAATTTTTTTCTTTTTGAATTCCATTGAAAACCAGTTGCCTGAAACATTGAAATTCTACCAATCATAAAAATCGTCAAAACGACTTTTAACTGGGCTCCAAAAGGTATCTAAAACTGTTCCATTCTTTTGCTGACTGTACATGATCTGACGTTTCCACGTCCAACAGTTCCTGAACGATCAGACTCGTCCCATTCATAAGGAGACACCGGCATTCGCTTCCGGTTGCCCTTTCATTGTGCAAGTCGGCAGATCGCGCGCCGCCGGCCATGACAACAAAAGACCGATTCAAAAATCGAATTCGCGATTCAAAAGCGCATCGTTGAGGTTTATTGGCTTATCGCTTGATTGATTGTGCGAACGCCGACGAATTTTTTTTTTCTTTCGATGTTGCCAGTTTGAAATAACTCGATAATATATTTTGATTTGGGCGTGGCGAATTCGCGATCCCCTTTGTCGGTTACAGGAAGTTTTAGCAACGTCTATGTCCTGTAACAGGTACATTTGTATGGAATGTATGGAGTTTAGTACACTTGTGTTTGCGTTACGCCTATTAGAACTTCCATTTGAAGTAAAGAGGCACGCATTGTGGACGTTAACTGTGCTGAAATGGCTAATATTTGTAAATAAATTATGTTCAATGTCGATTCGCTTCTGTTGCTGTTTTCTTTGCATACTTGTTCTGAATGCTTGTAATATGAGCAGGATTGTAAAGCAATGAATGCGCAATGTTACTATGAAATTAATAATTGCGCGCAATTTTCACTGACTGTTAAACTGAAATTGGTTGACGAAATCTTTTGCATTAGAAATGGGATTTCTTTATTTGCAGTTTATGTCAACTTTTTAACGGTACTGTCTTACTAATAACTTTTAAAGGTCGATATTAGTTTAACTTAGCCCTTTGTGGTTTACAGCCCAGGTTGTCGTCAGATCAATGACAATAGAAAAACAAATAGATACATGTGTAATAAAGGGAGGTAACAAATAGTTAATCATGGTTGTAGTTATAACATTTATGTAAGTCCTCGAAGCTTAAGCTAGGAGTATTCTAAATATCCTGGACGCCTCCGGGTTAAAAGAGTTACTATAACAAGGTGGCGAGTCAGAATAGATCATTTAGGTCGCAGTGACTACCCACAATCTCTACACTACGGTAGATGCATAGCCCCTTATCTTCAAAAATAATAAGTCCTCGATCTTCACAAACACTAGGCTCTTATTATCTAACTTTTTTTTCTTTTGTATGTAGGTGCGTGTATGTTTGTTACTTCTTTACGCTCAAATAGCTGAATGGATTTGGATGAAATTTGGCACAAGGGTAGACCATGTCCTGGGATAGTACTTACATAAGATACTTTTTATCTTGAGAGTATTTTCCATTGGGATATTTTTTTTCTTTCACAGGTGCTTATAGTGCAACATCTCATCTTCCAGCAGCCACTCAATGACTCTCACACACTTTTTTCAAAACATGTAGATACATTTCATTAGTCCACATAAATTCTAACCACGTCTCATTAGTCAGAACTTGGTCATTCATAAACAGGTCTCTTCATCCTTGAAATTATGAAACAGCATATCCAAGAACTATCTTAGTCAGCGGGGTTTTCCATAAAAAAATATATTTTATTATGACAAAGTATATTAGCATAAGCGTCCAAAAGACAATACATTCAATTTCAAGTTTCCAACTCACGCGCAGGGTTCCTATTGGGCAACGAAGTCTCCAGATCCGTGTACCGAGGACTACAATCTTTATTTTGCGTCCCGAAATTTTTTTAAATGCACTTATGGACATTAATATAAGGTGCATAATTCAATGCAGTTGTTGTCGGTCATGTGTATGGGTAATATTGTCACTCAAAGTACCGTGACGTATTTGTGCTACCGTGGATAAACGGACAGACAGACAACACGTTGAATATGCACAACGATAAAATACACAATCAGATGAAAACTATTTTTTTTTCTCTTTTTCTGTTGCTCTACTTTGTTGTGATGTTCGTCAACGTGATGAATAATAACTAACTGAAAGAGGTTTGTTTGATTGTTAACTACCGTTTATCATCTGGTTGATATTTTATTATAATTATTGATGGACATGTGTTTGGAATTATCTACTTCCTTAAGATGATGGGTCCAGTGTAGCCCACAAAATTTAAAATTTCTATTCTGTTCTATTTTTTATTGATGGCAAGTAGAGCCAACGTCGACTATTCTGCCAATGTCGAAAGTACATTGCAAAAGCAGTTGTTGTTGTTATAGTTATTGTTGTTGTTGATATTATAAGAGATAATAAAAATGACAATTTTCGTACGTTTTTTGCAGTTTGCGGTTCGGTATCGTATAGATGGGTAGTAAAAATTATATTTGCGGTAAACGACATGCAAAACTATGCTCATTAAAATCATTACCATAACTCTGTAATTTAGAGAAGAGATAAAATGTGCCATTATAATAATAAAATAATAACCTGACGTTAAGATCGTATGGCAAGATAGCTTATCATCTTTCTCTTGCATATATCCCAATTTATTTGAAATCAGGGCGACATTTCTTAAGGCCCAAGCGCCTGAGCAATGCCATAAAACAGTGGTTTTCTGAAGCCTACTCCTCGGTAACGGTCAGGTTAATAATAGGTGTGAAAAAAAAAAATGTTTATTATAGATCCATGAATAACATTCGCAACTTTACTCTTTCGAAACGGTTTGGATTTTTAGAAAAAATTTTACACATAAAAATTGGTGAAGATATTCTTCAATGTGAACATAGCATAAAATGCTATGTTATATTATGTACCTAAATCAATCAATATTTTGCGAAGACAATTGATTTAAAGATCAGCGGGGCTCTATCCGGGTCCGGGCTCAGTTGTCCGGAATTCAATGCAGAGATAGTCGTACTGCCGCCTAGGGGGGTACGAGTGTTGTGTCTATTTAATTCTGGCCAGATGTTCATGGGACTATAATTATTCAAAACTTTCTATGGATTAATCCAGCCTTATTTAAAAAAAAAAAACTCGACAACCTTTATGGTTAGTTAAATAATGATTAGCGCATTCTAAATTCAAATTCTCCACAAAAAAAGAATCCCGTTAATCAGTGTTTTAACTTATCACATGGTTTTTTTTTTCAACCGGCTCTTTGAATTTAGAATTAATAATAAAAACGCTAATTAATGTTTAATTTAGGCATACGGTTAGAGATTTTTTTCAAATAAGGCTGCTTATCTTTCACACTCCTTTGTTTCCGTAGCAGGTAACTATTGTTTTTAACATGATATTATGCTTTTGGAGTCAGGCAATAAATTACATTAACAAGAAACAATGCGTTTTCAGTATGTCATTCTTAATGCCTCGTAATTTACAATCTAATTTATAAACAATAAAATCTATGTATTTAACGAACAGTACGAACACGCTACCCAGAAAGTTTTCCACCGACAAACTGTTCATTCATCAAAAAGACCATTAGATAACCATTATGAATGTTATTTTACGTATGACAACACTCGACAATAGTATTTACATTCGATGTCAGTTTGTTTTACATCCGAAATACACATTGAATAAACGCGTAACATATTTCTTCCAACATTCTTAGTTCTTTTATGCTTTGAACATAATGTCACGCATTACAAGAGGGCCATAGTTCCGTGGACCAGTCTTTGTCCGCACAAAGAAAGGTGAATGAAGAACTGAATAATAATAACACATGTTGGCCGGTAGGAATAGAGAATTAAAAAAAAGTTTTGAGATATGACAACACCGCCACGTGTTTAGAACACAATAGGATTTTAAATTTTTTTTAAACCTCTCATTTTGACGTTTGTTTTTTTTCTGATGTCGTTAATACTTGCCATGTATAAAAATTAAAAGTAAAGCCTATAAATAGTAGGTGCGCGTAATTCGCGTGTTATCGTAGACGATATATCAAAAGGGTGCTATGTTTTTAAGCGCGCGTGACATGTGATAATTTACGTATAATATGTACGTATGTGCTCAGTGGGCTCATAAATTCGCAAGCCCGTGATTTATATGGGGATTAGAGCACGTTATCATTACATAACTGTGCGGTGGCTTAAAGTTACATAATACAGGTATCTAAGTATAATAATCATTCATTATGTGATATGGCCGTGTAAGCCTCTAATGTTTTGGGTGTGCTATAATTTACTTACAACATGAATTATGTTAAAAGGCCGTAGTTAGGTACCAGTAAACAGCTATACAACTGCAACTGAAAATTATAGTTAGATACCTAGGTATACGAAACATAATTGGTGGTGAAAAAAAATGTAGGAGTGCTGATATTTTAGTACTAAGAAATGTAACAAAACATTAATTGAATTCAAAATATTTTATTTCACATCGGCCTATATTGGCACTTATAAAACGTGAGAAACTAGTGCATGGTATCAATTGGTGGTTTCTTATGGAGAAAAACCACTGATACTCCGCAGTTATTTTAAAAAGAAATCACTTTTTTAAAATAACTGTGTTTACAATAAAAAAAAAAAACAAATTAGGCTTTGCTAGCTCTCCGTGGTTAGGTTAGGTATTACGAGTAAATGAATCATTCAGAAATTCTAGAAATCAGCATAAGTGGTGTATACAAGAGGTAAGCAATATGACATGAATGCACGAATCCAGTTTGGTACTATTATTGTATCAATATTTATAAAGCATAAAAGAATACTCACCCTATCATAATGTCAGTCAGTAACAAATCCTATAAAAATAAAGATACAAAAACATGCATTTCACATCCTTGGCACAATCACTCGATGTCTTTGCCATGTCATGTGTTGCCAGCATTAAGAGCCCTTGAAAATGGCGCGCAAACTGACGGCTCCTAGCTAAATTAACAAACAAAATGGCGGGAGATTATACCTTAACCGCTTTTATTAAGTGTTCCCGCAGTATGAAGTAGGGATTTTTGTTTGATTTGATTCTATTCATGTGACAATATCATATTTTGCGAATAATAGGGATTAAGTGCCGCGTTTTTTTGGTAACAGTATCATAAGAAGAATTTTCTACTTTACTCTATGGTCAGCACAAAGGCGATCATGGGCATGGCAGCATTGATTGTAAATATTATTAAAATCTTTAAAAAACGTTTCAAAAGTAAAGTTGTTTTTAGACCATTCAGAGAATTTCCCGCGGAAAATAACCAATGCCAATTACTAGGAAACCGCAAATACATATTTATTTATTTACTAATTCCCACAAAGTAAGCCTACATACGTAAAGATTTTCTTAGAAAAACACAGTACGCAAAATACAAGGAAACCCAAACTTAAGGCCACAAAGGAAATCAACACAAAAAAAAGAAATATTTTTAACAAGTACCTATTAAACTGAAATAACGTACTCAAAATGAAAATAAAAAACTTTCCTCGTTTCTAACTTCTAGTAAATTTCCAGCAATATTTCTAGGTAGCAATTTAATTAATTAACGAACAAGAAAGTTCCGTCGGCCTTCGGAAAACGTTAATCTTGCTGCCAGTGTAAAATTCACAAAAACTTTAAGCCGGCTGTGCGAGCCAGTAGTTTGAGTAGCGAACTTGTAATAGGTTTAAACTTTGAATATTTAAATTGTCTACAGTGTAATTTTGAAATCACAATCGGTCCACTGGTTATTAATGTTTGTGTTCCTTTTGTTTTAATTTAAATTGAACGGTTATAGACGTTTACTTTAGATACGTAGGAGTATCTAAACGGGATATTAATTTGATCGGCAATTAATATTGTAAAATTGAACAGTTTTGTGTAACTAAAATGTTGGCTTTAAATAACGAGAACTTTCATTATTGCCATAGGTGTCACAACCAGAGATCGGAATTAGGTAAAGTTATTATTTTCCATTTTCCATGAAGAATTGAAGGTATTCTTCAAATATTATAGGCATATAGGTAGGCAGAACGGGAGGTTGTGTAAAACATTTTACTAGTTAAAACGACACTTATGTTTCTTCAATTGCTTTTGGCGTTTCAGACCACGAGTTTCCTTTTCAAAAATTTCCAATGACTCTAGCAGGCCGGAGGTCGGAATTAGGTAGAGTTATTTATGTACTTGCATCGGGATGTTGATATTAGTATGGATCTTCCAGGGATTTCTAATAAAATATCCTGTGTCGCCAACAATATTGGGTACAAAGTAGCTTTTGCCCGCGAACATAAAATATAGCCTGTATTTTTCAAGGTTAAAGTAGTTTTCTATTGGTGAAAAAATTTTAGCAATCGGACCAGTACTTTCAGAGATAGCCTCCTACAATCAAAAAATCATTTTTTCTTTTAGTACAAACTTTACCTCTTTATAATATTATAAAGAGGTAAAATTTGTACCTACTAAAAGAAAAAATGATTACTAAGATATACAGATAAATCTACACTAATATAGAGTAGATAAATAATACCATCTGTGTCTTTCAGTTTTTCGTTGCGTTCTAGGATGTGTATACACAAAATAGATAGGTACAGAAGTCAATCTACATACAAAGCGCGCTCGAGCAACGCACACATAGACGCCGCTCACGGATACGATATCTCGGAGCGTCTCGGTCCACTCGTCGGACAGTTCCGGCTCAAACGCTCATTAGCGTCCACCGAGCGTAGGTATAAAAATTGAAGTACATACATGAGATTGTCTTCTTCTTCTTCTTCTTCCTGCCCTCATCCCTTATTACTTGGGGTCGGCGCAACACGTTCTTTTCTTCCATTCTGTCCTGTCACCCGTCAAACTATCACTAACTTCCTTTTCTTTCATATCACTTGTCACACAGTCCATCCATCTTTTCTTCGGCTTTTCTCTCCCTCTCCATCCATCTACATGTATATTCAGAACTCTTATACTAATATGCACTTCATCCCTCCTCTTGACTTGACCATACCAAGACAACCGATTTACTTTCAAGTTTTCATTCATTGGCGCCACTTTCAAACTTCCTTTATTATACTTAGATTGTCTTCTGTACCTTTTTATTTTGTGGTGTATATGTTCGCAAGAAAGACATTAATTAACACAGTAAACGTTGCATACAATCAATATTTAATTGCGCTAAAAAAATGTAAACGTCAAAATTATCGCACCATTTATTATTCATCCATCACTTACACTTGTAACACTAACTCAGGCTCCCGAGTAGGTACTTCCAGAACCTATTTGTGAGCTCACCGTTGTTTTCCTAAACATTCTTCTCGAGTAGTAAGACAGCGTGGGGAGGGGAGATAAATATTTACAGTATTTTCCGTGTGGCAACACCGAGGCGGCTGTAAACAATATTTTTAATCGACTCGGCAAACTGTGTCGCTTACACTTAACGAAACTCGACGCGAAAATAAAAACAGACTTGAACAACCTGTAGCAATAAGTCGATATTTTTGTTGAAAATGCTCGTAAATCTGTTCTTCTGTTTATTATTCGTCACACATAAAATTAGCTGCATTACAATTGCTGGTACCCAGGAATCATTCTGTCAGGTGCTGCATCGACGGTACCATTGCGGACATTTGCCTAAACACTTAAAAAAAAAAGTCGCTTGAATCCCGCGGCGCGGCGCCAAATAAACCCTTTAAAGTTTTCGTTTCTAGTGCAAGCAAAAATGAACTTAGCGGTGGTCAGGCGGAAGTGTCTTTGATGGTACATCGTGTTTTATTCGCGTCTCAAAGAGATATCAGCTTCGAAAGAGTTAGCGTGACCCTGGAAGTTCTATCATCGGACAACAAGGCGTACGGCGATGCACCACCGGTTGATAACTCACTCATACGCACAAAAAGTTTCGAATGGGTTTACTTCTAAGATAGGTGCCAAATAAACGTAAGTCATTGACCTCCTACATTTAGGATTCTTGGCATTCTTAATTTAAAAAACGGAATTAAAGACATAAAGCGTTTCGGCGGGATCTCATGGTGGAATGGCGTCAGCGACTATCGCAACCCCGTCATGGGCACGCCACAATTATGGCGATAAGTCCCCTCTTTGAGGCGTGGCTGGAAAGACCTCACGGCGTCCTTACCTTCCGCATGACACAGGTCCTCACCGGAAATGGCAAGTTCGGGAGGTTCCTGTTCCGAATTAAAGCGGAAGTGACGCCCGGGTGTCGCCACTGTGCGGAACGCCCGGAGGACACGGTGGAGCACACAATCGCGGTGTGCCCTGCTTGGGCGGAGCATCGCCGTGCCCTCGTGGGGGTGATCGGCGGCAGAGACCTCTCGCGCCGGGCCCTGGTCGAGGCCATGGTCCGGAGCGAGGAGGAGTGGCAGGCGGTCGCCGACTTTTGCGAAGCAGTAATGCTCGCTAAGGAGGAGGCCGACCGCATCAGACAATGGCGCTCTCGCCGCCGCCGCCGGGATTCCGATCCCGATTTCCAGCCACCGTAGGCGCGGGCTTGCGGACAGTGAGCAATGGGTAGCTCGCTGTCCGGCCGTCCGGTAACAGTCCGGACCAAGCCCAGGTCGTCGACGGCGCGCGCTGTTCCCGCGCGCCTCAAGGAGTTGTCAGCAACAGAAGGGGCCCAGCCGGGTCGAAGCCTACTGGGGCCAGGGTTATCCGAAAGGGCGCTCGAGCCCCGGTATGAAGGCTAGAAGGAACGGGATGGGTTTTTTAGTCAGTAAGAGTCTGACACTATCTCCCGCTCCGCCCAAGAGCGGGGGTTGTCATAAGATGATTTTTCCCATCGAAAAAAAAAAAAAAAAAAGACAAAGCGTTCTTGAATCTATCGTAATCTTTTATCTTTTCTGAAAAACAGTTCATTGATGGTCTTTCGGGTACCATCGATAGATTGGAGATTGGAAAAGGTCAATGTATTTTAATTTATGTTTATCTGGCACCTTGTGTAGGCAAACGTGCTCCTTCGTCGACCACATCATCGCTTTCTATCAGGTAAAGTAGAGAACAGCAAAAAAAGGAAAACGGTAGGGAATAGTACAAAGAGGAACACGGGTGGGATCGGTAAAAATCTGACAATGCTTTTCATTTCACCCACGGTGAGAGAAGGGAAGTCATTTAATGATTTGTCATCCATAAAAACATAAAAACGAGTCTCATTACTTGTTGACTAACAGCAAATTCCTTTATGACGAGTAAGTTCCTATTTTTACTCTCATTCCGAAAGATTAGCTTTTATTTATGGAAGAGTTCTTTAGTCTCGGTCCAAATTTCTTCATCAGAACTTTTCTAAACTTGAAAGAGACCTACTGAGGGACCTCTTCTATATGTAACAAAAATCATCAAAATCGGCACATTTCGCAAATGATGCGTGACCACGACCGGTCGTTGTGGCGACGCTTGGGGGAGGTCTATGTCCAACAGTGGACGTCTTTCGGCTGATATGGTGATGATGATTTGGTAAATATATCGCTGAACAAAATACAAAAAAAATAACGTTTTAGTAGATTTAAGAACTGCGTTATTTTTGGAAGTCTGTCAAATAGACACGATATGAAATAAAGTAATTAAAATTCTCACGAAAATTATCATCACCGTTATTAAAAACATCTCTTTTCCATCTTTATTGACAGAGTACCAAAGGAGAAGTACTAAGGTATATGAGACTAAATCCCAGTAATACAACATTTCATTTATGAATTCCCAAAAGCTATGGCCGTACTTAGACGTTTGCACAGTGTTTTAATTAAAATAATTTAAAATATAATCGCTTTAGAGCCGGAGTTTGTAACAAGGGAAGTTTGGAGTTTCCAAAAGGGAGTACAAGACAAAATAATAAAATATTAATAAACGCCCGTAGACGGTGGAAAAGTTTCATCGGCGGCAAATATTTGTGTTTTAAATAAGGAGCGCTCGCGATACGATGGGGTTACCCGCGCGGCCTCGAACCCGCTACCCTTGTAGTCGGCACATTCAGTTTTGCTTACAACACTTTTATGTTAGATTTTATGAGTAGGTTCCGATCGTTATTATGTAGCTTATGGGGGTTTCAAAATGGTGTTCTTGCATATTTGAAAGGCATTTTCGTGTATTTAGTTTTGCACAAAATTTAAAATAAAATCCTTTACCTATGCTTTTCCCAAAGTAATTTTAACTACGAGTATCTATCTAATTAGATATCGCGTACATCGAAGGACTGGAACGATTTTCCAGCTGCGGTCTTCCCATTATAATATAATTTAGGTATCTTCAAGGCTAAAGTGAATAAGCTCTTAAAAACTAGTGCGATTTACCATCAACGATTGCATCACTACTTACCACCAAGTGATACAAAAATTTGACCAGTAACGGGTAAGGATATAAAGACTCATTTTTCTGGACCTTTTTTTTGGTGTTGAAAATCATCCAATGACAACCCCCGCTCTTGGGCGGAGCGGGAGATAGTGTCAGAGTCTTACTGACTAAAAAACTCACCCCGTTCCTTCAAGCCTTCACACCGGGGCTCGAGTTCCCTTTCGGACAACCCTGGTCCTAGTAGGCTTCGCCCCGGCTGGGCCCCTGCTGTTGTTGACAAGTCCTTGAGGCGCGCGGGAACAGTGCGCGCCGTCGACGACATGGGCTTGCTTTTGGACCTCGCTGAAGAACATTTCAGCAGAGGTCCAAGTATGTTAGAACTTGCTGATATTTAACAAACGACCCGACGAGTTCTATTATTAGTAGCCTTTTATTTATCCAATGAATATACAACTTTTTTTTTGTATAAACACACATTTAACTTAATGAACATGCTTCCTGGGGCTCAAATGTGAGTAAAGGCTTCCTCCAGGATTGTCAATTTGTCTCTATTTGTTGCTCCAGTCATTCAGCCGCTTCCGGCAATTATTTTTATTTCATCCTCCTATCTCTTTGCCCTTTCCCTTAAGGTCCACTCCATGCTGTGACAGTATTTGTCCTCTCTGAATCTGAAATCATCATTCATTCATCATTTCAGCCGATAGACGTTCACTGTTGCATATGCCTTCCCCGAGTGTCGCCACAATGCACGATCCTGTGCGTCCCGCATCCATCGGATTTCCACAACCTTCATCAGGTCATCGGTCCACCTTGTAGCAGGCCTTCCAAAGCTGCGTTTTCCGGTACGCGGTCGCCATTCCAGAACCTTTCGGCCCCTACGGCCATCTGTTCTGCGAGCAATGTGCCCTGCCCATTGTCACTTAAGTTGGGCGATTCTTCGAGTTCTAACTATAACAAATTAAATTGCCAATAGAACAATGGGTGCAATAACAAATATCAAAAAACTAATCCAATATTCATCTCTGGATACAACAAACACAGTTGGCATTTGATATAACGTGGGCACATAACGAACGCGATTCAATATTTCAGAAGCGGCTGGAACAAAAGCATTTAGCAAAATTGAACTGTTCAAAAACTCAAAAGTCAAATTGTGAGTGGTGGAGCTAACTACAATAAAAACCTTACATTGAAACCTATTAGAGCGAGTGCCTAGTTGTAATGTAATATTAAAATAGTTGGGCGCATGCCCCGGGCGGGCGCTCGGCAAATAAATCAAATAGAACTATGATTCTATGACTAACTAGTTAAAATACTGTCTATATAGTCCAATGGTTCTCAATCTGTGGTCCACATTTTTTTTATTAATTTATTTTTGACTAGCTTTTGCTCGCGGCTTCGCCCGCGTACATAAAATATAGCCTATGTTGCTCAGGAACAAAGCAGCTTTCTATTGGTGAAACGTTTTTAGTAATCGGACTAGTACTTTCAGAGATTATCTCCTACAAACAAAAAAACAAAATATTGGTAATATAAGTAATTTGGTAATATTTTTTTTTAAACAGAATTCCACACAGTTCCAATCCATCACTTTCATTTGAAAACTAACTAGCTAGCGAATGGTATAGTATTTTGTTTTAAAAAATATCACCACATTACTTGCTTTGTTTTTAACTAAAGTGAATAGGAGGAGGTAGTTCCTGGTGACTCGAAAAAAAAAATATCTGGGAGAATTCGGGAGAGATCCTTGTACAGCAGTAGCAAAGTTTAAAATAAATGAAAAAAATATAACTACAAAGAAATCAATGTGGTCCTAGGTCAAATAAAGGTTGAGAATCATTGATAGCCCGCAGTCGATTGTGGAAACGCCATTTGATATGCAGCTGGATATGTTTCTGCGTATTGCCTGTCGATTGTCTGCTTGGTTATTTTTTTTTTTACAGTTTAGGGTTATTAATCAAAGTCTTCTTCCGCTTTAGGGTAGAGCGGGGGGCGTGTCAGATTTTTATTGGCTAAAACTACACCTATGTTCCTTTTTTCAGGGTTTCCTTTTCGGAAGTCAACCCATGGCTTCGGCCCTGCTGGGCCCCTACGGTTTTACTGACACCTCTTTACACTTCTTCCGGAGGCTAGAAATCGGGGTCGGAATCCTGGTGGCTATCTATATATCACATCGCATTTACATTACATTTTAATATTACTATCATAAACTAGAGAAGGTTAACACGCTCACTGCGCTACGAGGTCGAATAAGCCACATGCGTAAAATCTCGCAAGTTCGGCTCTCAAAATCTCTTTCTTTGCGGGGGCAGCTATGTTAACATTTCAATGGATAGGTATAACAGAGAAAAATATATAAAATTGATTCTCTCACGAAGCATTGCGGCGGTGTTGTGTAGAAACAAAATTTTGTGAGGCTGGAAAGGTCTCATACGCACAGGAAAGAAGTTCAATTTTGCCTCAAAAAGACCTCATGCGCACTAGCTGAAAGACCATGAAAAATGGCTCCGTATAGCGAAAGTTTAAACAATATAGATTAACACTATTTCCGGACCAAAACACCAAAATCCCACCAAATCCGTACCATTAGTTCCACGACCACGGACGTCATTATAGCAGTCTCTATATCCATGTGTCCGATGTATTGGAGGCGAGGCGGGGTGTGTAATTGAATGTAAACAGCCATTGTTGCTGCCCGTATCAATCAGAGGATGAAGCCCAATAGTTTTCTGTGAATCAAGCATTAGGGGATGGTCGTCGACGCTTTTTATTTTGTTTTTGGTGTAATATTTACCGTTGGATTACCTGGTTTTTGTAGAGATTGGATGGAGACACATCTACAAAGTGTGAAAAATGGAATTAAGGACTAGAAGCGTTCCGTCTCGCGTACATCGAAGGCCAGGAGCGATTTGCCTGCAGCGGCCTTCTCGTCCAATTTTATAATTAGGTCTCTTGAAAGGCTAAAGTGAAAGTCCTTTATAACTCCGGGATCGCAATCAAGTACCTAGTTTATATCATTAAATTATGCTAAATTTCAGGATTCTGGGTCAAGGGGCAACTCTAAGAATTTTGATTTCCTCGAGAGTGTCGAAATGTACGTTTTTTGTTGTACGTAAACCGAAGTATCTTTTTTGCCTTGATCACACGTACCGAGTAAACGGGCGAGACGGTGCTCTCGGCCGAGTACTCGGTACGTGTAAACGCAGCGCTGAGTGCTCGCCCGAGCGCTTATCTCTACAATTCTGCATTACTGTCTCGGCCAAGTAACATTTTTACTGTCTCACCCTTTTACTCTGTACGTGTGATCAATGCATTTTTCTCGTTTAACTTACAAGTTTGATTTTTTTACAGCTTCAAGAGTCCGCAGACTTGGGTATATGGTTTTAATTTCAACTCGATACCTTCACATGTTCCCGAGATAAACGGTCTTGACAGAAGGACGGACGGGTAACAAAGTGATCCAATCAGGGTTCCGTATTTTCCTTTTGAGGTACGGAATCCTAAAAATCTTTCAAGCAATCCCGCATCTTTTCCTATGTTGCTTAGTTCATTAATATGGACAGTTAAACACAGCTACTTGATATCGGTACATATTACCTACCTAATTGTTAAGCAAAGCGCGTTTAGACAACATCTTAATGATCTGGGACGTGTCGTATTGATTAGACAGATTTAAAGCAGTGTCATTGTTTTGGTTTTCAGCTGTCATGAGTATAGGATCCCTATAAACTTTCGAATAACGTCAATTAGAGACACAATAGAAAGACAATGACAGTGCGAACGCCGGCGTTCGAATGAGGTTTAATGAATTAAACAATATAGTGATAATAATATTCCACAACTATCACACAACGCCGTCTAGTCTCATGCTAAGCAGAGCTTGTGTTATGGGTACTAGACAACTGATAAACTTATTTATATATTTATAAATACATACATATTATATATAAATTACAAGTCTATATATATTAAGTATTAGTTTATAACGGATATAAAAAAAAAAAAACTAACATCGACTGCGATAAACCAACAGTGCAGTGCAGTGATAGTCAACGAGTTTAGATACCTAAATTTAAAATGTATTAATAAAAAATAAGGACTGATTGATTATAATAACGTTTTCTTTTATTTTTCCCACAAAACATGATCCTTGTAAACAAGTTTCAGTTTCGGTTTCGTCCGAAACTGAGACTGTGGCCGAAATTCGGTTTCGGTTGAAAAACTAGTTTAGATCGGACACAATTTTGGAATAGCAAATAAGATACTTTTTATGAAGATGTTGTTCCCTGGGGATCATTTTATACTCGTACTATCACGCGGCCGAAGCCGCTGGCAGTAGTAATTACCGTCACGCTATCACATGCACATCACACTAATATTATAAAGGTGTTAGTGTGTTTTTTAGTTCTTCACGCTCGGACAGCTATAAACGGAATTCGATGAAATTTGATACACGCGTAGACAATGTCTTTGAATAACAGATAGTAGGTAGCTACTTTTATTCCGGGAGTAGGTTTCTTGTTAATAAATACTAGAAACATAGACAAAGCAAATTAATTCCTAACAACAAATTTACCATTACCATTCAAAACTATAATTCCAAATTAACAATAGCCCACACACTAATAAACTCGTCATACCAAAAACCGAATCAAAATGAGCAAACGATTTCCACAATACAATAGTGTGACATCCACCCTCATTGCTGGGGTTAGTGAAATTAGTGTTGGTCCTAACCCTCGACGAGACGCGTGCGCACCGCGTGCGAACCGCGTGGGGACCGCGTGCCGCAAACACCAACCCGTGTGCACGCAACATACAGCGATATTAAAAGGAATATGTTAATATGAGATAGAGAGTGTTTCGGGAAAGATAGTGAGGTGAAATATGTTAGGTCAGGGTTTTACTCAAATCTGCGGGAATATTCGGAAGAGTGACCGACCCAAAGGGCAATTGAAGGACACATGTGGATTTAGATACCTAGTAAAAATCTGACACGCCCTCTAGCGTGGAACGTGAGAAATCATTTGATGACTTACCACCTCAAGTTTACTAAAATACTACGGAAATATTAGAAATAATTATCATAACCCTAAAACGCTAAAAGTAGGTAACTAAAAAAACAAAGGTTGGATTTCGTTAGTAACCTTCATCATCATCATCATACGTACAAAGCGTTTTGGGAACATAACTATTTATCGTACATGCAGTTATGGATTGGAATTCCCTGCCTAAGTCTATTTTTTTCGGTTGAGAAAATCATCCAATGACAACCCCCACTCTTGGGCGGAGCGGGAGGTAGTGACAGACTCTTACTGACTAAAAACCCACCTCGTTCCTTCAACCCTGGATACCGGGGCTCGAGTTCCCTTTCGGATAACCCTGGCCCCAGTAGGCTTCGACCCGGCTAGGCCCCTGCTGCTGCTGACAACTTCCTAAGACGCGCGGGAACAGTGCGCACCGTCGACGACTTGGGCTTGGTCCGGACCTTAACAGCAAGCTACCCATTGCTCACTGTCCGGCCCTGCCTAAGTCTGTGTTTACTGATAGCTACAACCTAGAAATCTAAGTCTAGAGTGAATAGGTTACTTCTAGGCAAGCGTGCTCCATCGTCGATCACATCATCGCTTACCATCAGGTGAGATAGTGGTCAAACGCAAAAAAAAAAGAATGAAGTTAGAATAACTATACTGCGCACACGTGTGATAAACCGGCGATCTGGGCGCGTTGGTCTCTGTACATTTTATATGGAAACTAAACTTGTAAAGCTACACTTGATCCACGCCACGCGACGTTGTTCTACTTACGAATCAGGCGTGTTACATGTGTGCGTCGGTCTAATGTAATTCTAACTTCAGACATGCGGTTTATAGAATTACGATTAAAGTCCACGAAATTCATCACAATTTTCCACCACACCCTGTAATAAACTCTTTGAGTCTTCAATCCCGGCTGCCTGCTCCAGAGACACTCGAAATTGTTATTCGTGTTACATTGAAGCACTTAATGTCATCGTACAGTCGACACCACCCCAATCTGTGACACTGTCCCCATGACCAGTCAAAAACAAATCACCTTTCAATCAGTTTTAATTATTTATTTTTGAAATAACAAAAAGGGTAATAAAATAATGTTTTTGTAATGAAAATTATGTTGTGCCATAGATACATGGTGGACATCCCATATTTATGCATTAAACGATTTAGGAACATATTGCGCGTACAGCTAAGGAGTGGAATTCCCTGCCGGACTCTGTGTCTGATCCTGTTACAATTTGCGGTCTTTGATTCAAGGGTAGGAAACATAAAGAAACTAATAAGATATTAATTTTGAGAAAAAAATAATGTACCTTTTTTATATTATTCTTCCTGCCCTTGTCCCATCTTATTTGGGGTCGGCGCAATACGTTTTTTTCTTACATTCTACCCAGTCACTCGTCATGCTATCACTAACTTCCTTTTCTTTCATATCATTCTTCACGCAATCCATCCATCTTTTCTTTGGCCTCCCTCTCCCTCTCCACCCATCCACATGTATACTCATAACTCTTTTGGTAACATGCATTTCATCCCTCCTCTTTACATGACCATACCAAGACAAACGATTCCCCTTCAGCTTGTCAGTCACTGGCGCCACTTTCAAACTTTCTTTAATATACACATTTCTCACTTTAGTCAATCTCGTCACACCACACATCCATCTGAACATTCTCATCTCCGCTACATGCAATCTTTTTAAATAATATAAATATAAATATAAAATAGTGCTTGACTGCCATCCTACCTGATGCTATGCTGTGATGCAATAGTTGGTGGTAATGCACATTAGTTCATTAAGAGCCTGTTCACTCTAGCTTTAAAGACACTTAAATTATATTAGGACTAAATTAAATTATAAAAATAAAATAATTAAATTATAATTAAACTATATTATTATTAGGACGGGAAGACCGCAGCAGGTAAATTGTTTCAGTCCTTCGACATAAAATTTATTCAAAGAAATAACTTTAATCTGAAGATATCAGTTAAAAGTAAATCGATTTAAATAATCGATTTCATTGGCAAGGACCTATTTATTATATTCAAGTACAATTATATGATTTTGCTGTTTTTTGTGATGTGATAATATGTGCCCAGAAATGTACCCAGAACTTAAAGGAGGGCTTTAAAAGGCTGAATGTGACTCGGATGAAAGAGTCTAGAAAAAAAAAGCATGGTATTATGAAGAGAGCTGGCTGCTTAAAAGTTTTATCAGATGGTTTATTGAAAAGATGAAAAATAAGGCTGTTTGCATTAATGTTAATATGAGTATTGAATATTTAGATAGCTGTTTCGTAACAACTATAAGACTTCCTCGAGTTTTCAAGTATAAGACAATATCTTGATACAATTAAGTCAAGATGAGATAATACATTTTAAAATAAAAACTGGCCTCTGCCAGAGACATCGTTTATTTATTTATTAAAGCTTCATGCAATTCTAGGGTACAAAGTCGAACTTAATGTCTTAAGCACCAGTTAACGAAAAGTAGTGGAAAGATAATATATAGCTAAAAGATTATTCAAAGGAAACACTCCCCGTACAAAAAGTTGTTTTTTGTGCTATTCTACATGTTCTATTCTTGTGCCTAATTTGATTCTAATCCGTTCTGCCGATTGAGTGAGAATAGCTAACAAACATACAAACTTTTACTTTTATAATATTTGTGTAACTAGCTTCTGCCAGTGGCTTGTGGAAAATTATCCCAGGGGGTCGTATTTCACGGCATGGTTTACGCGTGTGTCAAAATTCATATAAATTCTTTCAGCAGTTTCAGCGTGAAAGTTTGTTAGTGTGTAAGTATGTCTGTTAGATACATACATCAACAAACAAACAACCAAACAAACATTCTCCCTTATAATATTAGGGTGAAAATATGTACCAGCACGCCGTACAGAACATACTCAGTTGGCATTCGGTAATTCCGTGTGTATATTTCAAAATTTTATGAAGCAGATTTTCGGAGGTCTTTACTAGAAGCCTAGACAACATCCACAAGATAGCTGTGTATCAAAAATATCGAGAGAAATATGTGTAATAATATCAAAATAACGTAAGAGCGGTTGTATGAAAATGTACCTCGAAAGGAACGCTCTTAAGTAAATTTTTTTGACATCGCAGTACTTCAAAAAACTGCCGCATATAGAACACTAGCTTTTGCCTGCGACTTCGCCCGTGTACATAAAATATAGCCTATGCCACTCAGGAATAAAGCAGCTTTCTATCGGTGCAAAAATTTCAACAATTGGACTAGTAATTCCAGAGATTACCCCCTACATACAAACTTACAAATTTTACCTCTTTATAATATTAGTATAGATATTACAACTTATTCTATAAGTGCCACGGTTGTCTTAGGATAATTTTCTGTTTTTACGAGTAATTATATCTAGAGTAATTTCCTCCGTTGCCGCGTTGATTGCATTTCCTCAGCTATTATGGTGATAAAGTTCTTATCATCTTAACTTCTTACAAAGAAATTTTCAAATCTTCAAACGAATTTTTCAACAACAGTCCCTCCTACCTACCTTTAGTCTTTATAAACGAGAGACATCCCGATATCTTGGAAATGTCACGCTCATATAAAGTTGGGTTCTTGCGCTGGGGTCCGGAGACCCGGGTCTAATCCGGCCACTGAACGGACCGGCACGGCTGCGCTATCGCCGGCACGCAGCCGCATCTTACCGGCGAGATATAAGCCTACTTATAAGTGTATCTGGTTATGTATGAGTGAATTGGGAAGAGGGAAGATTTTCGTAGCACTGAAGTGTCCTTTGCTACGCGGGTACGTGCTACGGCGTAGCTGGGCCGTCTACGAAATTATTTAAAATTTGATTGAAATGTATAATACTTATGGAATTGAACTCAAGAGTAAGTTTTAAGATTCCGATCGGTCGACATTGAGATTGTGACGTTTCGTACCCTTGAATTCAATGCTAGCGCCAAATTGGTTCAAAATTGCGTGACCATTTTGAGAACTAAGTGAAATCGTATAAGTTGACAATATTGTTTTCAAGAGTACCAAATCACGTAACGTCAAAATTGACAATGCAATCGGATTGACTTTAGATTGAAATTGAAATTAATTTGGAAAGTAAGCCTGTTGGTTCTAAACTAATATTTAATTACAAAGGGGAAAGATTTTATTTTTTGTTTTGATCTAAGATCCGATAGAAGAAATCTCTTCTCTCATTTGTTATTTGATTATAATAAATATTATATGCTAGATAATGCGTTCATTAAGACAAATCTGAGATCGGGATTATTAGAGATTTCTTCTACGGATCTCGTACTATTTGTTTATAAAGAATATAATATTAGAATTGAATAGAATAAACTTTATTGTACACCAAAAAGTAATACAAAAACTCAAATACTTAACTGATATTCTTGAATACCAAGATTTAATTTAAAAATTACTAATCCGATTTAAAAAATTCTTTCGCCGTTAGAAAGCTACATCTTCACTGAGTAACATAGGCCATATTGTGTTTTGAGATAATTGTCTATCTACTATCACGCGGCCGAAGCCACTGGCAGTAGCTAGTAGTACTATAATAAGATTATAAGATGAGTATTTTTGTTTTTTTTTTTTCAATGCGTCTATCTACTGAAATACAAGTCGGTTTGGAAAAATCTTCCTATAGGAAATAGTCAGATTCACAACGAATAATAAAGGCTACAGAACATCACGCTATCTAACCTAAATCATATAAAAAGAGCTGTAACTAAAGATGCAGATAAAACCGAGGGGACCAACACAGAAATGCTCGTTGTTGTTCGCTTTAGGGTGGAGAGGGAGGGCATATCAAACTTTTACTGACTAAAATTCACTCTTATTTATTACGGCACTCCAACGAATAGTTTGCCAAAACATTTACAAAGGAATAATCTTATCAATTAACAATTATCACAGCGAATTCTTCACTTAAAGGTGTGCACTGCACTTACAGAATTTGGTAAAATAATACCATTGTATTTTGAATAAATTGATTATTCACATTTAATAAATAATAATCAGGTACGACACGATAACAAAGAAAAAATAATCAATAAGATAAGGAAGAAGGAATTATTGGAGATCAATAAATTAAATAAATTTTGTCAGATTGAATTAAATGCATTAACATTCAGTAATAAATTATGTCAGAATAAATTAAATAAATTATTCTTTGCCCTCATTCCAGGGCCCCGGGGTTCTCCTTCGCACAAGCCATGGTCTAGGTAGGAGGGCTGCTCGTTATGGCAACACCTGGAGGAAACTTATGCCCTTCAGTTGACGTCTTTCGATTAAAATCATGACGATGATGACTAATCTTTTAAATTAGTTCCTGTATTCCTGTATCATAAAAAACTTAAATACTAAATAAACTATTAATACTAAAACCTAACTATGTACATAAATATAATACAAAATGACAAAGTACGCTCAGGCGTCAAAGTACTCCTCCACATCGCTGTCATCCGGAAATGTGCCCAGAAGACTGGCAGCATTGCCACGTTGAATGGCAATGCTAATTCATTGAGCGAAGAACGAGCCAGCCCTCTGGTCACGTGAAGTGTCGATCAGTCGGCGTAAAATATCATTGAAAAGGAGACGCGCACTCGGACCCCATGAACCAAGTGTTACATGTTTTATATTCTTTGCTATTTACGTAGAAAATAATATTAGTTGCGAGTTTTTTTTTCAAATATTTGTGTCATTAGTCGTCATATACATGCATGGGCTATCGTTTTACATAGCCATTAATATACAACCATATTTTTTCCGTGTACATATTGACATTTATTTGGAACAAATATACTGCTGTAGACAACTGTACCAATACGAATCGTATGTGGAACAATGGATGCAATTTATAAATGACAATTTTGCTTAATTTTATCGTTACCCGGTTGTTATTGTGCTGTACGGACATTTATTTTACAGAAAGTAGGACGATAAACTTGTGAATAAAAATCTACTTAGGTGCCTACATATTAGATAGTGAATAAATTATGGATATTAATTAGTCTTGGGTCTTCAAATTATCCGAAAGAAAATACAGCCTACAATTGCTCTCAAAACGATGAACATCGTGAGGAAACCATGTTCTAGAACCTAAAACTCGAAGGCATGGCTACTAACCCGCACTGGGCCAGCGTTTCGGATTACAGCCCAGACTTTTACTGACTAAAACCACACCCGTGTTCTTCAGCTACCAAGGCTTTTCAGAAATTCCCCGTGGCCCTAACGGGTATCGGCCCTTGGCCCAATCAAGGAATTTTTGCAAATGCATTAAAAAAGAATGAAAGCGTATTGCAAACAGACTTTACAAAATGTCGCCTGTAACCTGTCCCAATCGGTATAAAATAAGTTTATTTTTCAAAATAATGATATACTTATTTTGTTTTCAAAAACTTTTTGCAAAAAAAAAGACAGCCGACTTCACTACAAAAAACACTAAAATGTTCAAAATATCTTTAATTTCAGAAGTCAGTGTTAATTAACAGAACTTTAACAGAAACTGTACTTTAAAAAAAAAAATAAAAAAATAATAATGGGATGACACATAAACGAGGCATATGACATATGATGACAACATAATAAAAGATAAAACATCATTCTTTTTTTTTGAAGTCGGTAGAAAAAGGAAAATTTTGCTTTCACATAAACTACTAAAAATTAAAATTTAACAACAAAAAAAAAATTCAAGATCCACTACCCAACAGCATACAATTCCGTTAATAATTTATTTGTTTGCTCTCCCTTACAAAGAGGGTAATAAAAAAATATAATTACGTCCAAGTATTTGCCAAGAGCGAGTCGTAATTATGAAGAGGACTCTTAGCTAACAGCGACATCTACCGGCGGGAGGTAGCGTTGAATTTCCTCCTCTGTTTTATTAGTGAAAATTAACCCGTTTTTAACAGGGGTGGTATGTTAATAATTAGGGGTGGCAGTGACGGGACATTTGAAATGGTAACAGAAATGATAAAGTTACCTTGGAACGCAAAGGGCTACGGAAGGAACATAGGTGTGTTTTGTCAGTAAAAGTCTGACACGCACTCTCGCAAAAGTTATTGTTATTTTTAGGGTTCCGTACCGCAAAAGGAAAAAACGGGAGCCTTATAAGATCACTTTGTTGTCCATCAGTCTGTCTGTCTGTCAAGACCCTTTATCTCGAGAACGCGTAAAGGTATCGAGTTGAAATTGAAACCATATATTCAGGTCTGCGGTTCCTTCAAGCTGTGAAAAAAAAAAAAACTTCTAACTTAACGAATAAACACAAAGCAAGGTTTTATAGCACAGGTATAGGAAAAAATCTGAAAACAGTAAATTTGTTGTTCCCAACCAATCTCAGAAAGTACTGGGCCGAGTTCTAAAATTTTTCACCCATTGAAAGCTGCTTTATTCTTGAGTGACATGGCTATATTTTATTGAACGCGGGTGAAGCTGCGGGCAAAAGCTAGTATTATATATAAAAACTGCCGTTCAAGTAACTGTACTTAAAGATACAGCATTTATTTCAAATAAACCATTTGTACCTGCAAATGGTTTAACTTTTGAATTGTCAAGAAGTCAGATAGAAAAATATTGCTAACTGCACATTCCAAAGTGTCGTCATGGAGAAGAATGTGCAAGAAGCTCCACTTTCAATCATGTTATGTATTACTAATATCTCGGTTATGTTTCTTGTCGTTGTTTCTTGACAACAATATAAATAAAGTAAAAAAAAATAGAATTCAAAATATCTAAAATAAAATATGCTACTGACGGCTAGAGCTTACTATATATAACTATATCTAATATAGATACATACACCGTAACAATAATTATAATTCGCAGGCCGGGCGTGCGGGCGGGCGGTTTCCGCCCACCGTCAGTAATTGCAGCCGCATCAGGGCTGTAGCCACCGCACATCCACGCGCACACACACATATACAGTTTGTTTACGGACGTGGCCCAATGAAAATATTGCAATTAGCATGATAATTAATGTTAAAATAATTTTCTGGGCTTATAATAACACAACTGACAAAGTGACATATATTATTTGTCAGAAAACGTTAAAATTGAAACATTTTCGCGAGAAAATAATGTTTGTCAAATCGACATATTTTAATGAAAAGCTACAGGTAATATCACAGATTTAAAATCGATAGATGCGCCCTACCGCGTTGGGTTGTGTGAGCTCATTTTGAAGAGTGAGTGCAAAAAAGAAATTTTTCGCACGACATACTCGTATATTATAAAAAGTTAACCATACTGGACACGTCATAGTCATTTGGCGAATCTGCACCCCTAGCCAAGTTGATAATCTGCAATCGTCAACGCTAGTCGAAAAGTAATCAAATGTATGGGAATGACATAATTTCAACGTTAATTCGCGTGGTCGGAACAAACGAATAGAAAGTTCGTAGCCAAGTTCACATCGTTCAAAATGATAGAACGAATTTCTACAACGTTAACGCTACCTACTGTAGATATGTTTTTGTTTTAATAGCTAAATGCTTGGTAAGATACTAGAAAGGACGATTACAAGCTCAGAAGGCTGCTCAGCTTAAGTGTTAAGAATAAATTGGCAAAAAGAAGCTCAAAGCCTTCTCTTGGCTGTAGAACAGTCTATGATAATAATAGTACCTAGGCTTTCGTGATTAATAGATAATTAATTAACTTAACCAGCAACCATTTGGTATGATGGTGCGACCCGCGTTACAGCATACCCTACATACAATATAATGTTTGTAGATCATCAAAGGTCAACTCGACAGGTAATGCGTAGTTAAAAATATATGGGTCTTCATGTGAGTCCGCATTTATTTTTAGATCAGAAAGTATTTCATTGTGTATGAAATAAGAAATTCACCAAACATAATTTAAGAGGACTACTACAGTAACTAATCGCGAGTGTTATAATTTGCAAACGTATATGATCCACTGTAGTAAACAGAATCAAAAAAATATATGTTGTTCTTCAGGATAAATACTAGTTAATGTGTTCAAAACATAGTAAAGAATTGAGTATCTACGATAGAATAAAATCACGATGATGCCTCTAAAAGATACTTTTATAGTTTAAAACTGAACTATTATACATGTTATCAATCTGATTTTTTATCAGATTATTTTACAAGCAATGTTTTACTGTTCTAGTGAAGTTTTAAATCAAATCTAGATTTTTTGTAAATCACTAACATACTTCATATTTGTTAGCATTGTGTCATTTCGTATCTGTTTCTTTAGTTTGCAGTCCGAGAGTAACCATGCTTTATGTACGAGCTACAGTCCTCTTAAAAAGATAACATCATCATCATCATCATTTCAGCCGATAGACGTCCACTGTTGGACATAGGCGTCCCCAAGTGTCGCCATAACGACCGGTACTGTGTGTCTCGCATCCACCGAAAAAGAAGACTCAACATGTATGAAGTAATCTCCGAAAGTACTGGTCCGATTGTCAATTTTTTTTCACCGATAGAAAGCTGCTTTATTTCTGAGTGACATAGACTATATTTTATATTCGTAAGCGAAGCCGCGGGAAAAAGCTAGTTATTTATAATAGAATGAGATATATATATAGTAGAGATGCTAGGAAACTAGGCGTTCTCGCAAAAGTCCGGCGGTACTTCACACCGAGACAGCTTTTAATTTTATACAAAGCACAGGTCCGATCGTGTGTGGAGTACTGCAGCCACATATGGGCTGGTGCTGCAAAGTGCCACCTGGCAGCTTTGGACTCGGTGGAAAGGCGTGCGAAGAGGCTGATTGGTGATCCAGATTTGGTTAAGTCCAATCTTCAAAGCCTTGAGCACAGGCGTAGGGTAGCCAGCCTTTCGGTGTTTTACAGATTGCATTTTGGAGAGTGTGCGCAGGAACTGCATGACTTGATTCCGCCATCACATTTCTATCATCGGACAAACCGACGCACGGCGAGTATCCACCCTTACGTTGTTGAAACATCTACGGTCCGGACTAAGCGTTTCGCCTCATCATTTATACCGCGTACTTCGAAGGACTGGAACAGTCTGCCTGCTGCGGTCTTCCCGTCCGATTATAATTTGGGTGTCTTCAAGGCTAGAGTGAATAGGCTCTTAATAAACTAGTGCGCCTCACCATCAACGATTGCATCACTGCTTACCATCAGGCGGGATCGCAGTCAAGTACTAGTTTATAACAGATAAAAAAAAAAAAAAAAAAAAAAAAAAAGAAAGAAGCACCAATACCAAGGCTCCAGAGAGCTGCCAGATGGTTTAAATCAATTGACAAAAATAACTTATAGGAAAGGTTCATCCGTGTTTTACAATTAACCTTTCGAATATCGTAATTAGAGGCATAATAGGAAGACAATGAGAGCAAACGTTCGTTTGGGGTTTAATGAATTAAGCAATAAACCAACACATGTATCATAGCCAATTCACACTTCTCTTACACTGTAATAAATTAAAATGACCCAGTGATTAACACCCCAACTATTTGTATCTTTAAATCGATGCATTAGGATCAAACAGCTTGTCAAAAGAACGCAACATGGGTACTTTTGTCCGCCATCACAAATAATGTTGTAAATTTTTAGTTTTACACTGTTGGGGGGTGAAAAGGGCAATGTTGGAGGCACGTGTTACACTTTTATGTCGGATTGGTTCTGTATTGATGACAGTTATAGGCTATTTGGTAGGGTCACCATAATGACATGAATATTTTTGAAAAAAAAAAGTTCAAACTCTTGCCATTTCAACATGAAACAAGCTTCACAAAAAAAAATATCCAATAACTTCTCCTTTTTGAGTGGGGCGCGAAAAAGGGTCATACTGATTAAAACCTACCTGTGTTCTTTTAGTTGCCCTTACCTTTAAGGAAACCACGGTAACACTTTCGAACCATCCTGCTCCCACAAAGTACAACCGAATGAAAACAAGTGGGGTTTAGTCAGTAAAAGCTTCACAATCCCTCTCGCTTCACCCAGAGTAAGAAAAGTTATTAGAAGATTTCCCAGCTCAAAAAGGGATGTGTTTGAAGCTCTTAAAAATTGTTATCAATTTTCATTCATACGATGTTAATGAGGTATAATCACAGATCAATAAGTATGATAAAGAGAATGTACGCAAAATACGTGCTTTAGTCGTGGAGTTGCGGACAACAGCCCGATAAACCAATTGATAAATCTTTTGATATTTGAAGAAACAACAGACTCTGGCAGGATCTTTTCTGACTCAGAATGTGCCGTGTTTTACAAAACCCAATCAGGAAAAATACCTCGGCGGGGATTCCTCTATTTCAGGCAGTGTCTCACAGACTGCGGTGCCCATATGCATCCTATTCGCAGCTCGCCTGTTAATCTTTATTAAGGGGTATTATATGCGCATTCGTCTATCTTCCGCGATTCGAGCCACGGGATTGGTACTAAGATTTATGTTCGTACCGTACAGTTACGAGCATAAATATGTAACAGTTTACGCAAAATTCAAAAGCTATTTTAGCCCATAGTGTTGTTAGAGATTGTTTTAGGAACATGGGTTTTTTTTAAATAAACTAATATCAAATAGGTATTTTCTCAAAGTTATAAATCATATTTGTCGAAGTGGAGGTGACTGTATGGGACGCCTTGTTATACAAGGAAAGGTGGACGGAACGAGGCCGCGTGGTAGATCACCGATGCGATGGACTGACTGTGAACTGAAATAAAAACGGCTGTTGGCGGCCCATTAAACGAGTGCGCCCGGATGACTGCCAGCAGGCAAAAGTGGCGGGAAGTTGTGCTGCGTACCCTGACGGCTTCCGGACAGCTCCGTAATAACCACGACTACTCTGGCAAGAGTGAAACGACCAAGAAGAAGAGAAGATTAATCAAAAAATCAAAAGTGTTTATTTCAAATAAATTATTTAGTTACAGGCACTTCTGAATTGTCTTTTTAACAACTTTACATTGACTTGCTTGCGTAGCAGTAGGTAAGTAAGACACATTGTTTTCAGAACAGATGGTCGATGAGGCCGAAAAGTTTATAAGTGGCGACTGCGTAACGGAAGACGCAGCGTTAGGAAGGCCTTCCGCAAGGTAGGACGGTAACCTGGTGAGGGTCGCTGGAATACGTTGGATGCGAGACGCAAAGGACCGGTCATTATGGCGACGCTTGGGGGAGAACTATGTCCAACAGTGGACGTCTTTCAGCTGAAATGATGATTGGTTTAATTTGCTTCGATTGCATTTGTGTGGAGCAGTGGTGGCCGAATGGTAATGGCCCCGACTTACGAGTTGTAGGTCACGGTTTCGAACTCAGCCAGGCGCATTACTTTGTGTAATTTATTTCATCACAACTGCTCTCAAAACGGTGAATGAAAACATCGTGAGGAAACCGGCATGTTCTAGAACCAAAAATTCGAAGACATGTGACATTCACCAACACGCACTGGGACCGCGTGGTGGATTACGGCCCATTCCTTCTCCTAGAGAGGAGGCTTGAGTCCCAGCAGTGGGAACATTAAAAAGGCTGATGATGATGATGAAGATGCATTTGTGTCCGTTTATTTCTTAGGACAATTGGTTTTGAATTTGAGCAATTGTAAGGTATTTATGCTTATGACTGTACCATTCGTACCATTTCGTGATACCGATTTATTGGCCAGTTATCGATATGGTGATAACGGCCGTGATTGTTAGTTTTAAATTTTATTGATGTTTTGGAGAAGGTTTGGTGTGATATGTGTTGTTTTGGTTAATAGGACATTTTTTTAAATGTCTATTTATGGATGCTAGGGGCACAAAATAGATAGGTACAGAAGACAATCTACACACAAAGCGCGCTCGAGCAACGCACACATAGACACGATATCTCGGCTCAATCGTCCGGTCGCACTCGTACAGCTTGGCGCAACGCGCTGACCCTAGCGCGAGCGTGATCTCCTAGCGTAGGTATAAAAAGTGAAGTACATTCATGTGATGGACTTCTGTACGTATCTATTTTGTGCTTGGGGCAATGCATGCTTAGGGTTTAGCGCATTTCGGTTGATATGATGATATATCATCATCATCTTTCGGCCCATGATATTATCCCATGTTATTTGGGAATGGCGCAAAACGATTTTATCTTCAATTCTGTCCTAACTTCTCACACATTCCATCCATCTTTTCTTCGGCTTCTATCACCCTCTCCATCCATCCACATATATACTCATAACTCTTTTTCATACGACCATACCAAGACAAAGGATTCCCATTCAACTTTTCAGTCACTGGCGCCACTTTCAAACTTTCTCTAACGCACTATAAATTATTATTTTGATGATATTCTATTTTTGTTTCATCTGTTGATTTTTCTTTCTTGAGTCAAAACATCATGTCAATGTTAAAAAAAAACCCAAGATGTTATTCCCAAATGTCGTTTTTATTCAGACCTTAAAGTAAGTATCGAAATTTGTTACTGTATTGTGCTTTGATTTCGCTACCCCACAGTTCAAACCACAATCAAACATCTTTCTTATAATCAAAACATTAAACCTCAAATTCGCTTGCACACATTTCCTATGCATTGCAATGCGAAAATCGTAACAATCAAAGGTAGATAGTTAGGGGCTATGGGTTTATTTATTTTTTATGGTCGAACAAATTCGCGGGTACTCGCAAGCTTAGGGGAGAGTGGGCGTAGGCGGCGTCTTAATGAGATGCGGCGTAAACATTACCTACTATTCCTTAGGGTAAACCGGGGTACACACCCTCTTTTTGATTCTCTTATTTACACACTATCTAACATAATTGTTATTTGTTTATTGGATATTTTTAAGCTATTGCATAGCTTCTATGGCTTGAGCCTGGAGACCGAATCCAGAAATTCTCTACTCATTTGTTTTTTGAGCGTGGTGACCGATAAGAAAACAAATGAGTGAACAATCAATCAAAATTCAATTCAATGTGTGAAAGTGTAACTTCAATTAATATCAAAGAAAAAAAAACAAAATAAAAAAAAAAAAACGGTCCGGAGCGAGGAGGAGAGGCAGGCGGTGCCTCCTTCTGCGAAGCAGTAATGCTAGCAAAGAAGGAGGCCGACCGTATCAGGCAACAGCGTTCACGCCCCAGCCGCCGCGCGCCGTCGGGATTCTGATCTCGATTTTCGGCCACCGTAGGCGCGGGCTTGCGGACGGCGAACAATGGGTAGCTCGCTGTCCGACCGTCCGGTAACCATCCGGACCGAACACAAGTCGTCGACGGAGCACACTGTTCCCGCGCGCCTCAAGGAGTTGTCAGCATCCGTAGGGGCCCAGCAAGGTTGAAGCCTACTGGGGCCAAGAGTCTAGTTCCGAAAGGGAGGCTTGGCCCCGGTATGAACGACGACGTAGGAACGGGTTGGGTTTTTTTGAAGTGAAAACTTCTTTAGCGGCGTTGAGCACTTTTTCTGTAATGGGTATAAAATCTTAAACTCGCGTCAGGACACGTGACCTGATCGAAAAAGCGTAAGACGGATGGAGAGTAGACAGCTATCCCCTCTCTACGGTACCCTCTCTACCCCGGTAACCTCTATATATATATATATTTCAACGTTAATAATCAAGTTTTCACTTCTGCTGGCACTCCCGGAGTGCATTTTTTTTAGTCAGTAAGAGTCTGACACTATCTCCCACTCCGCCCAATGTTATCTCCGTAAAATGTCATCTGGAAGATTTTTACCCACAGAAAAAAAAACCTAACGAGGTTATAACTATTATTACTTAGTAGCTGTCCGCCCGCGACTTCGTCCGCGTGTACGTCAGTTTTCGCACTCTAAACGTGTTTTCCCGTAGGAATGAGATGTTTTAACGGGATAAAAAGTAGCCTATGTTCTTTTCCATGTCAAAGGCATGCATGCTAAATTTTATAAAAATCCGTTCAGCCGTTTTTACGTGATTAAGTAACAAACATCCACACTTTCACATTTATAATATTAGTTAGGATTGCATCATGACTTATTTCTTAAATATTATCTTCTCATACTGCCCAAGTTCTGGATGTTATCATGTCTGACTGTCACGTAACGTTGCGGCAAATTGTTTAATTATTCATTGAATATTTGTGCAGGTGCGTGTCAACCTAAATACCGACTGTTGGCTGAAACTGTAGGAGACAGGTACGCTTTTAATTGAAGTATTATTGTTTAAATTAAAAAGAGCAGAGAAAAAGGAAAGAAATAATGAAATGTATTTAGCAACAGTGTATGAACACAGGAGAGCAAAGGGTAGCTACTGACTGAGCCCGAGTCCACAAAATAGATAGGTACAGAAGACAATCTCATGTATGTACTTCACTTTTTATACCTACCCTTGGTGGACGCACACTAATGAGCGTTTGAGCAGGAACTGTTCGACGAGTGATCCGAGACGCGACCGAGGCGTCGTGCCCGTGAGCGGTGTCTATGTGTGCGTTGGTCGAGCGCGTTTTGTATGTAGATTAACTTCTGTATCTATCTATTTTGTGCCGAGTCATCGACAGCGCGTAGCCTCTAAGAGATGTCAGTAAAACCGTAGAAGCCCACCAGGGCCGATGCCCGTTATGACTAAGATCATTTCCGAAAGGCATACCGTAATCCTGGAACACAAAGGGCAACTGAAGAATACAGTGGGTTTTAGGCAGAAATAGTGTGACATTCCCCCTTGTTGCACCCTAGAGTGGGAAAAGTCATTGGATGATTTCACGCCTTAAAAAAAAACCGTGTATAAAACAGATGTACTATTTTTTACCGTCAAAATGGAGTCGTTTCTCAACTTATTTAGCTATAGTTATTTTTTGAATGAAAAGTAAGTAATGGGTAGATAAATGACAGACAACAAATGTGTTTGATAAGGAATGGACTTCGGTCATTCTAGGACTGTCGCTATATGAGCTTTAGAGAACTCCGTTTTCTCTACGCTATAAATCATGGTCTTCAACGGACTCCACTCTCTCTACTCTATAAGCAGAGTATCCCATGATAACGCTGAGGGCTTTTCTAGAACTTCTCTCAGGTTGTACAAAACTGACTTGACAGATAACTGTCAAACTAACAATTTTGCTGAATTACTGGGGCCTTACTATGGCGTGTTAAAATATCAGGCGTGCGAGGGAGAAAGAAGGATATTGCTAAACACTCTATATAACTCTATTCCCTTAACAGTTCAGTTTAGGTCGTCAAATAGATTGCGCTATGAGGTCATGGTAAAGTCTGTCAAAAAAGTCAAACGACTTAGGTACTTCGAACAAAGTATTAATTAAATTCTTCAAAGTATTAATTAGAGACTTTCGCTTCATCAGATTGGTTTACCATAAACGAAACACGCTAGACAATTGAAGTCATTTTTTATCCCTCAGAAATGTTAATAAAAATAAAGTACCTCTAAAAACTATTACAATTCCCAAATCCTTTGACTACCGAAAGGGAATTCGAGCCCCGGTATGAAGGCTTGAAGGAACGGGGTGGGTTTTTTAGTCAGTAAGAGTCTGACACTATTTCCCGCTCCGCCCAAGACCGGGCTTGTCATTGGATGAATTTGCCCACCAAAAAAAAAAAATACTTTGACTTTTTAGACGGACTATAGGGCCTCTCTCTAATGATCTTTCTGAGGTTCTTTGGGTCTACAACGTATAGAGTTGCCAGGTCTTGAAACCAAAAAGCCAGACAGACTATCCTATTTAAGTATATATATTTATTTATAAAAGGCCGACATTTTTGTTAAGTGTCAGAAAAGATGACGAAGAGTCGTATAAGGTGATTTGGACATGTGATGAGGCGAGACAGAGACTATTGCGTTCAAAGGGCTTTAGCCATTCCTAATAAAAAGATAGGCAAAAGGAGACCACTTTCTACGTGGTGGACAACCGTAAATAGGGATACCAAGCGGGCACAACTAGATATATAGGTAACCCGGGACCGAGCGTCCTGGCGCCGCGATACGAGGAGAGCCGACCCCAAATAAAGGGACAAAGCTAGGCAAAAGACACTTTTGTTAAGTCTAACATGACTTTTTAAACCTTTTTAAATTGTAATGAAAAAAAAAAACAATAAAATTAAGTGATATAAATTCTAGACTAATTGCTTGTTCGCTCCGCTTGTGCTAGCGAGACAAGTAAAAGCAGAACTCAAACGACTAAATGGTCAAATTTAAAAAGCCTAACAAAAGCCGGACGAGACAGACTCCTCCTAATTTGTTCGGACTCGCAACTAAAGCCTGATCGTGTCTGGCTTTATCTGGCAACGCTAACTACGCAGCTCAAGTTGCCACGAGACTAAAACAAAGCAATAATAATGGAAAATTTTGACCACTCTCGACTGTATAGACACAAAATAGATAGGTACAGAAGTCAATCTACGTACAAAGCGCGCTCGAGCAACGCACACATAGACACCGCTCACGGACACGATATCTCGGTCGCGTCTCAGCCCACTCGTCGAACAGTTCCGGCTCAAACGCTCATTAGTGTGCGTCCACCGAGCGTAGGTATAAAAAGTGAAGTACATACATGAGATTTTCTTCTGTACCTTTCTATTTTGTGGTATGGAGTAGCGTGTTTCGACCGTGAAGATATGAATAATGAATTAGTTAACAAACAAAATAAATGCCGGATCATTTCTATTTATCATCAAGCCGTCACACGCTCATTGTATTTATTCGCCAGGTCACAGTTTACTCGCTAGCTAGCTAACTTGCGCCAGTGTTTGCTCGCAACTCGCACTCGCGTCTATTCGTTATCGCACGACTCGGCAAACATCGGCAAACATCGCCCGTTCCATTAGTCCAGTTCTTTATTCAAATTCTGTTTGCTCATTGGTCGGACGGCAGATAAAATCAACAGATAGGTACGGTACCGCGTGTTTGCTTATAAATTTTAATTGTGACCTAATGACATAGTTGTAGGACCGAATTGTTTTATAATGGCTGGGTAGCGTTTTCATGGAAATCTGAACTGGCTTTTTTTAGTAGACACTGGACATCGAGGTAAATGATTGTGGTCGATGAAAGCCAAAAAAATAAACTCTACAAACTCTATACCGCTAAATTTTAATCGTTTTAATCCCGTGGAGGGTCGATCCGGTACATGAAACACTATCGATTTGTAAAGATAAAATTAAAAAATCAAGTAGCTTTTTTTCAAAACTCGTATTATTTTACGCATGTACGAAATTAATTTCTTTAAGAAAACGTAAGCTGAGCGAGTTTAATGACCTGTAGGTAGTTTGTACGCAACGCCGACTATTAACTACAGGTCGATGAACTCGCTCAGCTGACGTTTTCTTAAAGAAATTAATTTCGTACATGCGTAAATGCCCATTGTACACTTATATTGAATAATGTTTGTCCTGTATCTTTTTTGTTCATGCGGTGTACAATAAAGAATATACTAAATAAAATGTATTTTTTTGTGTTTTATTCAATCCGATTGCGGATGTTTTTTCATTAATCAAATAATGTTTAAAATCATGCCAATTTTGCGACCATTCCAGAGTCAGAATGTATTAAATACTGCTTCTGCCTACATAAACGAACAACATAATTAAAAAACTAATATTTGAAACGGAAAAAAATTTGGTATCAGCTAACCAATATATTTTATTAATTTTTACCTTTTGGGAATTAACTATTATTCTTGAAGAAAATTGTTCATGTCTATGGGCAGAAGCTTTATATTCTAATGCCACGCCACAGAATCTAACCAAACATGTCGCGTTTGATCGCCTTAAGGCGCTACCCATACAGGGGCACCGTAAAAACGTCCTCTTTTTCGTTGCAAAGTTAGCCATATTGCTACATAGTACAAGCCCAAAAAAAATACAGTGTATAGTCTAATGTATAAGTAAAAGACTTGTGCAAAAACATTTTCTAAAAATAATCCATGATTCTGAAAAAAAAATCGCAAGAAAGTACACGAAAACAATTTTTCGTCTCGAAATACTCAATATTTTGAGTGATAACTATTATTTTATTTGTAACTATCAAAATGGAAATTTAACCAACTAAAGACACATGTAAAAATATTTTAATACATCGTTGTATTTTTTTTTAAACATTTTAAAACTGCGAAATATCCTTCATATTAGCAGACACGAGATTCAACTAAAATCAAACGCATAGCCATTTTCAACCGTATTTGTTTACCGCGATGCACTACTGTCGCGCGCTTGGTTATGACACGCATTTGCTGCTTACCGCGCCTTAAGAAGTTGTCAGCAACCGTAGGGGTCCAGCAAGGTCGAAGCCTACTGAGTCCATGGGTGATGCGAAAGAGATCCTGAGGCCATGAAACAATGGCAAAGAAGCAACAGGAGTAGGTTTTTAGTGAGCAAAATTCTGACGCACCCTCTCCCTCCGTCCAAGGGCGGGAGATGTTGTTAGATGATTTTTCCACCAAAAAATGTGGCGTTTGATTCACTGGCGAATAAAGTGATGAAAATAACGGCAATGTTGTTGTTTGTGAATGTAACATGTCTTCGAATTTTTGGCTGTAGGATATGCCAGTTTCCTCACCATGTTTTCTTTCACCGTTTTGAGGTCAGTGGTGATGAAATAAATTACACAAAGTAAAGCGCCTTCATTCAGACATTTACCAACACGCATTGGGCTCGCGTGGTGGATTACGGCCCATTCCCTCTCCTAGAGAGGAGGCTTGAGTCCCAACAGTGGGAACATTAAAAAGGCTGGTGATGATGATGATAAAGCGCCTGGCTGGGTTTGAACCCGCGACTTACAACTCGTAAGTCGGGGCCATTACCACTCGGTCACCATTGCCTAAGCAATATTGTGTTATTCAGGATTTCAGTAAACCTGTATAAACAGGTAATAAGCAAAAATACGTACGTAGGGTAGACACAATCTTCGTTTGAGCTAAAACTTGTTATTACACTTCTTCGCCGCTTCGAAGCAAGTCTCATCTCACGAAATTAAGTTTCAAATATTAAATTCTCTTCTTTATGAAAAAGACACACCCTTCTTTCCTTGAAAGGCGACTTATCCGACGCTGAAAAAATGAACTAAAAATTATATGAGTATTATTTTATGTAGTACTTATTGAAAATATTATCTTTGTGTTTTAAGTCGTTAATTTTATGACTTTAACAAGTTACAAATCAATCTGCCAAATCCTGTCTCAACTATTTTTTTCGACCACCATCTTACTTGATGGTGTGTGATGATGTGGTCGACGATGGAGCACGCTTGTCTAGAAGTAACCTATTCACTCTTGACGTAAAGACCCCTAAGTTGTAGCTCTCAGGAAACACAGACTCTGGCAAGGAATTCCACTACTTGGCTGTACGCACAATAAATGTGTTCCCAAAACGCTTTGTTCTGTTTTTTTTATTTATTTTTAGGTGGGAATATCGTCCAATGATATCTGCCGCTCTTGGGCGTAGCGAGAGGGTGTGTCAGACTTTTACTGACCAAAAACCTACTCCTGTTCCTTCTTTGCCTTTCATACCAGGGCTGAGTTTTCCTTCGGAACTCATGGACCTCTTCTTCTTTTTAGTCGTTTCACTCTTGGCAGAGTGGTCGTGGTTATCAAGAAGACAGCTCTCCGGAAGCTGTCAGAGTACGCCGCACAACTTCACGCTACTTTTGCCTGCTGGCAGTCATGCGGGCGCACTCGTCGAGCCCCAAGGTACACATAAGATTGTTCGACGTTACATGGACCTAGCAGCTGCTTTATCCCTGAGTGACATAAGCTATATTTTATGTACGCGGGCGAAACCTCGGGCAAAAGCTAGTAGCTAATAAATGTAACGTAAGGCATTGCAGTATTGAATATTTTATCAATCCATGAACTCATAAAATACCTACCTATCCTAAGTAATTAACTAAACGTAAACAAAAACTGCAAGACATCTTTTCTCCGTTCTAGTTTTCAACTAAAAGCATATTAAAAGTAATTTAAAATTGTTTTTCATTCACAACAACCGTTTATTTTCTCTAATTTTCACACCCAAAAGCATTTCACACTCTAATCTTTCCGTCACAAAAGTCTAATTAAAACTGTAATCCACACCCTCGATTCATTTAATTGTAACGGCACGTTTATGCAATAAAAACACGGTGTTGTATACAACCCTTGTGCGCTGTCGGCGGGATGGCGGGACGACGGGACGGCGGGATCACTGCTATAGAAATCACGCCGAGTCCGACTGGGGAGACTTGGGGAGATGGGAACAATGGGCAAGAAAGCACAGAAGGGCAATGCTTCTTTTCTAAATGAGAGTAAATAATTACCAGTATATGTAGAATTATAGTATCGTAATCACCACTTGGAATACCAGGTAAGTTGATGCGCAGTGGCAAAGTCACGAGTCAGCGAGATTTGAGAGATGCATGGGTACTACGCAGTGAGCAGAGCTCTTCACTTCCACCATGAAGTTTGACGCTTGCTCACATTAGAAGTCTAAATAAGTATCAGAATCAAAAGAAATGGAAACCCTTTTAACTATATTGCTTAAAATTGGTTAGATTTGTTTCATGTCAAAGTAAAAGCCTATTTTTACGTAAGGTTGACTTGACTATTTTCCGCAATATATTTTTTTAATTCATTGTGTTGAACAGACTGAATCTTCTGACTCCGGCCCATATTATTCTGGGAGGGACTGCAACAGAAATCAAGGCTGAGTCCCGGGATTATCTCTCATTAGCACGAGTAGAGCTCGGTCGTGCGTGACAACCCTGCGCTGATGGCGTGACGCTGTGGGCGTTGGCGCTGATTGTACCTACCTAATGTAGTTTTGTTTTGGTCCAGATTATACGATTGTGTGAGAACTGTAGTAATGAACTCGTTTAAGTGTAAGTGGGGTAAATGGAGGTGTATTGGTGATATCAGTAGTTTGTTTATATTTTTTTAAAACAGAATACTACACAGTTCCAAGCAAGCACATTCATGAGACAGCGCTAGCGAGCTGTTGCGAGCGTGAGAAGGATAAATATCTTCCGAAAGACGTCCACTGTTGGACATAGGCCTCCCCCAAGCGTCGCCACAACGACCGATCCTGTACGTTTTGCATCCACTGCAGTCCCGCAACTCTCACCAGTAGCCCGATTATCAAAACCGTAACGATATCGTATCGATTTAGTCGTTTAGACCATTTCCGTATTCACATCCATTAATCGAGTTTGAACGACACCGATTTTAAAGTCGAAGAGTCGATTTAAAAAAATTATCTACATTACATTAATTGTAGATTCATTATCCTGGTAGAATACTTAGTATGTAAATGGATATAAGTTGTCGATAGATCGTTTAGTTTCGAGCCAGTTGAGTTGTCGTTGCCAGTTCAGCCAGTTGAATACCACTTTTGAATAGGACTTCGATCGAACGACTATAAAACTTCAACGATATTTGGCTTGTTTGATTTTACGCGAATCAGGCTGCAGGTCATCGGTCAACCTCGTGGGAGACCTTCCAACACTGCGACCAATATACCTCCCCTTGTCTATGAAACTTCTACCACGAGCTCTTAACGTGATCTATTTTACGACCTAAACCAAACTGTTAAATGCGGCGTATGCAGTTAAGCTCCTGCGTGGAGTAGCGCACAACCCGGGCGTGCTGCGGCACCTGAAGCTGTGCGTGCCAGACCAGTGTGGAGGCGGAGGCGACCGCCATTGCTAGCCGTGCCTGCTGCCAGAACCAACCTGCTAGTATATATGTGTGACTGGTAATTAGTGACCGATGCTTATATACGTAATTGTACTCATGATTACAAAAAACTTTCCCAAAGAAATTTTTTTTTATACTCATTAGTTTTATCACAATAACAAAACAGCTGTTCGCGCTCGATCCTACCTAAAACCCTCCTCCTCCTTATATTATACCTAAATAAAAGGATAAGTTCAATTTTTATCAATCAAACAATAAATCACAATTATTCAGCTTCGCATATCACAATCACCGCCATCTCAACACCCACACAGAGACTCGGCAATAACATTTAACCCCAGTATAAGCCCGCTAAGTACCCCCGCACACTTGCGCACATTTGTCGCAACAATACGCTACTAATCGCACGACAAAGGCACGGTTTAGATATAAATACAAATCGTGTTGTTTTCGGTCGGCACCCCCCTGTGATAGCGCACCCTCGCGATTTAAGGAGCATTTTACAAGTGAGGACAACTGCGATTTTAGATTGCGTTTTTGCGATTTTAGTTATAATTGGTGACTATTGATTTATTTATTAAAACTTTATGCACTAGTAAAATCACATCGTGTAAAGGCGGACTTTACGCCAAATGCATTTTCTATCAGTTGACCTTAGGAGGGTGCAGTATAATAATAAATGAGCAAAGCAATGTTATTGTAAAAACTTTTTTTTTTTTATCTGTTATAAACTAGTACTTGACTGCGATCCCGCCTGATGGTAAGCAGTGATGCAATCGTTGATGGTGAGGCGCACTAGTTTATTAAGAGCCTATTCACTCTAGCCTTGAAGACACCCAAATTATAATCAGACGGGAAGACCGCAGCAGGCAAACTGTTCCAGTCCTTTGATGTACGCGGTATAAATGACGAGGCGAAACGCTTAGTCCGGACTGTAAGTGTTTCAACAACGTAAGGGTGGATACTTGCCGTGCGTCGGCTTGTCCGATGGTAGAATTGAGATGGCTGAATCAAGTCATGCAATTCCTGCGCACACTCTCCAAAACTAATCTAATTAATCAATTCTGTGATGATTCTACCATCTATATGCAAAACTATTAATTTAATCTGCAAAATATTAATACCAACTTCATAAAATGGAAGGCTCTCAATTCGACTGAATGGTTATTATAAGGTGTAATATATTACACCTTATTACTATTGTCACCTTATTACTGCACCTGCAGCCTGCAGTAATATATTGGGGTGCCACAACAGAAAACCTCCACGAGTGCCCGCAGGCTGTAGTTCCCTTGCGGATACGTCCGGAGCGAAGGCCAGTCTGCGGGACGGTGCACCCTGGGAGGCGGCCAACGACCCCCTTGGGTATTGCTGCCTAAGGGGCCTCGATGGCCGTCTGCGAATGTTCTGTCTGTCGGAACACTTCAACGCGTGTCCCTCTGCTATAGCAGAGGGCACAGTGGCGAAGTAAGAGCGGGCTCGGTGTGCACTCACACTGCTGCCGGGCAGGCAGGAGGAAGGCTTGCTCCTCCTTCTGCCACCGTTAGTCTCGTAGCCCCAGAGATTGTCCAAGGTCATGTTTCTGACTTTTGATGGGGGACGAGGGTCCTGGCTTAACCGCCCGGGCCGCGAGGAAGACAACCTCTATAAAAAATTACCCCAAACCTCCAAGCGGCGGCGCACCGTGAGGGAGGTTGTTAGCTTGACTAATGGGTAGCTAAATTAGTCTCTAGTGCGAACCACATATTTGAGCCAGTAAAACATGTAATTTACTCGTGGGAACTGTATGGATAATTCAAAATTCTTTTGCAAACCTACGGAGAGAGATGCGCGGTCGGAGTCCGACGCGGCATCCAGAAGGAGCTCGGAGGGCTCGGAGAGTGAGGAGGCTGGGGGAGACCCCGGTAGACGCTTGGAGGCAGAGGTGAGCGTGGGAGACCCCGGTGGGGACCCTGGCGGAGACCCTCGTCTCGATAGGAAGCGGTCCAGGTCGAGGGACAGACCGTCCTCCGACACTGATGGAGAGAACCCAAGGAAAATCTCCACCAGCAGCCGCGGTGTGGGCCGAGCCCGCGGCAAAGGGAGGCTAAAGGGCGAATCCTCTGCCCAGCGAGCCAAGAGGCTTGCCGCGGAGGGGCGTCACCCTGGAGCGATCGGCGCCCAGAATGACCTCTCGGAGCCATCCGGCAGCGAGAGGCAGGCCAAGGAGAACTCGGACGGGGAGTCAATCCAAAGGCTGGCTGTCACCCTACTGCGTGACATGAGCAGGAAACGGGAGAGGACATCGAAGGAGAGGACGGCCCAACGGCACGCCGCGTCCCTCAGGGAGGCCTTCGATGCCTCTCTCCGAAAAAGAGTGGCCAGACTCCGGAGCGAGCTCCAGGCCGAACTCCGGGCCGAGCTCCAGGCCGAAGTCCGGGCCGAGCTGGGAAGAGTGCCAAATGGCGGTGGCTGTCGGGAGCCGTCGGAGGGGGGGTGCAAGCAAGGGCAGGGGCAAAGCCGGCCCCAGGCCCAGCCCGAGCCGGAGAGCCAGCTGCTGACGCTGGTGCGGCAGGAACTGGCAGCTTTCCAGCAGCAGCTGCAACAGCAGCAGCAGCAGTTCCAGCTGCGCATCCAGCAGCAGCTGTCCCTGCTGGAGGGCATCGTGCTGCGCCCTCCGCTAGCGGCCTCTGGCCAGCAGCGAAAGGCGCCGTCTTACGCCACCGCCGCGGCTGCCGCTTCTGTGCCCAAGGCTGGTCCATCGGGGCAAGCAGGGCGCGGGGTCGCGGCGTCGGAGCCTGCGAGACCGCCCCCGACGGCCAAGCAGCAACGGCGGCAAAAGGGAGTGGCGACGCCTGCCGCTAAACCGGCGGGACCTCCTGCCGCGGCGGCGACTAGGCCTCGCCCGCCGCCTCCTCCACCACCTGAGGAACCCAGCGGCGCGTGGACGGTCGTCGGCGCCGCGAAGAAGGCAGGCAAGGCGGCCAGAGCGGCCAAAAAGCGCGCAAGACGCAAAGAAAGGAGGAAAAGAGCCATGGCGGCGAGACTTCGCGCCCCGAACTCCGAGGCTGTGGTGATAACACTGCAGCCAGAAGCTGAGAAGAAGGGCGTGACGTATGACGCCGTCATGGAGAAGGCAAAGCAGGCGGTGCTGCCCCACCTTGAGGAGCTCGGAGCCGCTGGGGGCTTTCGCATGAGGCGCACGGTCACCGGGGCCCGAATCCTGGAGGTCCCCGGTGCGACCAGCGGCCCTGCGGCTGACGCTCTGGCCGCTAGGATCAGAGCGTCCCTCGGTGCGGAGGAGGCCCGAGTGTCCAGGCCCACCAAGTGCATAGACATGCGCATCATGGGCCTGGACGACTCAGTCAAGGTGGACGAGGTGGTGGCCGCCATCGTCAGGGCGGGCGGGTGCACGACCGATCAGGTTCGGGCGGGCACCATCCGCGCTGACGGCACGGGCATGCGGGCGGTGACAGTTAGCTGCCCCGTTGCGGCGGCCAGGACCATCACCGGGGAGGGCCGACGGCTTTTGGTGGGCTGGGTCTCCGCGCAGGTTAAACTGCTGGAGCCCAGACCTCTGCGGTGCTTCCGGTGCCAAGTGGGGCACCACGTTGGCGCCCACTGCACCGCGGAGGTGGACCGCAGCGACCGCTGCCACCAGTGTGGCCAGACCGGTCACAAGGCCGCAGAATGCCGTGCTCCGCCGCACTGCTACGCATGTGCGGCGGCAGGCAAGCCGGCCAACCACCGGGCTGGGGGCAGGTCCTGCGACCACCCCGCCAAGGACAAGGGCAGGGCCCGTAGGCCCATCCCCGCTGACGTCCTCACCGCCGCAGCCGCCTCCTTGGCCGCCGCCGCTATCGCCGCGGCACCCGCCGCTCTCGCCGCTGCACCCGCCGCAGTCGCCGCCGCGCCCGCCGCAGCAGTGCCCCCTAGAAGGGCTCGGGAGGAGACGATGGACTGCCAATAACGGTGCCATTCCGTCTCCTCCAGGCGAATATCAACCACTGCGCCCCCGCTCAGGATCTGTTGCTCCAGAGCATGGCGCAGTGGTCGATAAATGTCGCCATCGTCTCCGAGCCGTACTACGTCCATCCCCGTGGAGACTGGGTTCAGGACCTAGACGGCTCGGTGACGTTAATCTCGTCGGCCGCCGCCGGTACCCCGCCCCTCGAGGCTGTTGCGAGGGGAAGGGGCTGCGTGGCAGCACGGTTCGGGGACATTGCAGTGGTAGGCGTCTACTTGTCCCCGAACAGATCTCTCGACGAACTCCAAGTCTCCCTTATGGAGCTAAATGTCGTCGTCGCTGGGTTTGGTACCCTCCCCGTGGTCGTTTGCGGGGACTTCAACGCCTGGAATACGGCTTGGGGTTCCCGGTACACGAACCCACGGGGTCAGATGGTGGAGGACTGGGCTTTGGAGCTGGGCCTGGTCGTCCTGAACCGGGGTTCTGTCCCCACGTTGGCGCGGATGCGGGGTGAATCAGTGGTGGACATCTCGTTCGCCAGCCCCGCTCTGTTGCCACGTGTCGTCGACTGGCGCGTTATGGAGGAGGTGGAGACGTACTCCGACCACCGGTACATCCGGTTGGACGTCTCCGCCGAAACCTCGGCCGCGCCGGTCCGACAGAGCCCTTGCGGTCCGCGGTGGGCGCTTAAGCAGATGGACCGGGAGGTTCTCCTGGAAGCCGCGACGGTACAGGCCTGGGTGCAAGCACCGGACAGGCCTGTCGACATAGACGTCGAGGCGGAGTGGTTCCGGGAGGCCATGTCGCAAATCTGCGACGCGGCAATGCCCCGAGTCCGTCCAGGGCGAGCTAAGCGCCAGGTGTGCTGGTGGTCGCCGGAGATTGCTGCACTGCGCAACGCATGCAGTCACGCGCGGCGCCGGTACGCCAGACACTGCAGGCGCCGCATCCGCCCGCCGGATGCGGAGGCCAGAGAGGCGGAGCTGCATGAGGGATACAGAGCGGCAAAACGCACCCTCCGAACGGAGATCAAGCGGGCCAAACTGGAGGCCCGCAACGTGTGGCTGGGGTCTCTGAACGTGGACCCATGGGGGCGCCCGTACAAATTGGTACGGGAAAAGCTCCGTCCCTGGGCTCCCCCACTGACTCAGAGTCTCCGGCCCCAGATCGTAGAGGGTGCGGTGAACGCTCTGTTCCCTGCGCGGGGGGAACACTCCCCCCCGCCCATGGCTCCGCCTCCACTGCCAGCGGTGTCTGACGCGGACCGCAACAGCGACGATGACGACAATGCTCCAGAGGTGACCGAGGTAGAGTTGAGAGTGGCGGTGCGAAGGCTGAGTGCCAAAAACACCGCCCCAGGACCCGACGGCTTGCCTGGAAAGGCCTGGGTCCTGGCCATGGAGGCTCTCGGGCCTCGACTGAGAGGGCTCTTCAGCGCATGCATGGAGAGGGGCCAGTTCCCACTTTGCTGGAAGACGGGGAAACTGGTCCTCATAGCGAAGCCAGGGCGCCCTGCGGACTCTCCGTCCGCGTACCGGCCCATTGTGCTGCTCGACGAGGTGGGCAAGCTCTTTGAGAGAGTCATTGCAAACCGCCTCGTCGGGCGCCTAACACGAGTGGGGCCGGACCTTTCGGACGGACAGTTCGGCTTTCGCAGGATGCGCTCTACAGTGGACGCCATCATGCGCGTGCGAGCCCTCACGACGGGGGATGCGGTGTCCCGGGGCAGGTGTGTCGTGGCAGTGTCCTTGGACATTGCCAACGCGTTCAACTCCCTGCCCTGGAGTACGATCCGGAGGGCACTCCGGTACCACCGGGTGCCCGAGTACCTCTGTCGAGTGGTCGAGGCCTATCTGTCGGAGAGACTTATAGTCTACCCCGGTCACCAGGGAGACTGGAAACGTCGAGAGATGTCGTGCGGTGTTCCGCAGGGGTCGGTACTAGGGCCACCCTTGTGGAACATCGGGTACGACTACGTGCTGCGCGGCGACTTCCCTGACGGGGTCAGCGTGGTTTGCTACGCAGACGACACGCTGGTCCTAGCGCGGGGAGAGTCGTACCAGGCGGCGGTCGCTCTAGCGACACGCGGGGTTGCGATGGTCGTTGATCGGATCCAGGAGTTGGGACTCAAGGTGGCGCTTCACAAATCCGAGGCGATGTGTTTTCACGGTCGCCGGTCTCGGAACGCGCCGCCATTGAGTTCCCAACTAACGGTAGGAGGAGTTCACATCGGTGTCGGGTCGACGATGAAGTACCTGGGACTCGTCCTCGACAGCCGGTGGAATTTCGTGGAGCATTTCCGACGTCTGGCTCCCAAACTCAGCCGGGCTGGGGCTGCGCTCAAGCGGCTCCTGCCCAACCTTGGGGGTCCAGACGCCTCCTGCCGGAGGCTCTACGCGGGGATCGTTCGGTCCATGGCCCTCTACGGGGCGCCGGTGTGGGCGCCGTCGCTGAAAAAGCAACCGGCGGCCATACTGAACGCCTGCCAGAGAGTCATGGCGATAAGGATGGTGCGGGGATACTGCACGGTCTCCCGCGAAGCGGCGAGCCTTCTGGCTGGCCTACCACCGTGGGATCTGGAGGCAACAGTCCTTGCACACATGCACGATATGCGCGTGGAGATGCAACGCCGGGGTGAAAGTCCGCTGCCGCGACAGGTCACGGCATGGCGGACAGAGCTCCGGCGGGATCTCATGGTGAAATGGCGTCAACGACTATCGCAACCCAGTGCTGGGCACGCCACAATCATGGCGGTAAGTCCCCTCTTTGAGGCGTGGCTGGAAAGGCCTCACGGCGTCCTTACCTTCCGCATGACGCAGGTCCTCACCGGACATGGTTCGTTCGGGAGTTTCCTACACCGGATTCATGCGGAAGTGACGCCCGGGTGTCGCCACTGTGCGGAACGCCCGGAGGACACGGTGGAGCACACAGTCGAGGTGTGCCCTGCTTGGGCGGAGCATCGCCGTGCCCTCGTGGGGGCGATCGGCGGCGGAGACCTCTCGCGCCGGGCCTTGGTTGAGGCCATGGTCCGGAGCGAGGAGGAGTGGCAGGCGGTCGCCGACTTCTGTGAAGCAGTAATGCTTGCAAAGGAGGAGGCCGAACGCATCAGGCAACGGCGTTATCGCCGCCGCCGTCGCCGGGATTCTGATCCCGATTTCCGGCCAACGTAGACGCGGGCTTGCGGACAGTGAGCAATGGGTAGCTCGCTGTCCGGCCGTCCGGTAACTGTCCGGACCAAGCCCATGTCGTCGACGGCGCGCACTGTTCCCGCGCGCCTCAAGGAGTTGTCAGCAACAGCAGGGACCCAGCCGGGTCGAAGCCTACTGGGGCCAGGGTTATCCGAAAGGGCGCTCGAGCCCCGGTATGAAGGCTAGAAGGAACGGGGTGGGTCTTTTAGTCAGTAAGAGTCTGACACTATCTCCCGCTCCGCCCAAGGGCGGGGGATGTCAATGCATGATTTTTCCCACCATAAAAAAAAAAAAAAAAAAAAAAAGGTGTAATATATTAAGTTATAGGTACTACAAAATTATGAAAGTAAGGTAGATGAAGTTCTATTTGAACTCTAGACTTCGGTTTTTTTTATATATCGATTAATTATGATTAGACACAACTTAAGCCTAGTCAACGATCAAGCAGGAATAATAATAAATTTGTTTCACACAAAAAAAACAAACACATCATAAAACTGAACATATCAAGGCTTATAAAAAGGTCACAAATATATAGGTAGGTACTATAATACCTAAACTAGTTTGGGTACTTAAAAGTCAGGAAGAGGAAAAGATGGATGGCTATCATCCATCTTTTCCTCTTCCTGACTTTTAAGTTACAGAACTTAGGAGTCAGCAGAAGGAGATTATATTATCCTTCGTTCTTTATACGGAAAACATAGGGCTGTATAGAAGAGTCAAGAAGAGTATTACAAATGCACTAAAATAAAAGACGAATTTGAGTTTGTATTATTAGGTATTTGTTGAAAAGAAAACTCGTAAGACCTATTTTGATTTTTGCTTACAAAATTTTTGACGGCCTATTTAATAAAGAGTGTTTGATTGTTTTTTGGTAATAATTATGGACATTAATAAAAAAAATAACGTATTGCTTACTGTGAAAAAAAATAGGCTAAATATAGACTATAGAAGAAGTTAGTTTGATTTAAAATAATTGCGTTTTATAACACTTATTTTTAGTCGCACAGAATTAAGTACTGTTTTTTCCAGTTACGCCAAGTACACCAAACTACCCTTATTTTTTGTAGAGAATTCATCAATTTCTCGCTCTTGATGGAGCGGGAGGATGAGCAGACTCTTACTGACTAACTGAAACCCACCTGTGTTCCTTCGATTTCCCTTCGCCTTCTAAGGCCGCAGGAACTCTTTTTCCAACAATCCTGCAGCAAAAATCACCCTCACGCTCACAATTATCCCAAGCTAAAGATTATCTTACAGTCCTCTATCCCTCCAAAGAGTGCCGAGGGCAGAGTGCAGAGATTTTTATTGTTCAGGGATTACTCCAACAAAACAGAGTATTATCATCGTTATTTCATTGAAATAAATTTATTCGGATTTCATTGAATAAATGCTGTGTTTCGCTGAATAAATTTTATTTATTGGTCTTTTATTGGGGCGATGGTGACTGTTGATGTGTGGGGAGGGTTTCCTTGTGAGGGTGGATTTGTAGGTGCCATATGTGGCTGATACTGTTTATTTTTAATTTGATTAAGTTTTTTTCCTTTTTTTGATTGTTGATTTGATTAGGTAGAGCTTAGTGTAATGAGTTTAAGTTTTAAAAAAGAAAGAATAAAAAAACTTTTGAAAAAAAAATTTGCACTTTCTATACCATTTTGTTTTGCATTATTAGTTCTAGATCTCTTATTGCCATGAAAACAATGTGCTCGGAAGTTCTTGCTGTGATCGAATAGGGATCAACATATCGTAGGAGAATCAAAGTTACTAACATAGCCCAGAAAATTGCCAAACTTGAGTGTCAGGGCGGTGCAAATTGCTCGCAGAACAGGTGTACGATGGAGTCCAAAGGTTCTGGAGTGCCGACTGCGTAGCGGAAGAGGCATCTTTGGAAGGACTTCTACAAGGTGGACCGATGACCTATTGAGAGTCGCGGAAATCCGATGGATGAGATCCGAGATGTTCAGGACGCACTTGGCTACCCCATCTATGTCCACCCCTGAACTTTCTGCTGATATGATGATAGAGATGAATCTCCTATTCTTTCTCTCATCGTATTTTCTTAATTGCTTTTTAGAATAATTCACGGATTGCAAATTGTTCTCCTATTGTTCAGCTTATAATATCCTGAAACCATCAGCTAGGCGAAACCTCTCTGAAAAGGAAAATAACTTTCATTATTATTATTACAGTAGGTAACATAATATGTTTATTATTTATCAAAACACAATGAACATGGCACATACTCAACTCCACATCACCGTGTACGCATTTACTACAAAATTCATAAATAAACAATAATTATTCATGAATAAATAATTATGAATAACGACTCTATTATGCGTGACGTCATTATTCACAAAATAACTTACTATAAATTAACCGAAGCGAATAAAATCAAAACAAACCGGGTACTATGGAATTTCACGCGCAACTAGATCAATTATTCGTGGGTAGGCACAACGTTTGGGGGTCGGTGCTCGTATCGACTCCTGCGCATACGTATTATAGTATGAACTGTCGGGGCGGGACAATGGTTGTCAGCAGCTAAACGCCTGCGGTATTCCGGCTTATTGATATTGTACAGGGGGTTGATAAAACGAAATTGTAACAAATAAATATTTATATAAATTACAGCTTCATAAAACAATCGAGTATGTATATCATTGCGGTTTTTTTCTATAGTTATTATATTATGTACATCTTTTTAATTTTGCTTAGTTTTTTCAAAAGTTTGTTTTATCACTCTGTAGAATGTTTTGTAAAAAAAAATATTTGTTGTTTGTTTGTTAACAAGGCAGAAAAAAATATTTATTTTTACTTACGAAATTAAAAATAGAATAAAAATTTGCACGGCGCCAAAAACGCCAAAAAGGGATCTGAGTAGATTACTTCTAGGCAAGCATTCTCCTTCGACGGTATCGTCGCTTTCCGTCAGGAGAGATTTCTTTCAAGCGTAAGCCTATCAACAATAAATAAATATAAATAAGGCGTAATTGTTAGATATTGCGTATATATTTTGCTATTTATACCTACATATATTATACTCGTTACATTACAAAATATAGCAATAGATTATAATAAACCAAGATTTATAAAATTAAGTCTTAGGACGTCTACAGTTACTTGCAAAAACTTGCCCACTCACTTACACAAACATAGACGTGCGAATAACATTACCGGGTTTCTCGCAACCAGCCAACAAAAAAAAAAAAGAATCTCAAAATTCCTAACATTTCTGAAGCTTTACTCGTCGAGGCTGGAGTGCGAAGTACTTTAATTTTCCTAACGAAGTGTTATCGACCTGTAATTAGCGTCCATACGGGCGCGTTAGTGGGCTTAGTGGAAATTAGCGGCAACAGAGCCGGCTGTTAGCTGGTGCCTTTTAAAAGATGTCGAATGTTTTTTTGGGATTTCGAAGAAATGAAAGATTTGGGACTGTTAGACACAATACTTACTTAAATGACTTGCATATTTACATAACACTATGTCTTAAATAATTTGAAATCTAAATTATGTTACGTTCATTTATAATAATAATATTTTTGCTCCGTCAAATAATTCATTTCTGATAATTATATTAATCTGGATTAACATTATAACAAAGAACCAATCTGATTATGAAAACTTTATTAATTTATAAAAACTTGAACGTTGACTGTTTTTTAACACATATTATTACTGCTAGTGTACTTTAATACTTGAATAGTACCTACTTGCGGGATAGGCTACGAAAGCGGAACTGCGGGGCAAAGCTAGTAATTATAAATTACAAACACAAAAATTAAAATAGTCAAACGGTTATACAAAAACCCATTTAAGTTTTCAACATCACCCTGTACATATTTAAGCCGGGCCGGCCCGCGGCGCGCTGCACTGCTAATACTCCAAATTGAGTGACAGCTAAAGTTAATAAAAGCTGGCCATAATGTTGGCCATATGTCTGCACCCTTTGATTGTACGACAACTGTTTAGGCTGATTCCTGATGGACATTAAGTAAGGCATAAAAAAACTAAGTATGTAGTGTTTTTCGCCAAAATTATAATCAAGGAGCAAAACCAATGATAGCTCAGTGTCGACAATATAGCTTGGATCTGCGTAGTCAAGACTTTATTCATTTATTTTCTATAAACAGTTAATTTTAAAAATTAAAAAAAGTAATTCTTCTTTGTAGGTATTAACATACTAAGGTATATAAAAAAAAAAACTGAAATTAAAAGTTCAGTAAAAACATGGCCATAGATCACCCTTGATAGAGAAGTTTGGGAAGAGAAAGGGGAAGCCTTTGACCAGCAGTGGGACTCACACACAAAAGGCTATTAAAAAAAAAGTTCGGTGTGGGTAATCTAAAAAATAGAGTAATTATTATTTTTACAGGACTGCAGCATTTTCCGCATTTGGCATATTTAGATTGAAAAATGTAATTGTAAAAATATATATGACTAGCTTCTGCCAGCGGCGTCACCCGTGTAAAATTATATATTACTAAAGGAACACACTTCCAGGATAAAATGCATCATATGCAGTATTCCAAGGCATGATCCAATCAGGGGCCAAATTTCATAGGAGTAGCAAACACACACACACACGTACAAACTTTCGCTTTTGTAATATTAGTGTGATTAAAGTATTTCTTTATACACCGTTAAATTTTAATCGTTTTAATCCCGTTCGCGAGTTCAATGACCTTTATGTAATAGTCGGCGTTGCGTACAAACTACCTACAGGTCATTGAACTCCCCCGGCTGACGTTTTCTTAAAGAAATTCGTACATGCGTAAATTAATAAGAGTTTTGAAAAAAAGGTACTTAATTTTTTAATTTTATCTTTACAAATCAATAGTGTTTCATGTACCGGATCGACCCTCCACGAAATTAAAACGATTAAAATTTAGCGGTGTATATAAAACGATTAAAATTTAGCGGTGTATATATACCGCTAAATTTTAATCGTTTTAATTTAGGTAGACAAGACATATTCGCATTTACAACTAAAGTAAATTATTTCACGAAAGTTAATAAAAGATACTCCATCAAAATGTACTAAACCGTACCAATTTAAAATTAACAGACAATTTTTGGGCAAGTTCAAATGAATAAAATATTCAATTTGAGGGTTGTACCCACGGGCCTTAGCAGCAATAACCAGGGAATCCTCTGGGGTACAGAAGTACCCCACGACCCACGCTATGGGGTGCACGCGACCCCGTGGGGAACACTTGAGCCCCGGTTAACCAACAGGGTTTACTTCGTAAGTTGTGATTATTATGGTGATAAAAGTATTTTATGGGTATGTTATCTAAAGTATTTCTGGTTGGATACACGCAAGGATAATAATTACATCACAACAGTATGTTCTGTAGAATAGTTTAGGTTTCACTCTGACTTACCTAATTAAATACTCCTTTTTTTATTATTGATAGGCTCGCGATCACTTGACCACCATCTTACCAGGGGCCTAAGTCTGCTATTTTTATAAATTCGTCATTTCAACACGATCCCATGCTCCTTTTAATAAAAGTTTGTAATCTGCTACTTCATAATGATCGATCATTGATCGGTCAATGGTCTTGTAATAGAATTGTGGTAGAATGACAATATTGAGCTTATTATAAGCACTAATTGCGCAATGACGTCGTAATGGCAGGTCACTGATCAAAGTAACTGTCAAAATTTTTGCAGATTACTGCATATGTCAGATATTAATTTGTCATTATGTACGAGATTACCATTCTATGCCATTTCTTTCAATGGAGTGTCAGTGGTCGACGATCGGAAAGTCATAGTGACGCCATTATATTAGTAGATTATCAAAACTTGTCAAAATCAACAATTATGAAAAGACCATTAGACCATTCTGACACTATTGTAATAGGAGACTTGAAGCCCTGATGGTAAGCGATGATGTGATGATGATGATATTCAATTCTAAGCTAAAAGCGGCAAAATTAACAAAAAAAGGCATGATCGTATAGACTGCAGCATCAGTTGGGTATCACTCTCACATTAGAAATACCTTAGAAAAAAGGGTGAGTAGTGTGGGTTAGGTACTCAAGTTGTTACCGTTCGCGAACCTACAAGAAAACCTTCTTTAGGTATTTGATTTAGAAAGAAAGATTTACTTGATAATAATATTTACATTCTTATTTTCTTTTAGTTAAATATAAAATATTACCAAATAAAGACTCCTCATAAACCAGTGCGCCTCACCATTAATGATGGTGTACCATCAATAACTTATTTAGTATTAGGTACTACTAGAAATCATAGACTTTAGTTCTAAGCTAGAACTACACTATGCGCTCACGTGTGATGGTGTGTGTGTGTTTGTGTATGTGTGTGTATGCTGGGCAGTCTACATCTACACTAATATAATAAAGAGGTAAAGTTTGCTTTTGTTTTTTTTTTTGTTTGTAGGAGGTAATCTCTGGAAGTACTGGTCTGATTGCTTAAAGTTTTTCACCGATAGAAAGCTGGTTTATTCTTGAGTGGCATAGGCTATAATTTATGCACGCGAACAAAGTCGCGGGCAAAAGCTACATTTTATACGGAAATTAGACTTGTAGAACTACACTTGATCCATGTCACGCGATATATCAAGTTCCACACATTTTTAATGTATAAAAGTTATCTACAATGATTTCGTACATTTTAATTGGTACGCAGACAACTAAAACCTTCTATAGATTTATTATATATGATAATAAAATATAGATATTTTAAGAGGTTTCTTTCTCTGGAGCCCTGACCTAGCTTGGACCCTGTTCCCAATACTGGTACTATTTTTTATGTTTTTAAATGTTTTATTTTTTATTTATTAAATATTTAAAAATATAATTTATACATAAGCTAATATACTGAATAAACTGGAAAATAATAATATTATTGTATAGATAAAAATCTTCCTTTTTTAATAAATACCAATGATCCTTCGACTCCTAATTGTTACTCTCTCTGTCTATCATGACTATCTGCTATTTCGGTATATTGCTATTGTGGAGTTTGGTTGCTACACACTACGAAACGAAAAGCCAAAAACTAAACCTACGCCTACGCTTTTAAAACTACAAAAGGATAATTTAAACTAGCAATTAACACCACAACACAACGAACCCTATCTTTTCCCCACAAGTGCAAGGTACACGGCCTATTGCTTGTTCTGACAAGTGGTTTGACAGCAATAAAAATTCGCCATGTTTTTGCACCAGGCGCTACTTGTAGCTGTCAATTACTTCTCCCTCTGAAGACAAGTATTGCACGCACTTGGTAGTGTAACGTGACAAGTTCGATTTGAGTACTCGGGTTGGGCTTGGTTTTTTTTTTTGACGAGCGAGCGATCAAATAATTTCACAACATGATTGTTGTTTTTCTTTTTTTTAAGTTTCTAAATACCTGTTCGTTCATTGTGTGCCAAATAAATATATTTTATTTATTTCAAATTACCCTTTGAATACCAGGGCCACGATAAACCTTTCAAACTATCCAAGCAAGCAAGAGTGCTTAGGCTTGCAGTTATTGATTATTTTTATCAAAATGTAAGGATGGCTGGAGACTAACGAAAAATGTTTGTGATAAAACATCACTAGACTAGTTTAGTGAAAACAAAGAAATTGCTTGTCGGATTTAGTAATGGCAAGAAAAACAACCTGCCTAGAGCAAGCGTGGGGATTAAAGTTAGAGCTTTCTATATTCGCGAAGCTGCTGATATTACCTGTTACTGTAATATATTGAACCGTTTTTATTATTAAAATTAAAGGTTTCTCGATGAATTTATTTTCACTAGTAAGTATCTTAAAAATACAATTTTCTCTCAGGATGTTCAGATTTTTTTAACAGCTCCAAAAATCCACAGTTTTAGATATTTTAAGCAGACATAAATATAATAAAATAACAGAACAATCCAAATCCCACTATTAACAATTCACTAGTATTAAAAGAATTAAAAAAAAAACTCCACACGCCAAAACCGATGTAGTCACACTACACGGGGGACAAGACCGAGCACTCCGACTCTCCAAGTACGCGACTACGCGTATTGGGCAAAGCGGCCAGATGGCCTAGTGTTTACCCTACCCTGTTTGAGCACAACTTTGAATTTCCAACTATTAGCCGTGTCCACACCTGTCGATGTTTGCCACCCCCAATAACTTGCAGATAAACTTGTGAGTAGAACAAGTTGACTCTGTGAGAATTTTGTTTGGTGTAATACTTCTGGGTACAGGTGTGATTGTGCTCAAACATTTCTTAACTAGCTTGTGGCCGGCTTCCAATCTACCGTCATCATCATCATCATTTCAGCCGATAAAGGTCCACTGTTGGACATAGGCCTCCCCCAAGTGTCGTGACAGTGCACGATCCAGCGCGTCTCGCATCTATCGGATTCCCGCCATCTACCAATCTAGCCAAATACGCCTGAATACCTGTATTTTACACTAGCTTTTACCCGCATCTTCGCCTACGTAAAATATAACCTATGTCACTCAGGAATAGAGCATCTTTCTATCGGTGAAAAAATTTTCGCAATCAGACGAGTACTTCTAAGAGAGATTACCTCCTACAAACAAAAAAGAATTTAAAAAAAACTTTATGTTTTTATAATATTAGAGTAGATGGAGCGAATACCTATCAGTCCTCCACTACCCAGTTACTGGGCAGCACGACACTCTTTGATAAAATGATGGTCAAACTTTCTGGCGTCTGACTACCCGTAATGACTGTCAAAGATCTATGGATGACAAACGGCTTTACATGCTTTCCGAGGCACCGGGTATCAGTAATGTGCTAGGATAAACTTAGAAAATTACATAAGAAATGAAAAAATCATATTAGTAGACCATTACCAAACGGTTTTTTTTTTTCGGTTTAAAAAAGTCGGGATTTTTTTCTTAAATTGAAAAGCCCCGACGACAGATCCCACCACTAGGGTCCGAAATAAATGCTGAATCCATGATTCACGTTATTGCGTTAGTGTTTTAAATAAGTAATTCGAAAACAATTTTTTTTTAATGATTTCTTAATAATCGCTTGTACAATTCTTACCCATTACATTTCATTTCATTTTTACATGGTGATTAATAGGAAATTCGTTTATAATCATCCTTATATCAGCGCAGGGTAACGCCAAACAACCTCTGTTAAACTTTACACAACCCTTATAATTGACTTTGTTATATACTGCCTCCTTTACTAGTTATCATATGGTCCAAGCTATGAGAATGTTGAGATGGACGTGTGGAGTGACGAGAATAGATAAAGAGAGAAATGAGTATTTTAGAGGAAGTTTGAATGTGGCGCCAGTGACTGTAAAGTTGAAGGGGTCATGTGAAGAGAAGGGATGAAATGCATGTTACTTAAAGAGGGATTAGTATAAAGAGGGAGAGGGAAGTCAAATAAAGATGGATAGATTGTGTGAGGAGTGATGTAAAAGAATAGGGAGTCAGAGACAGCGTGGAGGTTGACAGGACAGAATAGAAAAAAAACCAGCTGAACTGTTGCACCGGTCCCAAGTAACTTGGGTCAAGGTCAGGAAGATGATGATGATGACACTGCCCAAGGTATAAAAGGTTTCTTCTGTGTTTCAATGATTTCAGGTCTCTTTCAGCTGCGTCCTGAAGATAACTGTGTACTTCTTTGAAAACGATTCGTGGCTTCTTTATTTTGCATCTGGAAATAATAATATAGAAAATGCATTAACCTTTTGAATGTCTTAAGTTACACAGTTCGACATAAGCAATTGTCTTTCTATTGTGTCTCTAATTACGACATTCAATGAGTTAAAAAAGGTTATTATTATTATGTTATTCATTCATTTGTTAATAAGTATGCAAAACTAGGCTATCAATTGTGAAAGCAAAATCAAATGCAAAAAAGTCTGTTTTTATAGCAGCAATATGGGCATCATAGACTTTAACAATTCAAATCAGTATTGAAGCTATAACTACGTCGTTATTAAAGATATTATTCATTCTCCTTCTTATTAGTTTACCGGAAGCAATATGTGAACTCAATATTTTCCAGTAATACAGGTAAAGTTGCATTAGCATTCTTTATTACTTTTCAATTGATTTTCAATACGCTACCGCTCGTCTCTTAGTCTTCACACTGCAGCACAACACTTGCACGCGATGTCCAACCGAGCTGATAAGCATCGGCTGCACTCAGTAATTGTTCGGCCGACTAGCGACTGTTTGTACTAACCTCTGCACCTCACTGCAGTGTCTTCATCCAGCTTTTTACCAACAGCGGTGCGGCTATGATTTATTCTAACATTAGTTTCTGTTTCTACTAGCTAGGTGCTATGCCTACGTGAATATAGAAAATTATTCCAAGAGGACAGTCTTGCACACATACATCGGGCACGACACATTGCTCGCAGATTAGATGGCCGATGGAGCCGAAAGGTTCTGGGATGGTGACCACGTACAGGAAGAAGCAGCATTGAAAGGCCCCTGATCGACTACCTGGTGAGAGTCGTGGGAATCCGAAGGATGGGAGACGGAGACTAGTTACATTGGGTAGGATACATTGATTCCAGAATAGATGCCCGATGGAGTCAAAAGGTACAATTGCCGTCGCGGATCTTGAGCGCTGGCTTCAAGTTGCGCTGAAGTCAAATATTCGGTCTCTTTAGTGGTGCGAAGTGAGATGTGGGGGCGAGGAGTGTCAGTGATTGGCACGCCGCGCCATCGCATCATAGACGTCACTCCTGTTCTTTTCCTGCATCGCTGCATGTATCTAACAACGAAGACGATTGGCTCGCCAATGTATGGAATGCGCAAAGCGATCCCCACTCTGACGCCGAGCGCTCAAGATCCGTTTTGGCAATTGTACTGAAGTAGCGTTACTGTACTGGAAGACGCAGCGTTGAAAGGCCTTTGACCGACAACCTGGTGAGGGTCGTGGGAATCCGATGGATGGGAGACGCACAGGACCAGCCCTTGTGTGCCCTTGTTGTTGAATATTAATGTCAATTTGTAGTTGGACTGATGAGTCTATCAATCAAATAATATATCTTTTCCTTCTTTAATATGTCCAAAAGTGTGGAACTATATGTCAGTATCTATGTTTTCTACCACCTTTGACTAATCAGCCTATAAAGCGGCAGCATTGATCTACTGCGAAATTCTGAGAGAAATCATGAAATAACCACAACCATTCGAGGTGAACCAAGAGGGAGTATCAGATTTTAACTGAAAAAACGCGCCCATGTTCTTTAGTTGCCCTTTTGAGTTAACCCAAAGCCATGTTAACTCTTTTTAACAACAGTGTGCTAATGATGATAGCCGACAAGGTCGACTGTCCTTATACACCCCCATTTTTTAATTAGTACACGAAAAAATGGGGTTGTATCTGTACCCGTTACTGATCATATTTTTGTAATCAAAAGTAAAAAAAATCGAAATCCTAAAATTGACCACGAAAAGGTAAATTCATCATAGATTCAATCATACATAACAATTGCTAGTAGAAAATACTGCGCGCAGTGTTTTTCCATTTTGATCGTCATTTATTCATTCATTCAATGCAAAATATTTTCATAAATTGAGAGACATTTTGGGATAAATACAAACGCTAATAACTTTGCTGTTTATGAATATTATTTATTGAGACTACTTAAATAATAACAAGGGCTTTTCTAATAAGGCCTATAAGTATTTGTACTAATTAAAAAATAGTGGTGTATAAGGCGCTGCAGTGCCTTGCATGTTACCTGCAGTGATTGCAAATTGTAACTGTGTGAGAAATATTTAAATGTTGTTTGATTGTTGGTGTAACGTTTTGTGTTATGTTCTGTGTAATTATAATATTAGTCCTACTTACTGGTTCAAATAAATGATATTACAATTAAGCTCTGTTAGGCAAATCACAACTTGCAAAAAGTTTCATTGAAGATGAATTATTATATGCCTATAGAAATTCAAGACACTAATTCCTATTCAAGCACTCATCAAAGCTAAACTCGATTGAAAAAACAGCGCTATATACAAGGCAAGTTCGTAGAACTCGGTAGATATAAGAGCAAACTTGTGAATTACATAAACAGTTATTGCAAGAGTACATATTTCAGCAGGAGTAGATATGATGAAGAGCTGCCGTCTGAATCTCAATAATAGCTGTGGAGGGCCCTCGCCGGCCTCCCTGGGAAGCGATGCTACAGAGCAGTGTGCGGCAGAGACTACCTTGGGTTTTGTTTTCGTTTAATGGTATATAAATTCCTTTTTTTTTCAAATATTCATTTTTTTTTATAATTCTAACCGTTTTCTAAGTTTCTGAGTATTGATATCATCATTCTATCCCCTGTTAATTATGATAAGCAAAACATGTTTTATTCTTCCATTCTGTCCTGTCAGCCGTCACGCTATTTTGTTTGGCCTTCCTCTCCATCCATCCACAGGTATACTCATTAAAAATAATTTTAATAACATACATTTCATTTGTCTTCATAACTGATCATACCAAGACAAACGATTCCTTTTCAACATTAATTTGATAAAACAACAAAAATACCATTTTGGAATGTTTAAAATTCTGCTGCATGGTTTTCATAGTTTAATAAGCATCAAACTTTACAAAATACGATATGTTTGCATTTGCAATCTTTGCGGCTTAAACTTTTGCAGCATTAAAAGTGCTACGACATTTCATAGCATGTGCTACGAACGATCTTATTGGCTACGATTTGCGAATCTATTTCAGCAAACAATTTTTATTTGAAAATATGTTTTAATTATCCATTAAAATTGATTACGCCTATATTCTCTCTCTTAAGCAGGTAGTTTTAGAAGAAGAAGAAGAATACAATCTTTTACCAAAACACTTCTTTTAATTGTAATCTCTGTCCCTCACACTGCTCTGTACCGACGAGCAGTAGCCGGGGGGTTTAATATTAAAAATAAAATAGAAAAGAGCGATCTCAGTGTAGTGGCCGGGTATTGTGTGCTTTTTAATAAATGCCCAAATCACCGGGAGAGGGCGTTGTTTGCCGTTATTGCAACCATGCTGCTGTTTCATTTTACCCTCACTTTTTTAAAGAGCCTTAACAGATTATCCTGTGTGGGTATTCCTAGGGTATTTGCTGAGGTATTTATAGGGTTCCGTACCCATAGGGTAAAACGGGACCATATTAGACTCCGCTATCCGTCTGTCTCTCTGTCTGTCTGTCCCTCAGTCACCAGACTGTATCTCATGAACCGTGAGAACTAGACAGTTATAGTTTTCCTAGATGATATATTTCTGTTGCCGCTATAACAACAAAATGTAATACAATAAATTTTATAATAAAGTGGGACTCCCATATAGCGAACGTGATTTTATACCGTTTTTTACTACGAACAGTAAGCAACCCTTTATGCGCGAATCTGACTCGCACTTGGCCAGTTTTTTATTTTATTTTAGACATTGATGATGTTTTTGAGTCCTTTGTTTTCTGTTTACTAAATACTGTTTCAGAACTTTGTTGTAGGTACACTGTGTATATCGAAACTTTTTTCTAGTTTCTTTGTCAACGGGGGTTAAAAGAATTTCCGTTTATTCGTGGTAACTGTGTATGAGCATATTATATGGATGATAAATCATAAATAAATCTGAATCTGAAATAGTTATGTTTTAGGACTACGTAAGGTTTTTAATTTGCGTAGTCATTTATTAGGGTTAGTGCTTAAATAATAAACTGTGAAGATTTTTTTATAAACCTACATATATACATACAGCAGTTATAGTGTTGTGCTATAGGGAAGATGATGTTCTGACCCCACCACTAGACTAAATTAATAAACATAAAAATTAATTAAATTAATAAACTCAATGACAGGGAAATATATTTATTTGTCGTTAATCATTAGATACTCAAAACATAAATCTACACTAATATAATAAAGAGGTTAAGTTCTTTTTTTTGTTTTTATGTTTTTTGTTTGTAGGAGGTAATCTCTGGAAGTACTGGTCCGATTGATAAATTTTTTTCACCGATAGAATGCTGCTTTTTTCCTGAGTGACATAGAATATATTTTATGTACGCAGGCGAAGCCGCTGGCAAAAGCTAGTAATATAATAAGTAGGTATGTCAAAAAACTTGGACCGAGAGTTTCAGAGTCAGACTTTACTGACAAGAACCACCTAGCCGTTCAGTCTGGTTACTCTTTCAAAAATTCCCGAAGACTTTTATATGTGAATGTGCTTTCCAGTTTCCTGGACAACATCTTCAGTAAAACTGAAATATTATTATTTGATTGTCTAGAACAGTTACAGATCTATCCTTTTACTAAATATTTTATTTACTATATCTCTCTCAAAGCAACGAAAAATCCAGTAGACAGTGAATACAAATACGTATTACCACTTGATAAACTTTTTTTTCCCTGCAACGCTTATTTTTTAAGACAAACAAAAGAGGGAAGAAATCATCACATACCTATACATAATATATTTAGAGTGCCTTGCAGGTACAGGGAGCTCCCCGCAAGTTTCTACATTATAATCACAAAGGTCTAGCCAGGAACAAAGATGGAGCCGAGTGGCGTATCAAAAACTGCATTAGTGTGGACATTTCCCATCAAAGCAGGCCATACGTAGCACTTTGTTGAGGCCGCATGAGACGAGGGCTGCGGTGGTGGAGATGGACAGAAGTTTCATTTTGAATCTCTCTATCCTTTGGTTACAATAGTTTATATAATTAAAGGTACATATAAAATTGCCGTTTTTTAAAAGGGGTTGCTTTGAAGTGTTATTGTCTTGGATTGACTTGACAGACCCAATAGATGAAACAAGAAAAATAAAAACACCTTTAACTGATTAAAATTTAATATACACTAAAGACAATAACTTTTATGTAAAATATGGCAAAAAATTCCACGGCATCGCTCAGGGTCTTAGGGATTATTATGTAGGTCTTAGGGACTCTACGGTTCCTAAGACCATAACTTTTGGCTTAAATATGGCAAAAAAATCCACGGCATCGCTCAGGGTCTTAGGGATTATTATGTAGGTCTTAGGGACTCTACGGTTCCTAAGACCATAACTTTTGGCTTAAATATGGCAAAAAAATCCACGGCATCGCTCAGGGTCTTAGGGATTATTATGTAGGTCTTAGGGACTCTACGGTTCCTAAGACCATAACTTTTGGCTTAAATATGGCAAAAAAATCCACGGCATCGCTCAGGGTCTTAGGGATTATTATGTAGGTCTTAGGGACTCTACGGTTCCTAAGACCATAACTTTTGGCTTAAATATGGCAAAAAAATCCACGGCATCGCTCAGGGTCTTAGGGATTATTATGTAGGTCTTAGGAACTCTACGGTTCCTAAGACCATAACTTTTGGCTTAAATATGGCAAAAAAATCCACGGCATCGCTCAGGGTCTTAGGGATTATTATGTAGGTCTTAGGGACTCTACGGTTCCTAAGACCATAACTTTTGGCTTAAATATGGCAAAAAAATCCACGGCATCGCTCAGGGTCTTAGGGATTATTATGTAGGTCTTAGGGACTCTACGGTTCCTAAGACCATAACTTTTGGCTTAAATATGGCAAAAAAATCCACGGCATCGCTCAGGGTCTTAGGGATTATTATGCAGGTCTAAAGGACTCTACAGTTCCTAAGACTATAAGACTTATGCTATCCTATGTAAGACCTATGGTCCAAAGTGGATCTATGACCTAATGAGAATTGAGTGTCACGGGAATACGATGGATGCGACACATACAGGACCGTTCGTTGCGGCGACACTAGAGGAAGGCCTATGTCCAGCCAAGACGTCTTTTAACTGAAATGGTGATGATAATGAGTCACTAGCAGTCCAGACGGCTCCCTCCTCCTTGCATTGTTTATCCTCAATGCTGAGGGTTGTGACCTCGACGAATAACTTTTCTGTGGATTATATTTCGCCATATTGTTTCTTCTTCTTTCTGTCCATGAAGTTTCTTGCACGGTCTTCTCCATATAAATCTACGCTTTGGAACGCACAATTTAGCTTCACATTTTTTGGACTGACCGACATTTGGCTATTCAAAAGTGCCTACAAATGGTCTACTTGAATTAAATGCTTTTGATTTTGTTGTTCTATCTTCGGCGAATCTACATCGCCATCGCAGACTGTGGTCTCTAGTGTAGTACGGATTTGGTCTGACCAACGTATCGGACTCCTGCCCCTGGGTCTTTTCCCGTCTAATTTTCCCGTAAGTAGCAACTTTCTACCAGAGACCCGTCGTCGAGACTGTTAGTTTGATGTAAACCTTCTGTCTCCTACTTCCCAATGGCGTCGTAACAAGTGGCGCATGGACGGGTCGTCATGATCAAAGGGCGCCGCTCCAGCAACCGCGTTGTTTGTCAGTCTCTGACGGCATATTGATCAATATGGCTCCTTGTGCATTTCGCTATGTATGTCGTGCTTGTGCCGTAGAATTAGGTTAATTGCTACAGCGGAATTGTTGCTTTTGGAACCTACGTTTTGATGGTCGTCTGAGTAATTGATTTGCTTTGTGATGTTATTGGTGATAGGTCTAAAGTTTTTGGTCTCCATGGACCTGGAGTAGCTCACTTCTCAACATCATCATCATCATCATTTCAGCCGACAGACGTCCACTGCTGGACATAGGCCTCCCCCAAGCGTCGCTACAACGAACGATCATGCGCGTCCCGCACACTTCTCACATAGCTTTAATAAACATATGTCAAAATTGAAAGAATGAAAGCAAAGATGTTATTTGTTATTTGCACAGGACAAACAACTTAACAAAAGTATTGACTAACTAAAAAAAAATGACCAACTAAAATAATCTTGACTAACGAAAATAAAAAAAATATTGACGAAAAAAATTATAACTAAAATAAAGGATTCGTAATCGGACAAAGCGACGCGGGGTCGTGGCAGATCATGAAGGAGATGGCTGGACGACTTGGATGTCTTCCTTAAAAATTAGAAAGAGCAAGCGAGGAACCGTGATCTTTATAAAGAATGGAGGGAGGCCTTTGCCCAGCAGTGGGACAATACAGGCTAGTTGTTCTTCTTCTTCTTCCTGCCCTTGTCCCATTTTATTTGGGGTCGGCGCAACACGTTTTTTTCTTCCATTTTGTCCTGTCACTCGTTACGCTATCACTAACTCCCTTTTCTTTCATATCACTTCTCACACAATCCATCCATCTTTTCTTTGGCCTCCCTCTCCCTCTCCATCCATCCACATGTAAATTCATTCACAAAAGAGGCTAGTTAAAATTATTAAAAAAATAAAAAAAGATTGACAACGAAATAAAAAAAACTACTATCTAAAATAAACCCAGAAAGTAAATGAAAAATAAACGACCTTTGCTAAGTCAAAAAGGGTATCTTAGCAATGGATATATTGAATAGTACTAGTTCAATGAAGATCCTCCAAAAAGTTTCACTATTATTACTTAATGAGTTCTAAAACCAACTGGCATATTTATTTATTTATGTACACACAAACACTTAAAAATTAAATGGACAAATACAGATAAAAGAGTACAAAGGTACTGCTTATTTCAAATGAAATTTCTATTACTTACTTTCCTTTTTTACTTTTATTTCATATTATTACTTTCCACGATTGTTCTTATCATCTGTAAGCCTCGAACCTACCTATTTTATATTTGGTGGCTCTATGAGATACCTATTTAACTTTATTATACCTGGTCGTGGTTTAACCCCACCTAAATTAAAAGTGGTGGTATAGCAGACGGTCGAAGGTGGTGATAGCTTACCGGAAAACACAGCGTTGGAAGGCCGGCCACACGGTGGACAGATGACCTGGTAAGGGTTTCAGGAATCCAAAGAATGCGAGACGGAGAGGACCGGTCCTTGTGGCGACACTTGGAGCAAGTTCAACATGGTATGAGTTACAATATTACACAAAAAATCCTTTTTTTTTTCTTCTAGATAATAGCAAGTATTAAAAAAAAAAAACAAAAACTGTGCCCTACTCGGAAATACTCCTGTAACTTGAATATGTTCACAAATTTATAAACTTACATACTTACACACTCGGAACTGGAACAATTATCTGTAGGCCATACAAACATTTGTATACAGTAATATAATATATAATATTCCAAAACTATCAGACGACGCCGTCTAGTCCCAAGCTAAGCAGAGTTTGTATTATGGGTACTAGACAACTGATAAACATACTTACCTATATATTTCTTAATACATACATATTATAGAAATTACACCCAGACACAGAACAAATGATTATACTCATCACACAAACATTTGTCCTGGGTGGGAATCGAACCCACGACTTCCGGCATAGCAGTCAGAGCCACTAACCACTAGACCAACAGATCAGTCGAACTTGCGACACGCAGTGCAGCAGTCAATCGCTCAAGTAAGTACCTACTGCGCCAACCGTTCATGAATTTCTGATAAAAAAAAGGAACAATCACAATTTCAAAACTATGACTCTGTTCTCTCTTCGTGATCATCATCATCATTTCAGCCGACAGACGTCCACTGCTGGACATAGGCCTCCCCCAAGCGTCGCCACAACGAACGATCATGTGCGTCCCGCATCCATCGGATTCTCTCTTGTTCTCTCTTATGTTACGCTAAATACATTTATTTCATGAAGAATATAAAAAGAAGAAGGTATAGAAATAATTTTATTCGGAACAGACACAGCAGGGCTTTACTGATTTTTGCTTGTGCTTTGAAAGAAAGAAAAAACTGTTTATTTACGCGAAAAAAACGCAACTGTGTTTTTTTTATAATATTGTAATATTGGTGTACAATAGAGTGTATATAAATTAATAAACAATAACATAACATCAATAGATAGGGAAGATATGATAAGCGTCACATCCGCGCCAAACGGCCGACTTTGCACTCTTTTTTGTTGTATTTGTAGATAATGATCCCAGTTATGCAAATTGCCCATTACTACCGTCCTCTTCACCTCTCATCGTCAGACTGCCTCTAACAAGCAATATCGAATGCAAAGTGTCCCATAGCAAGTGAGGCACTCTCGCGCACTTACTTTGTAGACGATTAGCGTCGTCTCATTAGTGGCCCGCTTTAGCACCTCGTAGAAGTCACTTAGCCTCTTCACGTCGTGACCGAACGATATAGTCGCAAGGATGTTCGTTGTGCGACTAATTTGACGCAAATTTTTCCTGGAACTTTGAGTTTGAAATGCACCTGATATTTAAATAAACGAAACATTAACATATTTTTTAGTAGGAATCTGTGGTCTTAGAACGCAAACAGCAACAGAAGGATACAGATCTTCTTTGTGTTATAGTAGGCGCCCGTCAACCGTGGAATAAAGTACATGGACCTTTTCCTAATATCTCTGCGTAGGTTCCCGAAAAACAAACAATGAACCACTTTTCATTACTAGATCATGTAAAGGATCGCGATACAGGTCAATTCAAGACAGCTTTATGCCTTTATTTCCGTTATGGAAATTAAGAATTTCAACAAATGTAAGAGGGGCCGCCGTTATGCCACGATTATCTGGCGCCTACCTTAGTAAAAGTTTGAGACTTGAAGTTAAAGATTTTTCTACCCTCAAAAATCTAATGCTATTAAGGATTGTATTGAATTCAATTTCAGGTGTCTTCAAGGCTAGAGTGAATGCATAGGCTCTTACCAAACTAGTGCGTACCACTAGCAACGATTGCATCACTGATACTAGATAACATCGCAGTCAAGTACAAGTTTATATCCATTAAAAAACAAAAATCATACCTTTATTTTCTCATCACAATAGGTTTTCTTTAAAATTAACATGCGACCTAAAAACTATATTCTAACTATATATTGTACAAACAGACAAACTTTGAGACAAACAGGATAAATGAAGGACAATTTGTAAACTATACTATATTATGTGTGTTTCCTTATTTGCGAACGTATATGGATAACGTTTCCGTAAATTAGGAAAGAAAAAGTCCCGAGAGTGTGTTTTTAAATCTATTAATTGGTCTCTAAACAAGAAATCGTTGAGAAAGATTTCGGAGAAGACAAACATAGTTCGTAGTATGCAATTATGAAATAACCTTACCATTTTGAAAATGGTAAGGTTTCGTTTCATAATTACTGACTAAGTATTTCGAAAGCCTTATACTATGCATAGCCAATACTATGCAATTAGGACCGATATTATTAGAACCTTAGAACCATTTATAAAATGTTTCAAAGCTTTGACGAATTTTTACAGCTTCCACCTAACATCCATTACCCGACGACCCGTTCAGCGCATAATGGTTTAGAGCGCCAGTTGAGACTCAAGGCACACATAATTAGTAATTAAGTACGCAGTATGTAAGTAGGACAAGTCATGGACTCGTCGAGTCGAGGCTCGACGAGTCCATGACTTGGCTTCAAAGTCTTGAGCATCGATGCAGAGTCGCTAGCCTGTCGGTTTTCTACCGATTGCATTTCGGAGTGTGCGTCGGAATTGCATAAACTAATTCCTCCTAGCCCGTTCCATCATCGGACTACCAGACGTACGGCTATGCCCAAAACGTTTTGTGCGTGTAGGTGGGATCACCTACACGCACAAAACGTTTTGGGAACACATTCATTGTACGTGCAGCAAGGGAGTGAAATTCCTTGCCGGAGTCTGTGTTTCCTGATAGCTACAACCCGGGAATCTTTAAGTCGAGAGTGAATAGGTTTCTTCTAGGTAAGCGTGTTCCATCGTCGACCGCTTCGTCGCTCTCCATCAGGTGAGATAGCGGTTAAGCGCGAACCTATCAACAATAAAAAAAACATTTATTTATTTGTCGGTCGATTAGTGTGCATTTCTCTTCTCACTATCGCCAATTTTTCCGGACATCAAATGAGCATGAGCACCCATGAGATTTTCTAAAACCCGGCGCCCCTGGTGGACGATTAGCCAACGTACACAGTATTAAACATCTTTCGCCTGTGATGCCAAAACCGCCACCAAATTCCATCATCACGAAACCTCACGCACGAAAAAGCATGTAACATAACGAACGACGAGGGAGGCAAGACCAATAGTGCGGTATTACACCGGACAGCGAACGACATACCCGGACAGCGGGCAACGCGACCTGTCCGGACAAATAGCGAGATTACACGATACCGTCGACCGGACAAACACACAAACACAACACGGTCGGACCTTCATTGGAAATTCTCAAAAACCTCGCCGTTGTCTCGCTTCCGTCAATATTTACTTTGGTCGGTTATTGGCGGGTAGGTACATCCGAGCGCGGTTAGTGCAGTCATGTAATCTTGTCACGGTTTTGGTTATTTATAGCCTTTTAATAGCATTGAAATCACTAAAAAATATTTTGGCCTACATTAACTATGACGTTCAATAAAAGAGGAGGTTCTCAAGTTTAAAAAAGTCCTTTTTAGTGTCTTGTTCAGCGATATCTTCACCAGTGAACTGATTTTGATAATAAACTAAAAATGCAAAGTAACTAGAAAACGTCAGTGTTTTTGGTTTTCTTACTCCGTTTTTTTTTTATGTCTTTTTTTGGAATACTTCGATGTTCATGAAACTTTTCTGACGATATCACTATGACACGGGTGTCTTGATCATGTGCGTAGATATATGTACGTGCACTGTTCTATTTGAAATATTTTTTTTTCTATGACGGTTTTGCAAGCTGATGTAAGCATCTTACAAACGGTAAAGTAACATTCATTATACTTTTTAAATAAAAAATATTTGCTAAAAATTCTAATGTACACTCATGTTTTTTAATAGTACAAAAAAATGGGGGTCTATTCATATCTCTTACTAATCATATTTGTGTAGTTAAAAGCAAAAATAAACGAAATCCTAAAATTATCCACGAAAATCTATATAAATAAAAATCAATGCCACTTTTCGTTAGAATTTTATAACTCAAGAACGGGCTCACCTATCCAAACCAAATGTTTAGGCTTTGTTCGGACTATTTAGTAGATGGACAACATTTCCATAAATTAAATGACATTTGCGATATAACCAAACGCTAATGACTGCTGTTTTTGAATATTATTTATTGAGACTTTACTTAAATAATAACAAGACAATTTTTAGGGTTCCGTAGCCAAATGGCAAAAAACGGAACCCTTATAGATTCGTCATGTCTGTCTGTCTGTCTGTCTGTCTGTCTGTCTGTCTGACCGTCCGTCCGTATGTCACAGCCACTTTTTTCCGAAACTATAAGAGCTATACTGTTGAAACTTTGTAAGTAGATGTATTCTGTGAACCGCATTAAGATTTTCACACAAAAATAGAAAAAAAGCAATAAATTTTGGGGGTCCCCATACATAGAACTGAAACTCAAAATTTTTTTTTTCATCAAACCCATGCCTGTGTGGTATGTATGGATAGGTCTTTAAAAATTATACTGAGGTTTCTAATAACATTTTTTTCTAAACTGAATAGTTTGCGCGAGAGACACTTCCAAAGTGGTAAAATGTGTGTCCCCCCCCCCCCTCTAACTTCCAAGATAAGAGAATGATAAAACTAAAAAAAATATATGATGTACATTACTATAAAAACTACCAACGAAAATTGGTTTGAACGAAATCCAGTGAGTAGTTTTTTTTTAATGCGTCATAAACCGAAAAAAATACACTATTATTAAAACATCGATCAAAGTTACAACACATTACAAGAACTTTTATATTATGTTACTTGCTGCTACGGAACCCTTCATGGGCGAGTCCGACTCGCACTTGGCCGGTTTTATTAAGCCCAACTACCACCAACAGGCGCCAAAATGTGGAATAACGGTCATTGACCCTCCTACATTTAATGACATTCTTAATTTCAAAAAAAAAACCTAAATAAAGACATAATCGACATCTATCGATCGCGATTCTTTACCTTTTCTGAAAAACAGTTTATTGATGATTTTTCGTGTACTTTCGATATTATATTAGAGATATTAGAAAAAGTTACTTTATTTGAAGTCTATCTAGAGCCTTGTATAATTACAAAGGTGTATAGGGCACTGTGACTCACGAGTACATAAGCATCATCGGCACACATTTTTTTTTTTGAGGTTGGTAATCATCAAATACATCCTCCCGCTCTCGGTGAAGTGTCAGATGTTAGTGTCAGTTTTTAGCCGATAAAAAGCTGCTTTATGTCATTAGACCATTTTCCACATAGAGATATCATTAGATGATTTCCCACCTGAAAAAAACCACCAACCAACCAACCACCATCAACCACCCAACCAACCACCCAACCAACCACCCAACCAGCCATCCAACCAACCACCCAACCAACCAACTAACCAACCAACCAACCAACCAACCAACCAACCACCCAACCACCTAACCAACCACCCAACCAACCACTCAACCAACCACCCAACCAACCACTCAACCAACCACCAACCAACTTTGTTACTGCCAATTGAGAACAAATTTTTCACGTAATTTGAAAGTCAAAGAACAAAGAATCAGTCAAACTTGTGTGCACGACTATACCTACATATCGACGGATCTTTTCTCTTCGTGAGAGACTTCGCGAAGGGTCATGCGATACCTGAGATATCGACCGCCCTACCTTACCTGCTTCTAGTCTAGTATCCATTACACATATTGGGTTGATTGATTGATATTCCTCTAGTGTAGTTGTTCAGGTTGATCAACCTAACAGAGCCCCTACCATGAGCTCTTAAGGCCCAAGCGCCCGAGCAGTGCCTTAAAACAGTGACTTTCTGAAGCCTAATCCTCAGTAACGGCCAGGTTTGAAAAAAAAGGTTTAGTATAGATTCATGAACAACATGTTCAAATGTTGACTTTATGCGATTAATACTTATGTCTAAAAAAATATGTAGCAGTTTCGCAACTTTTCTCTACTCTGAAACGGCTTGGATCTTTAGAAAAATTTTGATATTTCTAAATATCCAAAGCGATATCAACCAGCGCTTGACTGCGATCCCACCTGATGGTAAGCAGTGATGCAATCTCTGATGGTGAGGCGCAATAGTTTATGAGCCTATTCACTTTTCCCTTGAAGATACTCAAATTATAATAGGACGGGAAGACCGCAGCAGGCAGATTGTTTCAGTCCTTCGACGTACGCGTTCTATACGACGAGGCGAAACGCTTAGTCCGGACCGTAGAGGTTTCTACAACATATGGGTAGATACTGGTCGAACATCTCTAAATATCTTTCTGTAAAACTATTTCAGACCACCACAACAGAATTAAACACCTACCTATCAAAATCATGACCAAGTGAGAAATTCCTTAGTTTCCGTGCTAAGGTAAAATACCATCTCGGTTCTCAGTATATAGGCTATGTAAATACATGGTGTATATATATTATGTACAAGGTGTTCAAACAAATGCATCACGTAGGTTCCTCGAAGTGCTGGCGCGTCGTTAGCGAGTATGTGCGAGTCTGGGGACAATTTTACTTAAAAAATATACAACTGTGCTTAGAATGGGGTTAGGTTGTGCTAGAAGTGGTATAAAATAGTTTTGTAGTTATTGAGATTTTTTAATCGATCATTGGTACAGTTCTGAAGTTGTTATTGTATAGTAAAACCATAACTAACTAACAGATACTAAATAATTAATAGACGGATACTAACTAATGGATAGTAACTTCAGAACTATTAACTCTGAATAAAACTGATTTTGTTGCTTATCACTCTTACTATAAAAGCGAAAATTCTTCTTCCTTTTTCATGTCGATGGACTCAAGTTATTTTTTTTTTGCTAGGATGTGGTAACCTATACATAGTACTGGTATACCTCTGTTATTGGTCTCTTATAAATCCTGAAAATTATAGGTGCATTTCAAACAAGATCCGTTAAGTTTAAAGCAATTTCATTTATTTATTTCGTTTGGCTGTCTTTATTTCTCAAAAGAAGTCGGACCGAATCGAGTCGATTTCGAATGACAGATATACATACATTTTTCTTTGTAACCGACTCTTCTAGATATTCTTAATCCGTGTGGTTGCAACATTGTAAGCTGTATGTAGATTAGCTAAGCAAGGAGGACGCAAGGAAAACACGCCTCTAAAAATTAAAACGCAAATGGTATAAAGTGGGGATTGCATTTTTTATATGACCTTAAACCTACTCGTAATTCACATTTCTAATATTTAGTCATATAGGGTCTTAAATTGGACTTTGAAATAAAAAGCAATAAGACTTTAAAAACTGACAAGGAATATCCAAAAAATACAGAAACAGAAGTGATAAGTCTTCTGGTTTTATGTTATTTAAGAAATCATTAAATAACATAAAACCCACCTGAGTTCTTTTACCCTTATCCTATTTACATATATTATCCAAAAAAGAGATACACTTACTTATACTTTTATATTTGGATAGTATTTTTAACAACATCTACTTAAATAAAAAATAAAAAAACTATTTTATTAACCCCTTTGCAGAACCCTTTGTCTAATTATATTATTAACAGACTAAAAAGCCCTCCACCTAGAAAATATGATACTTTGGAATATAAGATACTACGAAGGTCACATACTCATTAACTTGCAAACTGGCAAGGTTTATGTTTTAAAAAGTTTAGGATATTTTTATTCGAAACGTTTGATCCCCAAATGTCAAAAAAGTCTAGATATAATTTTTATAAAATACATAAATTGCTTTATACAATACTAGCTTTTCCCTGCAGCTTCGCCCGCGTACATAAATTATAGCCTATGTCACTTAGCAAAAAGCAGCTTTTTATCGATTAAAAAAATTTTAGCAATCGGACCAGATCACAAACAAAAAAACAAACAAATTAACAAACTTTACCTCTTTATTATTAATATAATAAAGAGGCAGAGTTTGTTAGTTTGTTCGTGTTCAATTATCTATCTACACATTAGTGTAGATAGATAATTAAAGCCTTTTTTTGAAGCCTTTTATTGGCGTCTCCACATACTAAAATAGCTATACATCACTTATTAATTTTATTTAAAATTAAAATACCAAACTCGAACTCTCAAAACCACTCAACAATCGGCAGGTACACACGGACCCCCTACTCCCCAGGTCCAGTCCATCATTAAGTATTCCAGAACTAGTCAGCATCAAAGCTCCGAGCTTGTAATCTTGCCGTGGCCTGCTCTTGGTTTAGAATTGAGCCATCTAATATTCCCTGTGTCTGTATAGTCCCCTACCGTCTTGGGGGACTATTCTGGTGACATTTTTGGAGTTAAATAACGTGTAGTGTAATCTAAGGCGTTTAAACTTTTTAATACTGTCAATTAGAGACACAATAAAAAGACAATGAGAGTCCGAACGCTTGTTCGCTTGGGGGTTTAATGAATTAAACTAGTATTTCTAGTAAAAGTAAAATTGCTAGTAAAAGTGACCTTGCTTCTAGGCAAGCGTGCCCATCGACCATTTCATCACTTACTATCAGGTGAGATGGTGGTAAAACGCGAGCCTGTCAAGAATTTATAAAAGGTAGAACTTAGAAAGTATTGGTCCGATTGTATATTTTTTTTATATTGCAATAGAAAGAAACAAAACGTAAAAGTAAGCCCAAAAGAAAGAAGGAAAGAAAAAAAAGAAAGAAAATACGTTCATTTGGCACAAATACATACATAGATCCCATTTTATTGCATTACACGTTTCTTACCTTCTTCTTAGCGTATCGATGGCAAAACTAGTTAAATTCCTTGCCTGGCTCAGAATTCGTACACCAACACATCAAGTTTAAAAGTTATTACGGAAAAACATAACAATTAAATAATTATAAATAACAAAATAATGCGATTAATAAACAAATAATTGTATAAGTTATCAAAAACTACACTATCCCGGAGTGTCATAAGAAAAATCGTTATCATCATCATTCCAAACATTTGTAACCCTCTTCTCAAAACCATGGCAGTGAAACAAGACAGTTAAAATCAACTTTAATAAAAATATCTCGTAATGGCGATAAAACCATTTTTACCTAGAAAGAAAGAAAGAAAACTACCTATGCAGTAAACAGTATACTACCGTATGCAGCTATTATATACATATAACTATACTTACTATACTACTATACTATACTATACATAACTATACAGTAGGTATGCAGTATACTACCTATGCAGTATATAACTATGTAGCGGTCCCGGCAGATGGTTATTTTGCCAGCAAGATTACATTTTGTAAAAAAAAATAAAAATAATTAAGAACTCGATTGCAGCGCCTACCGAGTCTAATTGTATTTTCAAACCATCCAGGGACTCGAAAATACACAACAAAATTATATCCTATAAATTGGTCAAGCCGTTTAGGAGGAGTTAGGTGACACACGTCCAGGAGAAATCATTACGTGAAAGTGAGTTTGTTTGTTGGTTACGTTTTCACGCCTAAATGGCAGAACCGATTTTGATGAATTTTGGTACAGAGATAGTTGGGACCCTGAAAACGGATAGGCTATTTTTTTAAGTGAGAAAAGGGGTAGAAAGAGGCGGGCGAAGCCGCGGGTAAAAGCTAGTATTTATATAAAGATTGAGCTGTCAAAATTCGACACCACCCACGACAAAACAACTTACATAATAGATCTCTCAACATCACATAAAACCATTAATTTTTTTTATATACGAAACTTAGATAATAAGCTCCTATTACCGCGGCCAGTCGGCTTCTTTGATCCGCCCCCGCTAGCCACGCCGCCCGGTTCCGCCCGCACCCACTTAACGGAAATTAAAATTACATGTCTACAGACCGACTATTAGCAGTTTTTTCGTATGTAAATACCATTATTGTGGTATTTAGTAACTTATATTTATGGGAAATGTGACTAAGAGATGATAGTAATGTGGAGTTTTTTTAGTCAGCTCCTCTTTATTGGGTTTAGAACTAATGGCACATTATAAATAGGTAAGATATAAAAATTAATTTGAGTATTAAGAAATAAAGATATTTTTCGACACACTTGGTCAGAAAGTGACTACAATTGCACTCGGCTTTCTTAAGATCCTCGCCTTCGGCTCGAATCTAAATAATGCCTCAGCGGTAATCACCAAGATTATACACTTGTATCATAATGTACTATTATTATTTATATGTGTATGAGTATCTAAGTATGTACTTGTCTCTTTTCAGTGTGTCTATTTATTAAGTTGCATCTACCATATTATGTTGTTGCACCACCCTAAGGTCGACTGGTCCACCTTTGTACAGAATTATGTGCATAAAATTTCAATAAATAAATAAATAGACTAAAGAAAATTGTTAGAGAGATTTAAAGAGAAAGAATTCCGTATTATGTGGCAGCCCGTTAAATTCGAATTTACTTACGATTTTTTTTGCTTTTTACCAGTTAGTATCAGGTTCAAAATATGATTTTACTGAGTTATAATCATTAAAATCATCACTTGTTCTCAGTCCAGCTAACCTTTTCAAATGACGTGTATTAGACGAACTGAGAAGGTCACGGACGAAGGTTATGTACTGGGTCTATGGTACATATTTGTGCGGCGATATCGTGAGACACGTTGTATAGATTTAGGGCTTTATTTTAAAATTGCCGCCATTAATGCTTGCAAAAAAGTAATTCAACATATGGATTACAATAAATGTGTATGTAAATTATTATATTAGTAAATCTTTTTATTAATTTATTTTTTACATGTTATATTACGTAATTATTATTATTATTCAGTAAGACACACAGCTATTAGCTGATGCGTGTGTTTCATATAGTTTCGAGATGTTTAGTCTGTCTAACCGATTTTTAAAGCAGTTTAATGTGGGGGCTTTCACAACACTTTCCGCCTGTTCCATGCTGTTCGGTTTGGTAGAAATTGTTTCAAAGGCTTTTTTTTTGGATGCAGTTCCCCATAACTTGAAGGTATGTCCTCGTAAATGTTTGTTGGCATTCAGTGTGTAAAGGTTTTGAAGACTGGGCACATGGTCATTGTTAATTATGTTTTTTGTGTGTCAGTACTCATTTTCCATTTACTACACAGTGTCTACATCACTTTATTCTCCAATTTTCCTTTCGCAGGTATGCTGAAAGAGATTTCTTTAGAAATAAACATCACTTTTGTACCATTCTTCTGTTTCCTGCTTCTGATCTTTTATTATTGCGTGTACATAAATTGTTAAATAAAATAAAATAAATTGCAAACTTTGTGGCCCAAGTCAGCGATAGCGCGTAATATTCCAGGTGTTCCTTAAAGAGATTTTCTGAAAAGGAAACCCTTGGTCTTAGAACGCAAAGGGCAACTGAAGAACACATGGTTTTAATCAGTAAAAGTTTAATGCCCGCCATACGCCATACTGTACATGTAAATCGGAGCATGTATTTTGCACACGTCTGCAGGTTCCATACAAGCTCACCTGACAGGTATAACTGTGCAGGCAAAACTGTCAGGGAAACCCTAGCGTGTATTTATTTGTTTATTTAAAAATATAAGTTTACAGTACAGGACCAAAATACTTATATTCTAAAATCGTTAAGACTAATAAACAAAAGTAACAAACTAAACAACATAAAAAAACAAACTGAACAAACGTATAAATTAAAAAAAAAAACTTAAAAATGAATAAATAAAATTACAAATTTGGTATGGCTTATCATGGAAGATATCCAGATCTATGTGCTGAGTGAGCAAAGAGTTGAGCAGTGTAATTGCTCGTGCTGTAGGCGCTGCAGCAGCCGCGGCTCGACGTGTGAGCACTCCCGGTGGCGCAGCAGTTTCCTCCGACGACGAGGTGACGACGTGTATGGTGTCTTTAACACGCCCTGCTGCTTCACCCCGTGCGGGATAAGTAGGTAATTGGATGATTTCAAACCTAACAAGGCATTATAAGAGATGCCACAACACAAAGGGGCTACACCAGCATAGGCAACTTTACTATATTCTAAATACTTGCTCCTTGATTGCTGCTTCAATTGCCAGCCTATGTATACCTTCAAAGATTCTAGGTGTGAAATACGAGTAGGTACCTACCTAAGTAAATGTGGTCAACATTTTGACACCTTTTAAGTTCGGAAGGGACCTTCTCACACGAACTGTCATATTTTAAGTGGCTTGTTATAAGAGCTAATTTTAATAATTGCTTGGTATCGAGTTTCGTACTGTGTAGGTAAGTGAACTTTGGTACTTAGTGTGTATGTTTCAAAATATTTTTTGTATTCAACTTCTCTTTTCCAGAAACATGTGAAAAGAGCATTATCTCTCTCAACTGAGAAAATTATATTTATAAATATTTATAGGTAGTTGTTATATCTGTATTTACAAATATTAAAATTTTATGTGTCTATTCATTTGATACTTTAGTTTAAATTTTACATAATCTTCTTCTGGATTTTTACACAACAAAAATATTTAACATCAGATTGCTACAGGCTTTGAGTTTTTGTCATCAAATGTACCACAAAAGCATTTCTAACCGGTGAAAAATAAAAATGTCCTTGATCATTTTGAAATTGTTTTATTTCACATATATAAACACTTAAGAAATGTAAAAAACTAGTTGCGCTTGCGCGCTTCCAATTGATAGTTTCCTGTGGAAAAGAACTGCGATTAATTCCTCATACTTTTTTTTAGGGTTTCGAGGGTTGCTGCGGAACCCTTCGTGTGCGAGTCTGACTCGCACTTGACCGGTTTTTTTTTTAAATCGACTTTTAAAATGCTTCGTATTGAGTTACATAACGTTTTTCAACAACTATTTATATAGTTATACCAACAAAATCTTATCAATATTAAAAAAACTTTTAATGTTAGCGCCAAACTCACAAATCGAGAGATAATTTCCTAATTAAACATCTCTGTAACAGCGGCTAGATCAATCAAAATCAACGTAATATCCCCATCAATTTGAAAGCTCAGACACGTGAACAGATAATTCATAAAAATACACTATCGGATAGTATCAAAAATAACCTGATATAACTGTGATATGGGTTTAAATTAGAAATGTAATTCAGTGTCACTGGTATCGTTGTGCAACGTGTCTGTATCGGGCGTCGAACCCGCGATATGGACGAAGTTTAATAGCAAGGCGTCTACTGCACTTGAGTGATTATTACTTGTACTTGTCTTATCTGTTGGTTAGTAACGTATTTACGTTGCACTCTTCGGAAAAATATGGCGAATTGTGCGTGTTACAGGAGTTGGGAGTATTCGGGATTTTCCAGAAATTTCTTGAAAAGTATTAAATGATAAATGATCTTTATTTTGCAAGTAGGTTTTATAAAAACACTTTTACACGTCAATTTTTTTTTTCGTCAAATAATGCTAGATGAGGCCGGTGTTTCCTAGCTGACTACCCTGAGAAGAAACACCGAAACAAACTCAGGGGTCAAAGTCTCTTTTAAAGTCCATACAGCAAAACATGTAATGGTCAAATAATTACATTATTCTCATACCGGAAGACGTAGCGTTGGACGGCCTGCTACAAGGTGGACCGATGTCTTGGTAAGGGTTGCTGAAATCCGATGGATGTGATACGCACAAGTCCGTTCATTGTGGCTACACTTAGGGGAGGCCCATGTCTCAAAGTGGACGTCTTTCGGCTGAAATGATGATGATGATGATCTATTTCATAAGGCTTTTGATCTGTCGGTCCATTGTATTTCCTTGAAAACTCTCAGGCACCAGTGTATCGAATAGGGTACACCTCATAACAGATAATTTAAAAATAAGGCTTAAGTTACCAGTGTACCGAATTCGGTACACTTACTTTTTTCCGAAAATATGATGTATAGCTTAAACTTTGTCGTAGTCACTAAGTTAGTCGAATATCTACAACGACAATTCTGCCGAAGTCGTACTAAATAATAGAAAGATATCATGAGAGAAAAAAGAACGAAAGAAAGCAAGAAAGAAAAATATAAAAAGAAAGAAAGGTAGGATTTAATTAATTTAATTTGACACATCCTCTCGCTCCACCCAGATCTCAAGAAGATATCTATTGATTCCCCTAAACTTACCCCAAAAAAAAAAACTCCATTGGTCTTTTTTATACCTATGTGGGAAAATCATCTAAATGCACTCTCCCGCTCTTGGGCGGAGAGCGAGAAGGCGTGTCAGACATTTACAGACTCAAAACTCGCTCCTGTTAATTCTCTGCCATTGTTCCAGGGCTCCGGGGATCTCTTTCGCATCACCCATGGCCCCAGTAGGCTTCCACCCTCCTGGGCCCTTATGGTTACTGACATCTTGAGGCGCGCGTGGTCTTTCAATACACGTGAGATGAACGCCGTATATTAAAAGACTTAAATTCTAATAAATTGTTTTATAAATTTTAATGCCAGCCTCAAATTATGAATCAACCGCTTCTACTTAATTTAATAACCATTCGTATTTTTCGAATGGTTAAATTAAACACACGTTTCGCATTTCGAAATTAACTCATGCTAAACCTTGTAATAAGATTGGTTGCATGAAAACTGAAATCATTCAAACGATTTTGGACTTTATACATCAAGAATTAACGGTGATTATAGATTTATGTTCTATATAGGTAAGTTGGCATTGCTTTGTACAGAAAAAGACCATTTTCTGTATCCGTACATGGCTCGGTGCTCGAAGTGTACGCATGGTTTGTTTGATCAACTGAGATGGCGAGCGGAGACGAAAAAACACCGAAACCGGCTCGGCAGACGATTTCGAAAATATTTCTTATGATATATGAAGTAGTGGGTGCAATAAAACCTTAAGAAAAATTTGAAGGTCTTTGGTTTTTTAACTATGTTCCAGATTTGAATGTTTGAAAGTTATCAAAGTTTAGTTTAAAGCACAATTTGCATGTGCGTGTGAACTGAGAGACCACATTTCGAAAAATAAAAATCTTTAGGATTAAATAGTAAACTTAAAACAATTGTAGAACAAATTTGGGAATTTATGAACAATTACACTAAAAACTACAGCCCTTAAAATGTGGTCCCTCAGTCATCACAGACCATCAACCAGATCTCGGAAAATATTTGATAAATTAAGGTATTGTGACTACGAACATTTAGTAAAAATTCGTAAAGATTTTTACTAGTTAGCAGACCACAAAGCATCAAAGATAAAAAATATTTAACGACAAAGCTGTAGTCCCTCAATCCACATCCTTTCTAATCTGCATGGTTCTCATATGATTTGACCACTAAATGTTTGCTGTATGGACTTTATAAGAGACGTTGAGTGGAGTGGATTTTGTTTCGGTGTTTCTTCTCACGGTAGTCAGCTAGGAAACACCGGCCTTGTCTAGTTTAAAATGACGAAAAATTTACGTGTAGTGTTTTTAAAAAAACCTATTTGCAAAATAAATATAATTTGTCACAAATAAATGACAAATATTTTAGTGAACCATTCTAATAAAAAAAAAATATCAGCATAAAGTTTTGTAAGTCTTAACACTGAATTTTAATCAGTAAATGTCTGACACTCCATGTTCCACCCATTGCTCACGAAGTTATTAGATTATTTCCCACCACAAAAAAAAATTATAACGATTAAAATACACGTGGAAATTTGTCATTGAAGCACTCAGGTCTATAAACACCCTCGCCTACTGCTCGGACAAACTTTCTCCACTTATATTAAAATGTAGGTACTATTCCAAATCAAGACCCAGCTTTATCAACGCATTCCTATAAGCTACAATAGGAAAAAACATTTAAAACTCAATAAAATTTTCCTCTTCCAACGTTGTTGCTAACGGTACCTATCTCTCCAAGATGGCGGCGCGATGCATCGGCCCGGAACCGCCGCCGACTGGCTACAGACATTCCTATTTGTTATATACCTATGAAAAGCTTTATATGTACGTACAATTACTTGGAGGAGGATATGTAGAGACATTTGATCGCGAAAGTATTAAAAAAAAAAATATGGGACTTTAAAGTAACTTAGACATCCAATATTATATTATCTAATATCATAAGCAGATTTCAAAACCGAATTACCTATATGACAATCAAATACTTTTATTTTCTACATGAAAAATATGTCTATTTAAGTACTCGTATATAAAAAAATTCTTCTGACGTAGTTATAAAATGTCAAACTTTGATCCTCAAACTACTAAATACTTTTTTGAGTAATTTCTAGAATTAAGTAATTTTCAACACCAGTGTACTAGTAGGTACCTACCGACTCCACGGGTCATTCGAAAGGAAACCCACGCCATTTACTGTTTTCCGCACTAATACGGAAAAAATTAAACGAGCTCACCATCTCATTGTAGGTATTTGTCGTTTCTGGTTGAAATTTAGATGCTAAGCGACCCCACGAGTCGCAAGCCAAGCCCCGTTTATTTATTTCTTTGTTTATAAATGTTTTGAAAATCGTCGTTTGCAAGATCCATTATTCCCTCGCTTGAGCCTCCTGAATTTAACCTGGGTCATATACATTAGACTGACGCACACGTGTAACACGCCTGATTTGTATATAGAACGACGTCGCGTGGACCCAGTATAGCTCTACAAGTCTAGTTTCCATATAAAATGTATGGAGACCGACGTGCCCAGATCGGCGTGTGTGGCACACGTGTGCGCAGCTTTACTCTGCAACTATTCCTGTATCAGAGTCTTTTCTCATTAACCTGCATAAATTCCTCAGTGCCTACGACACAGCGGTGGTGGCCGTGTGGCAATGACTCCGACTTTCGAGTTGTAAGTCGCGGGTTCAAACCCAGCCAGGCGCATTACTTTATGTAATTTATTTCATCACCACTGCTCTCAAAATGGCGAAGGAAAACATCGTGAGGACATGCCGGTTATGTCCTAGATTAAAAAATTTAAAGACATGTGACATTCACCAACCCGCACTGGGCCCGCGTGGTGGATTACGGCCCGTTCCCTCTCCTAGAGAGGAGACCTGAATCCCAGCAGTGGGAACATTAAAAAGGCTGATGATGACTACGACACAGCACTGTAAGTTATCCCCCTACCAAGCTGCGTCCGTTCCTTTCCTCCAGATAACAGTGTTTGTTCTGCGGTTCCGGGATGTCGCCGGCCTTATCTAATGAGGACTGATAACGGAGCCACCTCTCATGCACCAAGAGATATTGGCGCGGATTCCTTGTAAATGTCGTTTGAGGGGATCGTTATAAAACTTGAATAGATCGGACGCGTTTTTTCTTGGAAGATTTTTGGTCTAAAAAAAAATTTTTTTTTTCAGTAGTTATATGCTAATATGGATTACAAAGAGGGAATATTTGTATTTTAATTTGTAATGCATTAAAAAAAAAAAACAATATTTCTAAAGTAGAACGTTATGCTCGGAGTTTCCTTGCGTGACGACATCAGAAATGAAGATATCCGCAGGAGAACTAAGGTTACCGACATAGCTCGAAGAATCGCCAAACTTAATTGGTAATGGGCAGAGCACATTGCACACAGAACAGATGCTCGACAGGGATGAAAGGTTTTGTAGCGGCGATCACGTACCAGAAGACGCAGCGTTGGAAGGCCTCCAACAAGGTGGACCGATGCTCTAGTCAGGGTCGTGGGAATCCGATCGATGCGTTACGCACAGGGCCGGTCGTTATGGCGACGCTTGGGGGAGGCCTATGTCCAACAACAGTGAACATCTTTCGACTGATATGATGATGATGATGAGAATGCTACGTTATCACACGTCTTAAGGTTATAGGGATATTTATTATGTTTATTTTCATTTGGGTGAACCTATTTTTTTTTATGGTGGGAAAAAATCATCTAATGACAACCCCCGCTCTTGGGCGGAGCGGAAGATAGTGTCAGACTATTACTGACTAAAAGACCCACTCCGTTCCTTCTAGCCATTATACCGGGGCTCGAGCTCCCTTTCGGATAACCCTGGCCCCACCAGTAGACTTCGACCCGGCACACACTCATACTCGTATGTCACATAGGAAAAAACCTAAAGACAATTTTTTAGTTTAAGATTTAATTAAATTACTTAGCATTCTATATAAAAAGCTAAATTGTAAAGTTAGGATAGTGGAAAAAAACTTATGGTTACTTGCTAACGACATAAAGCTAAGCTTTCAGAATTTCATGTAACAGATAAATTGGGCACGCCACAATCATGGCGGTAAGTCCCCTCTTTGAGGCGTGGCTGGAAAGACCTCACGGCGTTCTTACCTTCCGCATGACGCAGGTCCTCACCGGACATGGTTCGTTCGGGAGTTTCCGAGGAGCGAGGAGGAGTGGCAGGCGGTCGCCGACTTCTGCGAAGCAGTAATGCTCGCAAAGGAGGAGGCCGAACGGCAATATCGGCAATAACGGCAATATCAGGCACCGGCGTTATCGCCGCCGCCGCCGCAACCGGGATTCTGATCCCGATTTCCGGCCACCGTAGGCGCGGGCTTGCGGACAGTGAGCAATGGGTAGCTCACTGTCCGGCCGTCCGGTAACTTTCCGGACCAAGCCCAAGTCGTCGACGGCGCGCACTGTTCCCGCGCGCCTCAAGGAGTTGTCAGCAACAGCAGGGACCCAGCCGGGTCGAAGCCTACTGGGGCCAGGGTTATCCGAAAGGGCGCTCAAGCCCCGGTATGAAGGCTAGAAGGAACGGAGTGGGTCTTTTAGTCAGTAAGAGTCTGACACTATCTCCCGCTCCGCCCAAGAGCGGGGGATGTCAATGCATGATTTTTTCCCACCATAAAAAAAAAATGTAACAGATAGATTTTATTATTAATTACTGGAAAAAAAACATAGGAATCTTGAGCAAACAATACTTTTTTTCTCTATTATGCACCTATCTGTAAAATGATACCATTCGTTTTCGTAATCTTTAATTTATATACGTATACCTTGTCGGTACCATAAATAAAACTAAACTCTTCTTCATTCCTCTCTTTAGTACTAAAACATAAACACAGTCAAAGTCGACTATAATAAGATCAAAACAGAATCAATTTTACTAATACTGAATAATTACATTACCCGGAAAAAAACCATCGAAAAAAATAACTCCAAACTTTATTCGTAAAGTAATTAAGAAAACAAAATTACGCCATAATCTAATCATGTAACTTTTAACAATTCAATTGATTCCGAAGTTAGAATAAACATAAGCCGAGTAGTCCATTAAACGGACATCGGGAGAAAAATTTAAAGAAAAAATTTCAACAAATTACCGATCTGAAGGCGCTCTTAAATAAAGGAGTTTTTTTTTTAAATTCAACCTTAATTGTTAGCCGAAGTGTTTTCAAAAAGAGTGAAGCAAGAAATTAATATGGAAAAATATTTACAGAATTGAGAAATTACGACAAAAATCGGTGAACAAAAATATTGCGATGTCCTAGAATCAAAAATGCGAGCTAATGCTTGCCAGATCTGCGATCGATTCTCTTGCGTCAATCGCCTCGAGTTTTACAATTATGAAAAAAATATATAAAATTTTATAACTTTACTTACATAATTAATTTTAAAGTATTTCTAACATAATGTATCTACGAAAACTGGCGAAAATACGGGTGCCTAAGATACAGTTTACACTAGTTTATTGACCAGGGGGTTCATTTTTATGTAAAACCTTTATGTCAATACACCACACACAATCAGACTTTTAATGTTCCCACTGTTGGGACTCAGGTTTCCTCTCTAGGAGAGGGAATGGGTCGTAATCCAACACGCGGGCCCAGTGCGGGTTGGTGAATGTCACATGTCTTCGAATTTTTGGTTCTAGGACATGCCGGTTTCCTCACGATGTTTTCCTTCACCGTTTTGAGAGCAGAGGTGATGAAATACATTACACAAAGTAATGCGCCTGGCTAGGTTTAAACCCGCGACCTACAACTCATAAGTCGGGGCCGTTACCACTCGACCACTATTTCTCTCTTTATGTCAATAAACTTTTATAATTATTACTTACTAGCTTTTGCTTGGCTTCGCCCGCGTGGCATTAGGTACTTAAGAAATCGGGATAAAAGGTAGCCCATGTTCTTTTCTATGTCAAAGGCTATATGCATGCCAAATTTAATCCAAATTCGTTTAGCCGTTTTTGCGTGATTAAGTAACAAACATCCAAACATCCACACTTTCACATTTATAATATCAAGTTAGGACTAGTTAGGATTATTATTATACCTTTTCAAGGAAGAAAAATAAGAAAATGTTCTCCATTATCTTCCAGTTACTTATTGAATCTTCATTCTTCTCTCTTCTATTGTTCAGTCCAAGTACCGTTGTGATTAGACTCTGGCGATTTCTTCCACTCAATTGAACTTATGAAAAGTGCCGGGCGTCGCGTCGCGTCGTCGAGTCGTGTCGCAGTCGTCCGGCCGTCGGGTGGGTGCTTAATCATTGTTTGATCTCATTATTGCGACAAATTTGTCGTTCGTTTGTGCACTGGGCCGATCAAGTGGACGATGGACATTTTTATTAAGAAAAGTGTATTTTTAATAGACTATAGAAAAGTGTATTTTTAATTGACTATGAATAACTTAGTGAAAGTGGATTTAATTAATCATTCAAGCTGAAAATTTACAATGTATAAAGCATGTCTTTGGCAAACCAATAGAGATAATGCCGGAGGTCGTGGGTTCGATTCCCACCCAGGACAAATGTTTCTGTGATGAGCATGATCATTTGTTCTGTATCTGGGTGTAATTTATCTATATATGTATGCATTTAGAAATATATAAGTATGTTTATCAGTTGTCTAGTACCCATAACACAAGCTCTGCTTAGCTTGGGACTAATAGTTGTGTGATACCTGTGGAATATTATTGTTGTAAAGTAGAATAATCGAATAAATTCAACATGGTTGTATGTAAATATCTATATTTTGCTACAGCCATAAATCATTTCTACTTGAATCATGAGAAGAACCTAAATATCATCATCATCATTTCAGACGAAAGAAGTAGGACATAGGCCTCCCCTAGGTGTCGCCATAACAATCGGCTCTATGCGTTTAGGATTTTTCCAACGCTGCGTCTTCCGGTACGTGATCGATACTCCAGAACCTTTCATCCCCATCGACAATCTGTTCTGCGAGCAAAGTGTCCTGTCCATAGAAAGAGCTATGCTCGGAGTTTCCTTGCGTGATTATGTCAGAAATGAAGATATCAATTGGAGAACCAAGATTACCGATATAACCCGAAAAATCGCTAAACTTGAGTTGCAGTGGTGACCTAAATATAATATATAAATAGTACCAATACATATTCTACTAGAAAAAGAAGCAAAAAGTAAACGAATTTAAAAATAGAAAAATACAATATTTAGCAAAAAACTAGCTAATATTAAAGGCGAGTTAAGCTCGGACGGTCTTAAACAATAATGAGCCAACAAACCATGTTGGCTTAGCGACGTCTACGAGCGGGGACGACTTACATGGAGCTGGAATTAAGAGAAAAGAAAAAAATCCTCTTTCTCAAATTCTTCAGTAGTTTTTTTTTTTATTATAATGTAATATCTGTGATTTTGTCATTTAATTCTAACCTACACTATTATTATAAAGAAGCAATTTTTTTATTTTTTTTTGTTTGTAGGAGGTAATCTCTGAAAGTACTGGTCAATCGAACCAGTTAATTTTTTTTCACCAATAGAAAGCTGTTTTAATCCTGAGTGACATAGGCTATGTTTTATCTACGCAGGCGAAGCCACGGGCAAAAGCTAGTAAACAATAATGAGCCAACTAAGTTGGCTTAGCGATGTCTATGACCAGGGACGACTTACATGGAGATGGAATTAAAAGAGTAAATCCTCGTTTTCAAGTTCTTAAATAGTTTTTTTTTTTTATATCTAGGATTTTGTCATCAGGGACGAAAGGAATCCATTTCAAAATGGTGACCACGTACTGGAAAACGCAGCGTTGGAAGACCTCCCACAAGGTTAATCGATGACTTCGTGAGGGTCGCGGGAATCCGATGAAAGGAAGACGCACAGGACCGGTCGTTATGGTGACACTTGGGGACAACAGTGGACGTCTTTCGGTTGAATGACGATAATAATTTTATCATGTAATTTTAGTTTAATTTAGTATCAACTCGTTTAAATTGAGAATTTTAACCTGTTTTTATTACTTTTTTGGTGAAAAACATTATTCACAAGGTTATTAAATGTTATGGCTATTGATAAGCAATAATTTATATTGGCGTAAACGTCACAAACGTTTACGCAAACTTATTAATAAGTTCAGCATAATTAATCCAAAATAATTGTGTCCAAAGACATGTTAAGATTGAAGTATAGTAACTTAATCAAGTCTGAATAAGTTACGCCATGTAATCTCAGCTTAACACCCATACCTATTCGTAGGTAATTATAGTACTAAGTTATATTAGACTATACGTATTCAATGCTTTGAATTATTTTTCAGAAATATTTTTTTAATGATAAGTAATGCTTGACTGCGGTCCCACCTGATGGTAAGTGGTGATGCAATCGTTGATGGTGAGGCACACTAGTTTATTAAGAACCTATTCTCTCTAGCTTTGAAAATTCCCTCTTAGTGATCGCCTACATCATAAAAGAAAAAACCGGCCAAGTGCGAGTCGGACTCGTCCATGAAGGGTTCCGTAGCAGCAAGCACCATAATATAAAAGTTCTTGTAGTTCGTTGTAACTTTGATAGATGTTTTAATAATAGTGTATTTTTTTTTTATAGATATATGACGTATTAAAAAAAAACTACTTACTAGATCACGTTCAAACCAATTATCGTTAGCGGTTTGAATGACATCACATTTTTTTTTTAGTTTTATCATTCTCTTATTTTAGAAGTTACAGGGGGGTGGGGGACACATTTTATCACTTTGGAAGTGTCTCTCACGCAAACTATTCAGTTTAGAACAAAATGATATTAGAAACCTCCATATCACTTTTGAAGAATTATCCATAGATACCCCCCCCCACACGTATGCGTTTTATGGAAAAAAAAATGAGTTTCAGTTATATATATAACCCCCCCCTTCCCCTAAAATTTATTGTTTTTATTCTATTTTTATGTGAAAATCTTAATGCGGTTTACAGAATACATCAACTCACTAAGTTTCATCAGTATAGCTCTTATAGTTTCGGAAAAAGGTGGCTGTGACATACGGACAGACAGACAGACAGACAGACATGACGAATCTATAAGGGTTCCATATTTTGCCATTCGGCTACGGAACCCTAAAAACTTGTCCAAAACTTGACATTCCTAATCCCAGTAGTTTCGGCTGTGTCAATATGTCAGTCAGTCAGTTTGTCCTTTTATATTATATAGATAATTACGTCCAACCAAGCGCGTATTTTGCGTATGTAGATACTAATTTAACAAACCTAGTTTGCGTGATTAAATCCATTGGTTTGCGTGTACTGCGACGCTCCGGTCATGCAAATGCGCACATCAGTTGATCATTTCAATAGAATCGCCAATTAGAATATTAAGGCAATGGAACATACTCCCGGGATAAAAAAAATATGTATATGCTATGTCAGGACAAGGCGTATTAGTGTTACAAGTTTCATCGAAATCCGTTCAGCCATTCGAGAGTGGAGAATAAGCACATACAGTAACATACTTTCGTCTGTGTTATATAATATTAGTGAATAGTGAGTAAAGTGTAACTATTTTCTTCATTACGTAAAAAAAAAATGTGCCACACACTATGAATACTCCCGTATCGTAGGTGGGTACATTTTTTTCCTTATGTTAAAAAAAAAATGTGCCACACACTCGGAATTACTCCGGTATCGTATCTACATAAACATGCAAACTCACATGTACATATTATTTCATCATAGTAAAGAATTTAATGACTGACTAAACACACAGCTCTTTTAAAACTAAGCGAACACTAATCTTTAGTTTTCCTTCCAAAACAAAGACAACGTCTACTCATATCCGCATAAAACTAAATTATCCGCACAATAAACTCTAATGATGAAACAATAGAGCGGTGAAAGCGTAAATTATACCTACCGGCCATCGGATATATTCGCTGGGTAAATAAACAGACAGTATTGCGTTCTGTCGGCAGATGGCGACACTGTCACGTATTCCGTGATAAAAATAAATATACGGACGTACCTACACGTGACAGTAATACGCGTAGGGATTCGGGTACGTGGTGCGTAGTGTGGGGATGTGTGGAAAGATTTGTCGGACAGGAAAAGTAGGGAAAAAAACGCTTTACCTTTATTTATTGGAGGGTAAAAAGCCCTGGGAGGAGTGGGAGATAGTGTCAGACTATAAGAAGTGTATAAAAATACCAAATTTTTGGAAAACCTGTAACGTCGTCTAAATTATTCCGAACTGTAATAATCAAAAGGATTTTTAGGGTTCCGTAGTCAACTAGTACCTTATAGTTTCGCCATGTCTGTCCGTCCGTCTGTCTGTCTGTCTGTCTGTCTGTCTGTCTGTCTGTCCGTTTGTCCGTCCTCGCTTAATCTCTGTGACCGTTAGCACTAGAAAGCTGAAATTTGGTACCAATATGTATATCAATCACGCCGACAAAGACAAAGTGGTAAAATAAAATTTGAAAAAAATGTTTTATTAGGGTAGGTAGCCCCCATGTAAAGTGGGAAGTGTTTTTTTTTTTTTAATTTCAACCCTAACGTGTGATATATTATTGGATAGGTATTTAAAAATGAATAAGGGTTTGCTAAAATCATTTTTTGATAATGTCTCTCTAACTTTTGAACCATAAGTTTAAAAAATCTGAAAAGTAGAACTATATAAGGACTTTCTTGGAAAATTATTTTGGACTTGATGGAAAGAACAGTTTTTGTCCAAAAAAGACAAAAGGGTTCTACAAAATAATTTCTGGACTAAGTTTGTAGTATAATCGTATATGCAAGCATTTTTTTAAACTCATAAGTGGGTACACTTATTGTGACGGACGGGAAACTACGGAACCCTACACTGAGCGTGGCCCGACACGCTCTTGGCCGGTTTTTAAAATTCCGTATCACTTTTCTAGTATTTATTGTGCTTCTCTCATTGACATAATTATCAATTTCTTCTTCACTACTATAATCATTGTAAAAGGATATATTATGCTATTAAAATGGAAAATAATAACAGTAAAATCCAACCTCAAAAATATTTCTCCAAACACATTAGACCGCAGAGAATCAAGAAACAACAGCTATGCGTTGCTTAAAACAGCTAGCAGGCTTAGCTTAGCTGTGCGTTCATTCTAAGAGACGCATAGTGCTGGCCGCGTCGTCGACGTCTACGACGCGATGGCGCGGCGATCCAATCACTGACACTCCCTGCCCCCGCGTCTCACTTCGCACCACTAAAGAGACCGAATATTTGACGTCTGCACAACCGCTCAAGATCCGTTGTGCCTAATGTAACGTTTGTGAATACGGGTGTAACTGATTAAAAACTCACCCCGTTCCTTCTTGCCTTTCATACCGGGGCCGAATCTCCCTTTCGGAACTACACCCTAGCCCCAGTAGACTGGACCCTGGCCCCAGTAGACTTTTATTTATAGGCGAGAAATCATCAAATAATGTCTCCCGCTCTGCGTGGTGGGAGAGAGAGTTTCAAATATTTACTGAATAAAATACTCCCGTGTTTCTTCAGGTATTTCCATAAACTGACGTAAATAAACAATTTTTCTTTCTTTCTTTCTTTCCAAGAATCTTATAGCCCAGGCCAGCCTTGGCCCAAGCAGACCCCGTCAATTATTCAAGTGTTTGGGTTAATTGGAATTGTCATGAAAAAGAGGTACCCTGGCTGAAATAGTTTCACACACAGCTAAACAGTGTGTAATAAAAAACATTTTACAAAAAAAAAAACCGACACCACTACAAAAAAAAAAAAACTAAATCGATCACAATGTTACACCGAATTCCAAAATTAAAATTATTTTGTTCAATATAGTTTCTTTGTTTTGTAAAAAGTTTTTATTAAAGAATAAATCGATTTTTACAATATTTAAGTACTACAAAAAGCTCAGTGTAGGAGACAGACAACAAGTAAATAAAAAAAGTGAAAATAAATAGAAAAATCTTTATCAGTGCGATGGGAGAAAAAGACTTCCCTTATTCTCCCATTTTCGTCTATAAAGCCGCATTAAGTTTATACTAAAATTTATAGTAGAACAGCAGTTTATTTTTGTATTGTTATCACTTATTTTTTATTTATGGTAACTCTAATAGTTTTGACATTATTATTATCACTATTCTTTTTTATTGTTTTTATTTTTATATTGTAACATTACACGATCGTTTTCAATTCTTCCAGTGTCAAGTCTACCTGCGAATGATTGTCAATTTATTGTTTCTGTTAAACTTTGAATTCTGTACGTAAACTGCGCAACTGATAATGAATGTAGACAAAACACAAATAGATTAACTGTGACCATCTACTTAAGGATTTTTGTCTGTACTTGTTTAATATGTATTAAATTGAAGCTACAGCTAAATATGTACCATTTTAATTAATTATTTTGCAGCTGCCTTCTCTGAAATAAAATATAGGATACTTTTTGTCTCAGAAGTACGTTCTCTTGGGATATATTTTCAACTTTTAAGCCGTGGTGAGGCTTCTGGTAGATACTAACATTGGTTTAAATTAAAAAAGTCAGTCGTTTTGCTTGAAAGCTGATTCTCTTCGTCTTCATATTTCACGTCACTCTTCTTTTTTGTAATTGCAGTGCGTCTCTGGAACTCTTTGCCCTCTTCCCTCCGATATACCCCTTTTTTGGATGTCTTCAAGTAAACATTAAAGACCTTCCTTTCGTGATTGACATAATAATTGAAGTACATTGGTATTTATTAGTATATTTAATATTTTCATATATATAGCAAAGCGACAGCATGACGGGTGACAGGACAGAATAGAAGAAAAAAAAACATCTTGTGTCGACCCCAAAATAACACGGGTCAAGGGCAAGAAGATGATTAGTTTTGTTTATGCTTGCAAAAATTGAAAAAAAACAGACTCAGATTCAAGTTATAAAGACCAGTTCTAATCTACATTCAACCCACCGATATTTCAAATGCCCTTTATCCGTCCAAAATCAAAGTAGTAGGTACAAACGTGGCCGGAGTAGCGAGTCGAGCCGTCGAGCGAGGGAACCCGTCACCGAGGGAGGCCGGGCAACACGCGTTGTATTGACGCAGCCGAATGCGCATGCCTACCCAGCAACGGGTTTAGAACGGATATTGGGGGACTGGAAGTGGCAAGGAGGACTAGTTGGTAGGAAAATAAGTGTGTAAGACTTTAGGCCTGGACAATTGTAAGCGTGGTCTTATGCCGACGTGGCGAGCCCAAGTCGTCGACAGAGCATAGTGACCCATACGCACCTCAAAGAGATGTCAGCAAAACCATAGGAGCCCAGCAGGGTCGAAGCCTACTGGGGCCATGGGTTGTGCGAAATAGAACGCCGGGGCCCTGGAACGAATGCAAAGCAGAAACAGGAGGAAGTAGGAGTGGGTTTTAATCATTAAAAGTCCCTCCCATTCAGCCCAAGGGCGGGAGATGTCATTTAATGATTTAAAAAGGCCGGCATTGAGATTGGGACTCCCTGTGTGGTAGCCCTTACTACCTACCTTACTCTCAGTCAGATTCATAAATTGTAATTAACTAGACTCTCGATATTTTCGATCAAAAACTGTCTCGACAGTCTAATTTTTTCAGGGATTGTCGAGATTTTTCCTGATAGCGTTAACGAGGCTGCGCCGAGTAAAGCTATCAGGAAAAATCTCGTTAAATTAACGTGTATTTACACTTCGCTGCATGTGGCCGCGTTGTGTAGATATATTTACGGTGTCCTGCCGTGTTTAGCAAATACACTGTACCATTGCCAGTACCGCGTCATACCACCAATCTTCAACCACAAGGGCCGTTTCACGTTCACGACGCCACACCGTGGTATATGGGCAGGACCTTAGTCCGTCGGCACACTTTTCAACCAATCTTAAGTTCAAAAAGGCTCCGACGGAAGAAGTGGAATTGTGTGCTTTTAATTTTTTAGTTCCTTTTAACACATTGTGTTATAATTAAGGACCACAAGAACCCTCGTGTCACTGTAATTTTCTTTAGCTGTGTATCCCTTGTTGGAGATCCAAAATAAATAGGAAAAGTAAATCACTGTAGTTTTCATGTAATTCAACTTACTGAGAATACTGAGAATACTTACTACGAATTTTCTCTTTACCTGCTGCAATAGAAATCTTCATCATCAGCAAACAGCAGTTCAATTGTGAACAATGAATATGTCCTCTCCAATCATTGAGCAAGAGTAGGTATATACTGATAAAAAAAATCATAGATATCATATGAAAATATGTGTTTGACGAGACTCTTCCAGTTTCCGTACATCTTTGTCTGAACTCAACATTCGGCATAGTATGACGAGACCAAACTGGGTTAAAACGTAAACGTAAGTAAACTGAAAATAACATCAATGTTACTACCTATTTCTATTGTTTTGTCTTAAACTGGAAGACAAAAACTAATCCTTATAATTTTAGGTAACCGGCTGATGGTTTCATTTTAGTTTTCTCACAGTTTCTCTCTTAAGACCAGAGGTCGGAATTCATCATCATCATCATCATTTCAGCCGATAGACATCCACTGTTGGACATAGACCTCCCCCAAGTGTCGCTACAATGAACGATTCGGCACGTACAGCTTCCATCAGATTCCCGCAACCTTTACCAGGTCATCAGTCCACCTTGTATAGGGTCGCAATTAGGAAGTTAATCGCAATTATGTACTTACACTGATTTCATATAGCGAAAGAATAAAGTGGATATCGTCGTTTCTACAGCGTACATCAAAGGACTGGAACAATTTGTCTGCTGCGGTCTTCCCGTCCAATTATAATTTTGGTGTCTTCAATCAAGGCTAGAGTTAATAGGTTCTTAATAAACTAGTGCGCCTCACCATCAACGATTGCATCACTGCTTACCATCAGGTGGGATTGCAGTCAAGCACTGGTTTATATCATTTAAAAAAGAGATTAATTTAAAAGAACAGACATATTTTTATGACACTATCAGAAATATTGCAGAAAAATTTCTTGCTGAATTAATGACGAGGAAGAGGAAGTTTATAAAGTTAACCTACTAATAAAAATTGTGTGTTAATTATCTTTGTTTTGTTTATCTTATCTATCTCTGAGCTTTTTGTTAATATTAATTTATAATGTTGTTGGCCGCACGGAATTTTTCATTAGAAATCCCGGGAAGACCTATATTAATGTCACCATATCGATGCAAGTACTATATGAATAAGTCTACTTAATTCCGACCTCTGCTTTCTTTACGAATAATATATTTATCCGTAATTAAAAAGTATAAGCTATGGCACTCAGAAATAACTAAGGTATGTGACAGACAAAGCCATACCTCCGACGCATAAAGTCGTAACATACTTATTTTTTGAGTTATAAAAATGTAAAATAAATGGTTTTGTTTTTTTTTTACATCTAGCGCCTTTTTTTGGTGGGTAAATCATATTCTCTGCTCTTGGGCGGAGCGGGTGATAGGGTCAGGCTTTTACTGACTTACGTTCACACTGCCCGTGACCCCAGTAGGCTGGGCCCCTACGATTTGCTGACATATCCTTGAGGCGCACTACATCTAGCGTCTGGTACTGTGACCATAAGCTGAGTTTGATGTCATTATGTAACAAATAAATCGGATTAACCACATTTTCACAAATTACTTACATAATTAACAATTTTAATAACGCTTTTGAAACCAAAAAATGGTTTTACTTTACGACCTTATGCGTGGGAGGTGTCTAAATTTGAAATAGCGTTCATTGACCTCCTAAATTTATTGACGTTCTCAATTTCAAAAATGGATAAAGACATTTTGAAGGTGTCTGAATGGTAGGGTCGGCCTCATAGGTACTAACTTCTTGGAGATTAACCTCCTGTTGTCCATTCAATCGATATGATTTAAAAGTAATTTTTTAAAAACTGTTTTCAGAGCTTGATTATAGGTCTCATTTTTTCGGGATTATTTAAATTAACAGATATCTGTTAATTTAAATTAACAGATATCTGTTAAAGTATAAATAAATTTATAAAAAAAACACAGCATCAATATACAGTATAATTTCTTTCTATTGTTCAAGACTCACTTAACTAGCCATAGTTTACTTAGACAAAGAAAACCTCACAATATTTATATTTCACATAAATATACATATCTAAGGTTAGTCATTATTTAACAAACACAAAACCGTAACGGCAGCAGTTAAAAACAACACGGCGCCAAAAAAAGAAACAATACATAAATCAAAATGAAGAACAATCCATTAACTGGATCTACAATAAAAAAAGAAAACAGCTCGCGTTGTGATTGGCTGGCGGGTTGGCGGGAGACTGCGATTGGCCGGCGGGCTGCCGCGGTGCGTTCCGAAACTCGATACTTTTTAATAATGGCTCCTTTGGATAATGCGATCGGCTTTTGTATTACATGGAGGTATTTTATTACCAAAATGCGGTCTTGAGTGGCCGGGCCGTCTGTGGACAAGGGGCGGCAGCCACTTCTTGTTGCGGCCCGATTAGGATGGATAATGTGTGGAGATTTAGGCCTGTTTTATTATTGTTCCATTTGTTTTTGGTTTAGGATAATTTAGTTATTGAAATATGTGGTGCTTTGACCTCGACTAATCAAAAGTATTATTGTTATTTAATTGGTGATAAAATGTAGCTCACGCAGAAGGGTTTTATAAAATAAGCTACCAAGTTGTATGAGTCACCAGAGATGTAGACATCAGAGATGAGAGTACAAGTGATAGGAGAACGTGTTAAACATTTTTATAGTTAAATCATCGCCGATAACAGAGAACAAACATTACAAATCGCCCGCAATCAAGCTCTAATAGATAGAACAAAAAAAATCATGAACATAATCTAGAGGGCCGAGACTAATCACAGTGCAAGCACTGTAAAGCGTTATCAAACAAGTTATTGCTCAAATACGCAAGATACACTCGAGCCTCTCTCATTGATGGGCCTGTACAAACAAATATATCGACTATTCGATAAGGGGCCACGACGCGAATCGATACTGACCCGATATCGCGACGATCGGCAAATAACATACGTGATAAAAACTGAACGCACCTCTCGCGAGACGACTATATGTTCTTATTTTGAATATTCAATGACGTTTGGGGCATTTAGGACGCCATAACTTTGGTGTATGACTTGTGTGTCTAATATTCCTTATTGACTTTTAAAGTCACGCTTTATCGATATGTTTATTGCTTTGGACATTTAAAATACTAGGTACAGAATTTAAGAACAAATAAAAATCTAGAGACTAAAATAACAAACGAAAAAATATAGGTATCTACAACACAATACCGACGATGACTTTGCCGCCATTTTGCAAAAAAGGCGCCAAACTTTTTCTGAATGAGCGTTCGGAATACGAATTCGTACACACTAACAAATCTTTATCAGTCTGTTTGCGATCGTTATCGATTTAAATGTTGTCTAACCGTCGATCGAGACTGTTTTGATGATTCGCGATATTTAGTAGGTGCATGGTCGGTACTAATCGCTAAAACAAATATTGGTGTAACAGTATTGAGTTGTTTGAAGTCGAATTGATGAGTTTTGATAACTATCGTTATTGGAAAATCTTGAGACGCAAAAATGATTGAAAACTTTAGATAGGTACTTACCTACTTAGTTTTTTTTTTAATTTTTCAGGGCTGACTGAGTTTCTTGCAGAACTGGCGATGCTGTAGGCCCAGAAGGATGAGTTAAAATTCTATATAAGGATTGGTCCGAAGTGATGTCAGACAAAAAGTCTGCAAGTGTACCTTTGTGTTGCATAAAGTTTTAATAAATAAATAAAAAAAAGTCGAAAGTAAGGCCGCACTTCTGACGGTGGAACACAACAGGCTAATAACAATAATCTTTTAAGACTATCTTTTTCAAAACCTCTTTTCAACTTATTCAATTTTATTTCCAATTTTTTAGGTAGCTAATCGTATGCCAGCCAATTTTTTTTTTGGAACTCTTTCATTCATGTCAGTTCCATAAATCTATGGCTAGTACAAAGGCGGTACATTAGTTATCTATGCCAAGGAAATAAATACCATAGCGTCTCGTAAAGCAAGCGAGTACTAACATGACCATAAAAATGTTCAATGTGTGAAACGATCACCCTTGAAACGTTGCTAATCTAATCTCCTAAGCTAACAAACTGCTGACAACTTTAACTTCAATATATCTAGCCTTCAACACCTATCAGGACCTTTGCTTGAGGAATGTCAGAGCTCGGGCTGTTAAGAGCGTCCAACCCGAGATACATTCATTATTCATTCATTTCAGGCGAAATACGTCCACTGTTTGATATAAACCATCACCGAGTGTTGCCATAATGACAAGTCCTGTGTATCTCGCATCCATCGGATTCCCACGACGTTCGTGGGATGCCTTCCAATGCTGTACGTCGTGGTTCACTTGAGATCGTCTCTTCACACATCTTTTCTAGATATTTGGATTAAAGAGATACCTTGAGGATATGATAGATCATATTCTTAAGATATCTCTTTAAACAAACCACCCAACCCAGAAGTTTCTATTGAAATCAAACCAATTTGTGTAAAAGACCTCTGAAAATCTACTATTTTGTATGTGAATTTTGATCCTTCATGTGCTCATAAATTTAAAAAAGTAAAGAAAATATATTTATAAAAACCTTGCATATTGAATCGAGATTTGGTGTGACGAAAATATATTTCCAAATTTATCTGGAACAAGTTTTGTGAAATATGCGAATGAATGATAGAATTAACTAATGCCAACAGAACGTTCATCCGTTATATCTCTTTTTTCGCAAGTTTTTAAACCATACTCACATTGACGATAGACGGATCGGGAAAGGTCCTCTTAATGGAAATAATTTTCATTATACTGGAAATAATTTTCAAAGTTTCAAATAGTTCGGTTGCCTAAATTAATAATATATAAATAGTAATAATAATATTTTATTTCACAACCACCACACCGTCACCGTCTTATCCCGAGCTAAGCAGAGCTAGTGTTATGAGTACTAGACAACTGATAAACAATAACGTAGTTATATATTTCTATACACATACATATTATAGATAAATTACACCCAGACACAGAACAAATGATCGTGGTCATCACACAAACATTTGCCCTGGTTGGGAGTCGAACCCACGACCTCTAGCATAGCAGTTTGGCACACTAACCACTAGACCAACAGGCCAGTCAATTCATATCAGCCGTATAGGTAGATCAAGGTAGACAAGTGTACCGTAGTAGGTCGCTGGAGTCGGTGGATAGTTGATCATCTGAATATTCCTACCGAAATTCCTGCATGAGCTCATCCAGCCTTCAAAAATGGTTCTGCATGTAGCTGTATCCGCCTAGGCTGGAAGCCGAACCCAACATAGGAAAAGACCAGGCAGGCAGACAGTTCTGTAAAGTATGAAATAATAAACCCTTTGTCAGATTACCAAACCCAATCCATAAAATATACTAAGATACTGTATACCTGCTCTTGTCTTCTGTATATCTACATTATAATCATCATGATACTTACTCTGCCCGCAGATGTTCATAACTGGAGATGAGCCCAACTTACAATGATATATAAAAAAGAAAGACCAAAAGCACAAAGAGAAAGAAGGAAGTAGAAATAGAAAAGAGAAAGAAAAAGAAGAAAGAAGAAAGAAGAAAGAAGAAAGAAGAAAGAAGAAAGAAGAAAGAAGAAAGAAGAAAGAAGAAAGAAGAAAGAAGAAAGAAGAAAGAAGAAAGAAGAAAGAAGAAAGAAGATATATTTATTTTTGGGCACAACACAACGCGCAGAAATAAGTAGGTACATTGTTTATGAACTGTGTTACCATCTTTGGTGTAAAACCATAATCAGCCAAGTATCGTTTCCACTGCTTTGACTCAGGCCTACTTTAAAGGACAGGGCATGAAGCAGGCCTAAATCCACAACACTGGCTTTTTATTTAGATGGAAAATCTTCAAATTTCTTCTCTACCACTAGGATGGAGTTAAAGAGCTAGTCTCAGTTTTACAGATTAAAACCCACCTGTATTCTTTACCTGCTCTTAGCGTTCTATGACTACGGTAACTTTCAAAAATTCCGGGGTTTAGTGCGGGTAATTTTGGTGTATCAATTATTATATATTTTATTCTTCCATCCTACCTGTTCTGGGACCAAGTACCCAAGAAGCGACGCTATACATTTTTAGAACAAAATCAATTTTGTAAATCAATCAGTGTGCAACTTACTCTACCGACTACTATTAGGCATTTCATACACGTAGGTATTAATGAGTCTTTATTAGCAGGCATCCATCAAAACGGTTAGTTTGCCGCCATGATGCAATAATTAGAGATATCACAAAATGGCCGTCGGGTCGTTGCTCCCGCGCCATTTACGATTGAGCTTAAAGTGTTACTGTACCAGAGAACAACATAATTAAAGGATTTTGTACAATCTAGATTAATATGTAAGATTTAAGAGATCAGATAGCTAACTTATGGTGGAATATTTATTGTAGAAAGACGAACAAAGCTGTTTACGATTCACAAAAGTCTCGTCTCGTCAGCGACAGAACTAGAGTGCGACGAAAAACGCATTTAGGTTTCAAAATCTTGTACTGGATAAAAATCGAGTACCTACATGATTACCATAGGGTGTACAATAGGGTGTACCATAGGGTGTACCATACGGTGTACTATAGGGTGTACCATAGGGTTTACAATAAGGTGTACCATAGGCTGTACAATAAGGTGTACCATAGGGTATACGATAGGGTGTACCATAGGGTATGCCATATGATAGAGTAGTCGTACTGTGCGTCGGTGTCTATCTATGTTTCTGTGATGTAGACTCTTTTAGACAAACACTTTTAGACAAGATACCTAAGCATCGTATCCAGCATCTTGCACTACCTATCTAAACTCATCATCATTTCTGCCGAAAGACGTCCACTCATTGGGCATAGACCTCCCCCAGTCTCGCATCAGTCACTTACCGATTCTGAAAAAACTATTCAAGTTTCGCATACATACTAAAAATAATGTTGTAGATATTCTCGTAGCTAATTCATCTCAGCCATCTACACTAATATAATATAGAAGTAAAGTTTGGTTTTTTGTTTGTAGGAGGTAATCTCTGGAAATACTGGTCCGATTGCTAAATGTTTTTCACCGACAGAAAGCTGCTTTATTCTTAAGGCGTATAGTCCCTTGAATCATCTGACCGAAATTATGTGAACGCAACTCTCGCACTCGCCTAGGCGGCAGTACGCAAATCTGTGCATTTATTTGCGGCCAGCAGCGCCCGGAAAGCGCTTTAAATCCATTTTCTCTGCGAGATATTGATTGATTTACATAAGCAATGTTCACTTTGAAGGATATTTAACCACCAATTTTTATGTATAAAAATGTTTCTAAAGGTCCAAGCCGTTTCGAAGGAGTAGGGAAAAGTTGCGAAAAGTTGCGAAATTGCTAAATTTTTTTTTTGACAAAAGTATTAATTGTACGAAAAAATCAAATATTGATATTATTGTTCATGAATCTATAATAAACATATATTTTTTTCAAACCAATTGACCTAGCCGTTACGGAGGAGTAGGCCTCAGAAAATCACTGTTTTATGGCACTTTTCGGGCGCTTGGCCCTTAAGTGACATAGGCTATAATTTTATGTGAGCGGGCGAAGCTGCGGGCTAGTCGCGTCGGGCGGGTTTTTCAATAAAAGCTATGTTTAATTTTGGTATACAATAAAGTTTATTCTATTCCTCAGTGATAAATAAACAATTTAAAAGCGTATACAAATCAAAGATTCCGTTGGTATGCCTATCCTATGGACAGATAGCCTTGAACAAAGCAATGTGGGTGTAACTATGAGTCAAAAGTAACGCCATTTACTTTGTTATCAATATTTTGTTTTGACTGCGAAATACTATATTATCACCACGGACTTTAGTAACGTAATCTTGCTCATTTTAATACTCAATTCTTTACTATGTCTACTTACCTATACCAAAACTTGTCTGGATGATTTTTACCCACCGCAAAAAAAAAAGAAAAAAGAACATACAAAGAAAGAAAAAGATTTTATTTGGCGGAGAAGTGCAATCTTAGGACTAACTTACAAATTATAAGTATCCATTTATAGGAATTTTCTATTAGAAACCGGTAAAATAACAAATATAAAAACTAAGTATTTACATCCATGCCTACCTCTATGGTTTTTCAATTGTCTATTATATTAGAAAGTAGCCCTAAGTTACTCCTTATAACATCAGCTACCAGTCCCAAAAAATCTAACAAAAACACGTCAACATTAAAATCGGTCTAGCAGCTTCGGACATTAGTCGGAACAATCAGACTGACAGACGGACAGACAGAACGACATACAGTCATCATTAATTTAAAAAAAAAATGATATTACAAACGGACACGGTATGCAAAAAGAACATGTATCTAAACAAGTATACACGTACTATCTAGGTACATCTAAATATTTCGATACCTTTATGTCCGATGAAAAATATCAAAAAATGTACGAGACAATACCAATCTTTCACCCCGTATAACTTTTTAAAAGAAAAGGATTGAGCGACACTAATAGAACCAAAGTTTTTGCCAAGCCATTCATCTTGTGGACGCAGGACGTTGGGCTGGATCTGGACAAAGCCATAAATCATAGCTGGTCATGTCCCGCTATGATTGGAAGTTTGATGTAGGGAACAGTTCGTTTATCGTTACATTATTGGATTACTGGAATTGGTAGAGAGAGGTGACGAAGAGTTTGCGTATTAAAATACATATTAAAAGTTTTTTCAAAGGTTTTTTCATATTGTTTTCGAAGTTAAAAATAATTTCCACTGGTTTAGCTTTTTAGGGTTCCGTACCTCAAAAGGATAAAACGGAACCCTTATAGGATCACTTTGTTTTCCGTCTGTCTGTCTGTCAAGACCTTGAAACTGTGAAAAAATCAAACCTCTGAGTTAATAAAAAAAAGATACTGGCTGTTTATGTCGCAAAAAACGTGTATTTCGGCATTCTCAAGGGAATCAAAATTCCCCTAGAATCCTGAAACAATATTCCTGAACAAGTATAAGAAAATATCTGAAAACTGTTTTGTAGTTACGTCCCATTTTTTTTTTTTTTTTTGTGATATGGAAAATCTTCATAACTCAATTCGGAAATTTAACTGTTTTCATAGGTACGTTTGTACGGAAGCCTCAGTGCCCGAGACCAATTCGCACTTGCCCGGTTTTTTTACACATGAATTGTGTCGATTTTTTTTAAATTGTAGATAGGATGGAAAGCGACGATGCGGTCGAAGATAGAACGCGCTTACCTAGAATATAATTTGAGTGCCTTCCAGGCTAGAGTGAAATAGGCTCAGTGCAATTCACCATCAAACATTGCATCACTGCTTTCCATCAAGTGGGATCGCAGTCAAACACTAGAATTAAATCATTTAAAAAACAAGAAACTGTTACGTATCTAGTCATGCCTATAATATGTATATTTGTAGATCATGGCTTACCATTAGGTGATAGTGGTCAAACGCATACATCATAATTAATTTAAAAAAAAAAAAACAATTATTTCTTGAAACAATATCGGCCATTTACACCTTCAGTAAATCGAGAATACAATTTCAATCATTAAAATTGTACGGAACAGCGGTTTTTAGACTTTTTGGATGCGAATTTGCTCTGAATTAAACATAAAATAAAAAGTACTCGATAGTTCTTATTTTTTCAACTTATATAGTTGAAAAAATAAGAACTATCCACGATAATTGCTTTAAACATATTTTTTTTAAGCATACACTAAAGTCGTTTTAGCAATAATTTTGACAAATGTGCCTGTGTATCCAGTAAACATATGACTAAATAATGAAATAAAATAAAACCAGTTTACTATAAGTTAAATGATATTAGTAGTCAGAGCTAGCACCAGCTGTTTTAATTTTCTCAAACTTAATATTATGTAACCTAATGCGTTAAACTCTCTTTCAGTCAAACAAACACTTTCGCTTCTCCACTTACTAGACAACACACTACCCGAAATTATACTCAAAATCCATTACCAAAATTACGAGGAGATGGTGCATTGGATCGTCCATTATAGTTGTTTCGTTTTGGCATGGCAAAGCTTGTCAGAAGGCCAATATTAGAATCTATATTTCTTCGTAGGAATCTGAATGACAGCTATGTATTTTTTTTTATTAGTTACTAGGTTTTGCCCGCAGCTTCGCCCGCATACATAAAATCTATGTCACTCAGGAATAAAACAGCTTTCTGTCGGTGCAAAAATTCTAGGAACTGGACCAGTGCTCTCCTTAAAAAAAATAAAGAAACAAAAACAAACCTCTTTATAATATCAGTGTAGAAGATATTGAACGATAGTAGTTTTTGAAGTTATTAAAAAGATGACAGCTAAATTCTCACGCTATAACGCACGAACTATACCAACTTTCTTAGCCCCAGTCCAGCAGGTTATCCGGCAATGCGACCAAGTGGCGTCCCATGATGGATGGTGTTTGTTCCGCAAATAGTTTTCAATTTTACGAAGGCGTGCCGCGCCCGTTTCGTCTGCGGACCGCACCGACCGGCTGGATTTCGCTTATGACAGGGTTCTTTTAACATATTCCAGTTTGTGTTGGGTTTTGTAGGCCTTGGAAAGTTAAGTGGTTATGGGAAGTTGAATAAATGTAGTTTTCTGGTCATTTTTCTCTGAAGAACTATTGAGATGGCTATAGTTTGACTAGTGAATTCATCATCATTGTCATCATTTCAGCCGATATACGTCTACTGTTGGACATAGGCCTCCCCCAAGTGTCGCCGCAATTAACGATCCTGTGCGTCTCGCATCCATCGTTTTCCCGCAACCTTCGCCAGGACATCGGTCCCACTGGTGAATTAGGTTTAAATTATTTACTGTCTCATAAAGAAAATATATGACAATGTTGTTACAAATTTGTGTCACATGGGTTTCTTAAATCTATTGTTATCCAAAATATATTTTTTCAACATATTCTTAAATTTACCAAACAGCTCACTATTTTTGATATCTCTGAGTAGGTCATTGAAGAGTTGTGCACCTTCAAATAAAGTTTCTGTTATCATAAATTTTTGTTCTGGGTTTCCCATCGATATATATATGTACTAGAATGTAAGTCGATGGGGTTTCCTTAGTTTTTTTTTTTTTGGTATTTCTCAGGTTCTTTTGGTGTTTATTTCAGAATTGCCGGATAATTAAAAAGTTTTCCTAGAAGGTTTGGTAATTGACTTTTATTCAATTGTTCTTGTAATAAACCTATAGCCCCATTTCATTTAACCAATCTAAACAAAGTGCCTAAAAGTTTCTAAAAATAACTTCTAATTTCAATAATTTGACGGTAGAATTGTTCTCAACTCAATAAATACATAAAAAAAAATTACAAACTTAGGTACCTACTCACCAGTTATTGGTGGGTGCTCCTGTTCTAAGTTTCAAGGTTATATTATAGACTAGCTTTTGCCCGCAGCGTCGCCCACGTAGGTATATAAAATATAGTCTATGTCACTCAGGAATAAAGCAGCTTTGTATCGGTGAAAAATTTTTTGCAATCGGACAAGTACTTCCAGAGATTACGTCCTACAAAGAAAAACAAACTTTACCTCTTTATTATATTACTGTAGATTGCAATGGAACATTGGATCCGTACCGTAAGTAGTGTTGGCTCAGTGATAAGGACTCCGACTTGGAGTCGTAGGTCGCAGGGTTCGCAACTTCACACACAGGCAGGCCCTTCACTATGTGTAATTTATTTCATCACCATCAGAAGGAAAAAATCGTGAGGTCCTTGAAACGAAAATTCGAAGTCATGTGATATCCACCTACTTGCACTGGGCAGATAAAGTACACCCAGATACAAAATGTGCGAAAATTACTCCCGGGATACAAAGTATTTTATATGCTATTCCAGTACATAGTCTACCCTTCTCCCAAATTTTATCCAATGCCATTCAACTATTACAGCGTGAAAAAGTAACCAACACACACACACTTTTGCCTTTATTATGTTAGAGTCTGTCTAAAAAATACTAGGTGTACTTTATCTATAGTAATAGTAAGTAAGCACGTAGTTCTAGTACAAGTTCTGCTCAGTTTAAGCAGCGTTTAGTGATAGTTATAGAATATTATATTATTTTAATCATCATCATCCTTTTATTAATGTTCCCACTGCTGGGACTCAGGCCTCTCTAAGAGAGGGAATGGGCCGTAATCAACGCGGGCCCAGAAAGGGATGGTGAATGTAACATGTCTTCGATTTTTAGTTCTAGGATATACCGGTTTCCTCACGATGTTTTCTTTCACCGTTTTGAGTGCAGTGGTGGTGAAATAAATTACACCAAGTAATACGCCTGGCTGGGTTCGAACCCGCGACCTACACCTCGTAAGTCGGGGCTATTACCACTCGGTCACCATTGCTCTACACACAACAACACATAACGCCGTCTAGTTTCAAGCTAAGCAGAGCTTCTGTTATGAGTACTAGACAACTGATAAACGTACTTAAATATCTAAATACATACATGTTATAGATAAATTACACCCAGTCACAGAACTAATGATCGTGCACTCACATAAACATTTATCCTGGGTGAGAATGAAACCCACGACCTACGGCATAGCAGTCAGGGCCACTAACCACTACACCAACAGGCTACTGGTAAAAAATAAAAAATAATAAATTAATTAAAGCCATACTTCCTGCCCACGTATGTTTGTACCAGTACTATACATACTCGTACTACCTATGTAGGTAGGTAGCAACAGTTGGATGCATTAGAAGTAACTTGCAGTTGATCAAACAATACCACGTTCCTTAGCGGACGTTGGAGTGTCTTTTGTGAGTTGCTATGTGCCTACGATCAGCTGATGGTTGCCTTACCCTTATTTATAAGTTTAAACTACTATACAACAATAGTTAATAGTTGTAACTCGATGCGAGGCACGTAGATTGAATAAAAATGTATAAAATGTTACGTAATTTTATTCTTCAAAATTTTACAAAAATAAACCGCGTGGCGACCGCGTATCGGAAGACGCAGCGTTGGAAGGCTTCCTACAAGGTGGATCGATGACCTAGTGAAGTTTGGGGGAATCCTATAGATGCAAGACGCACAGGATCGTTGATTGTGGCGACATTTGGGGGAGGCCTATGTCCAACAGTGGACGTATATCGGCTGAAATGATGATGATTATACAGATACAGGTAATACGGTAGGTATTAAGATAAAATATTGCTTTTTGATAAGAAAAGGCCCACCGGAAGAAGCCAATTCATAAAAATACTTCCAACAGACATCAATAGATTGGATTATGCTTATCTCACCGGATATGCTTATCAGACACTTGTTAATCGTAACTATTTGAAAATATGTTTTTCTTGGTACCTAATGATTGCAATTTTTAATTGTAATAAAAGCTGGCTATCATAACCATGTTTATTTGCTCTCATACCGTAAACTTTCCAATTTTATAATCGAAAGTAATACCTTTTTAACGAACTTTGTTTATAGTTTTTTTTTATATAGTTACTATATACCTTCACAAAGTAATGCCAGAGTCTGTCTAAAATGTTAAACGACTTGGGTAGGTAATTATTAGGGCAAAATGAAATCTGATGTAGTCAACACCGGTTCAATAATCAAGGTTGATTAAGAGATCTTGATCATTGTTTAGATACTAATAGAAGAACCTTATAAAAAGTATTTTTTAAATGATTAAATATTATATAAAATTCTCAAGTCGTTTGACTTTTTGAACAGACTTTATTTATCAAATAACTTATTTTCTATTCTTTAACACAAAAAAAGTTATTTGATAAATAAAGTCTATAGCGCAACCGTAGAGTTATCAAATCATAGATTTTACTTGACGAAAAATTATATCAATCACGTATATTTAAATTTAAAAATAGATAACTATCTAAAATGTTATAAGGTATATAAGGTATACATACATTCCGAACATAAAAAAAATGTATATGTATATGAATAAAATATTATAATGCGGTAGACCCCTTAAAGTACGGCATGAAATCTAAAATTAATAAATACCTAATTATACATAATTTTCTAATTAGATTTATTTCATAATTAACTGTGAAGGAATGATAGATTTTGGCGCCACATGATTAGGATTTATGTAAATTATTATATAAATTTATTTTAGATGAGATTAAATAAAGCAGTGTATAAAACTGCACGTAATAAGATATGAAAATTATCGTACGATACTTTAATAAAGTTCGCATGCAGCTCGATTTATAAACTCACGCTCATATTTTAATAACCTTGTTATATGACAGTATCATAAACGATTATTATTGATCATTTCATTACAAAAACGATTAAGAAACGCAATACCAATGAAATAGACCCATCAAGCCATCGAAATGATGATGACAAACTACAATCATTTAGGCTTCTTAAACACAGGCCACTTACAACCATCACAAGTGGTTGGCATCTGCCACTTTTCTATAGCTTTAGTCTCAACCTGTGAATGTCAGACAGACAGTCGCTTTATATTATATTCTGGTAATTAAGCTGCGTCAGGTTATACTGAAAGCCGTCCCCAAAATACTTTGCGAAGAGACTGAGTAGATTTCACCATTAATGAGTAAATCTGTTTCTATCGTCATCAACTATCGAAACCTTATTTTTTTATTTTTTTTATTAGCCTATAATATTTCCACTTCTGGGCAACACACCTCAAACCAGCCCTTGCGGCAGGTGTCTAAGTAGTCGCGCCGCCTCCTCACAGGTCGTCCTCGACACATGAAACAATAATTTAAACATGTTTTTGTTGTTAAACATGATAGTTTGTGAGGTAAGAGGGCGTTAGAGGCAGTGGCGACCTTTCGCAAAACATAAGTAAGTAAAAAAGACGGTTGTAGGTTGTAGCCATCACAGACCACTAATAGTGGCCACAAGCGTCTCGCGTGTAGTTTACCTAAAGTCACAGGTGCCACTATTACGAAATTTCACGCATAGGTACGTCAAAGTGCTAAGACAAATGACGTAACTTCGGGTACTTGTGAGAGATTCGACCGTAGTTATGCAAACAACTTTGAGATGATCATGATGATATTAAAATCACTATTGCATTATTGAAATGATCGTATATGTCTGATGCGTTACGCTTGAATTATATATATATAGAATAGTGATATTCGTAAAATTCTCAGTAAAATTCGAAGACACATGTAAAGTATTTTTTCTGGATATTTAACAAACAATTTCAAATGACAGTACTCTGTACTAGTAACTGCCTCTTCATCTCATGGTCGCAAGCGCGACTGTTAACCGTGAGATCCTAGGTTCGATTCCCGGATCGGACAAAACGGCTATTAGGTTTTCTATTAAGAATTACTCTGTAATAAGCCAGAGTTTGGAAGTTTATATGTGATTGTTATTCTGAACGCGAAGGACGCTGTACGATATAGCATTTAGACAAGGAGAAGGAATGGTGCGAAAGGGCGTGTCAGTCTTTTACTTACTTAAACTTACCTGTGTCCTTCAGTTGCCCCTTGCGTTCTAGAGCCACGGTCAACCTTTCCAACGTTCTCGCAATACGTAGTACGTACGTACGTCGCGTACGTACTTAATCTCATCATATTTCAGCTGAAAGGCGTCTACTGTTGGACAGGACTGGCGACGCTTGGGAGAGCGTGCGCCCAAGCGTCGCCGTTAACGACCATTCCTGTGCGTCTTGCATCCATCGGATTCCCGCGACCCTCACCAGGTCATCGGTTCACCTTGTGGGAGGCCTTCCAACGCTGCATCTTCCGAGATGTAATCGCCACTCCAGTACCTTTCGTTCCCTTCGACCGTCTTTTCTACGTGCAATGTATCCTGCCCACTGCCACTTAAGTTTGGCGATTGTTCAAGCTATGTCAGGAAACACCTAATTTAGGTACCTAGGTAATTTACATGTACTCAAATGTAATAAGTAGCTACATAAAAACAGGTAAGTACGAGTATATCGCGAGTTATCTCCTCCAAGGCGTTAACCGAAAGAGCTTTTTATCATTATCAGAGACAAATTAACGCGATGACGTCACTGCCTCGTGATTACAAGATAAAGCATCCTTCGAATAAAGGTTATGTAAAAATATGGAAATATTCCAAGGAAAAACCATACCTACCACAAGGAACCACGAAGAAGATGGCAGGACACTAATATTATAACGAGGTAAAGTTTATATTTTTTGGTTTTGATGTTTTTTGTTTGTAGGAGGTAATCTCTGTATAGACAGGTCCGATTGTTAATTTTTTTTTATCACTGTATACTATTAATAAACTAGTGCGCCACACCATCAACGATTGCATCACTGCTTACCATCAGGCGGGATTGTAGGCAAGCTTTGGTTTATATTATACACGCGTACATAAAATATAGTCTATGCCACTCAGAAATAAAGCATCAGTGAAAAAACATTAGCAATCAGATCAGTACTTTCAGAGATTACTTTCTACAAACAAAAAACAACTATAACTCTTCATAATATTAAATCTAGTATCGAAAAAAAATACTAGACCTAGAACGTAACATATGAGATAATCCAACAAGTACTGTAATACTTTGACATTACTTACAAGTAGCTTATGATGACACAGTTAGGTAGCTAACTAATCGAAAATGAAAGTCTAAAAAAATGCTTGAGAAATGATTCAATCGATAGGCTTCTTAAATGCCTACTCTTCTTTTATCTCATTTTAGTCTGATATTCCCTATCACTCAATCCAGTGGTAGAAGATATTTGATGGTTTCCCCACCCAAAAAAAGACATAATCGTTTAGTATTTTGACATTTCGGGGAGTGTGCGATGGAATTGCACAATTTAATTCCACCAAGTTGGTTCCATCATCGGACTACTAGACGTACCGCGTTGCGCTATCGGTACATGGTGTATGCTTGCGGACAGTGAGCAATGGGTAGCTTGCTGTCCGGCCGTCTGGTAACTGTCCGGACCAAGCCCAAGTCGTCGACGGCGTGCACTGTTTCCGCACGCCTCAAGGAGTTGTCAGCAACACCAGGGGCTCAGCCGGGTCGAAGCCTACTGGGGCCAGGGTTATACGAAAGGGAGCTCGAGCTCCGGTATGAAGGCTTGAAGGAACGGGATGGGTTTTTTAGTCAGTAAGAGTCTGACACTATCTCCTGCTCCGTCCAAGAGCGAGTGTTGTCATTGGATGATTTTTCCCATCGAATTGCACAATTTAATTCCACCAAGTTCGTTCCATCATCGGACCATTAGACGTACGACGTTGCACCATCGATACATGGTGGATATACCATCCACACAAACACACATTCATTATGCGTACAGTTAAGGAGTGGAATTCCCTGCCAGATTCTGTGTTTCCTGGTACAACTTAGGGGTCTTTAAGTCGAGAGTGAATAGGTTACTTCTAGGTAAGCGTGCTCCATCGTCGACCACATCATCGCTTATCATCAGGTGAGATAGTGGTCAAACGCGAGCCTATCAGTAATAATAATAAAAGTATAGGTACCCTACAATGGAACAAGAATAAAGAATCAAAGCAATTATTTCAAATAAATAATTTGCATGTATTTTTGAAAAATGATACTAATTGCACATTCCAAAGCGTAAATCTCTGTCACAAAATATTGTGATATCGAAAGGAGATCGCATGAGTTGCTTTTTTTAGGTATATAACCAACAAACTGGCTTGTAAAATATAATTCAAAGGATTATGCTGTTCTAGAATAGGTTTGAAAATTAGTAGAAAAAAAGAATGTCTGTTGTTTTTTCTGTGATGAATTCGTTTAAATAAGTAAAAAAATATAAGAGTGCGCCGCCCGAAGTGTTTGATTTCATAGAAGAATCCCTATACGAGCCTACCGACGAGCTGAGCTGCGTTACAATATATAGGTACAGAACTCAATGTACATACAAAGCGCGCTCGAGCAACGCACACAAAGACACCGCTCACAGACAAGATGTCTCGGTCGCGTCTCGGATCACTCGTCGAACAATTCCGGCTCAAACGCTCATTAGTGTACTGTACCTATTTTGTGTCTCTATGGAGAAGAATGCGGAAGTAACTCCATGGACATTCAATAGAGTGTCCATCAATCATGTATGCATAACATGATTTAATAAAATTGTTATGTATCCACACTAATATAATAATCTACACGTCTACACTAATATAATAAAAAAGTAAAGTTTTGATTTTTATGTCTTTTTATTTGTAAGAGGTAATCTCTTAAAGCACTGGTCCGATTGGTAAAATTTTTTCACCGATAGAAAGCTGCTTTATTCCTGAGTGTCATAGGTTATGTTTTATTACGCGGGCGAAGCCGCGGGCAAAAGCTAGTTATGATGAGCGGCGCTGAGCTCCCGGCTCATCGCAATTTTTGTTATAAACCATTTGAAACTAATTTGTGTTTTCTATTCGTTATATCTAAACAAACTTCTTCACATTGCGGTCCAACTCAGCGACGTTTATCTTTATAATATTTATAAATTCTTTTAATTCATTAAACCCGAAGCGAACGCCGGCGTTCGCGCACCTATTGTCTTTCTATTGTGTCTGTAATATCCACGATTAAAAGGTTAATGAAGTTAAAGGCTGAAAGAGTAATTTTATTAGCTTATTTTTAACTTTTTAAACCTTTTGTTTGCTTTGTAATTATTTTGTTATTTGTAAAAGTTGTGTACTTTAAAGAATTTATAAGAATAAAAATTAAGAGGCAGTCGAAGTATTTAGCACTACTCCCAGTAAAAATTCCTAACCACAAGATCTAGGAACAGCGCAGTGAGTTATCTCTTAGCACCTGTCTAGGTTCTGAGCATAGACTTTATGCTAAATACCCACGTCTAAGTAAAAAGAACATCTCGCCTTCCTAAGTGCTTGGTCATAATTCTTAGAAGAGACTAGCGAATACATGTATGTATATATAAATTAACACTTTCATTCAACCTTTAGAAATATGAATATATATATTTTTTGTCTTGGTTATGTTAATCACAAGACAAAGGAATGTTATTAGTTGTAAAAACGTAAATTAACAAGCAACGGAGACTGGCTACATTTGATTAATGAATGAGGATTTTAATTATAATAATTAACGTATATTTTTATAGGCACGGGCTTACGGACTACGAGCAACGGGTAGCGTGCCGTCCGGTAGTCCAGTAAGCGTCCAGACCGAGCCCAAGTCGTCGACGGCGTTTAGTGTTCCACGCGCACTTCAAAGAAATGTCACCGTAGGGATCCAGCAGGGCCGATGCCTGCAGGAGCCGAAGGGAATTTCTGGAAAAGAAACTTGCTGTTCTATAACGCAAGGGTAACTGAAGGACACAGTAAGAGTTTGACACTCCCTCTCGCTCTAACCAGAACGGGAGTAGTTATTCGATGATTTCCTACCATTTAAAAAAATAAAAAGGCTTTGATTAGGTCATATACAGGTATCCAACAAGTTTATATGGAAAAATTCCAGACATTCTCTCACTCCACAGAAAAAAGACAATCCGAAACATATTTAAGAAAAAAAAAATCAACTCTTAATTTGCGGTTTTTTATATAGACATGTTTATAAAAGTGGCCTTTCTTTTATATAAAAACCAGTTTATTCATACGTTACTTTCACTATTGGATAACTTATTATGTTAATTAACCGCAATATGTAAGTACAGTTAAAAATATGAAGGCGAAATGCCCGATCAACTATCACGAAACACTGAAACTTCATTAAGCCTGAAAATAAACTAGAAAGACATCCTACAACTCAAGGAAATTAAACTACAAATAATAATAATTTTCCACAACTATCACTCAACGCCGTCAGTCTCAAGCTAAGCAGAGCTTGTGTTATGAGTACTAGACAACTGATAAACATACTATATATATTATACACACATATTATAGATAAATTACACCCAGACATAGAACAAATAATCGTGCTTATCACACAAACATTTGTCCTAGGTGGAAATCGAACCCACCTCCGGCATAGCAGTCAGGGCCTCTAACCACTGGACCGACAATGACAACGAAAGAAGCAGTGGCGTTAAATTTTATGAGGCCAGCAGGATCGATGCCTGCCTGAGCTGTGGGAATATTCAAAAGAGTTACCGTGGTTCTCGTAAAGGGTAATAGAAGGGACACAGGTGGGGTTTTGTAAAAATTTGTCACAGTTTCCCCGTTCTATTCACAGCAAGAAAATTTATTTGATGATTTCCTACCTCAAAGAAAGCAGTGGCATAAATGTATAACCACATCATTTTTATCAATTTCATTAAACCCCAAGCGAACGCCGGCGTTCGCGCACCTATTGTCTTTCTATTGTGTCTGTGATTTCCACGATTGAAATGTTAACTAATAAAATATTCTTGATCTAATATACATTCTTACAATCATGAACTGTCATGTCTTCTCTTCAGTTTAGTAAATAATGCTGAATCTGTCGCATTTGTCACCAAACCTTACCAAAATCACATTATAATGAACTGAAACAACTGCAGGATCTAGTGTCACACTTGACAATATGAAACAAAATAAAAACAACTTAAGTACTATACTATATTTACACTATGTTGGTAGCGCATTGGTATTGGTAACTACGCATGCGGACCAAAACACGTTAGTGACGCAATCAAGACTTATCAAGAATTTACATATCGTTAAATAATTAATTTAAAAATACCTATTTTAAAAATAGTTAAAATTGTTTCAGTAGCATATTCTAAACCATCTTCTTTCTGGACGTGCGTTTAGTATCTACACTAATATAATATAGGTAAATTTACTTTTTATTTTTATGTGTTTATGTTTGTAGGAGGTAATCTCTGAAAGTACTGGTCCGACTGGTAAATTTTTCTCACCGATAGAAAGCTGCTTTATTCCTAAGTGACATATGCTATATTTTATGTAAGCCGGCGAAGCTGCGTGCAAAAGCCAGTGTTACATATTGTAACAAAAAAATAAGTAACCATTTTATTTTTAATACAGCTTGAGAATCACTAACGTAATTTTTTGCCTCTTGCAGATTCAAAACTGCATCTAGTATACTGCAGCAAATTGTGAACTCGTATCGCAGATCGCTTAGCAAAATCTCAACAAAATACTACAGTATCAAGATATTACTCAATCAATAATAATAAAAGCCAAATCGATCGAGAAACTCGTCACCTCACCACACTATTCAAAACACACCGTTACCTGGACAAAGACGCTGTTTATTATCACTAAGACCACTGACATAATATCACACGTATCCAAATAAATGTTACAACAAAACTAAAAACGTGGACACACGCAAAAAAAACCTTTAAAAAAAACCTCAAGTGATTCACTATAAAACTTACAAATTGACCAATTTACTGTGACACCTAAAAAACCTTACCACCCAATCAGATATAGAACTTATCTTCTCTGATTTAAAGTCTTGATTTGTAATTATAAAAATGTCGTCGGACTTCCAAATTAAGTTGGTTTCAAGTGATGACTGGTAAAGATGTTGACTTTTAAAGCCTTGGGAGGTGGGTAGCGCAGTAGCTTGGCTGTAACAAGATGAATAGAATGACAGACAAAATCAAAAGGTAGATAAATAAAAATGTATCGCCCACACATTGAGGGACGCGTGTCCATTCTGGATGCTCCTTTTTTCAGGTATTTTAATCTGTTTGATATTTAAAAAACGTAGTATTATCTGAAATAAACTATTAGGTGTAAAGAATTTATGACACTTATAAAACCTATTACGAGTACAAAGGCCAAAGTTTGTGGGTATGTTTGTTACTTATTCACGCTCGAAAGGCTGAACGGATTTCGATGACACTTGGTACACGGGTAGACACATAGTCTGCTATAGACTTCAAGATACTTTTTTTCCGGAAATATGTTCCCTTGAGATAATTTTCTACTATCTTGCAGGCGAAGCCATTGGTAGCAATTGGTTAACTCTTAAAGATGGAGGCTCATGTAAAATGAGTTAACATTAATCGTTATTAAAACGATACGAATATCTAAATGGTTATCTACAAATTTATTTATGTCGGATGAATTGATTTTAATATGTTATTATAATCTAAGAAAACGTAAATATCAGAATAAAAAGCCCTACGCCATCAATGTCAAGATGAAAAGCCTTATCACTAGTTGTAAGTGTCAATATTATAAAAATGAGAAAGTATTCTCAACTGCTTAGGCCCATTAGGGATGCGGGCTTTAGTCGTCCCGTCGGCATCAGCTTGATTCTGTTAATCTATCATATTTTATGTACGTGGGCAAAACCGAAGACAAAAGCTAGTTATATAAGATTTAAACTAAAATTAATATAAAAAGAGAACCATTAAAACTACAATGATTAAAAGTAAAAGTCTGCTACCACAATAAAAAGTCTCCTTTACAAAAATAAGGTGCTACAAACGTACCGTGGCACAATGGATACCTTCACGCTTTGTCCACTCAGTAGGTCAGCAGGCCTGTGGTTAGCTTTATGACTGCTGTATACCACCCGCAGCGTCCCACCTTCGAGTCCCGGGCGCTAAATAGTTGGGAAACATGAATGGAATGAATGGATTCACTAATTGAGTATGAAATTGTGATTGTTTTTTTTTTCTTTGTGAATGAATTGGATGAGTCAATAATGCAGTAGCAAAAGAAGATACGTTTTTTTTTAATGAAATTAAGCGTCGTCAATACTAACTAAATTTGCCGATGAAATGAGAGCGGTGGTGGCCGAGTGGTAACGGCCTCGACTTACGAGTTGTAGGTCACAGATTCAAACCCAGGCGCATCACTTTGTGTAATTTATTTCATCATCACTGTTCTCAAAAACGGTGAAGGAAAACATCGTGAGGAAACCGGCATATCCTAGAACCAAAACTTTGAAGCCATATGACACTCACCAACCTGCTCTGGACCCGCGTGGTGAATTACGGCCCATTCCCTCTCCTAGAGAGGAGGCCTGAGTCCCAGCAGTGGGAACATTAAAAGGCTGATTATTCTACTATGCTAATACTACCTAATAAATAATGTGAAACTTTTAATACGTTTTAACAGAAAGTTTGATACTTAATTTAACTTTACACAAAGGCAAAGCCTTGGACACACTTTCAATTAATATTCACGATCGATGTTCATTAAATTTTTTGTAAGGATTAAAAGATTTACCGACACAATCTCTAACACTAAAATTCGGTTATATGTTCTAAACTATGTGTATACTGATATGGCCCAAAGAATCGCCAAACTTATGTTGCAGTGGACAGGGTACTGCAATGTACATTGCTCAGAGGAGATGGCCGTTGGGGTAGAAAGGTTATGTAGTGTTGACTGCGTAAAGGAAGACGCAGCTTTGGAAGGCCTCTTACAAGGTAGATCGATGATCCAGTGAGGTTCGTGGTAATTCGATGAAAGTGAGACGAACAAGACTGTTCATTGTGGCTACACTTGGGGAAGCCAATAGTGAAATTCTTTCGCCTGAAATTATGATGAGTCTATGAATTGAAGGACTAAAGAAAAAGAGATGCTACTACAATCCGTACTTAATATTATAAATGAGAAAGTAACTCTGTCTGTCTGTTATGCTATCACGATTGAAGTACCAAACCGTTTTTGATTGTAAGTGACATATAGAGTAAGCTTGAACTCCAAAGAAGGATATAAGCTACTTTTAATTTGGCTTCAACACCGACTTCGCGACTGCAATAACCGATATTCACGCGGACGAAGTCGAAGGCAAAGTTTAGTTAATTCTGGCCTTAGCATAAAATAGTATCTAAAGTAGTAATGCTAAAAGCTGAGCAATAAAAATGTTACAGCAGTAGTGGTCCATTGGCATCGCCAGTCAAAACAGGTTCAAATTCTGGCAGGCGCCTTACTTTGTGTCATCACCACTGCTCTCAAAATGGTGAAGAAAAACATCGTGAGGAAACGAGTATGTCCTTGCAACAGAGAAGACATGTGACAACCACCAACACGCAATGGCAATGGCCCTCATGGTAGATAGCACATTCCATTTCATAGAAAAGAAGCTTCAGTCCCAGCAGTGGGAATATTGTAAAGCTGATTAGGCTACGCTAATCTAAAAAAGATTTCATATTTATCTAGCTAATCACCAAATTAGTACAAAATAATCTAATTTAAAAAAATCTCAAATGTCACAGTATTTGTTTCTTTTTGTGTATATTCAGTAGGTCTAAGTATAGGTCGTAGGGTATTTTTTATACTGAGGTGATAATCATAAGTCTGCTGACACGCGGGTGGTGCCGCAATAGCAGCTAGTTTAACTTTTCGAATACCGTAATTAGAGACACAATAGAAAGAGTTCGCTTGGGGTAATCGAAAGTTTAATGAATTAAATATAAAAAATTAAAACGTCATAAGGACAATAAGTGCACATTGACGTGCAAATTTTGTTGCACAATCTGAAGTGCAAAGTAAATACAAAGTGAATCAATACATTGTTTCAACGACAATTTCGTTCAACAAAAAAGTTTTTTCTCAATACATTTTTGCCGATTTCTCAAACAAATTAACACCAGTGTCCACGTGTTGGCCCTTTTGTAGGATTTTATGGTTTTATTGTCCGTCTTTGTCGTTGGTAAAAGATAACTTGGTGAGCGACTCTTGCGCAAGCCGACAAAAGTGAAAATGTCCAGCAGTAAAAGTTGCTCGATAAGTACTCGTTTTTTTAACACTTTTATTGCGTTTTGTGCCTTTGTTTGTAAAGAAAGGGTTAAGGTCTTTTTAAATAATTACGAGTAAATTACTGATATGTTTCTGAAAGATGAAGGTTAGTGGGATATCGACTTTCTATTGAAGTTTGGTTTCCGCACCCAGTCTTTTGTGGACGTGCGTGCCACTTGCGGGATAACACCTTTTTGAAGTATAGTATTATATGTGGGTCATGCTTTCGTTAATTAATTTAAAAAAAAAAAAAACTTTATTTAAGTTATTGTAAATACACTAATGTAAGTGTGAATGCAAAAAAATAATCGTTAAACTTCGCACATAGTCACTGTAAAACTGTTTTAATTAAGAAAATATCTGTGTGATATAGCAATAAAATATTCATAAGAATGTAACACTTGAAGTAAAGAGTATTAAATTTATTTAATTCAGTTTTGATAAATAATAATATCTGCCTGAATTTTTTTGTGATATCTCCAATATTTGTAGACGATATATTGAAATTTATTCAGAATAAATCTCAAATCGGTTGGTTAAATGAAAAAAAAAAAACAAATGAGAATTGTAAATACTTAATTTTATTAATTCTGAAACTAACAGATGATATATAAGTATCCTATCTAGATTCGAGTAGTACGACATAAATATTTATTTATAGCTACAAGAATGAATTTAGCACAACTATCAAATAAGTGCGCAAAATCTCCTGGCTTTTGGTAAGCGTGTGAGGTTCTGAAACAAATGTGCACATTTTCAAAGGATTCATGAACCTAACTTTAATATAAACTTAAATTGAGCAATGCATATCAATGTTAAAGTAATATAATTCGATAAAGTAAAAATATATTTTATACAAAAATAGATCAAATGATAAATAAAAATATAATTTATATAACACTTCTGTGACAATCTTTTGTGTTATTTTTATTATTTAGTTAAATGAAACGACTTGATTTACGTTATATTATTTTTACTTTAAATTATTATTTTTATTTATACTGTAATGTTTTTATTGCATTCAACAAAACAGTCATCCAATTTTTTTACACAAACGAGATTAATATTCCATTCGCATTTTAAAATAATATCGTGTAGTTATAACATCAATATTTAATTTAAATGTGAAAATTGACTATAATAAATATAATTTTAACACAATACCGTGTCACAATTATGAAATTTCGTCAACTACAGTTTTCAATAAACAAAAAATTATTATATTTTTCCAATTTAAAGTCAATATACAAACTAGCCGTTGATTAAATATTACTGACGGCTATTTACATAGAAGGTAGGTAGGTAATGTACCTCACAAATAATGCGCAAGACCTCTGTACGTCATCAAAGGTCACTTTCAAGGTATTTCATCTGAATTGGTTCGTCAAGGCAAACATCATTATGTCAATTTCGGCAGCCATCGATCACTTTAAGTTATTTCACTATTGACAAATTCCTTGTCACTTTAACTGTTAAACGACGATTAATTTCTAGGTCAAATTTTGTACGATAGACTGTGTTTTTGTATTTTTAATCACATTTGTCTTTTATCTTCTGTTATTATGGCAACATAATGTTGGCTATCGAAATAATTGAAATATACTTTATGAGGCCACAGAAAAAATAAACTGATAAAGAGAAAAACAAAACAAAAATTTGAATTTCAAGTTAATGCTCTCATTTGGAAACACGGTAAACGAATACTAAAAAGATAAAGAATGCCAATAATATGAACAAAAATTCCAGCAATAAAAATTTAAATGAAATCAGAAAAACCCTAGTGAACCCTGTTACCGCAACAACCTATCATTTTCAAATTAAAGATTTTAGTTTTTAACAACATATCGTCTAAATATGCATAATATTCAAATCAGGAATATAGTTCAAAGCAACACAATTTCAAAACATATTCCTGATTAATTTTTTTCCTGATCTAATAAAGTTAGTATAAAAAGAAGAAAGGAACTCACCTCACTCGCTTGCCAATAGCCTCCGTTGACATAAATGCTAAATTGACGCTTGCATATAAATATATATTCAAATGGAATGTGCATAAGCCGAGATAGGTACGTTACACCGAACACCGTTATTTAGAGTTTTACAACTAACTTACGAGTATATATACAAAAACCTTATCTACACTCCTACCGATGGTCGATGACAGAACTCAGATTCCATTTTCGCCTAGCTAATTTTTTATTTTTAATATATTTATATTGTATTTTTTAAATTTTTTATACACAATTTGTTACACAGACATTGCACAGTTGAACCGTCCACGATATGACGTCACTTCTCGTTCCGTCGTATACCAACTCTTAACTATTGTTGATTGTTTTGTAACCTTTTGTTCATATATTTTTGTAACATAGTTTCATTAGAAATTATGTTTTATTTCCAATACTATTCTACACGGTAATTTTCACTGGGCTTCCACTTTTTAAAGTAAAGCTGAGAGATTGAGACATTAAAAATTTTATTAAATTGTTAATTTGGTCTCAAATTTAAAGGACTTATTGATTTTTGATTGGATTACGTTTAAATTAAATCAATCCAATTATTTAGTTAGCAAAAGACATCAACGCGCGACACAAACAATTTATCTAAACAACAATAGATAAACATGGCGATAACGTATTGATCGCGATATGTTCACGGTTTTATCTAACTGGAGTACGCCGACTTAGGCGGGCAAAGCTTCCACTTAGCTCTCCATCAGTTCCACACAAAACCGAGCCTCCAAGAGTTGGTATACAAGGGCAAACCGACAATAATGACTATAAAGGACACTTTCTCAGAAGTTCCACGAAACAATTTTAGGCCTAACTCGACGCGCCGCCGCCCGCCCCGACTACCCACATCGTCCACCGTGCACTAAACATCTATACCTACTAATAAAACGCACACAAAATGGACTTGTTTAAAATAATCGCAAATATGTACACAATATACATCCAGGTCGGGACGAGCAGCGGGCACGGTAATATCACCAGAACACGACACGCTCACTGAGAGTCCGTCAATATCAGGGGTTGAGATGAGCCAGGGCCGCAGGCGGCGCGGGCGGCTGGCACCAGGGGCGCCGGGCCGCCTACGCCAGCGGGTACTGTCACAAGGGCGGCTGCGCGTGCGCGTGGTGGTGGTGGTACAGCGGCGACTGGTAGTAGTTCTCGGCCGCGTGCCCGTAGCCGTAGTTCACGTCGTACATCTTCAGGTCCGCCTTCGTGTCGGCGCCCGGCAGCAGGCGCGTGATGCTGAACGGGTGCTGCGCTGGCGCGTAGCCCGTGGGCTCCTGCTTTAACTGCGCGTAGTGCTCCAGCGCCAGTGGCGTGTGCTCGGGCAGGCACAGCTCGGGTGCCGCGTGTAATTGTGCCAACAGTTCGTCGCGCATCTCTTTGTCTTCGCCTGGCGGCGGCCCACCTCCGCCCTTCTCATGCCCGTGCTCGCCTCGCTTCTCATGTGACCCACCGTGGTGGCCGTGCCCCGTATGCGCCTTCTGCGCCTGTCTGATCGACTCCTTCTTCTCGTCTTTGAAGCGCTTCTGGCGGCGCAGGAAGCAGCCGTTCTCGAACATGTTCCCACTGTCCGGGTGTAACGTCCAGAAGGAGCCCTTGCCCGGCTTGTCGGGCGTGCGCGGCACCTTCACGAAGCAGTCGTTGAACGACAGCGAGTGGCGGATGGAGTTCTGCCAGCGCTGCTGGTTCTGTCTGTAGAACGGGAACAGGTCCATGATGAACTGGTAGATCTCGGAGAGCGTGAGCATGCGCGACGGGTTGTTCTGAATGGCCATCGTGATGAGCGATATGTAGGAGTAGGGCGGCTTGGCGTGCGTGTAGGAGCGGCGGTAGGTCTTGTCGTTGCGCGCGCGCTGCAGCGCCGACGTGGGTGAGGCGGCCTCCTGCTCGCGGGGCAGCGCGCCGTACGGGACCGCGCCGCCGCCGCCCATGCACGACGCCATGGTGCTGGGCGGGCTGTAGCCCACGCCAGGCGAGCCCATGCACGAGCTGCCGGCCACCATGTTGTTGGAGTACAGGTTCGGGTAGGGCTGCGCCGGCATGCAGCCCATGCCGTTGACGTACGGGGGCGCCAGGCCCGGCGACAGCGAGGACAGCGACGCGGACGTCGGCACGTCGCCGTACGACAGCTTCTGCGAGATCATGGCTAGCGCATCACCCGCGCGTGCACGCCGGCCAGGGGCAAACACTCGCACTGATTGAAAGAGTAAATAGAGGCCGGGGGCCCGCGCTCCCCTCCACTGCGCCGCGGATTGGCGCGCGGCGGGGCGGGGCCTGCGGGTCCGCCCATGCGCCCCGGCCGCGCGCCCCGCCGTGCGCCCCGGGCCCCCGCGCCCCTGCGCCCCCGGGCCCCGCCGCGCTCCGTGCGCCGCCGCGCGTTCCGCCGCTAATAATACCGCAGCTCAGCTCCTACGATAAAACCATGGAATTATCATAAGTGTTCGGCAGGAATGTGTGCTTGTGACTGGGACCCGGCGTACTTTCGTACAAGGCTACAAGTAACACACGGTGCGCTGATATCCGTTTTCTTATAAAATGTTTTCAGAGATAAGTAATGCTCGTGAATTGTTTGCTGATGTTTTCAGTACGCCGTTCGTGACTGTTCTTTGTTGTGGTTCTAGGATATAACAGATTAAATTAAAATGTGCATTCTTTTCTTAAATTTTGAACCATTCATATGCCTATCTTTACGGCAAATTAACTGAAACGTCTCTGAAATTAAAGCTTTTTGATGGTTCAATTCAGTTTTGCTACTACGAGCTTCGTTTTGGTTCAGCAAAAAAGATTTTAGGAGAAATTTTAACACACTTTAAATATTCTATTAAAATAATTTTCACATAACCAATACTAGATGAATCAAATAAGGGTTCTAATTTCTTTTACGAATAACTTTAAAATTAAATTAAGTCGGCGTAGCACTACGCTACGGCAGCGACGCGATGCTACGAAATGATAAGACAGTGTAGCAATAATATTCTTTTCACACAAGTTTTGCAAAATGTTTTATGTTTTTTGTCTTTCATCTTCTAGCGTGGAAAATATATTTACTAATACTACTTATAAAATCATAAAGTAACTAATAATTAATATTATAGCTGAATAGGTATAAATACAAACTGAAAATAATAATATGGAACAAACTGGTAGAAAAAGAACTCATAGGGCTTCGAAAAATTCATCCACATTGATGTCAATGGGAAAAGTGTCCACAACGCTGCCGGCATGGCCACGGCGGATAACAAATTAAATTTTAAATTATTTATTAAAAGATTGTGTGGTTATAATTATGATACAAAATGCAATACATCAGTAGTTACCTTCGTAAGTAGAATTATAGATCCATAACTAATAAATTAATTCAGCATATCAATTAATTGTAATGAATAAAATATGTGTGAATTAATTATGAAAAACATTATCTTCTAATTTATTTGAATAAGTATAAAAATGTGAAACTGTAGGAACGTAAACCTACATATACAACATTTAAAACTGGGATGATGCACACTCTTATAGGTACCTATCTACACCCCAATTAGATTTTAAGTTACAATCATAATTCAACCCACTGAAATTTCACTTAAATGTGCTTAGGCGGGTACTGTTTCTTAAAAAAATAAGTTAAATAAATAGGGAAATAATATGGTCAGTGACGCACTACACTTATTTACCAAGATAGTTTCGGCAAAATGTAAATAATCTAAAGATTTGATCGATTATAATCCTATAACATAATAATACGAATATGCAGAGTTTAGTTGGTTTTTGTAATAAGTTTAGGATATCGAACGCGGTGTGGCGATTACACCTTATTTTGCATTATCGACGTTAAGGAAATACATTAAACTATATCGCCTAATAACGCCTTGATGTAAGTTATGAACTAGGGATTATATTTTTGTTTAAACACATAATTATCTTTCTTCAAAGGTTAAGAACATTAAGCTGCAATCGCTGTTGTGTTTTTCGCAACAGGATTTTCGCACAAACGTTACATCTAAATAATATATAATATAATAATAATATACTATAATATTCCACACAACTATCACACAACGCCGTCTAGTCCCAAGCTAAGCAGAGCTTGTGTTACGGGTAGGTACTAGACAACTGATACACGTACATATATATTTCTAAATAAATACATATTATACATAAATTACACCCAGACAGAACAAATGATCATGCTCATCACACAAACATTTGTCCTGGGTGGGAATCGAACCCACGACCTCCGGCATAGCAGTCAGGGTCACTAACCACTAGACCAACAGGCCAGTCAAAAAAAAAAGCATCGATGGAATAAAACAACGTACAATTGAATTATCGACACATCATGTTCGATATTTGCATCGGGTTTTAATGTTCCCACTGTTGGGACTCAGACCGCCTCTCTAGGAGAGGGAATGGGCCGTAATCTACCACGCGTGCCCAGCGCGGGTTAGTGAATGTCACACCTTTGAATTTTCGGTTCTAGGACATGCTAGTTTTCTTATGACGGTTTCCTTCACCGTTTTGAGAGCAGTGGTAGCCTTGTTCGGTATAATAAAAATCGAATAATCAAGTTTCGCAGTCAAATAGGGAACCCCACACAAACATCTAGCATGTTACAAGATTTCCCAAAATAGGTAATTTTTAACGTAAAATAATTGTTGGTTATCTTTATAAATATAATTCTTCTGTGCGTATGTTTGTCCCTTAACTCTTCCTAAACAGCTAGTTGTTTTTTTTATCTGTTATAAAATAGTACTTGACTGCGATCCCGCCTGATGGTAAGCAGTGATGCAATCGTTGATGGTGAGGCGCACTAGTTTATTAAGAGCCTATTCACTCTAGCCTTGAAGACACCTAAATTATAAACAGATGGGAAGACCGCAGCAGGCAAACTGTTCCAGTTCGATGTACGCGGTTTAAATGACGAGGCGGAACGCTTAGTCCAGACCGTAGATGTTTCAACAACGTAAGATGAACGATGTACGATGTTTGGATGAAAGTTTGAGTGTATATTCGAGGGGACCCCAGTTGGTTTGAAAATACAACTGAACTGCATTCGGGTTTTATTTTTCTGACGATAAAACAGTTTTCAGGCAGAAACAATGTTTACCGGGACCGTTAGTTTTAAAACACAAAAAATACCTATTTTAAAAATAGCTGAAATCAATTTTACATATAATATAATATACTAGCTTTTGCCCACGATTTCGTCCGCGCACATAAAGTATAACCTATGTCACTCAGGAATAAAGCAGCTTTCTAAAATTTTCGCAATCGGACCAATACTTTCAGAAGTTTAGAGACAAACAAAAAAACACAAAAACCAAAAAACAAATTTTACCTCTTTATAATATTAGTTCTTTAGCGTATCGATGGCAAAATTAGTTAAATTCCTTGTCTGGCCCAGAATTTGGCCACGGCGATGCCGTCCGCTGATGCTGTCATTAGGTCCCTACGTGAGCAGGCAACAGGGCACGTGGTGCAGGACGGAAGGTGGAATATGGTCTGCGGAGAGACGCCGCACAAACACTGAAGATCCATCCGAGAACCCCCACCTGTGGAGGTTGTCTTTGCTGCGCCCAACCTGGGTGTGAAGTCTGTTTAGAGTTTTTCAGGTTGGCCATGGCAACTCGTGTCCAGGAGAGAGGCTCTCCGACGGCTCGATAATATTAGTGTAGATGGTTTATAGTTCAGTGTAGATCCAGTAGTTGTAGCAATTTTCTTGGGGATGGCTTTTTTTAGGAATTTTTTTTTCAGTGTTTTAAAATCATCCAGATGACATCCCCCGCCTTTGGGCGGAGCGGGAGATAGTGTCAGACTTTTACTGACCAAAACCATTCGTTGCCTTTTATACCGGGGCCGAGCATTTCTTTCAGAAGCAGACTCTTGGCTCTAGTAGGCTTCGACACTGCTGGGCCCCTACGGTTGCTGATAACTCCTTGAGGCGCGCGGGAACAGTACGCGCCGTCGACGACTTGGGCTCAGTTCGGACGGTTACTGGATGGTTGGGGAAGGTTTATGTCCAATTACCTCGTAGTTGTCTGGCATTTTCGCTGAACTGGACCTTTTTAATCGCAAACATAAGACATACAATGTTAGTTTTTTTTATTGTTTTGTTTTCATCTTAAGTTTCAACATGTTTTTTTTTGTCTACAATGTTTTGTGCGACAAAATAAATTTGTTTCTTTCTTTCTTTAAAAATTAATGCAGATAGGAGTGATGTTGACAGCTAGTACAACCTCTATGATAAGCTCAAGCTCGGTACCCTGTCATGTCAGGTTTATACTGAAAACACAGACTATGTATGTTATTCCAAGGCCTAGCTGTGGCTGCCCACAGATAGGCCTAGGAAAAATCTTGTGGATGTCGAAATAGTAGTTTATGTGACTAGGGGATAAAGCAGTGTCTTTAAGTCGCGGGCGACATGTTGAATTCCGAACGAAACGAAGGTTGCTGATTTTAATCCCGAACGATAGTGAGGGATTTATAAAATTAACTCCCGAGCATTGCGAGGGAGTTAATAAAGAAACCTGAGTGAAGTGAGGAATTTAAGCCGCCCAAGACAAAGACTGCTTTATCCCCGTGTTGCATACTCTACTTTTTACACCATCTGTGAGATAATCAAAAGAAATTTGGTCGACCAAATCATATATTAGAGAAATATAAATATTATATTTATAAGTTCATCAAACAAACAAAATTCACTACTCCAAGATTCTAGAGATATAGTTTCAATTTTCTATAATGCTCCCGTGTCGTCAGTACCTACGCACGTTTTATTCTATTTTCTTTTTTTTTTGTTAGTGGCCAGTTTGAATCATAGTGATTACATACTCTTTGGTTTGAATTTCGAGTCAACTTGTCCGATGCGCCTACATTTTAATTCACAATGTTGACGATCCTTGATGCTCCAAATTCAAATCTCATTATTCCCTAGGGATCGGCCATACTGCATTATCTCCCTAGGCATATAATGACTTGCTTTAAGTGAGGTTTGTACGACGTGTAAAACGACATTATCGAGCAGGTGGTGTAAAAAATACTTTCAAAGCTGTGCCTATATTGTAAAAATGAAAGAAAAAAAAACGATTTGCTTACACGTTTGATTAAAAGTTATTTAAAAACTAGCTTTTGCCCGCGGCTTCAAAATATAACCTATGACACTTAGGAATAAAGCAGCTTTCTGTCAGTGAAAAATTTTTGCAATCGGACCAGTACTTTCAGAGATTACCTCCTACAAACAAGAAAAACATAAAAACAAACTTTACCTCTTTTGTAAATAATATTTTAAAATAACACATAATTTGAAATGTAATACATAACTGAATTAAAAACAACGCTGAATGAAAATGAGTTTGAAAAAGTTGCCGTGGCCTCAGTAACGGCAAAGAACAACAGAAGGAACACGTAGATTTTAGTCCGTAAAAGTCTGACTCTCTCGCTCCACCAAAAGCGGGTAGAGCAATTTAAAGCTTTCCTCGTAAAAAAAGGAAGTCGTAAAGCAAAACCTTATAAGGTGTATAGTCCATCTCTCTTTCTTGCTCGCACGCTTGACATTTTAACACGTCATGGTAAGAACCCAGCAGGCCTAACCAAGTTAGGAGTGGCAGGCGGTCGCCTTGTGCGAACATTACTGCTTCGCAAAAGGCGCACACTGTTCCCGCGCGCCTTAAAAAGTTGTCAGCAACATTAGGGGCCCAGCTGGGTCGAAGCCTACCAGGACCCCGGGGCCAGGGTTAGTTTCGAAAGACAGCTCGAGCCCCGGTATGAAGACTTGAAGGAACGGGGTGGGCCTTTAGTCAGTAAAAGTCTAACAGTATCTCTCGCTCCACCCAATATAGGCCTAACCAAGTTACGACCGTTTCGTGTCGAATCTCTTTATAGAATCGATAAAGCCTCAGCGTAAGTACCTTACTACTTATTACAAAAACCTGAAGGCTATAGATATGAACATTATAGAAACGATTACATTTCATTCTGTCATTTTGAATGATGTGAACTTAGCAAACAATTTTGTTTGTTATGATGTCATTCCCAAACATTTGATTAGTTTTCTACTAGCGTTAACGATTATAGATTATCAACTTGGATAAGCCTGCTGGTCTAGTTTACCACAGAGCTGCACTACTCTTTTTCAATCATTAGTAAAGTACTACTAAAATATAACATACCGGGGCCTAGCATTCCCTTCAGAAGCTGACCCTTGGTCCCAGTACCTACCCTACGGTTTGCTGACAACTCCTTGAGGCGCGCGTGGAACAATACGCGCCGTCACGTCTTGGGCTCGGCCTGGGCGGAAACCGGACGGTCAGACGGTGAGTAACCCATTGCTTGCCGTCCGTAAGCCTGCGTCTACAGTGGCCGAAACCCCGGCGGTGGCTGGGGCGTGAGCGCCACAAGAAAAAGGGTGGGTTTTTTGGGTAATGCAGAGATAAAAACAAAGTCATTGCCGACGGATTCTTGATCATTTTGATCTATTCTGAATACCGGACCGAGCCCAAGTCGTCGATAGCGCGCACTGTTCCCGCGCACCTTAAGGAGCTAGTGTCAGCAACAGCAGGGGCCCAGCTAGGTCGAAGCCTACTGGGGCCAGGGTTAATTCGAAAGATAGCTCAAACCCCGGTACGAATGACAACGAAGGAACAAGAGTGGGTTTTTAGTCAGTAAAAGTCTGACACTTTCTTCCGCTCCGCCCAAAAGGGGGGGGATGTTATTAGATGATTTTCCCACCACAAAAAAATTCTATTCTGAATACAATAAACTTTATTAACCTTTCAGATACCGTCAATTTGAGACACAATAGTAAGACACGACGGCGTTCGCTTGGGGTCTAATGAACTAATTTATTGTAGTTTGGTATTTCATACGCAACAAACTTTTAGATCTTATAATGGGAATATACTGATGAAATATCTTGGAAAAAGAAAACTTACTAAAACCGTTTCTTATAGTTTTTAGCGCAAAAGGTCAATTTAAATGAAACCACTTAATGTATAATTATCTAATATAATTATAGTTGTGTAACATAAAATATATAGGTATATATAGGTATGTAAATATTTACAAGGTATATACAAGGTGTAAGGGACAGCCCTCCACAAACTTTAAGGGCTTGCTCAGTAGACAAAACTGAACAACCTTCCACAAAAATTATTTTCAGGAAACAAAAAAAAAATATCGCCCTCGCCATACAAATTGTCCAATCAAGTTTATCATTTTGTATGGTGAGGCTGATTTTTTTTTCCGTTTCCTTAAAAAAAATTGTGGAAGTTTGTTCAGTTTCGTCTGCTGAGCGAGCTCTTAAAGTTTGTGGAGGGCTGTCCCTTACACCTTTTATATAGATACCTATATAATTTTATATTTATTTACTTATAACGTAAAGCCGCGTAAGACATCGCGAGGCGTGCGTCGCGAATTGTTCGTCTCGCATGCCTCGGGCTGTGTGGACGAGTGTGCTCACAGTGAGCATTTGCGTCGTATGATCGTTGCGAATACCGCCTCAGTACGAGCCATGCGTTCTATGTGGACGGACAGGTGTGGTTTGCGTTTTCTACTGACGAACACTGTGCGTGATGGTTTGCGTGCTCAGCTTGAGCATGTTTCGTTCGGGACGCACTCATAAATTTACCGTCGTATCGTTTGCCTCAGGTTGAGGCAAGGCTGACGAAGTATTCGCGGCGCACGCCTCGCGACGTCTGTATGTGGCTTAATATTTGACTAATTTGTTAGCAGTACCAGTAGTTTTGATTAGTTTGTTAGTAGTATCTCTGACTACACAATTTATTGTTTTATGTTCTTTTTTAGTCTTAAAGGTTGTAAATCATCAAAAGACGGCTCGAGAGTGGAGTGAGTTTTTTTGTTCCAGATTTTTACAAACTAAAATTCATTTGTGCTCATTCAGATGCCCTTTGCGTTCTAGCTACGGTACTTTCTTTCGAACATTTTGGCAGCTCTAGCAGACATCGACCCTACTTTATGACATGATCCCTTCAACTATTTTACGTTCTTACGATTCATTCAATGGTAATCTGGTAGATATAGACATGTAATATTCTCACTGGGCCCGCGTGGTGAATTACGGCCCATTCGAGGCGGCCTGAGTCCCAACAGTGGGAACATAAAAAGGCTGATTATGCTTATGCATAAGCAAAGTTTAATAATGTTACTATTTTGGTGCACCTACTCGTACAATAAAGTTTATTCCAACAATAAATAATGCGTTCGACGCATGACAATAAAATTTACTCCTATAATAGTACTTACTCCTCCACATAGCTATCATCTGGAAATGTGCCCAGAAGACTGGCAGCATTGCCACGTTGAAAGGTAATGCTAATTCTTTGGGCAAAGAACGAGCCAGCTTTCTAGTCACGCAAAATATTGAACAGTCGTTGTGAAATTTCTTTGAAACGGAGACATGCACTCGGATCCTATAAAACCCAAGCGTTTCAACACCAAATAGCTCAGAACTATAATTACCAATAAGGTAACAGTATTCGCCGATTAAAGGCCATAGCCGCTCCAACCCGGAAAAAATAATAAAACTCAAATATGGGCTTTAAATATTGCTCTTAAGACATATTACAGCTCGCTTTCAGCGAGCTTACTGCAGTCAGACTGCTCGGTAGTTGACTCTTCGTCGCGCCGATCGGCGCCGCTTAGTCGGTCAGTATCTAACACCCAAAATCTTCGTCTTGTATTTCTTGCGCTTCTCTCTTCATCCTCAAGTGCAATAGCAAAATTGCTACTTTGCGCGTTGTGAATCGGGACATAGTAAAAAATATGAGTTGCTTTAATGAAAACCGATCGCAAACTGTGTCAAGTGTGTCGCAAACTGTGTCTCGAAAAGCGAGAGCGGTCGACGGGTGGACAGCTGGCTGTCTGCTAGCTGTCGTTGCGTGGACTGCTGGGTGCCTGCTAGCTGTCGTCGCGTGGACTGCGAGCACTCGTCTTAGTTTAGGCCGGTGTTGTGACCAAGCCTAAGGCGTCGACGGCGCGCACTGTTCCCGCGCGCCTCAAGGAGTTGTCAGCAACAGCAGGGACCCAGCCGGGTCGAAGCCTACTGGGGCCAGGGTTGTCCGAAAGGGCGCTCGAGCCCCGGTATGAAGGCTAGAAGGAACGGGGTGGGTCTTTTAGTCAGTAAGAGTCTGACACTATCTCCCGCTCCGCCCAAGAGCGGGGGTTGTCATTGGATGATTTTTCCCACCATAAAAAAAAGGCCGGTGTTGGAGCAGAGTCGTTTAAGTGAGCTATGACCTAAGGGGTCTCAGCAGCCGCAGACGCGACAGCGCCGACGCAGCCAGCTGAACTAGAAACATGGGATGGCGCAAGGATGTTGACTGTTTGTTTTTGTGTATAGGGTGGAGCTGAAATTACGACAATAAATTAAATTGCGTATATCTTATGAGTTCCTAGTCCGCATACCAAAAATGATTTGAATATATCCACTATTTTAGTCACAGGAATATATCCACTATTTTTTATTTTCAGCATTATCTACATGATGTATAATGAATTCACGATTACATCCATGAAATTAATAAAATTTTCACCACAAAATTTACGAATTATCAATTGACTATCCTAAGGCATTATAATCACTTAAAATGTTACCAACAAACAAACAGACAGACATAATCATTAATAACTAATACATCTATTGTGATTCCACGCCATTGTTTGTGTTAATGTGAGACAAACATATTAGCAGGCGATAGTTATTAGCTAAGTGAGGCTGATGGTGTTTATTCTTTAATTAAGTAGTAAGTAGTATTTTAAGTAGAAACGGTTAATGTAATCTCCTAACAAATGCGGGGTCATTAATAAGGATGGCGCCTGGTTAATAACTAGCTTTTGTCCGCGGCTTCGTCTGCGTATATAAAATATAGCGTATGTCACTCAAGAGTAAAGCAGCTTTCTATCGGTAAAAAAATTTTGCAATCAGACCAGTACTTCCAGAGATTACCTCCTACAAACAAAATAAACAATACCTAAATACAAAAAAAAACACCTACCAATACCAATAACAAACCTAATCTCCACCCTCCTCTAACCTCTTAGTGTCTTACACAATATTATTCTATTAGTCTACAGAAAAAATATAACATTAGATGAATGGTTTACTGTGCACGTATATGCAATGCGGAAAAATAAACTCTGGCGTATCGTAGATTGTGAACGTGTATATTTTACCAGCATTTATTTAGTTTCACCTGTCCCGATGTTTGTCTGTCATCTAATCTTGCAAATTAAGGCCCATTTCCCGGTTACCGATTGGGCTGAAATTTTGCATGCATGTGTAAATCAGATGACAATGCAAAATCATTATGACTTGGAGCTGATATGATTATGCAACTGGAAGGTGGCTATAGGAACTTGGTAGTTAAATGACACAACCCCATCGAGTTTGGGCTCGTATGATTCGTCTTGACGAGAATTCATTATATAGGTATAAAAGCTTGCTATGAAAAAATGATTTTCATTAAAATCTTGTTTCAGTAGAATAGATGCGCACAGTGAACCGAAATAAATTAGCACTCGCATAAATGTTTATTAAGAGTGAACCTGTCAGCAATAAAAAAAATAGTATCATGGAGACACAAAATGCGCTTGTTGTAGGAATAATAACGAATTAAAAAAAAATGTACAAAAAAGGCGAAACATTCTGTTTTCAATAGTATGTAAAAAAAAAATAGATGGCAATACTTGCTTTGACTTGGGTTAGTACCTAAGCATAGGTAACCTAAGTCAAAGCAAGTTTTGTAATTAATAGATATAGTATATCGCATGTCACTGAATAAAGAAATTTACAGAATTTTTTTTTTTAGTATGGGATGGCCGAAAAATACCTCTAATCAACCCTCCTCCTTTGGTCCGTATACTTATGAAAAAAAAAACATACATCTTTTATTTTCCGTCACATCACCCACTACCTCGCAACATACCAAGGTCTTGCACCCATCAAACCTGCTTATACCCACTATATACTTATCCGTGAACATATGCGGCCATGTTTGTCTGGTCGTAAAACTGCAGGAAACGACCGCGAGCAGGCCATGGGCTATTAAACGACAGTTTTTTGTTTTATGGCTTCGTTATGGCATAGTGTTGATTTACTGTGACAAGGAAACGTGACGTCGGTATACCTGTAGGTATGTATAGACGCATGTTATATAGGTAGGTTTACCTTTTTGTGGTTGGAAATCATTAAATGATTTCTTTCGCTCTGTCTGTTAGACTTTTACTGACTAAGACCACAAAATAAATAGGTACAGAAGTCTATCTACATACAAAGCGCGCTCGAGCAACGCACACATAGACACTGCTCACGGACACGATGTCTCGGAGCGCCTCGGCCCGCCCGTCATACAGTTCCGTCTTAAACGCGTTAGTGTGCGTCCACCGAGCGTAGGTATAAAAAGTGAAGTACATACATGAGGTTGTCTTCTGTAGGTACCTATGTATTTTGTGCTAAAACCCACCACACTATCCATCAACTGTCCTTTGCGTTCTTGGTCCACGGTATATTTTTTTTCGAACTTACAATTAGCTCAAGGAACTCAATCAATTATTAAATATTTTGTCAATCTGACTTGAATAAAAATATCGTCAAAATCTATACTTCTTGACCAATAAACCACTTCTGGTGTATAACGCTAACTGAAAAGTCATTTGTCTAAGTTTGCTGATGAAAAGCGACGATATGGTTGACGATGGAGCCTGCTTGCCTAGAAGTAACCTATTCACTTTTGACTAAAAAAATCACTGGGTTAAAGCTATCTAAAAACACAGACTCCAACAGGGAACTTTACAAAAAATTAACTTTTGTAGAAAACTGCAGACATGAATGTAAAAAACAACACTAAAAATACAAAATAATTTTAATTTTGAAAGTCAGTCTGTTCGTTGTTTAACACCGACTTCCAAAATTAAAGTATTTCAATCAAAACACAAATTTTCCAAATCGATCCCCAATTGATCGAGAAATCGGTAAAAAAAAATACCGAACGTAGAACCTTCTCCTTTTCGAAGTTGGTTAAAAAGAACTTTTATGTGGCACAGTTCGTTTCAAATTATATAAAAGCCTTAGCGACAGAAACCATATATTATTCTCACCGAAACTAAAACCCCATCGACAGACATAAGTACATAACGTACCCTACAGATCGTATGTGAATATGAATGTAATGTAAATGGAAAGAGATAATGTTACGTCGACCGCGCGGGCGGCCCACGGAGGCAATAGACTGATAGGTTCCTTGTGGGGCCGGGGATATACGCCCTTTTTTACTAGGTGGGAAATTATTAAACAACTCTCCGCTCTACTCATAGTGAGAGAAGTATTATACTCACTTTTGCTGCTTTTTTAGAAAATCATTAATTTTTTTTTTTTTGAGCTTAGTTAGAGATAGGGTCTAGACTTGGCCTTAAAAAAAGCAGAGGACTTTAAAACGGACAAGCGTATATCCAATTAACTGTTAGGTACAGAGATGAAATTAAAAAGCGCGCGTGTATTGTCGGTCGTTCTTGCTAGTGAAGTGTGCCGGGCCATGTCTTGCGTGCCGTCGCCTGCAATGAAGCCCGATGAGCTATGAAGATAGCCGACGGCACCCGAACAAAATAACTCTATCGCTTGACTCAGATCTTTCTCTCACTCTGTGAATATTGGTGCAGTTTAGGTGGTGGTGGCTTCAGGTTTGAACTTGGCCATGCTTCTCACTAGATGGCGCTAAACTCAACATTTACTATAATAAAAGTCATGAGCAGTCAGAATCAGGTGGATTCTGATTTCTGAGGCAGTAATTTGATTAAGTTCAATAAAGTGTAACATTCGATTTTAGCCAACACCATTTCTTGTACTTTATAATGCTCCAATAATACACTAAAAAGGGAGGTAAATTTAAAAAAAATATAGAAATCAGCACCATCTAGCGATAGTGGCTGTCTTAATTGAAATTAAGTTGTTGACTATAGGTGTAGAGAATTTAGGTATTTTTTTTTATTTTACTTAGCCTTCGTTATCCTACTGCTAGGAAAATACCTCCTCCATATATTTCCCGCTCTATAGTTTTGCGTATAGGTACATACAGTTCAATACCATTTCAAAATAAAAAAAATCACGAGTCAATAAAATCACAAAAAGGAGTTAATAATCTTTAGTAATGATGATGCTAACAGCAGTGACAGCTGTCACTTTAGTCAAACCCGGTCACTGAATCTAATACTTGATGATCGTGTTTGGTTTCATTTTGTAATTAAGTTGTAAATAAATTATGAATTGTGAATTGCCTGGAGACTCGCTTGCCTGAATTCCAAAACACCCGACGACCTTTTTTCTCAAAGACGGCCACAAAAGGGCCACCACTCGATATTCAAATAGTCTAAGTCGATGTCGCGTCGTGTCGCGTAATGTAATAAGAGTCAGACTGTCTTACTCGGAATGAAAAATAAGTCGAGTCTGAAAATCGTGTGCTGAACAACGCGAAGTGTATTAGGCCCTTTAGTTTTAAGGGTCTTTATTTATTTTTATTATTGAATGTATACTTGATAGTTAGTTAAGTTTTTTTTTAATTGTTAATAAAGTCTTCTTTAACTTCTTCATTTCGACGGGTGCAAAGTAAAAAAGTTATCTATAATTTTGCGATTTTGTGATAGTTGCAGTAACTTACAAAAAAATTATATTCTAAGACATGGCAAATGGTCTTTCAAGTGTCAACAATAAAGAAACAATAGTTCTTTTTTCAATTATGTTTTCGAAAAAAAGAAAATTACTAAATAATTGCTTATTATTCACTTATTATTACTAACTACCAGAAAATCTAAATATTGGAGATAACTTTTTTTTACTTTGCACCCGTCGATTTTATCCTCTTTTAACTCATTTTCATATCCAGCGTCTATTTACTGGGTTACAAAAGGAACCCACCAAATGTGTGCAACTCGACACCGGATCCGAGTTAATGGTAGATGCGTGTCGCGCCCTCGCGCAGCTCTAGTCGCTACGTGTGTCGCCGCCTTATAACCGTAGTGTATTAACTGTTTATGTGTTTAATATTAAGTATATTGTATTTCTCATGTCTGTTCCATTTAGGGGGGATGCAGATGAGAGAAGAGGCCTTTGGTTTTTTTTTAAACATGTCGTAACGGCTTCATCTTTCTATGGTTAGTAACTAAAAAGTCTGTTTGGTTTTTGATATTAGACAACAACTATAAAACTCTCACTAAAAAAAATAGTTTTTTTTTTAACTTCACACAACTAGTCCCAAACTAAGCAGAGCTTGTATTATGAGTACTGGACAACTTATAAACATACTAAATATAAATAAATTACATCTAGCTAAAGAACAAAAGATCGTTTTCATCACACAAACGTGTGTCTTGGATGGGATCCGAACCCACGACCTCCTGCACAGTATTCAGGACCACTATCCACTAAATCAACATACCTGTCAAAAAAATATCCAATATTAGTTCTTTTGTTTTTTTTTTAAACATTGCCCCACACTAGGAACTACTCATTCATTCCCAAACATGTAAACTCACATACACACAAGACACCCAGATCCGGAACTAATGTCTATAGGTCATACAAATATTTATTCCGTGCGGGAATCGAACCCGCAACACGCAGCTCAGCTACCAATCGCCCAACTGTTGCGCCGACCGAGCCGTCAAACTTTGCTCATGTATTACTTTGCCCAACCCCAAACGAACGCCAAATCTCACGCTAGCTGCTTCCGTTATACTTTGCCCACGTATTACTTTGCCCAACCCTTAACGAACGCAAAATCTCATACAAGACTAACGAGGCAGTCGAACTATCAAAGTAACTGGTAGCTACGTACCACACATTCCTTGTCCATTAAATCTGCTAATTGCTCAGCTGTCAAATGACCGGCAGCCGATCTTTGTACCCTGTGTTAGATTGTACGCAGTTCATTACATGGAAGTACCTTGGTTTGGTGTTAATTGGCTAGTACTCCGCGCAACAATGAGCAAAACACTATAATATGTCGTTAAAACTTGCAACTGACGACTGACTGAACTGACGACTTAATTAGGTAGAAAACCTAGTTTACTACATCACTAGTGTTTTGCTTTATTCATATTCAAAAAGGCACTAAGTCGGTAATTTAAGAGCCGGTTGTAGTCTCTGAGTTTTTTGTAGTTACTGGCCTGGGTCTTTATTCACTTCGCGGCCCCGTAACAGCGATTTAATTTGTATAAAAAACTGTAACTATTCAAAATTTTTGTTTCTATTTATTTATTAAAATGTCATGCAACACAAAGGTACAAAGGTGGAAGTTAATTCCTTAGACAATAATTTGTACTAATAAAGAAAGTACTAATAATAAAGATTGTTTTAAAATTGCCAGGCCCTTTTAAAACAATCTTTATTATTAGTACTTTCAAATATTTCCGTGAGGTAATCTTGTAGCTAACCTAACCCTAGCACACGTTTGAAATCGTAAGTTAGGGTTATTTTCGTTTTTTTTTTTTATCGAGCCAACTACGTAATTTATGTCATATTTTGATTTTTACCCAGCGGTTGATGAAATGGTCAATTTTAATATAATAATATTTTTCATGGTTGGTTCTCTTTTTTATTTGTAGATTTCTAGAAGTTAAAAATTAGTACAGTCTCGCCTTAAGAAAAAAAAAATTGGTGTTAACATAATGTTTTTGTTAAATGAATTTTGGAACTGGGGATTTACCATGACGTGTTAAAATATTACACGTGCGAGTGAGCAAGAAGGATTGAGCTGTATGCCGTATAGCTCCAGTACTAAGTACTAAGCTGAAGTACTTAGGGGCACCATTTATCTGGGATGTGACAGTCGTCACGTAGACAAAGAGTTGCATAAGCAAATAAAATAAATGGCAAAACCCATAAGAATACAAAATAAATAAGACGACGGAATTCGTTATAGATACAAAATAATGCGAACTCTAGTTTTCTACTTTCACCCGAGTGGCGCTGCTTGCAGAAGCTAGAACAGTCTAGTAATGGAGTCCTTCAGTCTCACGAACACGGGTTTGATTCAACAGACTAGTTCAAGAAGCAAATAACTTTAAATAAAGAAATAAACCACAAATACAGTGTCCTTGTATCAGTGAAGCTGTGCACTTTCTTGTTTGGTCACTTTAATTACTACACAAACAAAGAAATTAAAAGCCAAGATTAAACCAATCAGATTCAGGGTTTCTAAATAACCGTAACGACTGTCAATGACCTAAATGATAGCCAGGACCAAGGGCTTTTCGAGGTACAGAGAAATCTCGGCTTGTAATGGATGATCACTCATCTAGTAAATGACCTCGGTTTATTTAATCTTGAACATCAACCGGTTTGTCAGGTTTAACTGTTATTAATTAACCACGAGCTTTTCTTTAGCTACGAGCTATTTTGTGGTCACCAGCTCTTCTTTAGCCACGAACATTCGTATCCACGAGCTCTTCTTTAGCCACTTGCAATTTTATAGCAACGAACTGTTCCTTATCCACGAGCTCTTCTTTAGCTACTTGCTATTTTTAACCACGAGCTGTTCTTTAGCCACTTGCTAATTTTGAAGCACGAGTTCTTCATTAGCCACGAGCCGTTTTATAGCCACGAGCTGTTCCTTATCCACGAGCTTTTCTTTAGCTACGATCTGTTCCTTATCCACGAGCTCTTTTTTAGCCTTAAACTGTTCCTTATCCACGAGCTCTTCTTTAAATACGAGCTATTCTATAGCTAAGAGTTCTTTTTAGCCACGAACTGTTCGTTATCCACGAGCTCTTTTTAGCCACGAACTGTTCCTTATTCACGAGCTCTTTTTAGCCACGAACTGTTCCTTATCCACGAGCTCTTTTTAGCCACGAACTGTTCCTTATCCACGAGCTCTTTTTAGCCACGAACTGTCCCTTATCCACGAGCTCTTCTTTAGCCACTTGCTATTTTTTAACCACGAGCTCTTCTTGAGCTTCGAGTTATTATTTAACCACGACATCCTCTTCAGCCACCAGCTCCTTTTTAACTACTAACTCCTCTTTAGCCACAAACTCTTCTTTAACCACGTCATATCAACCGAAAGACGTCCACTATTGGACATAGGTCTCCCCCAAGCGTCGCCACAACGACCGGTCCTGTGCCACCACGTTTTAACCACGTGCTCGTCTTTTTTTTTCCACGAGCTGCTCTTTATACGGCCATATCTAGTTTGAATTGTCAAAAACAAATGTCGTGTAAAAATGTTATTTATTTGCAAAATAAATATCATTTATCATTGTAGCCACGAGCTCCTTAGGCCTTAGCCATCTGCACGCTTAGCCAAGTCGTTATTCTGCAATCGTTAACGCTGTCGAAAAGTGATGAAACGTATGGGAATGACGTCATCTCAACGTAAAGTCGCGTGGTCAGAACAAACGAATAGACAATTCGTAGCCAAGTTCACATCGTTCAAAATCGTTTCTACAATATTACTATTTAACTTATAGTTTTCTACAATTGCTGTCACCAAGGCGTTACCGATTAGAGAACGGAATTCGATTGCAACTTGGCTAGGGGGGCAGCTCGTCTAGTTCCTACCAATGTTCTATCAAAGGCTAAAATTGAAATCGAGCAGAAATGGAGTTGAAAATGCTATAAATCATAAAGAAATACCCAGTAGGAACAGTATCGTTGTATCAGTGAAGTTCTGAACTTTGTTGTTTGTTCACGATTACGGCGGGTGGCTAATTAGCAGTATTTGTTGAAGACTGTTTACTTTATAAATGTTTTGTTTATTACTGATAAATCAGCGTACAGCTAGTCTTCTGGATTCTTGATGGGCTTGCTGGAGTCTGCTTTTGAATTGGTTTGTTAAGTATTTTGAATTAATTAATTTGGTACCTAATATTAGGCTTTTGTTAAGGTTTGGAAAACATCAATAACTGCTCACGCTTTAATTCATTAAACCCCAAGCGAACGCCGGCGTTCGCGCACCTATTGTCTTTCAATTGTGTCTGTAATTATTACAATTGAAAGGTTAATTGATAGTGAGGGGAAGTGTCAGACTTTTGCTGACTCTGGGTTTTTAGTCATTAAAAGTCTGACAGGCCTTCCCGCTCCACCCAAGGGCGAGAGATGTCATTTAAATGTGATTTCCTCACCTAAAAAATAACCTGTTCGTTTTTCTTTAGTTGCCTTTTGCATGCTAGGGCCGCGACGATTATCATCATTTCAAATACGTCCACTGTTGGACATAGGCCTCCCCCAAGGGTCTCCACAACGAACGTTCCTGTGCGTCTCCCATCCATCGTTTTCCCGCAACCTTCACCAGGTCATCGGTCCGGCCGCGATGATACTTACGATCAATTCCACAGCCCTCCAGGTTGCTCAAGGAATATCTGATCAATTGGCGTTAGATAAGTTAGGTAATAAAACTGGACATCTGTGTTATTTACTTTCATATAATAATTGTCACACAGATATTCCAAACTTTACACAAAGAAGAATTAATTTAGCTACTATAAGAAAAGAAATAGATAAGTAAGTACTTACTAATGAGGACTCGATGGGCCGTTTGGAGGTGCAAGGGAAAGTCGAAGGCAAAAGATCTCGTGGACGCTCTCCAACACGATGGACGGACCTCATCAAAACCGAGAGTCACTACAGCGTCAACGAAGGCTCCCAAGCCACCAAACACAGAGCTGCATGGCGTCGTATCGCGAGACAGGCGGTGGTGTGGGACATGACCGAGACATGACCACGACCACTCTGTCAAGAGTGTACGACAGAGAAGAGAGAAGTACATAGTAAGTACTTCTCTCTTCTTAGTCGTACACTCTTATAATAAATGATAAATGTTATAGACCGAATTTTGACCACGTTGGCCAACTTTAACAGAGATTGGTCAAGTACGCATGAGATATTGTTGTGCATAAGTGCGTGTGCAAATACAGACACGTACGTATAGATATCGGCACGAATCTTGAGCGCTCGGCGAAAGAGTGAGGATCAATTTGCGCATCGTACACATCGTCGAGCCAATCACTGTAACTACAAAGGTACCACTTCATACCACTAAAGAGACCCAATACTTCACTTCTCATTCAAGTCTGCGCGACTTCAAGTTCAAGTCAGCGCTCAAGATCCGTGCCGGTATCTATACACTCTCTATTTCTTTACTCGCATAGTCTGATGGGACGGCAATAGACACGGAGAAAGATCAGGTGCATGACTAACGTCTTTTCGTGCGTTCCCGATCACAATGGCATCTATTGATGGACTCATAGCAAGGTTCAGTTGAAAACCAGCGTCAGGCAACTGCTACGTAGTGGCCTGGCATCATGCTGAACTGGACCCATTTGGCGCAGCCGTGAGACATACCATGTAGATATATTTAAGTTTAAGTTTGTATACCATAATAATTGTTATCTCATTGTGTGTACCTATGTGCCAAATAAACATATTTTCTTTTCTTTTCTTGATGGTGTGACACCTGCAAAATCCAAGCTTCTTGTAAACTACGGGTTGCTACATAATACGTAATGGAAAAACTCAATAGCAATTTTAGTCCGACCCGGAAATCGAATCAAGGACCAAGCTCAGCAGTCGCGGTTGCAACCACAAGATCAACGAGGCAGGTAGGTAAGTATAGTATAGTATAGTATAAGTATAGATACTATGTGTATAACAAATAAACATTAAACAATATCATTAATTCGTTAAACCCCAAGCGAACGCCGGCGTTCGCCCATCTATTGTCTTACTATTGTGTCTCAAATTGACGGTATCTGAAAGATTTGCAAAAGTTGACAGCAAAAATCGAAAACAACAAAAAAAAAGTTAAAAATTGTCAATCAAAAAAATCATGTATGAATCCTCTTAGATCCACACAAAAAAAAATCATACCTCTAACAAATCCTGACCAGTCAACCCTACCAAAAAAACCATAGATAATCTCACAAAAGCATAGTCATAGACAACAGCGATGATTGCATTAACACTGTCCCTGATAAGGACAGGTATTTAAGCCATGGCCATTCAAAACTCTCACGTCTAACATAACCAGTCTAAATAAACCCGCGGCGAAAAGAAACACTAAGCTTAATGTATCGGATTTGACGTTTGTCTTAACAAGTGGCGCCATTTTGACAGTTCCAACTGTAATGGCGGAAACGAACGGTTTCCTTTCTTTTAGTAATGTGTCACAAATGTGGTCTATTGTGGTTATGATCGAACTAAAATTGACGTGAGACTTTATAGTTTATGATGCTGAGGGAATCCCTTTCTGACTTTGAATGGTCGATCGACCACCCGTGGTTTTGGACGTGGCGTTTAGTGAATTCTAATAGATGTAACTAAATGTAAGAAGTTGTGTCTATTTTGGCGTATAAAATAATGAGTTAGAAAGAAAGAAAAACATTTTATTTGCCCGGCGCACACTTAAGACTAACATAATACGAGTATATTTTATATATATCTTCTTATATATAAAATTCTCGTGTCACAATGTTCGTTCCCGTACCCCTCCGAAACGGCTTGACCGATTCTCATGAAATTTTGTGAGCATATTGAGTAGGTCTGAGAATCAGCCAACATCTATTTTTCATACCCGCAAAACAACGTTTGCCGGGTCAGCTAGTAATAATATAATATAATATTCCACAACTATCACACAACGCCGTCTAGTCCCAAGCTTAGCAGAGCTTGTGTTATGGGTACTAGACAACTGCTAAACATACTTATATATTTCTAAATACATACATATTATAGATAAATTACACCCAGACACGGAACAAATGGTTATACTCATTACACAAACATATTTTGTCCTGGGTGGGAATCGAACCCACGACCTCCGCCATAGCAGTCAGGGTCACTAACCACTAGACCAACAGGCCAATCAACATATATTAAAAAAATAAAAATAACATTAATAGTAATAAGAAAATATGTGCCACGTCCGAGCAAAACGGCCGTACGCTCAGCATAATGCTGTGTCCACACGCAAAAATGCAACGAGTCCACCGCACTTTCGAGTTGTCAGCGTAGGCCGCTAACAACATCGACTAAAAGAAGTCGGCAACGGTGTGTTGTGCCAATAGATTTAAATAAAACAAACAAATTTAAGACAAAATAATAAATGGAAGGAAACAATAATAAATAAATAAATAAGAAGTACGATTTTCTACAAACGTATAAAGTTGCATCATTACAACACATTGTTAACAAGAGTGATGGCTTAAAAAACTTAAAGTGGTTTAAAGTTACTGTGGCCGTGGAACGGGAAGGGCAACTGATTCAACGCAGGTGGGTCTTAGTCAGTAAAAGTCTGCCACGCCCTCTCGCTAAGTTCTTGATGTAATTTTATTTTTGGTGTTTGAACGGGACTAGTTATTTGATTGACCGCCACGAAAAAAAAAACCTTTTACAATACAGCCACCCCTCTGAGAAGACACAAATATTTTGTAGCTTCTAATATAATCACGAAATGGAACTATTGTAACCACCATCCTACTAAAAGCCCGTGGGTATCATCTCCGCCGTGTTAATATAGCCTGTTATCATATCTACCTTTCCGGGAAATTTCACCTTTATGGGACCCACTATGGATATCCACTAATTAGTTTGTGTGGTCGGGGAAGGTGGAATAATCCGAGCTAATACTAGAGGAACACACTTCTTAGTAGTGTGAAATGACACTAAAATTTTAAGGGCGAAACTTTGCGAGTGGTATATATCTGTTGCTTACGTTGACGGACCTGGTCTTGTGGTTAGTAGTCCTGACTGCTATGCCGGAGGTCGTGGGTTCCATTCCCAGTTTGGACAAATGTTTGTGTGATGAGCACAATGATTTGTTCTGTGTCTGGATGTAATTTATCTATGATTTTTTTTTGTAAGCATGTTTATCAGTTGTCTAGTTCTCATATCGCAAGCTCTGTTTAGTTTGGTACTAGGTGGCGTTGTATGATAGTTGTGGAATTATATTATATCTTAACGGTCGAATGGATTTAGATGCGGGCTTGCGGACAGTGAGCAATGGGTAGCTCGCTATCCGGCCGTCCGGTAACAGTCCGGACCAAGCCCAAGTCGTCGACGGCGCGCGCTGTTCCCGTGCGCCTCAAGGAGTTGTCAGTAACAGCAGGGGCCCAGCTGGGTCGAAGTCTACTGGGGCCAGAGTTATCCGAAAGGGAACTCGAGCCCCGGTATGAAGGTTTGAAGAAACAGGGTGGGTTTTTTAGTCAGTAAGAGTCTGACACTATCTCCCGCTCCGCCCAAGAGCGAAGGTTGTCATTGGATGATTTTCCCCTCCAAAAAAAAAAATGGATTTAGATGACCCTTGGCATATGAGTATACCGTTTCCTATAATAAGCCAAAACTTTTATCTTTGAAGCCGGTTCCCTTAGGACATTTCCTAATTCCAAGCGGCCGAAACAGCTTGAAACAGCTATTATTATTATTGTTTCGTTTATTTAAATATATGTACATATAAATTATATTTTTAAATATTCCTTAAAAAAATAAAAATCATTTAAAAATATAAAAAATAGTAGCCCACCGGTATCGGGAACAGGGTCCAAGCTACCGGCGGTCAGGGTTCCAGAGAAAGGAACCTCCTGACTATACGAGCCGTGTCCAGCAATACTGCTTTCTGAATCAAGCCCTTGATCCAGTCGCCTAACGAGAGCCTCCTAAGGTGTCGTTATTATTATTATTATTGATGTCGTGTTGAAGTTTAACCGTGTTGCCTACTAGATTCGTTTAAAAATGCTTTTAGTTTTTAACGAATCTCAACTAACTAATGGGCCCTTGCCCGTTTTATTATTTGAGAAATACGCTAGACATGACACTGGCAGAATAGTCGCAATCAGCTCAATTGCCATAAAAAAAAAATTAATAAAAATAAACTGACAGATACAATAAAATAATAATTTGAGTCTGTCTAATAAGTTAAACGACTTGGGAAATTATTAGGATTTAATGAAATCTGATGTAGTCAACACGGGTTCAATAATCAAGGTTGATTGAGAGATCTTGATCATTGTTTACTAACAGAAGAACCTTATGAAAAGTATCGAATATGAGTATTTTTTAAATGATTAAATATCATACAAAATTCCCAAGTCGGTTGACTTATTAGACAGACTATAGAGGTCCGGTGTAGTTGTAGATATTTTAATAGTGGCTACACTACACCGGACAAGCCGTTAGGTAGTCAAAATACAAAGGTCAAAATGGGCGCTTTATATACTTTTTGACAACCATAAGAAGTAGCTTTGCAGGCCATTTATATAGTAGCCAAAGATTGTGATTTGACTGTTAACTTCTTCATTCAATGGGTTAAATAGTACACCGACATAAAAGACTTCAGTTTGCTCAGAGAACTTGACCAGAGATGACATACATTTCTAATGAGATACTTAGCTCACAATACACGTAATTAATAAACAAGTTAATTACCAAATGAATCAGTAAAGAGGCAGCTTCGACCAGCCCCACCCAGTAGCCATCTCAACATATTTACATACGTCTACACAGTGGCCCACTCGACTCGGTACATACTCCATTCAAGGACCATTCGCGTGAGAGAATCATAAAAAAAAAACCTTACAATCTACATCGTTGCGATATCAATGTTGTAATCATTAAAAAATATGTCTACTTGTATATATTACTGCTCTTGTGATATTTACATAGCATTGACAATCGTAAATTGATTTGCTCACTCAAAGACAACGTTCAGCCAAAATTATACTTGCTATAAGGATGAATTTTACTACAAGAGCTCCTAAAAGAAAGAAGGTACACGAATACCAAAGATTTTTTGAAAATTCAACCTCGTTTGGATGAAATTCTTGTAATTTTTCTCGACGATTCGAGATGAACATACGTTCATCCAGGGCCTCAAGTCTGCTATTATAATAGTGTCAGAATGGTCTATCATTGATTTCATGATTGTTGATTTTGACGAGTTTTGGTAATCTACTAATATAATGGCGCCATTATGACTTTCCGATGGTCAACCACTGACACTCCATTGAAACAAATGGCATAGAATGGTAATCTCGTACATAATGACAAATGAATATCTGACGTATGCGGTAATCTGCAAAAAAAAAATACAGTTCCTTTGATCAGTGACTTACCATTACGATGTTATTGCGCAGTTAGTGCTTTTAATAAGCTCGATTTTGTCACTCTACCACAATTCTATTACAAGACCATTGACCGATCAATGATCGATCAGCAGATTACAAACTTTTAGTAAAATGACAATGGGATCGTGTTGGAATGACGAATTAACAAAAATAGCAGACTTGGGGCCCTGATCGTTTTAGCTGAATTGAAACTATCACACAACGCCGTCTAGTCCCAAGCTTAGCAGAGCTTGTGTTATGGGTACTAGACAACTGCTAAACATACTTATATATTTCTAAATACATACATATTATAGATAAATTACACCCAGACACGGAACAAATGGTTATACTCATTACACAAACATATTTTGTCCTGGGTGGGAATCGAACCCACGACCTCCGCCATAGCAGTCAGGGTCACTAACCACTAGACCAACAGGCCAATCAACATATATTAAAAAAATAAAAATAACATTAATAGTAATAAGAAAATATGTGCCACGTCCGAGCAAAACGGCCGTACGCTCAGCATAATGCTGTGTCCACACGCAAAAATGCAACGAGTCCACCGCACTTTCGAGTTGTCAGCGTAGGCCGCTAACAACATCGACTAAAAGAAGTCGGCAACGGTGTGTTGTGCCAATAGATTTAAATAAAACAAACAAATTTAAGACAAAATAATAAATGGAAGGAAACAATAATAAATAAATAAATAAGAAGTACGATTTTCTACAAACGTATAAAGTTGCATCATTACAACACATTGTTAACAAGAGTGATGGCTTAAAAAACTTAAAGTGGTTTAAAGTTACTGTGGCCGTGGAACGGGAAGGGCAACTGATTCAACGCAGGTGGGTCTTAGTCAGTAAAAGTCTGCCACGCCCTCTCGCTAAGTTCTTGATGTAATTTTATTTTTGGTGTTTGAACGGGACTAGTTATTTGATTGACCGCCACGAAAAAAAAAACCTTTTACAATACAGCCACCCCTCTGAGAAGACACAAATATTTTGTAGCTTCTAATATAATCACGAAATGGAACTATTGTAACCACCATCCTACTAAAAGCCCGTGGGTATCATCTCCGCCGTGTTAATATAGCCTGTTATCATATCTACCTTTCCGGGAAATTTCACCTTTATGGGACCCACTATGGATATCCACTAATTAGTTTGTGTGGTCGGGGAAGGTGGAATAATCCGAGCTAATGCTAGTGGAACACACTTTTTATTAGTGTGAAATGACACTTAAATTTTATGGGCGAAACTTTGCGAGTGGTGTATATCTGTTGCTTACGTTGACGGGCCTGGTCTAGTGGTTAGTAGTCCTGACTGCTATGCCGGAGGTCGTGGGTTCGATTCCCACCCTGAACAAATGTTTGTGTGATGAGCACAATCATTTGTTCTGTGTCTGGGTGTAATTTATCTATAATATGTATGTATATAAAAGTATGTTTATCAGTTGTCTAGTACTCATATCGCAAGCTCTGTTTAGTTTGGTACTAGGTGGCGTTGTGTGATAGTTGTGGAATTATATTATATCTTCACGGTCGAATGGATTTAGATGCGGGCTTGCAGACAGTGAGCAATGGGTAGCTCGCTGTCCGGCTGTCCGGTAAATGTCCGGACCAAGCTCAAGTCGTCGACTGGGCGCACTGTTCCCACGTGCCTCAAGGAGTTGTCAGCAACAGCAGGGGCTCAGCCGGGTCGAAATCTACTGGGGCCAGGGTTATCCGAATGGGAACTCGAGCTCCGGTATGAAGGCTAGAAGGAACGGGGTGGGTCTTTAAGTCAGTAAGAGTCTAACACTATCTCCCGCTCATCAGTATCCCGGCGCCGGCGGCGGCGGCGATATCGCCGTTGCCTGATGCGTTCGGCCTCCTCCTTTGCGAGCATTACTGCTTCGCAGAAGTCGGCGAACGCCTGCCACTCCTCCTCGCTCCGGACCATGGCCTCAACCAAGGCCCGAGAGGTCTCCGCCGCCGATCGGCCCCACGAAGGCATCTCATAGCAAGGTTCAGTTGAAAACCAACGTCAGGCAACTGCTACGTAGTGGCCTGGCATGATGCTGAACTGGACCTATTTGGTGCAGCCGTGGGACATACAATGTAGATATATTTTAAGTGTAAGATCCCATACTACGATAAATTTTTATATCATTGTGTGTATCTGTGTGCCAAATAAACGTATTTTCTTTCTTTCTTCTTTCTATCTCAACATGACACTGGCAGAATAGTCGCAATCGGAACAATGGAGATATAAAAAAAAAAATAGAGAATTAAAGATACAATAAAATAATAATTAGAGGTTCGGTGTAGTTGTAGCTATTTTAGTAGTGGCTACACTACACCAGACAAGCCGTTAGGTAGTCAAAACGGACGCTTTATATATTTTTTGACAACCCTAAGAAGTAGCGTTGCAGGCTTTTTATATAGTAATGCCAATGATTGTGATTTGACTGTTAACTTCTTCATTCAATGGGTAAATAATACACCGACATAAAAGACTTCAGTTTGCTCAGAGAGCTTGACCAGAGAAGACATACATTTCTAATGAGATACTTAGCTCACAATACATGTAATTAATAAACAAGTTAATTACCGAATGAATCAGTAAAGAGCCAGCTTCGACCAGCCCCACCCAGTAGCCATCTCAACATATTTACATACGTCTACACAGTGGCCCACTCGACTCGGTACATACTCCATTCAAGGACCATTCGCGTGAGAGAATCATAAAAAAAAACCTTACAAACTACATCGTTGCGATATCAATGTTGTAATCATTAAAAAATATGTCTACTTGTATATATTACTGCTCTTGTGATATTTACATAGCATTGACAATCGTAAATTGATTTGCTCACTCAAAAACAACGCTCAGCCTAAATTATACTTGCTATAAGGATGAATTTTACTACAACAGCTCCTAAAATAAAGAAGGTACACGAATAACAAAGATTTTTTGAAAATTCAACCTCGAATGGATTTTTTTTTTTTTTTCGATGGGAAAAATCATCTTATGACAACCCCCGCTCTTGGGCGGAGCGGGAGATAGTGTCAGACTCTTACTGACTAAAAAATCCATCCCGTTCCTTCAAGCCTTCATACCGGGGCTCGAGCGCCCTTTCGGATAACCCTGGCCCCAGTAGGCTTCGACACGGCTGGGCCCCTGCTGTTGCTGACAGTTGTCAGCAGGAGTTCCTTGAGGCGCGCGGGAACAGCGCGCGCCGTCGACGACTTGGGCTTGGTCCGGACTGTTACCGGACGGCCGGACAGCTTGGATGAAATTCTTGTAATTTTTCTCGACGATTCGAGATGAACATACGTTCATCCAGGGCCTCAAGTCTGCTATTACAATAGTGTCAGAATGGTCTATCATTGATTTCATGATTGTTGATTTTGACGAGTTTTGGTAATCTACTAATATAATGGCGTCATTATTACTTTCTGATGGTCAACCACTGACACTCCATTGAAACAAATGGCATAGAATGGTAATCTCGTACATAATGACAAATGAATATCTGACGTATGCGGTAATCTGCAAAAAAATTTACAGTTCCTTTGATCAGTGACCTACCATTACGATGTTATTGCGCAGTTAGTGCTTTTAATAAGCTCGATTTTGTCACTCTACCACAATTCCATTAAAAGACCATTGACCGATCAATGATCGATCAGCAGATTACAAACTTTTAGCAAAATGACAATGGGATCGTGTTGGAATGACGAATTAATAAAAATAGCAGACTTGGGGCCCTGATCGTTTTAGCTGACTTGAATCAAAAAAATAATTATAATTGTACAAATATTAAAAAAATAACCAAAAAAAATGTAGAGTTGTATAATTAATTTAATTCTTCAGTTTGATTTTATTAACTTCGGTGCTCGCTTTTTTTTAATAAGAGCTTTTCTGCGATCCAACCTCATGGTAAGCAGTGATGCAATCGTTGATGGTGAGGCGCACAAGTCCATTAAGAACCTATTCACCCTGGCCTTGAAGATACCAAAATTGTAATCGGACGGGAATACCGCAGCATCCAAATCAGTAATGTATGTGTATTTATTGTTCCTCCTAGCAATTGTTCCTGTACGCGCAATGCCAGTACCTAAACCAAGTGTTTTTTTCATTATTTTTACTATGGACTGGCTGACCCGGAAAACTTCGTACCGCCTAACAGTCAATCGATATAGTACATCATTCGATATAGTCAACCGATTGCAATGAAATAAAGCCTAAGTAATTTAACAAGTTATACACAGTTTTAATGTACCTATAAAAGTTATCTGCGAGAGTAAGACATTGTACAAAAGCGTACCTACTAAATGCCATGAGAATTTTCTACAAGTCGACCTTAGGAACCTGAGAAAACAGAGATCATCTTTATACTTGTACACCCGTAGCTCTAAGTACTTCACCAATACCTACTAACCATTTTATGATCAAGCTGAAGGTACTCCTGGGTTCCTTGGTCACCGTGGGTGGTCTGTATCACGGCACTTATCGCGTCACACAAAAAATCACAGAAAAAATATGAAAATATCATACTCATAACAGGTAGGGAATAACGTGGACACGACGGAGTGGGATCATATTGACGATGGCTAGAGAGCTTCCTGTTTTATTTTTATTTTATTTTATTGGGATAACAAACAGCAGTAGATATAGAATACAATTATATTGGTACTAAGTAAATAGGAATACTTACATGAGGCTCTATCATTAGCAACATAGTTTTTACGGTTCCGTATCTCTTTTGGCAAAAACGGAACCCTGATAGTATCAGTTTGTTGTCCGACTGTCCGTTTGTCAAGACCCTTTTTCTCCAGAACGCGTATTAAGCTGAAATGAATACCAAATACTCAGATCTACTTACTACTACTTGGAGTAGTCAAACTTTTATGTCAACGTAATCTAAAGATAAATGTTTCGTTTATGGCGTGTTTTGAAGATCGCTAGAAATTTAAAACCTTTAGGGTACTTCTCGTTGACCTAGAATCTTGAAATTTGACAGCGAATCCTATATCTAATGTGCACATATTGTACTTCTAGATCTTCCTCATGAAACATACTGTCAATTTATGAAAACTGCATCTTATTGGCTTCTTCATATTGATTTTCAAGCAAAAATCCGTTCAGTAGTTTGAACTTTGTTTTAATAATAAGTAAGGAAATGTATTGATAGAATTTATAAAAACTTTAACACTACACTACAATTTTGTTTTAATAATAATCGTTTATTAAGAACTAAAAAAAAATTCAGGAAGTAAAAGATAGAACGAGGATGGCTGCAAAAGGTAAAAAATATGGCGCAGCCATCAACGCCCGACTCCAGTGAGAGGGACAGTTGTTCCAGACTATACATTCGAAAAATGGTTATAGAATGATGCGGGTGACATCTGTCAGATTCTTACACTGTATATAACTATTCTTTATGTTTTTCTTTCTTTTCATCTTAAAGATGCATATTTTCGCTCTGCTGACATCCTATCCATGCTATGTAGAAAAAACCTTAGATACACTGAGCAACAGTCTCAAACACAGTCATAAACCCGTCTAAACTCTACTCAAACCATCTCAGGTTATATCCACACTAATCCAACGCTCCGCCATGTTTGTTTTCCTAGGCCAGGTACGACGCAGGCACAGGTATCGTCCGTCCCGGCTCAAGAGCTCGTTTCCTTTGCCTTTTCACACGATAATGAAACAACAACTGCACTAAACTTAGGCAAAACGTGATTTGAGGTGACATTAGAGGTTTTTGAACGAAATCCCACTTTGACAGCTACGTGTTGTGATTACATACAGAATGCGTTTGAAAGTAAATAAAAATATACTCGAGTTGTAGTAAAAGATCAATATTTATAATGTCCAGTTTGGATTTGCAAAGTTTTTTGGCGTAGTACCCTTTCCTTACAGAGCCTGTTTGGGCATTAACCTGGGCAGAGGAATCATTCGAAAGAGTTACCGCACACAAAAGGTAAATGAAGGTACACTTGTGGGTTTTGGTCCGTAAAAGTCTGATAGTCTCTCTGACTCTACTCAGAGCGGGAAGAATCATTTTAATGATTTCTCAAAAACAAACTATTAATGAAAATCATTTTTTCATAGCAAGCTTTTATAGCGCAGTATACCTGTATAAAGAATATTCGTCAAGACGAATCATACGAGCCCAAACTCGATGGGGTTGTGTCGTTTAACTATCGAGTTCCTACAGCCACCTTCCGGTTCCATCATCAGATCAACTCCATGTTATAATAACATTGTATTGTCATCTGATTTACACATGTATGCAGAATTTTAGCTTAATCGGTAAACGGGAAAAGGATGAAATTTAATTTGCAAGAATTGATCACAGACATAATTATTACAAACATCGGGACTGGTGAAACTTACGGAACTGATAAAAGCTTGTAATCACTTATTCGCAAATTAATTTATAGTGGATACCTATTCTGATGTAAAACTGATGTAATTTGTATCTCAAGTACCTACAGAACTGGACAAGACGTGGAATTGAAATTCCAAATCCTTGAAAAGGACGCTTTTAAAATGTATAGGTATTTCAACATTATATAAAATAAAATAAAAATGATTCTGGAAACGAACAATTACCTTGAGTCAAATAAATACGCTGCTCTTTACCGCTTACAAAAAAGTCTGTGCCTGCGCAATAAATTGTTGAATAATCAGAAAACCACAGCCTAGGTATTATTGATTGCTCTTATCAAAACATTTTTGTCTGTCTGTCGAAACTCATCAAGGCAAGCAATGTTGTGTTATGCCCGTCTCCTCGCACAAAATAACTAGGATAACCACTTGTAAGCCAATATTAAGAAGTTATTCAACGTATAATAAAATTATTGTTATTATATTTTCCTAATTTATATTTTATCTATTACTACATCTATATATATAATTATAATTCTTCTGTACGTGTGTACGGTTTAACCGATTGGATGTAATTTTGTGTCTTTAATTGAGTGGGTTTTTGCATGTTTTGAAAAACTGTTAGACCTGGTAAGTGGAGCTGTAGTCAGGTCCTTAATTATTTTTTCTGATAAAATAATAATATTCCATAACTTTTACACAACGCCGTTTAGTTCCAAAATAATCAGAGCTTATGCTATATAAATTAATAAACATACTTTAATATATTTTTAAATACATTGATACATATTATAGATTATGAAACCCAGACATAAAACAAATTATCATGCTCGTCACACAAACATTTGTTATGGGTGGTAATCGATCCCACGACCTCCGGCATCACAGTCACACCACTATGGTGGTGTGACTGTGATGCCGGAGGTCGAGTGGTGGATATAAGAAAGGAGCACACCACAGTCACTCATACACCACACACAGAACATCGTATGAGTCAGGGGTCCTAACCACTAGATCAATAGTCTAGCAAATGTCAACTTTTAGGCTGGACAAAATCTGCCGGGACCGCTAGTAATATAATATTTTAATAAACTAGTATTTTAATAAATTTCAAAATTGTATGTATATAAATTATGAAAATACTAGGTCGATGAGTATATCTACTTGGGAAAATTAGTATCTTTCGAAATCAGGCAAGAAAAGGAGATCGATTGACGTATTCAGAATGTCTGGAAAAGCTACTGGTCCATAAAGACGCTAATGATGGGTGATCTGCCGATATCCCTGAAGCATTAACTCATCGACATGTGTATCCTGCCCATCCTACAGTGCTCAGACCTGGTCACTCACCTTGGAATTGGAAAAGTTTCACCTTGGGGTTTGCCAAAGAGCTACGGAGCGCAGCATTCTGGGTATAAAAAGAAAGACCGAGTCTGAATAACACGCTGCGCTCCATAACGGGCGTAATAGACGTGGGCAAAAAGGCTGATGGGCTCAAATGGGATTGGGCGAAAAACGGCAGTCGCATGAACAGTGATCGCTGGGCAAATGTCGCCACGCAGTGGGTGCCTAAAGTGGGAAAGCGTCATCGAGGCCACCCTAGAAAGAGGTGGCGAGACGATCTGGACGCGTATCATGGGGACTGGTTCGAGATGGCGCGAGAGAAGAATGTCTGGAAGGACTTGGGGGAGACCTTTGCCCAGCAGCGGGACAGAAACGGCTAAGTCAAAAAAAAAAAATGTGAAGAATTCGTTTGTTTCAATGAACGCGCTAATTTCAAGAACTACTGGTTTGAATTGAAAATTTATTTTAGTATTAGAGCCCATTTATCGAGGAAGACTAAGGCTATAAAACCTCACGCTACGACCAATAGGAGCTGAGCAGTATCCAAAAACACGGGTGAAACGCGGAGGACAGCTAGTATTAGATAAAAAAATGAATTGCTAAATTGATATTTATGAAAACAGTTGTAAGATCTTGTGGTGTTTTTTTTATTCTTTGAGAAATACCAATGTACCTAGTTATTGATAAATACGGAAATATTAAAGTTGAGCAGATGGCGACACAAAAAATTAAATTTGAATGTTAACCACAAAAAAAAGCAGTGCCATTATCGACCTCTGCAAAGTAATCAGAAAATTATAGCCTTGGCAACGTTTATTAAAAACTCACTGGAAATGTTGAAAAGGACATAATTGCGTAATTGAATTAATTATATAAATCTTAAATATAATAATCTCATGTCACAGTGTTTGTTATCCGACTCTTCCATATTTAGAAGTCTGAGAATAGGTCGTAGAGTATTTTTTACCCTCGTACACCCATTCCCTATTTTTTTCTTTGATAATAAATATAGCAAAATCACATCTGCCGAGTTAGCTATTTTAAATATAATTATCTATTAAGATACCGACACGAATGTAGGACCAGGAAGACCATTAAATATATGAAACGAAAATTGATTTAGAATGATTCCAAAAGTTTTGTCACTCATAAAGAACAGCAAACTGCTCCCCATAAATAAAAAAAAAACAATCTTTTCTTTTACCATAAACTTGATATTCACAAAGTGAAGCACCTCTTTAGAACCGTTTAGGACCATAGAGTACCTACAGAGTCTTAGGTTCTCATGCGTCCCACGCTCCCCCTGCCTGCAGCGTGTGCGCACTTAAAAAACAATTAAAGTTATGCCACAAACTACACGATGAGGAGGGCTTACATGGTGCAAGGTTTAGGGGAAGTTTTGAGCGAATAATTTATAAGTTTCAAAGTGAATTCCTTTTATTTTTATTTTTTTTAAACTAGTTTTCGGATTTGAGGATCTTAGAACTACATTAGACCGACACACTCGTAGGCCACGCCTGATAGTACATATCAGGATCGAACGACGTCGACGTCACGTGGCGTCGCGTAGCGTGCATCTAATGTAGCTCTACAGTCTAGTTGCATTGTGCCACGTACGCCGATGTAGGCGCTTCAGTCTCCATTCATTTTATATGGCAACTACTTAGACTTGTAGAGCTACACTAGATCCACGCCACGCGACATCGTTCTACGTATAAATCAGGCGTGTTAAGTTACACGTGTGCGTCGGTCTAATGTAGTTCTACCTTAACCGCTGCTATGCCAACCTACTACATGTAAACCTTCCACATCTCGATACAACTCGAAATCGCGAATCTCGGGCATCGCTCGCGGCCTAATCCCTGCCCATAATCCCGGGCAAGTGGCCGCCTCAGGGGATCTCTGGGAACTTTATTACGGGACTTACGCATGTACCCGCGGTTGGGCGGCCCTGCTTCTATCGAATATTTAACAGTCGTTATAAGGAATTAATTTGACCGCCCCTGAAGCAAGATTATCTGCGGCATATTAAAACTTTCTAGTGGGTGTGCTATTTATTGTTTTGCGTTAGTCGTGGGATTTCGAATTACATTCGTGACTTTTTAATGTGTGTACATTTATTATCAGACTTGAATTGAATCTATATACTAATGATTAAAACAAAAGTAAAGCATTTGACCTCATCTTATCTTATCGATTCACGATTAGTACTACCTTAGAGATTTGTTCACCTTCCGTTGAATCCTACTTACAATTCCTCCCTTTACTTGCGTCTGGAATAGGGTAGTTTCCAGGGTCAAAATAATTACATTTTATTTAGTCCGTATTTTAGATTATAAAAAAATATTGGACACGTATTTTCTCTTTTTTTCGATTAAACAATAAATAAAAAAGATATAGCCCATTAAAGTTACGTGTGACATCACCGCGTGCGAAAAATTGCAATACGGCATGACGTCACAGGTAACTTTAATGGGCTATATATTTGTCTTCTTTGGTTTAATTTACAAATAAAAAAATACGTGTTCCTTATTTTTGAATAATCTAGAAGACGGACTAATTACATTTTTTACGGCAACTAGCCTATTATAGACAGGTCACTAACAATTTCCAGACCACCACAGTCCAAGCACAAATTAAGCTCAAAAATTGTGGCCGGTTGGCGAATCCCAAAAAGGAGTCCACACTACTGTCACATCTTGCCGATCAGTAAGTGTCATGTCATGACCGTCAGCTGTCACCATGGTGCCAGTTCTCAGCCTATTACGATCACTCGCTGTTCGTAATTGGCCTTGTGGTCTTGTGGTTTACCTCAATGCCCTTCCTATTCCTGAATACGGATTAAATTAGTCGTTTGCTGTTTATACCTACGAGCTTTACCTACTTAGGTATGAATTACTTTTTTGAGGTTAGAAATCACACACAGAATATACAAGTAATACGGGATAAAAGCAGGAAGAAAAGGAAGATGGATTGTTTTGATAACGAAATATTATAACATTGTTAATCTGCTCCGAAACGACCTCTTCGAAAGACTATGCAGAGGACGAGAGATGCGCGCTATGGAGGCAGAAACATTTCCTGGACGCGAACTACAGTGGCCAATTTGGAAATCTCTAAACCAGCCGCAAACCCAGGTTCGCCGCTGTAAATACAAACTGGCCAAATGGGGCTTCGTCGACCCATCTCTAACACAATGCCAGTGTCTCCTCAAGACATCCGCCACCTGCTATGCTGCCCATCTTGCATAACCACCTGCAGTTTTCAGGATCAATACGACGCCAAGAATAGAGCTGTACAGGTTACCAAATATTGGTCTGAAAAAATATAATTTGAGAGCATTGTCACGAAAAGAAGAAGATGAGTCTGCTCCGAAAACTTCAGCGACACTAAAAAACTCAAAAACTTCATCTGAAATTCAAAATAAATTTACATCAGATAGCCCAATGGTAGAACTGTTTTTTTACCAATCACCTCATATCACTTCATAGCCCCTACTAATTGTTACAAACCCACACAAATTCACACAGTCCCACGCATCTTAAACACCTTGTTAGACTCTGAAATAAAAACATCGCCGAGGTGGTGCATCTAATTAAAGAGAGGGGGGATGGTAGAGGCTCTGCAGCCAGAGGAGGAGGGGGACGGTTCGTACACGGTAGCTATGGCGGGCGTTAAGTGGCTCTCTCAGTAAAACCATCATAAACTTGTGTCTTTGCTATAACTGTACAGGGGAAAGGCATTGTGGACAGAGAAGACAACTATGATTTATGCCGTTTTGACCACCATTGAAGCAATTTTTCATATTGATTGTGGAGTCTTTTGACTCCTGTCGATACTTTACATGCTTATCTGCTTGTATTCCTTTTCATAAGGACTGAAAAAAAGTACTTACTGAAAACTGTTTCCTTTACTTTTTTTTACATTATTATCTGTAGACTTACATGGTTGCTGTAAACAGAAATACTTTATTTCTATAAGTTCTTATAACTATAGAGTAGTAGAACCACGATTCCCAATAAAAATTTCGATAATTCCCAACAATAGTATTAGGTATAGAGAATTATCAAATAGCTTTCCCCGCCCTGATTGGAGCGCAAAGGCGTGTCAACTTTACAGACTAAAACCTACCTGTGTCCCTTGAATTGCCTGCTGTGTTCCAGGAGCATTCCCACAATTCACAATTCGTATTTTATTCTTATTAGTTATTACATAAAATTAGAGAAGCGCATATTTTGTTCAACCGTATTGGTTAATAATTCTCTGTTTCTTAGCTCCGCAGCCTCGCTCTCTCCGGTGGATAGGCAGCCTTAGTGTATCATTTTTTTTATTTCAAAAAGCAGCTTGCTTTAAATACATTTTACAACAGGCTATTTTAAGAAGAACTTCAACCACGAGGCATAATTTTTTTATAACTTCAAAATAGCTTTCATGTCTCCAGCCAGTATGTCGTTCGGGTGTACGAGACCACCCGTGTTCGAGCACTCTTGAGTGACTAGTTGTATCTCCGGTATTCGCCCGCGCCTCCCAAGCCGACCTCCTCACCCCGGACCTTAGATAGACAGCCTGGGATCCTGCCTAGAATACCTAGGAATGTCTCTGTGTTGGTTTGAGTCGTCCCGCCGAGATATTAAAATGATATTGCAAGTGTTTGTTCTACGATTGTTGTCAAATATTTGTATATGTGTCTTTAGTGTATTTATTTACCAAGTGCCTACTACTAATAGTTCATAGGCAAAGTTGTCAAGTATTTCCTATAGGTAAGGCAGATTAATTCTAGTACAATTAAAAATTAAATTTCAGAGTAAATAACAATTTAGTTATTATGTAGAAAGAATATATATAAAATAAATATAGACGATACATACGATTTTTTATACCGAAAAACAATCAGCGTCATGTAGGTATTTTTAAAAGTCGCTTAATTTAAAAAATAATTATTAGTTGATTCTAAATTCAAATTCACCACGAAAAAAAAATAAGAACTTAATAAAGTCATTCATTCGCAACTCACTTTTAAAGAATAAGAGAGGATGTATTCTCAATAGACCTTGAGCTATGAGAAGTTTAAAATATAGTTCGTACTAAAAATATAGCATTATATAGATAATACTTATTAGAAGATAGAAAAAATCATTTAAATAAATATGGAATTCCAAAACATTTTATCAAAAAGAAAACCTAACATAATTTTTAAATTTAGCCTAACTCGAAACCCAGTCCTTTTGCCCACCTTATCGGACTCCGCAAGTAGTCCAACCGACCTGCCCCAACAGCATCCTAATAAATGTTTGCCCAGACAATTAAACAGGGGCTAAGACAAACAGACCGTGGGTGGCCGAGGCTGCCCGCTCAAAATCAAATGACATAGCGTATTCTTATGAACGTGCTATAGTTTTTTTTTCTAGTTGTTGAAAATAGTGAGTTGTGTCAATATTGTGGTTTTGGGATAGAAGGTTTTTTGGTTGCGATGTGTTGGGATTGATTTTAAATGTGATCTTATTTTTTTTTATTAGTTGTATCAAATAAATAAATGATTAAATTTGTTAAAATTATTCAGTAATATTATCTACTATTAATTAAAATTATATACTATTCCAAGTTCTTAGTTATCGACATATTTATCAAGGTAAATTCTAACAGTAGGTAAGTTTCTACCTTTAATAAAATAGATAATTTATGTATCTACTCGTATTAATGTATTTGCTGAATTGTTGAAGATTAACATTCTAAGACCAATCAATTGTCTTTTAAAATAAGTAAAGATGAATACCAGAGCAGGCTAGCAAAAAAAGAATATACATCCAAAGACAATCTAACGGACTCAATTAAAGTAAATGCAACCTCAATGAACTACCACCACTTCAACAGTATAAACAAATCTAATAAACAATATTTTCCTATCTCAATAACCCCAAAGATTCGTCACAAGTATGATTAAAATAATTAAATATAAATAAAGAAAAAAGGAACGCGTGTCGGACACCACGCAACCACTTCAACCTGATTTGGTTGACTGATTTCCGAACGAAAACCGCGCGGAAAGTTCCCGCGCAAAAAGTTTTTCAAACATAACCTATAAAATAAAAATACTTATCAATTTTGATCCCTATTAACCGTAACTAAGGTTTGGAAATCCCCTGTTTAGTAACATATTCACACGCTTAAGTAATTGTGGTCAGAATAAAGCATGATGCTTTAAAAAAATAACCTCAAAAGGGTCACACACTTCATGTAGGTAATTGAACAACAATTTTGTTTATGCTGGGGTGTGGTAGATAATGATCTTTTGAACAATGTAAAGTATCTGAGATTTAATAATAGCGTTTTAAATATAAGTGTTTTAGTAATGAAATTATAAGTACCTAGACATTCAGTGCTAGATTAAATTAAATGAAATGTAAGTAGACCTCTCTTCTCCATCAGCTTTTCACATACTTCGCTGTCCTAAAATGTCTAATTAAGTACTATATAGTAAGTACTTTGTTAAGGCCAGGATAAAAATTGAATGGCGATTTAAGCAAGCTGACTGCGACAGGTGAGGTAGGTCTGTTCTCTTTATACACTATATAGTTAACATACATGTTTATTATTTGATGTACCTATATATTTTGTAATTTAACAGAAAATAGGTAATAAACTTTATTGTAGTTGCAACAAAGCAGTAAAAAATGCGCAAAACTACTATTTACCTACTAATACTAGGTACTACTACTAGTAGTACCTACTAATACTAGGTACCTACTACTACTAGTAGTAGTTTGTATCTATCTGTAAATAACAGGTAGGTATCTTACACACTCCTATTATACGGTACCTTTAGCATCTGAAGCCGTAAATGTACGGTACGTATTTAAATAGGGGAATTATAAAACGAGCGATTAAAAAAAATAACTTAGCGACTGATGATGAGATACTGTTTTAATAACTTGAGCGGTATGAATTTGAGTAAGCGACACATTAACTAAACTAACAACAAATATTAATTAACAATAAAATCCAGAACGAGCTTACTAAAAGTGGGTTATTGAAATCCAAGTTAAACGATTAAATTAGTATGTGAGCGACTAAAATAATAAGTGAGCGACTAGAAATAAAAATGAGGTTTTAAATAAGGAATTTACGCTAGCAAATGTTTTCATCATTGTCTAATTATCTAGTCGCAGGTAGATTCATCATTTGAATTGGGTGAAATAGGTTAGGTTAGGTTAAAACTGTGACCTACCGCGCGTGAGCCGAGTGAGCGAAGCTACGACCAAGTTGCTATATTTTTTAATTATTCGGGTTTTCGCAATATCCGGATTATCAAATTACCTTGTGACATACATAATACATAAATATCGGTATTTAGGACATTCGATACTGTGTACATTTATATTTAGGACATTCGAAACACTTCATTAAGATAAAATGCCGCTCAGTATAAATAAATCATTGGCCAAATCTGACACTCATTGACAAAACATTGACACTCAAACAAATATTAGGTCACTCAAATATTATGAAGTTTCTCATTTTTTATTTTAAGTAACTCAAATTAAAGTTTGTAAGTCGCTGTTCTATTGATTTCTCGTCACTCGCAGTCAGTCGCTCACTTATTATTTCTATAACCCAAAATAATTATTTTTGTCACTTAAAATTTTAATTTACAGTCACTCGTTTAAATACTACCCATTTAAATATGCAGTGACAAATTACAAATAGCAATTTCCAAAAACTTCGGAAATAATACAATGTATAATACCTACCTAATTTAACACTAAAAGTGCCGTCGACCCAAATTTGACCTATTTTGATGTTCTTATATAATAAATCGCTTACACGAGATTTCATGAAATGCGAAGTCAAAGTGAGTTAAATTTGGGACACCCGCGCTTCTATTGTTAAAATAGAAGCGAAATAACAAGACAAATGAATCCGAACCCCCAAAACAGTTGCCCTGACTTTACAACAGCTAAATAGACGTATCAAATACCATTGGTCACAGCTTTTATCATCCGAATCCCCACCTGGTGTGGCTGATGTTCACGCATCAAACAGCCTCTAAACCCATTACGGCATCATCCCTCTAAATACACCCCTTCTACCTGGAGTGAAGCCCTCTAAACTCCGGTCACACGGTACCCTCCCCATAAAATAATGCTTGTAAAAATATCATTATAATCATATGCGTATGTTCGGGCTTCCGCTTTGTGATTGGAACATCACTAGTTTTTTGGAGTTCTGTATGTTAAACAAGTGTAGGAGAAAGATAAAAAAATATGAGTAGTAGTCTTTTTGTGTGTCGACAGAAAGATAGTCAATGATCGTCATTTTCTAAATGATATTAGTAAGACTTGCCAAAGACAACTGAAAAAACACAGGTGCGTGTTAATCATTAAAATCCGAAACCCCCTCTCTCTTCAGCCAGAGCGGGAGAAGTTATTTGTTGATTTCCCACACAACCAAAAAAAATATCTGCACGTAGGTACCTGTAGCGCGTAGTTAACTCAAAAAAGGTACTTAGTCCTAAAAAAAAGTCTCACTAAGAAATTAAAATAGTTCATTCAACAAATTAGGTCTCTAACACATAAATATTAGGTAATTATAACTTTGTTCTAAGGCTGATATTAGAATGCTAAAATCGACGAAGAAAAAAAAATTAATAGATAATGCACGAATTTATTTTATGTTTCAAATACGGAACCCACACACAACCCCTAATCATACAGCAATATTTTTTTTAAACCAGAGAGGGTTAGAAACAATAACTGTCAGTTTGACAGCGCGCGCTTTTTTAGTGTTGCCAACGCACTTAATATGTAATTTGTAGGGATGGGACGCATGATAAGCATTAGGGGTGGCTGATTGATTAAATACGCGTGCGGCAGCCTGATAGCCACCAGTTATACGTGTTTAAATGATAAGGGAGGAAATTATGCATGAAGACGTGTATAAAGATCGTAACACCGATAATGATGAAACGATTAAACAGAAGGAGGTAGTTAATGGGAGATTAATATAATTATGATAAGATAGGTAGTATAGGGTAAACCCTGTCGCACTGTGAATTCTATTCTTCTTCGTACTCCATTTCACACTTCCAGCCGTTATGATGGCTCCTTCTTTGTTATTGCATTGCGTCTCTGAAACTCTTTCTCATTTTCCTTAAGTGGCCACCATATTATAAGCTGTTATAGTTCACAATAAAGAATTAAAGAATAGGAAGCTATGGTTTAATATTGGTTTTTATCATAAATTAGGTTACATTCGAAAATCAAAGCACAGATTTTTAGAAGGATGTTGTTTTTCGTTTTTTCTTCACTGCTAAGAATTGCGACCACATCGATGCATAATCAATTATAAACAATTATGGGATCTTCAATAGAGTTAACGGCTTAGTTCATTTTGCCTCCAACTGCTTTCTTGATAACATATTAAGATATATTATACACCACTAATTTTTAATTAGTACAAATACATAAAGAGCTTATTAGAAAAGGTCTTGTTATTATTGTAAAATCTCAATAAATAATATTCATAAACGGCAAAGTTATTAGCGTTTATTTTTTTATCCCAAAATGTCTCTTAATTTATGGAAATATTGTGCAGGCTATTGATTATGAATGAATAAATGACGATTAAAATGGAAAAATATTTCTCGCAGTATTTTCTACTAGCAATTAATAAATATAATTGAATCTATGATGAATTTACCTTTTCGTGGTCAATTTTAGGATTTCGGATTTTTCTACTTTTGAATACAAAAATATGAGTAAAGGGTACAGATACAGCCCCATTTTTTTGTGTACTAATTAAAAAGTAGGGGGTGTATATAAAAGGAGAAACTGACTGACTGACATGTCAATGTACAGCCGAAACTACTGGGAATAGAAGTGTGAAATTATGCACAAGGTTCCCTTTTATGGCGTAAGCGAGCCTCTCATAGTACGCTCGAGCCCCGGTATGTAGACTAGAAGGAACGGGGTGGGTCTTTTAGTCAGTGAGAGTCTGACACTATCTCCCGCTCCGCCCAAGGGCGGGGGATGTCAATGCATGATTTTTCCCACCATAAAAAAAAGCCTCTCATAGTAAAGGTGTTATCCAAAATTTACCTCCTAAGGAGATGAAACGGGGTTCCAACATTTATATACAGAACCTTTCATTCACGCAGGCTAAGCCGCTGGCAGAAACTAGTCTGTCCATGTTACTAGTGCTCCACCTTGAGCGTGTCGTTCTTCCTCCAGACTCAGTATGTCTGTTTGCAAAGCAATAACTATGCGATTGAAGGAGATGGTCGAAACTGTGAAGCGGAGATCCCAACAAACGCGGGGCGGGAGTTGGCGCCCCAACTCTTGCCCCGGATGTCGTCGAGAGACCCAGGATGATTTCCGGCCACCAGCAGACTGGCTCTCACGGACAGCGAGCAATGGGTAGCTCGTCATCCAGCCACCCGGTAAGGATCAATAAAACCGACATCAAACATTATTTTTTAATCTTCATCACTATCATCATCATCAAAAATATTGTAGAGGTTGAGTTTGTTTTTATGTTTTAACTCTTACAAACATCCGTGCTATGGTATGTTTGCTAAAATTTTTTCACCAATAGAATGCTGCTTTAATCCTGAGGGACATAGGCTATATTTTATGCATGCTGGTGAAATCGTCGGCAAAAAAAGCTAGTCCTATCCTAAGTAATATTATAACTGTTTGGATGTTTGTTACTTAATCACGCAAAAACTGCTGAACGGATTTGGATGAAATTTGGCATGCATATAGCCTTTGAGAGGGAAAAGAACATAGGCTACTTTTTATCCCGGAAAAACATCTTATTTCTACGGGAAAACACGTTTAGAGTGCGATAACCGAAGTATACGCGGACGAAGTCGCGGGCGGACAGCTAGTATAATATAAACTAATGCTTGACTGCGATCCCACCTATAGGTAAGCAGTTATACAATCGTTAATGGTAAACCTCACTACTTGCCAGTAGCATTACATGCAAAATCGCCTTTGCACGACGACTCGAAACTTTTTGCCCAATACCCAACTATTATATCAGCTTTCGGCCACTGATCTCTCACTAAAAGCAGGCAGGTGCGCTAAAAGGGGCAGGCACGCGCCACATTGCACAAAATGCAGTCTCACATCCGACACACGGTAATTCAATTACTATAATAATACACAAATCAATCTACAGTAATTGTATTAAAAGTGTGAAAGGCACGCGCATATTTATCATTTACTAGTTATTTTTTTACTAATTGTTTTTTTAACATTTTGTTGAACGTAAGGGTGTAGTTAAATATCAAAAGACGAGTACCTACATTTTTTTTTTATCTGTTATAAACTAGTACTTGACTGCGATCCCGCCTGATGGTAAGCAGTGATGCAATCGTTGATGGTGAGGCGCACTAGTTTATTAAGAGCTTATGCACTCTAGCCTTTAACATTACTATGTCCATACATAGGTAAGTATGGACATGCACATAATTGTGTACAGGTAATATACTTATTTGATACCAGGACAAATCCGGGAAACTGTGAGTCGGACTCGCGCACCGTGGGTTCCGTACAAACAGTCCAATTCCCGAATTGAGTTACGATGATTTTTCCTAATCGTTTTTTTTTTTGACGTAACTAGATATTTGCACTTTTCAGATTTTTCCTATGTATGAACTTGGCATGAAGCAGGGTTCAAACTTGCTTCATGCCAAGTTTCAGGATTTTACGTCAACGGGAAGTACTCCATGAAATGATTCTCTTGAGAGTGTCGAAATATACGATTTGTGCGACATAAACGGCCGTATCTTTTTTTTTTCATTAACTTAGAAGTTTGAATTTTTGATAGGTTCAAGGGACTGCGGATCTGCGTATACGGATTTAAGGGCTAAGCGCCCGAAAAGTGCCATAAAACAGTGATTTTCTGAGGCCTACTCCTCCGTAACGGCTAGGTCAATTGGTTTGAAAAAAATATAAGTTTATTATAGATTTATCAAATCAACATTTGATTTTTTCGTGCAATTAATAATTTTGTCAAAAATAATATTTAGCAATTTCGCAACTTTTCCCTACTCCTTCGAAACGGCTTGGATCTTTAGAAACATTTTTACACATAAAAATTGGTGGTTAAATATTCTTCATAGTGAACATTGCGTATGTAAATCAATCAATATCTCGCAGAGAAAATGGATTTAAAGCGCTTTTCGGGCGCTGCTGGCCGCAAATAAATGCACATATTTGCGTACTGCCGCCCAGACGAGTGCGAGAGTTGCGTTCACATAATTTCGGCCAGATGGTTCAAGGGACTATACGCCTTAATATCAACTCGACACCACGCGTCCCAGAGATAAAGGGTCTTGAGTTCTTGACAGACGGATAACAAAGTGATCCTGTAAGGGTTACGTTTTTCCTTTTTATATACCTACCTACGGAACTCTAAAAAGTACGTTACAGGTAATGTTTGGCCATCAGTCTTTTTTCTCTTTAATTTTACATGTCAAAATTATAGCTAAAACGATAATGAGAAACTCTTTTAAAAAACTCAACAACAGAGAGAACTATTTCTCTCAGTAACAGAATTGAAAATACAATAATATTTCATAGTAAAGTTAAGTTAAATAACGTTATATAATTGGAGAACATTTTGAAACTCGGAGCGTACAGGTGGGGCTTAATCAAATTATACAAATTGCAACATACAATATTCATTGCGATAGGGACGGGACTCAGTCGCACGACGTCTCACAATTTGTGGAGTTCTGTTACCTAAATGTACCTACACGTGTAGATAGCTGTACCCATGTAGTTTAATGTAAAAAGAGATGTTTTTGGCTATGTTCCTAGGCTTTGAGTGTACGTAGGTTCAAAATTTTTGTTGGAAAACGACTTTGATCGATCGACGTAGTAGGTGATATTCTTTTGTGCTAATCGCCTACCTTAGACTTTTTGTAGGACAGATAATCGGGCCGATGTTGTATACCTACACACATTGTTCTGTTTTCTGACCGACTTTTTGTAGTAGTTGCATTGAATAGTGCAACGCTATCAGTGTGTTCTATTTTTCTCCTACAAAAAATCGGTCACCAATTATCGGACGTGGGCGTGCAGCAGTATGTTGGAAGTCATCTAATGACTGCTCCCACCCAAGGGCCTTTACAGACGTATCAAACTTTTACTGACTAAAACCATAGATACCAATGTTCTTTCTTTACCTTTGCGGATTTCCCTTTCGGAAGTAAGCCCGGTCATGTAATCGAAGCTGTCAATAGTGCCTACATTTTGATACAAGTGGAGAAAGTTTGTCATTGCAACCGAGGCGAAATTCAACCGAGCCGTACCTACAGGTGAGGGTGTTATGGAGCCAAGTGCTGCAGTGCTTCAGTTGCTCTTAGACAAATGTCTTTCAGGGTTCCCAGTTACCCAGCAAAAGCTAACACAAACGTCTCAGGTGGTTTCTCAGGGATATTGCCATAACTCGAGCCCCGGTATGAAGGCTAGAAGGAACGGGGTGGCCTTTTAGTCAGTAAGAGTCTGACACTATCTCCCGCTCCGCCCAAGAGCGGGAATTGTCATTGGATGATTTTTCCCACCATAAAAAAAGGAAGATATTACCATACATTTTGTATTTAGGCTTTGAACGGGAATGCAAACAGAAAAGGCACGGCCGAGAGGACTATTTTTATTTATTTTTGATGTATTTAATCTAATAAACGACCTTCCCTCCTCTTTTTCTATTATCGATATATGGCCCATCACTACAAACAATCGACAAGGTGTAATTAATTCATGATCAATAATGATGTGGAGGTTACATACTGCGGTGGCAGGACGGCAATTGATTTGTGCCCAATTTGTTACCTCCATGTCGCGGTACGGTCGACCACGATGTCTGCCCACACCGCAACTCAAATATTAATTGTCATAATGGCGGACAATCATGCGTATATATTTATTATTTATCAAAGAATTTGTTCATGTAAATTATAGAGAAACAGACCACGAAGAAGATGACAGGGTAGAATGGAAGAAAAAAAACGTATTGCGCAGACCCCAAATAAAATAGAACAAGGGCAGGAAGAAGAAGAAGAAGAAGACCACGAAGAAGATGGGGGGCGGCGCGATGATTAGACAGATTCCGCCAGAACTAGCAAGAAGAAGCGCAGGTGCGACTGACGGAAGTAGTGGAATAATAATAATATATTCCACAACTATTACACAACCGTCTAGCCCCAAGCTAAGCAGAGCTTGTGTTATGAGTACTAGACAACTGATAAACATACTTACCTATATATTTCTAAATAGGTACATATTACAGATAAAATACACCCAGACACAGAACGAATGATCGTGCTCATCACACAAACATTTGTCCTGGGAAGAAATCGAACCCACCACCTCCGGTATAGTAGTCAGGGCCACTAACCACTAGACCAACAGGCCAGTCGAAGGAGTCGGAAGGAGGCATTTGTATAGTAACAAATTGACGGGTCGATCTCTGAGGATAAGCCACGATTGACGCTGTTGGTCTGTAGATGGGCGACCAACTAGCATATCGATGCACCTCCAAGCCACCGATGTCACGTTAAATCCCAACTGCGGTTTGTAGATTTTTGTCAGTCATTACTGGTAACCAGAAGACAGTCTTTTTAGGGTTCCGTTCCCAAAGAGTGAAATCGCCCCCATTGCTAAGACTCTGCTGTCCGTCTGTCTGTCACCAGGCTCATGAATCGTGATAGCTAAACAGTTGTTTACACTGATGATGTACCTATTTCTGTTGCCGCTATAACAACAAATAGAATAAAATAGATATTGAAGTAAGGATCCCACACCACACATTATTCTATCGATCTCTGAAGCTTAATTTTCTTAAATTTCTATTTTCGGTCGTCTTTCTCGTTTTTCTTGAATGCCTAGAGTCAAATAATCACCAAAAGATACTTTCCAAACACTGCTGATCTGATTGAGGACTCATTCTTCACTCTAAGAAATTATACCTATACTAGCTGCTGCCCGCGACGTCGTCTGCATGAAACCTCTACAGCACTAAAAATACCTAAGGTGCCAGTGTCGCTATAGCATTATAAATAAACAACTTTTAAAATAGCATTATAAGTTTTTTTTCGCAAACGAAGCTAATGAAGAGAGTTTTAAGGGAATCCTGCTGAGTTCAGTCATAAGATGTGACTGAAGGAAATAGAGAAAATAATGCAGGAATACATTCCAGGACACAAAAGAGTAAAAATACGTATAGAGGTATCATACCTTACAAGACTTCCCTATAAACTACGTTGGTAGTTATACTGCCAGGAGCCAAAATGTAATGAGAGTCAGGACTGGTGACGCGGGAGCAAGCGACGTACAGTTGCCCGTGTGAGAAGCAACTCGTCCTGAGGTCGACACCCGCTGCCATCAGTGTCTGCCCCTGCGACTTATTGACGGTCATCGCGAATCAAACACACACGGGGAACTGTACGCGCTTCAACTGGAACGGGAAGTTATGGGGTATGAGGGGAATGCGTGGTTTAAATACTGCCTCGCTGACGCCACAACCCGTAAGAATTTCCACCTCAATGGTGTGTCTGTGTGGAGCGAGATGACTTTAAGGCGGGTCCCGTCACAACTTCGAAGCATAATCGGGACACCGACCTTCAGCTTGATGGTATGCGCCGGAAGTCCACTTGTTGACAGAGAGTGCAGAAATTCCACGGAATAACGTGTGGCATCATCTTGCTCGACAACAGTGTTTATCGAGGTGTAGAACACTTCATTCTTCTCAATTTCCGAGAGAATGCATTCGTTAATTGCTGCAGCCTGATCATTTTTGGGCGTCAAAATGGCCCGCTCACACACCCAAGAATTCTGCTGGTGCGGTAGACGACTGATGTCCCCGTACATACAGTGATTGAATTTTTTTAAGCTGGATACCACTCTACCGAGAGACTCTGGAAGCACCACCTGTCCACCTCTCTCTTCTGGTAGAGTGCCTTCGCCAAGACTTAGAAGGACATCGGAGAATTCTTGAACACGTGCATTGCCGCCGAGCCGAGCTCTCATATTAATGGTCTAGCGCAGTGTACGAACTCGTGACCACAACGAAGATCGTTTCGACGAAGCATACACCTCGTCAGCCCTCGATCCCCGCGTCACCTCGGGAAGTGTTTGCCGGAAATCGCCACTGAACAGAACGGTGACACCATCCATCAAATGTTAGTTCTTGCAGATGTCCTGCAGGGTTCTGTTCACGACCTCAACTGCCTTCCTATTGGCCATCGTACACTCATCATCAGAGAGCAATCCTTGAGCACGTGTCCCTTATTGCTGTTACGTGACACACCACAAACAGGCGTTTTGGCGCTCTCTAAATCGATGGGAATTTTTAACATGGCATGTGCTATCTTGCCTTCCGGAAGCAATGTGGCAGCGATTCCCGACGACGCTACAGCAATAGCAATTTTGCCTTGGCTCCTGACCTCTGCAAGTATGCCAGTGGTAACAAATGTTTTTCCTGTTCCACCAGCAGCATCCAAGAAAAACATTTTACCCTGGTTTTGCTCAACGCTTTCAAGGACGGCGTCATAAATTTGTTTTTGCTCTCAAGTGAACAAAGCGACATGGTAGTTTTGTATGGTTTTTATTTCGCCCGGATCGTAATTTGTATCGTTATACTCCCGATTTCAACGGTCTTGATGTGGTGATGATTGGAGAGCTGGTAACCCATATTCGATCAGTGGATTGCCGCCGATAGAAATGACCACATCTTGAAGTGAACTGAGACAGGTGTTCAGCACGCGTTCATCAGTTACTTCGACTTCGTCTCTAGTAGCACGCCTCAAAGTTCGTAGAAAATCTTCAGACAGATGATGGCAATATTTCTCCCACAAAGCTACCGGGTTCGCGACTCCACAAAACACCAAGATGACGGCTAGCAGATGACGCATGTGGCTGGGACTGTCACTGACGTTTGCCTCCGCGAGGGTGTCATCCCAATTAGGCAAAAGGCTGCGCAGTAAGTGGGATACTCCACGCCATAAAATGTCCTCAGAAAGGCGAAAGACGTTGGGCCTGGGACAGTGTGATGTATCAACCGCAGAAAATAGCATTCGCCACTATTCGGGTGCACGGTATAAACCCTACCGAATGCGGTGTCCTTGAAAATTCCCGGAAAACCTTTCACAGCACCTCCTCGTCGATGTCGGTTGAATACACCCCTTTGCTTGTCGTACGTGTAATATGAAGGCACCACGTCATACGTAAGGGATTTTGCAAACTGGTCGACTTCACAGAGTCTGAGAAATGCCACCATGTAATACCTAACACCGCATTTTTTTTTAAATTGTCTTCCTCAACTCTGCTCAAGATTTTGGAACTTGAATTTGTCAAAACGAACTATGATATGAAGAAAATGCACATTACCATCTATGAATTTTAAGAATAACTAACTACTAACCTCGCCAACATGATCAAATTTAAATGAATAATTTCCAAAAACTGTTAACATATAACTTGATTTGATTTTGATGAAAACTCATAGATGGCGCTGGTTTAAAAATTGTGTTTATACTACTAACATTCATTAAACTATGTTTCTCTGCCCAAGTTACTTTAATGGCGTAGTTTTTATAGTCCAAAGCTAGATAATAGCATGACTTACTCAAAAACAACATTTAAATTTTAGTCCTTATGTTACACGCTGTCACAGAATGCGTAAGAAAAATAAAGATTCACAGCTCCTCCCCCGTAGGTGATAGCGTGATGATATGTAGCCTATGTGTTGACCCGACCTCTTAGTAATATTCATGCAAAATTTGAAGTAAATCCATGCAGTACTTTTTGAGTTTATCCCGGACATACATACAGACAAACAGACAAACAGACAAAAATTCTAAAAACTATATTTTTGGCTTCGGTATCGATTGTAGATCACGCCCCAAGTATTCTTTTAAAAAAATATTCAATGTACAGTTTTGACTTTCCTACGATTTTATTATATGTATAGATATAGCAGGCAAAAAGTAGTGATTAGCCTAATCACTACTTTTTTGGGTGTTCTTTAACTAAAAACTTATAGCAAAACAGTAAAGAATGAGTCTATATTTCCCTTACCTAATATTATTGACAAAAAAAAACAATCATTCCCACAGACTGTCATAAACTTACCAATCCATTTGATCACAATTACAGGTACAAAACCTCTACTCCAATTAGACAAATACTTAAAATATATAATTAGAATAACGAGCATCGCACCTTTATCGAGTTTTCCCACAACAATGCATTCGATGACGCGTTCCTGCGGAAATTCCCACCCATCGCGCAAGATGGCGCCGGCACGCGGCAGCCACGTGGCCTGCGCGTGCGCTGCACCCGCACGCTTGCACTGTTTTTATTGGAAACGATCAAAAATAACAGAAACAATACTGTGTTGGTTCGCTCTCGAATAAATTAGTTCCGGAAGGCTGGGGTTAAACCGTAATTGAACTGCTCATTATTAACGCGTAAGGACTAAAAGTGATTTATGTTAGAATGAGTATTAAGTGATAGATAACATTCCCACCTTCAGTTGGCATTTTTTATTAATCATGTTTTGACTTTTTGAGCTTAATACCTATAGTACAGTACAATTTACGTGTTTTAGGAACCAAATGGCGACGTGCGTGTGCGAGAAGAGTGTAGTATGAGCGAACGTTCGCAAAGGCTAACTTCACGGCTGCCATCATTCGTGAATTGTACTGTAATTACAATTCGGTACAAGTAGAAAAAAACTGTCAGCCGCAGGCGAGGTTGTAGCCAGAGTGCTGGCAGTGGCAATTTTGCTCGTGTATCAAAAGACGTTTTTTAATACACTTACGAAGAAACAAATAAATGAGTGTTGACCGACTGGTTATCCCTGCCGGTTACTCAATACACTAACTCGCAACCCTACTACTATTAGCAGGTTAGCGGGTAAGTGTATTAGAAAATTATTGTAAAGGAAAAAACCGACGATAAATTCCACCACAGGGTCTTTTTTTTTTCGATGGGATAAATCATCTTATGACAACCCCCGATCTTGGGCGGAGCGGGACATAGTGTCAGACTCTTACTGACTAAAAAACCCATCCCGTTCCTTCAAGCCTTCACACCTTGGCTCGAGTGCCCTTTCGGATAACCCTGGCCCCAGTAGACTTCGACCCGTCTGGGCCCCTGCTGTTGCTGACAACTCCTTGAGGCGCGCGGGAACAGTGCGCGCCGTCGACGACTTGGGCTTGGTCCGGACATCCACCACAGGGTCCAGAATCATGTACTGGATCCATAGTATTCGTTTGAGCGTCGATGCCAAAGACAACCAGTATAAAGGTAAATTACTTTGAACCATTGCAAGGCAAAAACTTGTAATAAAACCACAAAAATTTTGTATTATATAGTTTATTATAACCCCCATCGTACTATAATCAATAACTATTATAAACATAGGCAATGTGTATGAAACAAAAAGAAAAATATGAGTCTTTAAATATTTATAGCACACAACGAGTATTTCGGCGTATCACATCTGGCAGTCTACGTACACTTGGGTGAAAAATAAAAAAAAAACGAATTTAAAAAAAGTTGAATATTTTAAACCATCCTGTATTGTCATAGTGTATGAAATAATGTAAAAATGTGTAAAATTACAGATATTTGGTTTAGTTATTTCAGTTGAGTAAGTATTGATTATTCATACTTTCTTTACATTTTATATCTATTTTTTTTAATGCACCTACAAAATGAGATATTACAATTCTCAATAAGTATCTAATAGCACATAGATTTTTACAATATACAGTATTTTAGCTGGAAAACATGGATCTGTAAAATATAGCTCTAATTTTAATAGTCGATAATATTCACAACACTATGGGAGTCGATAAGCGGTGCAGCGTAGTGATGGCACTATACAGCAAATAATTACAACACTATGCTTACATGGGCGGACATAGTTACGTAGTTAAGGCACCATTTTTTGTCATTTATGGCTCGTTTTGGAGGTTAAAGTAAAGAAAAAAATTATAATTGACAAGCTTTTTCTGCGGAATTACTCGAGTAACCTGTCCCGTAGCAATGGTGCCTTTTTTTGGGTAAAAAGTAGGTAGCTTATGGAGTATAAAAAAAAATTTATTCGTATCAGTATTATCTTCGTTAAAAAATATTAAATACTCTAGCTGACCATATAAACGTCGCTCTTTCAAATGTTTACTGTCACGTCAAATCTGCGGATAAAGTTACCCCTAATATCAACAGCTCAGTTGGATGTAATAAACATTACTTTTTATGTTTTTTTTTTACAGATTTACATAAATTCTTTCAATTTTCTCTTCAGGAGAATGTTCTTAGTTTTTATACAAATCGGTCCTGTGATTCTTGACTTTGGTGCTCAGCAACATAGTTTTATTCAATAGTAGATTTTGGTACTTATGTACATGTATATGCTCGACTTTCAAGGTAATTTTTGGTTTATGAACATCCATTTTCATCGCAAAGACATCGCACAAAACAGCAGAAACAGCATTGGTTTCGTATTTCTCAATAAGTAAAAATGCCTACACACAAGACCCCTAAACGAGCCATATGACATACAATATGTTATTGAGTAGTATGATTATATATTTTTACATAACTATGGGCTTATATTATGAAATATATAAAAGCATCCCTATTTGAAATTCTGGACTACAATTATACATCGATTTGAGACAAAATATTGTCCGAATTATTACTTCAGTGTTACATCAATTCAATTTTTTATTGTTCACATAGGTATTGGTTTCTTAGATACAGTTTTTCTTGCATCTAACATATTTAGTATTTTTATATGAAAATTACGTATGTAAGTATTCTTTATGATGTTGATTTTATTGCAAATATCAGCTGCATTAGTTTTGCAGGTTTTATATGCTTATTTCTGAAAAATTATTTAACACTAGTTTTAATTATAATATGTTAGATGCAAAAAACAACTATAAAGGTGCTATTCGAACTTCCGTTGCAGAATGCGGGTGCAGGCAGCACAGGTGGCGGCTGCTCGAAGCTAGCTGCAGCTGCAGGATCGATATTCTATGCAGTAGTATGGATTTCTATGAAAACGTTCCGAACGCGGCTGCGGCTTCCGATTGCAACAGCACTCGCAGCCGAGGCCGAGCTACGTGCAGCCACAACTTATACTGCCTGCATCCGCAGCCTGCAGCTGATGTTCGAATAGCACCTTTATATCTTAGGTTTAAATAAATTAACCGATATACTTATTCTCCAATTTGGTATGTGTCTTACGAGTATTAATAAATTAGTTAAAATCAGTCTAATGTGATGACGTCGGTGGTTAGTGGGATAAGTGGTACAATTTTGGGAAACATCTAAAATGATTGACAGAATATTAAAAATTGTATGAGACGAGATGAGACTGCGTTTTTGCGATAGCAAATAGCAAACTAAACTAAAAAATTAGTTAAGCGCCATGACTATTATTCTTGTTTTCACCTTCCAGCTCTTCTGTCACCTATGGGGATGAAGAGCTGAATGAGATAGAATAACCAGTCGGTAATACACGACCCTCGCAACGCCTCGGCTTGTTATATTAAATGCGCCTTCAGGCATAATCAGTTACCTCAGGAAGATTTTACTTTGTATTGTGCTTAGTCTGATACCTAGTCTCTGATGAAGATAGAATTTCGTAGAAAGTTTACTGGTGAGTCGATACTAACGCGACGTTCTGAGTACGCAATTCAACGCGAATACAATCGCGAAGCGAAGCGGCGCGAATAGAACAATCAATTGACACACTATTAGAGGGTGGTTTACGTGATTAAGCACACGTGGGTGTGGTACGGAGACGAACGAAGCGACTGGACGCGAATAATTTGTTTGATATTTTCGAGCGATCCCTTGCAGTGAGGTAGCTTGTTTTAAATAATTGTGTAGCCACCGCATCGCGTAGAATTCGCGTAAGCCGCATCTGATCGCTTCGAAATCGCATTCATAATGAACTCCTTACGTAGGACGCTGAGGTAACCTCGAAATCAAACTTGATACTTTTACTTCAGATTGCACAATCTGCTTTTTGCTAAACGCTCCGCTATCGCAAACACAGCCTCATTTACATTAATATATTTTTTTTATTAATTCTAAAAGTATTTAGAAAATGATTTAAGTAATAAACTGTACGTGATGTATAAGTTCGTATTCTGTGACACATCAGAAACTACAATTTAATATTTTTTTAGTTTCATCTAGCTACTCTTCTAACCTAATTTTCTCGAATACAATTCCATGTTTGCAATTTAAACCTTTTAACCACAGTCGTCGGATATATCCGACAAACACTCTCGCCTTTATTCCGGCAGGGTTGCACATCCACGACCAAATACTCCATCTCGTCAGCTCTTCTGTCACCTATGGGGATTGAAGAGTTAAACGAGATGGATTACCCAGTCGCTTATACACGACCCTGGCGAATTGAACACGAAAACACTCGTCGGAAAAATCCGACGCAAGCGGTCAAAGGTTTAAAAAGTTAAAACCTAATTTCTATAATTAAACAGAGTTTTTAACAGTGTTACATGACTGCAAGTTACTATTATTATCATAAACTTCTATTATAATATATGTATAAGTACAGGTTTATAATTATGTTAACTACAATATACAACTCCAGTTTGAAAGGCTGATGCATGGTTTCTGAGGTTCTGAGGAGATAAAACTCTCAAACTTACCTATAATATTGATATGAGTAAATTTTTATGTATCGTTACCATGTTTTTCTTTCCTATCCACAGACGCGTAGCTTCAAAGACGCGTATTCGTCATTATACGCTTGGTGTACGCTTGCGTGAAGCTTACGTCATGCCGTCGTGTCGTTGCCGCTTCGTCGACAAGGATTCACAGTTTTATATGTAAGCTTCACGCAGGCGTACACCTACAGCCGTGAGTATTAAAAACCTAATATGACAAAATTACGAACCAATATCAGTTAGACCTCAGAAACCGGACATAAACTTATCCAAAACAGTAATTAATATTAAACTTTAATCGATAATTTCACTCGTGTTATATCTTAACGTATCTAAGTAAACACATACGTTATGTTAGAGAGCAAACAAATACAATCACACACAAAACACTTAACTACAGAATTAAATTCGATAAATAAAATATTTAAACACAAAACATCACAATCACAATGAGCCACTTGTTAATTTTTAAGACAAAACATATAACAATAATATGAGCGTTTTAAATAAATATAGTCTGTAACTCTTTAATCGCCTATGTCGAATATATCCGACCAACACTCGCGTTTAGGACGCACATCCACAACCAAATACTCCCACCTCGTCAGCTCTTTTGTCACTTATGGAGATTGATGAAATGGAGTACTCAATCGCAAACACACAACCCAAAGCGAATAGGACGCGAGGAGCCTTGTCGGAAAAATCCGACGCGAGCGATTAAAGGGTTAAATCGGATACCTACCTACTGTTAACATATATACACATACAGTATATTTTTCTATTGCCGTTTTAATGTTAAATATTGTCAAATAATACGTATCAACTTTCAATTTCGTTTGAGCAAAGCATTTTGTTCTAAAATTATTGTAAAATAAATTGACCTAGTAGTCGTTTAAAATTTCAGTACCCTAACAATTAATCAAAATTATCGCCATATTGAAAATGGTAGTTAGTTCGAGTAGTTAAACAGATAAAACAAACTTCACTGATTGATATAGACACAAAATATTCACAGAAGACTGTAATCGATCAATTAATTAACAAACAAACAACAGAAATGAAGGAAACAAGGATATTTGAGAGCAACTTTTGATTGCGTAAGCAAAACTAAGACTTGATGATCTTCGAAAACTAATTAAAAGATGTTATGTTTTTGAGTGTTTTTGCCAAGATATGATACTTTTTCATAGTAGTCACACTGGGACTAAGTAGGTACTGATACTATGAGCCTAAAATATGCCGCGGACAAGTTATATTAGGGCAAATGGAAGAATCAGAGCTAATTTTAAAATAAAAATATGTCTTAATTAAGTACTCTTGATTTTGTACTTAAAAATCTACCCTTTTTAGAAAAAAAAGTGTAAGTGATAATTTCCTTGCAAGAGTGTACAATACCTTTGTAAATATAATTTGTTATTCACACTACTGATCTATCAGAATAGTTTTTATTATCATATTAGCGATTCCGGCAAATGTCCTAGTATTTTGTCAGAACAAAAAAAATTATAACCCGATTGCGGCGCCACCTGCCGTGTCCAATTGTACCTACTGTATTTTCAAACCATTTAGGGACCCAATCAAATATACACATAAAATTGTCTCTAAATCGGTCAAGCTGTTTAAGAGGAGTTATGTGACAAAACATACGTAGGTAGGTACATCACAAATACTTTTTAACTAAGAGAGAAAAATCCCTTCCTGCAAAAAAATGCGAACTATTGTTTTCTTCCTGAATAGGCTCGAAAATTTAATTTGTTTTCCCTGCAAGGAACTATTGCGTAGATACTCAAGAAAATCATTGGCACACAAACAGTGCCGACTCCTAGTACACACCATATCGCTTTAATGTTAAGGTGTGAAAAGGCAATTGCCCGAAAATTGCAAACATCAACAGCCGTGCATCAAGTTAGTAAATAGGAGCTGATTGCTAGGTAAACGATAATGTAATCACGTTATTGTGTTTGTAATCATTAAATGATCGCGACAATATTGGTCGGTAATCTGTTGGGCAAATTAACAAAATGACACAACAAATTGTGTACTTCAAATAAAAATATAATGCTATAGATTAATGGGACGTCCTTTTTTAAGGACAATCGCATGTGCTCCTCGCAAAAAAAATACAAATATTGTATTTACAACTTGAAGTATTTTCTAGTTTCTCAATCCTTTTATTTTTTATTTTAAGGTTATTTATTTTTTTATTTCTAGGGATTTTTTTAGGTTTATATAAATTGATCAGTTGCCGACACAAAAGAAGAACTTCCCAAATGCTGTTTTCGTTTAACAAACTAATATATACCTATTATATGATTAAAAAAAAAGTATTTATGAGGTTTTTCTCCAACAGCAGATCAATACCAAACTAATTCAACATACACAGACAACGATAAAATACCGAATTATGTCGAATCATTTTTGACGCGACTTTAAGTTGAACAGATTCCAATTCAATACTTCAGTTTAAATATCAATCAGATAAGTTTATCAATCTATAAAATCGTAAAGGCAACCATGATTTAGCAAGATAAGATTAATAAAATCATAATTTTTGAGACCATGATCACTTAGGCAGGTAACATATTGTGAGCAAACATATTATCATATTTATTATTATTTAAAAGTTGTTTGTGATTTAATATACATTCAATGTGAAAAAATTGTGAGCACCAGTGTTAGTAAAACACATTTAAAACAGACATAACAAATAGTTTTGGAAAGCTAAAGATGACTTTTTTTTTCATGAAAAATTTATGGAAATACGCATGTACTTATAGTTTTTCGTATACCAGTTTTTATATAGCATTTAGTTTAAATAATAAAAGGTATGTACTGAAATCTACAACCGATTTATTTTTGTTCGTTCGGAAATAAATAGCATAAACGGTACATTTAAAAAACTAAGCAAACTAATCAATTCCAGTGACTGAGATTCAAATCAAACAAACGAAGTGCAGCAAAACACACTTATACTAAACCGAAACATTTTTCCCCAAGAACTGTATCTATTATTTAAAACGACACAAAAACTACAGTTTTTTGAAGTCTTCAGGAAAACTTATATAATATAGACCAGAATAAATCTGCGGCGATTCCAACGGCCACATTCGCGAGTTCCATTCGCTACAAATCGGTAACAGGGCCGAATACCACAGTGGAATTGTTCGCCGAGTTGACGCTCGTTCGGCGCGCGCGCACGCTCGTTTCGTGTTCGGCATCGCTCGGCAACGAATCGGGCCCGTTCGTCAGTTGGAGACCGTTGAATTTCGAACGTAGCTGTGTTACTAGACGTTCAAGTCTGCAACACGATTTCAGTTTAAACTAGGTACCTGGAGGTGCAAAGCTTATTATTTTCTACACAGCGTGAATTCTACCTACGAAATGCCTAACTAATGAAAAATAAATGAATAAGCTTTTGTGCTAGTTCAAACCATCCACCACACTAAAACCCGGTTACTGAAACGAAATTTAGGGCCAAATTAATATAAATAATATTAACTGATACTTTTATGCCGTGATAAAACTAAAATAATGTTCCAAAACAAATCGCATTTCTTTCACTTGCGTTTGAAGTGTCATTAATTTCTTTTCAGGAACCGGGGGTAAACAACATCTCTTTTATTCCACACCAAACACGAAGCTATATACGCATTATATTACAAAATATTATACTGAGCAAAATAAATATAAGTACATAATTATTTTATACTACCACCAAGACCAACATACCCACCAAGGCAGCCTAGAATTTATTTATTTAATTGATAAATAATATAATATAAAAAACTCCAACAAGTAATTATTTAACAAAAATAGAGATACTATTCTTACTTTAGTCCAAATCAAACAAAGCCTAGCAACTAAGTCTAAATTGACAGTTTTTTTTTACAGAAAATTTCATGCTCGAATTTCAAAAACTGTACCAATGGGTATATCTAAATAAAGTCAGTTTTTGAATTGATAACTTTATAACTATAAAAATAAAGTTTAAAACTCAAAAACTATTCCACTGATATTCAAGATAAATCCTGTTTTATAAGAGAAGGGATAGAGGACCTTACAAACTTACTTATAAGAGTGATCCTCAGCATTTTGCTTAGCTTTGCGCATGTCAGCGAGTTCCCTGCGCAGGCGCATTCGCTCGGCGTCCACGTCTTCGGCGTTTCCGTTCGATATTTTGTTCTCGTTCGACTCCAGACTGTTGGAATTTAAATGTGTGTGTGTAAAGACAGAAATTTGAAAGTGGATTCGTGTCTAAAGCTGCCTGTCCACCACTGAGCAGAGCGCGGAACGGAGAAACAGAGAAATACTAATCAATAGGATTGCAAAAAAAATCCGCACCTCTTCATTGGACAGGGAGTACGAACTAGTTTAAAATTCATACAAAACCGGGAAGCGGAGCGGGGCATCGAAGCGGGGTAGCAGAGCAGGGAAGCGGAGCGGGGAAGCAGAGGGGAAAAGCGGAGCGGGGAAGCGAAGAGGAGAAACGAGTGCGGCCGCTATAACAAAACTATGACTAAATAAAACAGTCTGAAACACGTTATTATCAAAATTGCAGCTTTAGGATATTGCTTATCTGCGTCCAACTATGTTTGTGTGATACAGAATTAAGGTAGAACTACATTGCGCACACGTGTGCCACACACGCCGATCTGGGCGCGTCGGTCTCCTTACATTTTATATGGAAACTAGACTTGTAAAGCTACACATTAAACACGCCACGCGACGTCGTTCTGCGTACAAACCAGGCGTGTTCCGTGTCATCATCGTCATATCAGCCGAAAGACGTCCACTATAGACATAGGCCTCCCCCAAGCGTCGCCACAACGACCTGTCCTGTACGTCACGCATCCATCGGATTCCCGCGACCCTGACCAGGTCATCGGTCCTCCACTTGTTGGAGGCTTTCCAACGCCTTCGTCCCCATCGACCATCTGTTCTGCGTGCAATGTGGGTCCTGCCCATTGCCACTTAAGTATGACTTAAGTTTGGCGATTCTTCGAGCTATGTCGGTAACCTTGGTTCTCCTGCAGATATCTTCATTTCTGATGCGATCACGCAAGGAAACACCGAACAGCCCTTTCCATCGCCCTTTGTGGGTGACTTTGAATCTTCTTATAGGCCCATTGAGAGCGACTACATTTCAGAGCCATAAGTCATAAGTCACACGTTTGCGTCGGTGTAATGTAGTTCCAGTTTCAGTGTGACGTCATGACTATTTTTAATTCTCACGTGATAATGTAGACGTCATTACATTTTGATGATAAACAAAGGTCACTTACCCGTTACTGAGTCTAAGGACGCGCAATTCGTCTTCCAGTTTGACGATGCGATCCATCATACGACGCTTGTCTGCTTCCGAAGCACGCAGAGAACTCTGCAACAACACGGAACACACTTCGTTAGGAGATCAATTACTTGGCTTCGTCACATTGCTCTGTTTACCTACTTAGATTTTAGTGATCTAGGGTTTCTAACACTTGCAAGAGATACGGTTGTACCACGAGCTCTTAACACGATTCATTTGACGACCAAAACTCAGTAAGAACGCAAAAGGGAAACTTAAAAAATACAGGTGGGTTTTAGTCACTAGGTAGTAATGGCTCTCGCTCCTAAAAATACAGGTGGGTTTTAGTCAGTAGGTAGTAATGGCTCTCGCTCCTAAAAATACAGGTGGGTTTTAGTCAGTAGGTAGTAATGGCTCTCGCTCCTAAAAATACAGGTGGGTTTTAGTCAGTAGGTAGTAATGGCTCTCGCTCCTAAAAATACAGGTGGGTTTTAGTCAGTAGGTAGTAATGGCTCTCGCTCCTAAAAATACAGGTGGCTATTAGTCACTAGGTAGTAATGGCTCTCGCTTCTAAAAAGGGGGCAACCTATAGTTTTTCAGTTCCTTGAGGCACATTCTTTTAACTTATGCTTGACTTTCCCAAATGACAAATGAGGGGGGTAATTTATGTCACAAATGTGACAACAAATTTTATTGTTTAACATCATCGGCACCAGATTGAGCTAGGCAACCTATTCGGAATGTCTTAATAAACGCATTAGCACATAATATTTATCATAATCGAATAACAGATGAGGGAAAATATTTCTTCTACAGATCTCGTACTATAAGATTAGCAGAAACGTTGGAAAAGAAATCAATAAAGACGTATCTGTCAATGCTTCGGCATTGACAGATACGTCTTCGTCGACTTCGTGATCAGGTATGCGTACCTATCCCAAGGAGTAAGTTATTTGACATACTGAAATACATATTGTTACCATCAGATCACATTAATATTGTGAAGGTAAAAGTTTGATTGTATGTTTGTTACTCCTTCATGCTAAAATGGCTGAACAAATTTGATAGAAACTTTGGATACTGATAGGTCAAGTCCTGGATTAGCGCATAGGATTTTTTTTTTATTTGAGGAGGATTTTCTCACGGGATTAATTAAATATTTTTGCTTGTAACATAAATAACTTTTAAAAGGTTTTTGAGGTGATAGGCATTCCTTGGTCATCCAAAATTAAAAATCCTCATTGAGAAACCATCCCAGTCTGTGCCGAGAAGCTGTATTTCACTTCTTTGCTTCACTGATAGTACAAGTGCAGTCGCGTCGTTTGGCCACGGATAATGTATTCGGAGACACGACGCGCTGACCACGCGGCTTTCAGGGGGACGGTAATATGCTGCTTTTTGTGGAGAAAATTTTGGTATCAAGAAACAATTTCATGTTTTCAATATGTTTAGGTTCAAAACTTTCTTAGGAACTCAAAACGTGCATAATTTTAAAGTTCAGAAAATTGAGGTAAAACCAAAGTAACACTAGGTAAGGTCAAGCGATGGCTATTGAAAGGCAGATAGGAACTCAACCGTAATCGGAAAAAAACTGACAAGTATTTATTTATTTGGATCTCCAACAAAGGACGTGTGTGTTTAAAGACTCCATGTGTAGACATGTCATCATCATCATTTCAGCCGAAAGAAGTCCAGTGTTGGACATAAGCCTCCTCCAAGTGTCGCCACAATGAACAGTGCGTCTCGCATCAATCGTACCGGAACCTTACCAAGTCATCGGTTGACCTTGTAGGAGGCCTTCCAGCGCGTTTTCCGGTACGGTAGACAATGACATGTATACAGATACATATAATAGAAATCACAACTACACATGGAGTCCTTTAACGTGTGCTCTTCAGTTACAGGAGACAGCATGTAGAGGAAGAGACGTTAAACCCATGCAACTTGATGGTTCGTGATGTTATCAGACTGGTACCGAAATGTGCGGGGCCAGATTTTTTTTATATGAATCCTTCTTAGTCGTGCATTCTAGACAGAGTGTTCGTGGCCATATCTCCGTCGAGTCTGGCAACACCGTTTCATGCATGCACCATGGACAGAGGTGTTTGGTGGCTTGGGAGTAGGCTTTGATACTGGAGAGTGTCACAGATTTGACGAAGATATCCAAACACCACTTTGAAAAGCGCGCACAGGATCTTTTGCCCTCGACTTTCCTTTGCACCATTAATCGTTCTATCAAGCCCTCGTTACGGGTTAAGCATTCCTATTTGCACAGACGACAATCTCTCTTTGATATTGAGTTCTTTCAGGACTGCGATATTGGTTTAGTGCTGTAGAAATTAAGAGCCACCAACCACCAACAGATTATGATGAATCCAGTAGATTAAGGCTTTTAAAAAACACGTATTTTCTAGAAAAAGTTTTGGAAAATATTCGAGTAAATGTTGGAATTACCGAATGCCAACAGACTTGTCAGATATTATCTCTATATCTTTTCTCGCGTTGCCACTTCATCAAACAGCGTTGGATTCCGTTAGATGAAACACAAAGCTTTAAAACCATGCTCACGTTGACGATAGACTAGTGGGGAATGGCCATCTCAATAGACAAATCAACTTTACAAATGTTTTATATCTGATTTTTTTAAAATTAATATAAACTAGTGCTTGACTGCGATCTCACCTGACGGTAAGTAGAAAAATCAAAACAACACAGCCCAACAACCAACACAGTACCTATTCGATTGGTCTAAACTGTATGCAACATTTTAGGGCTGCAACTTTCTCACCCTGCCCAGTATGCCGCAGGGCCGTTAACAGCGAAATTGCCTCTATCTCTTACACCGGAACCCGCCGTCCTCAGCTACATAGTGACATTAATAAGTGGCCGGCGTGACGATAAAATAGCACCTCATAATAAAGCGCTATTAAGTGTTGTAAAAAGCGGACGGTTTTAAAATCAGTCTTAGCGATTTTTAAATTTATTTAAAACCGTCTATAGGTGCTATCACAATGTATCACCATGTATCATTCGGTTCCCTTCAAAATGAGCCAAGTGGTGGTTTTTTTATGGTGGGAAAAATCATCCAATGACAACCCCCGCTCTTGGGCAGAGCGGGAGATAGTGTCAGACTCTTACTGACTAAAAGCCCACCCCGTTCCTTCTAGCCTTCATAACGGAGCTCGAGTTCCCTTTCGGATAACCCTGGCCCCAGTAGGCTTCGACCCGGCTGAGTACCCTCCCTGCTGTTACTGACAACTCTTTGAGGCTCGCGAGAACAGTGCGTGCCGTCGGCGACTTGGGCTTGGTCCGGACAGTTACCGGACGGCCGGACTGCGAGCTACCCATTGCTCACTGTCCGCAAGCCCGCGCCTACGGTGGCCGGATATCGAGATCGGAAACCCGGCGGCGGCGGCGAGAACGCTGTTGTCTAATGCGGTTGGCCTCCTTCTTTGCCAGCATTACTGCTACGCAGAAGTCGGCGACCGCCTGCCACTCCTCCTCGCTCCGGATCACGGAGCCAAGTGGTGTTGATGTACGCATCATGTTCGTGAAATGGGCGCGGTCAGTTAAGAATGGTCGTCTCATGTCATCGGTCAGTGTCAGTGACAACTTTTAATTTCTAAATTTAGATTTTTTTTTTTTACTTTATTTACATTGTTCTCACATAATAGTAACAAGAAACATGTAGCCGTGATATTTCAAATATTTAAACATATAATTTAAAACAGTATCTATGTAGTTTCTTGCACATTCTTCTTCTTAGAGGTCCACTTTGGAATGTGCAGCATAATTTTACTGATTGACTGACTTCTTGATAATTGTGCCTATATATGTCTGACACTCCCTCTCGCTCCATCCAAAGCGCGAACAGTTATTTGATAATTGCTTATCTCAAACTAAAGGGGATTTTGAAGTCTAGTGAATAGGCTACTTCTAGGCAAGAGTACTCCCCGTCGTAGCCATAGGCATCACGGCTTGCCATCAAATGAAATAATGGTCAAGCACGAGTATATAAATAATGAAAGAGGTCAATCTAATGAAGTCTTGTAAGAATGTTTTTTATGCAATATGAGCAGTTTTGTAGAAAGAGCGATTAAAATGAAAAAACATTTTTTTTTTTCTGAATGACATACCTACAAACACAGAATAGTTCAGCTTTCAGTCCTTTGAAATATCCCTTTTATAATTATCGTTTTAACCTGCTTAGTTTTAGAAGGGCCACTTACTGCGTATGTCAGTTCCATGAAACACAATTGCCAAGTCTATCTGCACAATTAACAAAGACGTACGAATGCAATGCTCTACGAGATCTGGACACAACATGAGATATTATCCTGCAATGGCCAGCCGTGATGAAGCTATTTTATTGTGGCGCAAGTTATAAACTTCAGAATCCGAACAACCAGATATTAACAAAATTGGTGGGGTCTTCAAGTCAAGAGTGAATAGTTTACTTCTAAGCCAGTGTTATCCATCGTCGGACCCACATCGTCGCTTTCCATCAGGTGAGATAGTGGTGAAACGCAAGTTTATCCATTTCTTTTTCAGGAAACGAAAAAAAAGTCAGCATCACCATACAAAATGATAAACTTGATTGGACAATTTGTATGGCGAGGCCGATTTTTTTTTCCGTTTCCTGAAAAAAAAGAAATTGTGGATGTTTGTTCAGTTTCGTCTACTGAGCAAGCCCTTAAAGTTTGTGGAGGGCTGTCCGTTGCACCTTGTATATACGACAAGACTTCATTCATCCTGACAACAGACCAAAATATCAGCAAGAATTGCGGTATTTTTCGAATGAGCTATTATGGCCCTGGAACGCCAAGGACACCCGAAAGAACACAGGTAGGTTTTCATGAAAACTCTGACACTCCCTCTCGCTCCACTCCACCCAGAGCGGGAGAAGTTATTAGATGGGGAGAGAGACGTTATGTTTCTCACCTTAAAGAGAGGCTATCACATCAACTGTCTTTTTTTTGTTCTTGTTTGTTTTTTAATTTTGTGAATGTAAAGTAGCATGGAGCATATTTATTACAACACAACTACAACTTGTCTGACATTACGAGCATAGCAGTGGAGAGTTTGTCATGCTCACTCAAATGGCTTGCTGATAGTGGCACGTGTTATTGGGTCATTCAGTCAGTCAGTTCCCTTCAAAATGGTTGAGCTGAGTGAGGCTGATGCACGCGTCATGCTCGTGAACGGGCGCCGTCAGTTGAGACTGGTCATCTCTTAGTTGACAGAAGCTTAATTTTATTTTATTTTTTATAACTTATACACATTGTGCTCACATAATAGAAGCAACAAGAAATATGTAACTAAGATTATATGTAACTCATAATATGATTTTAAAGAGTGACCTTGGAGTTTCTTGCACGTTCTTCTCCATAGAGATCTACGCTTTGGAACGTGCAATTTAGCTTCACTTTTTTGGACTGACCGACATTTGACTATTCAAAAGTGCCTGCTAATGGTCTATTTGTAATAAATGCTTTTGATTTGATTTGTCCCCTCCCGCCTTCGCCCACCACTTTCACTCGTAGGCGTTAAGTAAGATTACACTACTAAGTCTATATGCGAGCACAGACCGACAGACGGCCGGCGGACGGCTAATTTTGTTTGTTCCGACAGCCCTATACTGATACATGGTTGTAGTTACATTGACAGTTGCCTTCACAGATAGGCTAGACGATTTAAAAGGCTTTTTGAACGTAGAAAAAGTATTTTTAGGTTAGATACACGTGGTTACATACTTTTGTCATCAAGAACATTTAATTCTAGCTCAGACAAGAGCACCAGGCTAGACAATTTCTGTTAGCGTAAACCTGTTGATTAGTCTTCTTGGTTTTTTTATTACTCTTACCCAAGAAAAACCTTTGTGTTATCTCCCTGAAGCGTGAATTTATCGACATGTTTATCCTGCTCAACTAACCACCGGCGCTCAGACCTGGCCACTCCTACGGTGCTCAGTTTCGCCTTGGGGGTTTGCCACAACGCTATGGATCACAGCTTTCTGGGTGTAAAAAGAACAGACCGAATACGGAATAATATGCTGTGCTACAATACGAGCATAATAGATGTGAGAAAAACAGTTGCCAGGCTCAAATGAGATTGGGTCAAGTCAGCCGCAAGCACAGAGACCGCTGGACTAGTGTCGCCACGCAATGGGTCCCTACAGAGGGAAAGCACCATAGAGGCCGGCCCAAAAAAAGATGGCAAGACGATCTAGACGCGTAGCACGAAGACTGGTTCGAGGCGACACGGGAGAAGAATGTCTAGAAGGAATTGAATTTCTATGGAATATATAAATAATGGAAATTAATCTTGTTATAGAGAAAACGTAATCCACCAAAAAACTCAGCAGATAGACTGACTTTCTGGGCTACTTGCTATATACCAAGTAAGTAGCAGAAGACTATATACCTAATAATAATATAGCAGCGTTAACAAAAACTCCCAAGCCCGGCAAACACAGAGCTGAATAGCTAAATGATGGCGTCGTAATGTGGGAGAGACGGTGGTGCAGGACTCGACCGAGAGAGGCCCACGACCACTCTGAAAAGAGTGCACGACTTAGAAGAAGAACGTACCTAATATGTATGACCACTACTTATTAGTATCCGCACTAGAAATTACTTCTGTATCGTAGGTGCGTTCACAAACATGTAAACTGGCATACCCAATATGTATCTGCAGGTCATACAAACATTTGTTCCGTGCGGGAATCTAAACCACGATACGCAGCGCATCAGCTTCTTCTTCTTAGCTTGTCGATGGCAAAACTTATTAAATTCCATGCCTGGCCCAGTATTCGGCCACGGCAATGCCGTCCACTGATGCTGTCTTTAGATCCCTACGTGAACAGGTTACAGGGCACTTTATGCAGGATGGAAGGTGAGACAAGGAGAGACGCCGCACAAACACTGAAGGTCGGAACCGTCTTGGAACCCCATCTATGGAGATTGTCTTTGCTGCGTCCAGCCTGGGTGCGGAGGCTGTTTAGAGTGTTTGAGTTGGCAAACTTAAAGCACATCAGCCGAAATCTTCTGGCCATTATTACACCAGGAAGGAACCCAGAACCCACGCACAACAACAAGATTTCTGTAAAACCAGCAAGTAAGTAATGGTTATTTAGCAGTTCCCAGCAACGCATTAACCCGAGCATGTTAATCGGGTGTTACCATACGTTTTTGCACTTCAATCAACTTATTACGAGGTGAGTGCTGGCGCTAATGAGACGGACAAACGTACAGACGCCCACGCGTACAACTTGTATGTAAGTATACCTATATGGTGGGTAGGTACTTGGAAGTACCGTAAGGTGCCCGGACGTAAACGCTAGCACCATCCCATCTCGTTCCGTGGGTGACGTAAGAGGCGATTAAAGGACACACCATAGAATGAGCAGCCGCATTCTCTGTGCATTGCAATAAACCACACTGCGATCGCCAACCAACTTGCCAAGCGTGGCGATAGTGCCCAACCCCTCTTTAGGGGAGGCCTATGTCTAATAGTTGACGTCTTTCTGCTAGCAGGGGCCCAGCTGGGTCGAAGCCTACTGGGGCCAGGGTTAGTTTCGAAAGATAGCTAAGCCATGGTATGAAGGCACGGAGGAATGGGGTGGGTTTTTAGTCAGTAAGAGTCTGACACTATCTTCCGCTCCGCCCAAAAGCGGGGGTTGTCATTAGATGATTTTCCCCCCATAAGAAAAAACGACTTTCTGCTGAAATGATGATGATAATGATTTATTTATTTAATCTTCATGCTTCAAACGGTACAAAGGCGGACTTAATTCCTTAGGCATTCTCTACCAATCAACCAAATGATGATGAGGTAACTCATACAAGAAAGGAGAGGCCTGTTTGACGTCGCGATTTTTTTTTTTAATTTCTGTGATAATTTTACAAATAATTACTAATAATAATTACTAATAATTTTACTATTTTGATATAAAAAAAAAAGTTTATTATATTCTATATTTCATTAAAAAACTACCTGAAAACAATTACCGAATTAATATTTCAATAACAATTTAACCATTGTCCAATTAGCCACTCCATAAAATTACAACGGTCGAGCAACAGCACAATTATAACAATTACTATCAAAAACTGCCGCGACCGTGTCTGATGACGTCACACACGTGACGTGACGCCGCGAAGGGTGGCGCGGCGCCTCGCTGCACTGCCATCCACTTACATCTGCCAATATTTGCTCACCGGACCCCCTGTGCACCCCTCACTCCACCCCCCGAGACCCCGCACGCACCACCCGTTCATATTTCAAATGCTATGATGTGGGGTGACACTAAACACTACAAAATACAAAGTTACTGGGATTTTGTTACACCGAAGTGTTATTTTGTTTTGTATCTATTTTCTTGACGCTAATTTTGTTAATCGATTTTTAAAAATATTTGATAAATAAAAAAAGAAATCGATGAATCTTTTTGAAATGTTTTCCACAATTCATGACCACGCTTTTTTTTTTAATTTATTTTAGGATTGCATATAACCACTGACTCACCTAATGGTAAGCGATAATGTGAATGATAAATTGAGCGCGCTAACCTAGAAGTAACCTATTTACTCGACATACAAGACCTTAGGTTTCAATTAATTAATTATACATGAAAGAATGGTGGCCTAGGGGTAAAGGGATTCTACTGTATTTTATTTTTTGGTATGCAATAAAAAGTATGTCTATCATCTAACTTACATTGTAGGACCTGGGTTTAAATCTGATCAGGCACATTACTTTCTGTAATTTACTTCACCATTACTGCTCTCAAAACGGTGAAGGAAAACATCGTGATAAAACATGTTTTAGAACCAAAAGCATCGAAAACGTCATGTGATGTCCAGCAGCCCGGTAGGCCTGTTAGAGAGAAGAACCGGCGTCCTGTTAGCAGTGGAAACATGATAAGGCTAATTATAAGGTGTAATGGACCGAAAGAAAACATCTTATTAACCTTTCAATCGTGGAAATCACAGACACAATTGAAAGACAATAGGTGCGCGAACGCGTTCGCTTGAGGTTTAATGAATTAAGGTAAAATTATGTTGTTTGATGAAGTTACAGATACAAAAATAAAGATCACTGATGGCACAAAAAACTAAGTAGAATAAGACTCACAATAATCAATTGACTGTCTCATGTTAACAGTCAACATGGGTCAGAAGCGTCTGACCCACGTCAATGGAACTGGGCTGCCAGTTCATGTGTAACTGTGGGCTGGATATGTCTGCCACATGGCGATTGAGCCAGCAAAACACAAAGTTGGTGCCCTGAAATTGCACGACGGGGTGGCGGTAGACCAAGAAGCAGATTGCGAGACGTCTTAGGTGTCTTCCTAAGGAATTGCCAAGAAGTGGCTCAAACCGGCAACTGTAGTAAGAATGGAGGCCTCCCGCCTTTGCCCAGCTGTGGGACAGTATAGGCTAGATATAATAAAAATAGTGTTAAAATAGTCATAACCAGTTTAAGGATAAACATTTAAAATACATGGATATTTTTGTTCTGTCAATAATAAATTTTACATAAGTATGCTAATAAAAGTTTGAAGGACATTAGAAAACTCCGCCACAATTACCACGTATAAAGTACAGTCATGGTAACCATTTAAACAGGTTATTATTTACATGTATTGAAATGTTCAATGATGGTACTAATTGACATGATAATTCAATGTTTTTCATAAGCGAAACTGCTTGTTTTACTATGAAAATATTATTTTTATCCCAAAGTTTTCCTACTTCACTGGTTGAGAAATACAATGAAACGGAACATGGCTGGCCACACATCTGTCGTAAACCTACAAGCTAAAGTAACCATACAGTGGACTTCGGAACTGATTGCTGGAACACGGCTGAGTTTTTTTTTTTATTAGTGAAAGTCTGACACATCAGGTGGGATCGCAGTCAAGGACTAGTTTTTATCAATTAAAAAAAAAAAAACAGAAACTCCAAATTCAATTCAAAATGTAAACCCAACATATTTTTATTCCACTTAGGCCAACATGAGGGACATACAACACACCAGAAGTCTAGAGCACAGTTCCAATTTTTCATTTTTAACCGAAAAGAACCGGCAAAAAACATAACTGTTACTCTTAATTTTTTTATAAATTTTACAATATTTCTATATTAAAATATGACAGGACAGCTGGCTCTCGTTTCACCTAGAGTAGGAGTAATTTGACTGGCCTGTTGGTCTAGTAGTTAGTGGCCCTGACTACTACGCCGGAGGTCGTAGGTTTGATTCCCACCCAGGACAAATATTTGTGTGATGAGCACAATCATTTGTTCTGTGTTGGGTGTAATTTATCGATATTATGTATGTATTTAGAAATATTTAAGTATGTTTATCAGTTGTCTAGTACTCATAACATAAGCTCTGCTTGGCTTGGGACTAGACGGCGTTGTGTGATAGTTGTGTACCTGTGTTGTGTTTTTGTGAGTCACAAGTTGTTTTTAAAACCAGGTGACAACTCTATCTCTAGATAGATAAATAAATATTATTTATTGTACACCATTTGCAACGTCATTTAATTTTTAAGTTTACATTACACTTCGGTGTGACAGTCAGCCGCGTCAAACCGTTGAATGCGCGAAGTCGCCTCGTTTCAGTTAAATCGATGCGTTCCGTTTTATTCACTCGCGCTGATTTTATAATCCAACGTGTGCATACGGGTATGAAAATCAGACGCTATGTAGATCCGCTCCCTTTTGCACATTTGCAAGTTGGTATAAGTTATTCCGGTTTGCGTTTCGTTTTTGTACGTTTGAATTTCGAATGGAGAAACAAAAGATTCGTAAGACCATAATCTATATTTATAAAAGACAGTCGTGTTAGTTACACCACTTATAACTCAAGAACGGCTGAACCGATTTGGCTGAAAATTGGTGGGGAGGTAGCTAAGAACCAGGAGAAGGACATAGGATAGGACTTTTTTTTTTTAGGTTAGAGTAGAGTAGGGTAGGGTAGAGTAGGGTAGGGTAGAGTAGGGTAGGGTAGAGTAGGGTAGGGTAGAGTAGGGTATAGTAGGGTAGAGTAGGGTAGAGTAGAGTAGAGTAGGGTAGGGTAGAGTAGGGTAGAGTAGGGTAGAGTAGGGTAGAGTAGGGTAGGGTAGAGTAGGGTAGAGTAGGGTAGAGAAGAGTAGAGTAGGGTAGGGTAGGGTAGAGTAGGGTAGAGTAGGGTAGAGTAGGATAGAGTAGGGTAGAGTAGAGTAGACTAGGGTAGAGTAGGGTAGAGTAGGGTAGAGTAGGGTAGAGTAGGGTAGAGTAGGGTAGAGTAGAGTAGAGTAGGGTAGGGTAGAGTAGGGTAGAGTAGGGTAGGGTAGAGTAGGGTATAGTAGGGTAGAGTAGGGTAGAGTAGGCTGAAGTAGGGAAGAGTGGGAGCGAAGCCGCGGGCAAAAGCTAGTTTGAATAATAAAACAACGGTTTTGTAAGTTTTTTTTACGGCATGTGTGTAATGAATTACAAAAATCGAATGGATATAACTAGAATGAGATTTATATCTACTGCACTTATCTCTTACGCATTAAGCTGTTTTCTTATTCCAGACATATAATAATGATATTTATTTATCAACATCGTAGGACTGGAACAATTTGCCTGCTGCGGTATTTCCGTCCGATTATAATTTGGATTTCTTCAAGGCTAGAGTGAAAAGGGTTTTAATAAACTACTGCGCCTCACCATCAACGATTGCATCACTGCTTACCATCAGGTGGGATCGCAGTCAAGCACTAGTTTATATGAGATAAAAAAAAAACTTAAATAAGTACCTGCATTTTAAGCAGCCTACGTAAATGTTCTTACTTTGGTACGCGGTCTAACCAAATGTCTTTATTATAGTTCTTCATACCGTTGAGCTTCTTAAAGCTCTAAGTTGAGCTACACGATATCTGACTAAAGGTACAGTTGCCATCACGGATCTTGAACACTTGCGCAGAATTCAAATATTCGGTCTCTTTAGAGGTGCGAAGTGCGACGCGGGGGCGGGAGTGTCAGTGACTGGCTGGCCGCGCCATCGCGTCATAGACGTCACTCCTCATTCGTTCACTGCGTTGCTGCATGTATCCAACAACGAAGACGATTGGCTCGCCAATGTATGGAATGCGCAAAGCGATCCCCACTCTGACGCCGAGCGCTCAAGATCCATGATGGCAACTGTAGAACTACACTACGCACACGTGTGCCACACACGCCGATCTGGGCGTGTCGGTCTCCATCATAAGTAAAAGAAGTCTACATACATTTTATATAGAAACAAGACTTGTAGAGCTACACTCGATACATGTCACGCGATGTTGTTTTACATACAAATCAGGCGTGTTACACGTGTGCATCGTTCTAATGTGGTTCTAGCTTTACGCTTGCCTTTTCTGAACAGTTCCACTCACTATGTGGTTCTTTTCCTCAAAGGAACAAGCTTAGACATTAATGGACATGATTATTTCAGCCAAAAGACGTCCGCTGTTGGCCATAGACATCCACCAAGTGTCACCAAAATGAACGGTCCTACGCGTCTCGCATCCATCGGATTCTCATTACTTTTGGTCCACGGTAATCCGATGGATACGAGACTCTCACTAGCTCGTCGGTCCACCTTGTGGGAGGTCTTCCAACGCTGCGTTTTCCGGTCGCCACTCTAGAAGCTTTCGGCCCCATCCACCATCCGTTCTAGTTTGGCGAGCGTTCATGCCGCTTTAGTTTGGCGATTCTTCGGGTTCTGTCGGCGACATTCTCCTGCGGATATCTTCATTCCTAATGCGATCACGCAAGGAAACTCCGAGCATAGCCCTATCTCCACAAAAGATGTATGTTTTATGATTGTACTGCTATTCCAATCTATTATTTTAAACACAATAAACAGGAGATACTAGAATAGCAAAAACAAGTAGTAATAATTCGCCAGTCACCCGGCACCAGCACGCTCTGTAGGCGTTTCGCATCAACAACAACGACTTGGATGCCAACACTAAGAGCTGCCACAACAAAGATACAAGATGGAAGCACCAAGTTACGAGGACTTTGGTTTGATTGTCATACTTTGAGCAGTGGTGGCAGAGTGGTTAACTCTTTGAATGTCGTAATTAGAAACACAATACAAAACCTTATGTCGGACAGTGTAACTTAAGACATTCGAAAGGTTGGGCCAAGCGCCCGAAAAGTGCCATTAAACAGTGATTTTCTGAAGCCTACTCCTCCGTAACGGCTAGGTCAATTGGTTTGAAATAAATATATGTTTATTATAGATTCATGAACAATAATAGCAACATTTGATTTTTTCGTGCAACTAATACCTACTTTTGTCAAAAAAAAATATTTAGCAATTTCGCAACTTTTCCCTACTCCTTCGAAACGGCTTGGACCTTTAGAAACATTTTTACACATAAAAATTGGTGGATGAATTTTCTTCAAAGTGAACATTGCATGTGTAAATCAATCAATATCTCGCAGAGAAAATAGATATAAAGCACTTTCCGGGCGCTGCTGGCCGCAAATAAATGCACAGATTTGCGTACTGCCGCCTAGGCGAGAGCGAGAGTTGCGTTCACATAATTTCGGCCAGATGGTTCAACGGACTATACGCCTTAAGGCTCTGATTTGCGAGTTGCAGGTCGCGGGTTCAAACCCAGCCAGCACCGAACACGGGACAAGAGTAAGAAAATGATGATGATCGCCTCAATGTATTTCATAGCATAAAGCATGATCAGCCCATAATGTTCTTACTGCTGTGAACCTTCAGGTCCCCTCTAGGAGAGCGAATGGGCCACGGATATCATGGAATGGACCGCAATCCACCAGCGCAGCCCAGTGCGGGTTGGTGAATATCACATGTCTTCGAATTATTGGTTCTAGGACATTTTTTTTTTATCTTTTATAAACTAGTTATTCACTGCGACCCCACCTGATGGACATACCAGTTTTCTCACGATGTTTTCCTTCACCCTTCTGAGAGCAGTGTTGATGAAATAAATTACACGAAGTATGAATCCAAAACCTACGACTTTTAAGTCGGGATCGACACCTTCGCTGCTCAGAAGTTGTTCAACACTATTATACACCCCTACTTTTTAATTAGTACACAAAAAAATGGGGCTCTATCTGTATCCGTTACTGATCATATTTTTGTGGTCAAAAATAGAAAAAACCGAAAATTCTAATATTGACCACGAAAAGGTAAATTCATCATAGAATCAATCATACATAACAAATGCTAGTAGAAAATACTGCGGGTTTTCCTTAATAATTGTCACTTATTCATTCATTAATCAATAGCCTGCACAATATTTCCATAAAATGAGTGACATTTTGGGAGATAAACCAACGCTAATAACTTTGCTGTTTATGAATGTTATTTATTTAAATTTTACTTTTAGAATAACAAGGTCTTTTCTAATAAGACTTTTAAGTATGTGTACTAATTAAAAATTTGTGGTATAGAATTAGCCCAATACAAAGTGACGATGCAGTTTTTTAAACCTATTTAAGAACAAGAAAAAAAATAGCTTCAAAGAAATCGCTTGAATATTCTGCAAGATGTACCTAACATGTACCCGAGGATCACGAAATGCAACGCTGCAAGTGAACTCGCTTTGTGCTGCAAGCGTCAAATACAAACGTAAGTCTATTATCTTATCATCATCATATCAGCCGAAAGACGTCCACTGCTGGACATAGGCCATAGGCTGGTCTATTATCTACAAGGCTACAAAATAACGCTGCAAGCAGCTGCGAAGTTAGATAGAAATTAGTCAGCGCTTAGAAACGATGCTTGTAGCGAATTGACGGCTCAAGCGTGGCGTTACTTTCGTGGCCGTGCCATTAAAGTGTTCCTTCTGCACCTCTCTGTGCCGTGACTAGACGCTGGTGCGTGAAGGCGTGAAGAGCCCTCCACGGGACCACCCAAGTCGCTCCGCAAATAATGCTTAATAGCACCGAATTGAGGTGAAAAACGAAAAAACACAAGCTCAAGGAAAAAAAAACTTGTGAAATATGAAAAAATCATGTTGGTTTTACGATTCCTTGAGGTTTTATGCAAAGAGTAGATAAACAGTGTTAGGTTTATGCTATTTGCTAATGTCATTCTAACTGGCTTGGCATTGCATTACCATTATTCTTGTGATTTTAAATACCTATCATTACGTGCGGTCATTTGCTAAATACGACTCTAAGACATTATCATAAAAATAATAAAATTATGTGCAATCCAAAAGTACAAAGCATTCCAAATGAGAATACGACCGATTCCTATGTTTTGACGTCTCGTCGTACTGTCAAATCGTAGAAAAAAGTTTAATCAAGATTCAGTTCTTTTTTTACTCATCTCTAAGTTCTTCAATTTTACCAAAATTTCTTTTATTTGACAGTGAATTTAGAATAACTTACTCACATCAGTTAGCCATAAGGATCAAACTGTTGCAAAAGATAGTTGTTTTCAAGAAAAATAATTAAATTATAAAAAAACAAAATAGCTGTCCGTAATTCCAATAAATCTCACCAAAAATGCCAAAATGCAATGTTTAAAATTAACTATATAAAGCGCCATCTCTGCGCTGTACACCGAGTTACAATGTCTATTTGTTATTTTTATGTTTAGCGCCATCTATTGTCATACCTCGTGACTAGGCTATGTATTTAGTTACTATTTAAATACATAGATGGCGCTACTAACAGCTTCAACGTATTCTCCGAATCAAATAATACCAAAATACAGATAAGATAACCTACCTTGATCTCTTCAAGAGCTTTTTCCGTGAACTTAGCTTCCGAAGATGTCAAACCGTTCTGTGGAAGAGACAAGAGACCCGTTAGTTTTTAATTAAGACTGTGCTTACTTATGGGCTAAATTCCTTGCACGCGGCGAGGCCGTATGTTAGCGACCCAGATTCATTGATCGATGAACAATACTGTTAGATTGATAATGCGTACTATAAAGTATAACGTGGACAATCAGAACATTACAGACTAGTTTTTTCCAAAGACTTCACCATGTACTACGCCATAACAATATACACAATACCGGAATAAATTAGGCTAGAATTGAGCGATCGAGTAGTTTTCTATGAGTTATAGGATCAGTTTTTTCAAACAATAAACACATTAAAAACACTTCAGAATCCTTTGAATGTTTTACGTAAACAGAGAGTTTTTGAAACAATAAGGGAAATGTTATTTTCAGCAGTGAATAGGCGAGGGCAAAAGTGAAACTTTGTAAAAGGGAAGCCATCTAAAAACATTTACCTTTTTTCTTTTACATAACAACGTTTTGGCTCATAAAATTCTTTGATTGCCTTCTTTAGAAAGGAAAGCAAAGAAAAATACAAAAATATGATTTAGATTCTTCGTTGTGAAAAAGTCAATGTCGAAATAATAAAAAAATAATAACTTAATAATCGAAAAGTCTCATTAGCTGAACATTTAATAACAGGAAAGGATCATTTAAAAACTTTGCAGAAGGAAATATTAGGTCGGTTAGCGGAACAAGTAACTAGCAAATAATTTTAGCCGTTCGCACTTTTTAGCCGTTCGCACTAAATGCTGCACGGCAGTGGTCCAGACAAATTCGGCAAGTTTTTCAGTAATAACAAAGATAGTGACCGATGGAAACACGATTTTAATTCAGTGTGTGAAAAAGAAACTAACGTGGTAACTGAAAAACTAATAATTAATATTATAAAGAGATAAAGTTCGTATTTTTGTTTTTGTGTTTTTTGTTTGTAGGAGGTAATCTCTGGAAGTACTGGTCCGATTGCTAAAATTTTTTCACCGATAGAAAGCTGCTTTATTCCTGAGTGACATAGGTTATATTTTATGTAGCTTGTAATTAATGTTATAAAGAAGTAAATAAGTAAAATATTTCAGTTAAGTATTCTCGACATGCTTAGTAATATAATTGTAACTTTCATTAAATACTAAATAATCAAATAAATGACGAAAATGTCAGCCGCATGCATAGAGATCGCTGGGCGAGCGTCGCCACACAGTGGGTCCCTACTGAAGTAAAATGCCGTCGAGGTCGGCCTAGAAAGAGGTGGCGGGATGATCTGGACGCGTACCGCGAGGACTGGTTTGAGACAGCGCAGGAGAAGAAAGTTTAGAAGGACTTGGGGGAGGCCTTTGCCCAGCAGTAGGACAGCAAGGGCAAGAAAAAAAAAATGACGAAAATTATAACACGTATACGGGCAGCAAAACTGCCCTTGCTTACCGACAGGCTTAGTCCAATTTATAGTCTTTTTTTTTTTGTGACAGTTAGGTGTCCCGATTTGAATACCAAAATCTCGATTATTTTCATATTTCATCCCGAATTTTTATTTACTGGACTAGGCAACACTAGATATTACCTACTGATAGTTATTTTGTTCGTTTCAAAACGCCGCAGCCGGATACATTTGAAATCCACTGTCAACATCTTACGACAAGTTATCAATTTCATTTTGTATTTTTGGTAAATCAATCATGACAGTTGATGGAAGATTTACTAACACTGATAAGGCTTTTAAAATCTTTGGGTTTACGCTGCTTTAGCAAGGTTTTCTCCCGCTCTGGGTGAAGGGATAGGGAGTGTCAGACTTTTACAGCCAAAAGGTGTTTTTTTTTTGAGTGGATAAAAATCATCCAGATGACATCACACGCCTTAGAGCGGGAGATAGTGTCAGACTCTTAGCGACTAAAAAACTCACCCCGTTCCTTTCGTCAAAATTCAAATTCAAAAATTTTTTTTTATTCAAAATTCAAAATCATTTATTTCAAATAGACCATTTGCAGGCACTTTTGAATAGTCAAATGTCGGTCAGTCCAAGAAAAGTGAAGCTAAATTGCACGTTCCAAAACGTAGGTCTCTATGGAGAAGAACGTGCAAGAAACTCCATGGACACTCTTTTTAAAATAATATTGAGTTACATAAATCTTGGTTACATATTTCTTGTCGCTTCTAATATGTGAGCACAATGTTGGTAGATACATAATAATAATAGTTTATTATTCTTTTTATTAAATGTAATTAAAAATAGAAACCGAATTAAGCCACTGGCAGCCAAGAGATGACCAGTCTCAACCGATGGCACCCGTTCACGGGCATGACACGTGCATCAGCCCCACTCAGCTCAACCATTTTAAAGGGAACCGAATGACCCTATAACACGTGCCACCACCAGCAAGACATTTGGGTGAGCATGACAAACTCTCAACTGCCATGCTCGTAATGTCAAACAAGTTGTAACCTAATAGAGATGCTCCATGGTGCTTCACATTCACAAAACTTGAAAAAAAGAAGAAAGTGCTTCTACATTATACAATGCTATTTAGTTTCCAATTAAAAAAAGTAATAAATTATCATAAGCTCTACTGAAATAAACAAATAAATAAAAAATACATTTCGAAAGCAAAAAATACAAAAAGGGGAATAGTATCTCTTCCAATATTTAGAAATATATTTATATATTTATAAAAAAAAAAAAACTAATTTGAAGGTAAAAGTGGCTGTAGTTGTGGAGCAGGACCAGCATTTAGCCAAGCATTTTTGTCAAGGAGATAATCTTCCAGTTTATAATATGCTTGTCTACATAGTGTGCGTTTAATGCATGTTTTAAATTTGGACTCATTTAGTTGTAGAATCTCAATTGGTATTTTATTATAAAATTTTACACAGTACCCCATGAAAGAGCTACGTACTTTAGCCAATCTGAATCGAGGTTGATCTAATTTGTTCCTATTCCTAGTATTAAAATTGTGCCTGTCACTTATCTTAGTAAAAAGATGAATATTTTTCCGAACATACATGATGTTTTCATAAATGTATTGACAAGGGACCGTCAGGATGTTTATTTCTTTAAATAGTTCCCTAAGGGAATCGCGTCTGCGAAGGTTATATATGGCTCTGATAGCTCTTTTCTGCAGTATAAAAATAGACTCTATGTCTGCAGCCCGTCCCCATAGCAAAATACCGTAAGACATAATACTATGAAAGTAGCTAAAATAGACTAGTCTCGCAGTATCTACATCAGTTAATTGGCGGATTTTTCTGACAGCATATGCTGCTGAACTAAGCCGTCCTGCCAGAGATGTTAAATGAGGATCCCATTGTAGCCTCGAGTCAAGCGTGATCCCTAGGAAAACCGTACTCTCGACGAACTCGATTTTCTCCTTGTTCAATACTATGTCAGAATAATTGCTTTTAACATTCGGTAACGCAAATCTTATGCACTTAGTTTTTTTTCCATTCAATACTAAATTATTAACAGTAAACCAGTTTTGGACTTGCTGTAGAGCATTATTTACGTCATCAAGGTTTGTAGAACGTCTATTGATTTTAAAAATTAACGACGTATCGTCAGCAAACAATACAATATGTGGTTGTTTTTTTAATAGATGCGGTAGATCATTTATATATACTAAAAAGAGGAAAGGACCCAATATTGAGCCTTGCGGTACACCCATTTTGACTTTCAAACCCGGAGAATTGACACCATTTATCTGAACTTGCTGTTGCCTGTCAATTAAGTAAGATTTTACCAAGCTAAGTGCAAGTTTACCTAGCCCATAATGTTCAAGCTTTAAAAGCAAGGTTTCGTGATTAACACAATCAAAAGCCTTTGAGAGGTCACAAAAAATCCCTATCGCATCTTGGGCTTCTTCCCACGCTGCAAATATATGTTTTAATAAAGTGACACCAGCGTCAGTCGTACAACGACCTTTGGTGAAACCATACTGCTGATCGTGAAAGATTTTATTGCTATTAAAATGGTAAAGCATTTGATTAAGCATAACTTTTTCAAACACTTTACTGAAAACCGGCAATACTGATACAGGTCTGTAATTATTAGTGTCCTTATGGTCACCTGATTTAAAAAGTGGTATAACCTTACTGTATTTCATTATATCTGGAAAGACGCCTTGGTCCACACACAAATTAAATATTAAAGCTAAGTATGGTGCTATAGTCTCAATTATTGATGTGCATACTTTAACAGACATTCCCCATAGGTCTTCAGTTAATTTGACTTTGATTTGCCGGAAAGCCTTTATGACTGTCATAGGGTTTATATGTTTGAATTGAAATTCAACCGGACAACCTGGCAAGTTTGCTTTTAATAGAGTAATTGAGGCTTCAGGGGAGGAATTTAGAGCTTCCGTTGTCCTAAGAGGTACATTGGTGAAATAATTCACAAACTCTTGGGCTACTTCTATGTTAGAGCTTTTGGGACCATGTGGAGTCTCTAATAAAAAATCCGTGCTGCGTACTTTGTTCCTACCAGTTTCACTATTAATTACTTTCCACACAGTCTTTATTCTATTGTCTGCGGATTTGATCTTGTTGCTAATGTACAGGGCCTTTGCTACCTTGCAAATCTTTCTGAAAAGTTTAGAATATTTATTTACATATTTATTGAAGGTTTCAGTATTGAAGAATGGCTTAAGGCCATATAGCTCATACAGTCTTTCCCTACTTATTCTAATACCTTTAGTCGCCCAGTCACTAAAAACAAACTTTGGGAATATATTTTTCGACTTCTTTTCAAAAGCTGTATTAAATTCATTTAGTACCAATGAAAAGAAGTTATCATAAAATTTATTGGCATCATTAATATCATGGCCTAGAACATTTAACTTATTTTGTAAGTTACTATTAAATTTAGTTAATTTGCCAATTGTAATTGGCCTGAATTGAATCTGAGTCTTTTCCAGGGCTGCTTGAGACATAAAAGTTACCGTTTGTCCACTATGATCAGACGGAAGATAATTTACTATAGCTTTATCTAGATAGTCACAATTGCAGAAAACATTATCAATACAAGTTGCAGAGGTTGGGGTTACTCTCGTTGGTTCTGTAAAAACGTTAGACAAATGAAATGATTTAAAAAGATTTAAAAATCTGCTGCTATTTAAATTATTTTCCAAAATATTAATATTAAAATCTCCACAAATAATTATGGATTTGTTACTATCTACAAGTTTGGCGAGAATATCTTCCATTGTTGATTCAAAAAGACTAAAGTTTTGAGGGTTCGGGGGTCTGTACACGCACACTATAATATGCTTATCTAGCTCAACACAAGACAGTTCTATGTAATGTTCCGTTGACAAATTAACTATATCATTACGTTGCTTAAATTTTAAGCTTTTTTTTATTAAGATCAGGGAACCACCACGCAATATAGATTTCCGATTAAAACAACTACCCACACTATAATTTTCATAACTGATGGTAACCTGGTAATCCTTCAACCAATGTTCGCTAATACATACTACATCGAACATTGATTTTTCTAATAACATTTCAATTTCCAATAATTTAGAAGAGATACCTTGAATATTTTGATGAAATAGTTTTAATTTGTGCTGCTGGGACCCTTTTTGCTGTTTAACTATTTGAGAGCAAGAAGATACCTTATTGATGGTTGGTATAACTATTATGTTACCGGTACCCTCTGTTGTCTTATGAACTAGTTTAAATGATCCGGAGTTTGCCCCAAATCTATATTATCACCTGGCATTGAGTTGCAACTAATTGTAGTTTCTACGCTAAATACAGGATTTTCTAAAGTGACACATGGGACCTCCTTCGTCGACTTTATAAAAATATTCGTAGCTATTGTGCTACGGTTAATATGGTTCACCACGTGATTATTAGTATTATTACTAATTATTGTGGGGTCAATTACGCAAGACTTCGACATACTACTTATGTCTGTGTTAATATAATAAGCCAATAGCTTAGCTATTGTGTTTCTATAACTAATGGGCAGATACGTTGTACCCCTGTTCGAATTTAAATGCTCAACAAAAATGTTGGTGTCCAAAAATATAAATTTGTCACTATGGTGACTAACTAAAAAGTTCATATGATTATTAAGCATATGAATATAATTGTTTTGTCTATATGACAATCGTTCAAAATATGGAAAAGCACACAATATTATTTTTTTACATTTTAATTTTAACATTTGAGTTACAAAATCAGTAATATCTTCCTTGTGTACCCTTAAACTATTACCTATAAGCACAGTTAAATTAGTATCATAGTCAGTCTTCTGTTTCGTTGCGTTTCATACAGGGGCCAAGGCTACCTTTCGGAAACAGACCCTTGGTCCCAGTAGGCTTCGACCCTGCTGGGCTTGACATCCCCCGCCCTTGGGCCGAGCGGGAAATTGTGTCAGACTCTTACTGACTAAAAGACCCACCCCGTTTCTTCTAGCCTTCTGACCGGGGCTCGAGCGCCCTTTCGGATAACCCTGGCCCCAGTAGGCTTCGACCCAGCTGGGTCCCTGCTGTTGCTGACAACTCCTTGAGGCGCGCGGGAACAGTGCGCGCCGTCGACGACTTGAGCTTGGTCCGGACAGTTACCGGACGGCCGGACAGTGAGCTACCCATTGCTTACTGTCCGCAAGCCCGCGCCTACGTTGGCCGGAAATCGGGATCAGAATCCCGGCGGCGGCGGCGATAACGCCGTTTCCTGATGCGTTCGGCCTCCTCCTTTGCGAGTATTACTGCTTCGCAGAAGTCGACGACCGCCTGCCACTCCTCCTCGCTCCGGACCATGGCCTCAACCAAGGCCCGGCGCGAGAGGTCTCCGCCGCCGATCGCCCCCACGAGGGCACGGCGATGCTCCGCCCAACCCTGCTGGGCCCCTACGGTTGCTGCCTGCAGTTACCGAACCGTCGGACTGCCTAAAGGGGTGACCGGACGGTTGCAAACTAGCGTTCCAACCAAGGTGACCTTGCTTTATGTGTTTGGGTTGTGTTGCGGCTACATGGATGTAAACCACCCGCCAACACGTTCGGTGGTTGGGAAAACGCGCCTCCCCACCAAGGGCATGGTTGGGACGTTGGTTTGCAACTGTCTCGTCACTAGTGTTGCCAGGTCCGTTTGTATAAAAATCGGGACAGATGGTGTAACAAATCGGGATTTATGGTTTTAGATCGGGACAAATATATATTTCTTAACAGAGACTTTTTTAGGTAGAAAATCATCCAATTACTTCTTCTGCTCAGGGGTGGAACGAGAGGGCGTGTCAAACTTACTGAGTAAAACTCAAGACTTCTTCAATCGTTCTTTGCATTCCAGGGTTTTTGATTTATCGGGACATTTAGCGTCCCGATCAGTTACAAATCGGGATGCGTCCCCAGACCCTTAAAATCGGGACAACCCTCGCAAATCGGGACGCCTGGCAACACTACTCGTCACCCCTTTAAACAGCCGTGTTCCTTCTGTTTCAGATAACAAAATATCAAAGAAAAAATAGGTTGGGGGGGTGGGTCAGAACCAAATACACATACACAAAAATTGCTTGAAAAGCGATCAAGCCGTTTCGGAGGAGTTCGATAATTAAACAAAGTGACACGGGATTTTTCTACAGATTTTTCGCACCCTGACATAGATTCTAAATTTACCATCGCGATAAAAAATCCCTATACTTCTGATAAGCTATCGGTAATACACAAATATCGTTATCACTAACTACATAACTTCAAAGAGTAAATATCTATTACATATGCCTTATCCAGCGATAATCTACATCCATGTACATATGTCCATAGCCACACATTTGTTTTTCGAGGAATATTCTTCGTAAGAATGTGGTATGACAAAATAAAGTAGCGAAATTCCGCTGAGGCGATGGTTAAGTATTTCATAAAAAGAAAATGGTATTGTATTTTTTTTTTATTATGGATAGACTGGCGTTTGAGCACTATCGGGATTACGCTTGATTCAAGGCTACAATGGGGTCCTCACTTAACTTCTCTTGCAGGGCGGCTTAGCTCAGCTGCATATGCTGTTAGAAAAATCCGCCAATTTACGGATGTTGATACCGCTAGACTAGTCTATTTTAGTTATTTTCATAGTGTCATGTCGTACGGTATCTTACTAAGGGGACGGGCTGCTGACATCGAGTCAATCTTTATATTACAGAAAAGAGCCATCCGAGCTGTTTACAATCTCCGCCGGTGCGATTCTTTAAGGGAACTGTTTAAAGATATTAACATAATGACAGTACCTTGTCAATATATCTATGAAAACATAATGTATGTTAGAAAAAATCTTCATCTTTTTAGCAAAAGAGGCGATAGACATAATTATGTTACAAGAAATAGGGATCAATTAGTTCAACCAGGTTTCAGACTGGCTAAAGTGGCCTCTTCTTTCATGGGGTACTGTTTGAAATGTTATAATAAAATACCTCCCCACATATTAGAACTCAATGAAACGAAATTTAAATCTTTTATTAAACGCACACTATGCAGACAAGCATATTATAAGTTGGAGGATTATATTCCAGATAAAAATGCTTGGCTCAATGCTGGTCCAGCTCCACTACCACTAGGGCGTACTAATTAGTTGATTAGTTGGAAACTAATGTTATTATTTTTTAATTTGAAAGACACAATTGCATTGTATAATGTAGAAGCACTTTTTCCAAGTTTGTGAATGTGAAGCACCATGGAGCATTTTTATTAGGTTACAACTTTTTTTTTTTGACATTACGAGCATGGCAATTGAGAGTTTGTCATGCTCACTCAAATGTCTCGCTGTTGGTGGCACGTGTTATTGGGTCGTTCAGTTCCCTTCAAAATGGTTGAGCTGAGTGGGGCTGACGCACGCGTCATGCTCGTGAACGGGTGCCGTCAGATGGGACTGGTCATCTCTTAGCTGCCAGTGGCTTAATTCAGTTTCTATCTTTTAATTATTTCACATTTTTATTTCACTATCGACATTGTGCTCACATGATAGAAGCAACAAGTAATATGTAACCAAGCATAATATGTAACACATATTATATGATTTAAAAGAGTGTCCATGGAGTTTCTTGCACGTTCTTCTCCATAGAGACCTACTCTTTGGAACGTGCAATTTAGCTTCACTTTTCTTGGACTGACCGACATTTGACTATTCAAAAGTGCCTGTAAATGGTCTATTTGAAATAAATGCTTTGATTTGATTTGATTGATTTGATTTGATTTGATTATCTCCCCTAATGGTAAGCAACGATGAAGCACGCTTTCCTATAAGTAACATATTCACTCTTGACTTAAAGACATCTAGGTTGTAGCTACCAGGAAACACACGAATCCGGGAATTGAACTCTTTAGCTGTGCACACAATGATCTTCTTCTTCTTCCTGCCCTTACCCCATATTAATTGGGGTCGGCGCAACACGTTTTCTTGTGCACACAATGATCGTGTTCCCAAAATGTTTCGTGCATATGGGTGGCATGTCCAATTGTTTACCAATACCAGTGGTGTATTAGGTACACGTTGTCCTTTTGGTCCATTATTAGACGTGGAGACTAATTAGCTAGAGTCCGTCTAATGAAAGCGTGACCTGAGAAAAGGAGGTTACAACCAAACATTTTGAATGTGGTATTATTGAAATAGTAGGAGAAAAAAGTTTTGATACTAGAGTATTTTTTCTATTTATAACAATTGTATAATAGTTAATCCTAGTCAAAAACATGTGTGTAGACTTAATTATTTGGAGGGTGTATGGTAAAGGTCAATAACACACAAAATGTTAGTTATTATCCCAAATTATTTTATTTTATCTGATCTCTCAAATGTCGCTATATGGCGTGGCTAGAAAGACCTCACGGCGTTCTTACCTTCCGCATGACGCAGGTCCTCACCGGACATGGTTCGTTCGGGAGGTACCTACACCAGATTCATGCAGAAGTGACGCCACTTTGCAGAATGCCCAGAGGACACGGTGGAGCACACAGTCGAGGTGCGCTCCGCTTGGGCGGATCATCGCCGTGCGCTCGTTGGTGCGATCGGTGGCGGAGACTATCGGTAGCTCCGAGCATCAGGCAACGGCGTTATCGCTGCCGATGGCGCCGGGATACTGATCCCGATTTCCGGCCACCGTAGGCACGGGCTTGCGGACAGTGAGCAATGGGTAGCTCGCTGTCCGACCGTCCGGTAACTGTCCGGACCAAGCCCAAGCCGTCAACGGCGCGCACTGTTCCCGCGCGCCTCAAGGAGTTGTCAGCAACAGCAGGGGCCCAGCCGGGTCGATGCCTACTGGCCAGGGTTATCCGAAAGGGCGCTCGAGCCTGGGTATGAAAGCTTGAAGGAACGGGATGGGTTTTTTAGTCAGTAAGAGTCTGACACTATCTCCCGCTCCGCCCAAGAGCGGGGGTTGTTATAGGATGATTTTATCAAATCGGAAAAAAAATGGCGCTATATAATATTCAAATAATATTCTTTATTTACCATTTGGTCTTCTGGCAAGAATACCAAGTGCACAACACCGCGATAGTCAAATAAAATGGTCAACATGATTTCAACTTCATCACGTCTCGCCAACACTAATGTGTTTCAAGGTTGTTGGGTTGGAATCAATTCGTTTTAGCATAGAGAAAATTCAGATCTTTTGGGATTAGTCAAGTGGGAACATGTTTTATACTCCAAAGATTGTTTCAAATGATAGGGATCGACTCGTGAGACACAAAAAGTTCAACAGCTCTCAAACTTGAACTAGGATTTCAGTCACTATTTCCTTCACTTTCGCAATTTTAACTTCAGTTGAAGATTTTGATGCTTTATCAGACAAAGTGAGGCAAATCTTTCATTACATCTCAACTGCTTTTGAACGCATTCTACCACTCACTAGCATGTGTTTTTGATTAAGTCGATTCACCTAAAGCCTTCTTTGTTTGATGTTTTTGTCCATTATGAAATTCGCAATATATGTCAGATTATCTAAAAATATAAGAAAAACAAATTATCATTATATCCTAAATATATCTAATAATATTAGTCGACAAGGATCAAGATTATAACGTCATACTAACTTAAAAATTCTGAAATTTTTAAGTTAGTATGACATTATAATTTTCATTGAAAACACCTTCTTTCTCTTCTTGTTTTTGTTTGAACTTATTAACCATAGCGTGTAGCAGTTTTCGCACGTTACTGTTTATTGTTTTTCCCATAATTAAGCAATTATTCTTGAAAAATAAATATCTGTTTACAAAACTGACAATTGCGACCATAGACTTTGACGCGATTTTTTTCGACAAAACGATGTTACCAATTTAATTTAAAAAAAAAAACTCCAGGTTACGCTTTCAGTAGACGAATTCTAATTTAATTTAAGCCGATATTCATAGACAAGGCAGATAACTTTTTTGCGCCAAAACAATAGACTCATTATGTAATGTATTGTTTCCGACGAAGCGCGATGCGTGGATGTAGAAAACTGCCTATTTCAATAGGTGATTAGGTATTACGAAACGAAACTGAAGCCTTATAAACGGTAACTCGACCACATCATCGCTTTAGATAATCGTCATTATTTCAATCGAAAGACGTCTACTGTTGGACATAGGCCTCCCCCAAATGTCGCCATAACGACCGACTCCCGCAACCCTCACTAGGTCATCGGTCCACCTTGTATGATGCCTTCCAACGCTGCGTCTTCCGGTACGTGTTCACCATTCCAGAACCTTAAGTACCTAGACCGTCTGTTCTGCGAGCAAAATGCCCTGCCCACTGCCACTTAAGTTTGGCGATTCTTTGGGCTGTCTGTAACCTTGGTCCTTCTGCGCTAAACTCTATTACAGTATTTACTACTTACTATAAAATAAACTTAACCGTAACGTCCGTAACCTATTATGTAATAAAGGTCAAACGCTAGCCTATCAATATTAAGAAAAAAGTCCTGACTCACTATCCGACTCATCAACGCCCAGCCCAAACTCTTGGACCTTGAACGCTAAAATGTTGCATAGACGTGCCTCTTATGATGTACTCAAAGAATAAGAAAGGTTTTTTTTTATTATTCACCTCCTAAATGGATAAAACGAGGATCTAAAGTTTTTATAGAAAAATACTTTCACATGGCAAAGTATCTGGTAGCAATTAGTACATAAATATTAGTGTTTGGAGTCAGTGCCGTAACTAGCCCTTTATACGCCCGGTGCGAGCCTCTATAATTACGCCCCTAGGAAAAAGTATCTACAACAGTTACAACACAAACAAAAAGGACTAGATATAAAATGTTTGCGCCCCTCTCGGGACTGCGCCCTGTGCCTGGGCACCGCTGGCACCGCCCTAGTTACGGCACTGTTTTGAGTTCAGCAAAAACAAATCTATCATAAATCAAATCAAAACCAAATATTTTATTTCACATAGACCTACGTTCCTTTTCTTGAACTGCCTCGAACCAGTCGAAAAGGATTCCTGGAAGAAGTTGGGGAGGCCTTTGCCCAGCAGTGGGACAGTATAAAAAAAGACCTACGTTATGTACATGCACTTATAGAACGTCAAAAACTAATTCAACTGTTCCGAATGGCCGTTTCTTATGGAGAAGAACCGGCAATAACCATCACGGTTATGCCTTCACCCTGCAAGGGCTGATGGATTGTTCAAAGGAGTATAGGTTCGAATCTTGAACGCTTGGCGTCAGAGTGGGGATCGCTTTGCGCATTCCATACATTGGCGAACCAATAGTCTTCGTTGTTAGATACATGCAGCAAGAGCAGGGAACGAATCACGAGTGACGTCTATGACACGATGGCGCGGCGAGCTAATCACTGACACTCCCCGGCCCCGCGTCTCACTTCGTTCCACTAAAGAGGCCGAATATTTGACTTCTGCGCGAGTCAGCGCTCAAGATCCGTTCCGGTATCTATAACCGTGGTCCTGGATCGCAAAGGATAATTGAAGGGACACAGGTGGGTTTTAGTCAGCAACAGTCGACACTTCTTCTCGCTCTACTTAGAAACGGGAAAGTTTACAGATGAAGAAAATTAATAATCAAAAGCTACAGTGAACATTTTTTCAGCAAGCACAGCATGCTTAAACCAGACTGAAGAAGCTTCCACGCGCGCCTCAGAGTTGCCAGCAAACCGTAGGAGCCCGAAACGGTTGAAGCCAGTTGCCAGAAAACCGTAGGGGCTCAAAACGGTTGAAGCCAGTTGCCAGCAAACCGTAGGAGCCCGAAACGGTTGAAGCCAGTTGCCAGAAAACCGTAGGGGCTCAAAACGGTTGAAGCCAGTTGCCAGCAAACCGTAGGAGCCCGAAACGGTTGAAGCCAGTTGCCAGAAAACCGTAGGGGCCCAAAACGGTTGAAGCCAGTTGCCAGCAATCCGTAGGAGCCCGAAACGGTTGAAGCCAGTTGCCAGAAAACCGTAGGGGCCCAAAACGGTTGAAGCCAATTGCCAGCAATCCGTAGGAGCCTAAAACGGTTGAAGCCTACTGGGGCAAAGGGTCTGCTTCTGAAAGGGCGGCCCCAGCAAGCCAACGAAGTAACAGGAGTGGGTTTTTAGTCAAAAAAAATCTTATACTATTGCCCGCTCCGCCCAAGAACGCGGAGATGTCATTGGATGATTTTCCCGCCAACAAAAAAAAAGACTGAAGAGACTCTGATTAGACACATCTCAACATAAATATCATTTTAGCCAAAAGACGTTCACTGATAGACGTATTATTATGCCTCCCCCAAGTGTAGCCACAATGACCTATTCAATGCGTCTCGCATTCTTCGGATTCCCGTAACTCTCACCAGGTCATCAGTCCACCATGTAGGAGGTCTTCCAACGCTGCGTCTTCCGGTACGGCTCACACACCTATTATTAATAAAAGCTAGAAGAATCTTCATGACCTTGCAATTTTTGGCGGTCTACAAAACAGTTTAAGTACGGCCACGGACGATTAACTTAAAAATCTTCAGATTATTACCGTTCCAAAAATGGCTATACAACTTTAAACAAAATGATATCACGGCATTCAATCTACCAGTAAGTATCATTGCTCCCATTTTAATCTAGTATTTTTAGGATTCCGTTTCCGAAGGTTAACGGGATCTGTTACTAAGCTTTTGCTGTTCATCTGTCCGTCTGTCTGTCAGCGGGTTGTATCTCATAAACCTTAAGAGGTAGAGAGTTGAAAATTTCACAAGTTGTATATTTTTTTGCCGCTACAAAAACAAATAAGATTACAATAAAATTAAAATTAAAAGCGGATCCCATACAACTCAACGGTTTTTGATCGATTTTTCCTGCTGCGGTCTTCCCGTCCGATTATAATTTAGGTGTATTCAAGGCTAGATTGAATAGGCTCATAATAAACTAGTGCGTCACAGTGTTAACGATTGCATCACTACTTACCATCAGGTGGGACCGCAATCAAACACTAGTTTATATATTACTAGCTTTTGCCCGTGGCTTAGCCCGCTTACATATAATATAGCCTACGTTACTCAGGAGCAAAGCTGCTTTCTATCATTGAAAAAGATTTAGAAATCGGACAAGAACTTTCAGAGATTACCTCCTGCAAACAAAAATGCAAACTTTACCTATTTAAAATTTGAATGTAGAAAAAAGTACGGAATCCTTCGTGTGCGAGTCCGACTCGCACTTGGCCAGATTTTTTGTATCGCCGATTTAATACAGATATCTACCACAAATACCGAAGCCATAATGACCAATGTAAAGCATTATTTAAGGTTATTGAACTGAAAGACGACACCGGCCCGATTCCAACATATTTGGAGAGCAGCCAAGACGTTTTGGAAATGGCAAGTCCAGTCTGGACAGACTGGATTTTAACCTATATTGTGTGCTGAAGTTTTAGTTTGTTAGACACATATTTGCGTCTGCTTCTTTTTTTCATTCTGAAAATTAGACTACTACGGAATACTTCGCGCGTTTGACATTAAAATTTCATGCTTTTTTTTCCTGGGCGGAGCGGGAGATAGTGTCAGACTCTTACTGACTAAAAAACCCATCCCGTTCCTTCAAGCCTTCATACCGGGGCTCGAGCGCCCTTTCGGATAACCCTGGCCCCAGTAGGCTTCGACCCGGCTGGGCCTCTGCTGTTGCTGACAACTCCTTGAGGCGCGCGGGAACAGCGCGCGCCGTCGACGACTTGGGCTTGGTCCGGACAGTTACCGAAAGGCCGGACAGCGAGGTACCCATTGCTCACTGTCCGCAAGCCCGCGCCTACGGTGGCTGGAAATCGGGATCGGAATCCCGGCGGCGGCGAGAGCGCCGTTGCTTGATGCGGTCGGCCTCCTCCTTAGCGAGCATTACTGCTTCATAGCTAAGACAGACCAATGGTTGTCGGGTCAACTAGTGATTTTATGAATTAAGTACAATTTTGTACAAGCGACCGATGGATGCGGGACGCACAGGATCGTGACACTTGGGGGAGTCCTATGTCTAACAGTGGACGTCTATCGGCTGAAATGATGATAATAATGTCAGAAGTGCTCATATTAAACTCTGGTCCTCAAGGAAAGATTTAATTGATGTTATAGCTATCAGAGCAAGTGTTTACCTTCAAGTGACGAAGGGGCCGGTAGACAGTTAGTACAGGATACGGTTAAGAACGACCTTCACCGGTTTGTTTAATGGATGAAACCTATTTTATGATAAATTTAGTATATTAAATAATATAACGCGGGTGGGTTGCCTGAGAAATTCCTGGCCAAACAATTTTTTTTTTTTTTTTTTTGTAAAATTCACCGGTGTGTTTAACTAATAAATTTAATACTAACCGAAAGAGTGCAGCCTTTAGAACATAAAAATGTTGGGTTGCCTATTTGTTTCCTGGCATAGCTATGGGTTGCCAGGTATAAACAGGTTGTTTTTTAATAAATAGGTGTGTGTGTGTTTTTTTTTTGTATACAACAAATTCTATATCAAAATAAACGCTGTTTCATTACGAATACGATGTTATAGTGTTGTCTGCTAAAAAATCTGGCATGGATAACGGTTGTGCATTTTTCTAAAAATAAAATAAATTTTCAATTTTTAATTATAATAGTCTGGCCAGGAATTTCTTAGGCAACCCACCCGCGTTATATTATTTAGTACACTAAATTTATAATAAAATACGTTTCATCCACTAAACAGACCGGTGAAGGTCGTTCTTAATCGGATCTAGACTAAGTTCCATATTTTAGCTAATGGTTTTGTTTTGGTTGTGTGATTTTGTTCTCAGAAGCTTCACGAGGATGCCATTGCGAATGAGATTGTATTTAGAGGCAGAAGATGGGGAATATTTTCTTTACGTCACGCACATCAATGAGTACTTCTTACATTTAATTATGTGCAGAATGACCAACATAGATGAAATTTTTGGCAGTCTGAGAATATTTTCTCATCAAAATTGCACAAACAAAATATATTCTTCAAAGCAGTATATTTATAAAACCACGAGTGGTCCCCTTGAATTGTTGAACTGTATTTTTCACAGTTTTCCACTGACTTCGTAAAGGCGAAGAACAGTAAGTACATTTTTTTTTTTAAGTTCCCTGTGATGTTGAGAACTGTGTTGATTGCTTTAAGTGAAAGAATTGTCACAATCGGAATAGAGATTAGATTAATTATCTTTCTCAAAATAAAAATTAAAAAAAAACTTCTTACTATATACTAGCTTCTGTCAGCGGCTTCACCCGGAAGAAATTAATTAAATGTCCCCAGGGAACACACTCTAGCGATAAAAAATATCCTTTTCCAGGACATGGACAACCCGTGTGGCAAATTTCATCCAAATCCCTTCAGTAGTTTCAAGCATGAAAAAGTAATAAGCATATTCACACATACAAAGTATCGACTTTATAATATTAGTGTTCTAGAGTGATGTAAAAGTCTGGATGTTTGGCACAGTCAAATCGTTCCAGGTCTGCGAGATTGCTAGGAAGACTTACCGAGGCCCTGGACCTTAAAGGTTAACTGAAGGAACAGCTGGGTTTTAGTCAGTAAAAGTCTGACACTCACAATAGGGTAGTTTCCAGGATTCAGAGGAAATTTTATTTAGTCCGTATTTTAGATTTTTAAAAAAATATTGGCCAAGTATTTTTTCTTTTTTCGATTAAACAAAAAATAACAAAGATATAGCCCATTAAAGTTACGTGTGACGTCACCCCGTGCGAAAAATGCAGCACGGCGCGGCGTGACGTTACACGTAACTTTAATGGGCTATATCTTTGTAATTTTTGGTTTAATTTACAAATAAAAAAATACGTGTCCCTTATTTTTGAATAATCTAAAAGGCGGACTAATCACATTTTTTACGGCAACTAGCCTATTGCTGCCGTAGCTAGAAAAAAAATCTATTTCATCATATCCAACCCTCAAAAAAACCAGCCAATTCCGACTCGAACTTGCGCACGTTGGGTTCCCTAAAATTATCTTTAAATAGGTAAGGTACAACATTAGACTCATATAACTACTCGTAGTATTATTAACATCGAGCAATGAACGGGAAAAAATATTTAATTCTGTTTTTAGTATTTGTTGTTACAGCGCCAACAGAAAAACCTGTGAAGATATCAACTGTCTAGCAATCACTGTTCATGAGATACGACCTGGAGACAGACAGATGGACAGCGAAGTCTTAGTAATAGGGTCTCGTTTTTACCGTTTAGGTACAGAACCCTAAAAATAAGGCCGCTCGTAAAAGAAAAAGGAATTAAAAATTTCTTTGTTTATTTTTTTTTTAATTTAAACTGTCAAAACCTCTAAAAAAAGACTATTAACGGTCTTCCTTCGTTATAGTTCTTAGCTACCGGGCTTTACGACAACCATGACCAACACTAGATTAGCAACGGAATCGGCGGAATCGATCCGTGCCGGATTTTATTAAGTTCCACTGCGTTTAAGAACTCCCTAAACTGTATCGTTGCAGATATTATCTTGGAATTCGAGTAAATCTTGTCTATTAACCTTTTGAATGTCTTAAGTTACACAGTTCGACATAAGCAATTGTCTTTCTATTGTGTCTCTAATTACGGCATTCAAAGAGTTAAGAACTAACTTTTGTCAGATTCATTCGTATCGAAGTCGATAAGTAACCCTCGAGTAATTATTATCATCATCATCATTTCAGCCCAAAGTGGTCTACTGTTGGGTTCCCACAAGTACCGCCACAATGAACGGCATCCTTCATCTATTCTAGGTATATAATAGTTCCTATACCTGTAAGTCGGAAATCATCTAATAACTCCTCCCGTCCTGTGTGGAGCGACAGGGAGTGTCAAACTATGTGCCTTCAGTTGACCTTTGAGTTCTAGGCCTTTATCTATGGTAGCCCTAGAAGGCAAAAGCAAAATAAAGAAAGAAAATAATAAAAGGAAAAAAGAAAAGAAAGAATGAAAACAGAAAAGAAAGCAAAGAAAGAAAAGACGGAGAAGAAAGAAAAAAGAAAGAATGAAAACAGAAAAGAAAGCAAAGAAAGAAAAGACGGAGAAGAAAGAAAAAGGAAAGAAAGAAAAAAGAAAGAAAGAAAAAAGAAAGAAAAGAAAGAGTATCTTTCAATCTTTCCCGCTGGGCAGGTATCAGCCCTTCTGGGTCCCTTCGGATTGTTTTTGAAAATAGCTTTTTAAAAGAAAGGTTTCTTCTGGACTCAAGAAGTTGCTGATATCAACATAAGCATTTAATACCATACTATAATTTGCCCACGGCTTCGCTAACGTGTATAAAATATAATTTATGTCACTCGGAAGTAATGCAGCTATCAATGACAATTTAGCAATCGGACCAGTACTTTCAGAGAATTACCTTTTACCAACAAAAAAACAAACTTTACCTCTTTATAATATTAGTGAAGATCTAGGTACATAGATTAGTGTAGATTTCTTTCAGTACACTTCAGCTGCATGTCTGAAGGTCAAAGCCAACCCATCTTGTATTTATTACCCACTAGCTTTTGCCCGCGACTTCGTTCGCGTGGAATAGTGACTTCCGGCAGATAGTACTGAATTGATGCCGACTCTTGACCAATAGATGGCGCTGTATGTCCAGAATAAATTTTATTTTTTATTTTATTGTTTGTAATAAAAACTATCCTATGTCCTTTCTCAAGTTCCAAACTATGTCTGTACCAAATTTCACACAAATCGGTCCAGTAGTTTAGGCGTGAAGCAAAGACAGACAGACACAGTTACTTTCGCATTTATAATATTAGTTTGGATTGGATTGACGTTGAGTCATTCACTCAAGCCGGTAGTATCGATTTTAGTGAATAATTGAAGAAAAAGTAATTGTATGCGGCTAAGGGCATGGTGTATCACGGTTTTCATGGTCAAAGCAACTATTTTAAGTTTATGGAAATGAAATTTATGCGCCTTGTCTCTTTTTACCCGACTGCGGCAAAGCCAAAGGCAGGGTTATGATTTCTGGAATCCATTCAGTTACTGATTCTGAACAAACTATATTCGAGTTTTGCATAAACTAAAGATAATGTAGTATATAAGGACATTGTCTATCTGAATTTTTACAACCCAGTAAGTGAGTAAGCTGATCGAAATAACAACAAATCAAATAACTTCACGGATATTGGCAACAGATAACTTTCAGAAACAAGTGGTCGTGGTAGTACTATACTCTGTCCAAAATGACATTAGAAATTTATGAAAGCTTTTTATTAGTCTTCGTTTAACCGATTTTGACTTTTATTACGTTGGTAGCATGACAAATGGCGGCTGCAGCAAATAGATGGTATTGTAACCATTTTTTGCTTTTAATGCCATCCTTATGCCCACGAAAAAGAAGTTAAAATCAGTTGAACAGACAGTAAAAAAGGTTTGTTTAAATTTCTAATCTTAACGCGAACAGGATATAGACGGTAGTTAAAACGACATTCAATAGTTGAAATGCCAAAGTTTAACAGAGCTATTGAACCCGAGAGAAAGGACGAGTTGCAATCGACGTATTGAGAAAACGGACAGAACGAGAGGCTGCAACAGTTATTGGTTTAACTAAGATTTTATTACTCGATTGGAGTTTTAGGGTGCTTTTCCATCAGAGATGTGCTATGTTACGTTGCTATGGATGCGTTTGATATCCACCAATCATATTCATTGGTGCATATAGCTTAGCTCTGGTGGAAACGGATAGGACTAAGATATGTTTTTTTTTTTTTTATAGAAGTATGCGTGCTATTGATGCGTACTATTGATGCGTGCTATGGAACCCAACTATCGATACATCGTATAGCTCCAGCTGCGCATCTTCCTCGAGCAATTACTTTGCGGCGGTACAGATGTGCCGCTATGCTATATGCTATGCAGATAAGTGTAGATTATCTACATAATAAGGAATCAGATTACCAAAAAAGCTTATTTACTGATTGAATATATATACACCGTTAAATTTTAATCGTTTTAATCCCGTGGAGGGTCGAACCTGTACATGAAACACTATTTGTAAGGATAAAATTTAAAAAATAAAGTACCTTTTATTCAAAACTCGTATTAATTTATGCATGTAGGAAATTATTATTTTTAAGAAAACGTCAGCTGAGCGAGTTCAATGACCTGTAGTTAATAGTTGGCGTTGCGTACAAACTACCTACAGGTCATTGAATTCGCTCAGCTGACGTTTTCTTAAAGAAATTAATTTCGTAGATGCGTAAATTAATACGAGTTTTGAAAAAAGGTACTTTATTTGTTAATTTTATCTCTCCACGGGATTAAAACGATTAAAATTTCGTGGTGCATATTTGGATGACTGTGTAAGTTGGCCAAAAAATGAATTTTTGCAGCAATCGTACCTACTTGAGATACGAGTATTTTCAGAAGACCACTTTATATAGTTATAAAAAAAATGAATCGCAAAATGTGTTGGTAAGCGCATAACTCAACAACGCCTGGACCGATTTCGCTAATTTTTTTTTTGTTGTGTTCGTTATTATGACGAGAAGGTTCTTATGGAAAAAAATGAAAATTAGGGTAGTGTAGGGTAGAGTAGGGTAGAGTAGGGTAGAGTAGGGTAGAGTAGGGTAGAGTAGGGTAGAGTAGGGTAGAGTAGAGTAGAGTAGGGTAGGGTAGGGTAGGGTAGGGTAGAGTAGGGTAGAGTACAGTAGAGTAGGGTAGAGTACAGTAGAGTAGGGTAGAGTAGGGTAGGGTAGAGTAGGGTATAGTAGGCTGAAGTAGGGAAGAGCGGGAGCGAAGCCGCGCGGACAAAAGCTAGTATAGTTATAAAATTCTAGCCATACTTACATCATTCCTCTCGAGGACCATGGCCCTTACTCGCGAGTACATGGCGTCCTCGCGCATGCGTGCCGCGTCCCTAATCTCACGCACCAAGTCGGTCAGGAAGCCAGGGGCGTACTGCCCTGCCAGGTACACTGTAAGGAGAAAAGGCGGTATTAGTGTGCAGTTTCCGATGAGATTTCTTACCGGCAAAAATACGGAATTCCGGAGTTCGTCGACCACATCATCACTTACCATCAGGTGAGATAATGATCAAGCGCGGACTTATCAATAATTACTTACACAAAAAACTTAAGTTTTAACCTATATTATCTTTTTCAAGGGCTCGGAGTTTCCTTGCGTGATCGAATCAGAAATGCGGATATCCGCAAGAGAACCGAGTTTACCGACATAGCAGGAAGAATCGCCAAACTTAAGTGGCAATGGGCATGGGACATTGCTCGCAGAATAGATGGCCGTTGGGGCCGAAAGGTTCTGGAATGGCGACCACGTACTGGAAGACGTAGCCTTGGAAGGCCTCCTACAAGGTGGACCGATAACCTGGTAAGGGCTGCGGGAATCCGATGGATGCGGGACGCACAGGACCGTTCATTGTGACGACACTTGGGGGAGGTCTGTGTGCAACAGTGGACGTCTTTCGGCTGAAATGATGATGATGATAATTAAAACCATGAAGGCAGCAAGTTTGAAGCGCCGCGTCGTAGAACATGATTTAGTTAGGTATGTCCCATGGTTTGGGTACCAAAATTCCAAAGATGGTACATAGTTTACATGTATCTTTAGTTGTTGTTAGACTTAAATCCTTTCCTGGGCTATACCTATATTCTGCAATATTGTTACCTATATTATTTTACTGTCTTTAACTCTTTAGCCTTTGCCGTCCTATTCCCTTGGTTCGTGTGTTTGCGGCTGGGAACTCGCTCTCATTTAGCTCTTCAATCCTCATCATAGGTGACAGAAAAGCTGATGAGACCGAGCATTTGGTCATGGATGTGCAACCCTGCAGGAATGAACGCAAGAGAGTTTGTCGGATATATCCGACAAAACTGAAGCTCTTGTCTAGTTCCCAATCGATGCCTAAGTTAAAATTTTACGAAACGTAACTAAGCACAGTAATAAAAAACTAACGGGCGTTCTACTAAATACCGACGACCGAAATTCTTTCAGTCTAGCTTAATGGGGTTTCAGTACTTTTACAAGGACATAATGGGTAGCTCACAGACGGAGTACGTTATGTCAATGTTACTGTAGCACGCAATGATTGCCTCCATGCGCGAAAAATGCTGTTACAATATCCGACGATTTGCGAAATTGAAGAAATACAAAAATTCAGTATGGATAGCATCATCCTGCGCTCCAAAACAGGAATAAATTATAGATCTACTAGCTTTTTCCCGCGCGGCTTCGCTCCCGCTCTTCCCCACTCCACCCTACTATACCCTACTCTACCTTACTCTACCCTACCCTACTCTACCTTACTCTACCCTACCCTACTCTACCTTACTCTACCCTACACTACCCAAATTTTCATTTTTTTTTTCCATAAGAATCTTCTCCTGACAATAACAAACACAACAAAAAAAGAATTACCGAAATCGGTCCAGCCGTTCACGCGTGATGGCGTGACTAAGGGAAATAGGGATTCATTTTTATATATATATAGATGTGGGCAAAAATAGTGGCAGGCTTAAATGGGACTGGGTGGATCATGTCAATATATGTTATAACCTGGTAAACCGAGACCGGTCAAGTTATTTTTATTGAATACAGCTGTTTTGTTTACAACTGCAGAGCTGTTGCGCTTTCCGTTCCAGGTCCATGGGTGGGTTTTAGTCTATAAAAGACTGATATACCTTCTAGCTTCATACAGAATGAAAGTAGTTAATGATTTCGCACCGAAACGCAAAATAAATAATTTAACTAAAATGTACTAGAGACTATCGTCTGCATTTTTCCGTTAAGCATAACCAACAATGAACAACAAACCGTTTGATTTCCATGAATGAACCAGATGAGCTCTCATTTACATCGATGCCACCCAAATATAACCAAAATTACACAGAACCAATTTCCAAAATAAATAAAGTTACCGCATCAAATCTAAATTACAGGTAAACCTATATCCCGCAAATGCAAAAGAAGATCTAACAAAACAGCAAGCTATCTTGGGTCACGTAACGCACGCGATTTCGCCGCACTACGCCGGCGGCACAGTAAAATGAAAACAGTAGCTCAACAAGGCTAATTAACAGGAACTTCTGCAATCCCAGAGGCATATTTACGAACGTCACCAACCTTGAGATACAGCAGGCCTGATTATTAGACTACACCGCGGGCTCCCATGGTACTTAGACCAAAGGCACGAGCTCTTAACGCGACCCATTTGTTAATCTAAACTGAACTGTTAAAGAAATGGAGCTATGGAGCGAGAAAGAGGGATGGAGATATTTATATCTCCATCCCTCTTTCTCGCTTGCACGCTTGCTATTTTGACACGTCCATGGTAAGGCCCTTGAAACCAGCCTTTATCACAAGGCCGCTAAGCACTGCTTGGCGGCGGAAACCAAACTGGTGCAGATCGTAAGAGGTCCAAATTGCCAAAATGAGATCTACCAGAGAGATTTTCGTAGTCATTCTCACATTCATTTTTACATTCATTGCAGCGCCGCCTATCTTCTCTTTACGATGTACATAGTCCCCCATCCTTCTTGTTGTTCTACTGTTTACAGAATGAACTGTTTCAATTATTCGTTTTTGCTTCTGTCTCATCTACGTCAGACACGAACAGGTTGAATACTTCGTTGATTGACGTTTAATATTCAACGCGAGCTATCGGAGTGTGTGAAGAAAACACATTTGGTTGATGGCCAATGTCCAATATTGGCATTGGATTCCAAGATGCTTCGGTGAATGAGCAATGAAAGTTGGCCGTAGATCTGTGGCCAATAGGAAATAGAGCTATTGCGTATTGATTTGCATATGTTTCAACGTTTTCCAACTTTCACGATTTGTAGATGCAGTTTTAAGGAATGTAATCACTACCTGGTGGAAATCGACCGAAATGCAACGTTTTTATAGACCAATTTTTTTTACCAGACTAAAAAAATACCAACTTTTGCTACGCCCATATGACTCATAGCTGTAACACCCTCAACGTTCGCAGGAACACGATAACTTCAAGCAAAGATTGTAAAGATAATAACCCATGCAAATATGGAGCATGACTCTTTGGGAGCGGTCGAAGGCAGGTCAACTGAGTCGTCGAGAACAAAATACTTCACACGCTGAAAACAATGTGCCCCGTCTGTCATGTGAATATTTACATAAAGCGCATTTCGCAGGCAGAGTGTCGTAGAAACATTAACCTTGATACATCGCTGAACCATCACACGTGTCCTTTTAAATGGTTGTCTACTTACTGATGCAAGCGTCACATTTAAACCTTTATCAAATTAGAACCTATTCTTGGAGCTATACGCCTGTCATAAGTCATAGGCAAATTTATTCTTCCATGTCTGTTCTTGTTATAATATGTCATATTTCTGACCAAATTCAGCATTTAAGAATCTCAGAACATGCCGTATTTTTGTCAAAAATTACTTAAATTCAAACGCCTTGATGACGACATAGAAATTCTAATCCGTCTGACGATTTACGATGTCTACAAAGCAGAAAACGCACTGCTATTTAATTTAGACATGATTCCAAGCCTAGCATACAAATGTAGTCATGGCCTTAGTATTTTTGCGCGCACAATGCCAAATAAAATGTGGCACATTCTTAATTTTGCAATTTTGGCCGAGTGACAATACCGTACCGGTTGTTCTTGACGCTAAAATAAAAGTTATATGCGCCAAAACGTGCAGAAAAGTATTGAGTTAAAATCTAGTTTTCAAAAACTACAAACTTCGAAGACAAAAAGACTTTTATCAATACATACAGGGCGCGCGTTGAGGCCAGTGTTGAAGCAATGCGAACATTTTAAGCTACGATAATATGCTAAGTATAATAGTTAAATTAAATGTGAAAGATAGACAAAACAAAGTCATTAGTGCAGCATAACTAACTAGACTAGACGTAATATGGTTTCTTCAGATTGACGAACAACATAATCTGGTACGCAAAAATTACGCAATGCCAACAGGTTTAATTTTGACAGTCAATTTTGTATGAACATCGAAAAGATCATAATTATTTCAGCCGAAAAACAAGGGCTGCAAAAGTCTCCACATCGACTGGCCCATCGAATACCTGTGACCACCACTGGGTCCTCGGTTCACCTAGTGGGAGTCCTATCAACTAACTCTGTCTTTCATCACGCAGTCCCGCTTTTGGACCCTTGGGACCCATCGGGATAGAATCAAAGCATTTTTTTCACTTTTGAAACGTCAAGAAATCAGTTAGAACAATAATATTAATTGCACTTTCCAAAGCGGAGATCTCTATGGAAAAGAATGTGCAAGAAACTCTATGGACATTCTTTTCAATCTAACTTACCCCGAGAAGAAATACCGAAACAAAATCAACCCCCTTAGCCAAGTTACAATCGATTCGTGTCGAATTCCGTTCTCCAATCGGTAACGCCTCGGTATCAGCGATTGTAGAAAACGATAAGTTAGTAGCCATGTTGACGCGCCGAGTCGGCCGCTCGTTCTACAATATAGCGTTTGTATAACAAAGGACGTAGCGTTGAACATGTAGAAACGATAACATTTCATTCTATCATTTTGAACAATGTGAACTTGGCTACGAATTTTCTATTCGTTTGTTCTGATCACGTACATTTGATTCGTTTTCGACTAGCGTTAACTATTACAGATAATCAACTTGGCTAGGGGTACAGGGGTCAAAGTCTTTAAAGTCCGTACAGCAAACAAGTAATGATCATATCATCATGAGAACCATGCAGATAGAAATCTGTCTGTGGAAGAAAGAACCACACAGTTCTGAGTGCAATACATTACGAGTACGTCTAAAGTTTTAATATTAGTGCTTAGTTCAAATTCATTGTTGACGAATCTTAAACAAATTTAGTCCAGTGCTCATCAGCCGCATAGCGGATAACTGTGAAAGTTTAATTTGTCGGGGAGCAAAGTTTATCAACATATTCAAATAACAAACGATACGTAGTCACAATAAGTTCTTTATTAAATTGAATGATATTAAACATACAATTATGAGACTTAATGTTAGAAGTCATGGATTACAAGGTTCACTTTGGAAAGTGAAGGGTGTGAAAGCGTGAATCCAGCAGATGACAAATGGAAGTAGCAGATACACCGATGAAGAAGTGAGGCGAGAGGAATCCACGAAGGTTCCTCCAATTAAGGAGGACTAAAAAAGCCGACGTAGGTGATATGCAGTTTGTGGGCGTGGGTGATGGTTCTTCAAAACTAGGTCAACACGAAGTACCTTATGGGTCTTGATTTCCTAGCGAGAGTTATAATATAAGCCTAAACGGACCATAAAAGGCATTATCTTTAGATTACGATGACTTAGAAGTTTGATTTTTCCACTGCTGTTTAGAGTAGCAGACCTAAGTATTTGTTATTAATATCAGCCTTATACTACCACGCGTCCCTGGGAAAAATGGTCTTGACAGATGGACAACAAGGTGATCCTATACGCGTCCGATTTTTGCTGACTTAGGTACGGAACCACCATGGATATTCTTAAATGGAACATCAGGCTTTGCTCCGCAAGGCAAAGTAGGAACATAGGAGTGGGTTTTAGATAGGAAAAGTCTGACACGCCCTTTCGCTCCGCCATACCTCACGCGTGCGCCTCCTCCTTAGCTAGCATTACTGCTTCGCAGAAGGAGGCGACGCCTGCCATACCTCCACGCTTCGGACTTTGGACCATGGCCTGTACCAAGGGCCAGCGCAAGAGATCGTTGTCACCAGTCGCCCCAACGAGGACACAGCTAGAGAAGTCATTGGCATTTCGCACTAAAAATTCTAGCCAAAACAAAGATGTTTGACTTGTTTAATACCAGTTTTTCAATAACAAATTCTATATAACTACGCATCAATTTCTGATAAACTTTATAGGTAATGCAATATCTTAACAAAACCTATGCATAATTCATGAACTAGTAGTATTTGTACCCTGCTGCGCCTGGACAAGGTCGAGTGATGACGTCTACATCTTTATCAGCTGACACACGACGCTAACATTTAGATTATTGGATCGAAGGCGCGATACGAGTGTAAGTGGGACGATCTATCTACAATGTCGTGACAATCATCGTCAGATAATCTGCAGAATTCATGAAATGGAAGGGTGTTGGAATTCAGAAGCCGATGAATTGGAAGTGATAATTTCTGTAGACTATCACTATCAGATCGCCAGAAATCATGAAATGGAAGGGTGTAGGAATTAATAAGTCGATGAATTTATTGGAGGTGATCCTTACACATTTTGTTTTTGTTGAAATTTTGGAGCAAAATATCGCAATGATTTCGTAAAATTTACACACATGGACTTGATAATGATGATATTATGAGAATCCAAATAGTCTCGTCAAAACGGTGTTGTTTTGGGGACACTCATTCACACTACTACTTATTTACAACGTCGATCATTCACGCTCTGCCTTGGTTGAGGCCATGGTCCGGAGCGAGGAGGAGTGGCAGGCGGTCGCCGACTTCTGCGAAGCAGTAATGCTCGCTAAGGAGGAGGCCGACCGCAATAGGCAACGCGCTCTCCCCGCCACCGGGATTCCGATTTCCAGACACCGTAGGCGCGGGCTTGCGGACCGTGAGCAATGGGTAGCTCACTGTCCGGCCGTCCGGTAACTGTCCGGACCAAGCCCAAGTCGTCGACGGCGCGCACTGTTCCCGTGCGCCTCAAGGAGTTGTCAGCAACAGCAGGGACCCAGCCGGGTCGAAGCCTACTGGGGCCAGGGTTTTCCGAAAGGGCGCTCGAGCCCCGGTATGAAGGTTTGAAGGAATGGGGTGGGTTTTTTAGTCAGTAAGAGTCTGACACTGTTTCCCGCTCCGCCCAAAAGCGGGGGATGTCATTGGATGATTTTACCCACCAAAAAAATCATATAGTTTAAATAAACAATAAAAATAATGTGTGTTATTTGTTTTCTAGATTGTCCTACAAAATTACTAATTATATTTTTTTTCAATAGTAGTCATGGATTTTTCCCCATGTACTTATATGAGATTTTTATTTAGATGTAACCTATTCTATTAGAAGATTTGCGAAATAAATATCATTTATTAATTCCCTAGTAGTAAGAACATCTATTAAGAACTGAAGAAAAAGAAATTGATATACCTATACGTATGTAGGTAAAGAAAATACAAGAAAGATGAATACTTTGGCAAGTTATTGCAACAAGAGGCACTGTTAGAAAGCGATTGTGTAAAGGTAAACTGATGTTCCTGTTGTTAGTACAGCGAATACATATTTATCTCATTACGAAATCAACAAAGAATAGTCTGTTCCACTTATTTCATGAAACATATTTAGAAATGTATCGGCATGGACATAGTTGGTAACTATTTAGCAGTTGCCCGATTCTGGCTATCAACTGAACTTTACTTTTGAGTCCCTATCGCTTTTAGACACGCAATCTGTTTTTCGCACTAGTGCGGAAAAGTGCGCGAGCTCGACTTGTTTCAATTGATTGTATTATCGTATCTGGCTGGGCGCTAAGCGACCCTCACGAGTCGCTTGTCAACCTCGTTTATTTATTTCTTCGTAAGTGTATTGAAAAACGTCGTTTGATACACGTGCTTTGTCAATGCAGCAAACTCAGCTCCATAACACGCTCGGCTGCGGCTCGGGCGAATTGTCCCTCGGTCGCAATGACAAACTTTGTCCACTTGTATCAAAATGAACTTATTCCAGCAGGACAGGACGCAAAATTCCCGTTATTCCAGAACACCTAGCAAGCCTAACAATGGGCCTCATCAGAAGGTTTAAAGTCACCCAAAGGAGAATGGAAAGGGCTATGCTTGGATGGAGTTTCCTTGTGTGATCGCATGAGGAATTAAGATATCAACAAGTTCGCCGACATAGTCCGAAGAATCGCCAAACTTAAGTGGCAGTGGGACGAATGGTTGTTGGGGCTGAAAGGCTTTGTGGAGGGAACCGGAAGACGCAGCGTCAGGTCTCCTACAAGGTGGACCGATGACCTGATGAGAATAGAAGCAACCGCGCACCGAAAGACGCAGCGTAAGAAGGTCTCCCACAAGGTGGACCGATGACCTGATGAGAATTAAATGAATGGGACAGATGCGAGTCACACAGGACCGTCCGAGGAGGCCTATGTCCAACAGTGGACGTCATCCGGAGAAATGATGATGATGATGATATCAAGACTGGTGGTGAATGTCGGTACTGATAATGTAGAGATTGTGGCATTACTTATATTGAAAGCATAAAACTAACATGATTGGCCGAAATGCAATGTCAGACTTTTACTGACTAAAACCCAACTGTGTTCCTTCAGTTGCCTTCTGTGCGTCAGGACCACGATAACATTCAAACCCGCCCGGTTGAAAGGATCTTAGTGTCGAAGCCAGTTGATAAGCAGCTCATTATTTAACGTCTTTCATTCATTCCACTTTATGCGAATGTTTGAAAACAAAATGTCACTTTATAAGTCGTTGATTCCACAAGCTTGAATGGACAGCTTAGTCATTCTTGTTGGCAGTAGCGTAACTAGGCGTGGGCTACGTGGCCCCTAGCCCACGGTCTCGTACTCAAAGAGGCCACGCGAAAGCGAGGGCTCTTTAAGAAAGAAGGTTTTTTTTTATAATTAGATAGGCTCGCGTTTGACCGCTATTTCATCTGATCTGTCTCGTTTTCGAATTTATTAAAGAAAAAGGCTTCGATCTAAGTGTCGCTGCACATGGGCCACATTCCACAGCCACAAAAGCCGTCACGAGAAGCTAGAGGCGGCCACAAGCAACTTGAGACCAGTGGCTGCCACTTTTTTTTAATCTTGCGTGCAGTAGTATAGGTAATAGACTCTGTCGAAGAAGGTTTAAATGCGCGAGAGGCGAGTGACAGCGTTTTGTATCGGCGTTTAGTGGCCAGTGCGGGGCACATGAAGCAAGCAGCGGCGTTTTGTGGCATGTGGCGGCTTCCGGCGTCAACCATATGCGGCAAGTCCATATAAAATGTATGAAACCTACAGGAAATATGCTGGTCGCGACGTCTTGTGGTTGTGGCCGCATTAGTCTAAGCTACGCCTCTGCTTCTTGACTTAGAATCGTAGGAAAACATCATGAAATTACAGCTATTAACATTGACCTACATTCTGTTTGTCAAGGTCGAAAATTTTAGGGTTGAGCCCAAACATGAGCTCGGCATAGCGTGTTTAAAGACGAGACACATAAATACGGCATTCTAATCTATTTATATTAAGTTATTGATTGCAGCCTTTTTTGAAGTGGGAAATCATTGAATAACTTCTCTCACTCTGGTTGGAGCGAGAAGGAGTAGTATTATTTTACTAAGTAAATCCCAGCTATGTACCTCTAATTGCCCTCTGCTTTCCAGGACCCTGGTTACTAATATGTATAAACCAAACAATCCTATATTCTCTCCGCCCATGTGTATTTTTTTTAGGAGCTGTTAGTCAAGATTGGGTATTTTGTTTGATATTCAATCCGCATCCGATTATACTGGAAGCCTTGGGATCGGCTAATTGGGAAAAGGCTAAGAAGATAGCCACAATTTTGGTCTTCGACATATACTTTTCAAACAAACTATTTGTTCTCTGCACGCGACAACGAAACCGTAGAGATTTCTAATTAGACACTAACAGTGCCGTAACTAGGGCGGTGCCAGCGGTGCCCAGGCACAGGGAGCAGTCCCTGAAGGGACACAAACATTTTATATCTAGTCCTTTTTGTTTGTGTCGTACTTTTTCCTAGGGGCGCAATTATAGAAGCTCGCGCCGGGCGCATAAAAGGCGTAGTTACGGCACTGGACACTAACACCACACATGTTTTGTTTAGTGTTTATTACTAATACGCAAAGATTTAATAAATAAAAATAATTGATTTAATTACTCACCATTATCATTAAGTGAGTGATTAGGGGTAGCACCCATACTCGAACTGGACCCCTTCAATATGGCATTGTGCTGTCGCAAATTCTCCAGTTCCACTGTAAACACAAACAAGTTATAATACCAGTAAAAGAAACCATTTTTTTTTTAAATATTATTTTACTTGCTTTTTTCCGCAGCTTCGCTTCTGTTAACTGACTAACTACCTACCATACCTATCTTACCCTACCCTATGTACCTACCCTACCCTACCCTACCCTACCCGACCTAACGCCGGCGTTCACTCTCTCATTGTCTTTCTTTTATGTCTCTAATTATGGTATTCCAAAGGTTACATCTTCCCTGTATGCCGTTGAACAAAACAAAAAAAGAGAAAACAAACATGACATTTTTAATTTATTAAATACTGTGACCAGGAGAAATAGGGATCCATTTTTATATGTATAAATTATAATAATATAATGTATTGCAAATTCAGCACAGTAGGTACATGTCCAATGACAAGTCTGCTTTGTCTCAGTCAGTCTACAATGGTCCTGTGGGGTTTTCCATTTTAGCCTTGGTGGCATGACTAACCCGCTCATTACGTGTATTTCAAGTACATTGGGGTGGTATAACCTTGATCTATTGGGCAAACGTGGACCACGTATGGCGATCTGGGCGCATCGGTCTCCATACATTTTATATGGCTACCAGACTTGTAGAGCTACAAAAGATGCACGCCATGCGACACGACCCTACGTAATCAGATGATGTAGCCCATGTGTGCATCAGTCTAATGTAATAGCTGCTTAAGTTTCTATTCTAGTTTTTATTTTTGTTTAACTGTTTTTACATTAAGGTTGTGGTGTAATCTTTTATTGGTCATATACCATGGGTGTATTTGCTATCATTCGTAACGTTTTCTACTGAAACCTTTGAATTTGCTGATAAGTCCGATAACTGCAATCCTTAAACATCATAATGGGTTTCAGTATGACTTTATATAGACAAACAAGTTATAATAACAATAAAGGAAAACATCAATGAATATTAATGAGTACATTGTAATCGCTAATTACTGTAAAAACAGCCTAACTGTTCTTGTTGAGTATGTTGAGGCAAAAACATTATGGATTTTAATGAAAACAGTTTATGATATTTACGTGTACTGAATAATGAGGAGGATTGATAATCTTCTTCTTTTTAATTTATTAAACCCCAAGTATGCGCTGTCATTGTTAGTTAGGTCAAAGTTAGTTCTTCTAAAACTCGACCATTCATCTTTTAGTGTTTTGTCACAATCTGAGAAAATAGTTTAAGTATCTATTTTTTTGTAGTGTAATTATTAAATTTTGGCCACACCAAACAAAAAATATTATCTTTCTAGCTTGTTTTGCTTATGTTTTAATATACATTTTTTTTAAACTAGTTACCTTGAAAGTGATTCACAGCTTAATTTGCATAAATTACATTTGTCTTATCTTCATAATCGGATTAAGTTAAACATTTAACAAGACATCAGTGTGAAATAGATGTTTCAAGCTTGTCTCGTGTCCTTGTAATATTATGCATTATGCGTGGGTGATGACACCTACATTTAGTTGGTAGGAAGGTTTAGTAGGTGTACTTGTTTGAAAGGATGACCTTATGCTCATGCCGTGGGCATACCAAAAAGTTGGAAAGGTTTGCACATTAAACAGGTTTAATGCTCAAGGTGGGAAGATTGTAATGTGGAATTTATCATTATGTGGCATTGTTCAAAATAAACCTACATTAACATAACACTGGACGCCTTGATGAATTGACATGTTTACACAGAATTTAACATTTCAGATACTGTCAATTTGAGACACAATAGTAAGAAAATAGATGCGTGAATACATTCACTTGTGGTTTAACCCTTCAATCGTGGAAATTACAGACATAATAGAAAGACAATAGGTGGGTGAACGCCGGCGTTCGCTTGGGGTTTAATGAGTTAATGTCTATAAAATTATAATGTCAAAAGTAAAGTAAATATGTATTTGGTTTTTGTCATAATAATAAATAAATAAATAAACACATTCACTTCTAATATGCAAGATCATTTTGGTTCTATGACAATCAAAAATCAGCATGATTAAACACAACTTCACAACAATGCTTTTAAAATTAAATTAAATTTAAAATTACAGATTTTTAAAGGTGTACCTTTGGTATCCATTAAGTCTTTATTCAGTCTTTCATTTGCCATTTTCAGAGAAGTTATTTGGTCAAGCAGACATGTCAGGAGTCTGCTGCCCACCTGACTACCTGACATGTCTGAACTGTCTTCTGATCCTGACTCCACATCCCCATTTGCCGGCCTGGCTACATCCGGCAGGCCTCTCACACAGGGGTCGCTGAATCTTCTAGCATTGTTCCCTTCATCCTTGTCATTCAGGTTCATGTCACAGTTGGAGTTTGTGTCACCTACTGATGTCACGATAGGAGGCAAGCTAGCAAAATCCTGGCTGTCAGTCAAATTCTTTGGTTGCAAATAATTGATGTTTTGTGAGTGGGTCGGCGTCCCGTGACGAGGGGTACTTGTCACGTCCTCAGGCTTGTTCTCGCTCCTGCGCCGCATTCGTGGCCTCTGCACCTGAATGCTTTTGTTTACACTCTGCACATAACGATACTCAGGCCCGTAGAATGGCATCATAGGTGGGTTGCAGTAACTTGGCAGCGTGGGCAGGGACATCGGCTCAGGTGCACAGCCGTACATGTGTCTATAAGGATCAAAACCCGGTGCGAATTGTGAACTGCCTATCGCATAATTCACATTCGGATTTATGTACGTATCATACGTGTCCATGCTAGGGCTTGAATCCTGGATGTGGTGCATTGTCTTGTCCAACCATTTCGACATGTACGAACCTCTGCTCCCACGAGATTTCTTCCGCTTTCCCAGAGAGCCGTTACTATTCGACGGTTTGCCGTTGCCGTTCACTTGTTTTGGTGTAGAAGCCATTAATGTCACTTTATTACACTCGAACACAAGTATGAAACACTACAACCGCACTTCAGCACCTTCTTCCTATCATCGAGACACTACTATTTTCCATTTACGCTGAATTATTAAAATCGCGCACAAAAATAACTCAGTTCAATTCGACCGACTTGGGCAATGAATTATAAATGACGTTTACTGTCATTTTGCTTTTGTAATTTCTAATACAGACAACAAATAATTGAATACTTCAGTTACACGCAGATAAGCAAAAGAACTACATAAATCGTTATCTAATTACTTTTATTTTACGATACATTGTAACCAAAAAATAAAAATAGTTTTCATTGGAGATTGATTTTCTTTAATAAATTCAGGATTTTGTAATTTTAGAAATCAGACAGCGCCATCTCTTATTATTACTAGTTACTGCACCACTTTTTTTAAGTTATATTTGTTTCAAGCTGGATACATAGATGGCGCTAGTTACATATCCTGATAATGCTTGACTAAACAGGCAATCGTTTAGCAAAGCGCTTATTGTAAATATAAAATGGCCTTAACTTCTAGTACTGAATATATTGACTGCCTTATATAGATAAGTATTAATCATTAAGGTCTTTGCAGCCCATGCTTTGTAGACTTGACGCTAAGAATTGAGGGCAAACAATGCATACCTACTTACTGATTAGGTACAGCAACGTGTCTTTTCAGCGAAGCTTTCTGGATCGTTGCCATGGTCTGATTTGCTTAGTTAGGTATACCAAACTGATTACTTTCCCTCATCTGGTTCTACTTTAAGGCAGTTTTGGCATTTACACGGAGCTTGATTCTGAAACTTCAGTGCTAATAAGTACCTACCTACAGTCAGGTAGCTGTTAATGGGTCGACGACACTAAAATTACTAGAAGTCTATGCGTGGTCATGTTCTTGTAACCATGTTATCACGTTCATTAGTTTCATACGTTACTTTGCTAGGGATTATTGAACTATAAGCAATTAGTAGGTAGGTAGGTAGGTATCTACTACTTAAAGGTAACTGTTGACCTAAATAGGTAAGCACCTACAAAGAAGAAGATAAGTACTTGCAAAGGACACTGAGAGTGGGTACCTGTTATTTTGTGAATACGTACCTAGGCATAAAATTATTATCATCACTAGGTAAGTCTCCACCTTCTAATTTCACAGCTTTTAGTTCGATTGGACATAGTCTGGGCTGTACCTAGTGTTCGATGAAAAAAAGCAATGTCGGCCCGGTCGTATATTGGTACATTTGGTGGCGGATAGCCAGTTTATCACTATCTTCATCTGGAAAGGGAGCTATGGCTACAATAAAAATGATATCCTCTTTAAGACAGGGCCTCTTAGGCATTCAACGATAACGACAATTTGCCCTTTAATTTATTCTTTGGTCCCTGGCAGGGGTGGACCGTAAAGGGCCCTGGGGCAACGCTAGTTGAGGGACCACCCCACCTTATATTAATCATACTAGATGCCACTTTGTCATTTTTTTTTCTATTTTTCGCAGTGAGTAGGCTCATCTTCAACTTACCTCTTCAACAATGACCTATCAATGGACAAGTAGAGTCAGTGTTCAGACCTACATATTTACCTTAGAACGTATCTACTTGTCATCATCATCATTTCAGCCGAAAGACGTCCACAGTTGGACATAGGCCTTCCCCAAGTGTCGCCATAATGACCGGTCCTGCGCGTCTGGCACCCATCGGACTCCCGCGACCCTCACCAAGTCATCGGTCCACCTTGAGCCTTCCAACGCTTCCTCTTCCGGTACGTAATCGCCATCCAGAACCTTTCGTCCCCATCGATCATCTGTTCTGCTAGCAATGTGCCCTGCCCTCTGCTACATAAGTTTGTCGATTCTTTAGACTATGTCTGTAACCTTGGTTCTCCTGCGGATATCTTCATTTCTGATGTGATCACGCAAGGAGACTCCGAGCATAGCCCTTTCCATTGTATCTACTGGTCTTAGGTTACTAACTTGAAAGTCTTATAATTCATTAAACCCCAACAGCGAACCCCCCAACGAACCCCAGCGCACTTTTTGTCTTTCTATTGTGTCTGTAATTTCCACGATTGAAAGGGCCGAGCTGAACTTACTAAATGCACACTATCACTCATCAACGCATCACTTTACGATTTCATTATCACTGCTTATGCTTATCATCAGGTGGAATAGCAGTAAAAAAAATATAAAGGTAATATAGGATAGGTACATGAGCAAGTAAAATGATTTCGTTATTAGAAGACAACCGTCTGATCTTATTTTCTCTTTGTACACTATTATGAGGGATTTTGCAGAAAATGTGAAGATTTACGTGAACAAGAACAGCTCTTAAGTTAAAGTTATGACATTGTGCATCGGACAGATATTTTTTTAAATTTTAGACGACTCCATACGCCCCAGCTATTTGAGCTTGGTGACATGTTGCACTATCTGAGCTGGGTCACTCCCCAGGGAGTGACATCCCCAGCTCTTGGGCGGAGCGGGAGATAGTGTCAGACTTTTACTGACTAAAAACCCAATCCTGTTCCTTTGTTGCCTTTCGTCCCAGGGCCGAATCTTCTTTTCAGAAACAAATCCTTGGCCCCGAGCTTGGTGACATGAAGTTTTGTACTATTCGCTGACACTACCAACTCTGTAGGTATGCGGGCCCTTTACACCGAATGGGGCCCGGGCTTGCAGCCTATTAAGCCATTAGGAAGATCCGGCTATAGCCCTTGGCACAGATTGTTTCGATGTAAACTCTGTCTGCATTGAAACTTTTTGACAGCTAAGCGTTCTGATACTCGCCAATTTTATTTTGACCGGCCTGTTGGTCTTAGTAGTAAATGACCCTTTTTTTTTATGGTGGGAAAAAATCATGCGTTGACATCCCCCGCTCTTGGACGGAGCGGGAGATAGTGTCAGACTCTTACTGACTAAAAGACCCACCCCGTTCCTTCTAGCCTTCATACCGGGGTTTGAGCGCCCTTTTGGATAACCCTGGCCCCAGGCTTCGACCCGGCTGGGTCCCTGCTGTTGCTGACAACTCCTTAAGGCGCGCGGGAACAGTGCGCGCCGTCGACGACTTGGGCTTGGTCCGGAAAGTTACCGAACGGCCGGACAGTGACCTACCCATTGCTCACTGTCCGCAAGCCCGCGCCTACGTAGTAAATGACCCTGACTGCTGTGCTGTAGGTCGTGGTTTCGATTCACCCAAGACAACGCATTTGTTTCCTAAGGCGACCATTACAACAAGACGACGTTCATGCAAGCGTCAATCAATTCCATCAATCATGAATTATGGTTTTCGTCAATCAGTACCTACTAAAAACCATCAATCATCGCATTAGACGGTAGGTATTTTTGTCAATCAAGACTGACTGTGGCAAAACTGATAGCAAATTCTAATGTTTGCCTTAGAAACGAGGTCTGTCAAGTTATCCAGTAGGTACTATAGCCACGGGATTAGTGTTTGTCCCTTGGATATTATCTAGGTGTTAAAAATTGAAACAAGTATTAAATGACAGAAATTTATTTTCTAAATATATAAAACAATTTGATTTTTATTTACAATTTAAAATTTCTTTTATAACATTTATAAATTGCTGTGAATGATTTACGAGACGAGTTGGACGTATCTATATATAATAATATATATATGAAGAAACAGCTAAAGAATCTGTAAACATTTTACAAATTCTATGGCACATTGAAAATTGAAAGGGAAGCATTTTTACAAAAAAAAAAACAACGCAAAGAAATGTGCAAACATATATCATGAAAATTGGCAGTATTATGTAAATTCTTAAAACAGTTTACTCTTACAAACAAAATCGTAATAACTAACTTAATTACTGAAACTAAAGTATCGTCAAAACACTACGATAATATTGGGTTAACAATTTACATAAAAATAATAATTATGAACTTACTTATTTTGTAGAAATTCTATATTTCTTTATGATACCGTAAAGTGGGATTACTTTGGCCCTGGGGTATACTCTGGCACAAGCATATTAACCAATGGGAACACAGTAAAAACAGTTTCTCGTGTTCCCATTGGTTGATAAAGTTGTGCCAAAATTATACCTCAGGGCTAAAGTGACCCCACTTTACTCGGTATTAAAAATCAAATATAATTGATAAAGAATCAATCTATAACAATCCCGTCCTAAGTTTACTTTAAACTAAATAATATGTAAATAATTATAATCTATCGAGATTTAAATTATAAAGAAAATAATTGCATTAATTCATAGAGGGTTTACTGATTGTACTTAGTATGTACCTACGGCATGTAACGCAAACAGGGCGTTTGCTACAAACGTTTTACATAGAATCTTGTTCACCTAACATTAGGTAATATTTACTTGAAATTAGTTGTCTATGGAAACTGTTCCTGCATCAACTTTACTCTATTTTTCGTCATATATCATCCATCCTGCACAAATAGCGGTCCTGGCGATTTAATTATTCTTTAATTCTGTATTGTACACTATAACAACACAAAATAAGTGGATAGCAAAGTTCATGTACATAGGCGAGCTTAACTCAAAGTTGAGTTTTCTTCCAGCAAACCATTGAGCGATAGAGAGAGATGACAATAGAGGGTAGGGTCCAGTGTACAATTTTAAAATGAGAAATATTATGAATAAAAGAATAATACATAAACAAGTATACTTACATACATTTTTTTTTTTATAAGTACGTAATTTGTAAAATATATGCGTTTCATTAGTGCTCCTTGGTCGTAGCAATATGATAAATAGCCTTTCTCGACGATCTTTTCAATTCAAACCAGCATTAGCGTGCTTATATTAGTAGCTTTATAGATTATTGTAAAACATAGTTTTATTTGAAGGATATTTTGCTGACGAAAAATAGAGCACTGCAAATGATCTCTTATTTTAGTTGTCAAAGAACACAAATAAAAATACAATTATTCGAGTGTGCGTGGACCACAAGGCACCTATCGAAAATATATAATCAGATATGACGCGTCTCTTCTGTGACACAATACAGGCAGTGATAGCAACTAAATAAATAGTACATATTCTTGAAAGATACGAGGGTAAACGGAAAAAAAAACAAGTATAGAAAATTATGATCCCTTAACTTCTAAATGAGTATACGTTTTGATCATAAAATATAAATTAAAACTTACATAGCATCTTCGTTATACTTTATCGTGGATACTCCATTGAGAATTGTTTATTTCAAATGATTTTTAATGAATACCATGCCGATTAATACAAAATTATATGAACCTATATCGATTACCGTAATCCAATTGTTTTTACAGATACATAATCTACCTACGTACCATCTAATTTGCAAACCAAAACCAGACAGAAATAAACTAAAAAAACAACGATTTATGAATTTTTTGAGACATATTTAATACAAAATTATCATATCAAAAATTGAATATCATTTCTGTCTAAACCATCAACATCAATACAAGTCACATTTAATTCTGCCTTGATTTCTCATCGCATTTCATAGCTGTAATTAGATTAAAATTATGACAGTCACACATACGTTCAACAAAGATATCTAGAGACATACAAAATACATAGTAGGCATCTAAATGTCGTACACAATATAGAATATCTGTTTAAATCTAAGTCACATCGTTGCATTGCCGAGGATTCCACGCATACTAAATAAAATATACAAAAGTCAATAACAACTTTTCTCTTTATTTCTGTACATGAAAAGTAAGGGTTTTGAGAGTTAAAATGTTTTAAAAATGGGCGAAGCGAGATGAAATATCGCATGGAATCCCTTTGGCATATATTGTTTTTCACCCTTTGCGACCCTGCATTCATTCGAGTGATTTCTAAAAGAACACGACAACTGAAGCATTTCTTTTGGAATGTTTGTGCGAAAAACTGAATTCTAAAACGTATAACAGCTGGTTGTCAACACCATATGAATATCAGACTCAGTATTCAATAAATCCACAACTGTTCCAAGGGAAATAGAGAAATCACTCCTTCACAATCTTGACACGCATGCATATACTTAACAGCTAAACTAATTTAACATCGTCCAATGCTGTCAGCAGGTCGCTGGTGTTCTGCAGCAAGTCGGCTTCGGACCAGAAGTCATTTGTGCTTATCTGGCCGTTGGCCTCGAGCATGATCTCCGGGGTCTGGAGGAAGCCGGGGCTGGGCTGCATCTTAGACAGATATGGGTCGCATCCCTTCATCACGCCGGCTGGTGACATCAGTCTGCTACCCGGGCTGTACTGTTGGAACTTACCAACCGGTGATAGGGATTGTGGGGTCGAGTATGGGCTCATGACGCGTTCACGTTGGGCTGGAGACATAGCCGGGCTGTGGGTGTAGCTATTCGGGCTGGATGGTAAGGAGTACATGGGGCTGACGTTCAGGCTTAACGGAGACATGGGGCTGCTAATATTCGTGCGCATAGCAGTCATATTATTGTTGTTACGTATTATTTGTTGTTTCGGCATCCCTTGTAATAAGTTTATTACAGGCAGCGGGATGTTATTAATGTTTGTGTTCTGTGGGATTGTGTGAGGGCTGACCATTTGGTAGTTGGGGCGAAGTTGGGGGTGTGGCTGTTGTAGTTGTTGCGGCAGGTCCTGTAAACACATAAAGGAATATATTAGTATATTGAAGTAGTTCTTAACTAAATACACATATGTGAAGGCTTTCCCTACAAAGAGACAAAGCGTTAAATTCTGGTCGAGCAATCCCTAAAAATATACACAAAAAAGTTCCAACTAAAAAGGTGCACGTATAAAACAGTAAGAAGGATCGAGTATCAGCTTTAACCTTGACATTGAAGCATTCTCAGCCGTAATAAATGTTCCACTTAACATTTACATAATCTTAGAAGCCGAGTAGAATTTGGACAATCCGCCATTGTTATACAAACAGTGTGCTTGCAAACACGGAGAGTAATTTGTGTTTTCTGACCACGTGAACATGTAGGTGATGACGTGTTCTGAGATCTTGCACCAACGTGGCATAATTTATGGACTAGATTAAGGTGCAGCGAGAATCTAAGTGCTTGTTATACAATTGCGCTTTGTTCGAGTATTTTGAGGTAAACAAATTATTTTAGGTGATACGCAGTTTTAATATTGAAGTAATTTAAAAGTAGTACCTCTAATTGAAAATACTATGCGAGTTTGATGTCTGTGTTAATCCAGTACCGACATCTATAGCGTCACATTCATAAGAACTAATCCTGCATCGCGCAATTTGAACATACCTATAGAACAGGCCGAATTCATCTATCAGGCAGTGTTACCCACCAGACATAACACCTATCTAGTCGGTGGAACTTCCCTTTTCAAAGGAGGTATGTGGGACTTTACTCTCTGTTCCGCATACAGAAGAGCAACACCGATATACTTACATTAAAAGACATTCAATATAGTGACACCGAAATCACTTATAATACCTCTGTAAGTGGTTTCGCTTGCTACAATAAATAAAACCTGTCCTTCATCTAGTTTAACAACTCTCACATTTCATGTCGGCCTAATTTAAAGTGCTTTAATATAATTTGATGTTGACAAGCCGTTGTGTTGGTGCATTGCGGTCGAAGTGGCGTCGACTGTTGTATGTTGATCGATAGTTATAATAACCCACTAACATTATAATACTGCATGCTACTAACTTCTATGTGATTTTAATAAATGCGGGCTTCTTGATTGGTTGATTGATTGTATTGTTGTTCTGTCTACTATGATCGAATGATGATAAGGGGACTTGTTGCGGTGTCATTGCTTTGAAAGAAAATAGGTGTCGAGCAAGTTTATTTAGAGGGGAAGATTGGTGCTAGTCTTCGTGAAATCTGCTTTTTTATTTTATTCACGTAGTAGGTAGTCTACCTAATATTGAAAATCTCAGGCCTTCTCTCTAGGAGAGGGAATGGGCCGTTTCTACCAAGCCGGCCCAATGCGGGTTGGTGAATGTCACACGTCTTCGTATTGAAGGACTATCCTGATTTATTGTAGATCTACCTTTTTAGCTGTTTCTACAATATCCTCCTGTTTATTTAGTTTTTGTACTGGCCTATATTTTTTAAAGCAGCTAACCTATTTAATAGTTTTTCAGCGAATCATATTTCAGATGTCAGGGTGATATCAGACCGCTTGCGTGTATTTTGGCGTCGGCTTTCTTACTTCATTTCGTGCACTGTTATACTGACGTCATAAAAGCGTTCCATTAGTTTTTATTTCAAGATTTGATGCTAGATTTAACACCGCCAAGTAGCTTAGCTATTAAAATCTACTTTTATTATTACTGAGCACTCGACGTAAAAAAATGGAATGTGAAAAAGTAATGGAAAATACAGGGATGAGAAATTTTCGCATAGCAACTTTTTTTTAACTCTCTTTTCAGATTCCTCATCATCTTAAATAATTACGATTGCAGGCTTGCATATAATGTAGCTAGAAATATTTATGATAAGTTTATTTATACCCACTTCAGTTGTCCTATAATAGAAATGCATGACTACGGACATAATTTAGTAAACTAATTTAAATTTCTATAGTGAACAACGAGTCGCATCATTTGTTTCAATCAAACTCACGATCATCGTACGAGGGTAAAATCAAGATTTAAATATCACTAGCCATAATTTGTAGCATCCGTTACAATGTCGGACCTATCTCTTGAGATCTTCCTCACTATCCCTTTTAGGGGTCGAACAGTTAAATTATGATGAGGTAAGAAAATAGGTAGTTAATCATTCCAGTAATAATACTACCTATTTGCTTAACTCATGATAATTTATATACTGTTCAGGGTTTATCTCCAGTTATCTATAGTAAACTTAGGATTCATTTTGATCAATCGCGTAGACTCGAGCAAATATTTTTTCCACTTTTACCAACTTTATTATACACCCCATAAAAATACCAGAAAATATAATACGACAATCATTTCTAAAAATAAGTGTACCATGGGGGTTTTATCGCACAGGGAAATCTATTACAACCTTTGGAAGGGCAGAACGAAAAGAGATAGATTTGGGGCTGTCAGTATCAACAATCAGAAATAATACTAACAGAACATAATATGTTACAAACGTAATAAATATCACACTAATACCTATAAAGGTGAAAGTTTTGGAGTACATGTTTGTTAGTTTTTTACGCTCGAGCGACTGAATGTATTTCGATAAAACTTGGTACAAAAGACTAGACCATGCCTTAGAATAGCACATCCCAGAAGTAAAAAATCTACTATGTCGCAGCCAAAGCCTATGGCAGCAGTTAGTCAAGCATATAAATACGTAAGAAAAAGAAAAATTACAGTCAAAAATAATGTTCTTTCACCATTTTTAAAACGCGTTGATTGCGGTTGTGCACGCCTCATTTCTATACATCATAGGCTGGAACTACACTGCGCACACGTGTGATACACACGCCGATCTGGGCACGTCGATCTCCATACATTTTATATGGAAACTAGACTTGTAGAACCACACGTCACGCGACGTCGTTCTACGTACAAATCAGGCGTGTTACACTTGTGTTTCGGCCTAATGTAGTTCTAGCTCTACAGTGTGTATCTATGACGCTGTGGAGTGGCCAAGATAATTGATCTTGGGAAAGTTCTAGATGAGAATGGGCAAAAAGAAAATAACGAGACACCCAAACCGGAGTCAACAGCCGTTTTATAGTAGAATGCTATCTACAGACGCACATAAGGCTCGAAGGGACGGCTTAGAAAGGATTTTTCTCTTTAGTTATTGCCCTTAAGGCCCAAGCGCCCGAAAAGTACCATGAAACAGTGACTTTCTGAAGCCTACTCCTCGGTAACGGCCAGGGTAATAGGTTTGAATAAAATATATGTTTATTATAGATTCATGAACAACATTATCAACATTTGATTTTTTCGTGCTATTAATACTTTTGTCAAAAAAAAATATTTAGCAATTTCGCAACTTTCCCCTACTCCTTCGAAACGGCTTGGACCTTTAGAAACATTTTTACACATAAAAATTGGTTGTTAAATATTCTTCAAAGTGAAAATCAATCAATATTTCGCAGAGAAAATGGATTTTAAAGTGCTTTCCGGGCGCTGCTGGCCGCAAATAAATGCATAGATTTGCGTACTGTCGCCTAGGCGAGTGCGAGAGTTGCGTCCACATATTTTCGATCAGATGGTTCAAGGGACTATAAGCCTTAAGACTTCCACAAACAATTTCATCCTGCGAAAAAAGTTTTTCCCAGTAATAATTTAACTTGAAAGTTCTACGTGTTTGCTAGTATTAAATTCCCGAGAGCCTGCAGGGAAATGAGGTTACTATTAATAATTCTGTTGGGCGATATTCGGGTAACTAGTTTTTGGCAGCAGTGGTGATAAAAAAACTTGGTTGTTTGAGGCAGAGGAAAAACAATTGATCATAATCACGTGTTATAACTATTTATCTTTAGCCAATGTAGGTACCTAATAAAACATTCTCTTATGTCTATACTTACTTATCTATAGGTATATGAAAGGAGAAACTGATTGGCTGACATTTGAACACACAGCCGAAACTACAGGGCTTAGGAGCATGAAATTTTGCACGGGGTTTCCTTTTATGACGTAGGCAAGCACTAAGAGAGGATTTTCCAAAATTCACTCCCTAAGGGGTTGAAACGGAGGTCCAAAATTTGTATGGATAAATCTACTCCCAAGCGGGCGAAGTCGCTGGCAGAAGCTAGTTATAGCTACAATTGCTGAAACTGATTTTAAGCTCTCGGCGTAAGAGTGGGGATCGCTTTGCGAATTCCATACATTGGCGAGCCAATCGTCTTCGTTGTTAGATACATGCAGCAACGCAGAGAACGAATCAGGAGTGACGTCTATGGAACGATGGCGCAGTGAGCTAATCACTGACACTCCCCGCCCCCGCGTCTCACTTCGCACCACTAAAGAGACCGAATATTTGACTTTTGCTCAACACAAAGCCAGCGCTCAAGATCCGTGCCAGTAATTGTAATAAAGCGTTTCTTTTTAGTTTGTTTAAACGCGTTTATCTCTGGAAGCACCAGTCAGATTGAAAAGTTCTTTCTGTATGCGATAGCCAGATTCATGACGAATAGTATAAGCTAGATAATATCACACCACGGTTACGAAAGTGGAGCAGTAATCAAAGTCGAGGGTGAAGCCAAGGGACACAGTAACAAATTATTTTAAAGGACCGGTTACTTATATCATACCAAGGCAAGGACATAAATATTCGAAAACTGGATTTGTAGTAACAAACTCGTGTCTTAAATGTGACCATATCATATCCTTTATATCGAACTTCATTTGCTTACTTGAATACGCGTAAATTTCTTTTGACATGCTAATTTATCATTGGCCTTACTTAGGTAGTTCTTTATTCTTCTCCATAGAGATGTAAGTACGCTTTGGAATGTGCAATTAGCATCACTTTTATCTGACTGATAGACTTATTGACATTTCAAAAGTGCCTGTAAATGGTTTATTTGAAAGAACATGCTTTGCATCTTTTGATTTATTTACCGCTAGCTTCATCTAGCGGTTTTGCTCGCGTTAAAGTAGTAAATTATCCTAAGAAAACACTGTTGCGATAAAAAGTATTCTAAGTGTTTTTCCAGGACATAGACTGCCCATGTGCCAAATCAGTTCAGCCGTTTGAGCGTGAATAAGTAACAAACATACATACATACAATCACCTTTATAATATTAGTATGATATGTGTATGCTTGGCTGTGAGCTCGGAATGTATTCAGAAGTTAGTAGGTTTTTTTTATGTCCGTAGAACTACTTATGTTTTCCATGTTTATCTAAAGTCTAGGGTTATGCCATGTCGTGTAGATGGTATCAAAACAACCAGCCAACGTAACTAAACGCCGCCTGAACAAATATTACATAGTAGTATGTACACTGTAAAAAGAAATAGACATTTCGTTTATTTGTTACTAAAATATGCGCATTTTTAATGCATTTTTCTGTGCGCAAACTTGTGAAAGAAAACCTTTTCAGAAAACAATCGAATTCATGTGACATCCCTCAACCCGCACTGGGCCCGCGTGGTGGGTTACGGCCCTTTCCCTCTCCAAGAGAGGAGGCCTGAGTCCCAGCAGTGGGAATATTAAAAGGCTGCTATGCTATTGTTTTATAGTTTATCTTTCTAAGGAAACCGGTTTGAGGCACATCAATTAGATGTTTTCAATGTCTTTAAGGGACAGTCTACTTACGTCCGCAATAGACTTTCAAACCATTCAATCGGTGTGTCCAAAATCGGATAGGCTAAAAACCTTTTTTGTATATACTTATAAATTTTGCCCATTATATTTTTATTTCCTAAGTAAAATATTAATTTATTTAACATGGCCATAAAACTCAGGGCTGCTGAATAACTTGAACAAAAAGTCTACATAGCTGCTGAAAAAATGTGTAAAACATTTTTTTTTGTTACTATCCTAAATGATTACATAGTTCTTTCAGTATTTGTCCAAATGAACCTTGATGTTTACGAAATTTGTTTTGTCATAGTCTGAGAATTTTAAATTTCTCTTTTTCATACTTCATAGTTCGTTAAAGCCAACACTCGATAAGGATGTCAAGGATAGGAAACAGGGTAATAAAAATCAACGTGCACCTTTTTAACCTGTACTATTTTTCGCCTCATTTATTTTTAGATATTTTCTGTCAACATCACAATATTTATTTCTCTCCAGAAAAATAAATTATTATATTATATCCACTAGTTACACATCATTCATATACACACTATAAATATATTAAAATAACAACGACGATTATTATTTATGATAACTATGTTTACGTCTTTTCAATTTTCGATTAATATTTTTACTCCGATGACAGTTGTCAAGCAGAATATAATCTAAATTTCGAGTATCTCAAGATTGCTTATAATTTATTAGTTCATCGTTGAATGACTTGTTTCATAAATACAGGTTCACTACAAATGTAAAGGCATCCAAATGTTCCGTAAAGGAGAACATAAACCGTAATATAACACAAATACACTTTGTTCTAAGTTGTACTTTGTATCATTTGGCAGTGGAAACTGTTGGGACATCGACCGTCGCATCGCACAACTGCCTGGGACAACAACGCACTGCGATATAAACTCTGAATAAAATACATAACGATCGGAACAATACATCTAAACCATGATCTGATGACTAAGTCGAACTATCACTATGTCGATGTGAAATACGATTAGTAGTAGCCGACTAACATAACTTACAGTAACGAATAAATAGCGATAACCTCTGAGAACAGGGTTGATATTAAAACTATTAATATTGACTCGGTTCCAACTACGGCTACGAACATAAGACGGAGTGCGCGGCGGGCTCTCGCGGTAACTAAGTAACCTAGGAACAACGATACCGATACTTCACATAACCAACACGATATGCACGATCAACTTAACCACTAAACTCAACAATCGATTGCTCAAATATACACCATTAAAACTAAAGTGTAGGTAGACTATACCTAGACATCTAAAACTAATTCTGGTACGCCTTGAGGCGCAAGCACGAGATTGCAAGACCGTGGAAGATTAACTAAATTAACCAGCCGCAGTACTAAGTCCCCTCGACTAGTCGTCTCGCCTTATATAGCCCTGCCTTAGACTTTAATCTGGCTCGTACCAACGCTTATTGTCTCGTAGGACACCCATTACAATGCGACTTTCAGTCGGATACTGGTACATGTATGCGGTAATATCACAAGTATCGACGGCACTGTATTAACTTTAATTCGTATTAAACCGACCAGAGTAAAGTTCTGTGAGATAGCACTGGTTTACAGGCGTATAGTTTGAACACTGGACGCGCGATATCACAGTTTTATTTAGAGTAGTTGAGGTTGGTGCCTCAGGCTTTTGCTTTGTGTCTTGGCCGGCATGTCACCATGCAGATGTAGCCGGCGTCGACGTCACAGCCGCTCACCAGCAGGTTCATGAGGACGCTCGAGGACTGCGTCGGCGTCGAGGCCTGCACCGGGGACGGGCTGCGCTTTATACGCTTCGCACACGGCTCCTGTTCCTGCTTCATTACTCTTTTGACGCCCGTGTCCCATGATGCGACACTTCTGCTTGGTATTAGACCTGAAGGCAACGAATCTGTTGTAGTAAAGTCATGAGGACCAAATTAAATAAAGCAATTATTGTTTCATATGTATTACCTTGGTCTGAATATATATTGGTTATGAGATCTTGTGGCGGTGGTCCCGTGGTAGTGGTTGTCAATAGGCGTTGCAGCGCGGGCGCCGGTGATGTGGTCTGCATCTCTGTGGGTTGTGGCCTTGCCATGCTAACGTTGTCGGGCAAGGCCCCCCACATCACCGCCGGCTCCAACACCGGCAGTTCATCACTAGCCGGGATGAAGGGTGAGTTGCCATCTTCAATGTCATTATCTGACCTGTTGCTGTCAAACGCGTCCAATGACAGTTCTGTTAATAACGAGGACTGTTCACATGACGATTCGTTTTCCTGAAAACATTTATTGTTAGTACTAAAAAGAACATCAAAGCAATAAAAAAATTAAGCTTATTTTTGATAAGTTTGGATGTTTACCTGAGGTTCAGGAGAAGACAATAACAACGAGTCTGGCGTCAAGGAGTCTACTGGTGATCCGTTAGCCAAATCATCTCCCAGTAGACTGCAGTAGTTGTCGCTCAGAATGAAATCGTCGAACATGTCGAAAGGACTATTCTCTAGAGGTATACAAGCATCGCCAGCAGTGGGTGCCAAGTGTGTCAGATCTTCCGGCTCGTCTTTAAGCACTGTAAACAACACCGACATTATATTCAGGGAATCCTTTTGATAAGATAAAAATCTAATAAAGCAAGAACTGATACCTAAGCTGTGGAAGTTCGAGTGCCACTCACTTGTAAGTCCCTCGTCTTGCGAGAACATGAGAAAGCCTTTGTTCATTTCTTTCTTTCGCGGAGCGAATATAAGCTCTGTGACGGGAATAGGGCGTTTCTCTTCTGGTGCTATGATTTGGACTATGGCACCGTTGGCTGTTGGGTCAGCCGAGAGGGCTGGCGCAGGCGCGGGCACCAGCTGTGCCGGGGCCAGCACGGGCTTCAGATCGGCGTGCTGCACCTGGTGTGCGGCGAACACCTCATCTTTGCACTCGATGCCACTGCGAAAACAACAAATATGATAACACAATGCCCCATAGGGCGGGATGGTTTATGCCATCATGTCAGGTGTCATGGTCTACCGCCAACTTGTCATTACATAAATCAGATGTACGTCATACGAGTGCCTCCGTATAATGGACTATAATGTAAACTGCACGGTCATTAATCAAGAGAGAATCAAACATTGCAGTGTTAAATGGTTTTGTGTACGTCGTGTGTGAAGACGCGGGAAGTAAGAATAGTTAAGTACTGCATAAGAATACTATTTAAAACATATTGGCGTTGCAGTGTGAAGTTATACAATAGCGCGTAATCAGTCAACAATATTCAAGGTTGATGTAGATCTACATGTACACTATATGCAAGCCTGATGTCACTCGTTATGATGCAGATGGATAAACACTAATTAGTTTAATGTCTAGACTAGTCTATACCAATGGACATAAATGCTGTACAGCTATGATAATTTTTTGTTCGACCACATGATTCAGAACCGTAAATAAGGAAAGAGTCAGTGGGATAAAATTGGCATTAAGTATAGGTAATATTGACATATTGCAGACAGGAAAAAATAATTATTATTTTCTAAGAGAGAAAAAAACAAGCTAAATATTACTAATAAGTAGTTCTAACCTACGGGGCTCAGTCTTGGTCGCTAAAGTTTCGCCTAGGGGACTGTCAAAGAGCAATGAATGAGCTGACAGAAAAACGAGGATGACCTGGGTAGAGGTGGTGAGATAACCTAGACGCCTAACTACCGCAAGGGCCGGTTTGAGTTAGCTCGAGAAAAGAATACCTGATGAAGTTAGAGGAGGCTTATACCCAGCAATGGGAAAGTAAAGTTAAATAAAAAACTAAAATAATCAACACGGATGATTAACAGCAAGAAATTAGTTATGTAAAAACTAGCGAGATATTACTATGCAAAATGAAAAATAATTATTCGTACCTGACAAAGTAATAAGAAACCGTTCAAACAATTTACATGTTTTATTCAAGATTTAAGTATGCAACGTTAGGAAAATATTGTATTTCTACACGACAAACTGCACAGAGCGAATAGAAACTGACAGAAGTCATCAATGAACGCGTGCGCACCGTGCCACAGCCGACTCCCGTTTGACCATACTGAAGAAGCGATACCTGATAACGACATCCCACCAAAACATTTGTTTATGTGATGGACTGAGATTATCTGCTGGCTTCATCTTCAAAACAAATGAGATCTTAATTGGTAGGCAACCTAATGCAACGATGGCCATTTTAAGCGTTGAATAGCATATAATAAATACCTAAATAATCTATCTAATAATAAATATTTTATATTTTTAAATGTTTTATTTATTTTATATTAAAATATTTAAAAATGTAATTTTTATGTAATATTGATGAATAAACGAAATATAATAATAATCTTTTTCTTTTTTGCGTATATACTTGATTGCAGATTGTTAAACGATCTGAGAATATAAATTTTATAGAATAAATTTCTAGGCGGTAATGATTCTTCTTTAACTAAATGGGAAAATATCTGTTATGGTTCGCACTCCAAATAAATACTGAACAACTCGGATGCTAATTAAAACATTGAAACTTAAACAATTGTATAAATATTTTTGATAATTATCTAAACTATGCTGACGATGAAATGTATCCGATGGATACTTCTCATTGACCTCTCGAAACTGACCATATTTACCAATTTAAAAAGGTCAATTTTGTAACCGATCTATTTAGGAATTCACGTCAGACTTGCTTAAAGAAAAAAGAGATCGTGACCAAAAAGAGCATAAAATACATAAGCGTCAATTGGAAAAAGTGCTTGAGCCTTGATGTGAAATGTGCGTGTACCTAAGAAGCGTACTTACCTAACTATAACTTTCATAAATACATTTCTTCAATTGCCATGACCCTGGGTCTTGGTCTAACACTTCATTATACTAGAGATTAGAACATTATTAGGATTAATTAATGAACATCCTATCATCAGATAACCTAAGGATTGGCCCTGTGGGACCCGTTTGCGTCAATGCTATCAAAATCAACACTGATACTGATACGCAATTACATATAAGATAAAATGTTGTTGATAAATCGTTACGGTTCATATTTTGATTGACACAATATAAATAACGCTAGCAATGGAAAATTACACATACCTAGACATAATGTGCACTATTAGCTCAAAATATTGCTACTATTTTTAATGTGTTTAAGTATATTAGAGGTTTTGTTTACTTTCAGTTACGCAATTTAGTCGTTTATCTTGTCTTTACTAACCAAACAGTTGTCTAATCCAGAATCAGGACACAATATCAAATTGCGTCTGAAGGCAGACGATAAAACGCAGGCTAGACTCAAACCGCGTCGAGGGTGTTTTCATTTGGCCCTGCATTTACGCAATGTTTTTGAAAGTGAATTTTGTGAGAGAGAGATGAGTGGATAGGCTGTATCAGAAACAGAAAGAGATAAAATGGTGGTAGTAAGTGCGGCCTTGCTAACGACCTTGCTCCTCGCACCCCTCGATCAGACCCCTTGTTTTCTCCAGACCGGCCATTCACCAGGAGTGCGAGAAGGGATGGATGCGCGCGCACTGTTGCCACGAGGTGTCCCTATCGATTTAAGGTTTTAGATTCGGATCCACCGTCTTATACCGATTGGACACCGACGAAATACCACCTCGATTATGTGTCTGGATTTTAACTATGACGAAAGGTATCTAGTATGGAAACTAGTTCAAAATTGATAGAAGATATTTGTACAAGGAACATAGGTAATACAAGATGTTTTTTTTTTTTAATTTTGTTTTCTAGTAAGAATATCGTTTAGGACACCCCAAACAATACTGAACATTTTAATAAAAGTAAATCAATTTAGAAATGACGATATAAGTCACAAACTAACAATGTTTTGGATTAATTTATAGCCAAGAAGGCAAAGTGTTAGACACACAATATTGCAAGTAATGAATCTGTCGTTAAATTATATTGGACATAAAAATATGCTCCTAGACTGTAACCTCTGGTGCATCACTGAAACTTTGTCAACGCAAAGATTAGGGAACTACTTCGAAGAGTTTCTAATGATTTATTTAAGGAACACAACACCTGATAGTTTTCCAAACGAAGAATTCTTTATAAGCAACCAACAACTGATAACAGGCTAATAGAGTATAGCACCGCACAAAACAATAAACCATAACTAGATTAAGAACGAAGATAGCGATAACTCACACTGCGCAACTAAAATATTTGGACACGAAAGAAATAGAGAACAGCTGTTCGTCAGGTAACCTTGGCCGTGATACCGTTCAATGGGCAACGCAATTCAACAATTACATGCTCCACGGTCGAGGTCAAGTCGTGACGCTATACACATCAGCCTCATTGGACATCAATTGTCTTAAATACGATACACTACCGGAATATAATGCAGACGACACTGTGGAAAATTCTTAGCTAAAATGGGTATTTTTTTCCTGTGTTTCAAAACACGTGTTGATAAATTCGTCATTTTACAGCAACTGATGGACAGGAGTTTATTTTTTTAAATTTGCGCAAGCCAGACGTAGTAGACGCGACTATTGATAAATATTTGATGATAGCTGAAGACTGATGAAGATAAGATTAGATTAATTGCCAATTTTATAAAAATGACAGACAACTTTCTAAAAGAGGGGACGCTTATAAGCGATGGAAATTTTGAGTGATAAATTGATAAGACCGGCTCATATATGTACGTGTAATAAATATAGTATCGAACGACTGTCGTGAAGGGTCATAAAATTACCATAGTCCCATGCGTTCAACCGGCGTGCTTTCGAACAATGTGTAGTAAAACCGCAAGTCATCAGCCGAGTGGACACTTTACTTTATTAACTAAACATAGAAGAGCAAACAGAATTCCAAGCAAAGGCTACTTGAGATCTGAAGGAGGTCCGCAACGAATAGACTGCAGCTAGCGGCTATGATTTAACAATGCAAGTTATCAATTTTGTAATTCATAGATCTCGGTCGTTTAAATTAAATCAAGTAGAAGAATCAGCACATCGGTCTGCCAATCGAGTAGCGAGAAGTGCGACGCGGGAGTCAAGGCCGGTTCGGTGGCGCGCTTATGTAACCGAGCTGTCGGCTGCGGGGGACGGGGATCGCTAAAATTAGCGGGTCTCACACAAACAACACACTGACACGGCGCATCAGCGCAAACGCACTCGCCACAACGCTCCGGGAATGCATTAACACAAAAATACAACACGATCGTGTCGTGTAACAAATTTTCACTAATAACGACCGCCATAAATAAACACTAGGCCATGCAGACCCACATGCGTTTCTTGGAAACAATCGATTGTCAGAAAATGAAGGTAGGAATCAATATATTATATAAGTTGAACGTTTAGTGAGCACTGAATGAATATGGACGTCATTTTAGTTTTTTATATAAATTATGCATCAAATCAAATCGATCAAAGAAACGTATGATATTATTACTTTTACGTACTGTCACCGTTTCAAACCACAATCAATTCAATCAGCGTAAAGATTTCTGCTATAATAATCGTATTAGATTCGATCACAAAATAGTAAACAGGCACTAGTATGAGAGCACATCCACAATTTATGCACAATTCACAGTCACTTTCGCACTGATCCTTACCATGATGCGATAGGTGTAACGATGTGTTGTCAAACAAGTTTGTCTATGTTGAGAGACGCCGGCGTGTTACTCAATGTACAGTGAACAGCTGATCGGGAGCGCGAGTTCGTCGGGGGCGGTAGGGTGGCCGCGTGGGGTGTACGTTTGCGTCGAAGTCTGTAGCACGAATGATACGCGCGGCGGCGGCGGCGGCGCACTCGTGACGCGGCCCACCTAAACACATACATTACACTGTCGCGCGATACTAAGTGATGATAAATTTTTGAGGATAGCCGGTACGCTCATTCGATAGCCACGCGACTTATAATCGAGTTCACGAACCACCGGTGTATCTAGCGGTGTCGATCACGACCAGGTTAACGCGATATCACCTTACTTACGAGTGATATACACATGGTCGGGATGTTTAAAGCTCTGATAGTTGATCCCATTCATAAAACAACTGATAAGTGCGAGAAGATGGCTGCATAACAACAAGAAAACACCCCACACATTCTTAGATGAGACCATTTCCTAAAAACTTTCAATACAACTAAAAGAAAATCTGCCCTAGATTCCTAAACAAAATCATAAAGGAACTCATTATTACTGATTGAATTCGAGCATTTGATGGAATAAGTTCGGCAGAATTTATTTTAAGAACAATGGCTCCCGGACAGGCTAACGAACCTGAACACATTTAAATCTGGTTTATTTCCTGTTTCAGTACTATACGTATGCAGGTAATATTTTCAATTGAATCCTGAATATAACTACATTGTGAAGTGTTCCCTTTAGTATCGTTATCGTTTTAATTACACAACCTTATCTATATGCAACTAATGTGTCGGAAGACTGACAGTGCGGTTAACCAAGATTCATTTAAGTTTACTGTAATTTCAGTATACTATAAAACCCATCAATGCTTATTGATTGAACAATATGAACATTATTAGCATGTCATTTATTGTATCTATGTCATTAAGTTTCAACATATAATTCTAATATTTTCCTGATTTATCTAAGTAGGTAATTTCAGGATTTAAGACTGAGAGAGTTCCATTGAAAGTCTTCCAAAATTTATGCGCATAAAAAACAGATATTAAAATGCTTTTTCCAACGGTATCTTCTGTTTGAAAATCATTTTCTCCGAAAAGCGTTTCAGACGTCTCGCCTAAATGAAATAACAACAAATTTCAAGACAATTCATTTGTATACCACAATGTTATCATGTTATTCAATTACAGACAAGCAATCCGTGCTTAACAAAGAGTTTTCCTGCAAATATTTATTGTTGTACATAATGAAATTGAAAAGGTAGAACATAAAGTGCTATTTAAGATTAATTTTCGAGTATCTGAATCAGAGAAAGTGAACAATGGATTTGATAAAACACGTGTAGTAGAACTTGCCTTGATCAACGTATTTAATGAATAGGTTCACTTTGCCAATCCATCAAGCGGTGCAGACGTGACACTGGATACGTTTGGACGATGAAGCCGCGTTGTTCCACAATTTAGCCGCGTAACTCAACACCGTGCTCTAATGGACCCTGACGATGCCAGCCACTAGGACCAGTCTCATATGCAACTACGATATTATGATTTATTGCGTGTTAAAAATTTGTTTTATTGAGCTTTTGACACTTGACGATGTTGAATTGACTCGTCTTCATTGCCAAACTTGCTAATAACGATATATCACTTCAATTGAGTTGTTATTATATCAGAAACTTGATTAATTGTTGCTAATAAGTTCCTCTGCACTGTACGAAGGATTTGTGAGTTATGAGACTATTACCCGCCGTAACTCCGTGAATTTGAATGGAAGAGCATGCGCGGCGATGACTAGGCCATTTTGCAACTGTTTGCAATGATCTGATGTAATATCCGGAAATTTATTATGGAAAAAACTACAAAATATATTGCATTAAATTCATCGAAGGGATTTTTGATAGTATTGGGCTGCATAAACAATGTTTTATCCTGTAAAATTTGGCATAACATTATAAACTGCAGCATTGCGCTATCTGACCATAATTCACCTCAGTAATGTCTATAAATAAAGCTGATTAAATTAAAAACCGGTATTTTCCTGGTACTTAGCACCTTGTGCAAAAATAGTAGTAGTGAAACTACAATGGCGTAGGATTCGTCACATGTTTTGCGAATCTAGTTGCCTACGTGATACGTGAAACGTTTCTCGTATCGATTCAGCGGTCTCAAACTTTTCTGGAGTGACTAGTCAACTTCCGAGGTTGTGCTACGTGACCGAACGCGATCCTGTCTAACTTTTTGCCAAAGTTTACTTAGGCAAACACAAACTCGTCGGGATACGACTATGACAACATGGAAAACTTGTTCTAATACTTTGAAGTATTAATTGGAGAAGTATTATGGCTGACAATTATGATGGTTAGCGTATTGTATTCAAGAAGGCGGTGCTAATTGGTGGGTCAACAGCAACTTGGCTGCATTTCGTGTAATTCGCTGTGCATTCTGCGAGCTGTAAACTATTGTGCAATTAGGGCCAAAGGAGACCGCTCGTTGGCCGTCGACCCGGCCCCACCCCCGGGCTCCGGCTTGTTCTGACGGGCTACGTGACTCGAACGCCATTGCACACACCTTGCATCATCGTCTTTACGAGACATAACTGTCGACGATTATGACAAGAGTACTAAATGATTCGTATGGAGTATGATAAAGAATTAAATGTAAAACTGTATTTGGTATAATAGATTGCAACCTAAACAGGAAAGAGTTATTACACGCACTGATTACGGATACATACAAGGTAAGTATAGCATAAAATACGAATAACGAATATAACTGCTTCAAAGCAAATGCACATAATTACAACCCTATGTACAAGTGTACCTACATAATAATGTAATTTGCAATCATCACGAAGCAAATGAAAAACTCGCGTCATAAAAGGATTGATTCAAACAATACTTAGAAGAGTTACAATTAATAATGAAGATATCGTATATCATATTATTGAGAATGTATCTAGAGTAAGCAACGGTGCACTCCCAATCCGGCCATCAATCACGAATTTTAAAACGGAACAGAATGAGAGCACCCGCAGTACGTACAGAGACGAATTCCGATACGTAGCGTGTGATATTAATAATACAACAACAATAAATCCTCCGATCCTATTGGGAATTCATCTCCAATACTATCTTATCTATGCACGAACCCAACAGGAAACGACATCCACGCCTTTCTGAGAATGGACAATGGAGTAAAAAATAATATCAACCCCGGACGCTACAAACATGAGTCGAAATAAATCAAACTTTTCATACAAAGCCTAATAATATATTCACAGGGGTAGATTTATGAAGGTTTTATGATAGAATGGAAAGGACTCGAAGAACATAAAACGAAATGATTGGCTAGATTCTGCTGATAGAGAATGTTAGGGTGCGTATGAAAAAAAAAAACTGCTTACAAATAACACGAATTGTCTATAAGACGCAGAAGATAGCGTGATGCTATCTTCTGCGTCTTCTAGACAATAAGTCTGTGAGTCATTCAGTATAAAAACTGTAACTGTATAGTACTATAGATAGATAAATTACTCGAGGCGTGCTAAACCTGTAATTACGTGATAAGAATATTGTTACACAATGATAGCAAAGCTAGGTCACGTTTCAATGTGTTTTTATGACGTAACTTATTTTTGGTTAGAAATTTATCTTAAAAAACCGGCCAAGTGCGAGTCGGACTCGCCCATGAAGGGTTCCGTAGCAGCAAGTAACATAATATAAAAGTTCTTGTAGTGTGTTGTAACTTTGATCGATGTTTTAATAATAGTATATTTTTTTCGATTTATGACGCATTAAAAAAAAACTATTTACTAGATTTCGTTCAAACCAATTTTCGTTGGTAGTTTTTATAGTAATGTACATCATATATTTTTTTTAGTTTCATCATACTCTTATCTTAGAAGTTAAAGGGGGGGACACACATTTTACCACTTTGAAAGTGTCTCTCGCGCAAACTATTCAGTTTAGAAAAAAAAGATATTAGAAACCTCAGTATCATTTTTGAAGACCTATCCATGGATACCCCACACGCATGGGTTTGATGAAAAAAAATTTTTGATTTTCATTTCTATGTATGGGGACCCCCAAAATTTATTGCTTTTTTTCTATTTTTGTGTGAAAATCTTAATGCGGTTCACAGAATACATCTACTTACAAAGTTTCAACAGTATAGCTCTTATAGTTTCGGAAAAAAGTGGCTGTGACATACGGACGGACAGACAGACAGACAGACAGACAGACATGACGAATCTATAAGGGTTCCGTTTTTTGCCATTTGGCTACGGAACCCTAAAAAATGATAGATTTAATTAAAAAATAATCTAATCATGATCTAAGTAGCTTTCGTTTCAGCACAAACCTCAGACATTTAAGTGATTCTTTCAATACAATGAGAAATATTCTCATAAAGTCAGTCCTGAACAATATTACAGAAGTCAGTGACCTTACTCATCAATATTGAAAGCTTTACTTGTAATGGCCAGGTGTTATCGAAAATCCAAATATAAATCAATATAAGGCTAAATGACACGTGCGTAGCGTACGGAACTCTTTACTTCCTTACAATAAACGAATCATCCAGATCGCTCAACACTTCCACTTTTATTGACAATTTTTGAGATTACAATAGTAGTCACAGATCTTGTAATTGTGAAAAATGTTGCTATTAACGTGATAAGAAGTTGATGAGTATAATTTTTGTAGCCCATACACTACATAAATAGCAAAGAGATGATATAATAATCAAAGTACATAATAATAGGTAAATATACAATAAAAGTTGAGGTTTTAGTGTTGATTTCTGATTTGATACGATGTGTTTCAGTATTGTCACGTAATTTGTGTCACAGCTAGTGCCGACAATAACGAGGATTAAGCAAAAGTAGCTGATCAATGTCATGTAGTTGATATTGATAAAACTAGAACGACAAGACTGATTCTTTTAAAAAAGAACCGGTTTTATCATATTATACATAGATAGAGACATTATTTTAAACTACGCTGGCATGTTAGCGCACATGCCCGTACTAAAATCAATATGCAGTATTTTTAAATTAGGCCAAGCAATTTGGATGCGGGTCTGCAAATTATATGTGTGCTCATGGCAATGGAAATCTTGTTGTATTACAATATACCGAAGATTGAGAATGCAATGAAGTAGTATCAAAATGATAGCATGAAACGATTAAGTGAATTTGCCGCAGCTGTCACGAATAAAATAAAATTGAACCATCACGTAACTGTAGACAACGTTGCAAAATTAGCCACTCAAAGGTGTAACTTTCCTAAAAATATCTGGAGGGGCGGTTAACACAAGTAGGTACGTATAGGGCAACGATGACGTCAAGATGGTTGACCCTTTTTAGGGTTCCGTAGTCAACTAGGAACCCTTATAGTTTCGCCATGTCTGTCTGTCCGTCCTCGCTTAATCTCTGTGACCGTTAGCACTAGAAAGCTGAAATTTGGTACCAATATGTATATCAATCACGCCAACAAAGTGCTAAAATAAAAATTGGAAAGAAATGTTTTATTAGGGTAGCCCCCCTATATGTAAAGATGGAAGTGATTTTTTTTTTAATTTCAACCCTAACGTGTGATATATTGTTGGATAGGTATTTAAAAATGAATATTTACTAAAATCTAATAGGGTTTACTAAAATCATTTTTTTATAATGTCCATAATTTCGGAAATAATCGCTCCAAAAGTAAAAAACAATGTGTGGGGGGGGGACACCCTCTAACTTTTGAACCATAACTTTAGAAAATATGAAAAAAATCTGAAAAGTAGAACTTTATAAGGACTTTCTAGGAAAATTATTTTGAACTTGATGGAAAGAACAGTTTTTGTACAAAAAAGACAAAATGGTTCTATAAAATAATTCTGGACTGTTTGTAGTATAATCGTGTATGCAAGCATTTTTTTAAACTCATAAGCGGGTACACTTATTGTGACGGACGGGAAACTACGGAACCCTACACTGAGCGTGGCCCGACACGCTCTTGGCCGGTTTTTTTTTTAATCTACTTCCATTTGTCTAGCAATTTTTATCTTTTCAATTTTCACCCTAAAGAGATAAAATTCGCAGTTCAATGCGTGGGAGAGAATTCGATACCAAAACTCATTAAACAAGTAGGCGCAGTAACAAAAAGCAATATAAAAGGAAACTAGAAAACTGAAAATGTTCACGAAACTGATGCTAAAAATACACGGCAAAGAAAAGGTTTTGAGAGGTTTCAGCTTATGTCAGAAGCTGAGGAACAAACGGCGAGAGCGGGACACCCACGCGCCTCATTCAAGCTTAACTAAAATTGCAATGTACCTATGTGGGTACTAGGTACCTACTCGGTAGTAGGAAGGTGGGGTGAATGACCCGGGGTGGGAGGAGGCGGTGCACTCGCCCAGAGTTGCATAAACCGAACGACGACCGCAGAGCTGCGCATAGTATCCAGGCAATATTGGTACAACGTGAAATTCACATGGAGAACGAAAACAACCCATACAGACTAACTCTTCCTTTTATATTTTTGCACCACCTACGCTAATGTGATGAGAGGAGATAGATAAAAAAAACAAATTCAGAATTGTTTTTTCTCTATAACCGCAGACAATAAACATTATTGTGGAAGAAAAAACAATTGGATTTTTGCTTAAACGTGCCACAGCTGCAAAAATATAAATAACTATAAAAAAAGTCTTAGAACCAAAGATAAGATTCGATCGTTAAAATGACTAAGTATACCATTAAACTAAACAATGATGTAATATTTGATATTGTATTGTGATTTAAGCAAACGCGTGTATATAGATAAAACGTGTGCAAAAATGTTTGCGAAATGGCCACGACCATCTGTATACATTGTTCAAATCAATAGGTAATAGATCTGTTATTACTATAGATTCGGGACTCTCTCGACAAAATTAGCACCTAGGAAGAAGTTTTGACTTCGCATCTTATATTGTAAGTTTTTTGGAAGTCATCAGGTTAACTTGTACACAAGTAAATAACGTTACCATCAAGGACATACTTAATACTTTTCTAAACAAACATATTTTGTCATATATTTACGTTTGTTTTGATAATCAGCTCATCGATCGTCCAAGACATTATTAAAGTCTAATTATAGAAAAAAATCTAGGTGTGTCCCTTCATATGCAATGGATACAGTTACATGTTCTCGCATTGACCTACATGCGGTGTGAAAATAAATTGCGGTGCAATGCAACACACGACAAAGATATTAAGTCATGTGAATGTCCAGGTGTTACCATGTACTCGATCTCAATGATAAGGTCCTGTTTAAAGGCTTTATTATCTTGATCGTACTAATTGCATTTTCAAACCTACATTGACCAGCAAATTAGTTTTGTTGTAATGAGCACTTTAATGCTGATACAAATTCTTTTTATATTGAAGATATTGGTAAAATTAGTAATGAGAATCACAAAATAATTAAATATGAAACTGTGAAGGTTGGAACAATTACTAAGGTATAATAAACATTGATCAAAGAACTTGTTTGTAATGTATATCTTCTATTACATTTACAAATGTAAGCACACGCAGTAAATCCCTGTATCTGTGGACTTAGTATAACATATTAGATCATGTGTAACCAACAGGTGGACTCTCCCTTCACTTAACCTCTAAGTCCAACTTGACACTATTTAACACATTAGATAATCCCTAAGCGTAACCTTAACAAATAAATGACGAAAATGCTTTGTTGATCTAAGCAACAAAAATATTTTTCTAAAAGGGTTTCTTGATAATTAATACCCATTGGGTGTTAATAAAGTTGTAACTGCGATAACACTATCATTATATAGAAAATTAAACATGGAGGATATGTGGCATAGCAACCACACCCAAGATAACCCCAAGCGCATCTGATGTTGATGCTACAACTGTGGGTCCACTATCATCTGCACTCAACACTGATAAGATAAATTTTCCATTGAAGCTGTTTAACATTAGACATGTTAATAAGGCGGCCAATTTAATTTAATGGTTACCAATTTAATTAAATAGTTAATAAATTGTATAAATAAGCAATTAATGAGCACGGATTAATTGACTCTTATATAATAAACGTGATGTCAGTACCGGTACTTGAAGATAATAGTGCAAGAAATAGAAAATATTAAGATAGCAATTTCTAATCAGAATCGTAGATGAAGTATGTTTAGAAAACTTGGGATAGTAATAAAACGTGATTTGAGTGTGACATAAACTCTACGGAGTTGGAGACATTGAGACACAATTTACTTGTACGGTAATATGTATGTTCATCATACGTACGTGTTAGATTTTCCAATTGATAGGACTAGGTAACATGATTACGCTAAATAGATACCTGATCTAAGTCCTCGTAATTATCAATTGAAATCATACGATGTGACTATGCTGTTTTGATCATAATACTTTAAAAAAAAAATCTCATAACACAACAGTAACTTACTGAATCATTATTATAATATATTTTATTAATCATTAGCGTGTCTTTGTAATGGACGAAGTTGAAGAGGTATGTTTTTGCCAGAAACATCAAGGAAAACACCTTACTATAACAAATAATCATAACGATTATGTATGAGTTCATCAAGATGTTACGATGTTGATTTTGCTGCTGTAAAAACTACTGTATTATGCGGGGTTACCATGACGTTCAAAGTAATATTGTTTTAATCTTGTTTCGGTGTGGGTAAGAGATGGCGCTAGATAACCTGTATAGCTCTGTCTCTTACGCACACTAAAACAAGATTAAAACAATCTTACTTTTAAACGTCATGGTCTAGGTCATGATTGTGTCTTAGATTCAACATAAGACGAATGAGAAATCAACCCATTACATATGCATCAATCTTGTACGTGGTCTTGCATCTGACAATGGTAAAGAATGATCATGCGAATATCCTCTAAGGAAAACGATTGATAACTAAACACATAGATACATACAAGGATGGCAGATGATGGTAAGAAAGAGCAAATTCTACAAATTAAGGAAGACAACCGACAAATACTTGATGGCTTACGTAGGATTAGCACATAATACAACATTAATAAGATATTTGCCTTAATAACCTTACATTAACTACTCTTATGGCTCATAAAGGTAAAGAAAAAAGAATATGAAAAGTTATATTCGTTTACGAACGAGCATCACCAGTGAAGACGGAGTTTTCAATTAATCAGTGTGATGCTGCTAAAAGATATATTGTTAATTAAAACTCTTGATTGCATTCCCAAGAGCTTTGTTACTTTTAATTTAAATAGTGTTGAGAATTAAAATGCTTTCACATATAGACCACAATTAAGAAAATGTTAGGAATATTACTGTGGCGCGTTTGTAATTTGGTTTTCTAGTTTATTTCTTTGGTGTATAAAGAAATATCATGTTTTAATTAAATGGTGTTTCTTAGTTAGTTATTTTTTTTTATGTCTGGTTTAATTCAGGATATAAATTATTTGAGTTGTAGCACGCCAACAAATAGGCACAAATATGAAAACAAACGTGATAAGCACAGTTCGAAAGAGATAAGGACATTTATAACTGAATGTTTTTCACGGTTTATATTTTATAGACCACGCCATCATCTTGGAAATGTGAATGATAAAAACTGCTGACCTCTTAACACATTGACCAAAGCGAAATATTTTATAACAATCGTAATATTTCCAGCTCCTTCCTTCATATATTACTTCAGTTAAATTGAATACCTAATCCTTTTAGGGTACCTACTTAAAGTACAAAGGTGGTATTAAAGTAAAATTTATTTAGTCGTAAAGGTTCTTGAACGTGGTTTCACTGTGCCTACTAAGTGAATAATTTATGACCATAGAATGAAGAGCTAACAGAAAATTTACGAATTTACGAAAACGTTTCGAGTGAAGGTTGCCTTTACCTTGAACGTAAGAGAACCAGTAATGATAATTTTATCACTACGCACGGAAATATCATAATAACAATAGAAACTTGTCAAAGACGAGTTTAAAATAGATTGTGATTAACATCATAATGTAAAAAAGCCTACAAAAGTAATGAAACGAAAAAGGCTCGTTGTTAAGCGAAGTGAAAAGCGGAAAAAGCGGAAACCCACTGCAATCTGCGTGACCTCAAAATGTTAACAGCTTTCAAGCGGCCGTGGAATGTGCCCCATAAACGCGACGGGATTCTCCGACATAATGGAGAAAATCAATTGAAAAAAAAAAAGAATAGTAAAAATGGTAATAGAATTATGTAGAAAATGACCGTTGTGAAAAAGAAAAGTAAGCAATATTCTGAAGTTCAGACGAAGAAATCCCATTAACAATAGCGGTAAAATTTAGTGAAAATATTTTCTTGTTAGAAAAGGGACTCAGTTGAGTGACAAAGTTATAACCAAGAGAAACGACATCGTAAAACCCGAATGAAATGTTCTCGTCATTTATGACAGCCGTTCAAAAAAATATATAATTGGATTTTATTTGTACAAGTATTTTAAAAGAACTTGAACGAAATATTCAAAGCAACTTTATTTAAATGAGATGATTGAGTTCCCCAGATCAAATATCAGTCAATCGCTGGTAAAGATATCGGAAAATTCTTTTTCACGGACAATTGGTTCGACCTGAAATACTTTCGAGATGGCTTTAACGAAATTAAAGATGGGACAAAAATAGAATAAGAGAATTAAGAACATTTAATTTTTAAAAGTTCTATTGATCTTCTTAGAATCTGGTCAAAAATGTAAACTGAAAAATACTCCAACGGGAAATTATAGAAGTACCGTCACAGTAGTATGTAGATGTCGTAAGTAAAGAAGCTAAGAAACATAAAATAAAAAAAATCAAAAGTGAATTAATTGAACGACCACATCAGACGTCATACTCTAAATATAACTCTCCCCAACATAATAAACAAGTAGCTACAAAAAGTATTTTTGGAGAAACCTTATTCCGCCTTACAGTCATCATTCGGAAAACCATTGAAGCAATGTTTGAACTTCCTCAACAAATGTATAATGAAATAATGCTCAACAAATAAATTGTGTACAAGGATCACAAACAATATTAAACGTCTATCGAGAATCTTTACGAGTCATAGATCAAGGGAAGACGATACAAAGTAAGACATAGATAATCGTAACATATTGTTTAATTAGCTATTATTAGATGTAATAAACAATAGAGCAGATGAAATGTAATCAACAATAGCTGAATACACATGACTACATAGCCTATATTTCCGTATTTATTTACAGATGTAGATGAGAAAAGCGTTGGTACGTAATCAGTTAGTGGTGTGCCAAGTATCGTATGGGTACGATGATGCGATGTCGACGCCAAACTGTTGTCCCTGACACGCGGTAGAACCGCCAGGTGTTAGTCAAATGTATATTGTGAACATCTTCAATGCATTGACCAGTCTTCGTGACAAAATTGGGTTAAGAATGCACGTTACATTCTATTGTTTGGCAAAGACATGTAAAGAGAGTATGAAAAGAAGAGCAAAACAGTTTCATTGTTATAAAAACAGAATTCGATTGTTTACATACTCCACATCGGTTTTAGATTGATTATGATGTAAATATTCATCATCTCTCAAGACACAGACGTATTATCATGGCTAGACCATAACAATTCGGTTACCCTAATAACATTATTCAATCGGTTTCGGATTTAAAAGCTTCGATGAGATTCGAATCTTCCAGTATCTTACGACAATAAGTGTCCCTGAAAAGATTTATAAGTAGCCGTATTTTTTATGAGTGTAATGCAATAAAACCTGGATAAGTAAAGCCAATATCGGAATGTAAAAGTATCTAATATTGCGCTCGATTGCTTTACAGCTTGAGTCGGCAAGGGAAATGGTACGGAAAATACCACAGAGTACGATCAAAGGATTTGTTCCTTGTGTTATCTGGTAGGCGTTATCGTGAAGATTCTGAATTTATCCATGATAAAGTATAAGATGACAAGGATATTGGTTTACGCAGAAATTTTTGTTGGATGTCGGAAAGTTTTGTGTGAGAAATAAAGAAATAGAAGCTCACTTTTAATATAGGTATATGTAACAAATAGAAATGTTATGCGTATTTTAATTAAAAGTATCACTTACAGCAAACAGAGATGTAAATTAGTAATTTTTACGATGTTTTGTAGGAATATTATCGTCCATTTCGCTGCGTCCTTACTTTTATAGTCCAGACTCTAATTAACTTAGTTCATTCGCAAATTGATAGTTATTAAATTAACGAAAGTGCTCTAAACAAGGGTGGGTCGGCGCGATAAGGCATTTACGTAAAGATATAGTCGCCTACGGATATTACACCCACAGCAACGTACCTACGTAACAAGACGTAAGTTATGTAGTAAAACGTATGACGGTAGACCAACCTGAAAATAAGTCCTTACAAAATGAGAATAGTAAAATTAAAAATGTTACTTACCTTGAGAATATATTCGACAAACAAAGTTTTTTTAAGGTTGTTAAAAGGTACTCCTGCAAATGTTGTGAAAAAACCAACAAAAACACAGACACACAAGGGTAAGGTAGAAGAATATATCTTATATCTAGTCCTACCTTATAACGTAGTTAACGCAGACCACGCTGATCGGCTTCTGTTGCTTGTCATTGATGACGGTGGCCTGAGTCTGGACCCAGGCGTAGCCACCGGTCTTGGCGAGGAAGCGGTATCGGCCTGTCTCGCATTGTCCTTTCGAGAATACTGTAACAAAAATATTAATTCTAATAAAAATTAAACACACAACAGTAAGCTTTTATGACGATACGGGTGAGAAAGCAAAAGAGATAAATTCTCGCATCATCACTGTCTGAGGTGAAGTTTTGGCTGTTATTGCACTTACTTAAATTCAACAAACAATTAATTTAAAATGTCATCGCTATATGGGACAGGAACCAAATATAAATTAACAAAGTTAACAAACGCAATCTCATCACTTTTACAAATTGTTCTATATGTTAACTACTTGAATACGCAATATGGCAATCAGTCAAGTATAAACATGAGTGTCACAGATTATCATTTACGATTGATTAAATGATAAAACTAATTATTATGTTAAAGAGCGTTAAATACTAGATAAACGTCTTCAATTAATAGTTTAATCAATTTCAAGGACAGTTATCATAGAAACAGGAACGGGAATATACCTAACGAATATTTTTAGTAATCACGTTGGGTTGAGAAGCCAACATAACTTCAGAAATCTGTTTTAAAATAACGTCGTTCCTGGAAAATAATAAACGACTGATACTCAAAACTATTTATAATCAAGAACTAGAGGTCGAAAAGGAAAATGATATGTGTACGGATGATCTGAAATCGCGACTTAAAGACCAAATATCTCAAAAACTACATTTATACAAATCTTAAACCACGCCGATTATATCACATGCAATGCGAATATAACAATGCTGCAGAATGTAATATGGATGCCTGAAGACGCCATTAAATGCCGCGAGGTATATCATGTGATTCTGCCAATTACGTTTTAAATTGAATAAAATAGGCATTCGCACTGCCATCGGGCATTGATAACTGGTCATAAATTGAAATACAATTACAGGATTCCAATACGAATAACATAAATATATAGAAACAAGAAATAAATCTGAGAAAAGCAAGGTCTCAAATGACGGGTACTTCACGACTACAGTTAAAAGTTATAGATACTTAGTTATACATCCAGAGAGGCATATAGGTACTCGATTATAAACCATGTTTTAAATAGTACCTATAACATTATATAACGCAAACTGGCGTTCCACAAAGATGTATTCCAGAAATTTTCGCCAGACAATGTAAATAATTCACTTCCAAAGGAAACAATTTGGTACGTCCACTCAGCGATTCTGTTTCAATTCTGCTAAATATTAGGTATTAAATAAAAATGAGCAGTTGAATTGGTTACCGATGTTCAAGTGACAAAATTGATATAACATATGGCCTCGCTGTCAAGCTTGCTTTCCCATACAACACGGACGAAGCCCTCTGAAGACAATTTTACCTTCGATTTACGTCAGAGCTCCTTCTTGTGTACGAGATCAATAAAACGAAACAAATTATTTCGATCAACGTACAATATTCGGCTGTTGCTCCCATACAGTGTAACTAATAAAGATTAATAGTGTCGACACAAGGCACAAGGATTGTAATAAAATCTCTCTTGGGTTCAGTTAATACTCGCTTTGTGATATTAAGCCGAAAAATGTTTAGTAGATGTAGTTATTGCTGGAGAGCACAGATTAATACTTCATTTAATATCCCGTAGCGCGCATTAAAATTATTGATGGTAAACTTTCTAAACACAGGAAATGCTGGGCCACTGGTTTATAATAACTTGACCACGGGATAATATTTTGAGATGCCGGAGATGCTTTACGAACGGATAAATACCTCCCAAGATATGGTAATAGAGTTTAGAGTTATTTTCCCGGCGAATCAGTGGCGAGTCTCAAATAGCATTTTCAAGTTCTAACAAATTCTGCTGATGTAATTTTCCCGGACTATCGTTCTCTAATTTCAATGAGCTTTCACATTTTACTGAAACAAAGCGTCTACACTGTTACGTATGCAAACTTCTATAGATAGAAGTATGGTACATCTAACATTCTTTTTTTTTTGTTTAAGCATCCGCGAACGTTTGGTACTCAGTAAATATATGGCATACCAAACTCGATGTTATGTACCACGAAAAAGAAAGAGAATATTTTTGAGACAGAAATAGTTTTATGGATATTTAAAGTTGTTATGAATAATGCAGCTTGTATTTTGAACAAATGGAAAATCCCCACTATACTGGTAATGTTTAAAAAGAAGATTTAAAGCCGGAATATTTGGCAGAAGATGATGTTTTCCAGGTTCTGTTTAGTTGCTCAAGTGTTGTTTTGTGATAATACAGTAAACCAACAAGATATATTAATCTTTATCTCTAAGCACAGAGTTAACATCAATATAAATATTGTTTTCAGTAAAACTGATAAAGTTTAAACACAACTTTGCCGAAATAGTTTTGATATCTTCCTTAGTGGAACGGAACATATTTGCAAATAATTTAGTGTATATTTTAATTTAATAGTTAATGACAAGGTAAAATACGAGAATAATATTAAACCCCAAGCGCACCTATTGTCTTTCTATTGTGTCTGTGATTTCCACGATTGAGAGGTTAAGCAATACATTAGAAATTAACCATTAAAATCCATGAATATACTTAATGTGAATTTTATTGTTTGAATCGTACATTATCAAATCTGAACACAATCTGGTAAAAAAAAGTAATAATGCTACAAAAATGATACTAAGTAATACAAGCAAGGGTCCGGAGACAAGTCCAATTTCCAATAAACGTAAAGCGGAGTCCATAACCGGGGTAAAAGAAAATACTATTTCGGTCAAGAATGTGTAACTGGGAACGGATATAGCGTGCGATGCCAACGTAACCCCAAAAGAAAAGGAGTCACGCGAAACATCTAGACAGATAAAAGAGCAACGGCTGATTGTCTTATCGTGAAATGAATTTTGTAATACTTAATCTTTGAGTACAGATAACATAATTAAAGTCAGTGAATCGATTTTTAAATAATTAGGTAAAACGTTATAAATAAATTAATCGTGGAAAGTATCGCGCTGTAAGTTTGTGATAAGATTGGAGTCTGATGAGATGGGATAGAAACAACCCAATTTATTATAAAAGGTAATTGACTTGCAGACCTGACTGTTGAAACTAGAATACCTAGCTCAATACGAGTAATTGAGAAGTTAAGCCAAAGCAAACCAATATTCACATGTTCAGTTAAATACAGAATAGTTGGATGAACGCCAGTATACCAGCTAGCAACAGCACTTGAAAAAAAAAAACAAAGAAATAAATCCGAAACGCGTAAGCGCACGATATAATTGACAATAGCAAATTGTTGCAATGTCCTCTATCAAATGCATTCGATTGAAGCCCCGCCTTTTTATGCATTATGCCAAGCGGTTCGGAGAAAACGGTACTGCAACACGGTAACATTAAGCAAAATAGTGCTGAACAATTCTATTACGATGGAATGAAGCATTTTATTAAATGGAACATGAAAGTTAAGTCGATGTAACGACTCGACTTAGACGCTAAGCCTTAGTCATAAACATGGCAATGCACTCTAGACTTACTACAGTCTAAATACAATCCTTTTACCTAGCCTAATTCAATAGACTTAGCTGAATACAAGATCTAGGAAAGTAAATACTTGAGGCACGCAATCATATGACGAAAAATATCGTCAAAACTAGTTCGAATGTTTATCATCGTGTTTTATTTATTCAAGCAGTGGTATTAGGAAGAGGTGTTAAGATGAACAGACAAATAAGACGCCTACTCCAAGAACAGATTCAGGTTGTTTGAGAAAAGAAACCCTAGAAGGATTTGGAGACGGCCTTTGCCCAGTCGTGGGGAAGTAGACAGTTTAAAAAAGTAGTACTGAAATAAACTGTTTTCCAACAAAAGCCCATTGCAGATTTCTGAAGTGTCAACTTATTAGGATTTGAACATTATTATTTTTAAAAGCGTTTATAAACCTTTTAAAAATAATATGGCCCCCTCTCCCAGAGAAGAGGCCTGAGTCCCAATAGTGGGAACATTATATGGCCAAATATGCCATGGTATGCTATAAACCTTTTTACAGAAGCATTGAAAATTGTATTACAAAATCAGCAAATTACAGAAAAAAGTTAGGGATAGCAGGGACAGGATCTCGTTTCGCTGAAATAAGTACAATGTTTAACTGCTATTTTATTGTTCCAATAACAGGCGATTCGCGAAAAAGGGAGTTGTTCTAAAGGCTATTGCGACGAACTTCGATGGAGCTATAAATTGCGAATACCAGACCAGGGTCGTCGAACTAGGAGCCGAGTAATGCGAGCTTGTCTGATAGCTACTTCGTTGAGGCTTTGCTGTCGCTACCTATAGCTTTACGATATATCGTATAACTAAGAATGTCCAAAGACCTACAGTGTACACTGTACATGCTTAAATTTTATGTCCTAGTCGCTGTTAGTCGCAGATTCGCTTGAGTGTATTAGTTTTACGAGTAAATTATTTTCTTCCAATTATTGGTCATACATTTAATTCCTTGCATGTAGAAGAATCGGTTTGAAGAGAATTAAGTGATAAGAGAGCCGGTATTATGGATGTAGGTAGCTCATAGCATCGATATGGCTTCTATTGGTATATTTCACACAGTCAGGCTGCAAGCTGTGTTAACCTAACATTCGAATTACCTCAATCAGATTTATTCGTCAGCTCTGAAAATTCAATAAAAACAATTTACTACATCCAAAATATGACAAAGACGTAATCTTAAAACCCAATTTATGTATTTGTGTTAACTTCAAATAAACTGAACAAGGAGTACCAATTACTCGACGTTTTCTTAATAAAAAATATATTTCTGTATTTCATCAATCAGCACATTTTTTAAATTCCTCATAAGATTCCGTTCAAAGGCAAATCTACTACATCAGTCAAATTTAACAAAATAAGGAAGTAAAGAAAAAGACCATAAGCATAAATGCCAGCCCCAGGTGATTTAAAAGGTTTAGCAATACGTGCTTATCTGTCGTCGATAAACGATTAGATAATGAAATGCACACTCGTAGAATGCTTCTATTGTAATATTATACTAGCAACATGATTCAACGAGATATAGTATTTTGCGGTAAATAATGACTGTAATTGGTAATACACGACCCTGTTACTAAGTTGAGGCAGTCGCAGAAATGTCTTTCGAGTTCATAACTGATACTAAAATCAATATTAATGGAAGTAATGATATTGAAATAACCCACATACTTGGTTACAAAATTTCACGCGCAAGTAACACGGAGCTGCTAATGGGTCCGGAACTTCAAGGGCGTGTTATCATAGTCACAGAGTCTAATCTCAAAAACAAACATACATCAATGTAGGAAAACAAAAATGTTTATGAGATCATAATTAAAAGATTAGCTATCGGTTGTGCATGACCTGCGCATGGTAGTGGCGATGCTTCCGTGAGAGATAACTTCAGATCTAGTAACAGGGTCAGTTTGTTTACAGAAACTTCTTCAGGTTTTCAACACATAGAAAATTAGATAATATAGTTAATCTCTTCAATACTACTTAAAATGTAATTAAAAAAATAAATGGGTTTTCTGCCAGAATTAGGTTGATGATCTGCAATAACATGAGCCTAAAATTGATGTTAAGTAACACGACATGTTACATAAAATATTGTAAATAACATAATCATTAAAGCGCACATTAAGCCAATGATTAAGATTCTCATTAAAAAGTACTAAAACGTATACAGAGAAATGAGGTTGAATATGCTGTAAAAATATTTTTGCTCCCAGAGTGAATTATACTTCTTAATAATATGAGCACTTTGAGAACTCTACTCAGCTCCTAAGTAGGACAGGAAAATAAACCTGAGACAGGAGTCAACGTTCGGAGAATGAAAGAAGTAATGAAAATTTCAGTGAGTACCTCTGCATTATATTATTCATGAGTTCAGCTAGTCCATATCTGATTTCGTTTTATGTCGTCTTTCTATATATATGGAGACGGTTTCCATTACACACAATTTGCATGATCATAATCATAGGCAGATTAGATAGAACGACAAAATCGTAGCAGAAGAGGAAAACGGAACTAATGGTATTATTGTTAATGTCTCGATAAATCGTAATATGCTAAGTGCTGGTAGGAACTGAAATACTACTATAAAATCTTACTAACAGTCTACACCACACGTACATAATATAAGATAAAAGCAGACATAATGTTTGCGGCAAACTGTGCGTTGATTCGTTGAAGTAAGACGTAGCCTGGAGCAAATAAACAATGTTTACTGAACGACATGGTGCCAGGTCATAACTTCGCGCAACCTTTACGACCAACGATTCTGACGATTGCGTAGCGATGTACATAAATTCAACCCAGACGTTGGGTGGGGAATACCTAAGTATATTGGTTAAGATTAACTATTTGATATTTCAGCATATTCGCAATTATGAATCGTAATCGAAAGCGGTGTTAAAAGCGGCATACTTGAGATACATTTCCATACAACCGTTCTTACGTGACTATGACGTTATTACACATCTTTTTCTAGATATTTTGAAAACACACATATGTTAATCTGAAAAAACCTTTATGGAATATTCGAGTAACAACGGAATTGTTAAATGCCAATAGAACGTTCAGGCGTTAGTTACCTGTCTTTTTTGCGTTCTTATTCTTCTTATCGTATAGATGGCAAAATTAGTTAAATTCCTTGCCTGGCCCAGAATTCGGCCACGGCAATGCCGTCCGCTGATGCTGTCATTGCGTTGCCTCTTTATCAAAACTTGCGTTGGTTAAAACAATAAACTTTCAAACTGTGCTCACATTGGCGATAGACCGATCGGAAGGGCCCTCCACTATAATTAAACTTATTAATAAAAGCAACTTTCATGACGTAATATTAATGTTATCAATTAGTCAAACTGGAGAGTGTTTATAAAGCTAATTTCCTTTTATGAACGGTAAATGAGTTAGGTACCTAAAGCGAAAATGAGATAATTAAGGACGACAATGTAATATTTTGTGTGTTGGATGAGCAGAAGGATATTAAATTAACGAAGGTTAAATTCAAATCATTTAAGAACTTGAGCACCTATATCATTTCGAGAAGAACATGTTACATTCACACACATAAAGAAAAAACAATGAAGTTTAGGGCGAAAGTAAATGAACCGACGATAGCAGTAATGGCAACCAAGAAAGTAATAAAATCCAATGAGTTCCAGAAAACAGTAATTGTCGCCATGTAATGGTTGACCGTAATACTCGTAACTATAAACGTTCAGAAACAATACTGGTAGAGATTAGAGTTGCTTTAGCATTAACCAACGAGCTGCGAGCTAGAAATTACAATAAGAAAATTTTATGATATTATCTCGGTATAATTTACAGCACGTAAATTCTGGAAGGTTAATGCCCCTTGGCAATAAAACGATAAAAGACGCAGTCGAATCGGAATATCTAGATCACAGAAACATAGATTTTATAAATAAGACGTCATCTAGTGACGTCTATTCTGCAATAAATTAGCAAGAACTCCGCGGAGTCGGTCGTAAACTATCCAAGCTCTAGAAAAGTTCAGAGTAGTACGTGAATATTCTCGGGGTGACAACATAAGAAACCCTGGACACTCGTAAAATTTGCTGCCGCTTGTTATCTAGCTCTGGACAGAAATGAGAAACTGCCAAATAGTCGCCAGCGGCTAGATAAATGATATCAACAAAGGATAGCAATGAAATGGAAATGGTGAAAAACATGGTGTTGACTTGCCTAAAGTAAATTTGAACTTTATTAATATTTTAGAGGTACTAGATTAGAAAATAGATGAAACGTTGTTGAATAGACCGCTAGTTTATTAACTTTTGCTCCTGTTTGATAACAGGGATACTCTGTTAGGAATCTCCAGTGCATGTCGTGTAATGTTATACACCCAATTCCATCTAAATCCTTTTCAATGTGCCCGACAATTTCATGGGTCGATGGTTCAATTGTAAAGGCTGGTAGGATTGCAATTTACATTGTCCTCTAGATTCCCAGTGCCAAACGAGATTTGAAAACGATATGATCTACCATTATAGAAGAGCTGAGTTATTATATATTGTTGTTTTCTATTCAATGTAAGTGACTTTATATTCATTCAGATTTGTATTTGACCATCATTTCTATTTTTAATGAAGTAATTTAGTCTGATAGGATGATTATAATATTAATCAAATATATTCTATTTAAATGTTATCTAGCAATCTGAATAAAACCAGATGTTACTTGAGTTATAATAAAAAATGGTATCACTTAGGTAGAAATGGTTGAAAACACAAATTTATATTTTATGGTGAGGGTCAGGAATCCGCTGATTTGAATAATCCTAGCGTAACAAGAACGTGGATAATGCGGCATTTGTACGACTGGGCACGTAATGTAAGAATATTAAAACTCTATGGACGTTATATAATAGGGACAAATGTTAATAGGATGGACCTTAACAAAACGCATTGCATAATCAAACACATTCTGGCATCAACTTTTAAAATTAATTTGTAGAAATGAATCACGAAGAAGAAGACGGTTGCGTTCGTAGTTCTAAATGGAATATTAATAATTGTAGATCAAATATTTACCTTTCAAAATGTACTACGAGTTTAGTAGAGAGAATAATGGTAAATGGATAGCAATTAATTTTATCCACACAGAGTTAAATTCGTGGAATATAAACTATTGTGAAGCAGACCTTAATACATATTCCAGTGTAATCAAAGCAATGTTACCTAATTTCTGATGTTAAAAGTTAATTAATTTCAGTCTTTCTTTGTAAATTCTTTCATTATCACGCTATTGTTTAGTGGCACGTTTTTGTGACGTACGTGTTACGCCTGAACGGTATTTTTATCGATGCCTCGACCTCTCGCAGATGCCCGAAGGTCTGGTGGTTTCATTCTAGAGATGTTTTTGGCTGACATCAGCTGAATGCCAACTCGTGTTTTGTGGAGTGGAGGAAAAAACTTGGAAGATGCGAAACTAACCGGTTTCCTGAACATTTTTTTCAGTTTTTTTGGCGTCTTTCTCATTCCGCTAAAATTAGATGGCGGAAGTGTTGCTTCTAAAGCGATTTTCTTGCTTTTCATTACAAAATGCTATACATTAGGATAATGGGGTCAAAAATCAAAGGGACTTTGATTGGGGATTATTTTATTATAACGGCATGATTTTCAGGTAGAGAGTAATGCCTATCTTCAGTGCATTGCGCTCAATGCTTACAAAAGCAATTACGTAATTATCAGGAACTAGACTCCCTTCGATGGCTGAGGCCTTAGCTTTTTTGCCAAGTGCCTAGTGGGAAAGAAGGGACGGACCGACACATTCAATGTCAAACTACATGCATACATAGTATTATAAACTACAAGCATATTATCAGTAACTTTTGCTAGCAATTAAATGATCAATGGTACCAATTGAGCCAAGACGGTATTAATTTTAGTTTGTTACCGATACCCGTCACCTGATTATGCTATCCGTCACCTTCCTCTTTGATCTCATGAAAACAAATTGGAATAGATACGATCATTCGATGCTCTTACAATTTAACATTGAAAAGCACGTGCTTCTATTAATAAATGCATTACATAAAAAATGAAAGGAGAAAGTTGGCAGATGAGCCAATAACTGTTACAAATGTTTCCCAAAATATGATTCATTTACAAGTTCAAGGTTGAATTGTATCGAGTCGTGATCAACACGTGAAAGAATTTCTACTGCATTATTTATCGGCCCATTGTAGTACAGTTATCACTATATTACTTGATAGTAGCAACTGTATACCAGATAAAACTAGAATTTGCTACAATTTACGATGCATGTTTGTAAGTAAAAATACATGTAAGATATAAAGTGAGGTGATTTCGATTCGGCTTTTTGCATCTTGTAATAAACAAACGTGTTGGTGTCCGTCCATATGTTCAGATGTGTGTCGTCATAACGCGTTTATTTCAACTACATCATGTGACTGGGTTCAACCGGAGGGGGAGTTATCTAGGATGATCATTTTGTTATTGTCCACTTAAAGGATAGGATAAGATTTATATGCGTTCAATTGGATAAGCTTCTCAGTTTTATTTAGGCAATTACTGTTGCAAGTTTTTTTGTTGTTTGTGATGACTAAATGTTTACACGATTTTGTGTTACTGTAGGTGGGTTTTTATCTATCACGCGCTGAAAACGTGTTGGGTTCGTGTAAGCTTCTCCTTTTTTTTTCTTTGTTATTGATCAGCTGTTACCGCGGTGCGAATATTTGACGAACGGCCATGAACTGCCGGCACTGTGGCGCTCGCGAAGTAATTTGCGCTAATTGTCATTTAAGACTCTTGAAAATGCTATCACTTCATCAACGTCAGAGGCAGCGATTTAAGGGCTATAACATTGAAGGCTTTTAAAACTTTGGCGTGTTATTTCCGAATTGAGGTCAAGTACGTTATCGGAAGGGAACCTTTCAGATCAATGTTTGAATTATCCTCATTCCTGCCCTTATCGGTGCTTTTACTTGCTCTTTCAGCAAAGATCTCAGTTGTGACCTCTTTTTTAGCAATCATAATATTATCTTGTAGCTTCTGCCAGCAGTTTCACCCGCTTAAAAGTAGTAAATTATCCCAGAGGAACATACTCTCGGCATAAAAATTATCCCGCCTTATTCCAGGGCATGGCTGACCGGTGTTTCATTTCATTCACATCCGTTTAAATGTTCTGAGCATGAAAGTGTAACAAACCTACACACCTTACCTTCAGAAATACAAACTTTTCCCTTTATAATATTAGTGGAATTTTTCTGACCTACCTAATCTATTTTCTAAACGACCTTACGGCTACAGTGGCTGTTAGGTCGTTGTATTTTCTTAATAACATTAAAATTAACAGGCGCTGTAATAAAATTTTGCTAATAAATACTATTGTCGGGTTTTTTACTACTTCGTTTAAAGTTTATTACATCCCCGATATAACACTAAAAGCATTAGAAGTTTCATTGAATAATGCCTGGATAAGATAACACCCGAAACGTGTTGGGTATATTTAAAGATTGTGTTTCTAGGCTAGTAGCTATTTGGGTAATCTTTTGTTTTTTTTTTTTTGTAGTTTAAGATGTTAAGTATGTATTGAATTAGGCCTATAAATCAGTCATGGTTTGAGAGAGAGGGAAAATCGTTACGATTCGATCAACGTCAAACCTACCCAGAGATCACGCTAGACATAGCTGTTTGGAGGGAGAAAACAGCCTAGGTAAAGACATTGCGCAGGCCTAAAGTAACATAATTACATAAATATATGATATTGTCAAAATTACCATACATTTCTGCCCCACTTAAAACTTTATGAACTTCGCATAATATATTATCTTGTGTACAATAAATTTATATAACCGCATTATTGCCGTCTAAACCCGGCTCCTAGGTCAGCTATTCGACCTTCGTCAGTGTCAACCAATGAACGTGATGACTCGTCCCAAATAAAAAGTGTATTTTTATTTCCTTTAGCACGTGCTTAAACACGACGGATCGACGCTTGTTTACGTAAAAAATAGATTGGTATGTTTTATTACGTAAACGGCTGCGGAATTAGAATTAACAAACAACAATTGTGGGTTATTTGCATAGTGTCATGAACAGAACAATTTTACAGTATTTTAAGTGGAAGGTATGGAACAACAGAAATCAGGCAATAATTATTTTTTTAACTAAAATTTGACTAAAATAGTTACTTATGAGTATAGCCCCTGATTTCTGATTTAAGCATTTGAAGTTGAGCATTTCTCAAACTCAATCTTAAAACCTGTCAAAATTTGTCAACTTTTTTTTTTAAGTATGGTTTGAGACGTTCTTAAATCAAAATACTCAATTTAGAAACTCGCCTTAAATGTGGATGGATGGAAAGGGAGAGGGAGGCCAAAGAAAAGATAGATGGACTGTGTGAGAAGGGAGTTAGTGATAGCGTGACGAGTGACAGAATGGAATGGAAGAAAAAAAATGTGTTGCGCCGACCCCAAGTAATTATGGGTCGAGAGCAGGAATAAGAAGATTTGCACACCAACGCTTAGAAACGAAGATAATAAAACTATACAAATAGAAGAGCATAAATCACGACGCTAAATTTTTTTATGCATTTTATAAAGTAGATAGAATTTCAAACATAAAAACGACGTAGGTAAGATTCCATTAAAAAATTTTGAGAGAATATCCGCAAAAAAAAAAGATACAATTCCCCCAAAACGTTTATAGGCCCCTAACGTATACTAATAGTCTAAAACTCATGCAATTCAATTTAATTTTGACCAGCCAAGTTCGGGCAACATTACAAAACAATATCCTACCCAGGGTGGCAACACGAATACTTATTAAAATGAATGAGTTCTACGTGCGCACGCGTGTAAGCGGTTCATCCTGAGTGCCTAAGGCGAGTTTGTAATTTTGTATTACGTTAACGCGATCGATGCGTTTATGACGTGCTCCGTACGTAAATTTTTTGTATGGCAAATTTTACAGCGCCTCTAGGAGTCACTTCCGAAACCAAAATCGGGAGAATGAGTTTTATAGTACCTGTCGAATACAAGAAACTCGCTAGCGACTACAGTTTTTAGCAGTTTTATAAAGATAATCGGTAAGTACCATGATTGGCCCGCAAAGTGCCTAGTGTGAGTTTGTGTTACGTTAACGCGATCGACAAGTTTATGACGTACAGCGCTTCAATTGGCCCACTCTAAGCTCTTAATCAATCAGAAAGTCCAGTGCGAGTTCGTTTTACGTTAACGCGACCGACACGTTTATGACGTTCGGCGCTCCGATTGGCCCGCCCCAAGCTCTAAACCAATCAGAGTCAAACTCGGTAAATGTTTCTATCGTATTAACATAAAACCAGTTCGCACTCGGCACACTGATGTTTTTCAATTTTAGTACATAACAAAAGCAAAAAAAAACTGTAAGGAAAACAACATGGAGGAAAAACTGAACATGTTGTTTTGCTACATAACCTAACTATAGGTACGAGTACGACGTCGGAATAATTTCATAACGTTATGTTTGTCATAAGATACTTACAAACCTAAACAATTAAATATTTATTTTAGAAACGATTGCGAAAATAAATAAATTATGACATGACACCTTTCACTGAAAACGCAATTGGCAATCGAGAAATTCCAACGCTTCGATAACTTGCAAATAGTAATCAATTCTTTGAAATTTCAATATTTATCACGTTTGCAGTGGAATTCAGAGAATTGGAATCTATGTTAAGGCTAATTTCCGATTAGTTTTATTTATTGAGCTTGGATATTTGTCATACTTTGGTTGTATACTCAAAGTTGTAATAATAGATGAACGGATTGGGATGAAACTGGGCCAACAGTATGACAACAGTTGTTTTCATATTCCGGCAAGTTATATAATATATGTTATATTATGTCTGAGTATTTTTTTTTATGGTGGGAAAAAATCATGCATTGACATCCCCCGCCTTTGGGCGGAGCGGGAGATAGTGTCAGACTCTTACTGACTAAAAGAGTGGGTATTTAATCAGTAATAGTCCGTTCCTTCTAGCCTTCATACCGGGGCTCGAGCGCGAGCGCATAACCCTGGCCCCAGTAGGCTTCGACCCGGCTAGGTCCCTGCTGTTGCTGACAACTCCTTGAGGCGCACGGGAACAGTGCGCGCCGTCGACGACTTGGGCTTGGTCCGGACAATTACCGAACGGCCGGACAGTGAGCTACCTATTGCTCACCGTCCGCAAGCCCGCGCCTACGTTGGCCGGAAATCGGGATCAGCATCCTGGCGGCGGCGACGGCGATAACGCCGTTGCCTAATGCGTTCGGCCTCCTCCGTTGCGAGCATTACTGCTACCGCCTGCCACTCCTCCTCACTACGGACCATGGCCTCAACCAAGGCCTGGCACGAGAGGTCTCCGCCGCCGATCGCCCCCACGAGGGCACGGCGATGCTCCGCCCAAGCAGGGCACACCTCGAATGTGTGCTCCGCCGTGTTCTCCGGGCGTTCCGCACAGTGGCGACACCCGGGCGTCACTTCCGCATGAATCGAGTGCAGGAAACTCCCGAACGAACCATGTCCAATGAGTACCTGCGTCATGCGGAAGGTAAGGACGCCGTGAGGTCTTTCCAGCCACGCCTTAAAAAAGGGACTTACCGCCATGATTGTGGCGTGCCTAGCACTGGGTTGCGATAGTCGTTGACGCCATTTCACCATGAATGTCTGAGTATGGTTTCCGCGCTTATTCCTATGCGGACCATTGCACGTGGGCCATGGCAGCCATAACCTTTATTGGGCTACAATTCTAACCAGCCCACCTCTTTCCAAAATCAGATTAGGCCTCTCAGGTTTTTCAGGGCGTCCATAAGGGAGTACGGGGTTCCTAATCTACGTATGCATGTTTCAGTGACACCTGTGCAGTCTAGGAGCACATGCGCAAGCATATTGTATTTTAAGCTGATTTTAATAAACACATCACTATAATATACACATCGCGGTGCACTAGCTTTTGACGTTTTATAAGTGCCCAGGTAGGCTTATGTGAAATAAAAATGATTAAATTTTCAATTTTTATACAACGCATTATTACCCAACCTATCTCATTAATTTCTCTAGTAACACTATGACGTTTAAAAATTGACGTACCATTCCACGGTTGACTATCTAAGATGGTCGATGGTCATAAATATTCAAAGCACGGCATGCGATATGGTCCGGTTTGAATGCATCATTAAAGGCTCCCGTTGCCACCATAACAAATGACTATTATTTCATCTCCGTAGGACTATCTATGAGATAATCTGCTGCTGATTTGAATAGGTTAAAGCTGGTATTTAGTCATATTTTTTATTAATTATTTGGATCAAAAAGAAATCTTTCAAATTATTATTATAAACATTTATTTATCTCAGGACCCAGAGGTCCTGGACTTTTGGAAAGCATACGAGAAGCCGAAACTAACTCCCAAAGGCCCTTTTCGACGCTTCTAATTAAGCGTGGTACCAACCGGTGATTATCCCTGTACGCGCTATGCTGGTGCATCCAAATGACCCCCGGTTGAAGGGAAACTATTGCGACAAATGGAAAACTAAGATATAGGGCTATGGTTTTTAGAGTCTTAAGTGGACTGGTTACCAGTAACTATGTTATGACTATGGCCTTTGCTAAAAGAATGTTATTAATTATTATTTTCCCTATGCGATAAGACCGCACATTGTACACTTTGTTTTTTTTTGTCTATTGTATAATAAAGAATATAATAAATATTAAATCTAAAGGAAGAGGAAACTGTCAAGAACAGGATGGATGTCAAGGAGTAAATAAAGTCGTATAATACGTCATTGCCATTAATTAGGTTACGCGTGTACAAAAGAGACAGCGAGATATTCCCTACAACGCCCCCAACCTTTCCTCATACCGATATTTGTAATGCTAATTGATATCGATATACCTAACTAATAGAAAAGGATACATATCATATTTCTCCGAACCCAAAAAGTTGATATAAACGCTTTTATTCATTAGGTTGGAAATCTATATTATTTATCTATAAAACCGAAATATCACAGATCACGAAATCACAGAAACTTTAACACCTACAAACTTAAAATTCGGCAGATAAATTCCTTATATGGTGTAGACATCCGGTATTAACGGATTTTCCGAAATTCATTCCAAGGGGATGAAACGGGAGTCCAAAGTTTGTATGAAGAAATCGACTTTCACGCGGGCGAAGCCGCTGCCAGAAGCTAGTCATCAAATAACTTTTTCATTTCTGTGAGGAGCGAGAGGGATTCGCTTTCTGTATGGGTAGTTTTTCTTTTTTATTATTGTAGATAGGCTCGTGTTTGACTACTATCTCACCTGGTGGTAAGAGACGATGCATCACGCTTGCCTAGAAGTAATCTGCTCACTCTTGACTTTAAGACCCCTAAGTTGTAGCTATCAGGAAACACTATTCTCCTTGGCTGTACTTACGCACAATAAATGTGCCTAATAAATGTACTATGAATTGGCAACGCATGTGAAGTTTGATTTAAGACTGAATGCATTATGTCTATGCCAATAAATAAATTCTAAAACATCAAAGAAGAGCAGTTATGAGCTAGGTGACTAAGTAAACATATTGTTTATGTCTCTCAATGAATGAGGATTCATTCTTAATGAATATGAACTTTGATTGTTTCAGCATGTTCTGGCTTCATACGTCTGAAATAAAGACAATCTCAAGCACTGTGATATTGTAACCGAGCACGTATCTTGATGAATAGAAAAAGAGAAACGATAAAGCCCAGAAGAATTTAAGAATTATTGTATACATTTTCTGCCTATTTGACTATACAACATCTTTTATCTCTATATATTTAATATCTATGCCACTTTTCGTTGTAATTTTATAACTTAAGAACGGCCTCACCTATACAAACCAAATGTTAAGGACTATTTATTAGATGGTCTATGTGAAGTTTGGTAGGGTATAGAAGTGTAGAGTAGGATAGAGTAGGGTAGAGTAGGATAGGGTAGGATAGAGTAGGGTAGAGTAGGATAGGGTAGGATAGAGTAGGGTGGAGTAGGGAAGAGCGGGAGCAAAGCCGCGCGGGCAAAAGCTAGTTATTAGTAATATCAACATATTATGTAATCTACATCTCCTTTTGCTAATATATTCTTCGTCAATCTGATTATCCTTCTCATATTGTAAAATAGCGACCAGTTCCAGCTTTGCACGACTGTTAGAAATATTTGAAGTTCAGCTTTTCTTTAGATACCACTCGTATAATAAGCATGTATAAATTTGATTTGGATGCTTAACAGAGGCGTAGATATAACCTAAATTAGAAGATAGTGTATTACCTACATGGGTAAAAAAAAAAAGTCTAATATGACTTCTACATTTCCATCTGTATATTATCAGTCTGAAAGTCAGAAAGGTGCCACACAGTAATGAAACTATAGGGTGGCAAGGTTGGCAAAATATCATGGGCCACCACGGTCCGACGGAGCTCCCGGTCTGAGAGACCACAAGCTCAAAAGAAGTAACCCAACATATTAAAATTAAACCAAAATGTGACGGTCTGGGGCACTATCCAACGAATTTTCCACGGATCACAGTACTACACAAACAACAAACGACAACTGCCTACATTACGAACAGTGTACTCATCGTAAAGACACCGATCGACAACGTCAGGCGTCTGCCATTTCCTCGTCTTTACGACACAATAATTAACACGTGCGCGATCATACCGCATGTTACGGCCTACGTATAAGCTACTACAACGGTTCGTTCAATAAAAATCCTGTTCCAATAAACAGGTTCGTTAGTAAGACATAAAGTGGAAATAAAAAGGGGTGTGGCTATGTCGGATGATGTTGAGTTGAACTGGCTTCGACGGGATCCACAGAAACAATTTGTCAAATTGCGATTGACAAAGTGAAAGTGCCAAAGTAACGAGCGAAATTTATCTAACCTTATTGTATGCCTCTCGGAGGTGGGTTGTAGCTAGTCTAGAGGCGGATTTATAATCATCAATACCCTCTAGAGTCTAAAGCGTGGTATTGATGATTATAAATCCGTTAACCCTTGCACGCAGGGGTTATTACGTAAGGTTTTAGTAATATTCATATCCAACTTTTTCTGGTTTTAGGAAAAACGGAGATATAGAGATCAAATTTTTCGTCAGTACACTCGCGATTACAGTACAACAATTAAGCGTTTTGCAAGGCCAGTCAGGTTGTACAACCGTGTATGTAATTGGCGCTAAATATATCGGTGGAAAATCAACCGTCCAAAATGTGAATGTAGATGACTATTGGAGGAAGAGCAGACCAGAGGTCAATTATTTGTAATATCAAATATTTGTAAGGCCTGCAAATAGCTGTTCCAGGTTTGGGTGTTCGTTACAGAAGTGATTCCTAGTGAGGGAAAATATTTATTAAAAAAAAGAAGCTTTATGAATAAGAGCAAGCTTTTTATCACCATCATCAGCCCTTGTTCCACTTACTTAAGGTCGGAGGAACACGTTTTTTTTCTTCCATTCTGTCATGTAAACCGTCACGCTATGACTGACTCCCTAGAACCTTACCATGATATGCTACAATGAAAAAGAGATGGAGCTATACACTCTTTATAGCTTCATCCCTTTTACAGTTCAGTTTAGGTCGTCAAATGGATCGCTTTAAGAGTTAGTGAAAGGGCCTCTCTACTTTCATATGATTTTTCCAAAAAGTGTCCTGTCTGTCTCTTCTGAAAACAGTCTCCGCAAAGATTTCAAGTTAACAATTTATTTACTTTAAACATATCTGATAGTTGGACATTTTAATTTTAGAATATGCTAATGGGTTGGCAATACTTCATTTAGTATGATAATAGATAAGTAAGTGCTTGTTTAGCATATATTATACAAAAAAATCGCTTAGTAACAGACGTCTAGGTGCGAAATTTTTAACGCGTTAGCATATCGACACACAAGGTGGACCGATGACCTGGTGATGGTTGCGGGAATTCGATGGATGCGAGACGCACAGGATGGGTCGTTCTGGCGACACTTGGGGAAGGCCTATGCCTTGCCAGTGGGCATATTTCGTTTGAAATAATGATGACGGTGGTCGTCATCGACCCTTTTTAAGAATAGTAGGTAAGTTTGAAATTATTATTTTTTTGCAGTAAGTAATGGGTATTATTAATTAAAAAGTACCTTTCTAAAAATAAAGTACCTTTAAAAAGTACAAAAAGTACCTTTCTAAAAATATATTCAATCAACTACTGATCTATTAGAATAGTCACTATTAACATCCAATATAATACACAATTCTCGTGTCATAGTGTTTGTTATGGAACTCCTCTAAAACGGTTTAACCGATTACCATTAATTTTTTTTTTTTTTTGTGTATATTTGGTACGTCTGAAAATAGGACGTAGGTTATTTTTTACACTCATACCCCACCCCCTGTTTTTTTTCTTTTGATAATTTATAAAAACGTTTACCGAATCAGGACACGAGATTTTTATAGTATATTTTGATGCTGTTTTGCTAAAAAAATCGTTTTAATATTACATAGGAGGAATTGTTAATTTTTTAACCATCGATAAAAGTGAGTTCTTTCTGCGCCACCCAATTCATAATCTTCTGATCACCAAAATACCTACGGCTCTACAAGATAGTTACAAAACAGCGATAAGACGAACATGTTTTTGGTAAACTAATAAACAGCTATGATAATTATTTTTAGCAAAAACAACATATCTAAGAGATATCAAATTCCACGTGTATAGTACTTAGGGTTGCCAACTATACTGTTAAAAACCGTATTATACTTTTTTCACTAAGCACATTATACTTTTTACTGTTGAACCAAAATGAAGTATAGAAAATACTGTTTTCAGCATCAAAATTCTTAAAATTAGACTTAGGCGCTAACACAATTTTTTTTTATCGATTATTGAAATAATCGAATGAGCTCCTCAATCATTTTAATTATTTGTGGTGAATGTAATAAAGTTGTACGTGAAAAATATGTATTTAAAACATTGAACAGATAAAATACTGTTCATTTTTCTAAAATAGGTACTGTTTAATATTAATATCAAATAAAAAAATGATTTATTACTTGTAAAAAAATTGGCAACCCTAATAGTACTTAAGTACCTACCATGGTTAACAAGAATGATTTATGGGCTTATTTTATTATCACATAGCAACGTGCTAACTGAAAAACAGCTCAATAAACACACCATTAGAATAAAAGTATTTCTTTTTTAATGATAAGTTCTCGTAATTACGTCACGATTGCTTGTACTATGTTTCTTATAATAATGATAATTTTGTCAACAACCGTTTCCGGAAAGAAATTATTGGCCCGTCACGATTGGATAGTTAATACATTTTTTTTTTCAATCAAAATGTACCCTTAAGTATCCAAAATTAATAAAAAAAAAAATTCAATGAAATGGCCATCTACATCTACACTAATATTATTAAGTGGTAAAGTTTGTTTTTATGTTTAAAGGACTTAATCTCTAAAAGTACTGGTGCGGTCGATTCATTTTTTTTTCACTGCTTCTATCAGTGAAAAAAATTGTAACGTTACGAGTACATCCTTATTCAGTTACTTGACAGTTTCCCCTTCTACCAGATTTGAACTAACTCAAAAGTAGTATTTGCCGCGGCTTCCCCCGCATACATAAAATATAGCTTAAGTCACTCAGGAATAAAGCAGCTTTCTATCGATGAAAAAATTTTACCAATCGGACCAGTGCTTCCAGAGATTACCTCCTACAAGCAAAAAACATAAAAACAAACTTTACCTCTTTATAATATTATAAGTAAGTATTATAATATATTAGGATATTGTCCAAATATTAACAATGAAAAGTACCCAATTAAATGTAAGCCAAGTGACGCGATCGATTGTTGTAAATTGATTCATGTATATTTAAGAGGCTATAAGTGCTATGACAATTGGTTGCCTGCAGTAGCTAGGTATAAACGACCAAATACGATTTGGTTAAAAGCAAACACTACCACTTAAAACCGGTTAGTGTCCCCCAGTACGCACCTATAACAAGTTCAAGGCAGAAACTTATTTTGTATACAATAGGTCCGTCTGTATTTAATATGAAAACTGTTTTTGTCCGACTATGCCTACGTTTTAAAAATCCTTTTGGGATGAAACGGTAGTCCAAAGTTTGAATGGAAACACCTACTTTCAAGCGGGTAAAGCCACTGCTAGTGTATTTATATATACAAAATAGTCCTATGAAATAGTTTCATAGGCTCGCGTTTGACCACCATCTCACCTGATGGTAAGCGATGATGTGGTCGACGATGGAGCACGCTTGCTTAGAAGTAACATAGTAGTTAGTCTTAAAACTAACTAAATTACCAATTCTAAAGACCTTCCTAAAATATCTCCTTTTCAGCTTCATTTATATGCATAGTCCTTGAAATGTATACTATCGACAATATGTGATATTCTATTACAATTGTAATTTTAAATATTTTATTTGAAGTGTAAACCTTTCTGTTATACCCTTTTCATAGGGATGGATAAAAAGAATAAGTATAATCTTTTTGCGAGTCCGCTAGTTTAGAAGTTATAAAGTACAAAACTCCTTTATTGGCTCTTATTGGAAAAGATGAATAACTACAGATAATTTTTTTTTCTTTAAATATATTTCATTATATTATTTTTCAAATAAATCACCACTATTAAAATACCTAGTTGAATGTTCTCTTGATTATTTTATGTTAGACTTCTACAACGTTATGCCACGGCTATTCTTAAATGCAGCCACATTTCCACGATAATGAGAAACGCGTAGATAGTATATGTTTCCCGTTTTCTCTGTGCCGCTAAATTTATTTTTATCGATACACTAGCACGGCGACTTTGTACAGTTGCATAATAAAGATACACAAACTTTTATCTTTTATAACTTGTTCTATTAGTGAAATTCGTATTAAAATTCATTACGCGGTTTAGGAGTTAACGGATAAACAGAAAGACAGAAGCGGCCGGTGACTTTGTTTTTTTTACTATGAGCAGATAGTGTTTTCCAATCCATGTGCTGCCATCTACATTTTGCAAGCGCAACTATTAAATTCAGATTGGGAGCAATGACATCAGCGCACTGCCAAAAGAGGGCGCTGTTTTAAACTTGTAATTTTCATATATTTCAAAGTTTTTTTTTATTAATTTTTTTTACTTACGTGATTTGAACTGCTGGACCAAGGAGCCGGTGTCGGCTGCGTGATGGTAATCGTACACGGACCGGCCGACTAGCTCGTCCGGTTCGAAACCGAGCGTATTCATCAATCTGGAAAGATTTAAAATTAAATATTAATGAAAAACTTTTTGTTTTTAAATTAACGGTGTGTTTAGCTGTTATTTTGTTGGACTAGTTACTGTTCTTATTTTGTTTTAATTATATACTGAAAAAAAAAAACTGAATAATATAATTTTAAAAATATTTGTCCCAAATTCTCTGATATTTCATCACTTTCTATAAAGCTCAGCATACTTGCATGCCATAATTTTGCCTATAATTGTATAGGCCCTTTTCAAAACTAAAGGCACAGTAAACCATGAAGTTCCAAAGGTCACCTCCAATGTGACCTGCAATTCCCATGCTTAGGTCATGCTTGCCGGTACACCTACATAGATAACCTTGAATGACCTACCGCCACTCCCATAGTCGCTCTTTGCTCAAACTAAGAATTTTATCAACAAATAGTGCTCTTAACAATAAATCCTAGTATATTATGTGTTTAAAATCAATGTATTCCTCTAAAAAACGACTTACAGCTGTGCTATTTAAATATCCCGCCATTCTCACAGAATCCAGAACAAAAACACTTAAATTCGAACTTTAAAAAACACAAACACACTATTTGTTATCACAAGAACTAGCACACATCACCGCACATTGAAAATATTGAGTACTGAACTATTTCCACGTAAGTTTATCGCGGACTGTGTACAAAACCGCGAAATCGCATCATGTTTAACCTACAAAATACATTTGAAGGTGATATTTTTGTTGATATTACACGGCTGGATGAGGTTGCACGTTGTAAATACTAGAACACAATAGACGACGCGCAACCTAAATTCGGTCAGGTAATATGGGTTGTCGTGTTGTTAACAGCGCCATCTGTCGTAGTTTGCCAAAATTATAACAAGTACGTTGTTTGTACTTGGATATAAAATGAGACCGTGACCCTAATTTACTTGGCCAAGGTTTTCCATGAGATTGGAAGTATGGGACTGAATAATAAAAATTAAGGTGTTTTAATTATCCTGTGATGACAACAAAATGTATACTAATACAATCAATTGTTTCTTGGATAAAGGACCTACATACCAGTTCTACCAGTATTATATAGTTGAGAAGATGGATCCATTTGTCCGCGACCTAACAACAATTAACATTGAGGTAGGTTTGTCGACCTACCTCAATATTAATCAATTTTCAGTTGTAGCAAGATTCTTTACCATTTTGCGCGATAGCCAAGTTAAGTTAAGTTCCTACTGTGAACTAAATGAACTGATTGGACTACAAAGCAGATGGAGATGGCGGGACGAGCTTGTCTTCTACTGAAAGCACTTACTACTATGTGGAATAAGGAGAGAAAACCTTTGCCCTGCAGTAGGACACACAATCACATTGAAAAGGTGAAGTATACGAGACATACTGCAGCCTGCATGGTTTCTCCACTTAGTGGATGACCCGCCTAATCTCCTATAGATGTTTAATATGGGCAGAGCTTAAGTGTGAACTGCAGAGACCACACTTTGAACCCAAAAGATCCACGTTCATTCTAACTAGCAGCAGTTAAAATTAACGAGGATCTTTGGGCTTGATTATTTCATTATTCACTTTATCAATGCTATTAGGGGAGATCCATGTCAAGAGTAATTTAATCCAAATCTATTCGGGCGATCGAGGATGAAGATCTACAAATTTAAAGCGTTTTGGGAATACATTCATAATGGAATGAGAGGATGGAAGGAGTGGAATTCCCTGTCGGAGTCGGTGTTTCCTGAAAACTTTAAGTCAAGAGTGAATAGGTTACTTTTAGGCAAGCGTGATCTATCGTCGGTCACATCATCGCACACTTTATAATATTAGTGTGATGTGATAGACAATGGCCACAGTCAAGTGACAGTGGTCAGGCCACTTTGCTCGCAGAACAGATGGCCATTGGGGCCGAAAGGTTCTGGAATAGCGACCGCGTACCGGAAGACGCGGCGTTGAAAGGCCTCCTACAAGGTGGACCGATGACCTGGTAAGGGTTGCCCGCACAGGACCCTTCAATGTGTCGCCGCAATGAACGGTCCTACAGGGGTGGCCTTTGTCCAACAGAGGACGTCTTACAGCTGAAATGATGATGATGATGATAGTGATAGTGTGATACTCACGCTTCATCCACAAAAGTGAATTTCATATCCAAGCTGTGTTTGGACAGGAAGGTCTTGTGGTCCAACGGTATCTCGATGTTCGAGGGATGCGGGATAGGTCTGCCCACAGCCACCAGTGTGCCAGTTTTGGTGGCCTTCTTCTCCTCAACATCTGGTTTCTTCTCATCGTTGTTATTGCGTTCCGGCTTGTCTTCACCAGGCATTAGCATGTGGCCTGTTATGTGGATCACCTGTGGAAGATTAGATGGTTTTATTTCAGTTAACATAGAATAACGGGATTAACAAAGGGGCCTATCCAATTTATAGGTCAAGTCAGCTGCATGTACGACGATCGCTGGGCAATTCTCCATACAATAGGTATCTGACACTAGCCATTGTCTTAGAAAGAAGTGGCGGTATGACTAGGACGCGGCTGGTTTGGGAGAAAAGTTCTTGGAAGGGCTTTACCTGGCAGTGGTAAAGTATTTGAGGAACCCTAAGAGAACGGTTTTTGGAAAGACTGCCTAGCAGTGGGAAAGTATTGCTTACAAAAAACGAAATAATAAGGTAGGGTAGAAGATAGTAATGTGTCGGGTGGACATAATCGTAAATATTCTTCAATGATATCTTGAAGGCAGTTATTTCGTGAACCATTACATATGGCTGCAAATTAAGTCGAGCATAATGTCATTACTAAATATTTAATGGCTTAAATTAGCCTGTCCGGAACAGTTACCGTAACATTGGAACGCAAGGGGCAACTAAAGAAAGTCTGGTGGGTTTTAAGTTTTTTACACTACGCGTTATTCAGCGCGCGATATTCAGACTTGTCATATTTCTCCTTCCGAGTAAGACAGTTTGACCCTTATTACACTACGCGATACGTCGAACCATAGACCTAAAACGGTCTGAATAACGCCCTAAAGTCAGTAAAAGTCTGACAAGCTCCACCCAGAGCAGTGAAGCCGGTAAATAACATTTTATTTGATGGTTTCTCACCTGTTAAACTAGTTTTTTTTTTTTTTTCAAATCTTGTCTTTTTTTGTTGTGCTTGAAGTATTACAGTAATTTATCAAAATCAAACGATTTTAAGTTGTCTTAGTCTGTTTACCGAGGCGAGAAAATAAAAGATTTCCTATCAATAAACTGCTAGACTAAACTCTGAATTTACTGTTATATATAAAAGCACATAAATATCTATCCTAAAACTTCGATGTTAATAGCAAGATAAAGTCTATAAGCAAACATTACTGTAACTGTAAATGTATACCTTAGTGTGTTTGTAATTATATCCATCAATTCAGATAGTTTAAAATACATTTAGAATAATTTATCGACACTATTAACGATACTGTGGTATTTTTGTGCTTGGTTGGTATATTGGCTTTTACCGGTGGCTTGGCTCGCCTGAAAGTGGAAAATTATCCTAAGGAAATATATTCCTAGGACAAAAAAAAATATATATATTTATTGAAACTACTAGTGTGGTGTATGTGGTGGTACAGTGGTAGTACATAGGCGGACTTAAACTAAAAACGACTTTAAACCTACTTAATGCCACAAGTCATTCTCTGCCAGTCAACCGTTGGGTTAAAAAAAGCAACAGTGGTAGGTTATAATGTAGTTAGTAAAATTAAAAATCTCTATGTACCTTTCATACAAATCCGTTCAGTCGCTAGAGCGTGATGGAGTGACATAACATACATATAAACTTTCGCTTGTCATTTAAGTGTAACGTAACGTTTCTGGCTATGATGTACTTGATCTTTCTTAGCTTTAGTCAGTTTAGACTTTAATCAGTGAGTGTATTTCTATCAAGTCTAAAAAGTCCAATTTTTATTATTCTGATGACAATCAATTTGTCTTAATCTTGTGTTAGGTTAGGTATGCCCGTCATACACGCTAGGTTATAGCTGATAGGTAATAGGAGAAATGAATGATTCTGATTGATTGATGATTTGTTTTTTTTTTTGTCTGATGTTTTTTTTTTTATTGTTTTTTTTAGGAGAATTGTTATTAAGTTCTCATAGTGATTTGATATTTTACATAGTATTTATTAGTTTATTATTTAAGCATAAATACATGTAAATGTATTTTATTATTATAAATAACTTATTTCATATTTTTCCATTTATACTATTTGTTATGTATTTGTTTATTGTACAAACCTACCACAGTGTTGTCTTTTTTAACCCAAAGGTTGACTGGTAGAGAATGCCTTGTGGCATTAAGTCCGCCTATGTACCACTATTTGTACATGAAGTTTAAATAAATAAATAAATAGGTTTGCCTGTACAGGTGACCTATTCAGGTAAATCTGAGCGTTATGTTGCAAAACTGTGTAGGTTTCCATTCAAGCTTACCTGTTAGGTATACCTGTGCAGGTAAATCTGTCAGGCATATAGCTACCATAAGTCACTAGAAATGACGGTAAGTAAATATATGTCGTCTGTTTGTCGACATATTACGAAAATAAAATCAATTCCAAAAATATACATAACAGTAATGTAGGAAATAAAAGATTATTAACAGGCAAACCTATTGATCAATAGGTTCTAAGCTATATCAGATTTCCAAGAAAAACAATGTTTTTAATATAGAAAAAATAGTAGGCATCTATCTATATTTACTTATTTAACGAAATTCGTAATAAAAACGGAATGTTTTTCTTATATTACTATGTTGGTCACTATTTTACTAATATGTCGAGTCAGTGGCGTGCCCGCCATAGAAGCCAAAAAGCCTGGCTTGCCCTACCAAAACCTCACCTAATTCATAGAACACGACCAATCAATTAATTATCACAAAAATCTAAACTTTAAACTTCGCGCGCTTACGCGGTTACGCTAAGTTGCCACTGTGTTATGTGAAATTCAAAAATCATTCATAAGACGATACCAGGGCGAAGCGAGGATGCCATTCTGAGCGAAATCTCTCCGATCTCACTCTAACACTTAACAAAAGAAAGAGATGAACACTAATGTGTTGTTGTCTTTTTCTGCCTCAAAGGCTTTTATGAGGCTTTATCTTCTATCTCAACTTTTGATATAAATACGTCAAATTTTGAGTGTGTGTGGGTGTAATTTGTTATTGTGTGCAAATCCTCGTCGAACATTTTGTTCTAAAAAAAAGCAGGGCTTTGGTAAATTTATGAATGACAGAAATTTTTACGCATATTATAATACGAGGCGCCCTCTATGACGCGTAAAGTTGTACGAACTAAAAAGTACTCAGTTCAAATTTGCTTTGATCGGTTATCGTGTTGTACGTAATTATTGTTTTGTTTTTTTTTTGTTTTCCGTCATTTAACAGTTTATGAATTCGGAAACTATACTTGTGGTTGTGTGTGGATATTATTATGTGTGGAATTGATATCAATGGCCAGGTAGGGTTTGAGTTTTAAAGATAAATATAATCTTGTAACTTTACTATTTTGAATATTTCTCAGAAAAGTTAATAACAATGCTTGGAATACATCAGGTATGACTCAAATAACTTTGCTAGTGCCATGAAAATTCTCAAAAGTACCTACTTGAACGCTGTTATTTCCTTCTTTATACATGGCTTTGACTTTGACTTTGGTAAACCGCCAATAGAAAGTTGGTTCTCTTTCTCGACAGTTAAGTGATAAGTGTGTTTTAAAAAAGCGAACAACGAAAAGCTACCGCTGTTTCAATTGTGAGTATTTGCCAATAATATTACATATTATTATAACGAACAAGTGGTTGAAATACCAAGATTTAAAAAAATATGTATTAGTTACACATTCATAACTAGATGGCGTTGGCGTCAAAACAGTAACATTAGATCAGTACCTAGTACTCGGTTGTTTTATTTCACGCTCAACTCAACCTTACATTAAATATTCATTATGTTCAAATTAATCGTTATAATAGTATTGGCTGACCATCCCGGCCGGCCGGTAGGTACTCGACAACAAGAGCGGCTTTCCGAATTATCTTTGATTGCAATTGAAAATCAGCTGTTAGTAGAATAACGTTCACAAACTTTTTACGCTGGTGTAAGTAATACAATCATTTTTAAATAAATATAGACCATTTGAATTAGAATACGATTTTTTTTTTCTATTCATGTACCTATTCAAACTTTACGATTATTGGTATGATGATAAAGTTGTTGTGGTGAAGCTTTTGTTATCATTATTTATTACTTACTATTAACATTATAATTGTTAATAGTAGTGGAGCAATTCAGAAAAATCAGCATTACTGCACTGATGACACGTGGTAGCTGGAGATTTTTTTTTAATAGGTAAGTAGTAGTTAGGTCAAGATTCCTTGGCTTGCCCCATGTTAAGGCATCAGGCACGCCACTGTGTCGAGTAAACAATTTTTACAAGAATTCAATGCAGGTGTAGGCAGTTTTAAATCGTACGATATTTTTGTGGAGCTTAGGTACGTAAATAAATTCAGTAGTAATTAGTCATGATTTTATTATAAACAAAATACCTTTTATTAATAAACTAGCTGACTAGCTGTGCCTGTTTTACCTAATGTAATAAATATATTTTAAATCCTATTAGTAGGTACCAATATTGGTTCATCTAGTTTTAAGGCGTATAGTTCCATGAACCATCTGGCCGAAATTATGTGAACGCAACTCTCGCACTCGCCTAGGCGGCAGTACGCAAATCTGTGCATTTATTTGCGGCCAGCAGCGCCCTAAAAGCGCTTTGAATCCATTTTCTCTGCGAGATATTGATTGATTTACATATGCAATGTTCACTTTGAAGAATATTTAACCACCAATTTTTATGTGTAAAAATGTTTCTAAAGGTCCAAGCCGTTTCGAAGGAGTAGGGAAAAGTTACGAAAAGTTGCGAAATTGCTAAATATTTTTTTTTTTGACAAAAATATCAATTGCACGAAAAAATCAAATGTTGATATTATTGTTCATGAATCTATAATAAACATATATTTTTTTTAAACCAATTGACCTAGCCGTTACGGAGGAGTAGGCCTCAGAAAATCAGTCTTTTATAGCACTTTTCGGGCGCTTGGCCCTTAATTGACGGAAAAAAAACCTGTAAAAGTGTTGTTATAAAACCTACTTGCAAAATAAAGATCATTTATCATTTGATCGAATCATCGACCACAATATCATCGCTTTGCATCAACTATATCCATAGTGGTTGACCACTATCTACTAGGTTAAGCCTATTAAAATAAAAATTAAAGTAGTTGTACAAGAAAGTTTGTATCCATGACTTGCAAAGGACAGGCAAGTACATAAATAAATTAAATAATTAACTAACCACAAAAATTTAAACAAACTCACTACATATAAAAACCTTGACGAAACCTCAGTATTATGCTGAGAGATTTAAAAAAAGAAAAAAATGATATTTAATACTGCTGAAAATCGAGCTTTTGTATTGTTTAACGTAGAAACATTTTCAATGACAGCGTAGTAATATAATATTGTAGTTAAGTTTATTAATCGACTTGAAACAAAGAAGGAGGAGGTTCTCAATTCAGATGTATTTGTTTTTTTAATTCCTTCTCTGTTACTTAACACAATATGTTACCTTTGTCATATTAGGTAGGTGCTCTTCCATCGCACTTCTACTGAATGTTTTCTTTTTTTTTGTCTAAAAAGTAATTTGTGTTGAATGATACAGAAAAACACGTGTTAACAATATACTTACTATTTATATTTAGCACATAATATCGGCAGTCATGTGATATTATGACATGACAGGAAATCTCTATCTTTTAATATCGCGTTACATATCTAAACAGTGCGACAAAAACATTACCTACTATGCATATTAATAAAGGGAATCCCAAAAATGTATCAGTAATTATGAAGCCCACTTGCACCGCTAATCTTTATTATCATCTACATAATAATCATAAAGCTAAATTTTTGTTTCAAAACGTCATATTTCTGTTAGCATTTTGCTCAGACCTGGCCGTTATGCGTAAATCATGCTCATCATCCATCATCCTCAGCCTTTTTTTAATGTTCCCACTGTTGGGACTCAGGCCTCCTCTCTTGGAGAGGGAATGGGCCGTAATCCACCACGCGGGCCCAGTGCGGATTGGTGAATGTCACATGTTTTCGAATTTTTGGTTCTAGGACATGCCGGTTTCCTCACGATGTTTTCCATCACCGTTTTGAGAGCAGCCGTTGCTCAGACCTGGCCGTTATGCGTGAATCATTATCATCATTTCAGCCGGATCACGTCCACTGTTGGATATAGGTATCAGGTGGGATCGCAGACCAGTATTGGTTTATATCAAATATATAAAAAATAGGCCTCTCCAAGGTTCGCACTAAATACCGTTCCCACGACCCTCGCTAGGTGAGAGGCTTTCCTACGTTGCGTCTTCCGTTTCTTGATCATCACTCCAGAACCTTTCGTCCTTTGACTTTATCAGGACATTGTGAATAGGCTCTTAATAAACTAGTGCGCTTCACCATCAACGATTGCATCACTGCTTACCATCAAGCGGGATCACAGTCAAGCACTAGTTTATAATAAATAAATACCATTTTCAACTATGTTCTGTGCTGTTTATTACTACTTATTTGCGACGTCGAAAAAGTTACTTACATAAGTTTTCAACTACGCAATTTTCAATTTTTAGTTAGCGTATTTATTTCTTTTCTTCCAAGTGAACTTAAGTACATCCGTACTTAACTCAGTACTTTCTTGTAGTTTGTTTGTTGCTTTTGCTAACGGTCCAAAGTTCAAGGCTAATTAATAAACGTAAGTCATTAACACATTAACAATTCTACATGTGCCATATAATGGACATTACACAATATTTTTCAATAAATATTCATGATTTTTTCTAGTTTAACCTGTTCTTTCGATTAACTAATTTGCTTAACCTATTTCCTGTCTAACCGGACACAGATTGCCACACTGAATGTGTTTTCTAAGGTACTTACTGAAGTATCGGGCCATGTATTGTGAGTGTGACGTCAGTATACTTAATTAGAGGAATTTAAGCTTATTAGGTACTAGAGCCCACCCCAACTCTGACAAGGTGTTGTCAGCAACCGTAGGGGCTCAGCAGGGTCGAAGCCTACTGGGGCCAAGGGTCAAGGAAGGTTTGGCCCCTGTATGAAAGGCAACGAAGGAACGGGGTGGGTTGTCAAGGGCGGGGGATGTCATCCCGTTGATTCTTACCCACCGAAAAAAAACCCAACTCTAACAAGTGTTAGAAAAATCTTTGAAATTCTCTCTCTCTGGTTTTCTCTACTATAAGCATGTATTATAACCTTCGGCGGCGAGGAGTGGCAGGCGGTCGCCGACTTCTGCGAAGCAGTTATGCTCGCAAAGGAGGAGGCCGAACGCATCAGGCAACGGCGTTATCGCCGCCGCCGTCGCCGGGATTCTGATCCCGATTTTCAGCCAACGTAGACGCGGGCTTGCGGACAGTGAGCAATGGGTAGCTCGCTGTCCGGCCGTCCGGTAACTGTCCGGACCAAGCCCAAGTCGTCGACGGCGCGCACTGTTCCCGCGCGCCTCAAGGAGTTGTCAGCAACAGCAGGGACCCAGCCGGGTCGAAGCCTACTGGGGCCAGGGTTATCCGAAAGGGCGCTCGAGTCCCGGTGTGAAGGCTAGAAGGAACGGGGTGGGTCTTTTAGTCAGTATGAGTCTGACACTATCTCCCGCTCCGCCCAAGGGCGGGGGATGTCAATGCATGATTTTTACCACCATAAAAAAAAAAAAAAATATTATTATAACCTACATCTCAATCTTCCTAATGAATCTCTATGCCTTTTGGTGAAATTCGCATGAAAATTCGTTCAGTACTTTTTTAATTTACCGCGAACAGACAAACAGCGGTCAGGGACTTGTTTTATACGTATAATGTAAGGACTAGCTATTTCGCCCGCGTGATAGTAGAACATTATTCGAAGAGAATATAGTCCTGGGACAAAAATTGTGCTATTCCAAGATATAGTCTACCCGTCTAACAAGTTTTATCGAAATCCGTTCAGCCGTTCGAGCGTGAAGAAGTAACAAACATACAGATACACATACTAATTTTTACCTTAATAAAGTTAGTGTGAAAAGGATTGGTTGAAACTGTAGAAAAACTGTCATTATATTATCGTTGTTTTTATTGTGAGTTTTTCACAAAATAAGCGATGCCAACATTGAAGAGCAGTGGTGGCCCAGTGGTAACGGCCTCGACTTCCGAATTGTAAATTGTAGGTCGTGGGTTCAAACCCAGCCAGACGCATTACTTTGTATAATTTATTTCTTCACCACTGCTCTCAAAACGGTGAAGGAAAACATCGTAAGGAGACAGGCATGTCATAAAACAAAAAAATCGAAGACGTGTGATATTCATCAACCTGCATTGGGGCTACGTTGTGGATTACAGCCCATTCCCTCTATCAGACAGGAGACCTAAGTCCCAACAGTGGGAACATTAAAAGGCTGATAATGCAATGCTATACGATGCCATCAACTCATTTCCATTTACTAACGTCCCATTTGTATGGGCTACTTCGACTACTCCTAATTTGTATACTTTTAATTATAATGTTGAATGAATGAGTCATCGAAACGGACGGATTGACGTCCATAGTCCAAGGTTCATATTACTGAGAAAGGGGACGATACGTTTTAGCAAGACAATTTTATTGTAATGGACACCTATTTGGTAGCCGACTAGCGGCTTATTTGCTTGGCGTATACGTAATAGATTCAATTTTGTCGCTTCAAACGTACATTGAACCTTTCAAATCTATCTTCGCAACAACTAGATAAACGCAATAGATATTGTTGAATCGTTCAAATTGAATCATATTTTTATTGACTTTGGAATCGTGCATTAGCAAGTGCTCATGTAGGCTTATGTGAAATGAAATATTTTTTAATTGAGTTGCTTATTTCTGTAAGTGATACAACACTTATTTATTACCTATCTTAGTTGTCTAGTACTCATAGAACAAGCTAACACTATTATTGAAATGGTTTTTGAAAAGGGTTTTATCCCAGTGGTTTTTCCTTGCTACCGCCCTGAGACCATCAGGGAAAATGAGGTTCGGATCCGCTGCTAATTAGTCGCAAATACTGCGTCCCTTAGTGCTTAGCTTAACCTTTTGAATGTCTTATGTTACACAGTTCGACATAAGCAATTGTCTTTCTATTGTGTCTCTAATTACGGCATTCAAAGAGTTAAAATGCTAATTTCAAATTACTGCTTGTTTTTGTATTACATACATATACGAATGTTTATACCTGAACCTAATTTGTCACAATATTTATGTATGCTCTTTGCTAGGTAGGTACTCACTAGGTACTATTCCTGTCGCTCCTATAAATAAATAATAATAATAATAGTACATGTATAATATTATTTTATCCTGTTATTATATTTTTTAGTAACCTTACCTGTAGCCGATATTTTTTTAAGCTATTGCATAACTTCTATCGCGGGCCTTGAGCGTGGAGACCGAATCCAAAAATTCCGTAACGAAAATAACCTAACACCCTCCATTCGTTTGTTTTTTGAGCGTGGTGACCGATAAGAAAACAAATGAGTGAACAATCAATCAAAATTCAATTCAATGTTTGAAAGTGTAACTTCAATTAATATCAAAGAAAAAAAATAAAATAAACATAAATAAAATAAATAAATAATTATAATTGCATAAGTTGATAAAAATGCTATGCAATAGCTTTACCGCAGCAGTCCCCGTGTGCCACACGTCTTTTTTTATTATTGATAGGCTCTCGTTTGACCACTATATATTAGAAGGGTGAAGATAATACCATACCTTATAAGAAGCCGATTTAAGATGCACGTTTCTGCCTTTGCTGGTTAGGGTGCACTTGAGACGCAGCAGCAGATCTCGACGACCAGAGCTGGTGGAGCGCAATGCTTCGCGAATCTCATCGTGGTCGCAAGGGTGGCTGAACTCGAAGACGCTCTGGCCCATTATCTCCATCTGAAGTTAAGAGGCACAAAAATGTTAAAGCTTGCAAGTGTAGATTAGATAGAAAAGTGTTTTGCAAATAACCCTGTATTATCATGCCAGTTAATAATATAATTGGTTTACTATTATTTATTATTGTTTTTTAAACTTTATGCACTATTAATAAAAAAAATACTGTATTATAAGTATACACAGGCGGATTCAATGCCTTAGGCATTTTTAGCATATTTATAGAGTGAACGTGAGAACACTGTAGACTTCAGACTCATAGACTGTTTTCTATTTTCATTTACTTATTAATTTTTATTTTACTTATAACTCGTAGATGTTGAGTGACCTACACTGTTTTTTTAAATACAGGTAACCATAGAGTTTCTTGCCGCTTCATCTCCACAGAATACGACCAATTGGAACCGAGGGGTAGCTTCTGACGTTTTAAAAGTACCTATCTACATACATCTACACTAATATTATAAAGAGGTAAAGTTTTTTATTTTTATTTTTTAGGAGGTAATCTCTGAAAGTACTGGTCTGATTGCTAAAATTATTTTACCGATAGAAAGCTGCTTTGTTCCTAAGTGACATAGGCTATATTTTATGTACGTAGGCTAAACCGCGAACAAAAGCTAGTGTGAAATAAAATATTTTTGAGCTTTGACGTAGGCAACTCAATCTATAGGGTCTATACAGGGATTGGGCACGCCACAATCATGGCGGTAAGTCCCCTCTTTGAGGCGTGGCTGGAAAGGCCTCACGGCGTCCTTACCTTCCGCATGACGCAGGTCCTCACCGGACATGGTTCGTTCGGGAGTTTCCTGCACCGGATTCATGCGGAAGTGACGCCCGGGTGTCGCCACTGTGCGGAACGCGCGGAGGACACGGTGGAGCACACAGTCGAGGTGTGCCCTGCTTGGGCGGAGCATCGCCGTGCTCTCGTGGGGGCGATCGGCGGCGGAGACCTCTCGCGCCGGGCCTTGGTTGAGGCCATGGTCCGGAGCGAGGAGGAGTGGCAGGCGGTCGCCGACTTCTGCGAAGCAGTAATGCTTGCAAAAGGAGGAGGCCGAACGCATCAGGCAACGGCGTTATCGCCGCCGCCGTCGCCGGGATTCTGATCCCGATTTCCGGCCAACGTAGACGCGGGCTTGCGAACAGTGAGCAATGGGTAGCTCGCTGTCCGGCCGTCCGGTAACTGTCCGGACCAAGCCCAAGTCGTCGACGGCGCGCACTGTTCCCGCGCGCCTCAAGGAGTTGTCAGCAACAGCAGGGACCCAGCCGGGTCAAAGCCTACTGGGGCCAGGGTTATCCGAAAGGGCGCTCGAGCCCCGGTATGAAGGCTAGAAGGAACGGGGTGGGTCTTTTAGTCAGTAAGAGTCTGACACTATCTCCCGCTCCGCCCAAGGGCGGGGGATGTCAATGCATGATTTTTCCCACCATAAAAAAAAAGGGTCTATACAGGGATTACGTTAGCAATATATTTTTATTCCCTCTTTCTGCAAAGTTGCTTTTAACTCTTTATTGCTCGAACTGTTCTTCGAAGCCATATACAGTTGTACTTCGTAATCCCCTAAGGTTACAGTAATTTCGAGTGTCACTGATTTGCTAATAACAATGACGGATCTAATAAATTAATACATGGTTAAAAATGTTTGTCCGTATTTTTGTTTATGTGGTGTACAATAAAGAATATAATAAATAAATAATAAAATTTTAGTCAGGGATAAATAATTATTTATCAAAACTGGGCAGCGAATCCACCACCTTCGTTCGATTTCCTTATAAAATTGTTAGTAAGCATAAATTCAAAACACAAAGTTCTTAGAACAATTGTCACTCGGCAGCCGCCAAGCGTACAAATCTAGGCGCCTCTGCGTCATCAAGAAAAAAAGTAATTGTATGCTAATGTAATGTATTATTAAATATGTGAAGCAATCTATCGATAATACCTATTGCCCTTACATTGACGAACATACAACGAAAGATGAGACATAAAAGAGAATATTATTTATTTAGTAAGAAGTTTGCTTCCTTTCCCGCAAATAAAATGTATCTCGTTCTTTCTTTATTCTTATAAGAGATAATTATTGGTTTCTTTTTAAAGTAAACAGTTAGCAATTTTTACGGTTATTTTTTTGGGAGGGCGAGGAAATCATCTAAAGGCTCTAGGGTGAAGCAAACTGAGTAAAATCGATACATTCTTATTTAGTTTTTATTAAAAACCAGTCTACGAGTAATTCTCAAAACCTTATCACGACATTTTCCTCATTTCTCTTGACCACTACAACCGGTTCCCAGTTTTCAATCTCTGACGCTACTCTCAGGCTTCTTGCGCTTTAAATTCCGACGGACTCCTTTAAAAAAAATTCATATAACATAACAACTAGCTTCTGCCAGCGGCTTCACCCGCGTGGAAGTAGAAATTATCATAGGAATATAGTCCCAGGATAAACAAGTATCTTATGTGTTAAATTCAAGACGTCTGTGTGCCAAATTTCATCCAAATTCGATGAACCGTTTCAGTGTGAAGGAGTATTAAGCACAAACACACACGCATATAATTATGTATGTATATATATATATGATGTTCAACAGGTTGCCATTAGACTTGAAAAGCATAATTTACACGAGTTCTTTTAAGTCAAGACTCAAAGCTTTCTTATTGGAGAAATGTCTCTATTCGATAGATGATGACATATCCACGATTTAATAACAGGGTGAGACTGAGTGATATTAAATATAGTAATTGTATTGTAATATTATTGACATTTTTTTTTTCATTATACTATCTGTGTTTGATTGAATTATGTAGTGAGTGTTAGTTTTATAATTTTAATTAATGGCTTTTTTTTATTTATGCATTTCAAACACAATTTAAATTGTTGCTGAAATAAATTGATTGATTGAATATTTATGTTTTCCCAGTCAACAGGTCATGAAACTGCAATAACTGAAAGCATAGAATTCGTCTACAAAATGTTAAAACACATTACAGTAAACCCAAGGTTTGTTTCGCATAAAAAATCTTCCGTTCGCGCGCGATCGGCTGCTTATGACGTAGTTCGTTCGACGACCTACATGTTACCGACTGCGCCTGGGCGTCTCTGAAGAAAACTCGTGTAGCACCATGTGCTTCCAATCCAAACTTAAATAGCCTTTATTACTGTAATCTTAAGGATCAATTCAATTACATCACTGTCTCCGATAAGACTGATAAAACACCGCTTATTGACGAACGTAAAATTTCTATTGATAAGATTATCAGCAAATGAAGCATGGTTTCATGTGTTGTTTTATATTAAATTATTGGTCATTGATGAAGAACAGCAACACCACACCTATGGCTTCATAATTCTCTTGCTATTATGCCAAATTATTTAGAGTCAGTGGAACTTCTCTTCCATATTTTTTTTTTGCTCTAATTTCTAATTAGATAGACTAAAATGACAGTCGGTGGCCACGTTATCATCATTATCTTCGTGCAATTGTCCCGTGTTACTTGAGGTCGGCGGAACACGTTTTATCTTCCCTGTCCTATCAACTGTCACGCTATCACTAACTCCATTTTCTTTCATATCTCTACTCACACAATCTATCCATCTTTTCTTTGGCTACACTCTCTATCCATCCATAGTTTTGTTTACTCATAACTCTTTTAATAACAGGGTGTTCACGTTATTGTTATGTGAAAATAGTATTGTATCCTGAATGATCAATTTTAGTAATTTGAATTTGTGTTGGTCAGTAGCGTGACGTAATTTATGAATATTATGCACGTAGTTTTTCGGGAAAAAAACATCGTAAACGACTAGGTAATTGCACTATTTACAAGAAAGAGTTTTTTATCGTTGCTTAGTCAAAAAGTACGGTATGTTTACGCGAATAATAATAGCCGTAAGAATTTATAAATAATTTTAATCTTTATTAGAGTTAGAGAATTATGGTAATGGTTTTATTGAGTGTGTAAAAACGTACATGTCATTACCGTGAATATATTTCTTTTTAACAGTATCGAATAGTAAGCTATTCGATACTGTAATGCAAATAGTACAAAAAAAAACTACGAAGATTTAAATTTAGATCAACCCTAACACAACCTTTCCATTGTTTCATTGGTCTACCACTAAGGTCTGATTTAGCTCTTTTAGCATGGGCAGGACTAGGATGACAGTAGGACGAAAATAGATGAGGTAAAACAATAGGTAGTACTAGTAGTACCATTGCGGTTATATCTGCCTGATCATTAAAAAAAAATCGCGCGGCGCGTAACTAAACACTTTGAAGTTTTCGTTTCGAGCGCAAGTAAAAATGAACTTAACGGTGGTCAGGCGGAAGTGTCTTTCATTGTACATTGTACAAATCCGACAGCTGTCACCCGCAACATCCTATAGCAACTGTAGTGTAATTTAGTTATTTAAACTTCATATACAGTACTAGAATAAAGGCAGACTTAATACAACAAGGCATTCTAATCTTTTAGACCAAGCAAAGAAGACTATCTATAAAGTTATATATTTTATCTACTATATATAAAGTTACACATATTAATTGTATTTTTTTCTTGTGTTTGGTTGGTTTAATTTTAAATGTTATTCAGTATTGCATGATTTGTAAGTATATGCATTGTAAATTACATACTCATTTAATATTTCTACACCAGTAAAGGTAGTATAATGTGATTCTGTTTAATATTAAGATCTTCATGCACCATGTACTCAGAAATAAACGTTTCTATTCTATTCTATCATTCAAAACCGTCCTTAGCCCGACAATGTCGCAGCAAAAAATGCCTTAAGTTTTTATAAAAGGCACATTAGTTAGTAACATCGTAACCCGACAAAAACGTCTGGGCTAATCAGCTATGAAGTACGGATTAAAATGGTTCTGAGACAAATATAAATGGAGGTTGTTACGAAACAGGTTCGACTAGTTTAGGACCAGTCACTTGAACCATGACATTGGTTGTTTATAGGCTGTACCTTGTTTTGTTTTGGTTCTATCAAGAAATTAAATAGGATGGAAAAAAATGTTTTGGTTAGTAAACAACAGCTGTGTGGAAAATTATTTGAAAAACCTGTTTAGGATGAACTACAAGAAGCTTGAGTAGTATTTGTCCTTGAAAATTGCTGAATTTAGGCTTACAAAAAAAAATTCAAAGTGTTAGCTTAACGTCGTGCATTTAGTTCAAAACGTCGAGTTATGGAAGTATTTGAAAAAATCTTCTTCTTCTTCCTGTCCTTGTCCCATATTATTTGGGGTCGGCGCAATACGTTTTTTTTCTTCCATTCTACCCCGTCACTCGTCATGCTATCACTAACCTACTTTTCTTTCATATCATTCTTCACGCAATCCATTCATCTTTTCTTTGGCCTCCCTCTCCCTCTCCACCCATCCACATGTATACTCATAACTGTTTTGGTAACATGCATTTCATCCCTCCTTTTTACATGACCATATCAAGTTTTTGAATAATAATATATACCTATGAAAATTTTGTGGCTCACGACAGAAAACTGCTATTTGTGAGAAATGTATACTCTGGGTAGTAAACTTTCATTTTTTCCTTCTAAAACTAATTTAAAAATAAATCTTTTTATTGTTGATAGATTCGCGCTTGACTGCTATCTCCCCTGATAGAAGGCGACGATGCGGTCGACGCTGGAGCGCGAGCTAGAAGGAACCTATTCAATCTTGAATTAAAAATGGCGCAAAATAGAAATATATATATTGTGTTCCCGGTTTGTAGCCATAAGGAAACACTGATTCCGGCAAAGAATTCCACTCCTTAGCTGTACGCATGATGAATGTGTACCCAATTTATTTTTAAAATTGATATAAACTAGTGCTTGACTGCGATCCCACTAGTAGCAAGTAATTAATGAAGCAATCGTTGATGGTGAGGCGCACTAATTTATTAAGAGCATATTCACACTAACCTTGAAGAACTGCTAATTTCACAGAATTAGTGGCTATCGGTTGTGAGGCAGTAATTTCCAAAAAAAAAACTTTTTAACGAATTGAGTAATTCTAAATTGATCGTTGTTGTATTAACCGTTTCAAATTAAATATAGAACTACCAATTTAAAGGATCGCACTCAATCACCAATCGCTCTGTATACTCATTAAGATGAGTTGGGCTTCACAAAAGAAATGCTTTTCCTTAGGTACCACATTTAATCAACCACAAGCCTAAAAGGGCTTTTCACTTTCGCCAATACTTAAATTCAATCAACTTTGAAGTGGTTCAATCCAATCAGGAAACCGTATTCTAATTACGTAGCAAAGTTTCAATCATTGTAGATTCACTTAAAAAACAAAATACTAAATTGAGATAAGAGATCCCTTTAAGCTCAGTTTAGGAGCTGCGCAAATGTAGACACTTGTTTTCAGTTACCGACTCTGAACACTTTTTGATGGTCAAGAGTATGTGTTCAGTTTATGAACAACAAAGAATGTTTACGTAGGTATACGCAGGGAGTGGATGATTTCATACTGGTTCTATAAAATCAAATATTCATCGGTAGCTTGTATCTAACACAAGATTCACGTTTGCGCCCTGCCTTAGGCTATTTTTCAATGAACTGTTAAACTGAAGCCTGAGTTGAAGGACAGCACTAAGGCGGAAAGTACGTTGATTGAATTATTGGACGTTATGAATGATGGAAAATGGAACAGAGTGTAGGAAATCATTAACTAACTTCTTGCGCTCTGGGTGCCGTGGGTGTCTAACTTTTACTGACTAACTCCCACCTGTTAAGGAACTATCGTGTGAGTGAGAATGGGTCGTCATCCACCATGCGGGCCCAGTGCGATTTGGTGAATGTCACATGTCTTCGAATATTTGGTTCTAGAACATGCCGGTTTCCTTAGGATGTTTTCTTTCACCGGCTTGAGAGCAGTGGTGATGAAATAAATTACACAAAGTAATGCGTCTGGCTGGGTTTGAACTCTTGACTACTGCTCTTCCAAGGCAATGGACGGTAATTTAAAATGAATGTATTCCCATTGTAGGCAGCTAGTCGCCTTCTGTTGTCTCATGACAGCAGTCGAAGATTGCCAAGTGGCAGGTGGTGCCTAAACACAATCGTGTTGCTTCGGTGGCCTTTTGCGTTTCTTGGAGTAAAAGGCACCACGATCAGGGTCGCAGTGACTTTTATTCCAGGAATTCTTCCAAAGAAACTCGCAGCCCAGGAAAGTCAGCCTTAACAGGCACCGTCAATCGTGCTGGCATTTTTAAAGTACAGCACAGCATTATGTTATGATGAGTTTACTTTAGAATAACACACATATACCTATAGATACCTACTCAAACAAAGTTCAAGTCGACAATTCACAAATATTAACGCTGTGATGATACTACTGCAACTTCTTAAGCCGGGTCCACTGCGCCAATTTTCTGACAAAACATGTTATTAAAACATGTTACCCATTCGTGTTGGCAAACAAAAACTGTTAGGCCACGCCCCTATTCGGTTAGCAAACAATGTTATTCTGTTAGCAAACACGAAAACACGGCGCAGCGGACCCGGCTTTACAAATATCGAGCGAGCTTTAAGTGCATAAATTTACAATTACTTTGATTAACCACTACAAAGTAAGCTGATTACGTGTTATAGGAAATACTTCAGATATTTTTATAGTAGCTGTTGCCTAGGGAATCTTCAAGAGTTATTTACGTTTTTTTTAACATACGCTCTGAATGGGGAATGAACGGAGAGGGCGTCTAAGACTTATTTTTTTTTAATGTTCTACTGCTGGGCAAACGCCTCCTCCGACTTCCTGGCAGTTCCAGGTATTCTTTTCTTGAGCCACTTCGTGATGACTGGTTTTCCTTGCGCTATCTAGGTCATCTCGCCACCTCTTCCTAGGTCAACCTACGGCGGTGACGGCGGCTTCGTGTGTCAAATCAAACTTTAACAGACTAAAATCCACACGAATGTTCAAACTTTGTTCTTCGGCAGATACTTTTTCATATGGGCCATTGTCTTTTAAATTGACTAGCTGATAAACTACTGGTCAAATATTAGTAGTAATAAAAGAGTTGTTTTTAGAAAAACAGCAAATGTCATATTTTTTATTCCTTTCGGTTTGTTATAGAAGGATGACTTAGTAAGCAATTAATGCCTGAAAACTAAATTCTTTACCGTTCTTGGGCTATATGGTATTAAAATTGGATTAAATGACGCAAGTCTGACGATTAATAGACAGATAGGTATACTCTTTATTGCAAATCGAATAAACACATATTATTTCTGTTGTTTACTTCATATAATATCCCAGACTATTTTAATTATATACCTACGCAAATGCCGAGATTATGGTTACACCATAAAAGTATCCCCAGACTAACGCCATTTAATGTAATACTTAATTAAATTAAATACAGCAGACACAATGGTCGTATCGATTTCCTTATGGGGTTTTCCTTTTATAGATGATTATTTCATTATTTGTATTCAATAACCCATTATTAACCCACCCAGAGCTACTGTGGTGTTCTTAGTGACACGTGTTGAAGTCTATAATCACGACGATCCTAGGTCATAGGTACCAATTCTGGACATAGAGAATGAACTGAGTGAATTGAACCCTCTCAAAATTAACGACTCTGTAGACACAAAACGACTGTGTGGCCAACACCTGCTAGGTACGAAAGCTTATTATAAGCATGATCAGCCTAATAATGTTCCCACTGCTTTAACTCAGCCTTCCTCTCTAGAAGACAAATGGGCCTACCTAGTGCGGCTTGGCAAGCAGGCGGTGTCTGAAATGACAACTATTATTGGCCACACGCACATTTCGTTTTTTTTTTTACACTTTCATCCTCTTATTCACTGCATTCCTAGATAAGGATCGCTCCGTTCATTCTTTATGTCCGCATTTACCACGTGGGCCTAGCGCGGGTTAGTAAGAAGGTGCGGTGTCCTAAATTACAAATTTACTAGTATTGCCACACGTTCTATCTCGTTACCACTCTCACACACTTTTCTGCCCTTATTCACTGCACACTTATGTAGTAAGGAACGCTCGGTCCATTCTCCACGTTAATTACTTTTTTTCCTCGTGTTTACTAGTTTACTATTTTATTGAAGAAACCTTGAGATTTTCGCGAACTTTGATATGATCTGCTGTTTGCGTATCAGTTTAAATCTACATCTTGATATTTTACAGGTGACAATGTTTTCTAGTTTCTGGGTGAATAGAAAACGTCTGTCACTTTCAAGAGCCGTCTATTTCTGTGTATTTAATCAGATAGACGGATAGATATAGTTTTAAAGGTCAAGAAAGTCTACATAGATATTATCTGACAGAACCTCTTGAATTCTAAAAACACGGGACATAATTCCTGTACCTAATGTTTCTGTTTATCGGCCTCGTGTCTCGCTAAGAGTTTAATTGACATTTCTATCTATCAATTTCTTATCGTACCTAGTTTATATCGTGATGAAATGAGTCCTAAGTCTGGTAAATCTTTCTGCGCTGAGAAGTCCTACGTGTAGGAAAATGCCTAGACGAAAAATGGCGTGATCTGTGATAAACTTGTTGCTTGCTTGATATCATCAGCTATCAGGGCAGATATTAAAATAGCCTCAACGGCTTTCGACATGGCAACGTATGCATCCCGTATTTTCCTCTTTTTTGTTAGTACATTCATTTAATTTCTACGCAAAGGCCTCTTTTCACTCCTCTCACCTTTCTGCAGCCCGCACTAAATGAGTCCTAAGTCTGGTAAATCTTTCTGCGCTGAGAATTCTTACGTTCAGGAAAATGCTTTGAAGAACAATGGCGTGATCTGTGATAAACTTTTTACTTGCTTGATATCCTCAGCGATCAGGGCAGATATTAAAATAGCCTCAACGGCATTCGACATGGCAATGTATACATCCCATCTTTCTCTCTTTTTTGTTAGTATACTTATCTCATTTTTACGCAAAGGCCTCTTTCCACTCCCTCCACCTATCTGCAGCCCGCGCTGTATCTTCCGAGTCTTAGTGAAATCTCTTTATTAGGATCTTACCGTGCCGTGAGAAGAAGAACCCAAAAGAATATTTCCAATATTAGCAAAACTCAACCCTTACCTGTGAGACACCAAGATGATCAGCGATGTTCTCACTGCAGTAGACGATGTCACCTTGCTGCGACAGCACCAACACAAAGCCATCCAGCGCCTTCATGTAAGACAGCTCTGTAGACACCTCCTCCATACCTTCGGGGTTCTGCATCTTGGGATGTTCTGATTCTGACTCAGGGACTGGAAGAGGGGGATAAAATTAGTCAATTTACTAGAAGTCAACATCTGACGTTGTTAGGCGTAGCCGCGTCTCACTTTGTACATGTTTTTGGATGTTTGAATGCATGAAGTTTTCCATATTTTTCATAACTTTTGTTGGGGACCAAATGCAAGTGTAAAACGTAAAGATTTTGTTTACGATTACAAAAGCGGCATTGTGTGTGGCTTTTCACATCGACAATTATTTTGGTTCGTTAGGTACTATGATCGAATAATAAATTAATGGCATCACTCTTAGACATCGAACTACGGCCAACCGGTATAGAACACTTGTTATGATGTATTGACGAAAAGAGATGAACAACTAAAGAGAACACTGCGGTCAACAATGATAGAAGCATGAAATAATGACAGTAGCATCAGCGGAAGAATTTTTATTTTTTATGGATATGCTTGCCTTTGACCATTATCTCACCTAATGGTAAGCAATGATGTGGCTGACGATGGAGCACACTTGCCTAGAATTAACCTATTTGCTCTAGACTTGCTCCCGATTTCTGATTGAAACATTCGATGTTTAGTAATTGCCAACCTCTACTTTAGCCTTAAAACTTAAAATAAAAATTGGCTTTATAGAAGGGTTTTAGATGGTCTTAACGGTCTTAATATATATGTACTACGCACGTCTTAACTGAAAATGCTCAATACAGAAACCTGCCCTTAAATACCCCTAGGTTGATTAAAGACCATAAATTGATACAGATGCTAGAGGCTATTAATAACGTTTACAAAGTTTCCATCAACGTCATTCAAACCTTATCAATTAAAGGACAACACGGACGTTTGCATTCCAGCTGTAGCAACTCCCTCATATAAATCACGTTCGTGTGTACGGCGAAGCTGCAATTTACTTAAATCCGCCATATTTCGCACATGCTGGATGATGAATAAGCCATATTTGCATATTTAAATAGTATCGTCCGTTGCATAAACTAACAAAATGGCTTAATTTGAATGGCGGACGTTAATCCGAACGAAAATAGAAGGTAGCAGTGTTCGCGCCCCACTTATTTCTGGATACATGAAAATAAAAAGTTTTCGATTATGGTAGCCTGTGTTTAGAACACAGAACACAGGAATTATACTCTTCAGTTCTATGGTTTAGAAACATGTGTAAGATTTTCAAACGAAGACCAAAGGCAATGACTAATCCTTTGGAAAAGAAAGATCTTTATAGAGTTTAAGCTGACTTAACTAGGATAGGAACAGGATGTCATATTGCGTAGGTATCTACATTTTTTTTGGCTTCATTCCCTAGAATTGAAACAGGAGTGCCCTATTTCATATTTTGGGACAACCCATGGGAAAAAACCGATTACGTAAAACATGTTGATATGAATCAGCGCTGATCAATATCGGCGAACGTGTATAGATTTTCGATATTTTCATGGTAACCATGATAAAGTACATTAAAATTCGGTAGTTACATGCAGTAGGTGCAAAATCAAACTTAGCAATTCAAATTTGTGTTGAAAAAATCAAGGATGCATGCAGTTAATTTAGTATGTAGAGGTCGGATGGTACTGACGTCAATGTAGTTTAAAAGCGCGTGGCAGCGCCATGAAAAGCTGGATTCGCGCGTGCCATAGTTGCTAACAAGTCTATCTGCGGTTTGCGCAGGCACATAATGATTTTATTATGTATCCTTAGAGGAAACTGGCACATATAAACTGCTAAATATTAATAAGCGTGTTTTTATTGCTCGTCTATCTTGTTTGGTTGCGCAGAAAATTGTTTGTTAAATATTTAATTTATGATGCATAATATTTACTTCATAATATGTGTTTAGTTTGTTCCTTTAAATTCCTAGTTCTGAAAACTGATTAGAGTCATGGTACAGTCATGGGGTCTTTCCACTTTGTGGTAATTATAATTATAAATTTTATTCAAGTAACGTTTACAAAAAATTAACTACCTACTTTTCCACTCGCCTATCTTCAACAACAAGCATGATTTAAAAGCGTGCTGCTTCATCTAACGCAATCCAACGCGATGTTTGATGAAGAGGCAATGCAAAAAAAGAGAGATAACGCCTGAAAAATCTGTTGGCATTCGATAATTCCGTGATTTTCACAAAACTTGTTTCAGGAAATACGTGTTTTTTTAAACCCTTAAAAGTTTTTCATAAAAATTGTAGTCATTTAAAATCTTGATTAAATGTGCAAGGGTTCTATTGAAGTACTTTTTTTACAGTACATTATGGAGGGTCAAAGTTCACATAAAATTGCCTATTTTCAAATGTCCCTACTAGATTAATTTCACACAAAATGTTTTGATATCTATAGAAGCCTAGATAATATTCACAAATATCAAAAATATCTAGAGAAAGATGTGTAATAAATAACATCATAAACAGGTAATAGCGGATGTATGAAAATGTACCTAAAAAGGAAGCTCTTAAATCAACAGTAACAAGGTTTCCCACACAATTATTTTCCTATTTAATTTTAGTCACTTCGGGAGTTCCCCGAAACAGGATGGCGTTTTTCAGGTAACTTCGATAAACTCTGATTTTATTTTTCATGATGACTACTAAGTTAAATTTCTAGTCATTAACTCAAAAGCGTATTCCTGTTGAATCCGGATTGTGGCGCACTTTGGCCGCTGTCCAGCAATGTACTGTGATTGTTTAATTTGATTACCATTGCGCTAAGCCAAGAAAGTTCAACGCTCTCAAGAGGACCTATGAAATATAAACAATTGTAAATTCTATTCAGTTGAAAACTTTGGGAGGTTATGACTCTAAATATAGATCTACGCTTAATATTATAAAAAGGAAAAGTTTGTTTTTTTTGTTTGTAGGAGATAATCTCTGAAAGTAGCTTATCATCAGGTGAGATTATGGTCAAAAGCGAGCCTATCCATTATAAAAAAAAAAAAAAATTTAAATATTAGTAATTTTTTTTAAGTATTTATTTTTTCACTGATAGAAAGCTGCTTTATTCATGAGTGACATAGGCTTTTTTTCATGTACGTTGGCGAAGCCGCAGGCAAAAGCTAGTATTCTAATATTTTCTGAATATTTGAGAAAAATATAAGCAAAATTTATTAACCATCAACCATTAAGAAAGCAAGCTAGAGAGAGCCGAATATTATTTATCTATTACTAATATTATAAAACTGAAGAGTTTGTTTGAAAGCGCTAATCTCATAAGTTACTGGTTCGAATTAAAAAAAAAATGTTGTATAGCCCATTCAATCAGGAAGGCGGTATATCACATCACGCTGTGACTGAAGCGGAGCAGTAACCAAAGATGCAGGAGAAACTGCGGGGGACATTTAAATTTTTATACATATACTCAATGAACTTATACTTGAACTAAATCCAACAGTGAATGATGATATAGAAGAAGCAGTAAAATAAATACATGCTAATGTTTACAACGTGTTTAATCTTGTTAAAGCTAATAAGGAAATTAGTCACAATATCAAGTTATTCCAAATACAACATGATCTTGATGCCCAGGCCAAAGTACAGGTCCAAATAGATAAGTAATCTTAGTCAATAAGCAATCATACTAACAGTGTTTGTACTGACAAAGATAGTAAGGATGCTAATCGCGTGTTTTTCTGGTTTCATAGAGTGGTGCTACTTGGTAGACTGGTAGAGAATGCCTAAGACATTAAATCCAGTATTAAATAGCGGATTTAATGCAATAATAGCTGATTTAATGGTCATAAGCATTCTTTTCATTCTTTTTTGTTGAATGAAGTGTTCGTTTGTAATGTCAAGATAACCGTTTTTTTTTTTTGGCTAATTATGTTTATGCTTCTTTGCAATTCTATTTTAGAACTGATCACTGATCAGATCATTTAAACATTAACATTTGATGATATGTCAATCCTCGTTTGGCCATATCATTGATGTAGAATTTCTATTAAAAGGTCTAAAGAAAGTAGGTCAAACGAACGTTGAAATATCATCAAACTTTAATATTTAAAACGATCTGGCCAGTTTTACTTTGTATAGACATAATCAGCCTTTAAATCTTTCCAATGCTGGGACTCGGGCTTCATCTCTCCGGCAGAGCCGCGGGGGACAATAACAGCCGTAATAAATAAATAAAAAGCTGCTTCTCCATAATTATAAATATTAATATCAGAGCTAAAGGTATATCTACTGTTACCAAAACAGCGTACTATCTTGCTCACCTGCCACAATGTTCACTATCTTAAAGATATTGCAACACAGTAAGAATATAATCAATGCATTAGTATTTATTATTTTCGTATCATTTTCTGATAGTACTTTTATAGCAACTGCATTGATAGATGTAGTTAGTTAATTGATTGCACGTGATTATTGCATGGTTTAAGTAATATAATAATAATAATATTCCACAACTATCACACAGCGCCGTCTAGTCCCAAGCTAAGCAGAGCTTGTGTTATGGGTACTAGACAACTGATAAACATAATTATATATTTCTAAATACATACATATTATAGATAAATTACACCCAGACACAGAACAAATGATCGCACTCATCACATAAACATTTGTCCTGGGTGGTCGTGGGTTCGATTCCCTTCACTAACCACGAGTAAAGAAATTTAATACTAAGAATTTTAGATGAAACTTGGCACATGGGTGAACCATCTCCTGAAATAGGACATAGGATAGAGTTTTTATCCCAGAAGTATGTTTCCTTGGGGTAATTTTCGACTTTCATGCAGGCGATGCCTTTGACCAAAGTTAGTATTACATAATTATTGCATTTCTCATTTATTGGTCATCCTTTAAATAAGGGAAGAAAAATTAAAATCGATTGGAAATTGATGGAAAATTGGAGAACGAAGGCAAAGAAAAGCAGGATAAGACTGTGAGAAGTGATATGAAAGAAATAGAAGTCAGTGACAGCGTGTTTGTAACTGTCAATAACAGATTCCGGCAGGGGATTCCACTCCTCAGTTACACGCACAAAGAAATTGTTCCCAAAATATTTTGTGCGAATTGGTGGAATGTCCACCATGTAGGTACCGGTGACGCATCGCCATACGTATGGTATAACGGGTTTGGCGGAACTAAGTTATCCAATTCCGACGAGTCCCCGAAATGCAGCCGGTAAAAAACTGACAGGCCAGCAACTCGGCGTCGCGTCGCTGCTCAAAACTTTGAATTTTAAATGCATAGGTACTGCAAGTTTTGTCTGTTGTTCAACCAAGAAATAGTGATAGCGTAGGGCCAAGTGCTATACTACTATAGAAGACAAAGGTACCACAATTCCATCGATTACCTTCACAACACTAACAGCCGAATGAAATGAGACTACTAATTACACTTCACTATACACTCAAAAATGAATTCCAAATCTCCACAATAAGGTTCATAGTTCCCTAACGAGTTTCATTTGATAGCGTATGTTTTACATCACTGGAACCTTCGACAGTGTACGCATAAATAATATTAATAAGCGAAAAACACTTACGTAAAGATACGACATCCCGGACTTTCAGGTAGGATATCGCCAGGCGCATGACCGAAGCCTTGTCAAGCTGTTCTACTTCTTCTTTCCTGGCGGGTAAGGCTGCTGTTAGCTCGGTGAAGATCTGCATCTCCTTCGTGCGTCGACATCGCGCTGCCACTCGCGATTTCTCCTTCCGTTTCTCATTATTCCTAGGACAAAAGAAATGAGATGTTAAGATGGTGACTGGGATTGCAGAAGTAGGTATTAAGTACTATTTAGGAATGGTCTAAACTCCATAGGAATGTCTGTCAGTCTGTTATATGTTTTTTTGTTTGTAGGAGGTAATCTCTGGAAGTACTGCTCCGATTGCTAAAATTTTTTCACCTATAGAAAGCTGTTTTATTCCAGAGTGACATAGGCTATATTTTATGTACGCGGGCGAAGTCGCAGGCAAAAGCTAGTCTATTATATAAACGGAAAAACTGACTGTCTGACATATCAACTCACAACCAAAATTACTGGGACTAAGAGTGTGAAATTTTGCACAGTTTCCTTTTATGACATAGCATTAAAGGGATGTAACGAGTTCAAAGTTCTCGTGAGCGAAGCCGCTGGCAGAAACTAGTTTAACTTAAAAATCAACCCCCCTAGCCAAATTACAACCGTTTCTCTTGCAACGAACGCCTCGAGTTGGCCAAGCCCCCTATTCTTCTGTTCTGAACACGTGACTGATTGAGACGACGTCAATCCCTTACATTTGACAAGCGTTAACGATTGCAGATTATATTGTCAACTTGGCTAGGATTCCTGGTATGTTACTAGAAAAATAATAAAAATACGATATATCATTGTTGAGACCATTTAGTAATGATTAGAACACTTGTCAGTAAATAGGTAGTTATGTAATTAACATTATCTGCTTGGTCAGCTTGTTGTCCCCAATTGCTCAAGTTTACTTATTGATATTACAAATTATTTCCTCAAAACTATAGCGCAGATAAAAAGTCCTGGCCACAAAAACAAACAAAATTTTTCTAAACAAGTCTAAATTAAAGCAGTCTAATGCAGTTCGTGGAATTTATTTTAGTTTAATCAGAGATTTGACGCCATCAACTGCATGCTTAAAGCGACTTGTTTCGAACATCTTAGTTGATTTTTGAGGTTGGGTTTTTTGGCAGTGTTAATTATTTTTTTTACATTTTAGTGAGTAATACTTTTTAAATCGTTCAAGATTCGATCGTTCGTTATCAAGATTTTGATACCCTGCATGAATAAGTCATGAAAAAAAAAAAACATATTTAGTCATTAAAAATCCAAAAACTGTTTTTTTTTTTTAATTTTGATGTTCCCGGTGTCACTCTCACAACTAAGGACGAATCTGACTAAACCTTTCAAGCTAAAATGCAATAAGCCGTTTAGGCTCTAAGACGTGACAAATAGATATATACATGTAAATGATGTACAATAGATATATTTATATACATGTAAATGATGTACACTCGAAAAAACAAAATATAAGGGATCCTGCTGGTACAGTTGTGTAAAAATAAAACCATTTTGATACATTAGATTTAAATTAAGTCAAGACTTAGTGTTGAAAAAAATCATGGTGTAATTTACAATCCCTACTAATTTCCCTTTTTAAAAAGCGTGAAATATTCTAGCAAAAATGTGTGACTGGAGAAAAATAGAGCAAATCGGAAACCATTGTTTATAATCAAAGTAGAAACATCACGCCATAATTGAAGACTGCACGCAACAACTTAATTAACAAAGAAAATTACTAGGAAATTATCTGCATGCATCTAAATGCATTTTATTGAATGTTAAAGATCTCTTAGGAATCCACTACGCACAAAATGGTGTTTTTGTTATTAACTCTGAAGTTATAACAAAATAAAAATAAAAAAACAACTCCAAATAGGTAGCCATTCTCTATCCATCTCTTTGTTACACTACATTTATTTTTTCTTCTCCTTCAAAAGATCTAACTATAAAATGCATGCAGATAAGCATAGATCTAAATTAATTTAATTTAATGTATAAGAGTTACTATTTCATTGAATGTTTAAGATTTACTCTTAAGGCGCGGTAAGCAGCAAATCTTTTGCGTTTGATTTTAGTTGAATCTCGTGTCCGCTAATATGAAGGATATTTCGCAGTTTTATAATATTTAAAAAAAAAATACAACGATGTGTTAAAATATTTTTACATGTGTTTTTAGTTGGTTAAATTTCCATTTTGATAGTTACAAATAAAATAATAGTTATCACTCAAAATATTGAGTATTTCGAGACGAAAAATTGTTTTCGTGTACTTTCTTGCGATTTTTTTTTTTCAGAATCCTGGATTATTTTTAGAAAATGTTTTTGCCCAAGTCTTTTACCTATACATTAGACTATACACTGTATTTTTTTTGGGCTTGTACTATGTAGCAATATGGCTAACTTTGCAACGAAAAAGAGGACGTTTTTACGGTGCCCCTGTATGGGTAGCGCCTTAAGAATCCACCACGTACGAGATAGAGTCACATAGTAAATTGCTAAGAATTATAACAAAAAAAAAACCAAAATCCAAATAGACCTTAAGTACCTACCTCTTAGTTACACCACACAACTTTTTATTCTTATCCTTCAAAGTATCAAAATCGTCCAGTATACACATTGTTTCTATCACAAGTCACTTGTCATTAAATTGACCAATTTCAATAAAATTATAAAAACTGCGGAGATTGTACGAAACAGGACAGTGCTCTAGCCACCGACTAACTAGTATGTTCGATAATTTTAAGTTTATGAAATTCCATTAATTTGTCATTAGGCCCGACCACCGCCGGCCATATTATCGCTGTTCTAAATAGCGTAAGTATTTAAGAAATGCGTCACAAATGCATTTTTGGTACTTACTAATTGTTAGTCGTTTAGTCCTTATTATTACTATACTAACTACCTACTAGCTTTTGCCCGCGGCTTCGCCCGCGTACATAAAATATAGCCGAGAAAAAAATTTAGCAATCGGACCAGTAGTAAAAAACAACTTTTTATAATATTAGTATAGATCAATTTGGTTTTACAAATAAACTTTTGTAGTAACTTGAACATAATTATTTTTTCATTTGAAAAACAGACAGGGTGTGTAACTTAAGACATAAAAAAATATAATAATAATATCCTATTAGCATTCATACCAGTTATTATCGAACTTTTGAAACGGCTCGAACTTTTTTATTCGATTGATTAGAGTAATGGAATGGGGCACCATAAAATGTTGAATTATTTCCACTCGTTTATTTGGGGTAAGTAGGTCACGAAGTGCTACATTACTAAACCCATTTTGGGTCATCTTCTATAAAATTCGTGCACCATTTTTTGGGCATTTGCTTTTATCCATTTAACCCGGCCTATCATTACAGACGGATTAAACATAAAAACATGTAGACCTCACAAAAAACTCAGGTAGTCGAAAACAGAGTTGGCAAAGATGAATTACTTGATACACCAAGACTAAAAATCATATCTTGCCTCTGTACTCTTCACTGATATTATATAATAGGTTTTGTTTTTTTTTTGTCTGTTGGAGGTAATCTCTGAAAGTTAGTGCTAGTCCGATTGCTAAAATATTTTCTCCGGTAGAACGCTGCTTTATTCCTGAGTGACATAAGCTATATTTTATGTACGCGGACGAAGCCGTGGACAAAAGCTAGTATTTTATAACTGCAGATTTATTTAGTTAGGTACGAATAACAGTAATGTTTAACGAATAATTATTCAAACTGTACCAACATAGTCTAAAACTATTTGGTAAGCAACGTTTGTATGCCCAGCAAGACAGTACACAGTGCAGCACGTATTTTTCTTTCATTCTGTCCTCGTCAAACTATCTTCTTTTTCTTCTTTGCTTCTTCCCACGTTAGGTGGGGTTGGCACTCGTCAAACTATAACTAACCAAAATAATGTACCATTTCTTATTTATGGTAAAATTTATATCTATTCACGAGTCATTATTTACTTTTCTAAACTATGGGTATTAAAACACGAGTGCATGAAGTGGCTTCATTGTCTGCCTGAATTTCAAATACTACTTTGCCTAAACTCGATAATTTTATCCAATAAAAAGGTAGTAAGTGCCTAAGTGGTATTATAATCTAACGTCTGATAACCTATGTAACAGTTTCATAAACAACACTTGCTGACAAACAAAACATGAAACAATACTTGCTGAAATAAGACGATTTCGAAATATGGTTCTACTGTATTTTTTTATGATGTACGATAAAGACTACACCTGTCTCTTCTGCTTCCTGCCCTTATCAACTGCGCAACACGTTTTCTTCTTCTATTATGTCTTGTCACCCGTCACACTATCACTAACTCTTTTTCCTTTTATATCACTCCTCCCACAATTCATCCATCTTTTTTTGGCCTCCTGCCTTGCGACTTTTCAGTCTAAAGAATACATCTGTCTGTATATAAATTCTTTATCAATGTAATGTTAATGTTATAGTTAATGGTAACTTGCTGTTACTTATAATAGCCAGATCTATTAATGTTTTGAATCATTATAATTTAATAGCAATTTTGTTTTGTAACAATTACCTAATGAATTTGATTAACATATATTGCAAAGCAACCTTGTAATTTACAGCTAGTTAAAATATATGAATGATCGTTTTAATTGTGGTAAATGACGGTTTGGTTTTGAATATTTTCCATAAAGTAGGGTACTATACAAGCTTCAGGAGAATTAGTTTTGATTAAAAGTTATTCTTGGAAGTGTGTAGTGATATTTGTTAAATTTACATAATTTAATAAATATATTTAGAACTAACTTTGTTCCGTTAATATTTTTGCTTGTGGTAAAGCCAAATACATCCAAAACGGAATACATTTTAACTTATTCCCCAGTCTATTTATTTTTTTAGCGTGTGGAAAGGATAAAAACAATGATTGCAAAATTTTCGGCGTAGTTTTACCAACAACCACCAATAGATAGTATAGATACTATCGATACTTATCACTAGATTAGACAGGAATAGGCTTGAAAGAAATGCAAGTCAACGTCGGAATATTCTATCAAAGTAGCATATAGCGGCACAATTATCAGCAAACTACCATAAATAAAGCGACAAATTGCCTAATAGTTATACTTTACACGTGTAAATAATAACTAAATACTAATAAAATTATATATCACATCACCACATTAGTGGTGTCATATGAGGAATGTTTTTGAACAATTTAAACGAACAAAACAAGATCAAATTACTTTGTTAGGATCATCAGTTTTTTGTGAAAAATGCGTATTTGAATTGTTAGCCTTACACATGAACTTTAGTCAAATAAAATGCCAATGTAGACGAAATCTATAAAAAGACTTTTGGATATCAAAGATTAAAGGAAAAGTACAGAAGACCTTGCTACGGTATTGCTAGAGAGAGCTCACCATAGTGAAACGGAATGGAAGAAGGATTTAAAGGAACCGATGTCTCCATACGTACGTCAAAAGAATTAGCTGAAGAACTCTAGCTGCTAATCAACATGCCAGTTGGACTTTGTGCTACAGTAAACTCAATGAGTTACTTGTAGTAATGATTTTTAGTACACCGATAAGACACGATACGGGCACGATTAGGCACTTTTATTAACCGACGCATTGCTGATATAGAGTAAAATAGGGGAATGATCAGTCAGCTGGTGCTCAAACACAACTGTTTGTCATGTATTGGATGTTTTAACATGAAGTACGTCAAAGGACCAGATTGCTACAACGTGATATGGAAATAAAAGAGAGACAGAATACCGAATCGTCATGCTCTTCAAAACCATAAAGCCAGCATTATGGGTTCGGTACCTGCTAAAAATATCCTGCATTTCCAGAACGAAGTTCAAGAATACAAAACGACCGACAGTGCTTACAGTTCATAGCTTGCTATATCCGAGTACAAACTCTTGCATTGAATTGAACACTCCATTGACGCAAGTTAAGTCTCTGTACGTGACCAGAATTCATGAAGCCATACGTTCGAAATGTACGACACAAACTAGATACAATTTATTTATCAAATGAACTCGTGTGAAATTCTCGGGTCTCCATCGCGACACCTCCATTGTATACTCGTAACAGCGGTAACAATACTTTCTTATCCATTTTGTTGTGTCTAGAACTTTGAATTGAAATTCATATCTACCACACCACTACAGATGGTGTAGATACGAAGTTTTATATCTTTGAAGTTAATCTCAATATCATATGTTTTTAAGGTGAAGGCACGTGAGCATATTCGCAAAATGTTGGTAGAATCATCACCGAGCTAATTGGTTGGATTTGTTTTTTCACAACAGCATTGTTTTTGTTATATGTATGTATCTAAGTATGTATTTATTATTGTATATATTTGTTTCTCTTCTGTTTTGTCTATTTATTAAGTTGCACCTGCCATGTTTTGTTTCTGCACCACCCTAAGGTCGACTGGCAGATAATGCCTAAGGCATTAAGTCCGCCTTTGTACAGTTTTTGTGCATAAAGCTTTAAATAAATAAATAAATAAATAAATAAATAAATATGTTGGAAAGTTTTAGCAGGTGTAATAAAATTTATAAGAGCCAATATCGTTATATTGAAGTGCCGAATTAGGCGCCACATCTGTTAAAGTATAATCTATAAGACAATCCAAGGGCAGAAGAGTTGAGCTGCAGGATTGTTCGTCGTTTTCTATCAGGTGAGATAGCGGTCAAGCACGAACCTTACAATAATAATAAAAAAGTCACTACTGCCTAATAAAGGAACACGGGTAAGTTGAAGACAGTAAAAGTCTGACAGCCCCTAAAAGAAACAAAAGAAAAGGGTGAAGGAGAGTTCATTGCTCTGTACAAGGATAAAACTAAACGACGAACGAACGAACACATGTTTATGATAAAGAAGATATTTCCTATGCGGGTTGAATAAAATCGATAATCGATTTGAAATAAAGTGGCTATCCACTTCAAATGAAACCATATAAATAGTGTTTGGCCGTGCTACTGTCTGCTATATCCACTGTCCGTCAAATACTTGTTCTGTACTCAATTTATATTTACTGCTACATTTGCTAATTAGATCTTGAAAAATTTTGTTTATTAGATAAGCTTTAGACCCAGAACCAACATACTTTTTTATTTCTAAGTCCTAATAATAAACGCTGATGGTTGAATTTATGTGTGTATGGATGTTTGTTACACCTTCACGCCAAAATTACTGAGTGAATTTCAATGAAACTTGGTACACGGGTAGACCATGTCCTGGTATAGTACATAGGATACTTTTTATGCCGGTATCATGTTTCCTTGAGATAACTTTCTAATATCACGCGGGCGGCTGTAAGTACTATGTTTCACTGTATTATCAGTCCATTTCATTTTAAAATTCAATATTAATATGTATTGATAACGTGATGGAAATTTTAAATTATAATTTCTCTTGAGGTACAGTTCGGAAAATATGGGAGGGTCAGATTGAGCAGAAAATCACAAGGTGCCAAAGGATGTACCTACCTAGAATAGAAGAGGAGGTAATAACAAGTAATGGCAACCCACAGAACATACAATATAACAAGAATTGACGCAGAATCTTCAGATCAATATCTTGAAGCCAGTCATCATCATTTCAGCCGATAGACGTCTACTGTTGAACATAGGCCTCCCCTAAGTGTCGCCACAATGAACAATGCAGTAATTTAAATAAATGTGTGGGACGTTCAAGTGGAATAAAAGATCCAATTTAAAATTCAGGTCGACGCAAGCAGAATGCAGAATATATCGTTGAATGTCATTCAAGGAAAAAGTAAATATAGTAACTAACCAGGTTATACATATTTTATCCAGCAGCGAAGCACTGGAATTTAGGAGCAACAGGCCGTAAACAATTACTAACTGTAGTATTAATAAACATTATTCTCGGAAACACGATCGAAGAATAAATCACTGACAGCGTAAAACGTTTCAGAAAAAACATGTTTGCAATAATTGAGATGTGATTGAGTGATGTTAATGAATTCGCTCTTAGTAAACACACAAGCTAAGTAAAAACTAAAAAGGTTTATAGGAAATGATAACATGAAAGGTTAAGATAATGATAAAATATATTTAAAACTTGGGACCGTTACCAGGGAAAGAAAGGTAACTAGTGCTCGAAAGGAGTATAAGCATATACATACATAAAAGCATAATCAGCCCTACAAAGTTCCCACTATTAAGATACGGACCTCCTATCTAGAAGAGAGAACGAGCTGCAATCAACCCGGGTTGGCGTTTCAAGGAAAACATCGTGAGGAAAACGGCATGTCTAAAAACAAAAAATTCGAAGACGTGACATTCACCAACCCGCACTGGGCCCGCGTGGTGAATTACGGCTCATTTTCTCTACTATTGAGGAGGCTTGAGTCCCAGCAGTGGTAACATTAAAAGGCTGATTATGCTAAGCATCACCTTTGTACCTATTTTTCCGTTTCCATCTTCTTCTCTTTTATTATGTAAGTGTGTACATGAATTGTTAGACAAATAAGTCAGAGCCATTACCGCTGGGCCTTCACAACTCTCAAAACGAAAGAACTGACGACGACGGAATTTCTAAACAATTTTTTTCACTGATTTTGTTGTGATTATAAAACGTATTTACAAATTAAAGCATTGTTGAAGTCCTGTAGTCCCTAGTTTACTCAACATTAATTACATTTTGTTGTTTAAGAGAAAGCAAACCTTGAATTTTATTATTATGTACATATTATACCTATGTTGACTCGTCAATGACGTGTTTTTTTTTTGTTTTTTTTTTTTATCAATAAAAAAAAGTACTGATCCCGGAATACCACTATTGAAAGCCCTGTAAGGTGTTTCAAATTTCACCGTGCGGTACCAGTGTCCGCATGAACTCATCACAGTTAAGGTTTTGGTCGGGATCTTCTAGGAATGCAATGCATCGATCTTCTCTGATACCGCAGTCCGACTCACGCTTAATCAATTTTTGAAAGTTGGATCCACCAATAGTTTGAACGTTGAATTAAATGGCGCTATATCTACGCAGATAAATGTACTAATTGAAATTACTTCCAAAGCCGGTTTCGGAAATACAATAAATTCTATATTACTCGTAACTAGGTTACACATGTTAATGTATGTTTTTGTAAATGTCAAGCCTAACGATTGTGATAATTAAGTTAACACTTCATCAAATAGGTAGTGTTCCATGTTCCATTACATGAGTCAGCGTTTATAAAATCCATTTATGTAATGGCAATGGCAGAGGTGATGATAAATTCACCAAAATACACAAATAAATATCAACCGACAAAGAACTGAAGCTGGTAATCAATACTTCGAGAGTGATGTTTCTCGCGATACAAAATAGTTTTTAGGTCAATGTCAAACATAAACGTGGAACGGACCGTCCGTCCGTCAGTTGCTAATGTGGGTACTATGTACGTAAGAGCTTTAACACACTAGCCGTTTGTGAGCGGCTGCGGGGCGGGGCGGAGGCGCAGCGAATGCGTCGCGTCCACGCTGCGTCTCCACAACGAAGACTTCGTGGACGCGTGGCAAATTCGCAATGTTTTCAACGTGTGTTTGTAGGAAGTTAACTACATACAATACACTCAGTAATAAAATGGATTTCGACGAGGAGACACTGCTGTTGGAATTGCTACTTCGAAGACGCCGGAGACCGCACTTCGTTGCCGGATCTTGTTCCACATCCACAACAAATTCGCTGCGCAACCGCGGCATGTGCGTTGCGCGACCGTAACGTATTCGTTGCACACCCGCTCCGCTTTGAGGACGCTCGCCACCCGCTAGTATGATAAGGCCCTAAGAGTCAGACAATTGGTGCTGATGGCAAAAATAATCGCGTTCCCGTCTCGGTACCAATTGAAGGTTCCTTGTCGCCGTGACGTAGGTTCAGCAATAAACGGCAGAACCGTTTTGTTTCCAGTCACGCACGCAGGCTAGACAGACTGATCAATATGGATGTTGTTATCGTGATTATAAAATGGCGTTAAAGATATTGTGACTACCAAGTACAATATAATCATGTTGAATGAAACGATACGCAAGAATAAAGACGGTTGTTTCAATTGGATTCTCAAGTTTAATTGGTCTAGTTTCGGAAATCACTTGGAGCGAAGACTTCATGTTTGAGTGAATCAAACATGAAAATTTTAATAAGACTCCTTAATATCAGTGATTTCATAGGTAAAGAGACAACATTAAATATCTGAAGTATCAATACTAGGCGTCTGTGGCGGCGGCAGCTGAGTCTTATTACTGAATTATTGATGATGACATTAAAATTGAAGAAGAAATTGCCCCCAAATAATAGCTTGATCAACGTTGAATGCAGTCCCTAATCTATTGATAGTAGCGAGCGAACTCATAGGTATAATAGCTGGATAAGGGTCTAAACAGACGGACCGCATTTCAACTGCAAATTGCAGTTTAAGTGCAGTTTGAATGCAGTTGACACGACTGCAATAGAACTGCAAAACGTGCAGTTCTATTGCAGTCGTGTGAACTGCACACCGACTGCATCCGAACTGCACCTTGCGACGGAGGGCAGAGCGTGCGGGCGGGTGGGTACCTTTGCAGTTGGATTGCAGTTGAAGTGCAGTTCGTCTGTTTAGACCCTAAGGAATACTGGTGTATATACTATATATCATGTTTTAGGGTTCAGTTTCCGTTAGGTAAAAACAGGACCCTATCCACTGTCCATCTGTCTGTCACCAGGCTGTATCTCATAAACCGTGACACTAGACAGTTGAGACGGATGATGTATTTCTGTTGCCGCTTCAACAACAAATACTAAAATCAGAATAAAATAAATATTTAAGTAAGTGATGTTCACATACAACAAAAGTGATTTTTTTTGCCTTTTTTTTAATACAGACTTCGTGCGAAAGTCCGACTTGCACTTGGTCGGTTATTAGGGTTCCGTAGCCAAATGGCAAAAAACGGAACCCTTATAGATTCGTCATGTCTGTCTGTCTGTCTGTCTGTCTGTCTGTCTGTCTGTCTGTCTGTCTGTCTGTCTGTCTGTCTGTCTGTCTGTCCGTCCGTCCGTATGTCACAGCCACTTTTTTCCGAAACTATAAGAGCTATATTGTTGAAACTTTGTAAATAGATGTATTCTGTGAACCGCATTAAGATTTTCACACAAAAATAGAAAAAAAGCAATAAATTTTGGGGGTCCCCATACATAGAACTGAAACTCAACAATTTTTTTTTCATCAAACCCATGCGTGTGGGGTATCTATGGATAGGTCTTCAAAAATGATACTGAGGTTTCTAAAATCATTTTTTTCTAAACTGAATACTTTGCGCGAGAGACACTTCCAAAGTGGTAAAATGTGTGTCCCCCCCCCTCTAACTTCTAAGATAAGAGAATGATAAATCTAGAAAAAATTTATGATGTACATTACTATAAAAACTACCAACGAAAATTAGTTTGAACGAAATCTAGTGAGTAGTTTTTTTTTAATGCGTCATAAATCAAAAAAAATACACTATTATTAAAACATCGATCAAAGTTACAACACATTACAAGAACTTTTATATTATGTTACTTGCTGCTACGGAACCCTTCATGGGCGAGTCTGACTCGCACTTGGCCGGTTTTTTTCTTTTTTTTTCACAACGGTATCGTCTAAATAAATTGTGAACATTAAATAGATATTTCATTGCAACTAACTGAGGTGAATGACCTCTCAGTTAGTTGCAATGAATCTATGAAGTTAGCAGTTAGGGAAAATAACATGTTTGTTACGCGATTCAATGAAACGTGTAACATTACGTTCATGACTATTTACTTTAAATTAACCTTTGAACCGTCCGCGTCGAATTGTTCAGAGTGGTGTTTCGCGTCCTATTAGCTAGGGTCCTGTATTTGCCACTGGGTAATGCATCTCTTTTAGCTCTTTAACCCCCATAGGTGACAGAAGAGCTGATGGGATGGAGTATTTGGTCGTGGATGGCGACCCTGGTAGAATAAATGCGAGTGTTTGTCGGATCCGAAGGAACTCGAGCCCCGGTAGAAGGCTTAAAGGAACGAGATGGGTTTTTAAGTCAGTAAGAGTCTGACACTATCTCCCGCTCCGCCCAAGAACGGGGATTGTCATTGGATGATTTTCCTCACCATAAAAACAAGTGTTTGTCGGATATATCCGACATAGACGGATAAAGGATTAAGGGTCTAACTGCATCTGAACTGCACCATACCCACCCGCCCGCACGCTCTGCCCTCCCGCGCATGGTGCAGTTCGGATGCAGTCGGTGTGCAGATCACACGACTGCAATCGGACTGCATGTTTGGTTTGCAGTTCTATTGCAGTCGTGTTTGCAGTTCTATTGCAGTCGTGTTTGCAGTTCTATTGCAGTCGTGTCAACTGCATTCAAACTGCACTTAAACTGCAATTTGCGGTTGGATTGCAGTTGAAATGCGGTCCGTCTGTTTAGACCCTAAGTGATTAAGTGTTCTTTACCTCTAAACTTAGATAAAAAGGTAAGTATTAGCGTAAAATCATGCATTGCAATTTGTGTTGCAAATTCAACTTTATCTTTGCCAAAATATACAATCAGCAAAGCAGTAAGATAAAACCAAATCGATGATAAACAGATGTTGGAACTGACCCACTCAATGTCAGAATGCCTTGAAAACATTGTAATATTATCTATATTTAGGTACTATTAATATGAGGATACGTCAAACTTCGAGTTTAAGCTACGCTTGCCGAGGCCGGTTCATGGATGGATGACCGTCCATTGTATGCTGAACTTCCTGCGTGTCTTGTAATTCTTCGACAGTCGTTATAATAAATTCAGACACGAGTCTTGATAACACGATAGGTAAGCCAGTACTTAGCTGAGGAATTCCAGTTACTGGGTTATGAAGCTTCAGACAGTCAATCGCTACGCCTACACTAATATCCGACTGCTTCCAGTTTGACTGGAAACCGACCGTGCAATAACAATATAATAACATAATGATATGTTGATAATAACATATTGTTATTACAAAAGATAAATTAAGTCAGTTCCTTAATAAATAAACATGTTATTACAGGAAATATCGATTTGTATTTTAAACAAACATAAAAATCAAGAATTTCCGTCCCAGTTTTGAATTAAAGGTTAACAAGAATTTACTTTGTGATTGTGTTACCGATGTTCCTCACCTCATGTTATGACAATTACAGTTCTAAGTATTAATTTTATTTTCATTTATTATAATCTCAATTTTGTTTTTAACATAAATGCAATAATAAATAAGACCCCTCCCCTAAATCTATCTCCTTTCTCTCAGTCCATCCAAAGGTTGTCTGTCTGTAAGAGATCGCCCTGTGCGATAAGACCGCCCATTGTGCACTTATTCTATTAAAAGTATGACCTGTTTTTTTATTTATTTGGTGTACAATAAAGATTATAATAAATAAATAAGACATGACAGAAAATTACAAAGGACGGGATCCTTTGTAATTTGTAAATGTATTTGTTGATAATGGTTTGCTTATGTCGCCTAGAAATTGCAGAATATTATTATGTATGTTATTAATAAATCTCTAATAGATCACCTATAATTTTTCGGTATGATATGAAAAAAACGTTTTATTACATATACGATAAATTACATTCAAATTCGTAGTTTCCATACACAGAAGAATTATATATTATATAGAAAGACGTATCACATCGTCTTTCAACAAATCTTCGTTTTTTTTATTACTTGTTTAACGGTTTAACAATTTATTCTAAAAACATGCCGATTCCTAGAACCAAAAATTCGAAGACATGTGACATTCACCAACCCGCACTGGGCCCACTTGGTGAATTATGGCCCATTCCATCTCCTAGAGAGGAGGCTTGAGTCCCAGAAGTTGGAACATAAAAAAGTTGATTATGCAATAATACTCCCTACTGTTGGCTTGTAAATCGATCGTCCTTATTTAATCTATTGGTATATATTTTAAGGTAAGCTGTAAGTAAGCCACTCAAATAAAATAAAATTTTTGCTGACGTGTTGGGAGCAACAGCGAAGACCACGCTAAACAACTAGAAACATCCAACTCTCATAATTATGTATAATTTTTACTTTTGTTTTAATACCAAAATTTTCTTTTTGTGCGCCTACCATATTTTCTCTTCACCACCCTAGGTTGACTGGTAGAGAATACCTAAGGCCGCCTATGTACTTTGTGATGCATGAAGATTTCATAAATAAACTCTCCTAGCTCACACAATGCTCGCTGTATATAATTAATGTTATGCTAGAAGGCCATAAATGAAGCAAATTATTTTTTTATACACAGTTAACGCTAGTAAACAAAGGCCACTATTGATATATTCAATATAGTAAAATATAGTTTAAATCAAGTATCAAAACGAGTTACGTCTCAATTTAAACTATGTACTTTAAAATGAATTAAAACAGCCAATATTGTATACCTAAACAAACATTTTTTTCGACATTTTCCTCAATTAATATTTTGTGCTTGGAAAACTATTATAATGCGATTAAAAAGCAATTAATCTCATTAGAAAACGTGACGCGTCGGCCCAGTGTGGGCGCCATTTTGTGATACAAGTTAAAATGGCGGCCGTAATTAGGGGACGATAGGTCATCATGTATTACCTATTTTATAACTTATTATTTTACAACCTAATAAAGATTAATTTTATTTATTATTGCTCATGATTGGTTGTTAAGGCTTCCAAGTCTGGAGATAATTTGAAGTGTAATAGGTATCAATACGATAATAGAAACATTTGATATTGCAGCAATGGATCTTTTATGTCGTTTCCGTATGGACGTTCCGTTCAGACGTTTGTGTCTAGTAATAACTAACTGAAAACTCGTCTCCTCTTCCAGTTTCGGCCATAACCGAAACCCAAACGTAGTAAAAGAAAAACAGATAAAAATAATACTTCGCTAGTTATGAAATAATTTTCATAAATACTAAATAATCGAATAAATCGACGATTACTTACATAAAAATAATAACATACATAGATGAACGAGTCAGTCAGTTTTTAGTAACGAGTCATCACAAGCGTCAGCTAAAATACGCTAGTTTCGGTCCAGTCAAATATTCGTCACCTGTTTGGCCGAAACCGAACTTTCGGTCGATCTCTTGTTACATTTAGTTTCAGACATTTTTTTTTTGTCAGTTTACACTCTATCTCACTGCTAGCTAAAGGCCTTCCCTTTTTCCTTTAAAGCTTCTCTGTCTTGGGTAAACTCTGGCCAACTCTTCCCCTCGAACATAATCATATCGCGGCGTCACCTTCGCCGCAGCAAACTTAACGGCGACATAGAATGACAATTTTAGCCTATCTGTCTGAATGCATTCGGGAACCTGGCCAGCCTAATGGCCAACCAAGCTGTTTTTCTTTTCCCATTATTTGCTTCTTGAGTACTGGAGAGCAGGGTGGCGTTTCTCCAGCCATGGCTGTGGGATTGTTCGAAAAAGTGACCGCGGCCCTGGAACTCAGAAGGCAGCCCAAGGAACAAGGTGGGTTTTAGTCATTAAAAGTCTGACAGTTCCTTTCGCACCACCCAAAGCGGTAGGAGTTATTTAATGATTTTCCACTGAAAAAAGGGTGCTCTTTCCAGTGCAATTTGAGTATTCCTTTACCACCTATTATGCTGTGGACCATAGCTTCTCACACCATAACAGAACAACAGACAATTAACTTAGAGCAGAACTTAGAGGTCAAGAACAAAACAATGATTATAAATTATAATTTCAATTAAACTGTTTGTCACGCCGGTGTAAACGGCAGCAATAGCCGGTAAGTCTTGTTTATTATGTACGTGACAGTTTATCTCAAAGACGAGTTATCACATAAACACGCTGTTGATACCTTGCTGTAAGGGTCAATTGGAGAGGGGTTACGTTATCAACACTATCGGACTATAGGCTCGTGTCTTCTCCACGTTTGTGTTCCAAGTTCTCTACGCACGCAAGTAGGCCGTTTCAAATAGAACCTGGCAAAATCGGGGGTTATAGACTCAACCGACACCCAGTGCGAGTGCGGTGCTCCTGACCAGACGATGACCCACTTATTGGAGTGCCCAAAATGTCCCTATACCTGCACTTTGGAGGACCTGAACCCGCGATAAACGTGGCAAACCGGCAACCTACTGGGCCCAAAAGCTTTGAGGGAAAGGAAAACCATCGATACGAGAAGTTCTCAGTTTTCTCCAAAGTCGAGCTATTTTTATGCTGAATCAAATGGTTAGACAATGATAACCAGCTATCAACCGACAATTCTAAAGCCCAATTGTAAAAGATCGAGATGGAAAATTATCTTTATCACTGCCAATTGCCAATTGAAGTATAAAAAATATAAGTACTTTTATGATTCACTCGACATTCATTTGTCAAAGGTTATTTTCTCAAAAATCAAGTGGGTTCGACTGACACACCGTTTAACATTTTCATGTGACTTCCGAGTGCTAGAATGGCTGGTATTTTTAGTTTACAACATCACGAGGTTTTGAACATGTGAAAGCCATGTACCGGGAAAGTAGTGTTGCAACACATCACGCGGTCAAATCAGCTGATACGAAGTTTGGCGAACTTCCATGAATTTACTAAACCAATAAAAATGTAACCTCCATGTAAAACCACGTGGAGATCACCACAATATACCGCCACATCATTTTCATGTCTAAACCTTACATCATCTGTGTACATCATAATTTTCAACCTTATTACTAAAGCAGTAAGATAAATATTCAGTTCGAGATTAGATAACACTCCAAACATTAAAAGTAGGCCATTAAAATTAACTGGTATAGCTCTCTTTTTGCGCAAGTTTATACCAAGAATAGTGGTTCTAGATTCTAAGTAAAGAAAAAGCGGAAATACCACTTTGCTAGCCTTTATAACCTATTGCATTTCTGAGAAACACTAATTTGTAAGACATTCAAATTGGCGTTTATTTCCATAGCGATAAATCAACGGAATCAGAACTCGTCAAAATAACGTTTGAAACATGTTTAGAACTATAAACAAGTTGAATGAACGCTGCGACCAACTTCGCTGTTGACGCGTTCGAGAAGTTCCAATCGAGTGATTATTAATTCATAGTCTTCTCACTAATTGGGGCTCTTTGAAATTCTATAACATGCTGTTCGTGCTGTTCTATGGAACATTTGAATGCAAGTTGGGCAGAGCGCAAAAGAAACAATAATTTAATGGAAGCGCTCATAAAATAGTAAAACACTTCAACGTTTATCTTTGTAAATAATTTATGATATAACTGAAAACTAGAAATAGCAGCAATAAAAGGATCTAACGTCTACTACGTCGAAAAAACTGTTGTAAACTTACATAAAATCTTCCAAGTCTACAACATTCGTATATTGGCACGGCTGCCCATCCACATTGAAGCACATGCTATTATAATCCCAAGCCGGTTGCTGTTGGCACGGCAGGTTCTGGACCATTGGTCGCTGGGGTACATAATTCACTGGCTGCTGATACACTTCCTGAACTGGATAATATGGAAGGACATTTTCGTGACCATAAGGCATGAAAGGCACGTTCCTATAACACTGCACTGAGGGACTTTGAAGGTTCGAATTATAATCACCATAACTACACTGAACGTCAACCGTCTGCCTAGACCACTGACCAGCCATTGGGCACTGCAAATTCCATCCTGCATCTTCATAGGGCCCTATCACAGGGCACCCCTGAGGACACTGTTCGCCAAAACCGTTTACGAGCATTTTGGAATCCGAAATCTCGCATTCGTTTTACAGGGAACAGCAAAACAGTCCATCGAGGTACAAAAACAGCGAGCAACTGATAGCAGCAAAGATGTTCTTATCTATACTGAGGATAAAAGCCATAGTAGCAAAAACTTGATAATAACAAATATATTAGATAACATTGAATTATTCGACCCTGGCAAGTCTAGCTGGCCGTTGATATCGAATGTCTTATCGAGTTTTTTTGTGGATTTCAGAACGCATACTATAAATGATTTCGAGAAATTGAAGGTAAATCGATATAACGTCATTTATTGATTTTCCATGATGATGACACCTATCTTTATCGGATCAAAGGTGATGAAATGTTACGACTTCCATTTAACTTCGAAGTGTCTAGAAGGTGCAACAATGTTTCCATTGACTTTTTGACGCATAATCCACAAGAATGGTGTGAAATATAAGATTGCCAGGTATTGTTTTCAGAAAGTCGAGACAGGAACTAATATACATTAACAAAAATCGGTACAAAGCATAAAAAATAACCCTAAACTATAGGGTTAATTTGCTTATAGATTTACAAGAAAATCTACCTGCGGAATCATTTGCACACGAATCCGACTTGCTCTGACCGGTTTTTTTTACCAATTTTTTTTTTCTTGTTTAAAAATATAAAAGTAATCTTTACAATATCCTTAAAAATTAAAAGTTGCCAGCATTTCCGACCGGATAAGTGAATACTTATGGCTATATTATTTTTAACATAAATTCAGTAATAGATTAGTTTTTTCCTTCATTGTCTAATTGATAAACTTTATAACGCAGGACATATAATAGTACATGCAGTACAGAATATACACGTCCGAAGTGATGTTTATGAAAATCGATTTCGCAATCTATTTTTACACAATCGCTAAACAAACACGACCAATGTCCGATTAATGCGAGCAAATGCGCTTTCCCCAATCCAGCATGGATACCAAATCTATTGCTATCAAATATAGATAAGTAAAATCTCGAATAAACAATATGCTAAATTATAAACATAATTTCATAAATGTTGTCAATTACGCATGACACGTAAAATTGAAGTCTCTAGTTGCTAATTAAGACGACTATACAGGGTTACTGGTAACTCGACGTATTCCTTGCAGGACATCATAGTAGGGTTAAAATGCTACAAATTAAGCCACCAAATGTTCTACCGAAGTTCAGTAGTTTTTGAGTTAGTAAGGGTTTTAGATTTATTGTGAAAAATCCCAGATTAAATTATTTGAAGCCAATTTGAAAATTATTCACGGGGCGGCTGTACTGAAATTGGAGTTATTATCATAGTTGACGCCGTAGCGGATCGTTTTTAATAATTAAAAGTTCAAAATGACTAAAACTTTGGTGAAGATCACTAATCAAAAAAATTTTTTTTTGTAATTTTTGCTATTACTTCATACAAAATGTTGTCTTAGCACAAAAAAAAAATACTACACTAGGTGTACAAATTATTAGTAAAATATCCTTGTCTTATCAGCTATCCAAAAAGGTATGAAAGTTAATACAAAGTCTTGGACTGCATTATGAAAATCGTTTTTGATTTAGTACAAGGTGTTTATTCGGAAAATCAAATTAAACAATTTCGTGAAAATTATTATTATTTTTAATCAATATCAATTTGTGGTCTTTAATAACATGTATTTCACACGTCTTGTTTGAAGTGCTGCCCTCGGTTTCGAATACATGCTCTTATTCGCTTCCTCACTTCGGTTTTTGTGATTCTTGATGTGAGTTCTTAGGAAATCTTCATAAAGTTCCCCATTTAATGTTCGGGGTAAAATATTTAGCAACATTGCTCACGGATGTACCCGAAGAAAGAAGGGCAAACATGATATACCAACATGACGGATGTCCAGCCCACTTCCGCATCACAATTCGACAATTGCTGGATGAAAACTTCCCAAACCGATGGATTGGGCGCGGTGGGCCGATTCCGTGGCCTGCACGAAGCCCTGATCTGACGCCGCTAGACTTTTACGTCTGGGGTCATATGAAAGACCTAGTTTATGTGACCCCCGTAAATTCAATTGAAGAACTAAGGGAGAGAATAACAGATGCGGTGGACCAGATGAGGACCACAATCACATCAAGAATCACAAAAACCGAAGTGAGGAAGCGAATAAGAGCATGTATTCGAAACCGAGGGCAGCACTTCGAACAAGACGTGTGAAATACATGTTATTAAAGACCACAAATTGATATTGATTAAAAATAATAATAATTTTCACGAAATTGTTTAATTTGATTTTCCGAATAAACACCTTCTTGTACTAAATCAAAAACGATTTTCATAATGCAGTCCAAGACTTTGTATTAACTTTCATACCTTTTTGGATAGCTGATAAGACAAGGATATTTTACTAATAATTTGTACACCTGGTGTAGTATTTTTTTTTGTGCTAAGACAACATTTTGTATGAAGTAATAGCAAAAATTACAAAAAAAAAAATGTTTGATTAGTGATATTTACCAAAGTTTTAGTAATTTTGAACTTTTAATTATTAAAAACGATCCGCTACGGCGTCAACTATGATAATAACTCCAATTTTAGTACAGCCGCCCCGTGAAAAATTTTCAAATTGGCTTCAAATAATTTAATCTGGGATTTTTCACAATAAATCTAAAACCCTTACTAACTCAAAAACTACTGAACTTCGGTAGAACATTTGGTGGCTTAATTTGTAGCATTTTAACCCTACTATGATGTCCTGCAAGGAATACGTCGAGTTACCAGTAACCCTGTATATGTATATGTCGCATGCTTAATCATAAAAAAGATCTAACTAAAAAAAAGTGTTTGGAAAATTAATCGTAAAACTTAATAATAATATGATTAAATTTTTAACTACTGCCCTTTTAAGTTAGGTCTGTTTTTAGTTAAGCGTGGTGAAAAGTAAAAGATTGCTGACGAGACGCATAAAAACGAAGACAGTGGACACCGACAGGATGCAGTACTTTGGTTAATGAGACGAGACACTGGATTCCCTTCAAATAACAACATAAATAACCATTCCGTGTCACAGAAGACAGAATAATTAACTGCCATGGTTAATTAACTATTAATTGTTAGGCATTTAACAAGAATCATACACTCCTTGACGATAAAAGCAAAAGGTTAAATGATTAAACCTGAAGATGATGCAGGCATCAATTTAAAGAGCAAAAAACACAGAAGCGAAATGTAGTAATTTAAACGAATTTAAATATGTCACTCGTGGAACCGAAGCTGACCTAAATATGCTAGTTGTTGAATGCATCGTAATTGTACAACACGGTCGGACGTTCTGTTAATACTTCAAGGTCCAAATAAATAAAGTACTGTGTTCCTTTTAAATGCTTAATCGTAGTAAAATGACTAATTGACTTTCACTGATCGATCTAGACTGTCGCTCCCAATCAAGTCATCTGTTCTACGAGACCATTGTCCTATATGTAACTATGTATTAAAGGATGGAGATCGGGAGCAATGTAGGTTATGCGTACCGCTGCAGACAACACACAACCCACGCAAATTGGAGAGCCCAATTGCGAGCAAGATGAGAGTGAAAACATTATTTGTTAAATTGTTCTGGTTGGTTCTGAGAGGAGTGTTGCAGTATCTATACAGTCTGCAGTCTGTTCTCAATTGGATACACTTCAACGCTTCTACACACATTATTCGCATGCAATGTTGCTTGTTTTGCTTCACTATAAACATCAATTCGCAAAACTGCTACAGGAGAAAAAAGTGGAAAGTTTATTCTTAACTGTTGCAACACGACTTCCCAATTTGTATTTCGTTTGGCTTTCTTCAAAGTTCATAAGAAGGGCTACATAGCCCGCATGTTATAAATATGTATCACAGCGTTTGGCTTATTGTGTCAGAAAACTCATAGATATTCAACCCAACGCGTTTGTGGGCCGCCAGGCGCCTTATTCGAAACAAAGGTTTAATTTAAGCATGTTTATCTGTGTTTACTCACATTATTATATGTATTTAATAAATATGTGTATTCAGATAGCGGTCAGTAAGCATATGTTGTTAACTATACATAATTAACTGTAAACCAACTAACAAAGCGATGTATTTTGTTGTTAACTGCTATTTTACAAGTTTGAGATCTCTATGTAAACTACAGTTAGTAGTAGTAGCTTATTTTAACAAGCATGGAAATTCAATGTTTACTGAAGGAGCGATTAGTTTTTATGACTCAAATGGCTTTGATGTTTAACTGGCAAAAGAGACTAGAGAGATAAAATAAAATATAAGAAAAACAGGTAGACATTGAGGTAGATACTCGTAATTTTGAAGCATGACAAGATCTTACACGTTAAATTTTACCAATTAGATTCAGTCTGCAATCCTGTAGCGGTTCTTTCTTTATGATAAATATCAAAAAACAAGCAGAATCAATTTGTAATGTTGAATCGAGTATCAATAAATCCGATAGGGAATAACATTTTTCGACCGCTTCAACTACTGATAGCCAGCTATCTTATTACGTCAAAGCAATGGATGCATTTTTATTTCTTATGCTTTTTGGCGAGGAACAGGCTCTGATATGGTGGATAAAGAAGTGTATATTAGTCATATTTATATCAACACAATAACAATACTTTGAAATTTTTGTATATGCACCTAAGAGTGATTGTCATGTTGGGCAAATCCTTAAAGAAAACCACAGCGTAGAGGATTTCGACGCAAAGGTTGAAAGGGTAGAGAATGCCTTGTTGCATTAAGTCCGCCTTTAAATGACTATCACTATAATCGCATATCAGTGTACACGAAGTTTAGATAAATAAATAAATGAAACTGTAGAATTAGATGATTCTGGAAACAAATCTCCAGAATAAACTTAAAGTTTTAAGTGGGTACCTAAAGAAGAGATTGGGGTACACTTACCAACATCTAGTAATTATATGTAAATATCTAAAAGCTATCACTGATCCCAAATTCGCTTGACAAGAATGGTGTTGATAATTTGGGTTTTTTAAGTTATGATGACGATTTCATTCAAGATGATAAGCAGTGAAAAACTAAAGATGTTTAAGTACTTTTTCGATGCTTATCACCTTGATGTTTTAAATACACTTTTTCAATATTATTAATAGATAATAAAGAGAGGAAAGATCTGTATAATTGTTTGTAATTAATAAACTCAAAAACCTCTCGACTGACTTCAAGAATTCATTCACCAGTAGAATGTTACTGTATCACTGAGTGACAGGTACAGCTGCCATCACGGATCTTGAGCGGTTGCGCTGAAGTCAAATATTCGGTCTCTTTAGTGGTGCGAATGAGACGCGGGGGCGGGAAGTGTCAGTGAATGGCTCGCCGCGCCATCGCGTCATAGACGTCACTCCTAATTCGTTCCCTGCGTTGCTGCATGTATCTAACAACGAAGACGATGGGCTCGGCAATGTATGCGCAAAGCGATCCCCACTCTGACGCCGAGCGCTCAAGATCCATTTTGACAACTGTAGGTATATTTACTTTCACTCAGCTGAAGCCGGTAGAAGCTAGTCTTGCATAATATTGTTGTTTGTTTTAAACAGATTTGGATGGGCACACAGGAGACCATGTCCTGAAATAGCAAATATTTTTATCCCGGAGCCGAAAGTACCTACCTATGATCCTTTTTTTTTACGTGGGAAATCATCATGACTTTATCTGCTCTGGGTAAAGCAAGAAGGAGTATCAAGACTTTTGCTGACCAAAACCCATCTGTGTCGTTCAGCCCTTGGCGGTCCAGGGCCATAGTATTTCTTTAGGACAATCCCGTAGCCCTAGCAGGCACCGGCCTTGACGGGCCTCGTCAATCTTTTTGAGGTGCGTGTGGATAAAAACGCGTCGTCAGCCCGGGCTTGGTTCTTATCGGACAGCAAGTTATTCATTGTTCTGCGTCCGCAAACCCGCGTCGTCGGTGGTCGCGGCTCCCGGGGCGTGTCCGATTGGTATTTACGTTTTCTTTGGGATAATTGACTACTTTTAAAAAGGCGAAGCCGCTGGCTGCAACAAGTCTTTCATGACAGAGATGTTTGTTTGCTGTTTAAGTCTGATTAAAGTCTACCACCGTCCACGTTCATGTAAGATTGTATGAATTTTAGATGCGCACAAAATAAAGACAGAAAAAATATGGTGAAGTCGTTCAAGTAAGCTGGTTATTACTTTCAAGGTATAAAGATAACATTAAAAAAAGTACTACTTATTACACAATTGTGTCATACTTTTTTTTGCTCTAAACTCCATTAGATAGAGGCTCTTATCAGCCTTATCATTAACGTCATACGTATGATAAAGTAACAAATAAGTTTTTTAACTAAGCTTGGTTGGATAATGGAGCCTTCGTTTTTATTCCTGACATAAAAAATAACTATGCCATAAAGTTACTAGAGGATATTATGGAGGTTTAAGTTTGTCTTCACTTCTTCAGATATTATCATAACATTAAGACAACAATGATGTCAGTTGGCAATTATTTTTTATATATATATTTTTTTTTGGTTGGGCAAGTATCGCCACTCATTGGATTCCTGCATAGGGAAAGCGCCATCGTGGTCTCCCTAGAAAGAGATGGCAAGATAATCTGGACGCGTATCACGAGAACAGGCAATGTATGCGAGATGGCACGAGAGAAGAAGCTGGAATGTCTGGAAGGACTTGGGGGAGGCCTTTGCCCAGCAGGACAAGCAGAAGGTGAGACAGTAATGGCTAGGAAAATAGTTTTTTTTTGTTAAAATGGGTATCGTCAAAGGATTTCTTCCGTACTAGGGCAGAACGGGAGGGAGTGTCAGACTTTTGCTGACCAAGACAAACTCCTATGATCCTTCTTTGTCTAGCGTTCCAGGACCCCGGGGTTCCCTTTCGAATAACCCAAGATCCCGGTAGCTATCGGCCCTGTTGGGCACCTAAGGTTTTGCGGACGGTCCAACCAGATGGTTGCGGGACGGCGAGCTACCCATTGCTAGATGTCCACAAGCTTACGCCTACGGAGGCTAGGCAATCAGTGCTTACCAAGAGAAAAAAATCTTCATTGTTATTTTGAGCTTTTAGAAGATCGGCAATCTGATAAGAACAGATAAGTATATCATTGATATCACGTGTCCTAATAACTTTCAAATTGTTTTGAATGATAAGCAACTGATTTCATTAGATATCCATTTCCATATTTTGGATAAAGAAACTGATTCTTTTAACAAAAAGACCTCTATGTTATTCCGGAAGTCATTCGTTACTTAAAGCATTGTTGGTGTCGAACATTATGTAGTATATTTAAAAGGAAGAAGACTAAGAGAAGTTTTTCCAAAATGTATCTTCTATGTGGAAGAAATGGCGGTCCAAAGTTTGCATGGAAACCTACTTTAAAATAAAAAACAACAGACTTCAAAAAAAAAAAGAAACACAATAAAGTGTGATAATTCGCTTTCTATAGGTAAGACACGGTTAGACCAATCCGGGTCGAAGAACTCGAACTGCGACCCGATAGAACGACGTCTGTCGGGTCAGCCAGTCACACTATCACTCTGATTTAATAATAAAATATATTGTAAAGACGAAAGTTTGTATGGATGTATTTTTTTTTCTTTTTCAATGGGAAAAATCATCCAATGACAACCCCCGCTCTTGGGCGGAGCGGGAGATAGTGTCAGACTTTTACTGACTAAAAAACCCATACCGTTCCTTCAAGCTTTCATACCGGGGTTCGAGCGCCCTTTCGGATAACCCTGGCCCCAGTAGGCTTCGACCCGGCTGGGCCCCTGCTGTTGCTGACAACTCCTTGAGGCGCGCGGAAACAGTGCGCGCCATCGACAACTTGGGCTTGGTCTGGATAGTTACTGGACGGCCGGACAGCGAGCTACCCATTGCTCACTGTTCGCAAGCCCGCATCTACGATGGTTGGAAATCGGGATCGGAATCCCGGCGGCGGCGAGAGCGCCGTTGCCTGATGCGGTCGGCCTCCTCCTTGGCGAACACTACTGCTTCGCAGAACGACTTCTTCGACGCGACCGCCTGCCACTCCTCCTCGCTCCGGACAATGGCCTCAACCAAGGCCCGGCGCGAGAGGTTTCCGCCGCCGATCACCTCCACGAGGGCACAACGATGCTCCGCCTAAGAAGGGCACACCTAGACTGTGTGCTCCACCGTGTCCTCCGGATGTTCCGCACAGTGGCGACACCTGGGCGTCACTTCCGCTTTAATTAGGAACAGGAACCTCCCGAACTTGCCATTTCCGGTGAGGACCTGTGTCATGCGGAAGGTAAGGACGCCGTGAGGTCTTTCCAGCCACGCCTCAAAGAGGGGACTTATCGCCATAATTGTGGCATGCCCAGCACTGGGTTGCGACAGTCGCTGACGCCATTCCACCATGATTGTATGTATGTACGTGTGCGTGTATGTGCGTTTGTTACGCTTTCACGAAAATTGGCACACGGGTAGACCAGTCCTGGAATAGCACATAGGATACTTTTTATCTCGGGACTCGGGAGTATGTTCGCTTACGATAGTTTTCTTGGGTTCCGTACCCAAAGGGTAAAAACGGGACTCTATTACTAAGACTTCGCTGTCGTCCGTCCGTCTGTCACCAGGCTGTATCTCAAGAACCGCGATAGCTAGAAAGTTGAAATTTTCACAAATTATGTATTTCCGTTCCTGTTATAACAACAAATACTAAAAACATAAAATAAATATTTAAGTGGCTCCCATACAACCAACGCGATTTTTTGCCGAATTTTCCAAAGGACGGTACGGAACCCGTCGTGCGGGGTTCAACTCGCTCTTGGCCGATTTTTTCTTCTACCCAGGCGAAACCGCTGACAGAAGCCAGTTTATAATAAAGAAACGCATTTGATTGGTACCTCCCACGGATATCGAGGGATATGCCATGAGGGCGTGGCACGTAAGCGCACATTATGGGCTAAAGCCCAGTTTATTTGAACGGCGCCTGTACGATTCATTCAGTCACTTTGAAACTGCGTACGGTGTGCTATTGATGCATAAAAAAACAAAATGCCGAATTGTACAGTGATTAAATGCGAAAATAGGTCGAGTATCGTCAACATAAAGACAAATGGCGTGTCCTACCACCGGTAAGTAAACAATTAAGTCACTGTTTTATATTTTAAATCATTTTTTAAATATTTTTCTAACCTACGTCCAGAGCGACACGAACTAGCCCGAACTATCCCGAATGTTTCCGAGCGCTACGATCGTTTACGATTTAGAGAGGGGTAATCGAGTGCGTGTGACTGATTTTATCGATATGCGTATTATTTAAGTTCAATATTGTTTTTTTTTTTATATTTCAATGGATATTGTAGTATTGCATGTTAAATTAATTATTAATTTAATGTTTTGTGAACCAAATTAAAACATTGATATTTCAATACTTGTAAAGTGTAAAAACTTAAATTATACTAAAAAGATAGAGATGATCAAAGTTTTTTTGGCTATAATAGTTTGTGTTTGCTATGCAAAATATTCAATTATTATTATAAAAAATCTGGCTATTTGGCGATTTCGATGATAAGATGGGTCCTAAAAGATATTGCTCAATATTATTGACCGAGTAGGCCACCTTAGTCAATCATAAGGCAAAGCAGCGGTCAATGTTCGAAGTTTGAATTAAAAAATTCGCGATTTAAATTAAATTTTATATGTAAATTTTATATGTATGGTCGGAAAAATATTCATCATTTTATTAAGATAAGTGACAGGCACAATTTTAAAACAAGAAATATGGACAAGTTAGATCAACCTCGATTCAAATTGGCCAAAGTAGCTAAAATAACTCTTTTATGGGGCACTGCGTAAAATTTTATAATAAAATACCATTTGAAATTTCTGAATTTACTAACTCCAAGTGGCCTTTCCCCACGTTCTCTCAAATTGAAAGACTTCGCAATAGCGTGGTCAGTGCCCCAGTTTTGACCAGTAGGGTAAATGGTAATAGTGTGATGCATTTTAAACAGTCTGCTAATGTACTTGCACTTTACACATATTTCCAATTTCTACGCGAACGATGTCGCGGACAAGAGCAATTAATTATAAAAAAAAATCAATCAAAAACCTATCATCAGCATCTTTCCGACAAAATTTCAACGACGTAGCTACACTTTTACTCAAAATTTGGCTAACAAGTTTAATTTTCATAATATTATTTCTGAACATAATATGTCTACGTGATAGCTTGTTTGCTATATGAAATCCTTTATTTTATTGGAGTTTATTTAACTCATACGATTGGAATCCAATTTACTTCTTCTTCATTTTCGTTTAGGATAATTCCAATCATTTCTTATAAGTTTAAACATGTGAACGAGGTCCAACAATATAGTCACATCAGATTGGTCTATGGGATGTTTAAAGTAGTCTTTAACTAATTTTCGTAGTCCAATTTACATCCGAGAAGCTTCATTATATTGGTAGAATGTCCATCGAAGGTTAAGGAGACTTCTTACACACCGGCATTATGGCACTTTATTAAGCAAATTGTGACACCCTATTAATTTTAAATTTCTCATGTAATTTTTGGTGTACAATAAAGAATCTATCTATATATCTAAATAAATTTACTTTTGGTTCTGTATTTTAACTAGGTACCAAATAACCAAGCGGTAATTCGGAGCTATCATTAACCACATTCAGTAAAAATAAGTAAGCCTTAGAGGCTAAGGTCTTACAATCTTCAGATGTTTCACTACCCATGTCTACATATCCGCAATCTTTTTGCCCATCCCATATACTTTGCTGTCTGAGGTTCATCTCATCATATTAGGTTTTTATTTTTGAATACAATTGCATTGTATAGTGTAAAATAAATTTTGTAAATGCGAAGTACACAAGTGTGAACTATTTCAACAGAAGTGACAAAACATATTTAACCAAGATTTTTGTAACTCATGACATGATTTAAAAGTGCCCATGGAGTTTCTTACACGTCCTTCTCCATTGAGATCTACGATTTGGAATGTGCTACTCAGCTTCACTTTTTTTTGACTGACCGACATTTTGACAATTTAAAACTACTTGTTATTATTGAACTATTTGAAATAAAGTTTCTAATTTCCAATTTTATTTGATTTTTATTTTGCATTCCCATATTTTTATTATCGCAGTACCTTTTATTGACGCTATGAGTTTATATGCGAGTATAAAATTTACCTTAGTGTTTAAACCAACCCTGAACGTAAGTAGACATTTATGATCATTTTTTTTTTAATATTAAGTATTATAATTATTATATAATAATACAGCACGATATTTAACAGAGAACAGCCCTTTTAACCGGTAATACGATACTAAAAAATATATTCCTATTTTATTTTATTGAAAGTAAACTCTATTTTCGGATAGATGGTTAAAAAAGAAATCATTTAAACAAAATAAAACGACGAAAGTACTTAATTATATAACTAAAATATGCTAAAATTTAATATCGATAAAATTATCGACCTTCTTTTTCGCCTCCCTATTTGCATGCGTGTGCATTGAATGACTTTTGTTTACAAGTGCATGCTCCGCCCATTCTGTTTATGTGTGCTATTAGAAATTGATTTAGTGTAGGTGCTTTCTTCTTAGTGTGCAAAAGCAAATTTTAAATGTGTGTCGTAAATACACTATTTGTGAATGTTGTAAATATTTGGGTGGGAGATAAGCGGCCTCACTAGGACTCCTTACTATTCCGCAATGAAGGCATATCTCTGGATATCTATGGTACCTCCACAGTTCTGTTCGCGTGCAATAACATATTATTAGAGTAAATTAGTGCTATAGGCCAATAGGTATGTAGAACCGACGTCAGTTGGATAATTTACTACTAAGTACATCCTTTAGAATATAATGTATAATGGGGTCTTGAGAATTGTATAATAATACATGATTGTTGCCACGTGTGGAGAAAATTCTGTATTGAATTGAATCATCATCAGCCTTTTTAATGTTCCCACTGCTGGGACTCAGGCTTCCTCTCTAGGAGAGGGAGGAGAGGGCCGTAATCCACCACGCGGGCCCAGTGCGGGTTGGTGGATGTCACATGTCTTCGAATTGTTATATTTGTTTATTTATAATCTTCATGAAAAACAAAAGTACCATCGCGGTCATTTCTGCCTCAGTGATCAGTGATCAGTGACTTAAAAAAAATTCGCTTGAATCTTACGACGCGGCGCCAAACTTTGAGTTTTCGTTTCGAGTGCAAGCAAAAATTAATTTAGCGGTGGTCATGCAGAAGTGTCTTTGATGGTACAAAGACGGAATTAATGTCTTTGGCATTCTATGGTATGAGACGTTTATCCTTATTAGTTTTTTTTTTTTTTTTTATATAGGGGTAAATCTTCAAATCACTTTTTCCGGTAGGTTCATATGGTAGGTTAGGTACTTCTAGGCAAGCTTGCTCTATCATCGACGTTATCGTCGCTTTCTAACTAGTGGTCAAGCACGAGACCATCAATAATAAAAAACCTACTTCCGCTCTGAGCAGAATGAGTGCTCTAATCTCCCGCCAATTGGGCAAAGACTTTTACTGACTAACAATCCACTCCTGATCCTTCGTTCATTTTCGCACAACCCGTGGTAGGAACACGTTCCTAGCATGGCCATGGTATGATATAGTGTAGTGGGTAGAAATAGGTACTTTGAAGCCAATATTGTTGTCATTCTGAAGTGACTTTTTGTCTATCATCAAAATTAACAACTCATTTTTCTTACAACTGAAGCGGAGTGGACATAACATTGTTTTCTCAGAATCCAATTCGATATTCATTTAAAATAGATGTTAAAACTTCATTCGAGTCTGTCAAATTATCAGTTCCCAATGTGGCATTGGACTTCACGAAGTAGCCAGAAAAACAAATGCCGTCGAATACTGAGTTCATGGACACGCGCGCTTGCGCAGCAAGTTAACAAAATAATTAGATCATTGTGATTAATTCGGTGCGAGTTGCAAGTCCTTCTTCTTTTGTTATGTTTTACACAAATAAAACTGACAGACAGACAACACAGAGTTTTGGCTGCTGCGCTGTAGATAATATTTAGATATTATGCACGAGATAAAAAATACATTTTTAGACATCTGTAAGTACTTAACTATAATTCAGAAGAAGAATTATTATTATAAACTAGCTGTGCCCGCTACTTCGTTCGCGTGGACTACAAGATTTTCAATTTATTTTTCTAAAATAAAAGTAGCCTGTGTTTGTCCTTATTACATCAGCTACCTGGCAAAAAAAGCCCGTCAAATTCGGTCTAGCCATTTCAGAGATTAGCCCGGACAAACAGACAGACAGACAAAAATTGTAAAACATGTTATTTTGGTGTATGTACCGTATTTATAGTATTCTTAAGCATGTAGTAAAAAGCAGTAATTTCAGACACTCCAATTTTATTTATATGTATAGATTTACAAGTGTCGTGGCCAGGTCAAAAAATTTATCACTTCATAATATAGTCAAATAAAACTGGTGAGATCGTTTCAAACGTTAAAGTTTGATGATGTTTGAATCCTCGTTTGGTCTACTTTCTTTATACCATTTATTATAATAAAAATCCTACATCAATGATATGGCCAAACAAAGATTGGCATTCATCAAATGTTAACGATCTGGCCAGTTTTAATTGGCCATATCATGAAGTGATAAATTCCAAGAACGGGCCACAACATAAGTCTAAAGTGTTCCACTGTAGAGCACGGGAGACCTTTTCGTTTATATTAACTTCTGCAATTTTTGGTAAGTTCTTTTTTGGGGCCAGCTTATATAATCATCAAGAGATAATTACGTCTAACACATGTGTAACGTAATGTTGTTTCACACAAATCTTTAAAAAATCTAATCTAGTTTGTTACACAGTTTCGAGATTACAGTGAGGCTGGACTGTGTAGTGGACTGTGGCAGATATTCGCAAAACGAAGAAGCAATGGTTAAAAATTACCTGCCACTCTAGGAAAGAGAAGCAAAATTAAAAACCTAGGGACATTTTCATACGTCCATAAGCCTTCTCCAAGTGTCGCCATAAGTACCAGTCCTGTGCGTCTCGGTTGCATCGGATTCCCGCGACCCTTACTAGGTCATCGGTTCACTTTGTGGAAGGCCTTCCAATGCTGCATCTTCTGGTGCATTGCCCATGGACCATCTAATTTGCGAGCAATATTCCTTGCCCACTGCCACTTAGGTTTGATCATGTTTAGGGCTATGTCAGTAACTTTGGTTCTACTGCAGATATCTTCTTCCGATGCGATCACGCGAAGAAACTCCGAGCATAGCCCTTTTCAATTACCATAAGCAAGAAAACACAGAAAAAAAAATTAAAGGCCCAAGCGCCCGAAAAGTGCCATAAAACAGTGACTTTCTGAAGCCTACTCCTCGGTAACGGCCAGGTTAATAGAATGGAAAAAAATATATGTTTATTATAGATTCATGAAAAACATTATCAACATTTGATTTTTTCGTGCTATTAATTCTTGTGTCTAAAATAAATATTTAGCAATTTCACAACTTTTCGTAAGTTTTCCCTACTCCTTCGAAACGGCTTGGATCTTTAGAAACATTTTTACACATAAAAAATGGTGGTATTCTTCAAAGTGAACATTGCTCATGCAAATCAATCAATTTTAGCAAAGAAAATGGATTTAAAGGTCAGCCGCGCGCTTTCCGGGCGCTGTTGGCCGCAAATAAATGTTCAGATTTGCGTACTGCCGCCTAGGCGGGTGCGAGAGGTGCGTCCACATAATTTTGGCCAGATGGTTCAAGGGACTATAAGCCTTAAAGAAAATATTATAGTAACCGTTATAATATTAGCGATAATAATATTACAGGGAAATGCTTCTGAAGAAACGTCACCAGAAAAATGTTAAGAAAAACTATTTCTGCAGATTGACCTGTTTCGTCATCGGATGCTGTTGGCTGGAGATGTATTGTGTAATAGAAAGGGTCGTTAAACGGTGTTTATGTTTACAGTCTGCGACCTACTTGGACGATACGATTAGTTCGTTTGATAAATGCCAGGTTTTGTAATGGGTGTTGGAGAGAATACACTTTATTGTACACCAAAAAGTAATACAAATATAAACTTAAATTTATGGCCTCTATGGGTTTAAGTCAACGGCGTTTATCTACTAGATAACAGACAAAGGAAGTTCCTCGATGAATTTTCTCATTTAAGAGGCTCTTTTCCACTCGCCTATAGCCAACATCGAGTATGGTTTAAAAGCTTATTGCTTCATCTAACGCAATCTAACGCTATGTTTGACGAAGAGGCAACGTGAAAAAAAAGAGATGATGCCTGAAAATAATGTTAGCGTTCGGTAATTCCGTAATTTACTCGAATATTTCACAAAACTTGATCCAGGAAATACGTGTTTTTTTGAAACCCTCAGTTTTTCAGAAAAAATGATCTTGATTAAAGCAAGGCTTCTATTGTTATATTTATTTACTTTTTAATTTTTGAGTAAATTATGCTGTGTCAAAGTTCATGCAAAATAGCAGATTTTCAGAGGTCTTTACTGGATTAGTTTTCAATAGAAGCCTAGATAATATCCACAAAATACTGTTTTCAAAAATCTATTGAAAAATGTGTAATATAATATAACGTCATAATCGCGCAAGAGTGGTTGTATGAAAAACAATGAAAATGCATGTCGAGTTGCATGCCCTTAAAACAAAAAGTAATACCTGATTATTCATCAGAAAACTGCACCTAATTGCATACCATAAATTTTATTTTAAATCTATAAATTGGTCGAACTGGCCTAAAACGCTTGCTCAATTGTTTGATTGAACGTGCTAATCTCAGGAACTACTGATTCAAAAAGGAAAACTCTTGTAATGTTGGATAGCTCATTTATTGAGACGAGCTATTAGTATCACGCTACAATCCAAAGAAGCAGTGTAAACAACCATAAAGACGATGGAAATCAAGTATTCTAATAATAAATACGCATGCCAAACGTTGAAATGCATTCCTGCATCCTTTAAAAGTTCAGTGTAAAACCGCAAAATAAGAAGAAACTTATAAAATTGATGAGTTTGGCATTGCCTTAAACACGGGATTTACCTCTTCCATAATACATAGCGAGTAATGATGTATTACAATCACAATTCCTCGAATCTTTAGACGACGATGAGTTCAAAATTTATTGACCTCGCATTATCGATTTTCCAGCAACTCAATGTTTTAACAAAGCACACACCCATTCGTAATAAAATAAACAAAACAGCACTACTGATTTACCTCATAATTAAACATGCGTATGCAATTTTTATCAGTTTTTTTTCTGGAAACTATTGACATCATTTAAAAAAAATAAACCAGTACCTACTCAAAGCTGTCAAAATCTTTCAGTTTCTATAAATGCTAAAGTTGACCATTTAATGCAACCATCACGGTCGAAATGTCATAGGCTCTTAAGGTTTGTCGAAACAAACTGTTTACATAATCAATATCCTTACAAAGTAGGAAGCCGGAAAGAGGCACTTAGTATGCGTATGTTAAGTGTTGATGGAAAATTTAAAAGCTTTTAAAAAATTCTGATATCTTAATGGTTTTCGAGGGAAAAACCTTCAATATCAACATTCTCGAGGAAGAGATGAAGTGAGATTACTACTTATTCGGTCACCTTCGACACACACTTGAAATTAAGAAGACATTTTGTTTCAATGGGTAGTAAATGCCGAAGGGCAGCCACTGGGACCAAATCCGCGAATGGATGAAAGTTGTATAACTAATAGGTCTGCCCAACCCATAGAGCTGCAATGAAACCGGCTTGATCTACGATCGGAATGCGAGTGCTTTTTCGGATGTGGCTAAAAGATTTTAGGAATCCATCACTAGCGCGTAATGGATGGCTGTCATTCCAACCATGCCAGGCATGGTTTTAGTAAGTACATAATATTACATGCCTATTTCTAGAAACTATGATTTATTTGTTTGCTTCTTACTAATGATGTTGGTGTTATCATGTGCTATCATTATTTCTACTTCTGACTAGGTCGTCATTGTCACGTCAGGATCTGCAGCCGCATCGATTTTTCTATTAAAATCCAATTTGCGCACTTGCAGGATTGCTCATAGCGAATGATTGCCCCACGGTCGTTTTGATGACCGAACGAGGAAAGAGTTCTATTATGTTATTACAGGGTGCGAGTATGTAAATCTGTGGTGCTCTAATGTTTTTGTTAGAATTATAAATAACATAACAAGGGTAAGAGCCTGTGTTTTCTTAGCTTAGGTTTTTAGAAATTCGGCTAAACGGCAGTAGGGAGCAGCTACGGAGATACTGTCTTCTATCATCCAAAATATGCAGCCTAGCTAACGTCTGCGCTGCCACCGTCGACACCGTGGAAATGACAAAGTTTTGGAACAACAAAATTTGACATACCTATCTACTTTCATGTCAAGACATAGATAGCCGATGATGGATGTCCATAGTGTGATCGCAATAGACTGCGCACCCAGGTAGGCCGTAGCAAATACAAGCTGGCAAAATGGGGGATTCTAGACCCTTCCGAAACCCAGTGCGAGTGCAGTACCCCTGATCAGACGATGGGCCTACTTATTAGAGCAGAACAACGCCGTGTCCTCGTGGGGGCGATCGGCAGCAGCGATCTCTCGCGCCGTGCCTTGGTACTACAAGCCATGGTCCGGAGCGAGGAGGAGTGGCAGACGGTCGCCTCCTTCTGCGAAGCCGTAATGCTAGCAAAGGAGGAGGCCAACCATATCAGGCAACGGCGCTCACAGTGCCCCAGCCGCCGCTGGGATTCTGATCCCGAATTCCGGCCACCGTACGTGCGGGATTGCGGACGGCGAGCAATGGCACTGTCCGACCGTCCGGTAACTGTCCGAACCGAACCCAAGTCGTCTAAGGCGCGCACTGTTCCCGCGAACCTCGAGGAATTGTCAGCAACAGCAGGCGCCCAGCTGGGCCGAAGCTACTGGGGCCAAGGTTAGATCCGGAAGGTAGCTCAGCCCCGGTATTAAAGGCAAGAAGGAACGGGGTGGGTTTGTTAGTCAGTAAGAGTCTGACACTATCTCCCGCTACGCACAAGGGCGGGGGATGTCATATAGATTACTTTTACCCACCAAAAAAAAGGCAGGCTACTGCAGCTACTTACAGGATCCTTGTTCCTGAGAAACACTTTGATTTATAGGATTAGAGTCCTACAAGGAATCAATACTACGAGGTGGATTAATGATCTGTTGAGGGTTGCAGGAATCCGGTGGATGCAAGACGCACAGGACTGTTCATTGTGGTGACAACTAGTTGCCGTAAAAATGTAATCAGTCCGTCTTTTAGATTATTCAAAAATAAGGGACACGTATTTTTTTTATTTGTAAATTAATCCAAAAATTATTGCATTTTTCGCACGGGGTGACGTCACACGTAAATTTAATGGGCTATGTCTTTGTTATTTTTTGGTTTCATCGAAAAAAGAAAAATACGTGACCAATATTTATTTATAATACGTGCTAAATAAAATGTAATTATTTTGACCCTGGAACTACCCTATTGGGAGAGGCCTATGTCCAACAGTGAACCTTTTTTGGCTAAAATGATGAAGAAGTCAATTACTTACTTGAGTACTTATTGAGTCTTTAATTTGTCACTAGAATAATTTAAATCAGCCTTCTTAATGAAAAACTGAATATAAGTAGATACTAATAAACCGCAGACGCATTACCCAGATCGTAAACGAAGTAGTTATTAGCATTTTAATAAAATTCATTACTGTTTAGTGCTTATCCATAAAAATCAAACGAATTACTAAGAAAAAAAATACGCCTTAATGATATGCTAAAGTTATCAAAGTCGAGTTACAATGAATAAACAATGATCGTAAATCATTTTATACTAAGAAGTCTGGATTTATTTCTTGTATATGTAAAATATGAGGAAAATGCACAGGAAATACTGTAAAATTTTTGAATATCTTTTAAAGTTTACAATAGGGAATAAAAAATAGTATTTTCCCATCACAATAAGCTCAACAAGCATTTTTTTAAGAGACTAATATTATAAAGAGGGAAAATTTATATTTTTGTTTGTATGTTTGTAATGAATAAACTCAAAAACTACTGTACCGATTTCAAAAATTCTTTCACTATTAGAAAGCTACATTCACCCTGATTAACATGGGCTATATCTATACTTATTGCCCATGCGAAGCCGGGACGGGCAGCTAGTTATAGATAAATTACACCCAGACAGATTAAATGATTGTGTTCATCATACAAACATTTGTCTTGGATGGGATTCAAACCCACTACCTCCGGCTTAGCAGTTAGGGTCACTAACCACTAGACCAATAGGCCAGTTTGACCAGTCAAATCAAATTAGATTAACCAACCAAAATAGAAGAACCAAAACAGTTTTAGAAGACGAATTAGAGTAGGTAGCACAAACATTTATGCCATAACATTTCCTGGTTCACATATGCGACAGAAGTTAAGGGGAAATACCAAATAGTCTCCTATATTATCAACAAATAAGTCCTGAATAGCACTAATAAACTTATAATTTACATTATTAGGAAAATTAATCCTAACTGAACAACTCTGGTAAAGTTTACCTTAATGCTTAACAATAACTTTTTAGGGAATTAATTAAGTCATTCATTAAAAATTTCAGCCAGATATATATATTTTTTTATTACGGATAGGCTCGCGTTTGTCCACTATCTCACATGATGGCAAGCGATGATGTGGCGGACCATGGAACACGCTTGCCTAGAAGCAATCTATTCACTCTTGACGTAAAAACCCCTAGGTTTTAGCTATCAGGAAACACAGATTCCAGCAGGGAATTCCACTCCTTAGCTGTACACATAATGCATGATATATTATATAATTAATATCTATTTTATAATTCACACCTGCATAAAATATTAATAAATTGTGCTAAAGTTAGGTCAGGTATAATAAATAATCATAATCAGCCTTCCTATGTTCCCACTGCTGGGACTAAGGTCTCCTCTCTATAATAGGGAATAGGCCGTCATCCACCATGCAGGCCCAGTGTGAATTGGTGAATGATAAATCCACCTGTAGTAATCCACCACTGTTCTACAGGTAGAAACAAGGGGAAATTTTAAAATATAACCTGCTCTTGCAGCTGTGATAAATTATGTTGGTTTATTAATTATATTTTATATACTTTGAAATAATTTTATATTAAAATTTTGATGAGTCAGTGTTGAATAAGCAAACTATTTTCAGTTTTTAACAGTACAATTTTTATTTTATTTTAACATAATTTCTTTTTTCTAACTAGCTTTTGCTGACCTAGGCTTTGCCTTAACCTAAACTGTAGCAATCATATACCTTTCAATCATGGAAATTACAGACACAATAGGTGCGCGAATGTCGGTGTTCACTTGGGGTTTAATGAGCTTTATTGGTGAATGTTACCAGAGAAAATTTTTTATTTGCACAAAAACCATTTTACTTCCGTAAAAAGTTTAGAAGTTTAAATTGACCTTCAGCTTTAATGAACCTAAACTCAACCTAACATAATGCACCATTTTGGTATTGGTACAATACAATTGCACTCCGCACTAATAAATCTTTATCACAGACAATCTGTAATCTCAGCGGGACTATTTGATGATGCAACCAAAATTTCAGCGTAAATTCTCATAAATCTTGTCAACTTAGGCTAGTTGGTGACCATATTCCTCCCGTACATAGATAGTATTGTATTCATTTGTAAATTATCCCTAAATATATATGTAACAGAATTAATTTCAAAGATTTCATTGTTGTTCTTTGTACTGTGTTGCTAGAGCAAAATGTTAATGTGCCATAGTGCCACACTTTAATTTAAATTCTTGAATATGCAACAGGCACATTTAACATGTTATTAAACCAACCAGAATCTCAGTCATGGTCTCTCCTAATGCTGATAAATTTGAGGATGGGAAAATAAGTCACAATCAGTGTTATCAACCTAATTTGTTTACAGCAGAGTCAATTTTTTATCATTAACCTTCGAGTGATCACAGGAAATGTTCAACACTAACAAAATATATTTAAAAGAATCTAAAGAGTAGAATGGCACCGTGGGTCCCGTTACATTATCTGCGCCGTAGTTAGACATCATAGAATTTGTTTCTTTATCCTAATAACAGTCTCCAAAAGGTTAACTTAACTTCTGTGTATGATATAATCTCGTCAAATATCCAAATAGAGAAAGTTCAATTATTATGGTGACACTTGGCAATCAAACTAACAGGAAAAATTAGAAATCATACGATAGGTTCACATTACTCTAATCCACTGCACTGTCTTATTAGGTTATGTTATCAAAAATACCAAATTGATTATAAATACATACCTTCTTTTTTGATTAGCTGGCTTTGTAGACATTTCGGTTTTTATCATTCAGGCACTATTATGAAACTTCACGATATGAACACAATCTTAGAACACTGCCAAGGAGAGTATCATATCGCTTTCCACGTTATGCTTTTTGGTTTGTTTGTTCATTCACCACTAATAAATTTCACTAATCACAATTTAGGTCATTTTACAATGCACTACACATAAAAATGCACTTTGTTATCGTGAACTTGCACAGTAGAAACACGAGACCGAAAACGAAGTTTGTACAGAAGTTAGTTCTAATGGACGATTTGATATTTTCTCGATTACGGAATAAAAGTACTTGAATTTTCATTGGTTAAAAATGTGCAATAACATAGTAAACACCAATCGTATATCGAATACGTTCCCAGACGAACAACCGTACGTGTCACAACTGCTTACCAGACTACATCAAAAGATGGCGGTAGCGTGGATAATATAAAGTCTTAATTACACCGTAAGATGTCGCCATTAAAATCGTCCCAAAAACAAATCTATTTATAGTTTAAATTTGAAACATTTTATTTTATAAAATAAATGTCCCAAAGCAATTCATTGAAAGCATTTTTATCTTTTTGTTTCCTTTCATATATAGGACAACCTAAGTAAAAAAATATGTGAGTTATGTTCATGTAGTACCTTATCGTATGAACAGATGGCAGCACGTCCATCAAAAAGTACCTTTTATTATTGTGATTTTGTGAATTCCACTCACGTCATATCGCCAACAGGATGGTGATAGCATGAATGACCACCTGCAAATGCCCCTGTTGGTATGCCTAGCACTATTAACACCCTAACCCAAGGGAAATAATGTACTGAAAGTAATGAAAAAAATCGGTTAGGTCTGTGTGATTGTTTACCACTAACAAACACCTGTCTGCTCTAAACTAAGTAGTAAATATTTCCAAAGGAGGGTCTTATTTCTAAAGCCTCAATCTTCAATGGTCGCCAAAGAAAAATATGCACTGGAATAAAGAAAACCCATCCATAACGTAAGTACCTATCAGTAATTTTTGTTAAAATGAAAATCATGGTTATTGATACATACCTGTCTGTACCCCTAGCCAAGTTGCTACTCTGTAATAGTTAACGCTTGTAGAAAGCTTCAAATGTACGGGAATGACGTCGTTTTAACGCTTAGTCACGTGGTTAGAACAAAAGAATTGGCAGCAAGGTCAACTCAAAGCGTTCGACGCAAGCGAAACGTTTGTAACTTGGCTAGGGGGGCTGGTCTACATAGTAGGTAGGGTTGCCAACTGTAGGCTAGGTACTAAAATAACATTCCTAAGGTGTAAGAGAGCAGACGAAGCTGAACAACCATCCACAAGATTTTTTTTCGGAAACGAAAAAATAATCAGCCTCTTCATAAGTTCATACATTAGGTACAGACTGTCTAAACAAGTTCATATTTTTTTATGGAGATCGATTTTCTTTTTCGATTCCTTAAAAAAAATCTTATAGAAGGTACCTAAATAAATAAATTACAAATATATTTTTGTGTATTTTTTGCCTTTTCCATAAAATATTTATCTATATTTTTTATAGCTTAGTTTGAAAAATACTACATTTCTTAGAAGAAATATTGAAAACCCTAGGTACTAGGGTAAGTACATACGGATCGCCGAATTCAAAATCTCCCATTTTTGAAGTTACTTATCAGGTGGCCAAACCGCAAAATATATTTAAAAAAAAATATCAATGGTCAATGGCGATGTTTTTTTAAGTGGGAAAATCATCCAATGACATACCTACCCCGCTCTCTAATCTCTTTGTGACAAACTTTACTTACTAAAAACCCAAGCCTGTTTCTTCGTTGCCAAGTTTTCCTTTCAGAAACAAACTTTTGGCCCCAGAGTAGGCGTCCACCCTGCTGGCCCCTACGGTTTGCTTGCTTTGAGGCGCGAGTGAAACAGTACGGGCGTCGACGACTTGGGCTTGGTGCGGACGGTTACTGGAAGATCAGACGGCGAGCTACCCACTGTTCGCCTTCCGCAAGCCCGAGCATCAATGATGATGTACAATGCGTTCCAAGTGAGAGTAGGATCACCCGCCATGTTGAGATGTCACGATTTACTGTCAAATCGAGGAAAGAAAATTTTGAACATTATTTATTTGTGAAAAATTTAATTTATTTATGAACTGTGAACGAAAAAAGTTTAATCAGAATCCAGTTTTTCAATTTTACTCATCTCTAATTTCCGCAGTTTTACCAAAATTTCTTCGATTTGACAGTACGACGAGACGTCAAAACATAGGAATCGGTTCTGTTCTCATTTTGAAGTTGGAACGGGTAGTAGGTAGTGGGCCGGGAAAGCCACTCGAGCCTTATCGAATTTTCCAGTCCTTTCAAATAGCTACTTATTTATAGGCTTATAAATAGAAACCTCTGTTTCTCTTAATAGACTTACCTACAAGGATAATTTTGTATCAAATCAACATAGGTAGGTACACTAGGTACCTAATAATTGTTTGATACGGTTATCGAGCGAATTATTTTCCTTTCCCCCCATCACCCCCCCCCCCCCCTATCACGCATTTCCGACGTCTGGCTCCCAAACTCAACCGGACTGGGGCTGCGCTCAAGCGGCTCCTGCCCAACCTTGGGGGTCCAGACGCCTCCTGCCGGAGGCTCTACGCGGGGATCGTTCGGTCCATGGCCCTCTACGGGGCGCCGGTGTGGGCGCCGTCGCTGAAAAAGCAACCGGCGGCCATACTGAACGCCTGCCAGAGGGTCATGGCAATTCGGATGGTGCGGGGATACCGCACGATTTCCCGCGAAGCGGCGAGCCTTCTGGCTGGCCTACCACCGTGGGATCTGGAGGCAACAGTCCTTGCACACATGCACGACATGCGCGTGGAGATGCAACGCCGGGGTGAAAGTCCTCTGCCGCGACAGGTCGCGGCATGGCGGACAGAGCTCCGGCGGGATCTCATGGTGGAATGGCGTCAGCGACTATCGCAACCCAGTGCTGGGCACGCCACAATTATGGCGATAAGTCCCCTCTTTGAGGCGTGGCTGGAAAGACCTCACGGCGTCCTTACCTTCCGCATGACACAGGTCCTCACCGGAAATGGCAAGTTCGGGAGGTTCCTGTTCCGGATCAAGGCGGAAGTGACGCCCGGGTGCCGCCACTGTGCGGAACGCCCGGAGGACACGGTGGAGCACACAATCGCGGTGTGCCCTGCTTGGGCGGAGCATCGCCGTGCCCTCGTGGGGGTGATCGGCGGCGGAGACCTCTCGCGCCGGGCCTTGGTCGAGGCCATGGTCCGGAGCGAGGAGGAGTGGCAGGCGGTCGCCGACTTCTGCGAAGCAGTAATGCTCGCTAAGGAGGAAGCCGACCGCATCAGGCAACGGCGCTCTCGCCGCCGCCGCCGGGATTCCGATCCCGATTTCCAGCCACCGTAGGCGCGGGCTTGCGGACAGTGAGCAATGGGTAGCTCGCTGTCCGGCCGTCCGGTAACCGTCCGGACCAAGCCCAAGTCGTCGACGGCGCGCGCTGTTCCCGCGCGCCTCAAGGAGTTGTCAGCAACAGCAGGGGCCCAGCCGGGTCGAAGCCTACTGGGGCCAGGGTTATCCGAAAGGGCGCTCGAGCCCCGGTATGAAGGCTTGAAGGAACGGGATGGGTTTTTTAGTCAGTAAGAGTCTGACACTATCTCCCGCTCCGCCCAAGAGCGGGGGTTGTCATAAGATGATTTTTCCCATCGAAAAAAAAAAAAAAAAAAAAAAAAACCCCTATCACAAAAGGGTTTCTAATGCAATTTACACGTCTTCCTATAACAGAGAAGCAAATACTATTTGATTAACCTCCCTACTTGAAACTCAATAAGCACAATGCAAACATGATGAAACGTAGTTCCCAGGATTTGAAACGGGGATCGAAAACAAACAAACAGGGTTTTGATTTCTGGTTCGCTGCCTCCATTCAACGACATGAAGGTTGGTAGATCTAAGTACAATACAATGCGTTCCAAATGAGAACAGGATAGATTGCCATGTTGTGACGTCACGATTAACTGTCAAATCGAGGAAAGAAATTTTTAAACTTTAATCAATTTACGAAAAATTTTATTTATTTACGAACTGTGAACGAAAAACGTTTAGTCAGGATCCAGTTCTTTGATTTTACTCATCTGTGAGTTCTTCAATATTGCCAAAATTTCTTCGATTTGACAGTACGGCGTGACGTCATGACATGACAATCGATCCTATTCTCTTTTGGAACGCATAGTACAATTTGACTTACTAAAGATAGGTTGTTAAGTAAACCTACTTTCTTATTAATTTCGAAGGCTGCCTCCTAGGTAAGCAGATTAAGGACAACAGGCTCAATCATTGTACTGGCTCTTCCGAATTAAAGTAGGTATGTATTATGTACTTCTATTCTTTATTATATTCTATTTCACAACTACAAGCTCTTTAAAGCGATCCATTATCGATCAAAATTAAACTATTAAAAATGATGGAGCCATACAGGGTGACTTTGACGTGTACATTACCGCAGCTGGAAAGTTGCACGTAGAGCGATATGAGTGGAACGTATAATTAGTGCGTCATCTGGTGTAGATGTGCGCGACATATTAAATTAGTGCGTCTTGTCGTTTTGGAAAAAAATGGAAAAAACGATTCCAGCTGGGGTAACGTTACCGCAGCAAGAAAATTTTTAAAAACTAATCGGAGAGAAAAAAATTGTATATGAGCAGGTAGCTTATGCTTGTGCAAAGATGTGCCCCGAAAATATATTCGGTGCGTCTTCAGGTTTTAGAGATATTGCATTTCCTGCTGGAGTAACGTTTTGCAGAATCGTGTATCTCTAAAACTATTATATGTGCGGCTGTACTATAAACATACCCGGGTAGCTCTTGGTATGTGCGCATATGTGACAGAATTACATTTATATAAATATTTATAGTTTTCGAGCAATTGCACTTTTTTGAAAAATCGAAAAAATACCACAGCGCTTTAATGAGAAAACTAATATGGTCTCTGAAAACGGTATTCAGTCCTGCTAGATGTTTACTATAAGCACATATCAGTTCCAAAAGCGCACATGCATGCGTTATTGAATAATATTGCTAAATATCGAGATGACGGTGCCCTACGTTTGACGTCAACATACAAGAAACTGGCTCAATCCAAGATGTAAAGGTGTACACCAATGATTAGTGCGTATAATCAAGTGATACATAGTGAAAATTCAGCTTCGAATGTTTCGTAAATAAGAAAATATAATAAAAAAACCAAACGTGTAGATAACTGCCGGCTACCCGACCAAAATTGAATGGCCCCAAAAAAGCGACGGTTTAGTACATACACATGACCTTCTTTTTTGAACGTGTTAAGCCTAAGTTATTGTCCGTACAGTCGCGTTCAAACGTTTGTTAGCAATAATAATATGACCTAGTTTTAATAATAATAGGTATAAGTGTCCGTTTGTAACGCGGTGAGCCAATCACTGACACTCCCCGCCCCCCTTCTTACTTCGCACCACTAAAGAGACCGAATATTTAACTTCTGCGCAACCACTCAAGATCCGTTGTGCCTACTGTAGACACCGCCGTCTTAAACTAGGCAGGGGCCCTTGGGCAGTGTTGCCAACTCTATACCACCAGTGAGTGCTAAACATCGTCTCAAATAGTGCTAGATTGCTATGGATTTCTAAAAATAGTGCTATATGAATTAAAATCACACGAGTAAAATTTTTTTTACATTAATTACTTTTTTTTACATAAAAACTGTAAAAAATATTATTTTAAATCATACATATTTACAAACAAACAAAAGACAAGCTTGTAGAAGAATATCCTAGCCAGTGCCTCGCCAGCCTCGCACCACACCAATCACACCACTATCCGGTCTCACACGCTCCTGCCTCCAGCTAGTGAGCGAGCTAGCGTCGCCAGACGAGGATTTCTAAATATCCACTATGAATCAATTTGCAAATAACAGTCACTGAACATCACACGAAGAAATCCCACCAAAAACTCATAAACTTATTGTCTATGTGTAATTCCATAGATAATAAATCTATGTGTCAGCAATACGAATATGTTTGTTACACTGCACGCATGCTGTGCGTGTGTGCGTTTTATTAGAATCTGAAAATTTCGCTTAACTATTAAATAGTGCTAGATTGAGTGCTAGGTGCTGTATGTTCGATTTCAGTGCTGGCCTTGTGAAAATAGTGCCAAATCTAGCACTGAAAGTGCTAAGTTGGCAAAACTGCCCTTGGGTACACAAGAATGGAGGCCCCAGAAAACGAAGTGAGCTTTGGAAGTTTTTCCGTTATTTCTTTTTAAGCTGTATTTTTTTTTCTTTTGTTGACATAATGAAATAATGTTTAAACGAACCACAAAAGAACAAATCAAAACTTCTGTTTATCTTGCTCAATTTTAAATATAAAACGAAACAAAATAACTACACTCACTCATAACAGACTGAAAGTTTAATACATGAATACATCGTTCGGGGATTCCCCCGACCATAGACAATATCGACATTTATGTTAGGCCTTGTTTAGAAGGTGCAGCTTGACTTGGGAATCGGAGTGATTGCATGAGTGATCACTACATGATGTACTTAGTAAATTAGGTCGGATGCGTTCGGAAATATTATTAATTCGTACAGTAGGAATAGTCGCAATCATCGATATAATGCAATGAAGACAGACGGTCCAAGAAGGCTCATTTCTGTCTGGAAGCTGAGGCCGAGAGACGTCTATATGGATTTGTAGTTCGGGATTCCAACAACTGAAGCGTCGAAATTGCTCAATCGGTAACGATTAAACACGCGCACCGAGCTTGTGCCAACGTTCGTACGCGCAAAGCAACGAGCTTAATTTTAGTAAGCTCGTTAGTTTAGCTCATTTGTCGCTTTCTCAATTTCGTACCGCTCATGTTATTAAAACTGTATCTCGCCATCAGTCGCTGTTGTTTTTTTATTCGCCCGATTTATAATTTTCCATACTTATACATTATTTTTGTTTTTATTATTGCATGTACCTAGGTACGTACCTAATGCCAAGTTTATTACTTTAATATAAGAACTTCCTGGGAATTTCTGATGTGCTTATGGTGCAACAAAATAATATGTTCCTTCTGAAGCAATGGTATAAGCTTTTCTCGACTTTCAATAATTTGTATGAATTAAGTCTATAAAATAAAATATTTAGTCCGATAATAATAAAAGACAAAAGGCAGCGTATTTCCGGTCGACCCCAAGTGACGAAAACCCGCGCTACGCCACTGGTGTGTGCTAGGTATGGTTAAACTTTTCAGCAATAGATGGCGTTATCACAAAATCAGCAAATGTTCTCGAACTCTTCTTCTTCTTCCTGCCCTTGTCCCATTTTATTTGGGGTCGGTGCAACACGTTTTTTTCTTCCATTCTGTCCTGTTGTTCATACAATAGCAAATGTTCTCGAACTATTTATGAAAAATTGTTGAATTCTAATTACTGTGTAAATACCAAGAATATTTACGAAAATAAACCAAAGTTAGGTCCTGTCATTTTACCATAATAAGATTTGCAAATATATCAATATACACCGCTAAATTTTAATCGTTTTAATCCCGTGAAGGGTCGATCCGGTACATGAAACACTATCGATTTGTAAAGATAAAATTAAAAAATAAAGTACCTCTTTTTCAAAACTCCTATTAATTCACGCATGTACGAAATTAGTTAAGTTAAAAGTTAAGAAAACGTCAGCTGAGCGAGTTCAATGACCTATAGTTAATAGTTGGCGTTGCGTACAAAGTACCCACAGGTCATTGAACTCGCTTAGCTAACTTTTTCTTAAAGAAATTAATTTCGCACATGCGTAAATTAAAAAAAGAAAAAAGAGGTACTTTATTTTTTAATTTTATCTTTACAAATCGATAGTGTTTCATGTACCGGATCGATCCTCCACGGGATTAAAACGATTAAAATTTAATGGTGTATATGTCCTTTATGATACCTATCCGTTTTTAAGTTTTTCTATAATGTCTTTAAGTTTTCAAGATATTGTTACTAACAAAATATGGACTTCGTCCAAAATAAATGTTTCTTATCAGGTATTATTATTTTGTTTATTAATTTATATTACATGTAAATTAAATTTTGAAATATTTCAATGTAAAATAAGTAATACATTTAAAAATATAAAACTAGTAGCCTACCGGTATTGGGAACAGGATCCAAACTACAGGCGCTGCACGGCGCTGCGGCGCCGGCGGTCAGGGCTCCAGAGCAAGGAACCTCCTAACTATACGAGCCGTGTCCAGGACTACCGCGTTCTGAATCAAGCCCTTGATCCAGTCGCCTAACGAGAGCCTCTCAAGGTGTTGGTCGAGGCTCTAGGCTTTTAAGCCATTGTCCAACATGACTATCGATATCTACAATGATTACAGAGTCCAGATCCCTCACGTCGACATCCTCACAAGCCAAGTCAATATGCTTAATTTGATTATCTTTCTCGGCTTTCACGAGCTTCTCGTCATGCGAAACGGAAATGTTATTATTATTATAGAACAATGTAGCTAAAAAAAAACTAGCCAAAGAATAAACTTTGGATAGTTTTTTGTTAACGGATCAATTCAAATCAATGTAGCGTGTGTGTGGGGGGTGTAGAGAGAATTTTGTTATTATTATTATTATTTTCTGTACATATTTTTAAATATTTCATAAAACACATAAAAATTAAGTGTCTGGTTTATTTATTATTATTATCCAAAAAAGGTTTATTTTGTTATTTCTTTTCTACTTCAGTGTACTGATGCACAACACATGTCAATTGAGTAAGGAGTAAGTTAAGAAAGTCATGTGTATGTACTAAACCGTCGCTTTTTTGGGACCATTCGAATTTGGTCGGGTAGCCGGCAGTTATCTACATGTTTGGTTTTTTTATTATATTTTCTTATTTACGAAACATTCGAAGCTGAATTTTCACTATGTATCACTTGATTATACGCACTAATCATTGGTGTACACCTTTACATCTTGGATTGAGCCAGTTTCTTGTATGTTGGCGTCAAACGTAGGGCACCGTCATCTCGATATTTAGCAATATTATTCAATAACGCATGCATGTGCGCTTTTGGAACTGATATGTGCTTATAGTAAACATCTAGCAGGACTGAATACCGCTTTCAGAGACCATATTAGTTTTCTCATTAAAGCGCTGTGGTATTTTTTCGATTTTTCAAAAAAGTGCAATTGCTCGAAAACTATAAATATTTATATAAATGTAATTCTGTCACATATGCGCACATACCAAGAGCTACCCGGGTATGTTTATAGTACAGCCGCACATATAATAGTTTTAGAGATACACGATTCTGCAAAACGTTACTCCAGCAGGAAATGCAATATCTCTAAAACCTGAAGACGCACCGAATATATTTTCGGGGCACATCTTTGCACAAGCATAAGCTACCTGCTCATATACAATTTTTTTCTCTCCGATTAGTTTTTAAAAATTTTCTTGCTGCGGTAACGTTACCCCAGCTGGAATCGTTTTTTCCATTTTTTTCCAAAACGACAAGACGCACTAATTTTATATGTCGCGCACATCTACACCAGATGATGCACTAATTATACGTTCTACTCATATCGCTCTACGTGCAACTTTCCAGCTGGGGTAATGTACACGACTTTGACATCGACGTACAAACGAATACCATGAATATTTACGTTTTTTTTTAATTTAAACTATATGATGATTTCCTGACTCAGTAAAAAAATAAATGGACCTCTTTTACCTATATAGATGAAATTTTGGATCATTATTAGCTTTATGCTTAATCTAAGTCTTTTACCTATTTACTTACCTACCTAGGTATTTTCCCTTTTGATATGGACCAAGTTTCCCTGGCTTTGATTTTCCTTAATTAGGTACATTCTGAAGATAATTTGGGTTGTGCAAGTGCAAATAGATAGTCTTAATGGTTGATGAATTGACTTTTAACTATCTAAAACAAAATCTTAATATCCAAGATGGCGCCCACCGATTTGGTTACGTCATTACAAAAGAATAATAAGACCACAGTCTTCCCATTAGAATTTCCTATTTGTCACTGGCCAGTTCGAAGTTTCGGGCGGTTGGTTGATCAATGTCCCGACGCAAGTCCCGTCCGACAAATGGACCATAGAGATCTCAATCGTATAAGTAATGAGCCCCGAAACGATGCATTGGTGTCGGATAATCCTATCTTTGTTAACTTTTGTTTTTATTTTGAAGATAAATAAAAATCAGCTTAATTGACATGGAGATGGTCCGTAGATGCATCAGAAGATTTAAAACCAAGTAAAGTGTAGGTATTACTGTATAATTTGAATAAATTATTAAGTAAATAATTATTAAATACTTAGGTACCTTCTTATTTTTTTTTATGAAGCCAAGGACGGCAAATCAAATGAATTGAAATAAAAATGGTACTAAATGGCACTTAAACTACCCAGCAGCCTTAGTACTTTTTCCCTTTTATTTTGAAATTCATCAGGTAAAATGAAAACTAACTCAATAATTTGTTTTAATTAACAATTTGCACCAATGAGATACTTACCTATATAAATCACGGTATAATTGCATTGGTGCTAGAAACACTCGGGTTCTAATGAATGCCATTAATTTTATCTTTGAAGGGGCTTGTATTGCGCCTGCTAGTATGGTGGGAATGAAAAAAAAAGTTTTTAAATTAGGTACGTTCAATTTTGTAAAGCATTCCTATTCTTTAATTCCATATTTGACTACAATGGTTAATAATGACCTAATAGGTAAGTATAGACAGCAATCTGACAGTGAAACCTAAATTCGAGTGTAGAATGTCCCATTTGACAGTAGTCCAGTGCGAATCACTATCCTACATCCGCTATGGTAGATAACTTAATATAACTCCACGTGACACTGGCAGAATAGTCGCGACCGGCTCAATTGCCAAAAAAAAACTTGATATAAATAATCTTAACATGTCTATAATTAGATATTTACCTAAACCGATAATGTAATTAACTAAATTTAAATCAGTTTTGTACATCTTTTATACGATTTATTTATAATAAAAAGACATAAGTATCAAGATTGTTTACTTTAAGTTAACTACATAAACAGCAAGGATAAATCAATGAAATAAATAATAATCAATGTAAAATAACAGGGCGGAAATAAGGTAAATAAACTGAATAATGGTTTTAGTGAAATTCTACGAAATCCAGCGCCTTTTGATAACATGCGAGCAATCTATCACCTATTCACAACAGTGCTGTGACAAGCATGTTACATGGTCTGCGGTCCACCATGACATCGTTTGTTATAAATTATAAATAGATGCTTCCTACTCATTCTCATTTTACAGCCCATATATTTACAACCGAACGATTATTACAAACACGCCAGCTATATGGAAGTCCAGTAGCATTTTAATGTTAAATGTCCAATATTTCTTGACCTACGTTTAAAAAAGGAACCAAGTTCAAATGCTCAAGTTTGACGTTTCGATAATACGGATATAATATTATTGATAATGTTTTGTTTCAACAGGATCGGAGCAAATCTAGAGGATAGAGCGAAATAATTTCATATTACTAATTCGGTAGTTTCAATTACGAGTATTAAAAATTAAAATTGTAAAAGTTAAACAACAAGATTTACCTTTTATTTGTAGCTTAAAATATCATTTGTTTGACCGGGTAAAACCAAAAACCTGTAGTAACCTATCATTTAGACTTAAAAGAAACTTTTTTAACTGTTATCCACGGTTACAGATAGTTTTTAATTTCGGTTACCCCTTACCGTTACGGAGCTCCATAACGTCCCTAGAGTCAAGTTAAGCTGGTCACAAGTCTAGACTCGGACGGGAATATCTTCCGTTTTACTAAACGATGGGACCAGCTCTTTGGCGCCAGCTAATAATTCCGAGCCTACAATAATATTATATATATATAGACTTGCAGACGCACTCTTGGTTAAAATTCTACTGCTATATTCTTAATGGGAATAATATTCATGAAGGCATGACATGTATGTCCGTATTTCTTCATTAGTAAGAGGCCAAATGGGCCAGACAAGACTTTATGGTGAATAAATATTCACACGGTAAATCCCATTTTAAACGTTTTCCTCCAAGACAATTAAGATAATAAGCAATTACCTACCCTTATAAATATTGTGTTTACCTATATACTAAGTCCAGGGGGCTTGATCTCTAGATAGAGGTTCAGTTGAAAACCAGCGTCTGACAATTGTTGCATAATTGTCTAGCATGTTGCCGAAGTGGACCTATTTGAGAAACAATGATTGTTCTTATCGATTAAAACAAGTATTTTCTACATATCTAAGTCAGTGTTTCTGGTCTTGCATTTTCGTTATTTAACACCACACCGACTTCCAAAATTAAAGTTACGGGTCCACATGTCATGTCTTCATGAATATTATTCCAATCAAAAACAAAATTATTGCTGAAACCATTCATGCATTCTAATGTTCATCTTAAATATGGCCCTGGCGCCCCTAGCCAAGTTACAACCAGTTTGTGTCGAATTCCGTTCTCTAATCGGTAACGCCTCGGTGACAGCAATTGTAGAAAACGATAAGTTGGTAGCCATGTTGTCGCGCCTGAATCGGCCGCTCGTTCTACAATATAGCGTTTGTATAACAAAGGATGTAGCGTTAAACATTGTAGAAACGATTTTGAACGATGTGAAATTGGGGTTTGTTCTTCGTTCGTCCCGAAGTTTTGTCCCACATTCCAAAAAAATATTTATTCGTCCCACATCACTATTAAAGTTGTGTTTCGTCCCGAATTCCAAATACGTTAAAAGTACAGTCAACGAAAAAACGTAAGTACATAATTGAAATTTTCGAATAACATATCAAAAAATTTAAATACGGACTTATAAAAAAAACTAAACCAACTAAAAACAAACATCATATTTTAGTTCGTTTTATTTAGTTTAGAGTTATTATTATTTGTCGGTTTTACAGTATTATAGTTGGCTAAGTATTTTTTAAAAGTAAATTTATTTTAATGGATGCGTGATGCATAGGACCGGTCGTTGTGGCAACGCTTGGGGGAGGCCTATGTCCAACAGCGGACGTCTTTCGGCTGATATGATGATGATGAAATTCGATTTCTAATAATAAAACAATTCTAAAAAATTGTATAAATCATCTTAACTATTGAGTATCATAATCAAAATCAGAGAAATGGTATAATAGTCACTTACCATCAGGTGAGATAGTGGTCAAACGCGAGCCTACCAATAATGAAAAAAAAAATATTATTTAAAACATGATAATTTTAGTTATAAAATAATTTACCGACCAAGCATTAAGTGAGAGTAGGTACCTATCAAAACAAAAGGTTTTTTTTTAAAAAAAAAACAATCTTTGCTTAAATTTTTAACAAAACGAGTTCTGATGGAAGCAAAGCTAATGACAAACACAAAGCAATATGCTTCTTAAACATTCTATTTTTATTTAAATTTAATGCTTCTGCTCTTTTCCAAAGAGCTTAAGGGAAATTGAAGTAATAACCTTTGTATATGACGTTCAGAAATATTTTACGGATACCATTCATGGCCACCTTCTCATAATCAGTTCTGAATGAAATGGGATTCCAACGAGGAATTAGCGATTTAATAAGAGAGAACAGAGTTCCGTATGTAGGTTCCTTTTTGTCCAGTACATATACTAACGGCACAACATTAATTTTTTCACTGGTACTTCTGAGATGACTTTAAATGATATGCAACTGTTTAAATCGTTTCACCACACATTTAAATGTACCATCCGCTAGATAATGCATCACATCTTCGAGAATATTTTTGCTATTACACGGATGAAGCCACTGGCAGAAGCTAGTATGTAATTTGTGCTCATAAAATAGTAATACATTTTTTTGGCTGAGTGTACAAAATAGTCAAAATTGCCTATACAAAAAAAATATGGGCCGAACAAGGAATATAAAATAGGACGAATCGAGAACAAAATAATTAAAATACTATTTCGGGACGAAGGAAGCATATCGTTAGGGACGAACCAGGAATTTTTTATGTGGGACAAAACTCAGTGGGCCGAACGAAGAACAAACCGAAATTGGCTACGAATTGTCTCTTCGTTTGTTCTGGCCATGCGACTTTACGTTGAGATGACGTCATTCCCATACGTTTCATCGTTTTTCGACAGCGTTAACGATTGCAGAATAACAACTTGGCTAAGCTTGCTGGATGTCAATAGGCTTTGGTGGGTTGGCATCCGCAAAAATTCTAGCGTGAGCTTTCGGAAGAGGATGCTAGAAAATAATAATATAAAAACAAAACCAGAATTACATTGACGTACAACAACATATTTATCAAGATCTTTACCTTATAGAAATGTCGTGGCCAGATCTTAGACATCGATCACTTCATGATATCGCCAAGTTAAACTGGCCAGATCATCTTAAGCGTTACAATTTGATGATATTTCTAACCTCGTTTAGCCTACTTTCTTTAGACCTTTTATTAAATAAGATAATAGTGTCATTGAAATCCTACATCAACGAAATCATGTAATGGCCAAACGAGGATTGACATAATAAGTAATCAAATGTTAACATTCGAACGATCTGGCCAGTTTGAGTCGGCCATATCATAAAGTGATCAATTCTAAGATTTGGCCACAACAGATACCTACACAATTATTAAAACCTCAATTAAAAGTAATGACTCTATCATCATAATTAGGAATCGCATAAAGAAGTATCTATTGTTTTTAAACGATTCGAAGAACAATACGTTATAATGTGTGGTGTTAAGTTTTGATCTACATAATTAGGTAAGACTTAATTTTCAAACCTAACCTATGTTTACAAACCTGCTCCTCAGCAAGTACCTAGTATTTACTTACAATGTCCTATACTTAGCTTGATTATGAAGTCTTAACTAAGCACGTCAGTATTAGTGATCGACAGTTAGCCTAAGAACCCTGACTGGTAAAACGGGTTAGGCTATCAACCAGTAATGGGCCGCGGACAAGTACTTAGGTATTAGTTTATGCTTCGTGAAGCACGTGAAGCCGATAGTCCTATAGTTGATCTCTCACCGGTGGTGTCGGATTTTGTTCCATCAGACAATTAGAATAAGGGTAGCTCGCTGTCCGGCCGTCCGGTAACTGTCCGGACCAAGCCCAAGTCATCGACGGCGCGCACTGTTCCCGCGCGCTTCAAGGAGTTGTCAGCAACAGCAGGGACCCAGCCGAGTTGAAGCCTACTACTGTCTTTTAGTCAGTAAGAGTCTGACACTATCTCCCGCTCCGCCCAAGAGCGGGGGTTGTCATTGGATGACTTTTCCAACCATAAAAAAAAAAAAATGAGAATAAAACCACTCAAAATGTTCCATTGCGGTCATTTCTGCCTGATAACTTAAAAAAGAATTCGCTTGCATCCTGCGGCGTGGCGCCAAACCAAACCCTTTGAAGTTTTCGTTTCGAGTGCAAGCAAAAATGAACTTAGCGGTGGTCTTTGATGTTAGGTTATCTATGGTTGCGCACACGCTTGTGCACTGGATATCCGCTGCGTACCGGTCTATCACCGTGATCGAAATTCGGATAGGTTATAAATATGGTGCCTACAAAAGAACTGCTTATTGCTAAAGAAATTTCTTTGAGCAGACCAGCGTAGGGAGATTGAAGTGAAATATAAATGTCGAAGCCGTTTCGATTAATACGCCGTATTGAGTACATATTGGCCACGATCCAGAGAGAGAGGAAATGGGAATCGGTCACCTCCTTTTGCGAAGCCGTAATGCTAGCGACAGATATGACCACAAAAGTGAGGGAACACATATCCCAGCCACCACCACAAGCAATGCCCCAGGCATCGGGAATTGCAAGGTCATCGTGGGCTCGGGCGCGAGGAGCAACGTGTAACTCACCGTCTGCGCCTGTTCGATAAGGACCTAGCCCAAGTAGTCGATGGCGCGAAATTCCCCAAACGAACACACAGAGCAACTGGACGACACAGAAGTGAGTAAAAGCCTTAACCGCCCTTTCGCTACATCCTAGAGAGAGAGAAGTCATTGGATGTTATCCTCAAAATAAAACGCTTTATGCCAAAGGGTTAAAAGTTTTACAAATCATAGAAATGTAAACGTGCAAGCGTTTCGATTTCTGGGAGACGTCCGCACTCAAATATTATCTACCAAGGCATTATTATCTTTCAATCAACTCGGCCTATCGTGGCAACCTTTCCATAGAGAGCTCTCCCAAGTTGCACCATATCAGTCTCACTATAAAACTTGTCGAGAGTCGGGTCGAGTCGGGTTGTACGATTAGGGTTCTCCGTTATATTTTTTTTTTGTTATTTTTTTTATTACATTTTTGTTTATGAATGTGTAATTTTTTTTTTTTAATGTTACATTGTATTATATTAGTCTTAAGTTTGCGCCTTTTCGGGCAAATAAAATGTTTTTCTTTCTTTCTTATATTATTTTTGTACTGTAAGTCCTAGTTTATTTTTTAATTATGAAAATTCATCAAATAATGTGTCCCTCTCTTGTGTACTGAGAGTGTCACACTTTTACTGACTAAAACACACCTATGTTCCTTCATCTGTTGCCCAGGGCCGCGTAAGTCTTTTGGGCAATTACGCAGCCCTAAGTACCTACTCTGTGAGGCCTTGCTCCTTTGACTTTCACAATGATACTACCATGGAACTTCAGGGGTTTTCATTTGTTTTTGTGAGGGCCAAATAACTATACAGCATAAGTAGCCATAATATATAATAGCAGTTGTGGCTTTGTAGTAACGGCCCTACGACCCTACGACTCCGGCTTTACGAGTTTGTAGGTCGCGAGTTGAAACCCAGGGCCCCTTACTTTGTGTAATTTATGTTATCACCCCTGCTCTTAAAACGGCGAAGGAAAACATCGAGAGGAAACCGGTATGTCTTATAACCGAAAATTTGAAGACATGTGACATTCACCAATCCGTACAGGGCCCGCATGATGGAATACAGAGGGTAGGCCTGAGTCCCAGCAATGGGAACATTACACCACACATACTACTTGTACATGACGCGTATAATTTATAATTTTATTTTAATAACTCGAAAGGGACCACAGATCTAAGTTCATTCATTCTTACACACGTTCCTAAGAAAAGGTTCGTGACTGAGCTGAAAGACATACGGACTGGTGACGAAGTGATGTTATAAGATTTCCTTACGAGGTACGGGACCCTGAAAAGAACACTAACACCAATATATCTGTAAGTAATTCAATTATCTACCTGCCACAATCGTGGCATCAGTACAAACGCTCTCTAATTACTTGTCCGACATATTTATGGCTGTATAACTCGATCAGATGCGTATCACCCAAGTTTTATTATTTCCGGTACCACATTACTTTTTTAATAATCGTTTGTAATGAGTTTGAGGTGCAAGTGCAAGCATGTGTCAGTATTAGTTACGGCTGTTTGGTCTTTATGGCTGGTTTATTGTTACCCTGATTTTTCGCTGTTGTCTCGATTGTTGTTTTTCTTTTCAGAAGAGTAATCATCCAATGACTTTTTCTGCTCTAGTGTGGACCGGCAGGGTTTTAGACTTATACTGACTACAAATTCACATCTGTATCCTTCTGTTGCCCTTTGCATTCTAGGAACACAGGTTTCCGTTAAAGAGATTCCCCGTGGCCCTTGCGGGCATCGACACTGCTGTTCCTAGGGGCAAAATCGTAGGCAGATATGCGTTTTGGAACATGCGGATAGCTATAGTTTCTCCTTCTCTTCACCCCGTCCAGCTCCTTGATAGTTCAAAGTGCCTGGAAATAGTTTAGTAGCGTGTGGTCTTTGACAACTAGTTGGGTAGTTAAAGAATCTGAAAGCCTGATAACCTGTCTGACCTCGGGCCTGTGATCCTAAGTTAAAGTTGTAATCAAATATTTAATATGTAAGATTAATTTGCGTGGTGCAGAAAAACCAAGGTTATCGATATATATTATTATAATGGCTCCAACTTACGAGTTGTAGGTCGCGGGTTCAAACCCAGCCAGGCGCATTACTTTGTGTAATTTATTTCATCACCACTGCTCTCAAAACGGTGAAGGAAAACATCGTGAGGTAACCGACATGTCCTACAACCAAAAATTCGAAGACATGTGACCACCCGCACTGGGCCCGCGTGGTGGATTACGGCCCATTCCTCCTGCTATAGAGAAGGCCTGAGTCCCAACAGTAGGAACATTATAAGGCCGACTATGTTAACAGAAAGTATCGATTTGTCTACAATTCTAGGTAGATATTAATTTGTTAGTAAGATAAAATAGCAGCCTACTCAATAGTAAAGCCACGGTATCGCCTGACCCTCAAAGGGCCCACCCTAACCCTTCAAGGGTAAGATTTAAGTTAACAAGGGTAAGCTAATTCATCAATGACAGTATCTAGGTTTATATTACCAATAGTTTGGTATCTAATCGCCGAATACCCAAATTAATTTCAATTTGTAGTGAACTTCGGACGGAATTCTAATACTTTTTATGTTCTATTCAATTATAAGTTTGGGTTAGGTAAGGTTTAATTGATTATTACGGAGGATTAGGTATTTCAGACTGAGAGAATTTAGCCAATCAACCAGTTTACAACTATTTTTCATCTGTTTTCTCTTAATCATTTCCTGGCACTTTTGGCCTGTTAAGGATTCGATCATCGATCGAAATTAAAATAAGTCATTGGCAGGGTTTGTGGCAGGATATTTTCGAGAGAAGTTCAGCATGGCTATTTTTAATTATTTGCAAACAGATTCTTAGCACTCGTAAAATTGGAGTAGTTTTTGTATCTCAAGTGTCTACACAGAATACAATATATGGAATCACGATTTCTGTAAAATGAAGCTCATAATGTTATTGACTACCTCGGAGAAGCATCCAGAGAAGGCTAACTCAATATATTTGCTGCCAATTACCACAAAAACATTACAATGCCCACAATTACATCTACTATATAACAATATTAAAAAAAGAAACTGTTTAAACTTGACACTGGCTAAATGCTTATGCATTTTTTAAGGCGTGCGAAGCCAAAAGAAAAAATAAACACTGGCAGCTAAGAATTGACCAGTCTCAACTGACGTTGCCCGTAAAATTCTATTTCTAGACATCGAGAGACCGTATCAATTAATAAAACAACGATAAAGTAAATCGATAATAACTTGCAAACAAACTTGAAGACGGAAAATAACATGCGATAAGAAACATTTTCTCTGCGTATTCGTATTCATTCATAAATGTAAGGGCTTTTGCAGATGTGCTTCTTGCAGCATCGGCGATTTTGCGACATCTTGTAGGATTTCATCTTCTGGCGTTACCTGTGTTTAATATAGTCGGGAGTTTCAGTGGCTGATACATCAATGTTGCGACCGTTTTGCTATCAGTACTTACTGTATCAAAAAATCGCTTTTGCTGTAAGATCAAGACCCCTTTGACCGAATTTCAAGATACAAGCCATGGACGATGCGGGAGGTTTTTTAGTTTGTGTATTGAACACCAAGTGTTTCCATTCTTTCACATAACATTCACTTGAATTAAAATGGTTCCTAAAGGTATGTTAAGTGAGTTTACAGCATTACATATGTATATAAGGTCTAGTTTTGAGACCTACTGAAGGTTCGGTTTATTTCCTCGAAATTGGCCGAAAGCCAATTTCGAGCAAAAAAAGTTTCGGCTGAAGAAAGGGGTCGAATATTCGGATTAAGGCCTAAGCGCCCGAAAAGTGCCATAAAACGGTGACTTTCAGAAGCCTACTCCTCGGTAACGGCTAGCTTTATAGATTCATGAACAGCATTTGATTTTTCGTGCTATTAATACTTTTGTCTAAAAAAATATTTAGCAATTTCGCAACTCTTATCCTACTCCTTCGAAACGGCTTGGATCTTTAGAAACATTTTTACACATAAAAATTGGTGGTTAAATATTCTTCAAAGTGAACATTGCATATGTAAATCAATCAATATTTCGCAAAGAAAATGGATTTAAAGGTCAGCCGCGCGCTTTCCGGGCGCTGCTAGCCGCAAATAAATGCACAGATATGCGTACTGCCGCCTAGGCGTCGTCCTAGAGGTGCGTCCATTTATTTTCGGCCAGATGGTTCAAGGGACTATAAGCCTTAACGGAAACTAGCGCCTTTGAGTTGACGGTCGTCTGTGCTATGGACGTATATATACGACGTGGATATATTTTTTATGTAGTTAATCGTTACTTACACTTATCGAAATAGGAATAACGGTATCGAAATATTTTTTTTTGTTCAGTTTATCGAAAATAGAAGAAGCGCCGAACATTCGGATATGGTTTCAGTTTTAGCTGCAAATCTTATTTCGGTCGTTTACTAGTCTAAGATCGTATTTCAGTTTAATGACAGACTGAGTCTAGTCTTGAAGTCATGTAACATGTAGCAAGTCCGCTTAGATCCTAAGGAGGATGTGGGAACCTAGAAACCATATACTTCGTAATGCATACAGCAATCATGTGGCGATGCAGGTATGTACTTATTGGTTTAATTGAAATGCAATTCCGATTGGTATCTGGCTCTGTATAATATCCAGGATCAGTATCTGGGATCTTGTTTCTAAGATGAATATTTCATTAGAAGTTCAAGTTTATACGAAAATAGACTTTGTTGTTAATTTACTTACTGTTAGTCTGAAGAATCTCTAAACTGAAAGTGGCAGTGGGCTGGGCATATTCCTTGCAAATGATGATGGGGTCAAATAATTCTGAAGTGGCCATCGTGCACCAGAAGAAGCAGCGTTGCCTCGCACAAGGTGGACCGATGATCTGGTGAGAATCGTGGGAATCTGATAGAAGTGAGACGCTTAGGACTAATCGTTGTGGTGATACTTGGGGGAGGCCTGTGGCCAACTGTCGGTTGAAATGATAAGGATGGAGTGCTAAGTGTCTACCTTATAGCTAGGTATATGGTGTTCAGTTAGATAAGCCAAAAAATTATATTTTCTAAGTAAAGATTTCGCTGATACACTAACACTGAAAGTAATATAAAAAAGGTTTTACTGGAACTTTCTCTTGTTCGTTTCTAGCTAATTAATTTTGTCAGACTTGGACTGTTAATTACAGTTCTTGCTGAATTGAATGACTTTTTCATTCCCTTTTTTAGGATAACTTATGAACCTGACGGGCACATTCGATGTTCGTAACGACAAAGTTTGGTACACAACTTGATATAAATAAACCGAGGAATACAATAGGGACATAACTTTCCCAATAATAAAATAGATAGGGCCCACTTCGAAACAAACGACCAATATTTTGATAAGGAAGGGACAGACGATCAATACTTGAGAGCAAATTGAACTGTTACGATGAAAAATAATAGAAACAATGACAAAGAATGGTTTCGCGTGTGGCGTGGTCGTCACGCGACGTTGGCGGCCATTTTGAAAACGTGTTCCCGCGTAAAGGGGACTCTTATTACGCAATAAATTACTGTCAGACTGTCACACACGTTATCGACGTGTCTAAACAAACTGTCGTATTGTCATGGGTTGTGATTGTGCTTGCTGTTAATGTAGAATCATTTCTATTTACGGCTTTATTTGTATGTTCCGACGATGTCTTGTAATCCCCGGGAGTTTCGAATTATGGTTATACCACTAACAATAATTCGAAACTTCCGGGGACTACACGACGTCGTTGGATTTTACGTGGGCACCACACTACGTGGATATCTCGTACCTAGTGAAGACTAACCTCTACCTCTTCTCTAAATCCACATAAGTCTACCATGGAGTTGCAATCAGAATTACATGCTGTAATATCTGCCTAGATTTAATACTGATATGCCAACAACATAATGTTTGTTTTAATCGTGAATTGGATCCGGGTTTCGATGCTTCAGTAACCAATCGCGTTATCAAAAAAGCAAACACGTTTAACCTTTGCCTTTGGCTACCATATTAGTCTAATAGTTGCTAGAGCAACTGGTTACCGTAGAGAGTCTTTCCGCTGCGTTTGATTCCCGGGTAGGTACCTATTCGCAGCCGCCACCGCCGGGATTCTGATTCCGATTTCCGGCCAACGTAGGCGCGGGCTTGCGGACAGTGAGCAATGGGTAGCTCACTGTCCGGCCGTCCGGTAACTGTCCGGACCACGCGCATTGTTCCCGCGCGCCTCAAGGAGTTGTCAGCAACAGCAGGGACCCAGCCGGGTCGAAGCCTACTGGGGCCAGGGTTATCCGAAAGGGCGCTCGAGCCCCGGTATGAAGGCTTGAAGGAACAGGTGAGTCTTTTAGTCAGTAAGAGTCTGACACTATCTCCCGCTCCGTCCAAAGGCGGGGGATGTCAATGCATGATTATTCCCACCATAAAAAAAGGTAGGTAACCTATATGCATCAAGACAGTTCTTCAGTTTTTCTGCTGTCTTCTTAAGACAGTTCTTCAGTTTTTCTGCTGTCTTCTTAAGACAGTTCTTCAGTTTTTCTGCTGTCTTCTTAAGACAGTTCTTCAGTTTTTCTGCTGTCTTCTTAAGACAGTTCTTCAGTTTTTCTGCTGTCTTCTTAACTGCAGTCTTCTAGCCTAGACGGAAGACTAGATGTTTGTTTGTCCGATTCATAGCAGTAGGCTTTTTTATGGTGAGAAAAAATCATCCAATGATAACCTCCGCTCTTGGGCGGAGCGGGAGATAGTGTCAGACTCTTACTGACTAAAAGACCCACCCCGTTCCTTCTAGCCTTCATACCGGGGGACGAGATAACAGTAGGCTAGCTCATACTTAATTTTTAATTATAGGTATCTAATAACTTCTTCCGCTCTGGGTGGAGCGAGATCGAGTGTCAGATTTTTACTAAAACCCACTGGTTTTTGTTCAGTTGCCCTTATAGTTCCAGGGCCTCAGGTATTATATTGAACAATTCCGCATCCCATATTCGCTTTGTATCGCTTAGTATACAAGGTTTGCAAAACACTCTCAGTACTATGTTACTAGTATCATAAACCACTTTTGTTCTATGTTTTTTATATATTTGTCATAAATATTTTAGTTCATCAGATTTCCATATAAAAATATTTAAATTAAACGTTCTAAATATTACAAAGTCTATGCGAAGCAAGCGATAGTACAATAGCGGAGGGGAGCGGGATCTAGCTGAAGGGGTGCTTGATGCGCTTGCGTTGCTTCATACAGACGTAGGTAGGTATAGCAAAATACAGAGTTGAAATATGTTAGATAGAACAATGAAATCTTGAAGTTTTGTTTTTGGTTAATGAATTATGTTTTGTAAAAAGTCATAGAACAAAAGTTGTTGTGTATGATGTTAGTAATACAGTCCTACAGGGTTGATGGTGTTTTTACGAATAACCCTGTATAGTGCTTACTTATCACTTAGTGTTCTGAAATATTTCACGGCTTTACTGGGGCCAGGGTTATCCGAAAGGGCGCTCGAGCCCCGGTATGAAGGCTTGAAGGAACGGGATGGGTTTTTTAGTCAGTAAGAGAGACAACAACACTATCTCCCGCTCCGCCCAAGAGCGGGGGTTGTCATAAGATGACTTTTCCAATCGAAAAAAAAAATATATATATTTCACGGCTTCTGTGAAATGGGCCAAAGCTGATTTAATATTATAATGCAGCTGCTGAACGACGGTAATCCTACTTAATAATGATTCTGATAAATGAGTAACATCATTATCCATAAAGTAAGCTTTGCGCTTTAAAATATTTAAGTTAAAAACATTTGCTAAATATTTATAATATTTTACTATCTGGAACGTTGTTTTGTCATATAAATTATTAAATAAAAAAATGGAGGGTTGGGGTAGGAGAGTAAAAAGTGTTAGTTAGAAGGTCTATTCTCAGATCTACCAAATATACATAAAAAAAGTCATAAAAACAGTCAAGCTGTTTTGGAGGAGTTCGATAGCAAATACTGTGACACGAAATGTTTATAGAGGAGCGAGGAGGAGTGGCAGGCGGTCGCCGACTTCTGCGAAGCAGTAATGCTCGCAAAGGAGGAGGCCGACCGCATCAGGCAACGGCGCTCTCGCCGCCGCCGCCGGGATTCCGATCCCGATTTTCAGCCACCGTAGGCGCGGGCTTGCAGACAGTGAGCAATGGGTAGCTCGCTGTCCGGCCGTCCGGTAACAGTCCGGACCAAGCCCAAGTCGTCGACGGCGCGCGCTGTCCCCGCGCGCCTCAAGGAGCTGTCAGCAACAGCAGGGGCCCAGCCGGGTCGAAGCCTACTGGGGCCAGGGTTATCCGAAAGGGCGCTCGAGCCCCGGTATGAAGGCTTGAAGGAACGGGATGGGTTTTTTAGTCAGTAAGAGTCTGACACTAACTCCCGCTCCGCCCAAGAGCGGGGGTTGTCATAAGATGATTTTTCCAAAAAAAAAAGGTTAATAGATAAACTTTTGTTTTCTTTTTACGTGTGAAATCATCACATTACATGCACGCTACTTACTCTGGATGACGTGTGAGTAAGTGTCAGATTTTTGCTGATTAAAACGACACACACAGACACAACACACACAGTGACAGTGTTCTTTCAGGTGTCCCACTGCAAGGGCTGCGGTAGCTTCTTCGAATTGTAGCAACATCTATGGCGTCACATAAGAACTAATTTTGCATCGCGCAAGTAAAGCTCTCCACGCGATCTGATCATATAGAACAGCCCGAAATCATCTGGCGGGCAGTTGCCCACCAGGCATAACACCTGTCTAGTCGGAGGATCCTCCCTTTTCAACTAAGGTCTGCAGGACTTTACTCTGTTTCGTTTATTTCCAAAGAACAAACTACAGAGTGATAATAAACTGTTCACTATCAACGATTGCATCACTGCTTACCATCAGGTGGGATCACAGTTAAGCACTAGTTTCTGTAATAAAAAATCTTATAACGGTGTTTTCTTTAGTGTCCGCCTATTAATCCTAATAGTTATACTTAGACTATAAATAATACACAACACTTAAAACACTTAGAGGACATTTTTTTTTAGTATCTAATATTAAAAAAGAGTGCTTGGTACTAATTGACACTTAGAATTTGTGAATTTTGATATAAATTCATGATCTAGATAGAGTTCAGTGCTGGATAAAGTGATGAACAGTTTTCTATTTATTTTAAAACATTGAAAATCTAAACGATAATAACATGTAATTTAAAAGTAGATTTTATACTTGAACATAGAGAAGCACATTCGAAAATTGTAAGAAGATCACTTTAAAATTCATTTTATTATGAACTTTCTAGTTTATTTATAAGAAACTTAAATATAAACTTACTTAGGTATTTATAGTAAACGTAACTAGATATACGTTTACAAAAGCTAAATATACTTAGAAATATAGTTGTAATCTGAACACGTTTCGCAATTTGAAAGGAACAACGACTGTAACTGTGACTGTGTGTGTCAGTTTAACTGTTAGAAAATTCTTGAGGCATTAAGTCCGCCTCTGTGCTTTTGTGTGCATAAATAATTAAATAAATAAACGTTCCCAGAAGACTGGCAGCTTCCAAATATTAAACGTTGCAATATTTTGAAACACTTTAGACTTTACAATGAAAATATACCTCAACCACAGATTACTGAATAGTTACTACGTAACCTCAACTGCAACGACTAAAGAAAAAAAGCGATCGGAAAGTCACTTATCAAAGGCCTCCAAAATAATTGAAGAGGGTATTTAAAATATTCCAGTGTGCTTTGTCACCCTATTAGGGACGTCAACCTAAAGAGCGTGTTTCCAATGACGCGGTGCTAGGTAGAATGGAAAGGAACGGACCGTGAATTGGCCAATCACAGTGCTCGAAATCTCCAGTCCGCATCAGTTGTAACAATGTCGAACGGAGCGGAGCGGAGCTGAGCGGACTTACAAAGAAAATAATATGTGAAAACGTGGTCCCGAGCCAGTCAGAATAGAGACGAGTCAAGCACCAAAGCTGTCTTGATTCTGTTATATAATTGTACCCTACCCTCCGGTAGGTCGGACTTGTCAAGACCGGGGCTTTACCATGACGTGTTAAAATGTCAGTCAAGCGAGAGAGAAAGAGGGATGGAGCTATACAGCCTATACAGCTACATGCCTTTAACAGTTCAGTTTAGGTCGTAATCGCGTTCAGAGTTCTTGGTAGCACCTCAGGACTCATGTGCTGCATTTTAGCTTAGTTAGCGATATTACGTCATAAACTTTACACGTCACAGCTCAGCTCCTCTCCGCCCAGCTCCGCGTCAGTAGAACCGCATCCTAAGTGTAAGGGCCAGCTCATAACGAGACACGGTGCGATGCATCGCGAGTGACGTGATACACCGCACCGTACAGATGAAATAGTACAAGGAATATTATTTTATACACATTCCAATGAAAAAAAAAAGTTTTTTGGTAGTTCTGACTACCAAAATAGATTATTGATAGAGAGATTGATTGAGTATTGATTTTTGTTCAGAAATAAATACTCTGGTATTTATTTTTTGTAAAAAGAAATTTATTTTCCGATTTTTAGTTGTGGTAGAGCAGTAATTGCTCAGTCGTAACAAGACTTACGAGTTATAGGTCGCGGGTTCAAACCCAGCCAGGCGTATAACCTTGTGTAACTTATTTCACCACCATTGCTCTCAAAACTGTGAAGGAAAAGTTCGCAAGGTTACCGGCATGTCCTAGAACCAAAAATTCGAAGACATGTGACATCCATCAACCTGCACTGGGCACGCGTGGCATGGTTTACTCTTTTAGAGAAGAGGGTTAAGTAACATTATAAGGCTTATTCTTCTTCTTCTTCCTGCCCTTGTCCCGTTTTATTTGGGGTCGGCGCACCACGTTTTTTTCTTCCATTCTGTCCTGTCACAAGTCACACTATCACTAACTCCCTTTTCTTTCATATCACTTCTCACACAATCCATCCATCTTTTCTTTGGTCTCCCTCTCACTCTCCATTCATCCACATATAAATTCATAACTCTTTTAGCAACATGCTTTTCATCTCTCCTCTTTACATGACCATACCAAGACAAACGATTTCCATAAGGCTGATTATGCTATGCAACCTAACTAAACAGTGAGCAAGTTCTCTTGACAACCACAGTAACTGAGCCAAAAGCTCATCCTTTTTTTGAAGTAGGTCAAAAAGCTCGAGCATCGTAGCGTCGCGTCGCATCGCGACCGTGACTCAGTGTGAGTTGGCCTTTAGAGTTAAATATTGCTCAATGCTTAGACACAATTGCTCGAAACAATAGTTTTTACTAACCAAACGAAAATGGGTTTCGTAACAGTGTAGGTGTAAGAAAACGAAGAATAACACGATGGAAAATAATATACTATTTTCGTTTCAAACAAAGCTTTGTGTATTTTTTCGTTGTAGTTAGTATATAAATAATGAGGTGCGAAAATGATTTCGTCTAGGTACTATTTTATTACTAACCGAACGAATAGGTACTGTTTATTGAGGGTAGAATACGAACAATGTAGGATGAAATTAATACTGTGATGTAGGTATACAAGTTTTTTTTTTAAGCGTGAAATTAGCCAATGACTTCTCCCGCTATGATTGGAGTGGGGGTATCTGACTATTGACTTATTACTTAAACTAACTACTTTTACTAACTAATACCACGCCTGTTTCTTTCAGTTGCCCTTTGCAATCTTTTTTTTTAAGGGAGGAAATCATTCAATGACTTCTCCATCGAAAACATGTTCGCAACGTTGCGTGGAGAGTGTGTCCAGGAACTCGTGTCCATGCTGAAACTCAGCACCACGCTCAGATCTACGTGCGAGCTGGTGGTGGCTACTTCGAACTCTATTTGACTAGGAGTGAGCGACTTAAGGTACCTTTTTTTGGTGGGAAAATATCCAATAACTTCTCCCGCTTTGGGTGGAGGGGGGAGGGCGTCTCAGACTTTTACTAGCTAAATTCACACTTTTGTCCTTGGGTTTCCTTTTCAGAAATTCACCGCGGTCCTAGATAGCGGGCATCGGCCTTGCTGGACCCCTACGATTTGCTGACATCTCTTTGAGGAGCGCGTGGAGTAATAAGCACTGTTGATGACTGGGTTTACTCCGGTCGGTTACCGGACGGCTGGACGGGGAGCTACCTATTACTGGAAGCCTTGGTAACTACTTGTGAAAAGACTAGGAAGATGATCTTCTTCTGGTTCTTCTCCTTTTTTAGAAGTTTTTTTTTACTAAGTGTTTTTTTCTTCTTCTTGTTCAGCGATCATCATTTCAGCCAAACGACGTCCACTGTTGGACATAGGCCTCCCCCGAGCGTCGCCACAACGACCGGTCCTGTGCGTCTCGCATCCATCGGATTCCGGCGACTTTGACCAGGTCATGGTCCACCTTATGCGAAGCCTTCTACCGCTGTGTCTTCCGTTACGCGGTTGCCACTCCAGAACTTTTCGGCCCCAACGGCCATTTGTTCTGCCTGCAATGTGCCCTTTTTTAGGGTATGAAAAAATCGTACAATGACCACCCCCGCTCTTGGGCGGAGCGGGAAATAGTGTCAGACTCTTACTGACTAAAAGACCCACCCCGTACCTTCTGCCCTGCCCATTGCCACGCACCAAGTTTAGCGATATCTTCGCAGAATGTTAACGGATTTTGATGATTATTTTTGTTCAAAAGAGTATCTTTGCGAGATGGTCTGGTCCCATTTAAATTTGATGAACAACATCGGAGATAGACCATGGAACTCTTCAATAAATAATAAGAAATCTTCCGGGACTGCTGCAATCGCCTGTCTCTTTATTATTAACACCATTTCATAACAACATTTCGCCGGCACGGTCTGAAGGTGAGTAAGTTCACACCGGTATACCTCCAATTCACCAATTGTTTATGTTGATTAAGTCCACTTTTGCTTGCTGCTTTATTGAAGTGAAAACTTCTTTAGCGGCGTTGAGCACTTTTTCTGTAATGGGTATAAAATCTTAAACTCGCGTCAGGACACGTGACCTGATCGAAAAAGCGTAAGACGGATGGTAAACTTTTTAATGTAAAATAATTGTAATAGTTTTAAAGTGTTAAATTTTTAATGTGATATAAATTGTCATGTTTGTGTACGATAGCGCAATAAATGAATATTGTATTCTACCACATAAATGATAGTACTTTTATACTGATAAAGCAATTGGTGCAAAATTATTCCCTAACCATTCCAAAATATCAAACATGCTCAACGTTAATAATCAAGTTTTCACTTCTGCCGGCACTCCCGGAGTGCAATTTTTTTTTTTAAGTAAAACTACGTGCATCTGTTTTGGTGTTTTATTTTGAACTGTTTCTAATAATAGGTAATAAAAAAAAATATTGTTACTTTTTATATTAAAGATGAATGTGTGTAAGGTAATTTAGGATAAGCTACATTTAGTTAAGTGTTTCGGGTAGTGCAGTGGACTATTTTTAGGGTTAGTTAATAAAGATTGTGTTTATATAACCGTGTTTCACTGACAAACCTCCACCATATATTTAAAGATGAGTAAATGGAATAATAGTAATAATAATTATGTGAACTGTAGGTTTAAAATGGTTCATTCGTTCTTTATACCTACTCATTAAACACATTTTTTAAATTTATTTGGACATCAATTATGTTCATAATTATTGTCATTTTAGTTTATTTATGGACAGATCTTAGTGATTATTTTGTGTTGGGTTAAGTTATAACTATAGGTACCTATATTGTATAGATAAATTGATAGATATATGAATCAAAAACTTTAAAAGATACAATTATTTTGCAATTTTGTGTTTTTTTTTTGGTAGTCGATCGTCGTACTTTTTGGACATCGGTTGTACCTATATTTTCGTAAAAAAAATACATTTTATAAAGCGCATTTGTCTCCCATTAACGGTTAAAAAAACATCAAAATAAGACTGAAAATATAAAATACACAAACTACGCCGAGTAAATTAATGAGATTTCCTCGAAAACGACTAAAAACTTTTCGTTGAACGGACAACCGTGTCCGAAACTCCGAGTACCTAATTGTACTTTTTAGGACTGAGCTTTAAAAAAATACAAGAATATTTCAGTACTAAAATAACATTAAGTAAGGAGATCGTTCACTCCGCTCCTCTGTCGAAACTTCGCCTAAAATCCAAAGCGTAATGTACCGAATAAATTACAAAATCTTTTTATCTGTAGATCTGGACTCGACAGCAATCCATCTGGGAGGGCTTAAGAAGTTAGAAGAATATTCAAGTCGTTTGTACTCTGAGTATTAATGGTTCAAAATTGGAATGTTAATACTGGCCGTTGATCTTCGGAGTTCGGAGTTTGAATCATGAGATGATGCAGGCTGGTTGTAGGCAGAATGTTTGACTGGCTGGTTGGTCTAGTGGCTAGTGACCCTGACTGCTATGCTGGGCCTCAAGTCTGCTATTACAATACTGTCAGAATGGTCTATCATTGATGTCATAATTGTCAATTTTGACAAATATAATGGCGTCATTATGACTTTGCAATGGTCAACCACTGACACTCCATTGAAAGAAGTGGCAATCTCGTACATATTGACAAATAAATATTTGACGTTTGCGGTAATCTACTAAAACTTTGACAGTTTATTTGATCAGTGTTTGACCATTAGAACGTTGTTGTGCTGTTATTGGTTTTAATAAGCTCGAAATTATCATTCTACCACAATTCTATTACAAGACCATTGACCGATCAATGATCGATCATTATGAATTAGCAGATTACAAACTTTTAGCAAAATGATAATGGGATCGTGTTGGAATGACGAATTTATAAAAATAGTAGACTTGGGGCCCAGGAGATCGTGGGTTCGATTCCCACCCAGGACAAATAAATGTTTGTGTGATGAGTATAATCATTTGTTTTGTGTCTGAGTGTATCTATACAGGGTGACTTGCAATTAGTGTACGACACTCAAACACGTGATTGTACTCATGATAACAAACAATTTTTACAATGGGAGCAAAGCCGAAATTGCGAAAAAAATATCAGCTGTTCAGTACATTAGGCAAACATAAATGTACTGAACAGCTGACTTTTTTTTCGCAATTTCAGGTTTGTTCCCGTAGTAAAAATTTTTGATTATCTTCAGCACAATCATATCATACACTAATTACCAGTCACCCTATATGTATGTATGTATTTAGAAATAAGTAAATATGTCTATCAGTTATCTAGTATAGTAGGTACCTACTCAAAACATAAGATCTGCTTAGCTTAGGACTAGACGGCGTTGTATGATAGTTGTGGAATATTATTATTATTAATAGTCTATTTTTACTGCCCTTGCCTAAAAATTAATGCCACAATTGACTTTTTTTTACTTCTATTTGGCTTCGCACGGTTTGTGTATTTACTCAATGTCATGTTTATAAATTGAAAGTTTATTAAAAAGTCAAAGGACGAGTGATAAATTCTTAGCCTGACAGCTGCAACTATGTAAAATTACTTTTTGTGGTCTAAATTATGACTTGAGATATTTTAAAAATCCAAAACAATTTCTTAATTTCTGCCATCTGCCGCTGCAATATACCTAATAACATCATCAGAACGTGGTTATGGTTGCCGAGGTTCTACAGTAGGTACTACTTATTGCAAATGTATTTTATTCTATTTAGTACCTACTTACTAACCATTATGGATTATAATTAATTATATTGGTTAGTAACAATTGAAACTTTACTTAGATAGAAACAATTATAATTGTTATTATTAAATATTATTATCTAGGTGCTTGCAGAACAGATGGCCGTTGGGGCCGAAAGGTTCTGGAGTGAGCGTACCGGAAGACGCAGCGTTGGAAGGCCTCCTACAAGGGCGATCGATGACCTGGTGAAGGTAGCGGGAAACCGATGGATGCGGGACGCACGGGAACGTTCGATGTGGCGACGCTTGGGGGAGACCTATATCCAACAGTGGACGAGTATCGGCTGAAATGATGATATTTATTTAAGTTAATAAATTTATTATTATTAATTTCTCGTTTCACCAATTATTACTTGCACAGCATGAGCCTCCATAGGTATATGATATACATTTTGCTACTGCTGGTCCTCCCAATAGGCAATTATTTTAACTAGGTAATCTTATTCACAAATATTGTGATTAATAAATCATAAAATTACAACAATAAAAATAGAGAGCGAGCAAGTCGTCAACTAAAATTCTTCCGTCATAAGAATTAAATGTTTCCGTTTGATCATAATTAATTAATGTTATGAGCATCATTAAATAAATGAGTAATTGTGTGACAGATTTCCGGAAATGTTCTTTGGACGAGAAATCAATAAATTAATTTACTAATCATATTTAAAACATACTACGACTCTCTCTCTTCTGTGGAACTGTGCGCCGTCGTTTAGCTCTCTGATTGGTTCAACTTAAAGCAGACAAAACCTTATTTATTTATTTAACAATTCATGTACACACTTAACTTATATAAGAAAAGAAGACAGAAACAGAAAAATAGGTACATAGGTGATGCTTAATTCTAACGAAATCTCTTCCAGCATACCCGTGATAGGACCTTTTTTTTTAACCTTTTGACTTATAGAATTTTGTATTTTAAGCAAATATCTTATTGATACTTATGGATAATTGAAGGGTTAAGTGGACATAGGTGTTATGTGACAAAATAAAAAAAAATCGACTTTTTTGCTTATACATAAGTTTTAACTAATGGTAAATCGATACATGGATTTAAAACCTCACCAAATCTAATTCGTTACATAGTTACAGATGCTAGAAAAGGTTTTAACATTCAATCAAGTACCTATAAATGGTGTAAGGGACAGCCCTCCACAAACTTTAAGGGCTTGCTCAGTAGACGAAACTGAACAACCCACCATAAAAATTTATTTCAGGAAACGAGAAAAAAATTCAGCCTCTCCATACAAACTGTCCAATCATGTTAATAATTTTGTATGGTGAGGCGGATTTTTTCGTTTCCTAGAAAAAAAAAATATGGTAGGTTGTTCAGTTTTGTCTACTGAACCAGCCCTTAAAGTTTGTGGAGGGCTGTCCCTTACACCTTGTATATAACTATTTTAGATTTGAAATGTGATAACAGCAGAAATATTACCAGAGAATCGTAATAATAGTTAACACCTTTGTCCACTTACCCCTTCAATTGCTGATTGGGTTTTTACCTTAAATAAATGAATTTTACTGTCTATTTTTAAATCAGAGCTCCGGACGTCTTAAGCGCATTGATCGCGTTAACTTAAAACAAAATTGAACTAGATTCTCCAATTAAACCACATACGAACTAAAAAAAAACTCCTGCATCGCGCTATTAGAGTTTTCCACGCGATTTGAACATGTAATATAGAACTGCCTGAAATCATCTAGCAGTTGCCCGGATCAGACGAAACACCCGTCTAGTCGAAGAATCCTCACTTTTCAACGGAGGTTTACAGGACTTTACACTTTGTATCGCTTACCTATAGAAAGGATTTTAAAATTCGTTTCTTACTAAATACATCTAGCAATCAGTGGTGCAAGGGTAAGTATTCTTCTAACCCATTTTCTGTTCTTGACATTATCAGGTCAGTCAGGCTACCAGACCCCCTGCGTCGTGTCGACCGCATTCCATGGAATGCGAGTCTAAACAAAGCATAAAGTTTTGGTTGAAAGGTTTACACAATATTATAGTGTTACTGTATGGACCGACAAACAAAATTGAATCAACACTCCATAGGAAAGGGAAAGTTTATCATCCCACATCTTGGTTGTGTGGATTATTACGTGGTTTAGAGTAGTAAGAAGATATAGATTACCTACTGAGTGTACATATATCTATAGAGACTAACTTTTTAAATTGTGACCAGGTTTTGCGTACGTATGATACCTATGGCACTCAAGAATAAAGCTATTTTCTATACTTAGGTGAAAAAATTTTAGCAATGGGGCCAGTACTTTCAGAGATTACCTCCTACAAACAAAAAAAAACTTTACCTCTTTATAATATTAGTGTAGATAATGTCAAAAGTTTTCTAGTGGGTGAAACTCAAGTTAGCTGTAGATGTTTTGATGATTTCTGTTTTTTTTTTAATTGTTTTATTAGTTTTTCCCAGTAGAAGAATTATGTGAATCAGTTCTGGACTCTCAGAGTACCCGCTACACACAAAAAATAGCTGGTTAAGTGTTTTTCAGAATGCACAAATACATAAATCAATCCATATTTCGCAAAGAAAATGGTTTTAAGAGTCGGCGGGGTTCTATGCAAACGCAGAGTGTGTAGTGCATTTAACTGCGGCCAGATGTTCAAGGGACTATATGCCTTAAGTGCATGCACTACTGATGAAGAAGGTGCTTTTACTTCAAAACTGGTGTGATTTCGTAGTGATATTACCTGCGTCCAGAGCCAAAGTAAACACCTAGAAATTTTTAGCAACACGTCGTATTTTTCTCTTTTGATTGCGAGGAAATAATAATACTATTATAAAGAACTAGTCTTTATTTTCTGAAAAAAAAAAGAATAAAAACCTGGCGTTATTTGTCCTTTCTTATAAACCACCGTGGGAGTAGGTAGTTATAAAAGTATTGTTTGTTTACATTTCGCGCGCCATGACTATTAAACACTCCATTAGAGGCACTCTATAGCTTATTCATTCTCAAACATTATCTACTCTTTGTCTGTTTATTAGACCAATGAGAGTTATGTCTCTATTTCTGGAATGTGGGCAATAAATTTAATTGTGTGAGTTTTATCATTTGCCGCGTGACGTACTATGATGAATGTCTAAAAGGATTTGGGTCGGACTTCACAATAAATCATGTAGAAATAAACAACACAGCAATGGTGTATATTATTCCTTTTTCTGTGGCAGAAAAGATTAATAGGTTAAGTTAGAGAAGTACCGAGTACATCTCTAATGATGTTTTTGATTTAGGGTAAGTTTGGAATAGCGACTGCTGCTTTTTGGAGCTGAAAAATAATGCTTATAGTTATAAAGTGTCAACTGAGTTGATTTAAGTCACCCAAAGAACATAGAAAGGGCCTTGCTCAGAGAATCCTTGCGTGTTCGCTTCAGAAATAAAGCTAACCGCAGGAGAACCAAGGTTTCCGATATAATTCGAAGAATTGTCAATTTTAAGTGGATTTGTTCCGTTTTAATACCACTTATCTAATACCACTGGTATTTATTTGAACGCAATTTTATTACCTATTCTGAACAGAGACCACTTTTAAATAATTTAATTTAATGTACGAACCCATACCAGTGACTTGAATTTAGTACAGTCAACTTAAGTCACACCTAATAAAATTTTGGTTTCCTAATATTTTTATACGATCGTAATTTACAAAATCTTTCACTAACTAATCACTTATTTTAGATATGTCAGAGGAAGCTATAATCAAACCTCAACATCTTGGGGGACTGCCGTGACAGGTCGCGGCATGGCGGACAGAGCTCCGGCGGGATCTCATGGTGAAATGGCGACAACGACTATCGCAACCCAGTGCTGGGCACGCCACAATCATGGCGGTAAGTCCCCTCTTTGAGGCGTGGCTGGAAAGACCTCACGGCGTCCTTACCTTCCGCATGACGCAGGTCCTTACCGGACATGGTTTGTTCGGGAGTTTAATGCACCGGATTCGTGCGGAAGTGACGCTCGGGTGTCGCCACTGTGCGGAATGCCCGGAGGACACGGTGGAGCACACAGTCGAGGTGTGCCCTGCTTGGGCGGAGCATCGCCGTGCCCTCGTGGGGGCAATTGGCGGCAGGCGCGGGCTTGCGGATAGTGAGCAATGGGTAGCTCGCTGTCCGGCCGTCCGGTAACTGTCCGGACCAAGCCCAAGTCGTCGACGGCGCGCACTGTTCCCGCGCGCCTCAAGGAGTTGTCAGCAACAGCAGGGACCCAGCCGGGTCGAAGCCTACTGGGGCCAGGGTTATCCGAAAGGGCACTCGAGCCCCGGTATGAAGGCGAGAAGGAACGGGGTGGGTCTTTTAGTCAGTAAGAGTCTGACACTATCTCCCGCTCCGCCCAAGAGCGGGGGATGTCAATGCATGATTTTTACCCAACATAAAAAAAAAATTGTTTGTTTGTATTTTATTTCAATTAAAGATCCTATGCAAAGCATTTTGGCTGACTGTACTTTAGATCCTTGTATTTCATTAGATATAGTTGGAGCAATGGTATCTATTCGGAATAGACAAATAACACGGGTTCAAACAAATACCAGTGGTATTAGATGAGTGGTATTAAAACGGAACAAATCCTTAAGTGGCAGTGGTCAGGGCGAATTGCTCGCAGAACTGATAGTCGTAGGGGTTAAAAGGTTCTGGAGTTGACCACGTACCGACCAGCGAAGGCGTCGCACAAGGTGGACTGATGACCTGGTCAGGGTCGCGAGAACCTGATGGATGTGTGACGCAAAGTAGTGCTATTTTCTAAAAAGAAACCACGAAATCAAAATAGGTACATTGGATTGCACCTTTTTTATTATTGATAGGCTCGCGTTTGACCACCGTCTCACCTGATGGTAAGCGATGATGTGGTCGACGATGAAGCACGCTTGCCTAGAAGAAACCTATTCACTCTCGACTTAAATACTCCTAAGTTGTAGCTATTAGGAAACACATATTCCGGCAGGGTATTCCACTCCTTGGCTGTACGTACAACAAATGTGTTTCTAAATCAATGTAGGTACCTATTTGAATTTCGTCGCTGCGGCCTGCGCTGCGCTCAAGGCTGTATTCTAAGAGAATAGCACTGCTGGACTGGTCTTTATAGCGACACTTGGGGGCGGCCTATGTCTTACAGTGTTCATAACTATGTAAACTCACATCACAAGACACCCAGATCCGGAACAATTATTGTAGATCATTAAAATATTTTTGGTTTCGTGCGGGAATCGAACGCGTGACAAGCGTTGCTAACTTTTTTTACAAGAAATAAAGTATTTTTTTTATTTGAACAGTATTTTATTTGTTTACTGTTTTTAATACATACATATTTTCAGAGCTTCTCACAAACTTATTAATTTACAGGCTTATTTTAAAACTTCACACGTCTCACCACAATTATACCTAAAATAAAAATAAATGAGGAGCACATTCGATTTGTTCTGATAGTCTGTTGTCATTTGATAAAAAAAATGCGAAAGCGTCTAACACTTAGGTATGTACGTTTGATGCTGAAAACAGAATTTTGTAATACTTTATTTTTGTTCAACAGTAAAAAGTAAAAAAGTGAGCAGTGGTGGCCGAGTGGTAACGGCCCCAACTTACGAGGTCACGGGTTCGAACCACCACCCAGCCACCAGTCACCACCACCAGGCGCATTACTTTGCGCAATTTATTTCATCACCACTGCTCTCAAAACGGTGAAGGAATACATCGTGAGGAAACCGGCATGTCCTAGAACCAAAAATTCGAAGACATGTGTCATCCACCAACCCGCACTGGGCCCGCGTGGTGGATTACGGCCCATTCCCTCTTCTAGAGAGGAGGCTTGAGTCCCAACAGTGGGAACATTATAAGGACGGCTATGCTAAACTAGTAAAAAGTATAATGTTGTTGTTGTTGTTATTTGACAACCCTAGACAAGCAGCACAGCAGCCAATCGCTCAACCACTACTCTAACTATGCGCTCAAAAGTGCCTCTCCACAATTTATCAGCCTCTCAATTAAACATTTCGGTAATTTTGTTTACTTATGCCTAATGCTATAGTAATAGAGAACTCCTCCGCCGCTAGAAACTATTTACTACAATTTCTATAGAGCTTAAAGTATCTTGAAAGCCTAACTAATATTATAAATATATGATAATTATGGCAAAGTAAGTTTGTTTGTTACCGAAGCAATCATCATTTTTGCGCATACCTTGTCCGGGGTATTGAACAGGATATAACTTTTATAAAAAAAAGTAGGTACTGTTCCAGAGGGAAAGAACAAGATCTTTCTACAGTCACAGCTTTAGGGCGCTAGATGGCGCTACGTGTCTTTCAAATCATGATTTAACAAATACATCATCATCTTCCTGTCGTATACTCCAGCTGTTCATGTAGTTAACTAAACGTAAACCATCTTAAATGTAAAAAAAATATCTAAAAATGTTTACAATTTTATTTGGTATTTGACCTAAAACTATGTTAGGTAGGTAATTAACTTAATTCATTAAACCCCAAGCGAACGCCGGCGTTCGCGCACCTATTGTCTTTCAATTGTGTCTGTAATTATCACGATCGAATGGTTAATTTAAGTAATATTTGTATGTCTTTTATTCGATTTATTTTGTAGACAAAGACATAACCTATCAAGATTATTTACATTTACCTAATGATCTAAGTTCCGATGGAAGAAGTCTCTTCCTTCTTCATCTGTTATCTGATTATGATAAAAATTATATGCTAGATAATGCGTTCATTAAGACATTGCGCATCGGTTGCCTAGCTAATTCTGGTACCAATGATATTAAACAGTAAAATTTGTCTGAGACCGCGATCATTTTATATTTTCGACTTTTTTTTTTGACCAAATACTTATTTGAATTTTATTATATATATATATATATATATTAAATTGAGTTCTATGTCAAAGTCACAGACAAAAGTTTTTTAAATCACATAGGCCTACATGGGCACTTATAAAACGTCAGAAGCTAGTGCACGGATCGAAATTGGTCGTTCTAATAGTTTAAGTTTAATCGTTACTAATAGCTTCTAATAGACTAAAAAAATCTAATTAACGTGATGAATATTAAACACATTATCTAGCACATAATATTCATCATAATCGAATAACAGATGTGCACTAGAGTTACACAATTTAATTCCGCCAAGTGCGTTCCATCATCGGACCACAAGACGTACGGCGTTGCGCCACCGGTACATGGTGGACATCCCACCTATACGTACAAAGCGTTTTGGGAGTACATTCATTATGCGTACAGCTAAGGAATGGAATTCTCTGCCGGAGTCTGTATTTCAATACTCAATACTTTATTGCATTCCATATTTACATAATATAGATGGTATAAAAATATAGATAAGACCAATATGGACCCTGTCGGGCACAGCAAAGCTAGGAGAGAGGATGAAGGCTAATAAAATAAAGATATTTCACTTATTATTGTCATCATTATTAATAAATTATGTGCCTATCTATTTAAATTAAATTGTGTATGCATGTTATTATATAATTATTTCCTGATAGCTATGCCTATAACCTAGGGGTCTTTAAGTCAAGAGTGAATAGATTGCTTCTAGGCAAGCGTGTTCCATCGTCGGCCACATCATCGCTTACCATCAGGTGAGATTGTGGTCAAACGTAGGCTCACGTTTGACCACAAACCATTATAAAAAAAAAAATATGAGGGAAGGGATTCCTTCTATGGATCTCGTACTTATAACTACTTACCTATACAGATGTTGTATAGTCCCGTATTATTTGGGGTCGGCACTCGGCACATTGTTTTTTCTTCCATTCGGTCCTGTCATCTGTCACGCTATCAACTCCCTTATCTTCATTATCACTTCTCAAGTCCTCACACAATCCATCCATCTTCTCTTTGACCTCCCTCACCCTCTCCATCCATCCACATGCATACCTACTCATAACTGTTTTAGTAACATTTATATATATACCTATATTCTATATTATAATCTATACTTACTAATATTATAAAGTGGTAATGTTTTTTTTTTGTTTGTAGGAGGTAATCTCTGAAAGTACTGGTCTGATTGTTAAAATTTGTATGTAAGTCTTTAAATTGTAAATTTATGCGAGTGAAGTCGCGGGAAAAAGCTAGATTATAATAATATTGAAATTTAACCAAACAATTTTCTGTTTAAAATCTAAATAGCTTTATTTTCCTCTAAATATTGTAAAGATTCGAATTCAATACATTCTAAAGTATGAAAGGGTTCTTTGTTTCTTTGCAATGAATATTTTGATTTTATCAGATCGTTATTAAAGTTAATCGAAGCATTTTAATTAAGTACTTGTAATATAAAATCTACATAATGTCTGGGTTTATTTTAAACAAATATTTAGACACCGACCGAAAATTCGGTTTCGATTTCGGCCAAAAACTCTGGTTTCGGCCTTAAAATTGGCCGAATATTCGGCTCTATAGAAACTAATATCTTTGAATTGACGTTTGTGATAATATCTTTTAAAATATTTAAGCATAATTACCTACATTGAATTGTAATAGGGGTTATATAGTTAAAAATCGATATAGGAATAACTATAACAAAATATTATTTTTTATATCTCAGTTTTTTTTTTGTTATTATGTCAGTTTTGATTTTGGTTACAGCCGAAACTGAAAGAGGAGCCGAACATTCGGTTACAGCTTCGATTTCGGCTGCAAATCGGTTTCGGTTGATTACAACAAATATGCCATGTTTATTTTGTATGTCATGTTTTCTCTTCATCACCCTTGGTTGACTGGTAGAGAATGCTTAAGGCATTAAGTCCGCCTTTGTAACTTTGTGTTGCATGAAATTTTAATAAATAAATACGGCAAACCTTAAGTTAAGTAGTCGTTCCGCCCAGAGATAAAGTTTCACACTTAAAAAACATTTGATTTCCAGTCGTAATCTCACCTCGATGACAATCAATGTTAAAAACTTGTAAATTTTGTATAAAGGAAGATTTAATTAAAGACGTTTGTGACAGATTGAGATTTACCCTTAGTTCCGAATTACGTCAAAAGCGATTATATCGCGAATCCGTCCAAATTTAATACTCACGAGATAAAAGGACTATTGAGTACTATTTGTGTCGTTGCGCATAGGTCGGATTCGCGATATAATCGCTTTTGAGGCAATTAGGAACGCGGGGTTAGATTTGAATGCGAAAGTTCTTTAAAAATACGATATAATCGTGTCTGATTGGTAGGTGTTATTGATAAATAGTCGATAGAGCCTAATGTTCTGAAATGGCTATCACGTACAAGAAAGATGTAGCACTGGAAGGTCTCAAGGAGGACCTGTGACCTGGTGAGGGTCGCGGGAATCCGATGGATGCGAGACGCACAGGACCAGTTGTTATGGCGACACTTGTGGGAGGCCTATGTGCAACAGTGGACGTCTTTTGGCTGAAATTATGATGAAAATAGGCATCAGGGATTTTTTTTTTGGTGGGGAAAATCATCTAATGACAACCCCCGCTCTTGGGCGGAGCAGGAGATAGTGTCAGACTCTTACTGACTAAAACACCCACCCCGTTCCTTCAAGCCTTCATACCGGGGCTCGAGTACCCTTTCGGGTAACCCTGGCCCCAGTAGGTTTCGACCCGGCTAGGCCCCTGCTGTTGCTGACAACTCTTTGAGGAGCGCGGGAACAGTTACCGGAGAGTTGAGCTTGAACCGGACAGTTACCGGACGGTCGGACAGCCAGCTACCCATTGCTCACTGTCTGCAAGCCCGCGCCTATGGTGGCTGGAAATCGGGATTAAAAGTACACCAATTTTTTGACTGGCCTGTTCGTCTAGTGGTTAGTGGCCCTGACTGCTACGCCGCAGGTCGTGAGTTCGATTCCCACTCAGGATAAATGTTTGTGTGTTGAGCACGATCATTTGTGTCTGGGTTTAATTTATCTATAATATGTATGCATTTAGAAATATATAAGTTCCGAATGGACTCTTCTTCTGCTTAGCTTGGGACTACACGGCGTTGTGTGATAGTTGTGGGATATAATTTTTTTTTTACAGAATTGTTCAGCAGGTTTCTACATAATAATGTCAAATTAATTACGGTAGTTGAAGATAAAAAAAAACAATCGTTTCCATCGAAAACCGCCAGAGGGCAGGTGTGCAAATGGTGCGCAATAAAATTAAATAAATGTACATTTATCACAAAGAGCGCATTTCATCGCACGTAACGGTACGTGTATGATTTTTTAAAAACAGTTTTGACGTCTTTAATAGCTTACGTGATATTTATTTGTATATTTTAAATATAAAAAATGTAGTTAATATAATAATAATATATTCGACAACTATCACACAACGCTGTCTAGTCTCAAGCTAAGCAGAGCTTGTCTTATGAGTACTAGATAACTGATAAAAATACTTATATACATTTCTAAATACATACATATTATAGATAAATTACACCCAGACACAGAACAAAATCGTGCTGATCACACAAACATTTGTCCTTGGTGGGAATCGAACCCACGACCTCCAGCATACCAGTCAGGGCCACTAACCACTAGACCAACAGGTTATCCATTGCTTGTTGTGTAAAAAAAGGCAGTGGCTTTAAATTTTTTTGGTACCTTTATGTATTATTATATTACTTTATTGCACATTATAAATTTAGTGATGAAAGAAAGAAGATATACCTAAATACTTATGAATATAAATGGAGTAGGTACCTAATGGGAGCAGAGACGAAAAAAAGAAGACTTATGTATGAATAAAAGCAATATTTTCTATAGGACCAACTATTTAATACCTAGGTACATTTAAAAAAATATTTTGTTCAGTATTTATATTTGTTTGCAAAATTCAACAGACATATGGAACAGTTGAGTTTTGGGGTTTCTTTTTAAATAGAGAAAGTTATTACTATTAAGGGTGCTTTGACTCCCTTAAAAAGTGCCAAAGAAGTATACAGTTGGATAAAGAGAGCACACATTGGATCGTCTCAAAGAGATGCCAGTGAAACTGAAGAGACCCATCAGCGCCGATGCTTGGGCTGTAGGAATGTTTGAAACAGTTACCATGGTCCTAAACCGCAAAGGGAAATTGAAAGAATACAGGTGTGTTTAGTCAGTAACAATCGGACACACTCTTTCGTTCCACCCAGAGCTGGAGAATTTATTTGATGTTTTCCCATCTTAAAATTTTTATAAAATTTTAATTGTGCTTTTGTGTACAATATTTGACTGGTCTACACTATTCTTACATAACATCTATCAATATTGTAAAACAACCACTTTTTTGAAAGAGTAACCATGGAGTTTCTTGCCGGTTCTTCTCCATAGGAAACGACCAATTTGGAACCGTGCACTAGCTTCTGACGTTTTATATGTGCCCATGTAGGCCTATGTGAAATAAAAATATTTTTGATTTGATTTGATAAAAAAAAGGTTGGTCCAGTGGTTGGGCCTTGAGTATCACGGGATCGATTCCGGCATGGAACAGATATTATAATGTGGGATTTAAAGGTTTGTAAACGCACCTACAATACGGGAGTAACTCCTAGCATAGAAGCGACAATTAAAAAATTAGTCCGTGTATAGCTTGACGGTAGTTATTTACTTTGCATATATAATTTGCACATGCATAAGTGCATACTCCTGTTGCCTGATACCATCTTGCTGATTTTATTCTCGATAGCAAAGAACGAGTTTACAACTTAAGGGGCCCCTTCCCGATCCATCTATGTAGCGTCAACGACTCAACGTGAGCAGGGTTTATAAGCTTGTTGTTTCATCCAACGCAATCTAACGCAATGTTTGAGAAAACGCAAAAATAGAAATAATGCATGTACGCTATTGGCATTCGGTATTTTCGTCACTTACTCGAATAATTCACCAAACTTGTTCTAGAAAATACGTGTTATGTTAATTTGAAAAAAAAAAATCGTTATCCAGAACCTCAATTAAATGTGCAGGGTTTTTTAATTTGTAAGTGCCGTATGAAGAGCCCAAAAGTTCATGTAAAATGGCAGATTTTCAGAAGTCTTTACTTTATTAGTTTTACAGATATTTGGTTAATATAATAAACCGGTTTGATTTCAATAGACCCCTAGATGCTTTATTTATTTATTTGATTTCAATAGACACCTAGATCATTTATTTATTTGTTTGGTTATCATCCCTTCGGGACAACTTTTAGAGCAATTGGTATAATCGCTGGAGCAAAATTACTTCAGAATTTGCCAGTTTCTAATATTATGTGCGTGGTGGAGTGGTAGTCATCAAAGGAGAGCGCCGCGCCGTGGTGGGTCACGTAGGCTCGCTTGCGCAGAATACCACATATACCATATTTTTGAAATTTTAAAGCTCTTTCGATGAGTTTATAGGATATCCACAAGATAGATGTACAGATGTTTTCAAAATATATAGAGAAATATGTGTGATACCGTATAATCACGTACGAGCGTTTGTATGAGAATGTATTCCTGGTTGGGCGCTCTTAATGAGGCACCTTACGGTTAAACCACTTTTCAGATATACTCGTAAATGATAAGCATAAATGGCCGTTGGCAGCTGCAGAAACATATGGTCCTGGAACGCAAAGGACGAACGAAGGATACATGTGGGCTCTAGTCAGTGAAATTCTGACACGCCTCCTCTCGCGGCTTCCAAGAAAGATAGAAACCATTTAATCATTTAAAAAAAAAGAAACAGTCTGTATAGCCGTTTGCAAAACATAGGTATTACACATGCAGATGCAGAATAGATGGCAGATGAGACCGAAATATTCTAATGTAAAGACTGCATACCGCAAGACCAATCGCTGGGCTTGCGGACAGTGAGCAATGGGTAGCTCGCTGTCCGGCCGTCCGGACCACGCCCAAGTCGTTGACGCGCACTGTACCCGCGAGAGAGAGGGAACGGGCCGTAATCCACCACGCGGGTCCAGTGCGAGTTGGTGGATTTCACATGTCTTCGAATTTTTGGTTCTAGGATATGCCGGTTTCCTCACGATGTTTTCCTTCACCGTTATGAGAGCATAAAGTACACAAAGTAATGCGCCTGGCTGGGTTTGAACCCGCGATCTTACAACTCGTAAGTTGGGGCCGCTACTGCTCTCCTATTTGACTCCTCTCCTATTTGTGTATGTATCGAAACATACATACATACAAATAAACAATGTTCTTTTCCACCTTTAAATGCGGACTGCAGACAAAACTCAAAAGCACGAGCTACAGATCCAATTACAGGAGGTTTAAAAGTAGTTAAATAAACTATAATGATTACCTGAGAACAGATCAGGAGCTAACTATCCTATTTTCTCACCTAACAACACATCTCTCCCTATAATCACCATCAAATTGGTGATTCGAAACAATTTAACTTAACTGCACCGTGGACTTAGTTCAGCGAGTTTTTACACAGAGACGGTTTCTTGTTTCAAATAAAGTATCAAGAAAGATAAGGGACTATGTGGACTATTCATCAATTACGTCATACGTTTAGGACAGAGGAGGGGGTTGACGAAATGTGAGATTGTGTGACAAGGAAATGATAAATCGAAATCAAAAATAGATTCAACCCTATCTTTATGTCTATAAGGTATATTTTTTTTTAACAACAGACATAGTTTCGGGACTAGATATTATTTTAAGAGGCTCCTTTTCCACTCGCCTATCGTCAACTTCGAGTATGGTTGAAAAGCTTGTTGCTTCATCTAATACAATCGATGACAAAGACGCAATGCGAAAAAATAGAGATAACGCCTGAAAACACTGTTAGCATTTACTTGAATACTTCACAAAACTTGTTCCAGGAAATACGTGTTTTTTTTAAACCCTGAAAAGTTTTTGAAAACAATTGTCGTCATTTAGAATATTGGTTTTTGCAAGGCTTCTATTGTTATATTTTTAAAATTAATAGTATAATAATAATATTCCACAACTATTACACAGCGCCGTCTGGTCCCAAGCTAAGCAGAGCTTGTGTTTTGGGTACTAGATAACTGATAAACATACTTATATATTTCTAAATACATACACATTATAGATAATTACACCCAGACACAGAACAAATGATCGTGCTCATCACACAAACATTTGTCCTGGGTGAGAATCGAACCCACGACCTCCAGCGTAGGGTCACCAACCACTAGACCAACAGGCCTGTCAGTTTTTTTGCTCATGCAAAATAGCCGATTTTCAGAGGTCTTTACCGGATTAGTTTTTCACAAAACAAATTGATTTCAATAGGAGCCTAGATAATATCCACAAGATACTGTGTTTCAGAGATATCTAATGAAAAATGTGTAATAACGTCATAATCGCGTAAGAGCAGTTGTATAAAAACCAGTGAAAATGTGTGTCGAATTGCATGCCCTTAATTTCTAGATACAAAATATGTGAGATAACGCGGGAGGGAAATGGAGGTACACACATATGATCAGCAGTGACTCCTGTCACTCGTTCAATGAGTAGAGCTGCAGAGTCCATCAGGATATTCATGTGAAGTAGTTTTAAGATTGTTTTTTATTAAAAAAAAAAAAACTCATGCTGGACCGCTATCTCACCTGGTTAAATGATGATGCGCACTGGTTTATTAAGAGTCTATTCACTTTAGTTTTGAAGACACCGAAATAATAATCGGACAGGAAGACCGCATCAGGCAAATTGTTTCAGTTCTTCAATGTATGCGGTATAAATTACGAGGCGAAACGTTTAGCCCGGACCGGTCCCTAATGCGTTTATTGGCATAATTTCTCAGTACCAGTATGTACATATTTGTGCTTGGTTGAAGGTTTGCCCAGTGTTACGTTAAATTAAATATTTGAACTGACCTCTGTCTCAATATGAATTGTCTAATCACTGTGTAATACTCGTAAGTTAACTTTTGTGTATCAAAAATAATTAAGTGTACGCCTGTTTTAATATTAAGAAATGCAGTGTAAGTAATATGGGATAAGGGCAGGAAGAAGAAGAAGTGTGCATATTTTGTTGAATTTCCAAAGGGCAAGGCGCTCGCGCCTTTCGAATGTCTTAAGTTACACAGTTCGACATAAGCCATTGTCTTACTATTGTGTTTCTAATTAGGACATTCGAAGAGTTAATGAACGTGATTTTTTTAATATACGTCAAACTGCATTTTTTTTACTGTGTCAAAATATTGTCATCCTTGCTCCGCGTATAAAATTGTAAACACCTAAGGAAATCCAAAATATATTACCTTACCTCGATACGGGAGTTTCATTAAAAACCGCAATGGATTTTCATGAAGCCCAAATGTTAATAATCCTAAAAAATGTATCTTTCATATTACCAATTTCCTTGCTTGGGCATTCTTGCTTCGATAATCAAGAACCTCTCCCTGTGTAAACGAGCCTTTGCTCGTGTCAAAATATTAACCTTTGTAACTTTGTAACAATCGGAGGGCTTATATTTAACCGGCCTTTACACCGCGACTCGTTACTATAAAATATCGTTATAATGAGCCCTCGCCGACAGGTTAACAAGCTCTTTCATCTGGCATCGCCCGTGAAATGCTGTCTTTTTAATTATATTGACAGGTGATGATGTTTTGTACACTCGGTTGTACAAAAACGTAACTACCCTATTGAATAAATACAATTTAAGACTTTGTTATGTTTGCTTAAGGTTGCTTTTCAGTTGCTGGTTTATTTCGGGATATCAACACACACTTTTCATTATGCCCTATCCGTTAACGTGTTTTCTCTTTTTTATAGAATACCACACAATAATAGAGACGTATCATTATATTGTGAGTATAAATATTTAGATATGCTGTTGCTACACGAACTCGTGTGTCTAATAGTATCTATTTGAATATAAATTTCTAGTTTCGGCTTGATTTTCGTGCAGACAGTCTAAAAACTGGCGGATGTCATGTCACATAGCATGATAGGCGACAAAAAACTGCCTTGATAGGCAGCCCGTATCAAGTGACAGCCAGATATAGCTCGAATGAAATATTTACGGGCTAAATTTTGTGCTCCAAATTCGGGCTGCATTGATTTCACGTTTCATTCGGTCGATTTGTGTGTTTGACTGTACCTACGTCCGGCCTGTTTTATGTTGAAAATAAAACAAAACGGCAGTAGTTGCCGCCGTTATGGCTGGAGTAATTGAAATAATAACTGATCCTGTACCCCCGTGGAGGTTAACGATCTCGTACTAATGGGGGGTCCGGAGAAATTGACGGCTAGCGATAAGCGTGCCTTTTTAAACGCAGATGATCATTAACCAGAGGCGTAGCGTGGACAAATTTAGACGAGGGCGAAGGCGCATTGGCGAGGCCTTTTTCTACGCTAATATTATAAAGAGGCAAATTTTGTTTTTTTGTTTGTAAAAGGTAGTCTGTGAAAGTACTGGTCCGATTGCTAAAATTTTTTCATCGTTAGAAAGTTGCTTAATTCTTGAGTGACAAATGCTATATTTTATATACGTGGTTTATCTAGTCTTTCATAATTTCTAAAACGAGATAACGACTCACAATCCAGTTTTTGACCACATCGTTGCTTACCAACAGGAGAAATACTGATCAAATGCGAACCTATCAATAATAAAAAAAAAAACTCTCGTTATTAATGAGCTCTCTTGAGCGAGGCCCCTTTGAGTGCGAGGCTGTGGGCAAGGGGCCTCTACGCCTGCGCCTGGCTACGCTACTGTCATTAACCGAGTGGGAACGTGTAATGTAAAGGTTTAAATGAAAACTGTTGTTATCCTGCGTTACTTATCTTTTGGGAGTTTAATTAATTTTCAGGTGGGAACACGCGGAAAGATGGAAGGATAAAACAAATTTAAAAAGGGTACGAAAACTTCGCGATGCAACGAAAATAAATGGTGGGTAATTTTATACCTATATATTTGTATTTTTTTTTTTATGAAAGGTTGCACCCACTCTAGAAATTACTGTATTGTAGGTGCGTTCATAAACATAGTAGACTTGCATATACAAGACACCTAGACCAAATACAACTAATATCAAGACAGACCCCTAGAATAACTATCTGTAAGCTATTCAAATATTTGTTTCATATAGGAATCGAACCTTGCGCATGCAGCGCAGCAGCCAATCGCTCATCTACTCCACCAACCATTAAACCGTATATACCAGAATTGTTGAATTCTCAGTTTTAGTTTAGTTTTATGATTTTTTGAAACTCCTGTTTTTTTTTCTTTTACGGGATGTTATAGAATGAATTTCTTTGGTTGTTTTCATTATTCGCAAATTGATTCATATTGGATTTTTTTTTCTTTTTTATTTAAGTGGAAAAATTATCCAATGCACAAACTGTACGAAGTCCTGAAACGAAGGAAAGAAAACGAAAGAAACTGAAAGGAAACGAAGTTTGGTTCAGCTCAACTCAATACTTTATTGCAATCCAAATGTATACATAGATGGATTTGAAAATTTTCATAGATCAATATGGACCCTGTCGGGCACAGCAAAATTTAGGAGAGAGGAAGAGGGCTAATTAGCAATTCACGGTGTTCAATAGATAATTATTGTAGATCTAATTTGCTGCATTTAAATAGGTTTATTATTATGTATGAAAAGTTGAATACATCAAAGTCCTCTAGTCTATTAAAAAGGCAAGAGTGAATACAAGTTCATCTCTTATTCACCTGAAGTTGATGACAATCAGTCTCACCACAATATCGACTCCTTCGAAATTCAATTTTAAATGCACTTTCAGTTTTGCACACTTTTTCGATCTGTATTTAAAATTGTGCTACGACGAAAACAAATGGGTTATTCTGCCCAGAAATCATTTGCATGAAAATTTTTTTTGCGGTTTGGTATCTACACTAATATAATAAGGAGGTAAAGTTTGTTTTTTTTTTGTTTGTAGAAGGTAATCTCTGGAAGTACTGTACCCTTAGCCAAGTTGCTAATCTGCAATAGTTAACGCTTGTAGAAAGCTTCTAATGTACGGGAATGACGTCGTCTTACCGCTCAGTCACGTGGTCAGAACAAAAGAATTGGCAGCAAGGTCAACTCGAAGCGTTCGGCGCAAGCGAAACGTTTGTAACTTGGTTCGATTGCTAAAATTCTTTCACCGATAGAAAGCTGCTTTATTTCTGAGTGACATAGGCTTTTATATATCATAGGCTTTTATGTACGCGGGCGAAGCTGCGGGTAAAAGCTAGCTAACTATATTCACATTACATTTGGAGTTAAAGTTATATTTATAAGGAACACCAGTAAAAACGCTAGAAAGGACTTTAATGTTTCAAGTGGGGAATCATAAAATAACTTTTCTCGCTCTGGGTAGAGTGAGAGGGAGTGTCAGACTTTTATTGACTAAAAGCTACATGTGTTTCTTCACTTACCCTTTGAATTTCATGGCCACAGTATCTCCTTCAAAAATTCCGCAACCCCGAAAGATACAACACTTAACACCAACACGAAAACTTCCATCGTTACAGTCTTAGATTAATATTTACAATAGAAGAGCTTTGCTGAAGTTTCATTTATCGGTACAATAACGTTCACACCCGAAACTTACAAGTTTGTTACAAGGCTCTAACTTTGATATTAGAAGCCCCATAGTAAGAAGAGGGCGTTAATTGTTATAGATTCAATTATTTCGGTGTTCATTTCCTTCAATGGCGGCTTGTTAAAGGTTTGTTTACGGAAGTAGTTCAGGATTGTAGGTACGTCATAGTCATGGCAATAAGTCTTCTCTTTGAGGAGTGCCTGGAGACGCGTCACGGTCGCACCTTCCGCATAACGCAGGTCCTCAACGGACATGGTAATACTGAATTTTGAAAGGCCCCCCGGGAGCATTGATACGGTTGATCCGGCAATAACTAGCTACGCCTCTGACTCATCATCATCATCATTTCAGCCGAAAGACGTCCACTGTTGAACATAGGCCTCCCCCAAGTGTCGCCACAATGAGCCGTCCTGTGCGTCTCGCATCCATCGGATTCTCGCAACCCTTACCAGGGCATCAGTCCACCTTGTAGGAGGTCTTCCAACGCTAAGTCTTCGTGGTCGCCATTCCCCCGCCCCCCTCCCAATGGCCTACTAATACCTTTCGGCCCCAATGGCCATCTGTTTTGCGAGCAATGTGCCCTGCCCATTGCCACTTAAGTTTGGCGAATTCTTCGTGCTATATCGGTAATTGGTTCCCTGACTAGTTTTAGACTAAACCAGCATTCGACTAAGCAGCAGTATTCAACCTTTTTTCTTCTCGGGCCACATAGTGCTTCTTATATTAGCATGATGGGCCGCAATAACCTTTAGTGAAATAAAACTCTACGTTTAATATTTTCTACACGCATGGTTTTTTTTAACAAATGGAGTGTCTTCTATAAAATTGCTACATGCTGTGGGTAGTTCTATTTTTTCATTTTTATAGCAGGTCCATGATTGATCCTACATCGCCAAGAAGTGAACTAGTAAGCAGACTTCCATACAGTAAAACTGCTACTCAGACACGGAATAAATATAAAATGATGCCACCAATAGAGTGTTAAGGTGTAACAGACGCTAGGGTAACCTGTCAGGTTTGCTTGTACAGTTGAGTTTGACAGGTAAACCGAAGCGTGTATGTTGCAAACTGTGTAGTCTGTTTAAAAAGTCAAATGAATTAGGTAATTATTAAGGTACAATGACATGAAATGTGATGTAGTCAACACTGGTTCAATAATTAAGGTTGGTTAAGAGATCTTGATCATTGTTTACTAATAGAAGAAACTTATAAAAAGTATAGAATATAAGTATTTTTATATTACCTATACAAAATTCCTAAGTCGTTTGACTTTAGGTTTCCATACAAGCTTACCTTACAGGTTTCCCACCTGTCAGGTATACCCTAGGCTGCAGGGCTATTTAGAATTGTTTAGTGGGCCACATGCGGACCGCGGGCCGCAAGTTGAGTATAGCTGGTCTAAACCAATGATTTGAAAAGCTAAATACGTGTCCCAGACTAAACGTCGGTTCGACCTACATACTACACCAGCAAACCCCGATAAATAATTCAGTAGAGCCAGCATTTGTTTTGTAATTAATTTCAAAATATCAGATACTAATCGGCGGTGGTAATTAAAGGGTCCATTTATTGATTTAAATATCTGTTATTCAAATAAACTTTGTTATTTGGGTTTAATTATAACGTTCGTTACTTGATCGGTGGCTTGTGCCCGTGTTAATCAAAATCAAACAAATAATTAGAGGTTTTTGTTAGGGCTGACCTACACCTTTTTTTTAAATAGAAAAAGTATTTATTTTAAGGCTCTGATTTTATATCGTACTGGTTAATGAATGAGTTTAATGGTTTCAGGGCTGATTTGGTAATGAAGCTAATAACTAAGGATTTTTTTTTTGTATCATTTTATAATTATATATTTAGTATAATTATATTTACAATTAGGAATTTTATGTGACCCAATTCGCTTGGAATCTGGATACGGGTGTTTCACATGGAGCGAATGCCTGTATGGCCTCCACAACCCGTTATTAGGCAACTCGATACTCTTTGGATGTACTACTGTTTAATGTAAGGACTGTCAAAGATCTACGAATATACAACCAACAGGACCAATTACTTTGTATGCTTTCCGAGTTACGGGGTGTCAGTAATTTCATAGATAAACTTTCTTACGATAAACATTCCAAATGAGAATAGGACCGATTCCTATGTTTTGACGTCTCGTCGTATTGTAAAATCGAAGAAATTTTGGCAAAATTGAAGAATTGGATTCTGATTAATTTTTTTTCGTTCACAGTTCATAAATAAATTAAATTATTCGTTAATTAATTAATGTTTAAAAATTTCTTTCCTCGATTTGACAGAAATCGTGACGTTACAACATGGCGGTTGATCCTATTCTCATTTGCAACGCATTGTACCTTTCTCTAGAAAAGTACATCACCATTATCATGTTTCTAGCCTTTTCCCAACTCGCTTGGGTTCGGCTTTCAGTCTAATTCTTGAAGCTTGAAGACCCAGGTTTTATATGGCGCCAATACCTATCACACCTCCACAACCTAGTTACAAGGCAACTTGATTCTCCTTATATGTACTAATAGTTTGACTTTCTGGCGTCTGACTAAGTTACTGTATTGTACAGAACCTGCTACCTGTAACAACCAACTGTCAAAGATCTACGAATGAGAACTGAGATCAACTGCTTTACGTGCTTTCCGAGGTACAGGGAGACAGTAATCAACTTAGAAAATAAATGATAAATTGAGAAATTCACTTTTACATTTATATATGTTACGGTGGGATGTCTTTCATCATCAACATCATTTCAGCTGAACGAGTCCACTGCTGGTCATAAGCCTCCCCCTAGTGTCGCGGTCCTGTGCATCTCTCATCTTTCGCATTTCGCTTGCGTCAAACGCTTTGAGTTGGCCGCGTCGCCGAATCTTTTGTTCTGACTGAGCGTTGAGATGACGTCATTCCCGTACATTTGAAGCTTTCTACTAGCGTTAACTATTGTAGATTAGTAACTTGGTTAGCGTTACAGGTCATATTTAGACGTTACTAAACTTTATACGCTGATAAAGTTGCAGTACAAATGTTGAGATTTGAGGTTACGCAAACATGTGAAACACTTGTGAATATTTATTACAAACTTCTTGATTAAATTACACGGAAAAGTCATTAAGGAGATCAGAAACGTCGAAAAACGTCAGGGTAAAATGTATCGGGTATTGACGACGGTCAATCCACCTGACAGTTCCGTTCTTTTTATCCGTAGGTACGAGTATGTCACATACTGTACCTGGCAGACGTCCCAACTGTTGTTCAGCGACAATATCTGTCAATTGGAACTGCAGTATATCGTCGATCAAGGCGTATCAGGTATTTTTTATACGCGTCTCTGAATGTGGCACTGCGTTAAAAATTGATTGGCGCGTTCCATAATGGTACCAGTATGGAAGGTTTTTTTGGAATTTAAATAGGAAATATTTTATGTGTTTATGTTTACTGGATTATGTATCGACGCACAAATGAATCAAAATCGTGGAAGAACGATTTTATATAGTTTAAATTTAAAAAAGTATGTACAGATTTTTTAAATTAGGAAAAATCCTATGAAAAATTCCACCGCTGGGGCTTCCCAGAATTATGTACTAGATCCCTGGTATTTGTCTAAGCGTCGATGTGTAACTCGCTGGGTTTGAACCCGCGACCTACAACTCGTAAGTCGGGGCCGTTACCACTCGACCACCACTGCTCAGTAAGAAGTGATGAGAAGGAGATATTTAATTAAGAGTGTTTGTTTCAGTGTGTTACGCATTACTTTATGTAATTTATTTCATCACCACTGCTCTCAAAACGGCGAAGGAAAACATCGTGAGAATACCGGCATGTCCTACAACCAAAAATTCGAAGACATGTGACATCCACCAACCCGCACTGGGCCGTCGTGGTGGATTACGGCCCATTACTACTCCTAGAGAGAAGGCCTGACTCCCAGCAGTGAGAACATTATAAGGGCGACTATGGTGTGCTATGGTATGTATCTCTTACTCCTGTCGTGTCCATCTCTGTGACATATTGTCCTGAGCGATAAGGCCACCCGTTGTAAACTTAGTTATTGTAAATATATGCGGAACAGGGTGTAAATGTAAAGCTCCATAGACTTCCAAAGAAAAGGGAGGATTCTCCGACTAGACAGGTGTTGCATCTGGTCCGGGCAACTGTCTAATAATTGCTTTCGGACGGTTGTATACATTCTAATCGCGCGGAGAACTGCAGGTATAGCCTGCTGTGCAGGATTTTAAATTTTAGTTCTTATGTGGCGACACAGATGTCGCTATGTATGACGTCAAAAAATGCGAAGGCGAAGTTACTGACAAAAGCTAAGCTAGTTAAAACTAATACTTACACACATTACATTATTATCATTTCTCCTTTGACAAGTTCTCTTACTCAATTACAAAATAAGACATACGATTTCGACAGTACTGACAACTGACATAATATTATTTGCGCACTTTCGGAGAGTGTGACGACAACATAAATATGTATGTCGTGTTAGGGTTGTCTATGAGCAATAAAGAGTTTCAAACAAAAGATGGGTGCATTATGTGAAAGATGACAGATTGTCTAGGACTGGGAATGCATACTGGAACCTGTAACATTTTATGATAAAGATGTACCTACCTACAGAATATTTACTAGTTTCTGTAATAGTAGCGGTTTCGCTTACGTGAAAGTTGAATTTATCCCAGTTGAACATTTTTGGGATAAAAAGTGTCTTAAGTGCTATTCCAGGACATGGCGTACCCTTGTGCCAAATTTTATCCAAATCATCGCACTGATTCTGCAACATTCGCGGATGAAGGCGTATAGGCGTAATATCACAAAATAAAGCCACTTCACACGTTGTATAACTTTATATTCAGATTCATCGCGAACCTAGTCACCGCGCGGAAAATCTTAACATCGCGATCTAGAAATCGACGCTCATCTAACAGCGCCATCTTTTGGTCAAAAAATAAACAATAATGATGCCTATATTTTGTGTCAATCAACCCTAAGATATCGCTATTAGCAATCGTCCTTCATGTCGAGCATTATGAACAAATATAATGATGGAGGCATATTTAATGATCTGACGGTTTCTCGGTAAAAGATAATTGTAAATATTAACTCAAATCGTACATATGTAATGACGGTAAGCAATCAAAAACTATTTGTACATCACATATTTGAACTAAATTAACAAACAATCATATTGTTCAATTCAAAGAATATTTAAAATGCGTACTGCAAAGATAGCTAAAAAATTAACGAAAGATATGCAACCTTAAAACTATATAAATAAAGTAGAATTTAAAATAAAACTTTACATGTTTTGGTATGGCAATCAAAGTCTATTTTATTTGACATTTGATATTTCAGAATCAACAAAATAACATGCAACTTTGATGGTAATTGGGAATTTTGTTTGTATAAAATAGTGTCAAGAAATAGCTTTTGAATATAAAATAAGAATGTAAAATAGGGAACCAATTAAGCTATATTGACCTGTCAATAGCGACACGATATAAATATTTAATGTATGGGAACTTGAAAGCAATGACTTTGTATACATTTTAAACCAATCGAAAAACAGAATTCTGTCGAAATCAGAAATTGACTATTTACTATCTAGCCATTAAAACGTGGTGGACATTCTGACTCCCCAGCCGCTAGGACCCTGACTTCAACTTCTAGCCACCGTAGATGTGGGCGTGCAGACGACGATCAATAGGGAGCTCGCCGTCCGACCCTCCGAACTGAGCCTCGTCGATGGTGCGTAGTGTTTCACGCGCTCCTCAAAATGATATCAGCATAACCGTAAGGGCGCAGCAGAGTCGAAACCTACTGGGGCCATGGGATGAGTGCTGAAAGAGAAACCCATAGTCAATTAAAGGAACATAGGAGTAGTTATTAAAAGTCGCGCAGTTAAGAAATTACATGTCGTTCTATTGTCTATGATTGTACCTCACCTCACAAAGTCAAGTGTACCTACGTATTTTTAATGTCATTACTTGGCCACGCCACCATATGGTGTCCCAGTGAGACATGGTCCTAAATTACGTTATTCATCATTATCATTTCAGCCGAAAAACGTCCACTGTTGGACATAGACCTCCCCCAAGTGTCGCCACAATGAACGATGCTGTGCGTCTCGCATCCATCGGATTCCCGCAACCCTTACCAGGTCATCGGTCCACCTTATAGGAGGCCTTTCAACACTACGTCTTCCAGTACGTTGCCGCCATTCCAGAATTTTTGGGTCCCAACGGCCATCTGTTCTGCAAGCACGAAGAATCGCCAAACTTATTTATTTATTCATTTATGTACACACAAACACTTAAAAATGAAATGGACAAATACAGATAAAAGAGTACAAAGGTACTGCTTATTTCAAATGAAATTTCTTCCAGCAGACCTGCGACAGGAGAGTTGGTTGAGAGATGTAGACACAGTGTATACAAATGAGTCAGAAAATTGAGAATATACTATATTACATATCTAAATTAACTTATATAATACATAAATTAGGCGATTCCTCGTGCTATGTCGGCAACTTTGGTTCTTCTTTGTTCCAAATTACGTAGTTGCAACAAATTGGAACGTGTCAGATTTAGATTTGTAACTCAAATTACAACCCTAAGGGTATAAACAGCCTATCGATCATACATTCAAGAATAGCTTTATACTTCACACATCACAACGCTTCCTGCATTTTGAACTTCCCTATTACCGCGGCTTTCATAGATCCTCATTCCTCAATCTTCAATGATTAAGTGGTTAGTGGTCAATGGCCATTCTTCATCATCTCCACATTGACCTATAAGGCTACGTTTCTACCAGAGCTGTGCGAGGTAGCTAAGCGGTGCACGAGAGAATTACAGTTACAGGATTAATACAGAGAAAATTATAAGTTGATTAAATCCCAAGCGAACGCCGTGTTTGCTCTGTCATTGTCTTTCTATTGTGTCTCTAATTATGGTATTCACAAGTTTAAGGGTCGATTTCTTAATTAAGTATTTAGAGTTAAGAACTTGTCAAAACTTACTTTATTGCCAAAGTTTCAAAAGTTTTCAAGCTAAACTACAGTCTTCAATTTAATTCAAACTTGTATTTTTAATTCAAAATCTGGAGTTATCTCTCAGCGCAGCTCTGTTAGAGAAAGGCTCAATGGAGTTAAATTTTATGTAACTACCGACATACAAACCAGCTAAAGATGTGAGTGAGGCTTACAAGGAATGTGTCCTCTTTGTAGCTTCGTCAGAAATACAGTGCGCACACGTCTGCCACACACGCCAATTTGGACGCGTCGGTCTCCATACATTTTAAATGGAAACTAGACTTGCAGAGCTACACTTGATCCACGCCACGCGACGTCTTTCTACGAGCGTCGATCTAATGTCGTTCTAGCTTTGCTGTCCCTGCACACGGGCCTCAATAAAACGCCGCCTCTTGAAGCAAACAAGCAAGCTTTTCTTTTGGTGAAGCTTGGAGCCGATTCAAGCGTTTTTTTTGTGGCGGCACCGCCGTACACGAGCCACAAAAATAGGTCACCTCAAAATGAAGCTTGAAGCGGCGTTTTTTTAAAGCCCGTGTGTGGGGACAGTCAGTTAGTCGAAGGAGTCACACTATTTCCCAGCACCACTACGCCTCCTCGCTTCGCTCAGCTTCTCACATCTACACAGTGTGCATTGGCTCCTAAGCATGGTATAAATTGGCCACTCTTTACGACCCTACTAAATGGTATCAAACGATCTAATTGCTTTATTCTCCCCGACTCCTCGATTACTGCATACAATGGCCATAAAAATTATTTTTCCTATTTTGTAATAAACTTTCATGCTTGCAAATTGCTAGGTTTTATTAGTTTTTTTTACAGGTTGGATTGTAATAATAAACACTCGAGTCGAGTTAAGTTTTTAATCAATTTTGTTAGTGTAACTTTATTGAAAATAGTTATGATTGCATTTATTGAATCCGGTGTTGAAATTACTTCAGGAAGAAGATGATTGAAAAAAATTTGGTTATGGATGTGGGAATTTTGACTACGGAAAGAATTTGGGTGGGTTTTAATCAGTAAAAGTTGATGTAAGTGTAAATAATACTGCAGTAACAGTAATTCTAAATAATATAATATTCCATGTCTATCACACAACGCAATTTAGTCCCAAACTAAGCAGAGCTTAAAATATGAGACTACGTATTAGACAACTGATAAACATACTTTTATATTTCTAAATACATACATATACAACAATACAAAATAGAGTTACATAGGTATCTACTGTTTTGACACTTTTAATAATTTTTTTTTTTACTGAAAGGGTTAGTTTTTAATATTATCGATGGTAAGGACATACTTCAAAGGCTTGAAAACTCAATCGCTCCAAACTTAGCCAATTGTGAAGGACAAGAAGAAATTAATCAAAATCAAATAGATTGCGCTTGGCCGGACATCTGACAGCTTTATGCGTATTTAGAACCTACTTACATGGTTTTAAAAAGAGAATCATAACCGCCATCTTTATTATGGGCCAAACACGCGACTATAAACTTGAAACGTTTACAAGGTAATTTCTTAGGCGGTCATCACCGCCGACCCAAATCATTTCAAGTAAGCACCTCTCTAGTCATCTCGTGAACCACATTGCTCATCCTTTTATGACCTGTTCAAGAGTCAGCCATAAATATTTCTTTTTCCTCTATTTTGAACACGATTTTTGTCCCTCATCATAGTTTTTATGTTTCATAATATCGCTACTGACATTTATGGGACAGAAACGATTTATGGTCACCCGAAAAAATATGTTGCATCTGCCCACAAAAAAAGACATGAATTCGTAAAACAAGTTAATAAAGAAACGGTAAAGTGACATAGTTACCTATTAGTTAATTACGAAACAACTGTAGCTTCGCTGTAGCTAAAAGGTTAAAATAAAAATAAATGAAACGGGTCTGTTGTAATTAAAGAAAGAACTGAATAACGCGAGATGAATTGCAATTGACTTTGCTGTCACAAACTAGGCTACAATTGTTGGACACTAGAAGCATGGACGAGTGACAAAAATGGCGGCTATTAGGTATCCTGAAAAATCTAAGTTTGGCAAATCCCAGGTCATTACTAAGTGGTAATACAACCGGTTAGTATTTACATTGTTATGTGATTGTGGTAATATATCGAGATTCCTCCGTCGGAAAGTACGACCACTGCTGCTTTCTTGCTGCGGTCACTGTTTATTAAGTACATACTTTTTATCCCGAGAGTATGTGCCAATCATCATCATCATATCAACCGAAAGAAGTCCACTGTTGGACATAGGCCTCCCCCAAGCGTCGCCACAACGACCGGTCCTGTGTATCACGCATCCATCGGATTCCCGCGACCCTGATCAGGTCATCGGTCCAACCTTTTTGGAGGTTGTCCAACGTTGCGTCTTCCGGTACGTGGTCGCCACTCCAGAACCTTTCGTCCCTATCGACCATCTGTTCTGCGTGCAATGTGCCCTGCCCATTGCCACTTAAGTTTGACGATTCTTCGAGCTATGTCGGTAACCTTGGTTCTCCTGCGGATAATTTCATTTCTGATGTGATCACGCAAGAAAACTCCAAGCATAGCCCTTTCCATCGCCCTTTGGGTGACTTTGAGTCTTCTTATGAGGCCCATTGTAAGTGACCACGTTTCGGAGCCATAAGTCATCACTGAAATATGTACCAATGCATTAGATATACTATTGTCTTCGTTCATGAGATTAGATAATAGTGAGAACTTAAAGATAATGTGTTGAAGCCGCATTACTTTGCAGTACTTAAAAGAAAAAAAAAATAGCTCGAGTATCTACAGTCGCGAGCTCAGCTAGATAAGGATTTCGAGGCGAAGTGTCAAATTAAATACTCTTCTTCAGAGCTTAAAAGCTAGACTAAGAATTAGTGTTACATCTATATATATATATAAAAGAAAGTCGTGTTAGTTATTTATACCTAAACCAAATCGGTCAAGAACTAGGAGACGGACATAGGATACTTTTTATACGGAAATCTTTTTGAAAATCTTTAATCTGTTTTCACCTCCGCCATAGAGCGGTATTTCTCCCACCCATTGGATAATTTACTAATTGGTTAGATAGTTAGTCCATTTATATACCACTGCTGGGGGACGGTCTCCCTTTACCCTTTGCCATTGACCAATTGAAAAAAAAAACCATCAACACTAATATTACAAAGGTAAAATATAGGAGGAAAAGTTTTTTTTTGTTTTTAATTTTTTATATTATTTTGTTTGTTGGAGGTAATCTCTGAATGTGCTAGTCCGATAGCTGAAATTATTTCACAGATAGAATACTGCTGTATTCCTGAATGACAGGCTATATTTTATAAACGCGGGTGAAGCCGCGGGCAAAAGCTATTTATAAATCTTCATATTTAGTTCATTAACGTCACTATGAATAAAGCTATTTCAATGTTTAGTATCTTATAAATAAATAAGTACCTATGTATCAAAATAAATATATTTTGCGTATATAAATTAAGCTGGCCATAAGTTATGGGATAAATAAATTGAGTTCACAAATAGGAGCAATATTATATTGCTCGTAGTGAATTTATGGGTTTGGCAGTAAACCATATCAGCTGTCTGGTGGAATATTATATTATGTAAAGCCTTATACATACCTATAATATTTTTCGGTCTGTGTCGATATCGTGAATCTGCAAAATGCAGACTAGCAGCTTGAGTTCGCGGGAAAGGTTTATCTACCTAATATATGAATATCTCATGTCACAGTGTTTGTGGTCGCACTCCTCAGAAACAGATCGACTGCTTTAAATGGATTTTGGTTGTATATTCGGTAAGTATGAAAATAGGTCGAAAAGTATTATTTACCCGCCTCTCCCAACTCCCATTTTTTCATTTTTGTGATGATTTATAATACATACGTTCAATATCTTTAATCACTTATATGGCCAAACAATGTTTGCCGAGTCAGCTAATAAGAAAGAATAATATAATCACTAACTAAGCCAGCGTTTTCGCCCGCGTTAAAGTAGAAAATTATCCAAAGGGACAAAATTATCCTTTTTTTCATGGATAATCATGAAATGACAATGTAATCCTGCTCAGGATGGACTGAGAGGGAGCATCAGACTTTTACTGAAAAAAATCCACAATGCAATTGCGAATGTGCATTATAGAAAACTAAGTGACTGTATCTATACATCTATACATATAATTAAAATTGGAGTTTCTGTTTGTAATATTTAAATAACTGCTTTTTACTACAATCATATGAATATATATAGGTACGATACATACACAGAAATAACATATTTTACAATTTTTGTCTGTCTGTCCGGGCTAATCTCTGAAATGGCTGGACCGATTTTGACGGGACTTTTTTTGGTAGTTAGCTGATGTAATAAGGAGTAAAATAGACTACTTTTATTTTAGAAAAAATAAATTCAAAATCCTGTAGTCCACGCGAACGAAGTCGCGGGCACAGCTAGTTCTGTAATAAAAACGAAAGATTTTTTTTAAACTTGACACTGGTTAAATTAAAAAACCGTACAAAAATTAAATAGCAGAAAAAAAAACAAAAGGACTATGAAAAAGTTGTCTAGACATTTGGCAGAATAGTCGACAACGGCTCTACTTACCATATTAAAAAAAAAAAAATATAAAGGAAGATGTCATCACAGAACAGATGAAAGAGGTTAGAATGGCCTTGTGGGAGGGGCAGGCGTGTCACAAAGTAGGGCAATGCTCATAGTTCGACTACCAATGCGTGGTCTGTTAGTTGAGTAATGTGCGTTAGTATTGGTTTATTGCCTGTAGTGGAGTTAGTGTCCCCGCACACGGGCTACAAAAAAAGCCGTTTCTAGCTTTTTTTTGTGGCGGCTTTTTTTTGTGTGTGTGTAAAAAAAGCTAGAAGCCGCTTCTAGCTTCTCCAGTCACAAGCTGCCGCGCGCTTCAGCTTTTTTTGCGGCCGCTCCACTTAAAGCGTGTGCGATAAGCGGCTACACTCGTTGTAGTACAAATCGGAAAGTATTTCCTTTCTAACCTCTTTCAACCTTTTTTGTGGTTGTCATATCACTCTTCGCTAAGGGATCAGTAACTTTTGTGACAGTTTAGACCTTTACCATTTTTGTCCCTTCTATGTCTTATAACGTATGCTAATGTGAGCAAACTATCTCACCAGTTACTGAGTATATTTTTAAAAGTTGTAACAGTTTGTACAAAGTTTTTGTAGGACTTTTATTTACTTGAAGAAGTAACTTTTTGGAGCACGTAGTTACATTTACAATGTGAAAATATTAGCTTCTGCCCGCGGCTTTGTCTGCGTGTTGGTGGATAATGTATGCTTATGTCACTCAGTGATAAAATAGCGTACTGCTTTTTTTATGGTGGGAAAAAATCATGCATCGACATCCCCCCGCTCTTGGGCGGAGCGGGAGATAGTGTCAGACTCTTACTGACTAAAAGACCTACCCCGTTCCTTCTAGCCTTCATACCGGGAATCGAGCGCCCTTTTGGATAACCCTGGCCCCAGTAGGCTTCGACCCGGCTGGGTCCCTGCTGTTGCTGACAACTAATTGAGGCGCGCGGGAACAGTGCGCGAAGTCGACGACAAGGCTTGGTCCGGACAGTTACCGGACGGCCAGACAGCGAGCTACCCATTGCTCACTCCGCAAGCCCGCGCCTACGGTGGCCGGAAATCGGGACCAGAATCCCGGCGGCGGCGGCGGTGGCGATAACGCCGTTGCCTGATGCGTTCGGCCTCCTCTGCGAGCATTACTGCTTCGCCGAAGTCGGCGACGGCCTGCCACTCCTCCTCGCTCCGGACCATGGTCTCAACCAAGGCCCGGCGCGAGAGGTCTCCGCCGCCGATCGCCCCCACGAGGGCACGGCGATGCTCCGCCCAAGCAGGGCACACCTCGACTGTGTGCTCCACCGTGTCCTCCGGGCGTTCCGCACAGTGGCGACACCCGGGCGTCACTTCCGCATAGCGTACTGCTGGTGAAAGAATTTTTAAAATTAGTTTACTCGTTTTTGAGTCTCCTTCTTCTTGCGTCATCATCATCATCAATCATCATATCAGCCGAAAGACGTCCACTGTTGGACATAGGCCTCCCCCAAGCGTCGCCACAACGAGCGGTCCTGTGCATCACGCATCCATCGGATTCCCGCGACCCTGACCAGGTCATCGGTCCACCTTGTTGGAGGCCGTCCAACATTGCGTCTTTCGGTACGTGGTCGCCACTCCAGAACCTTTCGTCCCCATCGACCATCTGTTCTTGCGTCGTTTATCCTCAATGCTGAGGGTCGTGACCTCGACGAATAATTTTCGCCATGTTGTCCTATCATCGGCAATGTTTTTGAGTTTATTCATTACAAATAAAAGATGTCTATATTACAAATTTTATTTTTTATAATACTATTTTCTTATTAGCAATGTGAGGTGCTAGTGTCTGAGTCAAGCATAACATGGCATTATTACAAATCACTATTAGAGTTTTTTTTTAATGTGATATTACAGTATATGTAATAAATTTTAAAAAAATCAACAAAAAAAAAACAACAATGATTTCTAACAAAATAGTTTGGGATTCTTGACACAAGCGTGATATTACAAGTATGATGATTTATTAATACAACTAGTAAATATGTATTTTGATCGGTTAGTGATTTTATTTTATAATTACTAAACTAATTGTATGTATATTCCTCGATTTAAATAAATCTTATTTAAATTAAATTATTTGCAGTTTTATTTTTCATTCAACCTCATCGTCATCATCGTCCTACCGCTGTCCCGGTTTAGTTGGTATGGGCGCAACATATATTATATATATTTTTCTATTCTGTCCTGCCCCCCTTGCCAAGTTACAACCGTTTCGCTTGCGTCGAACGCTTCGAGTTGACCTTGCCGCCACTTATTTTGTTCTGACCACGTGACTGAGCGTGAAGACGACATCATTCCCGTACATTTGAAGCTTTCTACAAGCGTTAACTATTACAGATTAGCAACTTGGCTAGGGGTATTGATCACGAAAGAATATAAAGCTAGAACTACATTAGACCGACGCACATGTGTAACACGCCTGATTTGTACGTACAGTTGCCATAACGGATCTTGAGCGGTTGCGCAGAAGTCAAATATTTGGTATCTTTAGTGGTGCAAAGTGAGACGCGGGGGCGAGGAGTGTCAGTGATTGGCTCGCCGCGCCATCGCGTCATAGACGTCACTCCTCATTCGTTCCTTGCGTTGCTGCATGTATCTAACAACGAAGACGATTGATTCGCCAATGTACGGAATGCGCAAAGCGATCCCCACTCTGACGCCGAGCGTTCAAGATCCGTTGTGCCTACTGTAAAACGACGTCACGTGGCGTGGATCAATTGTAGCTCTACAAGTCTAGTGTCCATAAAAAAAATATGGAGACCGACGCACCCAGATCGGTGTGTGTGTCACACGTGTGCGCAGTGTAGTTCTACCTTAGATAACATCAGATATTTTTTTAGCGTCGAGTGATGTATTAGGATCGATATTATTAAAATTGATTGTTTCCGTCTGATAGAAATAAACCAGTAATAAATTAGCGGATGTTAAAACCAAGGTATTATTAAGTAGTCTACTTACCGAACATAATTATACCAACGTACATAATTATTTCTGCAAAACCATTCATTAGCAAAATAGGGGCCTTACCACGACGTGTAAAATGTCAGGATAATATGTTAAAAGAGGAATGGAGCTATATACAAGGTGTAAGGGACAGCCCTCCACAAACTTTAAGGGCTTGCTCAGTAGATGAAACTGAACCACCTTTAATAAGATTTTTTTTCAGGAAAAAAAAAATCAGTCTCACCACACAAAATGATAAACTTGATTGGACAATTTGTATGGCGAGGCCAATTTATTTTTTTCGTTTTTGGAAGGTGGTTTAATTTCGTCTATTGAGCAAGCCCTTAAAGTTTGTGGAGGGTTGTCCCTTACACCTTGTATATACCTACAACATATTTTTTGGTTTATGCGAAACTTAATTATAGATTTTTCAGAATCAGTTACTGAATGGATTCCAGTTTTAACTCCATGTTATATTTTTTCCCAAAAATATTAAAAAAAGTCACAATTTGGACACCACCGACACAAAGTATAACACAGATCACGGCAAGTCTTAGCGGGCATTAGAAAAATAAACAGCTGGGTGCAAATGCAAAACAACCCCTCAGTCGCCTGGATGCCCCGGTGACTATGTATTTTTGCTGACATAACAAGCTTATAACTTTGTGATTTTTCATGATACAGTTATGAAATTTTGTACATAGATTCTGTACATAAAAATACTAGAGACGAGTTTTGGGTTTTGCATATACCTACTAAAACTAATGTTATACAGCTCCATCTCCATAACAAGGGCCAAGTCTGCAATTTTTATAAATTCGTCATTCCAACACGATCCCATTGTCATTTTGCTAAAATTTTGTAATCTACTAATTCATACTGATCGATCATTGATCGGTCAGTGGTCTTGTAGTAGAATGACAATACCAAGCTTATTAGAAGCAATAACTGCGCAATGACGTCGAAGTGGTAGGTCACTGATCAAAGGAACTGTCAAAATGTTTGCAGATTACCGCATACGTCAGATATTCATTTGTCATTATGTACGAGATTGCCATTCTATGCCATTTTTTCAATGGAGTGTCAGTGGTTGACCATCGGAGAGTCATAATGACGCCATTAGATTACCAAAACTTGACAAAATTAACAGTCATGAAATCAATGTAGATAAAATAAATCATAAAATCAATTTAGCTTCACTTTTCTTGGACTGACCGACATTTGACTATTCAAAAGTGCCTGTAAATGGTCTATTTGAAATAAATGCTTTGATTTGATTTGATTTGAATGATAGACCATTCTGACACTATTGTAATAGCAGACTTGAGGCCCAGTTCAGTTTAATTCAGTGGCAGGGCCACAGGTAGGATGCAAGATCCAGTCGTTTTAATTCCGCAAAGCGGCTTTAAAATAACTCATTAAAAACTCGTTGAATTTCGCGTAAAATAATATTATAAGGATATAATTAAACACTTATAAGTGTAATAAAATGAAACAGCTTTTTCATTCGTTATACAAGTACTTACCAAATTAAATATCGAGATATTTTATTGAATAATACAAAAGTTTAATCAATTTAATATTTCTTCTCGACCTTTACCGTTGACCGAATCCTAATTGATAATAAATACATTCATTTCTGACATCGGCCTATTCCCGGGGGTCTAAAAGTAGAATGTCAGATGTTTACTGTCAGCCTCCGATAGTCCGTCGATGACAGTGGTTGCTATTAATTGGCCCCATGGGGTCGCCCGGACGACCAGACGCAATCCCAAACTTTGAGGACTATTATAGATATTTTTTTTGTTGAAAAAAAAAGAACTGATATAAAAACGATACGGTTTTCTAGTTCAGCGGTTTGTTGTTTGCGGAGGTAAAAATGTATTTATATATTTTATAATCTTTTTCAAACTTGGCTAACTAATTCACTAAACTAAAAAAAAATCTAGGGAATTATTGTTTGTTCTTGAAGTGGGTACCAGTTGGTTTTATTGCGAAAATTCTTTTTATCATTATCGTCATTTCAGCCGAAAGATGTCCACTGCTGGACATGGTTAAAAAAACCTTACAATCGTTAAGTTATAGGTCAATTTTCTCAGAAGATTTTTTTACCGTTTTCTATGGAATAGGGTACCTATATAAGGAGATATGCCGCGATAAAAAGCTAACTAGTTATTATATTCCTTTCTTCTTCTTCTTCGTTCGTCCCTGCTCTCTTTATCGGTAGGGTCTCCTCACAATTCTGCGCCAGGGCAGTCTGTCCTTGTTAGTCGATTTTGACAATTGGGCTTTCTTGACGTCTCTTTCGATTTTAGACCACCAGATTTATGGCGGGCGACCTCTCCCTCTCTTATGTTCGGGTAAATTAAGGGTTGTTTTTACTACATGATCTTCGCTACACCTCATTACATGTCCATACCATCTTAGGCGGCGCTCTGTCATTTACATATAGTAAAAAAAAAACAAAAACAAACATCTTCTGTTTTAGTGACGGCCCCGGATGATCTGATTGCGATATCAGACCTAAACACACAGAGTATATTGGACAGGCGTGGTTTATGGTGATCGATGCTCGTTCACGCTCCGTGGAAGGCGAGACTATCCAGACACTCGCCTGTTTCGCTAGTAAAACTGCAAAAAATACTGTAATCTTAAAAAAGACTCTACTAATATTGTTTATTCTATTAATATTGTAAAATCCATTTTTTTTTTATTATTAACCATGTAATTTCTGCTGGTTCATCTCCACAGGAAACGATTAATTGGAACCGCGCACTAGCTTTTGACGTGACGTGCTTAAGTGAAATAAAAAGCAAATTATTTTTTACAGGACCGGTCCCAAGGAATTTTAGTTATTAGAAAAACACTGCTATTCAATTTTTTTTTTCAAAGTATGATCTATATATATATATATATAGAGTGTGGTATCGTTTCGCAGAATTAAATAGATTTTTTACTGCACTAAAAAACAGACACATTCTTTAAATTCAAACCGATTCTAAATTCATATTCAATGAGTGTTAAAATCCAGCCACTATTATTTTTTTCTGCGAGAATGCATCATAGAAGAAACCAAACAGCAGGCGACCAGTGCTATACTTACTGTCTGGTAAAGAAAAACACTGCTATAAAAAAAATAAGATGACGCTTCGCGCTAAAAATACGATATATATATTTTTTTAAACCTATTCTAAATTCGAATGAGTGTTCAAATCCAGCTACTAACATTTTCCAACCAGCCTGAATCATAATGATTTCAAACTACTGTATATGCATGTATCAGACTAATGCCTTGATCACACGTACCGAGCAAATGGGCGAGACAGTGCTCTCGGCCGAATATTCGGTACGTATAAACAAAGTACCGAGTGCTCGGCCGAGCGCTTATCTCTACAACTCGCTAACATCACTGTCTCGGCCGAGCAACGTTTTAATGTCTCGCGCTTTTACTCGGTACGTGTGATCAAGGCATAAGTAGCTAACCCACCAATGAGACACCCAATACACACTTAACCTTTTAATAAAAAAAAAGAGATCAACATCAAACATGTACTCAAGTATATTATGAATACACACCTGCTTCACCCCTTTTGATGAGCATAAAAAGAGCATTTCGTAATGTAGATCTCTCAGCAGCCATTACGATAGACTGTTTACCTGTATTCCTTGTTTACGAGATACGAGTCGAACATAAACGTACTCGTAGAATGTGGCACACATTTTGATCTAAAATCGGAGGGGCTTTTGAAATATTTGGATAGCTATTTGTGGAGTTTCGATATCAGTTCCGAGTACTGTTATTTTTTCATTTCAGAGTATCGTGGAAACAGCCGAAAGACGGCGAATTTTAAGTAAGTGTGGTACAATTATTTTAGTGGGATGTTCTTCGTTATTTACCGACAACGCACAGAACTGTTCATTGTGGCGACACTTGGGAGAGGCCTATGTGCAACAGTGGACGTCTTTCGGCTGAAATAATGATGGTGATGACTGACAAATTGCTTGTTTCTCTTGAAAAAGAAAATTAAAATGAAATTAAAATTGAATATTCATTTATTTCAGGTTTTATAACCCAGTAGGTTTTGCCCACAGCTTCGCCCGCGTACATAAAATATAGCCTATGTCACTCAGGAATAAAGCAACTTTATATCGGTGAAAAAATAAAATCTAATCATACAAACAAAATGACAAACTTTACCTCTTTATAACATTAGTGTAGAGTAGAAACAAGAACATTTAAAAGATTAAATAAATACAAAATTCAATAATTAAATTATTAAATTTTCCTGGTTTTCGTAAATTTTACTGGTTTAATAATCATTTTCATAATCATAAAATCAGGTAATCGAAACCTAGCTAATCCAATACAAACATAACCCTCTTTACAGAACAGCCGAGTAAAAAGGTTCGCAACGAGATTTCTGTTCAGAGAATGTTAACGAAAGTGCGAAAGTTTAAAACCATGTAAATCGGGATTTTATGTTTTAATTTTTAAACAGGGCCAGTAAAAGGTAGGCGGGAAAACCATGAAAGTTTACCGCGTCAGTCCGTTGTTCCCCCTTAGGTTCGTAATGAAAATGGTTGGTATGATTAAAAACCGTAGAGACCGACCGGCTTGAGAGAAATGTTTCGCCTCATTATATATAAAATTGAATTTTGTTAACTGAAATTTGTGTAATGATATGAGGTTAAAAATTGTTCGTTTTTAGAGTTTCGTACCTCAAAAGGAAAAAACGGTACCCATATAGGATCACTTTGTTGTCCGTCCGTCCGTCTGTCTGTCAATACCATTTATCTCGGAAACGCGAGGAGATATGGAGTTGAAATTAAAACCATATAATCAAGTCTGCGGTCTCTTGAAGCTGTGAAAAAAAAAACTTGTAAGTTAATGAGAAAAAAAGATATTGCCGTTTATGTCGCAAAAAACGTCTATTTGTTGGACACTCAAGGGAATCAAAAGTCATAGGGTACTTCCCGTTGACCTACAATCCTTAAATTTGGCATGAAACAAGGTCTTATAGCACAAATAAAGGGTAACATCTGAAAACTGTAAATTAATGGTTACCTACGTCACAAAAAAAATGTGATCGGAAAAATCTTCGTAACTCAATTCGGAAATTGAACTGTTTTCATATGTAAGTTTGTACGGAACCCTCAGTGCGCGAGTCCGACTCGCACTTCCCCAATTTTTTTCTTATCATCTGAATTAATTGAACGTTCCAAATATTACGAAGTCTATGCGAAGCAAGCGGTAGTACAATAGCGGAGGGTAGCTGAACATGAACTTGACCTATTTACGGGCTACCCTCACTAGTCGTTCGGTCGCCTTGCGCTTGCGTCGCGTCATACGTATTCTTGTAGCGAAATTCGGCAGTGTGGACGTAATTATCTTTACATGATGGTGTATCAATATTCTAATGTCAAGTACACGGAAATGGTGCGAATACTTGCTAAGTGTTATGAGATTGTTTCGGAAGCCTGTTTACTATTATTACGAGAACAACGTGCGAGAGACGTAAGTAGATACAACAAAATACAGACTTGAAATATGTTACAGAGAACAACAAAATCTTAAAAGTTTGTTTTTGGTAAACGTGTTATGTTTTGTAAAATGTCATAGAACAAAAGTTGTTGTTTTGTTTTGTGTAGTAATACAGTTCCGCGAGGTTGTTAGTGTTTTATAAATAATCCTGTATACATTGAGGTTAATTTAGCATAGGTAATATTAGTATCTTACATAGATTCTGCCTAAGGGGTACCTACTAGCGCGAGTGGTTTGCGTGTGGACAGTGAGCAATGGGTAGCTCGCTGTCCGGCCGTCCGGTAACTGTCCGGACCAAGCCCAAGTCGTCGACGGCGCTCACTGTTCCCGTGCGCCTCAAGGAGTTGTCAGCAACAGCCGGGTCGAAGCCTACTGGGGCCAAAAGGGAACTAGAGCCCCGGTATGAAGGCTAGAAGGTACGGGTGTTTTAGTCAGTAAGAGTCTGACACTATCTCCCGCTCAACCCAAGAGCGAGGGATGTCATTGGATGATTTTTTCGCACCATAAAAAAAAAAAAACCGGCCAAGTGCGAGTCGGACTCGCCCATGAAGGGTTCCGTAGCAGCAAGTAACATAATATAAAAGTTCTTGTAATGTGTTGTAACTTTGATCGATGTTTTAATAACAGTGTATATTTTTCGGTTTATGACGCATTAAAAAAAAACTACTTACTGGATTTCGTTCAAACCAATTTTCGTTAGTAGTTTTTATAGTAATGTACATCATATATTTTTTTTAGTTTTATAATTCTCTTATCTTAGAAGTTAGAGGGGGGGGGGGACACATTTTACCACTTTGGAAGTGTCTCTCGCGCAAACTATTTAGTTTAGAAAAAAATGATAATAGAAACCTCAGTATCATTTTTGAAGACCTATCCATAGATCCCCCACACGCATGGGTTTGATGAAAAAAAAAATTTTGAGTTTCAGTTCTATGTATGGGGACCCCCAAAATTTATTGCTTTTTTCTATTTTTGTATGAAAATCTTAATGCGGTTCACAGAATACATCTACTTACAAAGTTTCAACAGTATAGCTCTTATAGTTTCGGAATAAAGTGGCTGTGACATACGGACGGACAGACAGACAGACAGACAGACAGACAGACAGACAGACAGACAGACAGACATGACGAATCTATAAGGGTTCCGTTTTTTGCCATTTAGCTACGGAACCCTAAAAAACGGCACGGGGCGAGGCGGACGCGCAGCTAATGGGACGCGAACACGCCGCGGCTGGACAGCAAAAACGCGGACGCGTGGCGAATTCGCAACGTTTTCAACGTGTTTGTGGCAAGTTAACTATGCACAATACGCTGGGTAATGGATTTCGACGAGGAGACACTGCTGCACTGGCTTTGTTTCTTTGAAAACGCTAGAACCCGCACCTCGATGCCGGATCCCGTTGCGCGTCCGCAACTAATTCGCTAGACGTGTTTTTTGCGTGCCTGTAACGTATTCGTTGCGTACCCGCTCCGTTTTGAGGACACTCGCTATCTACTCGTATGATTAGGCCCTAACCTGACAACCCAGTTATAAATTGAGCCAGTTATGCAGTTGGTTTTAAAAACAGCAAGAAAAGGAAAATGCAAAACCATATCGGAAACGCTTGGAAAAACTCATGCTACGTGAAGTGGCTAATGAAGGGCCTGCTCTGCCGATTTCATTGAAGAGAAAGCTCATCGATATGTGTACTCAGATCTGGTCGTTCAACGAATCGTAAAAGTCTTGGCTTGAGGTTTGCTAAGAACGCCGAAGACTGGCAGCGTGAGGTCGGCCCAGAAAGAGCAGACTGGTGGCATTGGAAAAGAGTTCGTGGTAGGGCTTAAACTTTCAATCGTGGAAATTACAGACACAATAGACAGACAATAGGTGCTCGAACGCCGGCGTTCGCTTGGGGTTTAATGAATTAACCTCTTGGTGACACAAAGATGAGACCTGGGCGTTTCTTTCGCCTGAATCCGATATAGAAACCTCCCGAACTTACTATGTCCATGTGGACCTACGTCATACGAAAGATTAGCATGCTGTGACGCCCCCTTCAGCCACTTCTCAAAGAGTGTACTTACCGCACTGATTATGGACTGTCCATCTTGGTAGGACTTGAAAGAAGCCTATAGTAAAGGCCGCCCTGAAGCAGTGGGACAGTATAAGTGAATATAATATAAACAAAAAGTTAAACATCGACCACCATAAAAACAACCAAACCAAGATCATAAACAAAATTTATTCAGAATATTAATTAAAAAATAACTAATTTCCCCGTTTAATTAATGGCCACTTATTAATATTCCACAATCAAATTGTATTTTATTTTCCAAACTTTAACAACTGACCAGCTGACCATGAATGCATTCGGTCGGACCGCCATAAATTCAGTTGGACAAAATACCAAAAATATTTAAGTATATTATTTTATGCATGAGACCGTTGGCGTTATCCACACACGTGAGCAAAAATGATTTGTCGTCCCATAAAATGCCTTAACTTTACTATTAGGGGTGGCGATCTGAGATCGATTGATCGAAGAATCGATTTTATAGGTCAAGAATTACGAATTTTCAATTTGATGTTAAACAATGGATCGATTCTGTAAATCAATTTTAGGAACTTGAAATCGAGATTTAATTTTAATCCTGCGGAATGGAACCATATAATTCAAAGCATCTATTTTCCTAAGTTAAACTTGTACACCCAATTAATCATTAGTCATGAAACACATGTGCACCGTAGGATCATTCGTACCATAGATATCGATATTCGTGATTCGTACTGTGCTTTTTCAGGCTGGGTACGTGCATAGTAGGTAACCAACGGATTATTACTGCACAGATTCTCTAGACTTCGATTCGATTCGATATTCTTTCAGCAAGAATTGCCATCCCTATTTCCTATGGCCAGATGGGAAGTGGCGGCTACTGCAGGAACAATTCTTCCTACAAAGTTTTTATTGCCATTCTTTGAAATACAAGCGTTCGTACTAACTTTGTGATTTTCAAAACCGTACAGAGTTATTTTCATACAATAATACGCAGTTTATGTCGGACAAATGGACGATTTGATTTACTGCAAACGCCTGTGCTTGCACTCAATAAATAACTGCTCATTTTGTTCCGAACGTGGTTGTATTGACGGGCAAATTGTATTCAAGTATTTTAACACGTACTGGCAAAGATATTAGTATTGCGGCCCCTTATTTAAGTATGGAGGGAGGTAATGATTATAGCTAAGGTACTTACTGCCATTATCGTACAATTTTACGATTTCGGGCAAGAAGGTTTTTCCTTATTAACGGTTGAGATGTTATTATATGCGTAAATAGGCCCACACAATTATGTCTGTTAGAAATAAAAAGTTATAATATAGTTATCTCTCATTTGGGTAGCTGCTATAAAAATATCGTTTAAGTTAATACACAGCTCTTGAGCTCGTGAATCAAATTGATGGCGTTTACTGGAATATTATGAACTAATGTTTGCCAAATTGTGTATTGTTTGTAACTTTATACAATAGAGAAAAGTGCTGCACTTTTAAATTGGTAATATTAAAACTAAATAAGTTTTTGTTTTCGAACATTAATTAAGTTTCTATTATTTTAAACAAGTTTTAATCATTTAAAGGTTCATCACCTTTTAACGGTTCTTCGCAATTGTTTATTCGCTGCTTACTTCTGTCAGCGTCTTCGCCCGCGTGAAACTATGCCAAGTGAACATACTCCCTTGATAAAATGTATCCTACGTACCAGGACATTGGTTTTTTTTTCTGATGGGGAAAACCATCCAATGAAAACCCCTGCTCTTGGGCGGAGCAGGAGATAAGGTCAGACTCTTAATGACTAAGAACCCACCCGTTCCTTTTAGCCTTCAAACCGGGACTCGTGCTCCCTTTCGGATAACCCTGGCGCCAGTAGGCTTCGACCCGACTGGGCCTCTGCTGTTGCTGACAGCTTCTTGAGGACTCGATGGATCGTTTGGTGGTGCAAAGTAAAAGTGCAAAGTCGAAAGCAAAAGATCTTGTGGACGCTCTCCAACAAGATAGACGGATTTCGTCAAAACCGTGAGTCACTACAGCGTAAACGAAGGCTCCCAAGCCGCCCAACACAGAGCTGCATGGCGTCGTGTCGCGAAAGAGGCGGCGGTGCGGGACTCGACCGAGACATGACCACGACCACTTTGTCAAGAGTGTATGACTAAGAAGAAGAAGGGAAGTACATTGTTATTTATCATGGATGGTACATTGCATAGAGTATATAGTTAGTACAGATAAAATCTATATACATAAAAGGAGAAACTGACAGACCGACATATCACAACCGAAACTACAGGGTCTAGGAGCGTGAAATTTTGCACAAGGCTTCCTTTTATGACGTACGGCAAGCATTAAGGCGTATAGTTCCTTGAACCATCTGGCCGAAATTATGTGAACCTCTCGCACTCGCCTAGGCGGCAGTACGCAAATCTGTGCATTTATTTGCGGCCAGCAGTGCCCGGAAAGCGCTTTCAACCCATTTTCTCTGCGAGATATTGATTGATTTACATACGCAATGTTCACTTTGAAGAATATTTAACCACCAATTTTTATGTGTAAAAATGTTTCTAAAGGTCCAAGCCGTTTCGAAGGAGTAGGGAAAAGTTGCGAAAAGTTGCGAAATTGCTAAATATTTTTTTTTGACAAAAGTATTAATTGCACGAAAAAATCAAATGTTGATATTATTGTTCATGAATCTATAATAAACATATATTTTTTTTAAACCAATTGACCTAGCCGTTACGGAGGAGTAGGCCTCAGAAAATCACTATTTTATGGGACTTTTCGGGCGCTTGGCCCTTAAGACGATTTTCCAAATTTTTTGACGATTTTTTTCCTCAAGAGTATGAAACTGGGCCTAAAATTTGCATGAACAGGAACCTACTCAAAACAAAACATGAGTCCTTGGCAGTCTAACAAGATGTCAAATAATTTGCTCTATCTGAAAAATAATATCGGATATTATTCTTCGTAATATTTATCGGTATATCTGAATTTGATATTATTACTCTGTTCTATTGGATTTTCAACTCTTGGTGCTTAACATAGCATTGCAAATCACACGCTATGCTTTTGCTCATGTATTCATTAATTCGTCATCTAGTGTTAGTGAAAACGGGCACCGGTCTACGTCGAGGTGCGCGTGCGCAGGTCAAGTGCGTCGCCCATGTTTGCCGTCACAGCTGACTGGTCGTAGAGAATTTGACGCCCCACACACGGGAAATAGCGGCTGTTCACACGGTGTGTTGGTTTTTAAATGGTGCTAATGACTTGTCTAGAGGTACCTAATTAATTTTAAATTGACAATGTCTTTGCTTTAATTCTGAATGGTGATTTTGGAAAATTCTTTAAGAACTGACTAAGGTACAGTCAGGAGTCATAAGTGCAGATGCACTCTACAAATGCTATAGCATCTAACTTATTTTTATAGTAGAAGATTAGGGGTTTACGAAATAAGGTGTAAAGTTCCGCAAACCTTTGTTGAAAAAGGAGGATTCTCCTGACCAGACGCATGATACGTCTGGTCGGAGAATCTTTAAGTGGAAGATTTGGGTACAATTTTATACTTACATTATGATAGATCTTCTTCTTCGTAGTCGTGCACTCTTGACAGTGTGGTCGTGGTCATGTCTCCGTGGAGTCTTGCGCAACCGCTTCTCATTATGCGACGCCATGCAGCTTGGCGGCTTGGGAGTTGTCATTGATGCTAGAGTGCGTCACAGATTTGATAAGGTTCGTTTCTCTTCCTCGAGTCGTATTCCGTGAAGTCCTCACTGGATTAGCTTCTTATTGATGGTATCTCGCCATATGTGACGGTTCTTAGGTGCGAGGTCCGTTCACCGTGTTGAAAAGCGCCTATAAGATCTTTTGTTGCGTTTTTGCATGGGAGATTTATGAAGAATAAGCATTTGAAATGTCTTCTCAAAACAATTAAAAATATTCTTGTTTCCCCACGCTAGGAAAAAAAACCGCCGTCCTATAATTGTCCGGCGCGAGCCCGAGTTGTTGACGGCAGTTCTATGCACGCTTCGTGCTTGCAGTAAACCGTAGGGGCCCAACAGGGCCGATGCCCGCGAGGGCTACAGGATATTTCTGAAAAGGAAACCCCGGTGGTCTTACAACACAAATGATAACTGAAGAACACAAGTGTGGTTTTAGTCAGTAAAAGACTAAAATGCCGCCCTAGAGCGGGGTTAGTAATTATATGATTTCTCGCCTCAAAAAAATCCAATCAATAATAATACCTAATAACAAAAAAATAAATAATCTACCCAGTACAGTCCCTATCTTCACTAAATCCTTCTTCCTTCGAGGTGTGATAGTAAGTTTAATATTTAGTCAGACAGCTAAGATTTCCAACTTTTACGACACTTCTTACTTGTTCCCAAGACCGAAATCTCACTCGTTTATACCGATCGCCTAATTTTACTGCCCACGATCTTACAAACTATAAATTCTAAGGATTTTGTGTTAATTTTATTTTATCACACGCAGACGTTTTAATTATAATTAAGAGCCGAGTAATCGCCATGCTTTACGAGTCGAGTTATTTTCGAAGCATTGTTAGTAAGTAGTTAAGTATGAAATATGTTGGTAGTAAATATGGGAACTTTAAGCTTACCTACTACACATTTAGTACACTATTAACTGTAAGTTAAATACAGAATATGAATAGAGTATGAATGGCATAGACTTCGTGGCCTTCACTATGTCCCCGTCAGGGGGCAAGCGGCTTCATTCACGGCTTCGCCCCCAAGGCCCGTGATAACGGGCCCGTCATCAGGGTGCCTACGGGATCTCTCGCACTGGGCCTTAGTACCAGGCCATGGTCCGAAGTGAGGAGGAGTGGCAGGCGGCCGCTTCGTTCTGCGAAGCAGTAATGCTAACAAAGACCCCTACGTCCCAGCCACCGCCGGAATTCTGATTCCGATCACCGGCGACCGCAGGCGCGGACCTGCTAACGGCGGGCAATAGGTTGCTCGCTGTCCAACCGTCCGATAACCGTTCGGACCGAGCCCAAAACGTCGAAGGCGCGTGTTGTTCCACGCGCGCCTCAAGGAGTTGTAAGCAAACCGAAGGGGCCCAACAGGGTCGAAGCCTGCTGGGGTCAAGGGTCGGTTTCTGAAAGCTTGATTTGGCCCTGGTACGAAGGGCAACGAAGGAACAGGAGTGAGTTTTAAGTCAGTAAAAGTCTGACACTATTTCTCGCTCCGTCCAAGGTCAGAAGCTGGTTGAGAATAAATTACTCTGTCAATATAATAATTTGTTACTAGTAAGCTTTTGTTACGCCCCGCATAAATAACAGTATTTGCTGACGGTTAACTGTAAAGTATCGGATAGAGTACTGTACCTCTACCATGAGTTTAAACCAAAGTATTTGTCGATACTCGATATCGACTACGTAAATATTTTGTATGGCAAATTTAACAGCGCCTTCAGCGGTCACTTACGGAACCAAAATTTGCCATAAAAAATATTTACGTAGTCGGTATTGAGTATCGATATCGCTTTAAAGTCATGGTAGACGTACCGTTCTCTCGTCCTAACTCGAGTACAAAATCGATTATACTCTGTTCAAAATAATATTAGAAATTTTTGAAAACCTTTTATTACTGTTCGTTCAATTCGATTTTGACTTTTATTACGTTGGAAGCATGACAAGTGGCGGCTGCAGTGAATATAAGTTCGTATTGTAACCATTTTTTGCTTTTAATGCCATCCTTATGCTTAGAAAATAGAAGTTAAAATCGGTTGACCGTAAAAAGGTTTCTTAAAATGTCTAATCTTAACGCGAATAGGGTATAGTACTTAAATACTATTTTCAGCGCCCTCCTAAAAAGTATTTCTGTAACCAATGAACAAAGACGTGTTGTTCGACTTCGAGACAGAACTGTAAACAAATTCCTTTTCAGAATATTTTAGGCGTCAATGACTGCGTTAGCGCAGGGCTGCAGTGGCGTAGCTACCAAAGGATTAGGCTAACCAGTGCTCCAGTGCGCCCAAGCTCGGGGACCCCCCAAAACTTTTTGAACTAACGAAAAATGTTCGCACCTTCGAAATCCAAATAAAAGGAGTTGTCAGCAAACCGTAAGGGCCCAGCTGGGACAAAGCCTACTGGGGCCAAGGATTTGTTTCTGAAAAGAAGATTCGGCCCCGGTACGAAAGGCAACAAAAGAACTGCAGTGGGATTTTAGTCAGTAAAAGTCTGCCACTATCTCCCGCTCCGCCCAAGAGCGGAGGATGTCATTGGGTGATTTTCCCACCTAAAAAACTCTACAACTACATTAATATTATGGTAACTCGTTTAAGTCAGTAAAAGTCTGAGACTCTTCCGCTCCACCCAGCGTAGGAGAAGCTATTTGATGATTTCCCACGAAAAAAAAGGGACCTCATGTGTATTTGCACCAGGGCCTTTGGTTACGACACTGCAGGGAACAGGTATTGTAGCGGCTTATGAAAGAAACTGTTGTTCTGACAAGCTTTACTGACTTTTAAAGTACCTACAGTACAATTCATGTATGATGGCGGCCGTGAAGTTATCCGAATATTATGCGAACGTTCGCGCATACTAAACTCTTCTTACACACGCACGTCGCCATTTGGTTCATAAAACACGTTATTGCGCAGCCTTCTGTGCAAGCTTCACGGCCGCCATCTTTCGTGAATTGTACTGTACACGTTTAGCAAATGTTGGTGTACTCGTATACATTATCAGGGTTATTTGAAAAACACTGGCAACCTCTCTAGACTATGGTACTAACATCATAAACAACAATTTTCGTCCTATGTCTTAAAAATGTATCATCTTTTTTACACCACCTGCTCTATAATGTCGTTTTACACGTCATACAAACCTCACTTAAAGCAAGTCATTATATGCCTAGGGAGATAATGCAGTATGGCCGATCCCTAGGGAATAATGAGATTTGAATTTGGAGCATCAAGAATCGTCAACATTGTGGATTAAAATGTAGGCGCATCGAACAAGTTGACTCGAAATTCAAACCAAAGAGTATGTAATCACTATGATTCAAATTGGCCACTAACAAAAAAAAAAAGAAAATAGAATATAACGTGCGTACTGACGACACGGGAGCATTATAGAAAATTGAAACTATAGAATCTTGGAGTAGTAAATTTTGTTTGTTTGATGAACTTGTAAATATAATACTTATATTTCTCTAATATATGATTTGGTCGACCAAATTGTCTTTTAATAATCTCACAGATGGTGTAAAAAGTAGAGTATGCAACACGGGGATAAAGCTGTCTTTGTCTTGGGCGGCTTAAATTCCTCACTTCACTCAGGTTTCTTTATTAATTCCCTCGTTACTTACTCCCGTTAATTTTATAAATCCCTCACTCTCGTTCGGGATTAAAATCAGCAACCTTCGTTTCGTTCGGAATTCAACATGCCGCCCGCGACTTAAAGACACTGCTCTATCCCCTAGTCACATAAACTACTATTATTTAGTTCATCAGATTTTCATACGAAAATATTTAAGTTGAACGGTCTAAATATTACGAAGTCTAGCGGTGGGGAGCGGGGATCAGGCGGCGGGGGCGCTTGATGCGCTTGCGTCGGGTCATACAAACACGTAGGTAGATATATCGAAATACAGATTTGAAATGTATCAGATAGAACCACATTAAGGTTTATTTTTGGTAAATGTTTTGTAAAAAGTCATAAAACAAAAGTTGTTGTTTATGATGAACCCTGTATATTTGCAGCTGTGCCAAGCCGAGGCAGGTTAATAGTAGAATATAATTTAATGAAACATGTTTTTTTTGAGTTTTTTCTGAAACTCAAGATACGTATAGTTAGAATTCCATTTATATTTTTAGTAATAGTTAATATGCCTGTCAGTTTTCTACCGGTTGCATTTCGGGGAGTGTGCGTCAGAATTGCATAACCTAATTCCGCCTAGCCCGTTTCACCATCGGACTACCAGACGTACGGCTATGCGCCACCGGTATATGGTGGATATCCCACCAACACGCACAACACGTTTTGGATTCATTGTGCGTGCGGCTAGGGAGTGGAATTCCTTGCCGGAGTCTGTGTTTCCTGATAGCTACAACCCGGGAATCTTTAAGTCGAGAGTGAATAGGTTTCTTTTAGGTAAGCGCGTTCCATCGTCGACCGCATCGTCGCTTTCCATCAGGTGAGATAGCGGTCAGGCGCGAACCTATCAACAATAAAAAAAAAATATGGCCCAAAAGTTGTAAGATCACTCTCAGTCAAGTTATACAAGTTCGATGATTTATCACTTTTCATACATTAAACTTTATTGATATCTAAAAGTTCTGAAAAAATATAAAATAACGATACATTTTCAGTAGAAGCCCAAAAATGTAATAGACGCTGAATGATCGCCTTTCTCACCCAATAAAAGTAACGTGGCGGTTTATTCACAGATAAAATCGAACAGCGCATATATACACATACATAATCATGTACATAACCGTAACCTGCAGACTAAAAGGATAAACCAATCAAGGTAGGTACTTACTACAAGCTGATTAATTTGTTAACCCCTCGAGCGCCGATTGTACATACGTCTGTACAACTTGAATCACTTTGAAAAATTTATTTTGCCGAAAATTTTGATTTTCCTAGAAAAAATCAGAAAAGGATTTTTATATATTTTTTGGTGATTTACGTAAAAACGGAAATTTATCAGGTCATTAACTCTTGGCGCTCTTAAGGACTACAACACTGCTCTGCTAATTGTAAATGCAGTAGGTAATCGTCAATTTTCGGATTTTGATTTTTCTGCAAAAATGCAGTCTCAATGGTATACATAAAAAATATTATTGCTTATTTGTTAGCTACCCTTAAAATAATATACAAATAAAACTTGATGTTTAGATATCAGAACACATGTTTACCGAGTTTATCTCCGAACCGCCATTTTGTAAGTACTTCACCTGCAATAAGCAGAGCAGATTATAGCTATTCGCCAGTTTTATGACGCGCAAAAGTACATGATCCACTGCAGTAAACAATATCAGATACTTTATTATTCATCCATACTTTAAAAAAGATTTCGTCGCAATAATTATTAGAGTACTTACTGATCACAGAAACACAAACTTTTTTCTTTTCCGTTTTCTTTTGACTATTCTTTTCTTTTATTATGCCAGAAGTATATTAAAATTTTGATACAGAATACAATGATGTATTATTGTTGTACACCGCTAAACCTGTAGGTATTTTGTACGCAACGCCGGCTATTACTTACAGGTTATTGAACTCGCTCAGCTGATGTTTTCTTAAAGAAATTAATTTCGTACATGCGTAAATTAATACGAGTTTTGAATTAAAGGTATTTTTTTTTTTATCTTTACAAATCGATAGTGCTTCATGGACCGGATCCACCCTCCATGGGATTAAAACGATTAAAATTTAGCGGTGTTTAAAACCAAGATTACACAAATTGAAACCTTATATTAAAAAAGAAAAACATAATATTGACGGCCTTATCGCACTCGGCGATTTCTTCCAGGAAACCTGGAATGGACAGAAATCTATCACTTGGATCCAGGGTGGATGTGACATGTTTTACTTTAATTATTTTATTGGTTCTAGAATGTAATTTCATGATCTTTTCCTTCACCGTTTTGAGAGCTGTTGTTAGTGAAAAACAAAAAAATACAGTAAAACGCTTGTTGGAGTTTGAACATTTTCTATTTTTGAGGTGAGTAATTATGTAATGACTTTTTCCGCTCTAGGGTGATGCTTGAGGGCGAGTCAGACTTTTACTGACAAAAACCACACCTTTGTTTATTTAATAGGCTGCTGCGTTCGAGACCCACGAGATTTCACACTTTTGCCACACAACTCTAGAGAAGAGGCTGGTAGGTACCATTGCGCCACTAGTGCAAAGAGTACCTACTCGTAAAATAATGAAAGCAAAGAAAAGTTCAGTAATTCCAGTGTTAAAAGAAATTAAAGACAAAAGAATGCAGCAGCTGTCCATATTCCCACGGTCCAACGTGTAAAAATCAATTAAGAAAACAAGTTGGAATGGTACTCATAGCAGAGTCCTCATAGCAAGTAGGTACTCACGGGTAATTGAGCAAACTTCTTCCTACTTGTTGTTTTTTTAGCTTCACACGGCTGTACACTGAGACAGTGTCTTTCAGCAACATCGTGAGGAAACCTGCATGTCCTAGAACCAATCGTTTTAATCCCGTGGAGGGTCGATCCGGTACATGAAACACTATCGATTTGTTTCGAACGATCGCACGTACGATGTTACACACACACGTACAAACTATCTACAAGTCATTGAACTCGCTCAGCTGACGTTTTCTTAAAGAAATTAATTTCGTACATGCGTAAATTAATACGAGTTTTGAAAAAAAGGTACTTTATTTTTTAATTTTATCTTTACAAATCGATAATGTTTCATGTACCGGATCAACCCTCCACGGGATTAAAACGATTAAAATTTAACGGTGTATAAATAACTCAATACAGCCCATTCCCTCTCCTAGAGACTCGGTAGTGGGATTATCTTAAAGTTGATTATGTATGTAAATGTAGGTCTCTCTTTCATTTTTCATGGTGTGTCTAAAGGTTTCTTTGCGTAGTACAAAGTGCAAACAATGATAAAACCAACCCTTGTCAGCGCCAGTTCGTGTTGATCCAGTTATCTATTTTTATATTTTCCCCTAAATGTAAACAATAAAAATATGGTTCAACTCCTAAGGGGTAATTCCCGCTTGTTTAAACAACGCTCCCATTAGCATCGCACCCCTTTTTTTGTTATTTTTTTTTCGTTAGGAAAATCATAAAACGACTCCTCCTGCTCTGGGTGGGGTAAGAGGGAGTGCTAGACTATTACTGACTAAAATCGACATTTTTATGGTGGGAAAAATCATCCAATGACAACCCCCGGTCTTGGGCGGTGCGGGAGATAGTGTCAGACTCTTACTGACTAAAAGCCCACCCCATTCCTTCTAGCCTTCATACCGGGGCTCGAGATCCCTTTCGGATAACCCTGGCCCCAGTAGGCTTCGACCCGGTTGGGCCCCCTGCTGTTGCAAACAACTCCTTAAGGCGTGCGTGAACAGTGCGCGCCGTCGACGACTTGGACTTGGTCCGGACAGTTACCGGAAGGCCGGACAGCGAGCTACCCATTGCTCTGACTAAAATTGGCATGGTGTTTCTTCAGGTCGAGGAAACTCTTTGACATAATCCCGCAGCCTTGACAGGCATCTTAGCGGGCTTCGTCAATTTTGCTGATATGTCTTTGAGGAGCGTATGGAACACAACGTTCTTTCGATCCGGGCTTTATTATCGGACGGGGAGCTAGACCTTGCTCACCGTTTACAAACCAGCGCGTGTTTAAAAAATACCCCTAATTTTCCAACTTTTAGACAAGATCTTCACATCGATTTTTTTTTAATGATATATTTAAACTAACGCTTGACTGCGATCCCACCTGATGGTGACAAGTGATGCAATCGATGATGGTGAAGCGAACCAGATTATTAAGAGCCTATTCAGTCATCGACATTAAAATTATAACTGGACGGTAGATTGCCCATGATAAAATAATGTGACTTGAATTTGTTTTAATTTATTTAGGTTCACCCACAGCACATATTATATACACATACAAGGTGTAAGGGACAGCCCTCCACAAACTTTAAGGGCTTGCTCAGTAGACGAAACTGAACAAACTTCCACAAAAATTATAAACTTGATTGGACAGTTTGTATGGAGAGGCCGAATTTTTTTTCACATTTCCTGAAAAAATTTTTTATGTTATGTTGTTCAGTTTCATCTACTGAGCAACCCCTTAAAGTTTGTGGAGGGATGTCCCTTACACCTTGTATATAAAAAAAAAAAAACAAATCATACATACTGTTCATACATGCCAATTACGGGTTTACACAACATTTACAGTATACATGCCAGCTTACCGCTTAGTTATTAAGTTTTTTTTTGTACACTTGTGAAACAAAACGAAAAACAGTAGGTACAAAAAAGAAATAATGGGTTATGAGAAAAAAAAAAGAAACGGATAAAAACAAAACAAACAGACTAGTTACAGGAATAGACTAGATTACATGTCCCTGGCGTGTAGGGAGGCCAAAATTCTTGCCTTGAACCTTTCCTTAGAATCGTTATATTATATATATAATCAGCTTCGGGTACGGACTTATTAAATTAATTTAGGTTGTTACACATTGTCGAGTGATGAGTTGAGACCTACATTTCGCACCTCTGCTCAAATAATGTCACAACTCAAAAAAAAAATCGTTAGCTGATGACTATTATGATGCTATTAATTTCAGAATTCATCATACTTTAAGGTCAGATATTGTCATATTTGTAATTCAATTTTTTGCCCACTAGTGACCCATTTTTTGTATTGTATTTATATAGACTGTTATATCCCTGAATTAATAGAATTTAAAAGCCTTTTTCTAAATAATTTGATTTCTGAGTTGTGACACTGTTTGAGCGGAAGTGCGATATTATGTTTGTAGAGGTGGTAGGGCGTGTTGTAGCAGTGTGGTTCTATATATAGGAAAGAGTGGAATTTTGTGTGAAACTATTAACAAAATACGCGATAAAAGTTCACTAAAGTCTATGCGACCATTCACTAATTTGTGAAAGAACATAAGACTGCATAGATAGTTCTCCGTTGACGTAATAAGGTCACCTTGAAAAAGCTCAGAAGCTGTTTTTAAGGACACCTATGAGATATGTCAGGGGAGATCAATGCAAGGCGTCTGGTGAAAGCCCTTTAGAATCTCTCCAGACTCTGATAATGTATTGTGTAAAAAGGGTCCCAGACAACGGTGGCGTACTCCAATCTGCTGCGCACTAAATCATTTTATAGGATCATTTTAGTTATAGACTAATCGTCATGTAAAGAGGAGGGATGAAATGCATGTCACTAAAAGAGTTATGAGTATACATGTGGATGGGTGGAGAGGGAGAGGGAGGCCAAAGAAAAGATGGATGGATTGCGTGAAGAGCGATATGAAAAAAAAAGGAAGTTAGTGATAGCATGACGAGTGACAGGGTAGAATGAAAGAAAAAACGTGTTGCGCCGACCCCAAATAAGATGGGACAAGGGCAGGAAGAAGACTTGAATTCCTGCGCATTGCATTTTTAAGAAGACCAAGTATGTGGGCCGACTTTTTTAAACTAACATCTACATGTTGCTTGAATGTCAATTTACGATCCCGAATCTCATCAACCCATTGTTTTAAACGTTTTTTAATAAACACTGAAGTTGACCTTCTGGTTTACCTGTTAAATCCCCAAAAATCATTACGGAGAAAGAATTAGCAACGCATTTTAAACTCAAACGTAGAACCAAAATGATGACATTTTTATTATTCATAAACGTGACAAAAATATTACGAACATGTTTCATAAAAAACCTTCTAAATGCGGCCTGTGGTCATTAAGACCCATGGACTGACAACGTAATAAAACAAACTGGGTTCTTTGGACCCCATGGTGTATTACACCCATTAGTTCCACTTGTAATCACATTGAAACATGAACTGATAAGAGCCGACTTTATCACCTTGTTAACTTTACTTATCTATGACTTTTCAGTAATTAGGGTTCACTTGAAATGACACCACCTTATTACATAAGTAATAAGGTCGACATTACGTGTGAAAAGTTGAGAACAATTATGACGATTTAATTAGTTTAACAACGCCTTATTTTCTAAGTCATAAGGTTAAAATTGGTTGAGGAATAGTGGTGTAACATGGGCCAGTAAGTGCGTATGCCAGTTGCGTGTGATGGCGATAAGTGGTGGACGATGGCTTCCTGTTCGTGTTGTTATTATCTATGGGAATGGCGGGAAAATTATGAAGGAATAATGTGGATAGGTTTATCTAAGTGAGATGTAGACAGGTAGGTACCTAAATGTAATGTAATAATAATAATTTTGATATTTAAAAACAACTTTTGGTTCAAATTATTGTGTTAGGAGGTATTTGTGTATGTGCTAAAGTTTAATAATATTACAATAAAATGAATTCAATAAAAATGTTACTAAATTAAATGTAATTGAATAAAAAATAAATATGTCCGCGGATGTGTCTTGTTCACACAAAATATCGGTTCGGACTAAGAGTTTCGTCTCGTTGTGTATACCGCTATCAAAGGACTGGAACAATTTGCTTGCAGCTGTCATATCTACCGATTATAATTTAGGTGTCTTCAAGGCAAGAGTGAATAAGCTCTTAATAAACTAGTGCGCCACACCGTCATCAAGGGTCGGCTCTCAGCCCTTACCTCTTCCTGATGATAATGGACGCTTTGACGTCGGACATCCAGGAAGAGGCTCCCTGGTGTATGCTGTTTACCGATGACATTGTGCTGGTTGCCGAGAGTGGCCTAGAGGTCCAGAGCAAATTGGAGGTGTGGTGGCATAGACTGGAGAGTGTTGGCTTAAAATTTAGTAGAACGAAAACTGAGTACTTATTCTGCGATTTTGGCGGTCTCTCCGGTTCTGTGCCCTTAGCTCTCGCTGGAACGCCCATACCAATCTGCTCCGACTTTCGGTACCTCGGGTCGCTTATCCATGGAGATGGGGAGGTAGACCGAGACATAACACATCGGATCAATTCAGGATGGATGAAATGGCGACAGGTCACTGGAACAACTTGTGACCCACGGATGCCCCTCAAGTTGAAGGGTAATATCTACAAGTCCGTGATAAGACTTGTCATACTGTATGGATCAGGATGTTGGGCTGTGAAAAAGACGGATGAAAAAAGAATGCATGTAGCGGAGATGAGAATGTTGAGATGGATGTGTGGTGTGACGAGATTGGATAAAGTGAGAAATGAGTACATTAGAGGAAGTTTGAAAGTAGCGCCAGTAACTGACAAGCTGAAGGGGAATCGTTTGTCTTGGTATGGTCATGTAAAGAGGAGGGATGAAATGCATGTTACCAAAAGAGTTATGAGTATACATGTGGATGGGTGGAGAGGGAGAGGGAGGCCAAAGAAAAGATGAATGGATTGCGTGAAGAATGATATGAAAGAAAAAGAAGTTAGTGATAGCATGACGAGTAACAGGGTAGAAAAAAACGAATTGCGCCGACCCCAAATAAGATGGGACAAGGGCAGGAAGAAGAAAATTCTTATCTACTGATTATAATTTGGGTGTCTTCAAGGCAAGAGTGAATGGGCTCTTATTAAACTAGTGCGCCTCCTCATCAACGGTTGCATCACTGCTTACCATAAGGTGAGATCGCAGTCAAGCAATACTTTATATCAATATAAAAAACTGCTCAGCTTTTGATAATTTGTCTCATAAATTTTGCTATGATTATCGTTTCTGAGAACAAGCTGGATAATCAACTTAATGATCGTATCATAATTATAATAAATCAAATTAACGTTGATGTTGAATAAATTTTCTTCGACAGTAACAGTTAAAAACTTAAGTAAACAGGTGCTTACAAGTTTCCATATTAATCTATTCAATTATTTCGGTTTCCCACACTTTATATTCTGTGTCAAAAAGCACTTCCTCTTGGCTACTGTCCACTTCGCTGTCTTCATGGCTCAAGTTTTCAATTTCTGACGTACTCATATTATAAAGGCGAAAGTTTGTACGTGTAGAAATATTTATATGGATATATATTTATATCTACCTTTACATCATACTAAAATATCAAAGTTCCTATGACTGTGGTGTCTAAAGAAAGAGTTTCACGAAAAAAAGCACAAGAAGCAAGACTAAGTATTTGTTTCAAATAGGCTTGTCAATTATTCGAATAAACTACTGGCTCGTTCGGAAACTAGGTCTTCGAGGTGAAGAACGGTCAAGAAACACATATACAATAGATATCATTAACTATAGTTTGTCACAAAAAAATAATTTTATTGGAAACAAAAGTCACAGTATAATAAATACACAGAATCAATAGAACCATTAGCAATAACATGTAAGTGTGTGTGTAGAGTCTGTCTAAAATGTCAAACGACTTGGGAATTTTTTAACGAAAAAAAAAATTGTTGTTGGCAACATAAATTTTAGTTGTCATTTGGTTGATGATGAAAGTTCTACAACAGATGTTGATCGTAATATGGCTAGTAATGATGGATCAATAAGCGGAGTAGAATATTTAGAATCAAATTTCTCTTACGATTCCAGATTTATGTTAATACTTTATACTTACTTATGACATTATTATATCTTTGCAAATGTATCCTACTTTTGTGATAAGAATATTATTAAAAAGACTGAAACAGGTATATTATAAACGAAAATCTTTTGCATTTTTTATTGTTAAAAAGTCCCCAAATAATATTAATCATTAAAAAAAAATACTTCGATACTTTTTATATGGTACTATTAGTAAACAATGATCAAGATCTCTTAATCAACCTTGATTATTCAACCAGTGTTGACTATATTAGATTTCATTTTACCCTAATAATTATTATCGTTTGACTTTCTAGACAGACTCAATGTTTGTTACTCCTTCACGCTCTAACTGAAAGGATTTAGATGGAATTTGGCACATGGATAGATCATGTCCTAGAACTGGACATCTTCCTACCTTTGTCCCATATTATTTAGGGTCCATTTGATCCTGTCACCCGTCACACTATCACTAACTCCTTTCCCTGGAATAGAACATATATTTGATACTTACTAATATATGTAGACCCTTGGAAAATTTTCTAGAATAAGCTGGCTGGATCTTGTGAACTTTGAAAGAGTTACAGCGATCCTAAAACGCATAGGGAAAATGAAAGAATACAGGTGGCTCTTAGTCAGTAAAAGTCTGACACACCCTCTTACTATAGCGGAAGGAGTCATTTGTTGATTTCCCACCTCAATAAAAAAAAAAATCTGGTTGACTACTAAAGCTCATTAAAAATATCTTATCACTTTAACATAAAGTTCAAATTCTGGAAAACCAGTAGATTATCTATTAGAGCGGGAACACACGTGCTCATTTTACAGTGATATACAAGATTCTTGCAACATTAAAACTGGTAATTTTGTATTATCAAGTGTTTACAAAACTTGGCCAATATTTGGAACTATTGAAACAGGCATAATCTCGCTAAATGCAGCTTACTTACAAATCAAATTAAATCAATCAAATCAAATCAAAGCATTTATTTCAAATAGACCATTTACAGGCACTTTTGAATAGTCAAATGTCGGTCAGTCCAAGAAAAGTGAAGCTAAATTGCACGTTCCAAAGAGTAGGTCTCTATGGAGAAGAACGTGCAAGAAACTCCATGGACACTCTTTTAAATCATATTATGTGTTACATATAATACTTGGTTACATATTACTTGTTGCTTCTATCATGTTTCACAACATTATTATTGTAAACAACAAGTATTTTACAATATATGTTAACATGTACACTAACATTATAAAGAGGTGAAGTTTGTTTTATTTTTTTTTATTTGTAGGAGGTAATCCCTGAAAGTACTGGTCCGATTGCAAAAATTTTTTCACCGGTACAAAGCTGCTTTATTAGCAGCTTTCGATCTTCCAGTGAAAGCCTGAATGACCTAGGCTATATTTTTAAAAGGTAAAAAATAAATTGAATTATAAACATGAAATCAGTAGATAATAAATTGTATATAAGTACCTACTCCACTTCAGTGACCTACTTAAATTGAGAATGTTCTTGCATGTCCATTATTTTCTTGTTACACCGGCGAGTGTATACACACCTTTAAACCATATAATCCCTCTACATACTCGGCCCTTAGCCTCAGACAGTGGCCGACCCGATAATGAATTGCTCGTCATATCACTGGAAATCACCCGTACATCGTAAAGTAGCTTCATATTAGCAGTAATTGGATAGCCCATCGTTAATTATGTAATTAACATACCAATATCAGTATTCATATGATATTTAATACTAGTTATAAAAAAGCTGATGGTTCTCTGTTCTTGATAAGGCCCAAGGGCCCGAGCAGTGCCATAAAATAGTGACTTTCTGAAGCCTACTCCTCAATAACAGCCAGGTTAATAGGTTTGAAAAAATATATGTTTATTATAGATTCATGAACAATAATATCAACTATTGATTTTTTCATGCGATTAATACTTTTGTCTAAAAGAATATTTAGTAATTTCGCAACTTTTCCCTACTCCTTCGAAACGGCTTGAATCTTTAGAAACAGAGGGAAATGTTCCAGGCGCCATTTTTTATTGTAAAAATCAGTGTAAAAACAGAATATTCAATTTGTTGCGTGAGTTAGTTTTGATAGCCATCAAAGGGGTGATATTTTTTAGCACTATTGGAGTACTTAATAGGTTTACAGCGAAAAAATATATCGCCGATTTTTTTCAATCGAGAATATATTTTAAATGGATTTTTTAAGCCCATGTCGGTCGCGACTACGTAATATTATATTTCGGTCGCTTTGTATTACTTTTTTTAAATAAAATTATGTTAAAACTTACATATCCATCTCTTTTTCATCCTGCATTTGTGTGAAACTCGGTGGTCATATTTTAAATACGTAAATTAATTTTTTGTCAATTTTTTGTAAATACCGAAGATAACAGAGATAAGAAATAAAAAAACGTAATTGTGTCACTACTATCAGAGGAAACTAACCATTAATATAATAATATTTCACAACTATCACACAACGTCGTCTAGTCAAGCTAAGCAGAGCTTGTGTTATGAGTACTAGATATATATATATATATATATTTTATCTGTTATAAACTAGTACTTGACTGCGATCCCGCCTGATGGTAAGCAGTGATGCAATCGTTGATGGTGAGGCGCACTAGTTTATTAAGAGCCTATGCACTCTAGTCTTGAAGACACCCAAATTATAATCAGACGGAAAAACAGCAGCAGACAAACTGTTCCAGTCCTTCGAAGTACGCGGTATAAATGACGAGGCGAAACGCTTAGTCCGGACCCTAGATGTTTCAACCACGAATTTCTAAATACATACACATTATATATAAATTACACCCAGACACAGAATAAATGATCATGCTCATCACATAAACATTTGTCCTGGGTGGGGATCGAACCCACGACCTCCGGCATAGCAGTCAGGGCCACTAACCACTAGACCAACAGGCCTGTCATTGTCATTGTCATTGTACCTATTCATCATTTACTGATTTAATAAATGCTTTATGCACACAAAAGCACAGAGGGGCACTTAATGCTTTAGTGGATTTTTAATATCGTGCGATTTGATCACGCATGCGGGCATACGCTATGCGTGCGGCCCCCGCAAATGTCCATTTCATACAAGTATTTATTGTATTGCGTGGAATACGCCCGCGGGACGCGATATTTTTTCATTTTGACATTTTTTGCACGCGGGGCAATCCCAGATAGCAGTGGTGGCCGAATGGTAATGGCCCCGACTTACGAGTTGTAAGTCGCGGGTTTGAAACTAGCCAGGCGCATTACTTTATGTAATTTATTTCATCACTACTGCTCTCAAAACGGTGAAGGAAAACATCGAGAGGAAACCGGCATGTCCTAGAATCAAAAATTCGAAGACATGTGACATTCACCAACCCGCAGTGGGCCCGCGTGGTGGATTACGGCCCATTCCCTCTCCTAGAGAGGAGGCCTGAGTCCCAGCAGTGGGAACATTAAAAAGGCTGATGATGATGATGATGATGGGGCAATCCCGCATGATGAAATATTAAAAACACCATTTTTCTAATTCATTTTTCTACCAATCAACCTTTGAGTGGTGCAAAGAATATAACAGAAACAATAAAATTAACTTGATTCTGGTATATCCTTGCAGTCATGAGTCAGAATACCTACTTCAGCCATACTCATCTAAAGAGTCAGGTGGTCAACCAACCAGTTAAAACCAGTTATTAAAGTCCACTTAAACATGAATGTACATGATATAAATAAGCAGCTATTTAGGTACTGAGGCGCAATGTTTATGACATTAAGTAAAGTTTAAGGCCAGCAAACCTGTTGCGCACACGCATCAAACTTAATGAGCATATCATATGTACAGTCTGTCACACGTTAATGGTAAGTTGTATAACAAAACCATCGTGTTCAGGTAGAATGAGTGATCTTTCTAATGGTATCCGATCGAAAGTAGTTTTGGCGGCCGAAACTGGAATTTTCGGTCTCAGTTTTAGCTTCTTCCATATAAAGTTAATTTTTTGTAGGGGAAATAGTCAATCTTAGTGTCCATGGAGTTTCTTGCACATTCTTCTCCATAGAGACCTACGCTATGGAACGTGCAATTTAGCTTCACTTTTCTTGGACTGACCGACATTTGACTATTCAAAAGTGCCTGTAAATGGTCTATTTGAAATAAATGCTTTAACTTTGACTTAATCGGTCACCATTTCAACCGAAAGACGTCCATTGTTGGATACAGATGTCCTCCAACCGTCGTCATAACGACCTGGGTAATATGCGTTTCGCATTCAACGGAATCTCAAGACCCTTACCAGGGCCTCAAATCTGCTATTACAATAGTATCAGAGTGGTCTATCATTGATGTCATAATTGTCGATTTTGACTAGTTTGGTAATCTACTAATATAATGGCGTCATTATGACTTTCCAATGATCAACCACTGACACTCCATTGAAAAAAGTGGCATAGAATAGTAATCTCGTACATATTGACAAATGAATATTTGACATATGCGGTAATCTGCTAAAACTTTGACAGTTTATTTGATCAATGTTCTATCATTAGAACGTTATTGGTTTTAATATATTCGATATTATCATTCTATCACAACTCTATCACAATACCACTGACCGATCAATGATCGATCATTATGAATTAGCAGATTACGAACTTTTAGCAAAATGACAATGTGATCGTGCTGGAATGACGAATTTATAAAATAAAAATAGCAGACTTGGGCCCCTGGTCATCCGTCCACCTAGTAAGAGGCTTGCCAAAGTTATGTTTTGCGATACGTAGTTGCCACTTTAGAATCTTTCGGCCCCATCAACAATCCGTTCCCTAAAGTATCCTTTTTTTATGGTGGGAAAAATCATCCAATGACAACCCCCGCTCTTGGGCGGAGCGGGAGATAGTGTCAGACTCTTACTGACTAAAAGACCCACCCCGTTCCTAGACTGGCTAGACCTTCATACCGGGGCTCGAGCACCCTTTCGGATAACCCTGGCCCCAGTAGGCTTCGACCCGGCTGGGTCCCTGCTGTCCCTAAAGTACCCTGCTCACTGCCAGTTAAATTTGGTGATTCTTCAATAACGGTCAACATAACTTGTCGGTATGACATCAGTGCTGGTGGTTATGGCCCAGCTAGGCGCATTACTTTGTGTAATTTATTTCATCACTACTGCTCTCAAAACGGTAAAAAATATCGTGAGGAAACCGACTTGTCTTGGATCCAAAAATTAAGACATGTTACATGTACCAATTTGCATTGGGGCTGAATTCAAGTCCCATTCCCTCTCCTAGTAGAGGAGTTCTGGGTCTCAGCCGTGGGAATGTTGTCAGGCTGATTATACTCATAACATGTTCGATCACAACACAAAACCTCTCGAAAAACAAAAAAAAATTGACGAATAAAAGTGTTTTTTAAACCTATTTACAAAATAAATATCATTTATCATTTACCAATTAGGTTTCAGTTTCAGTCGTAGTTTCAACTAGATGGCAGCCGAAACTCGCTTTTTGGCCGAAAACAAGCCGAAAATATTTTTTTGCCATAACTAAGCTGAAATTTGTTTTTTTTTTTTGTTATTGCCGCAACTAGGCCGGACCTGGAACCGAAAGTTCGCTCAGACATTCAAATACTACTCAGTACTTCTCGGGCAGCTCAACTTCCAAATGCTACCACGGTCGTGCAGCTAACTGTACCTAATAAGTTCTCCATTTATGAATCTGACACTTCATGTTTCTTGGGAAGAAATTGTAATGATAAATGCATTCACTTATGCATTCATTTGTTTTGTAATTAAAATAGGCTCACTTATAAAATTATTGCCTTTTCAAGGCCCGGAGCCATTATGAGCTTTCGGAACCAAGATCATTGATGAGAAGCCAATATACATTCACACACTAAAGATTAGGTGCTTGGTTATTTTGTAACATTCTTTGTTTATGTCAGAGTGATATAGGCTATATTTTATGAATAACGCGAATATAGTGAAGCCGCGGGCAAAAGCTAGTTGTTCATAATTATATTTTACCTGGTCTGGATGTCTTGTTTATGTGAGTTTACATGTTTGTGAACGCCACGATACAGGAATAATTCCTAGTTTGAGGCAACGTTTGAAAAAAAAAATATATCTACTTGGATGATCAAATGGTGAAGTTTAAAATTTTATTTCACATAGGCCTACATGGGCACTTATAAATTGTTAGAAGCCAGTGCACGGTTCTAATTTGTCGTTTCCTTTATAGAAGAAACGGCATGAAATTCCACATTTTAAGTCAAATAACTGTACACAGTTGATTGTCTTCGACTGTAACAACAATTTTGACCATCGCCTCCGGTAATAGAGAAGTATCCTCTCTCATAACCACATTACGACCTCGGCCAAATATAACATTTCTTTTATTTCCACTAACATCCTCAAAAAAGGCGAACTCTTTTATTGTTACTGGGCAAACAAAACCCAAATGGAATCAATCCTTGGCGCGTCAGCATTATTTGAACTTATAGGTGCCCAGGGGGTGAAGGGGATGAACAGAGGATCAAGGGGTATGTACAACACCCCAGGAATTTTGTTGAGGCGTAAAAAGTGTTGTATTTAATCATGAGCTTTATGGAACGCTGGGTTTCGTAAATATAGCATGATTAGGAGAATGCAGAGGGCAAATGCTATTTGCCCTTGCCAGGGTTATTTTTCAGTATTAAATGAGGTTCTATTTGAAGGAGGAAAATGTCCAATGGCGTGTACGGTTGATGAACTTCTAACAATAATAAAAGTTACGGCGAATGGCTTTCTAATGGCTTACTAGTCAAAAGCCCATATCAACATTTGAGGAGGCTCTCATTGGACAGTTGGATCAAGGTCTTACTCTTGGGCACGATGTGTTTTGCTAGGAGATTCTTCTTTTAGAAGCTCAGACCACTGGTAGCCTGGACCCTATTCCCGATACCGGTGAGCTGCCCTTGCCGGTGGGCTACTCGTGGGATAGAACCCTTTCGATTCAGGCATGCTCAGCGCATCTGTATTGTATTGCTGTAGTCTGCTGCTTTTTTTTTGTGATTTTGTTCTGCTGCTAGCGCCAAATAACTTCTATTCTACAACGTTTTAAAAAACTCTGATACCTTGATACAGCAAGATTTTGTATTTTAGATCCTATGTGGCATACAAGATACATAAATGTCGCATAAATCATTTCTCCCTGGAGAACGGGGATCGATGGTTTCATGCGTCGTAATGCATGCTATTGGAAGGTTAGTTCCAGAGTCACAACGGTAAAGGTGATGCCCTAGTGATTCGGAGTGGTACTGTCCCAGTGAGTCGAGATGATGCCCCCTGTGAGTCGGGAAATTATGTCTCAGTGAGTCGGGATGATACTGTAGGCTTGGTCGGACTAGTGTGACAGGCAGTGGGTTTAGTGTGGCGGTAAGCGACAAAAGGAGGGTCCAACGCAACCCAACCATTAAAAAAAATCCGTAAACCATTTTTTTTTTTTCTGAAAATTTCATGGATATACATTATCTGTGTTAATATTAGTCGTTTCCTAGAAGTATACTTTTAGTTCGGATGTTCAACAAGCGTTTTCGCAGAAAGTTTGTGAAAATTGCTAATTGAATCTCTCTATGTTTGCAACTTGTCACTCGGTAGAGTTTTGTGTTTATGTCTGTATATAAATTTAGATACTGAAACGACTTAATTATTTTAGTAGGTTACAAATATTTGGTAGATTTCTGTGAATCCTGTTTTTTACTAATGTCATACTAGTAAATGTAAAATATCATGTTTGGATGTTTTTAAATTAAAATACACCTCAACGGACTTTGATGAAACTTTGTAGGGTACACAAGTAGACCTTGGATTAGGACATATGTATGTTACATAAATGTCCCATGTGTGCTTCTCTTAGACGTATTAAAGGAGAGTCTCCTCAATACGGGACGAGGCCTGCAGACGACGGGCCAATACAAGTCCAGAGCAGCCGGTATATATGGTTCATGTCAAGAGTGAATAGTTTACTTCTAGGCATGCGTGCTCCATCGTCGACCACATCATCGCTTACCATCAAGTAAGATGGTGGTCAAACGCGAGCCTATCAATAGTAATAATAATAAAAAAATTACGGCGTCAGAATTAAAAGCAACTTAGCTGGCTTGTGGTAATATTTGAAAGAGGTTTTTTAAGCGAATTAGCGTGGCCCTAGAAAGTAAAGGGTTTAATGAAGGAACACACAATTGGTCAATAAAAGTATGAAACACCATATTACTCCATTCTAGAGAAGGAGAAGATATTGAATGGTTTCGCATATCAAAAAAAAGTTTAGCATTTGATTGTACCATCAAATACATTTCCGCCTGACCACCGCTTAGGTTATTTTCAAATAAATAAATAAAATGAAATAATCTTTATTATCGGATTAGTGACATCCAAATGGGTTAGTAAACCATTGAGAAAAAACTTATAACCTATGTTAGTAACCTTAATATATATTTTAAAACAAGGTCTTTGTTCCTGAAACATCGGTGAACAACATCACCTAACAAAGGAGAATCGTACCTGACCGCTATGGTCTTCAGGATGGAGTTGGAGCTAGCCCGTACTCTGCCGAGCAAAAAGGCTGATTTCTGTTTAACGATGGCGTGGAAACCATCGACGTGCGCCTCTGCAAACATAACTGATTTTTGCTTGCACTCGAAACGAAAGCTTCAAAGGGTTTGGTTTGGCACCGCGCCGCAGGATTCAAGCGAAATTTTTTTAAGTGATAACACAGAAATGACCGCGATGGTAGGTACATTCATTTAACTAATGGCACAGCTATTGCAAAAAAAATGTTCTTGAAACTTGAATCTTTTGTAATCTAAGGCTAAAAACTATAAAAAGCCAGCTCATCTCCCACTAATTGCAGGACCACACACAACGCAGCATCAACTGACATTAATCACGCCTCAAAAAACATATCGCAAGACATTATCATCCCACGGGCGCCAAGTAAATGAGTATTTTTTATAATGAACTTTAAGACTGGACAGAAAAGAAATAAAACCTTCATGTGCCGACATACTTGGGGAAATGTCAAGAGGATTATGGTAACAGCTACCGGGCTGAGTGCGTAACCGAAGGACATTATAGTTGCTACAGTATAATCGTATTTCACTAGTTATCATCTGTGCATCTATTGCATAGCTTCTATCGCAGGCCTTGAGCGTGGAGACCGAATCCAGAAATTCCGTAACGAAAATAACCTAACACCCCCCACTCACTCATTTGTTTTTTGAGCGTGGTGACCGATAAGAAAACAAATGAGTGAACAATCAATCAAAGTTCAATTCAATGTGTGAAAATGTAACTTCAGTTAATATCAAAGAAAAAATAACAAAGGAAAAAAAATATGTATAAATAAAATAAATAAATAATTATAATTGCATAAGTGGATAAAAAATGCTATGAAATAGCTTTACCGCGGCAGTCACCGAGTGCCACCCACACATCAATTTTTTTTTATTTCTTTCCTCTTATTAGAAAAGTGGAACCCTTATAGAAACACTTATTTGTCCGTCTACCCAGAACGCGTGGAGGTATCGATTTAAAATTAAAACTATATACCATAACCATATGATTCGATATCTTAAAGTTGTGAAGACATCGACCTTCTTAGTTAACGATAAAAAAAGATATGGCCGTTTATGACACAAAAAACGTACATTTCAACACTTTAAGGGAATCAAAATTCACAGCATAGTTCCCGTTAACACAGAATCATCTAATCATCCAATGACTTCTCCTGCTCTATCAGGAGGAGCGAGGGCGTGTCAGTCTTTTATTATTGATTGATTGGAAAACTGATACTCCAGAGCTGCATGCCGAACTGTCTCAACTATGTGCCCCAGTCAAGTACAGCCGCATCAGGAGACACAGCTTGTTCGCTGTGCCTGCGAGTCACACTGTTGCGCGAGCCCAGTCTCCTGTCCCTCGCACTCTTTCTGCGCTTAACACTCTTTTGGACACGCACCCTGACTGTGATGTGTTCGCGGACGAATGGAAGACGATCATGTCAGTGTGTCTGGAGTTATGTGAGAATTTTTTTGTATATTGTCTTTAACTAATATAATTGGCGAATAGCCGTTTTTGTTAAAGTAAAACCATAAAAAAAAAATTATATACCGTAAAATTTTGGTCGTTTTAATCCCGTGGAGGGTCGATCCCGTACATGAAACTCTATCGATTTGTAAAGATAGAATTAAAAAATAAAGTACCTTTTTTTTTCAAAACTTGTATTAATTTACGCATGTACGAAATTAATTTCTTTAAGAAAACGTCAGCTGAGCGAGTCCAATGACCTGTAGGTAGTTTGTACGCAACGCCGACTACTACCTAAACGTCATTGGACTCGCTCGGGTGTATAAAACCCTGCTCCTATGTTCCATCTTTGCCTTACACTCCTTAGGACCCCGAGTTTTTCATTATCATTTTTGAATAGGTAGTTCCACGTGGGCAAAACCGTGGGGCAAATTTGTAAAATGTTAGTATGTTATTAAAATATTTGAATGGTCTACTTAGTTGCTGTTTAGATAATACACTCAAACCTTTAAATTGGTAAAAACTGCATGAAAATCTATTCAGTAATTTTTGAGTTCATCGCGCTCACACAAACAGACAGAGGTATTGGGAGATTTTGTTTTATAATATGAATGGAAATGCTGTTATAGCGTATTATAACAACATTTCTGTCTTTACTACCATTATTGTGATTAGTTTCAACGATCTTTCGCCACTGGGACCAAGAGCGAGAGATGTCATTAGATGATTTCCTACCTACAAAATAAAAAGACAAAATCTTTAAAATTAGAACTGTAGGTGCCCGAAATCCCGTCCGGACGCTTCTCCTCTAAAGTAAGAAATATCCGGACAAATGCAGCCCTTGAGTGGGGCTTCACCATGCTAGATCACCAGGTGTTGCAGAACTTCAAAGAGGCCTCAGTCCACAACTGGAATGCTCATGGTAATAGGTACTTATTAGGGTAGGTCCCTTGTTTACCCAGCCATCCTCTACAAACAAGTACCAACATAGATCCGTAATTACGCAGACTCAGTACAATCAAGTGCAATAAACGTAATAAACAGCTGCGCGCGCGCAGATACGAGAGTATTATTACGCAGATTGCGCGTATTTATGGTCAAGGAATGGCTAGATGTGTATCGTAGTTTGTCGAGCTGAAATTACTAGCAATGATATATGGAGTAAATGTTTAATCATGATATAATTGTAGTGACTATCTACGTGTTTACCATGTAGGACCTTTATTCGCGACTTCATTCGCCAGAAATGTAAAAAAAAATCTAAACACACTGTAAATCGTATTTTGAGTTTTTTTTTTTAAACTAGAACATCATCCTCATTAGCTTATAAAATGTTCCCACTGCTGGGATTCAGGCCTCCACTCTAGGAAAGGGAATGGGTCGTAAACCACCACGCGGTCCCAGAGCGGGTTGGTGAATGTCACATGTCTTCGAATGGGCATGCCTGCGTATTTATTTAGTTCCATACGCTGATTAAATTAGCAGAATTGTAAAATATTATGTTTTTTTTTTCTAAAAGCTGTAGAGCTTTTTATAAAAAACATATTTACTCAAGTGTATACTCAAAATCTGCGATAGCACCTATATCTCGCCATGAGTTTGATTGTAGTATCTATCGTCAATAATAATAAATTCTTGCGCGAATACTTGAAGTAAACAAATAACCACAGTAAAAGTTATGCAAGTAATGTCTTCGTTCGCCTTATCCGTCTGTCTATTAACCCTTATTGTAATTTCTCATCAGACAAATCTGCTCCACTAATAAAGGCCCCGAGCGATGAATTTATGACTCCTCTAAGGCTTCCAAGAAAAAGACGAGATAAAAGTAATTCCACTACTTTCCTTCATAAACATTATTCGTACCTCGGAACTGAATCCGTACAAACATAATTAAGTTTATTTCATCAAGTAAAATACTACGTTATTTGTTCTTGATAACTTCGCAACTCCTTGATTAATTGTTACCGAAGAAAAAATAAAGGAATGACTTAATTAAAACCTTACATACTAAGGTTTTCTTGGAAAGTTACATCGTTTAAATATTTGATTTCTATCTCAAATCTACGGGTTAACGGATTCTATTTATATAAATTCCCTAAAAACACAAGTGCATAATATGTGCAAATTTGTGGGTAGTCAGCGGTTTTACAGGCTAGTGGAGGGGGAAGCGCAATGTTTAAAATTATCATTAACGTCTAAATCGTAGCAGCGGGTGGCTGTGTGTGCGAATCTAGTGAAAATATGTGCCATATGTAATTACGATGGTGCATGAAATATTTATAATAATGAAGTAATTTGTTATGCACCAACTGTTCTGCGAGCCAATATGTTTATTTACAAAGTAATTTGTAGTAAACTTTTGCTCACAACAAGTTGCTAGCGCTGAATTTGTTGATTTACTTTAGTATAGTAACAAACTACCAAGGATGGTTGAGTTTAATTTTATGAAGTTGAAAGTTTCAATAATATTGAAATCCTGCTTTTTGAATATTTCTCCTCACCAAATCATTAAAGCCTGTTGGCGGTGCAGAGAAAATGTTCTAATTTTTCGATGGGTAAAATCATCTTATGACAACCCCCGCTCTTGGGCGGAGCGGGAGATAGTGTCAGACTCTTACTGACTAAAAAACCCATCCCGTTCCTTCAAGCCTTCCTACCAGGGCTCGAGCGCCCTTTCGGATAACCCTGGCCCCAGTAGGCTTCGACCCGGCTGGGTCCCTGCTGACAACTCCTTGAGGCGCGCGGGAACAGTGCGCGCCGTCGACGACTTGGGCTTGGTCCGGACATTTACCGGACGGCCGGACAGCGAGCTACCCATTGCTCACTGTCCGCAAGTCCTCGCATCTTTATACGGTAAGGCGCTGACTAGCGCTAACCAAATATGTTTAGAAAACATAAGTGTTAGAACCTCTTAAAAGGTTTAGAACTGGCACTTATAACAAATCTGTATAATTTTCAGTTTTGCACTTATATACATTAAAATTGTATGTAACATATTAATTAGGCTTTGTATCATTGCAATCGGACTATGTCGAAAGATCTACTACATTAGACTGGCCAGTTGGTCTCGTGGTTAGTGGCCCTGACTGCTATGCCGCAGGTCCTGGGTCCGATTTTCACTCAGGACAAATGTTTATGTGATGAGCATGATCATTTGTTCTATGCCTGGGTGTAATTTAATATGTATGTGTTTAGAAATATATAAGTATGTTTATCAGTTGTCAGTACCCATAACACAAGCTCTGCTTAGCTTGGGACTAGACGGCGTTGTGTGATAGTTGTGGAATATTATTATTATATTATTATTCATTAATTGTTAGACGGTACGGAGTCGGCCGGATGAGCTATTTATAAATGAAAAAGATAAACACTAATTGGAGTTTTAAATTAATGAAAATTAGAAGATGAGGTTAGGACGGCTGTCAGGCCTTCTCTGAAACGGCTTTGACCGATTATATGTTTTATTTTTGTATAAATTGGTACTTTGCTACCTTGGTAGTCTGAGACAGTCTCAGTAAGTAATCTCGTAACATGATTACAATATGATAAAGCCTGACTTCCCCAATGACGCGTGACCCTTATCTCGAGACATAACTCCTAAGGGCGGAGTGCATGACGTGGCGTTTACTAAGGGCACTGTTCCAACTTCCATCCCAAGGGGCCGATGGTATCTAAGTGCTCACCACACCGTGGACTTCAAAATTATACTTAAGTTACTTGTGAAATTGTAGAGATTAAATGGTTCATAGGGTTTGTGTAATTAGAGATACTTTTGGTAACATTTATTATTATAGAGATGGACTGAAAGTTCGGTTTCGCCTCGTATATGGCCTTGGGCCACTGTTTATAAATGGTTTAATGAGTTTAAACGTGGTTGCACCAATCTCAACAATGCTCTGCGTGAGGGACGGCCTTCTACGGCGACGACTGAAGATAACATCAGTGTTGTGCGGTGTATGATAGAGACTGATCCAAGAGTAACCTATCAGCAGATTCGGACAAGCTTAGGCATCGGTATGAGTTTAGTGCACAATATCCTTTAGACGTTAGGAGGCTTTGTGTCCGGTGGATGCCTCATTATTTGACCGAGGCCCAAAAACTCCGTCGTGTTGATTGGTACCGTGAAATGATACAAAGATTTAATGGAGGTGACTCAAAAGCTATGTTCGACATACTTACGGGTGACGAAAGCTGGATGTATTGCTATGATCCGGAAACCAAAAGGCAATCTGCTCAGTGGGTGTTTCCTTCCGAGGAGTTGCCAACTAAACTGAAGAGAGGTCGAAGTGTAGGAAAAAAGATGGTGGCCTCATTCTTCGGAAGGACCGGTCATTATGCGACAATTGTTTTAGAAGATCAAAAGTCAGTTACTGCAGAGTGATATACTATCAAATGTTTGCCACTTGTCTTGGAAAATTTCGAGAGAAACGACCTCACAGTAGGATCCTCCACGACAACGCCTCCTCGCACACCGCCGGGCGAACGATCGACTATTTGGCGTCATCAGACGTGGAATTTCTGGGTCACCCGCCATATAGCCCCGACCTCACACCTTGCGATTTTTATTTATTCCCGAAAATAAAAGAAAAACTTCGAGGAAAGCATTTTATGGACGCCAAGGAAGCAGTGGCTGCGTTCCAGAAGGCCATCGAACAGACCCCTAAGGACGAGTGGGCAAAGTGCTTTTCTCCGTAGTTCTATCGAATGCAGCGATGTATAGACGTGAATAGAAACTATTTTGAAAAGATATATTAAAAATAGCTTCACGCAGGCGTACACCAAGTGTATAATGACGAATACGCGATTATGATGCTACGCGTCCGTAAACAGTAGACCTTAATGCAACGATTAGTTAAACAACCACCTTTAACGTGTTTTTTCAGTTGTGAATGTGCCCTTAATTTTGGTCCGTGGTGTGGTAGATAGAATTATTATTCAAATGTAGAATTTCGTATGTCACTACGTGCGTGTTTTTAGGGTTCCGTACTTCAAAAGCAAAAAATGGAACCTTTACAGGATAACTTTGTTGTTCCTCTGTCTGTCTTTCTGTATAATATAAGACCCTTATCTCGGGAACGCGTGTAGGTATCGAGTTGAAATTAAAACCATAACCACTAAGGTCCACAGTTCCTTGAAGGTGTGAAAAAAACAAACGTCTGAGTTAACAAATAAAAAAGATACGGCCATTTATGTCGCAAAGGCGTATATTTCAATACTCTCAAAGGAGTCGAAATTCATAGGGTATCTACTTCCCGTTGACTTAAAGTCCTGAAATTTGCAATGAAGCAAAGTCTCATAGCACAAGTCTAGTATAAAAAATCTGAAAACTGTTTTGTAGACTTTACATTACAAAAAAAAACTTTTTTTGCGATTCGGAAAAATCTTCGTAAATTGAATTCATTCGGGAATTGAACTGTTTTCACAGGTAGGTTTGTACGAAACCCTCAGTGCGCGAATCCGACTCGCACTTGCCCGGTTCTTTTTTTGGCTTCGAATGGTTTGTGTGTTTAGTAAAAACACAGTGTCGGATAAAGAAAGTATTTAAATTTTGGTACAGTTTACTGTCATTACTTGGCAGCAAATTAATCGAGTTACTCGGTAAATCATCTGACTTCTTCAGCTCTAGGGTGGAGAAGGAAAGCGTGTCAGACTTTTACTGACTAAAACCCGCCTGTGTTTCACCAGTTGCACTTTAACATGCTGTAACACAGATTGGCCTGTTGGTCTAGTGGTTAGTGGCCCTGACTTCTATGCCGGAGAACGTGGGTTCTATTCCCACCCAGGACAAATGTTTGTGTGATAAGCACGACCATTTGTTCTGTATCTGGGTGTAATTTATATACAATATGTTCATATGTATTTAGAAATATATAAGTATGTTTATCAGTTGTCTAGTGCTCATAACACCAGTTCTGCTTAGTTTGGGACTAGATGGCAGTGCGTGAAAGTTGTGGAATATATATATGTTATTAACATATAATAATATAGCAATTATATTACTAATTAAGGCTTAATTATGACCTAGTATATGAACAGCCAGGCCACCTACAGCTTACTTACTTCGTCGTAAATAAGCATCGACGGTGATCAACGGTAATATTAATGTTCACATAAACTTATTAATTACACTAAATTAATGTACAACATTGTTGCGCGTCAGAAAATTTATTAAAACAGTAGTTATAAGGACTTTATTACACGTCATTATTAGTTAGCTCACTTTATTGAGTCGCCAGTTGAAGTTATAATAAGAGTTTTACTGTGATTTTAACTGAGCTAAGTTAAAGAAACATTGTTTGTAAGATTATAACTGCACTACCTTCTTTTCATTTTAAATCTTAACTAGCTGGTTAGCGGTTTAACCAGTTAAAATATATTCTATGTGATATTTTATAACGGTAGAGTTTTTTTAGGTGAAAAATCAAAAATCCTATGACATCTCGTGCCCTTAGGCGGAGCGAGAGGATGTACAGTGGTGGTCCATAGGCGGATTTAATACTACAAGGTATTCTCTGACAGTCAAAGTGTCAACGTTTGGGTTAAAAAAGACAACACTGTGGTAGGTGTGGTAGAAAGTAGTGTAGAAATTAAGTAACTATATTATATTAATAAACTAGCTGTGCCCGCGACTTCGTTCGCGTGGACTACAGGATTTTGAATTTATTTTTTCTAAAATAAAAATATATATATTTCTATAATATAAGGAGTAACGTAGGCTACATTACTCCTTATTACATCAGCTACCTGCCAAAAGTCCCGTCAATATCCGTCCAGTCAATTTAGACATAGGCCCGGACAAACCGACAGACAGACAGACAAAAATCAGACAGACAGACAGTTGTCAATGTAATTTTGGTGTATGTAGGTACCGTATATTATATTTATATGCATGTAGTAAAAAGCAGTTATTTCAATATTACAAACAGACACTCCAATTTTATTTATATGTATCTAGAATACATAATTATATAGGTATGAGCTAATATAATAAACTAATAAATACTATGATAAATATGAAATTACCGACTTTTACTGACTAAAGCTCACTCCTGTTCCTTCTTTGCCTTCTTTCCAGGGCCCCGGGGTTCACATTCGCACATTCCATGGCCGCGATAGTCTTCGACACTGCTGGGCCCCTACGGTTTTTACTAATATCTCCTTGCCACTACGGTAGGGTTGGGGCTTACGGACGATGAGCAATGAGTAGCTCACCGTCCTGCCGTCTGGTAATCGTCCGGACTGATCCCAAGACGTCGACAGCGCGTAGTGTTCTGCACGCTCCTCAATAAGATGTCAGAGAACAGTTGGAGACTAGTAAGGCCGATGCCTGTTAGGTCCATGGGCATTTTTACTACTTGCAATACTTAAGTTCGGCAGAGGACATTTAAGCTAGAACTACACTGCGTACACGTCCCACAAACGACGATCTAGGCGCAGTCTCCATACATTTTACATGGAAACAAGACTTGTAGAGCTACACTTGATCCACGCAACGTTTCGTCACTCTACGTACAGGCGTGTTACACGTGTGCTTCGGATTAATGTAGTTCTTGCTTAAAAAGTATCTTAGGTTGGTCTTGCGGACGACGAGCAAGGGATAGCTCACCGTCTTGCCGTCTGGTAATCGTCCGGTCCGAGCCCAAGTCATCGACAGTAGTGTTCTACGCGCTCCTCTAAAGACTAGTACTTGCAATACTTAAGTTCGGTTGAGGACATTTAGGTGTCCTCATAGTAACATAAAGATATTACGAATTATAGACAAGAGCACGAATCCAGATCCAAGTTTCATTTCAAGTTTAATTTGACTTCATTCTTAATTCAATGCTGACGTAGGAGCAAAGAAGAGAAAGAGAAGAAGGAGGGAGGAAGTTTCATACAGCTGAAAGAACGAGGAGCAATCAGTAGCTCACCGTCCGACCGTCCGGTAATCATCCAAACCAAGCCTAAGTCGTCGACAGCGCGTAGTGTTTTCGCTCCTCAAAGACATGATAGCAAACCATAGGAGCGTAGCAAGTTCGATGCCCGCTAAGTCCGCGGGAATTTTTGCTGCTTGCAATTTTTTTTTTATGTTATAAACTAGTACTTGACTGCGATCCCGCCTGATGGTAAGCAGTGATGCAATCGTTGATGGTGAGGCGCACTAGTTTATTAAGAGCCTATTCACTCTAGCCTTGAAGACACCCAAATTATAATCAGACGGAAAGACCGCAGCAGGTAAACTATTGCAGTCCTTCGAAGTACGCGGTATAAATGACGAGGCGAAACGCTTAGTCCGGACCGTAGATGTTTCAACAACGTAAAGGTGGATACTCGTCGTGCCTCGGTTTGTCCGATGGTAGAAATGAGATGGCGGAATCAAGTCATGCAATTCCTGTACACACTCTCCAAAATGCAATCTGTAAAACACCGAATATATTTGCAATACCTACATAAGTTCGACTCAGGTCATTTCTTAAATTCATCAGAGAACATTTACGGGTCCTTATAGTAATAAAACGAATGATATTCTAGACACGAGTAATACGAATCCAAGTTTCATTTCAAAGCTTAATTCGACTTCATTCTTAATTCAATGCCGACGTAGTAGCAAAGCTTCTTACTGCTGAAAGAAAGTACGAATCTACTTAAAAATCCAGTTGATTACGTTTTAGTATCAACCTCGAGGTACTAAAATAGTGTCAACTGGCAATACATAAACATAGGTATATCTAAGTTAAATCAAAATGTTTGTAGGTATGTAAAAAACTAATTTATATGATACTAGCTTTTGCCTGTAGCTTCAACCGCGTAGTTATGTAAAATATAGCCTATGTCACTTAGGAATAAAACAGCTTTCTAACAATGAAAAAAATTTCGCAATCGGACCATTTTCAGAGATTACCTCCTACAAAAAAACATAAAAACCAACTTTACCTCTTTATAATTTTAGTATAGATATAAATTGGAGTTTTGATTTTATAAGTAAGTATTATTAACTGAATAAAATGAATATACCTAAGGTATACCTAATTGGCTAAAATTATTATCTAATAAAATATGGACAAATATTATAGTGAGGTAAAATCTATACCTTGGTACTTATAAAATAAAGCGGAAAAGTGGTTTTGATTTTGGTTTGTTTAACACCTTCACCGAGGGACATAGGCTTTTAGATTTCCTTCAGTCTGAGTTCGAACTCCCAATCTACAACTTTTTTTTTAAGTGAGATAATCATCTAATTACTTCTCTTGGGCGGACCCGTCCGGTAACTGTCCGGACCAAGCCCAAGTCGTCGACGGCGCGCACTGTTCCCGCGCGCCTCAAGGAGTTGTCAGCAACAGCAGGGACCCAGCCGGGTCGAAGCCTACTGGGGCCAGGGTTATCCGAAAGGGCGCTCGAGCCCCGGTATGAAGGCTAGAAGGAACGGCGTGGGTCTTTTAGTCAGTAAGAGTCTGACACTATCTCCCGCTCCGCCCAAGAGCGGGGGATGTCAATGTATGATTTTTCCCACCATAAAAAAAAATCTCCTGGGCGGAGCGCGAGGGTACTTATGTCAGACTTTACTGACTAAAAACCCACTCCTGTTCCTTCGTTGCCTTTCATACCAGGGCCGAGTCTTTCTTTCAGAAGCAGACCCTTGGCCCCTGTAGGCTTCGACCGTGCTGGGCCCAACGGTTTGATGACATCTCTTTGAGGCGCGCGTGGAACAGTACGCGTCGTCGACGACTTGAGCTCGTTCCGGACGCTTACCAGACGGTCGGACAGCAAGCTAACCATTGCTCGCCGCCTGCAAGCCCGCGTCAACGGTGGCCGCTGGGGCATGAGGGACAAACTACTCGTATTCAGGGCCATTACAACTGGACCATCATTGATACCAAAGAAACGATTATACCAGGTGAGTAATATACCATTTTATTGTAATGTCAATCACAACATTTATAGCATACTTATTATTATCGTGTATGTAACATTGTATGAACTTAATAATGCCAATTTAAAAATAATCATTTTGGTCCATCGAGGTCAGTATAATAACATAATAAGTGACAAAATAATCACATAAAATGTAACGTAAATACAGCTTAATACTTTAAAATTTTTTGAATGAATCGATAATTTATGTAAACGGGTTATTTGGAAGCCATTTTCTTCAAAATTGTAAACTATAAATAAACAAACAAAATGAGTTTCTGTTTCTTAAAGAAATCGACAAACGGTTTACATCTTCTTTCAATACATATGAATAAAATTCAAGTGTCTTTTGTAATATCAAAATAAAATTAGTTTCTAAATGCAAATGAAAATATATTCGGTAACTGTAATATTTATTTTTTGCTGTCTGTCCGTCTGTTAGTTCCAGCTAATCGCGAAAACTGATTGACTGATTTTGACGGGACTTTCACTGGTAGATAGCTGATGATATAAGGAGTAACGTTACCATCTGAAAATGTTACCACCAAAATGTATGTTTTTGCATATAAATTATTCATTCATTCATACATACTTTTTAATTATTGATGGGCTCGCGTTTGACCACCATCTCACCTGATGGTAAGCGATGATGACATGGCCAACGATGGAGCATGTTGGTTTAGAAGTAACCTATTCACTATATTTTATAAAAAGAATTACGACCAAAATATAAGCGCAAAAAAAATCTTGAAATTGTGACAGCATTGAGCATTTCAGCAGTTTTAAGAGTCTAAACACATACAAAGACGCGGGCACCGACTAGTGTTATACCTAATAAAATCTTTTACTTACCTATAAAAGAAAACTTTTTCTCAAAATAGAAGAAACTTGTCCATAATTATGTAAATTTAATACAGAAACCATTTATTTCCACTGCATATTTTTGTTAGGCTATTAAGTTTAAGAATCTAAAAAAAAGTTTTATCATAAAGATTAATATCTTGCTGAAACTTAAAAATGATGTCGGTTGAGGTTCCACAGTCAGCGATTATAAGGTTTTTTGAGGTGGGAAATCATGAAATAGCTTCTCCCGCTTTGGGTGGAGTCATGCTATCAGTAACTCTTAATTAATATTAACTAATTTGGAAACGCATATTTTGAGCATAAAAATAATATCCGAATTATCTGGAGAAATATATAATAACGTTATAAGTAAGGCTTCCGTAGGCGCGGGCTTGCGGACAGTGAGCAATGGGTAGCTCACTGTCCGGACCCAACCGGGTCGAAGTCTTTTGGGGCCAGGGTTATCCAAAAGGGAACTCGAGGCCCGGTATGAAGGCTAGAAGGAACGGGGTGTGTCTTTTAGTCAGTAAGAGTGACACTGTTTCCCGTTCCGCCCAAGAGCGGGGGTTGTCATTGGATGATTTTTCCCACTATAAAAAAAGAGGTAAGGCTTAAGTAAGAAGGTCTAACAACTGGGTCATCACATTTAACAAAAACATTGAGGTAATAACCAAAATCGAAAACAACTAAATTCACGTCAGCGTGAATAAAGTGGACGATGTTGCACTTGTCTCCCCCTCTCCATTCCAATGGACGGGCAACGTTAGATTTTTATCGTCAATATATATCGGCCGATATTATCTCAATAGGATCCGACGATGCACTGGACCGATAATATCGTCAGTATTGAACTTGCAATTGAGTTTTTATTACTTTTATTAGCTCTGTCTTGCTAGGGATATTCTGCATGTAGCTTTTTAGATAGGTATATTCTTGCATTCTGGACCTTCATACATAACCAACCTTCATACATCGGACATAAGGCTCCCCCAAAAGTCGCAACCACGAACGGTCCTGCATCTCGCATCCATCGCATTCCCACCAGGTCTTCGGTCCACCTTTTTGGAGGCCTTCTAACGCTGCGTCTTTCGGTGCGAGGTTGGATTCTGAATATATGGAGAATATTGCTGTGAGTTAAGAGGGATGAAGATAGCAAAGATAGCATGCGAAATTAAAATTTTCTTTAATTTTTTTTTTTGTTTGTATTTTGCAGATCTGTGTCAAGTTGTATTTTGATTAAAATATGGTTGGCGGGCGTAGTACTTATTTATTTACGGAATTAAAATCATCAATGCAGCCTTATCACTGCATTAAAGACTTTTTTGATGTTTTAATTAATGCAAAAATAAGTAACCGTTTCAATTACCTGCAAACGTAAGTCGAAGTAAAAGTTGTCGTGTCGGTCATCATTGTACGACATAGATTTTTTTGTTTATTTTTGTTTAGGGTTTTATTGAGCCTCTAAAGGAGATTGAGCCTATTGAGCCTATTAAGGACATATGTGATATATATTATGTACCCTACAGGGCACAATAAACAATAATATACTACACACCACACGTATTGACTACTGTGGGAGTCGGTGTCAACAGCGAATCCCGACTTCAAGACTGTGGCAATAGCTCCGACCGACATGCAAACTTTTACTGGGGGCCACCATTGTCGGACATGACAACTAACAAAAAAGTATGTCCTCAAATATCTCAAAAGACAGTAGTAAGTGTCGCAGGACAGAATCGATATCTCGAGGGTCCTCTTGTTTCTCTTCAGCTAATATTTTACCTGAATGGGACACGGCGAAGCGATAACAGCTCTCATTAAGCCTAAGAGCTTTCGTACGAACAATGTTACAAAGGCTGATTTACATAGTTTCACTTACAAAGCTAATTAGTAGGGTAAGGATTTTTTGTTAAAGGAACTTTAATCGAAAGTCGAATCCCGTTAAGAAGGAAATCAAAGTGAACAACCAAAGAGTAAGGAAAGCGTTGAAGAGTCAATAGATTTTTGTTAGAGAGAGTGAGTTGGTTTCTTGTTAAACTTTGATTGCATGATTTTTTTTTGTAATGCAAAAAATATACCAAATTATGTTGCAATAATACTCAAATTAACCTTTCAATCGTGAGAATTAGACACAATAGAACGACAATGGATGCGCGAACGTCGGCGTTCGCTTGGGGTTTAATGAATTAAAGCTGGGAAATTAATATAATATATAATATAATATAATATTCCACAACTAGCACACAACGCCGTCTAGTCCCCAGCTAAGCAGAGCTTAGCTGGGGACTAGACGGCGTACTTATATATTTCTAAATATATACATATTATAGATAAATTACACCCAGACACAGAACAAATGATTATGCTCATAACACAAACATTTGTCCTGGGTGGGAATCGAACCCACGACCTCCGGCATAGCAGTCAGGGTCACTAACCGCTAGACCAACAGGCCAGTCAAAATTGCCAAACCAAAGTGGCATTGTTTGTGTGTGTATGTGTGTTGTTACTTTTTCACGCTCGAACGGCTTGACAAATTTCGATAAAACTTGGCACACATGTAGACCGTATGCAGGAATAGCACGTAGGATATTTTTTATCCCGGCTGTATGTTCTCTTGGGATATTTTTCTACTATCTCGCGGGCGAAGATACTGACAGCAGCTAGCGTTGAAAGAAAAAATGAAATTGATTTGAATCCCTGAGATCTGTTAGTAATATTTGTCATCTCTATTTGCTTGGTTTTCTGAAATCCGCCCAATTTAATTTCGATCACGGTAGCCAATTTCAGTGGGGATTAACCAGGTATGCAGGGTATATTACAGTACACAGGCGTGTGCGCAAACATAGGTGCACCCTCTGTTTTTTTACTCTCATACTCCAATGGGATGGCAATCCGGTGCGATCGGAGAGAGATCTGGGCCTCAGGTCTGCTATTACAATACTGTCAGAATGGTCTATCATTGATTTCATAATTGTTGATTTTGACAAGTTTTAGTAATCTAGGTACTAATAAAATGGCGTCATTATGACTTTCCGTTATTCAGCCACTGACACTACATTGAAAGAAATGGCATAGAATGATAATTTCGTACACAATGACAAATTAATATCTGACGTTTGCGATAATCTGCAAAAAATTTGACAGTTCCTTTGATCGGTGACCTACCACTACGACGTCATTGCGCAATTAGTGTTTGTAATAGGTAAGCCTGATATTTTCATTCTGTTACAAGACCATTGACCGATCATTATGAATTAGCAGATTACAAAAGTTTTAGCAAAATGACAATGGGATCGTGTTGGAATGACGAATTTATAAAAATAGCAGACTTAGGCCCCAGGTGCTTTCTGGGGCACTAGGATTTTATATCACCGACTTCAAGACTCCAGGCTGCTACAGAATAGTTCTGCAACCTAAACTACCCTCGGCACGACGAAGACCACGCCTATATTTTTCACTAGCTTATGCCCGCGACTTCGTTCGCGTAGAATAGTGACTTCCGGCAGATAGTACTGAATTGATGCCGACTCTTGACCAATAGATGGCGCTGTATGTCCGGAATAAATTTTATTTTTTATTTTATTGTTTGTAATAAAAACTATCCTATGTCCTTTCTCAAGTTCCAAACTATGTCTGTACCAAATTTCACACAAATCGGTCCAGTAGTTTAGGCGTGAAGCAAAGACAGACAGACAGACAGACAGAGTTACTTTCGCATTTATAATATTAGTTTGGATTATTAGGTAGCTACCAGAGATGTTACGCAGGTTTGATATGATACAGAATATTCGGAACTTTGATTGCGATTTCGGCTCCGATACATTTTAATCAGACCTTACATCCGACGCACAAACAAGATTATACTTGTCGCAAGGAAACCTCCGTCACTCCGTACCTTCGATCAACTACCTACTCCTTTATCTATTGTTGTGTTTTATTTTTTGATAATTCCGACTAACCAAATTTAAGAACTCTGCTTCTGAATTCGGTACCGATATAACCACCATCCCTATTAGATATGAATAAAAAAGTAATATTCATTGTTTGTCTTGTTTGTAGGCGGTAATCTTTCCATCATCTTCTTCTTGAGTGTAAAGCCTAGAAACCAAAGTTACAAATATAAGTAAATCCGTTATAAAATCGTTGTCAACAAAACAATTCTTTGTACAATCAATCATAAAGAGCTAACACGAGATTTGACAGAAGATTTACAAATCAAAGGCTTACTGAAGCCACAAAAAAGCGAAGTTGAAGATTACTTTATTTTACTACAGAATAGAAAGGGTTTCCTCAAAGTTTTCTTTTCCGTGAACCACAAAATCTACTTCAAAACGTTCTTAGCAGAAAATCGCTCCGTGCTTCCTTCACTACGCTCAAGCGAACTAGCGCGAGCCAGTAACTCACTCCTGTATGGTCGCCCACGAGTGCCCACGACGAGTTTTTGTAACGATACAGTAGCGATGCTGTCGCGCGATCGCAGGGATACAGACGCGATGCAGTCGCTAGCTGTTTGCCCTCGCCCACATCACGATTCTCAGTCGCGAAGCAAACGCGCTTCTGTCACGATGCAAACGCAATTCAGTAACAAATATGAAGTATTAGCTTGTAGAATGTTTCACTCCTTCCTTTTTCTCTCTGATGTCATCCGTCACGATCGCGCGTTTGCTTCGCGCGTTGGTATCGCTCCTGTAGCGCATTGCAAATGCGACTAACGCGCGTTTGTAATGTTGCTGTAGCGCGTTTTATTATTACAAAAAGTCGCCGTGGGCGAGGAGCCTATGATATACGATTGTATGTTAATTTTTAATTAATGTGTTTTCTTTTCCGCGAACCACAAAATCATCTTCAAAATGTTCTTAGTAGAAAATCGCTGCATACTTCTTTCACTACGCTCAAGCGAAGTAGCACGAGCTACTAGCTCACTTATTTGTGATACACGCACGATTGTATGTTACTTTTCAATGTGTTTTCTTTGCCGCGTACCATAAAATTTACTTCAAAACTAGCTAACCCGGCGAATTTCTTTCCGACTAACAGTCGATTAACCTTTCAATCGTGGAAATTACAGACACAATAGAAAGACAATAGGTGCGCGAACGCCGGCGATCGCTTGCGGTTAATGATTTAAGTGTGTATCTTTCGATATAGTCAACTGATTGCGATGAAACAAAGCCTAAGTAATATATACAATTTTAGTGTATAAAAGTTATCTACATCAATTTCGTACATACATACCTACTACTGGTATAGATGATCTCAGTAGAAAATCGCTCCATGCTTCCTTTACTACTCAAGCGAACTAGCGCGAGCCACTAACTTACTTCTCTGTGATATACGATTGTATGTTAATTTTTAATTCTGTAATGTGTCATTAAGTATTTATAACCTACGCTTGCATTGGCATTTCTTTCTGATTAATACTTACATACATAATGGACGCTTATGGTCCCATTGTCAATTAATCATTGTGACTGCAGTGCTGTTTTTATTTCATTAGATTACTTTCCTTTTCTGTTTTGTTAGCGATTTCACTCTTGTTCTTCGTAAGTAATTGAGTTAGTATAAGGCTGCATTCTGGGTGTAAAAATAACAGACCGAGTTCGGAATAACACGCTGCGTTCCAAAACGGGCGTAATAGACGTGGGCAAAAAGGCTGCCAGACCCGAATGGGATTGTGCGGGTCACGTCAGCCGCATGAACAGTGACCGCTGGGCAAGTGTCACTACACAATGAGTTCCTTTCAAAAGGGAAAGCGCCATCGAGGTCGCCCTAGAAATAGGTGGCGAGATGATCTGGACGCATATCACGAGAACTGGTTCGAGATGGCGAGAGAGAAGGTAGGACTGGATAACTACTTATAAATGTCTATTATCATTTCAGGTGAAAGATATCTACTGTTGGACATAGGCCTCCCCTAGTTGTCGAATGACCGGTACTGTGCGACTCACATCTATTGGATTCCCACACCCTCACTATTAGGCAATTGATCCACTCTTTGGGAGGCCTTCCAACTTTGCGCCTTCCGATATATGGTCGCCACTCCAGTAGCTAAATTAATAATAAGCATCTAAACTAATCAATACTGTAGCTAAATATAACGAAGGTGCTCAAAAAGCTGACAACATTACCACGTTGAATAAAATGCAGATTCGTGGCCCGAAGAAAAGCTCAGCCCTCTTGGTCACACGAAGAGTTGACTATTGGTTTGCTGATGCCCTAACAATTCGATGAGCACTCGGACCCCTGGTAAGTTGATATTTAAGACCTAATAAAAATACTGGACACTATCTACTATGAAAGAAAAAAAAATAAAAGGAGAACGATATTATAGAAATTGAAGGCAACTGCAACGTGGACAAAACTAAATCTTATCATTTCAGTGCAATCTTATTCTATTCCACAAATCGGATTCTAGCTAACAAGAAAGCGAGCAAAAACAATAATACAATCTTCGAAAACAAACACCAATAAGATAAGTTCCAAATATAAATTTCCTCTAAACCAACAAATCCGATTCCAATTAAAACTAAAAATAAATTATTCCCAAAGCACGACCGGAACATAAATATAAAAAACACAGCAATTCCCTTAATTGTGCGCGTAGTCATAACATTTAAAACCATAATGAAATGGTTCAAGCAGTACCATAGACCACAGAGACGGCCATTGCTGACAGGTGTCATTGTCAAAAACTCAACAACACACACATACATACAACATTAGTTTTAGTATATGCGAAACCTGAAATACGTCTCTAGTATTTTTATGTAAATAATCTATGTACAAAATTTCATAAGTGTATTATAAAGAATCACAAAGTTATAAGCTTGTTATGTCAGCAAAAATACATAGTCACCGGCCATCCAGGCGATTGTGGGGATGTTTGGCACTTGCACTTGCTGGCGTGGCGCCTTACCTGATGACCTTGCGTGACCTGTGTTGTACTTACTGTCAGAGTAGATAATTTTGGGAATATATATAACTTCTTCTTCTTCCTGCCCTTATCCCATATTACTTGGGGTCGGCGCAACACGTTTTTTCTTCCATTCTATCCTGTTACCCGTCACAGTAAAAATATAACATGGTGTAAAAAGTATTGAAATCCATTTAGTTACTGATTCTGAACAAACTATATTCAGGTTCCGCATAAACTAAAAATAATGTTATATAACGGCGACCACGTACCGGAAGATGCAGCGTTGGACGGCGTCCAACAAGGTGGACCGATGACCTGGTCAGGATCGCGGGAATCCGATGGATGCGTGATGCACAGGACCGGTCGTTGTGGCGACGCTTGGGGGAGGTCTATGTCCAACAGTGGACAGTGGACTTCGGCTGACATGATAAAGATGATAAAGTCGTCGATCGGTATCTACCATGTTCCATGAAAAGATTATATGGGCCTCTACGAGTGGGCTTCGGTTCCCAGTACGCCTTCCAAAGGTCGAAGACCTTAGTTTTCTGAGATATACAAACACATAATAATGTTATAAATAAATATGTAAGGATCTCGTCTCTACCCGCTACTGTAGATTCCATGGTCTGTGTAACAACAATATTAATGTTTGTATAACGAGCTTTCATTGAGGATTACATAACTATAATTACTAGTAATTTATAGTTAAACAAATATTTCGTTGGTAATATTTTAATTGGAAATGTTTCTAGATGGTTTGTTTGACTCAGATTTGTGGTGTCTTGATTTTCAACCGACTTCTAAAGGAAGAGGTTCGATTCGGTTGTATTTTTTTAAATTCATTAAACCCCAAGGGAACGCCGGCGTTCGCGCACCTATTGTCTTTCTATTGTGTCTACTGTCTGTAATTTCCACGATTGAAAGGTTAATGTTATAAACATAAAGAACAATAAAATACGAACATAAAGAACAAACAACAGAAAACAACATGAGAATGATTAATGTAACTGATCATCATCAACATTTCAGTCGTCTACTGCTGGACATAGGCCTCCCCCAAGTGTCGCCACAATGAACGGTCCTGTGCATCTCGCATCCATCAGATTTCCGCAACCCATACCAGGTCATTGGTTCACCTGTAGGTGGACCGATGTAACTGATAATATGGACCAAATATGTCTAAAATAAAAAAGATTTATATATTTGCAAATTTTTGTGCTTCCATATTGGTTTTATAATTCTGTATTCAAGTTTAAGTCATTATACAAATGGACTAACTGTCTCCCGTGGTTTCACCTGTTTGTTATTGCTCCGCTCCAGTGGGTCGGAGCGTAATCTTTCTCGATGAATGGGCTATCCAATACTAAAACATTTTTTCAATTCTATTGTTGCTCCTGAGATTTGAGCGTCTAAACTAATCTGCTATATAATATTAGTACTTGAAATAGTATATTTTTTAATGTCATTACTAGCTTCTGCCAGCGGCTTCACCCGCGTGGAAATAGATTTCTATGTACTAACTTTTGACCCTCGTTTCGACACCTTAGGGGGTAAATTTTGGGAAATTCTGTCTTATTCTTTGTATACATCATAAAATGAACCTCTTTGCAAAATTTCTGTGTTCTAGGTCCATGGGTTTGGGCTGGGCATTGATGAATCAATGAGTCAAAATTCAAATTCAATTTTTTTTTATTTTACATAGGCCTACATGGGCACTTATGAAACGTCAGAAGCTAGTGCTCAGTTCCAAATTGGTCGTTTCCTATGGAGAAAAACCGGCAAAAAACTCCATGGTTACTTTTCACCTTCACTCTTTTGAGCGAGTTTTGAGACTTTGTATTTTATATACAGATAAGACTGCATCTAATTACAAAAAAAAAAAACAGCACAACTATTTAAATTAAACCCGGAAAACCAATAATTTACAGATTACTTTACATAGCAAATAACTTGATACAAATTGCACAAAGAATTCCTTACAAACAAAGCGGTAATGAAACATCACTACAGATATTGGGCTTCCAGTGAGCAATATTGTGCATAATACCCGCATAATATCGATGATATTCAGTCGGCGTGCGATATTGCTAATTGGATGTCAATTATTATCAATCACTACTAATGATTGGTATGGCATTGGCTCTTGATATTGATACCGTTATAAAGGAATCCCTGGAATTTACAGGACATGCGCAGACGTAGTGTGAAATGTAATTATCGGGTATTTAATTAGTAATAGAGACCTACGCTTTGGAACGTGCAATTTAGCTTCACTTTTCTGGGACTATTCGAAAGTGCCTGCAAATGGTCTATTTGAAATAAATGATTTTGACTTTGACTTTGACTTTTTGACTTTTGGTAATTATTGGAGTATTTGTGATGGAAGGATGCGTACTCAGTCTATGTTTTTACTGGTGATATACTTATTTGGCTCTCTATGAGAGAATAGAGCTGTGGGTTTTTTTTTAATGTAAGATATCATCTAGGTAAAGGCACGCGAGCATATTCACAAGAAGTGGTTAGAATTAGAATCATCACAGCACTTGTTGCTTGTAAGCGGGTGGAAGTGTCTGATTTTTACTGACTTAAACTCACTCGTGTTCTCTTAGAGCCCTTAGTTACCTTTGCGATCCAGAACCATGGACAATTGTTTCGAACAATAGTTTCTACACTTAACGCCAAAGCGCCCGAGCAGTGCCATCAAACAGTGACTTTTTGAAGCCTCTAGGTAATTGCCAGGTTATAGATTCATGAACAACATTGTCAACGATTGATTTTTTCATGCGATTAATACTTTCTTCTAAAAAGGTGGTTAAATATTCTTCAAAGCAAAAAAAAGCAAAGATTAAATTTAAATGTCTGCGGGGCACTATCCGGGCGCAGCTCCCTGCAATTAAATGCACAGATACTCCTACTGCCACCTAGGCGGGTACGAGTGTTGTGTCCATTTAATTCCGGCCAGATGTTCAAGGGACTTTTAAACCTTAAAATCAGAAATTCCGAACACAAATAGGACAGAAACTAGTACCTAGATTATTAATAATAGTCTTAGCTCTAAAGAAAAGCTACCTTTGTGAATACTCAGTAATAACAAAGGGACTACCTACTATCACTAAAAGCAAACAACGACGTACCTGCGGACCCTAAGTACAAACACAAGATTAATGTGTTCTCAAAATGGTTCCCACAAATGCTCCCAATCCTTGTCATACCTTGTTAGTTTTTAATTTAATTACGTTCACATTCTAATACATTAGATGAAATACTTCCTTTACCTCAAAACTGGACGGCCAACGAATTTCCATTTAATTAATTTCTACTTTAATTCCATTAGTTGCTTACTCTTCATTTCTTCGCGTAGTTTTTAATCTGTGTCTAATTATATTAAGATGGTAAAAGATTGATGTCTGGTTGTTTTGCTATGAAGTAAACTAGTTTTAATTTTTAAAATAACTAAGAAATGAAGTAAACATGTTTATTTGGCACACAATGAACAAACAAGTATCGATAATTTAAATAACAAGAAGGTGTTCACGGGTACACCAAACAGGTCCAGTTTAAAAATAATGGCACACAACTAAGTCAAAACCAGCGTCAGGCAACTGCTAAGTACCTACTTAGCAGTTGCCTGACGCTGGTTTTCAACTGAACCTCTAGCTATTTTGTAAATAGATTGTTAAAAATTTAATATTTATTTTGATATATGGGGTTTATGAAAATGAAATACGAAAAAAATGTAAATAAAATAATTAAATATAAGGTATATTATTGAGGATTTTCGAAATAAACCACAAATAGTTTCTCTGAAAACAAAGATTTTTTTTATTCAACACGCTTTTACAGTATAACAATTATCGTTTAACTAAAATTACACTGTCTTTTATCTCACCTGAAAACAAAGAAACGACATTTAAAGTTCACTAATATCGCCTCCTCAATTATATCCCTTTATTTATCTCTCTACAAGTTTTTATGGTTCTTATAACAATTGGATGCACAAAATAATCTAAACATCATCTGCCATTTGTATCATACGTCACTTCATATCCACAGCTTAAAAATCAAATCAATGAAATGTCATTTCCAAGGAGGTCATTTCTTCTTCTTCTTCTTCCTGCCCTTGTCCCATTTTATTTGGGGTCGGCGCAACACGTTTTTTTCGCAAGGAGGTCATTTCATTACATAAATAATATTTTGCTTTAACAAAATACATCATACATGTATGTAAATACGAGTATGTTGGCCCTTTAACCTAATTCTATTACAGTACACTATGATTTTTTGTGTTGCATGGTACAGTAAAGGAAAAAGCATGTGGCAATTTTGGCCGACGCCACCGTTAACCCCGTAGGAAAGCAAAAAAGTTTTTACATTTTGAAACGAAAAGTGTTTTTTTACCCCTACACGTGAGAGGCAATCTACTGAACCTTTTGCTTACATAATGGTGAAAAATATTAACTTTACACTTTATTTTACTTCGTACTTTACTTTTCATTATGAACAGTCTCTACTAATTTATCTAAACTAATATATCTAAACGTATTATCATAAAAAGTTTAAATTTTTCGTTATATTTCTATGTTTAGTACATAAATGATAATATATATTTTGCAAATAAGTTAAAAAAAAACACACACACTAAACTAGATGAGGCCAGTGTTTCCTAGCTGATTCCCCTGAGAAGAAACACCGAAACAAACTCAGGGGTTAAAACTTATGTAATGGTCAAATCATATGGATGTAGCCAATCAGTGCAAGCATTTCTCAGTGTTTGTCTAGCTCGAATCAGGACTATTAAGGAGCTCAATGATTTGACGAACAATACCAAAGAAATGATTTCGTGTAGGCCGCATAAAGTACTCAAAACTGCAAGTTAAACGTTAAAAACCGGCCAAGAGCGTGTCGGGCCACGCTCAGTGTAGGGTTCCGTAGTTTCCCGTCCGTCACAATAAAGTGTACCCACGTATGAGTTTAAAAAAATGCTTGCTACGATTATACTACAAACTTAGTCCAGAAATTATTTTGTAGAACCCTTTTGTCTTTTTTGTACAAAAACTGTTCTTTCCATCAAGTCCAAAATAATTTTCCTAGAAAGTCCTTATAAAGTTCTACTTCTCAGATTTTTTTCATATTTTCTAAACTTATGGTTCAAAAGTTAGAGGGGGGGGGACACATTGTTTTTTACTTTTGGAGCGATTATTTCCGAAATTATTGACATTATCAAAAAATGATTTTAGTAAACCCCTATTCATTTTTAAATACCTATCCAACGATATATCACACGAAAGGGTTGAAATTAAAAAAAAAAATCACTTCCCACTTTACATATAGAACATTTTTTTCCAATTTTTATTTTACCACTTTGTCGGCGTGATTGATATACATATTGGTACCAAATTTCAGCTTTCTAGTGCTAACGGTCACAGAGATTAAGCGAGGACGGACAGACAGACAGACAGACGGACGGACAGACATGGCGAAACTATAAGGGTTCCTAGTTGACTACGGAACCCTAAAAAAGAAGAGGAAAGTGTAATCACTACTGATCTGATTAACAAAGTAGAAAACTACAGTATCGTTGAGTGTTAATGTTACTTCTTCTTTTTGAACCATCTGAATATCTCCTTCTTCCTGCCCTTGTCCAATCTTATTTGGGGTCGGCGCAATACCTTTTTTTCTTCCATTTTACCCTGTCATTCGTCATGCTATCACTAACTTCCTTTTCTTTCTGAATAATTCAGTCGTCATTGAGTCCGTTTAAATTATGGAAGGCACAGTATGTCAGCATGCATAACTATCTCTTCATCAGCATGCACAACCATGTTTTCATCAGCATGCGCAACGTTCTTTTCATCAGCATGCGCAACGTTCTTTTCATCAGCATGCGCAACCATCTCTTCTCTTCTCTCAGGCTCTTTCCTAACCCAGCTATAAAACTAGGCGTGCTATGCTCTGCTGTCCTGTGAAGGAGCACTGGATATTAGAGATAGGTTAAGAATGCTCTAATTGGCCAGATTGTTATGTTGCTGTCAATCTCGGCCCGCATCAGTCCAGAAACATTATAGAGCCAGCCAGAAGGAGAAGAATGATATCCCACAGAACAGACATCTGTTACTTCCATTTTTCACGTATTTGGGCTTAAGCACTCTCTGCCGAGGAAGTCGTATCTACAAGGATAAGTAAGTCGATGATGTTCTTAAAATGGCTCAAGGAATTGTAAGGTCACTTAAAATTCTGGATTGTATGGATGTAAAGCAACGTGAAAAAATTACTACTTAGTGAAAAAATGTGCTCAATGTTATTATCATTTATAGTACAGCTCAGTGAAAAGCTTCGCAACTACTTGAAAACTATGCGTTGGCGTCATTTAGTTGGTACTAAACCAGGAACAATTGCCATCAATTGAGATTATTCAGATGCCCTGAATCTCTCACTTCTTAGGATGATCTGATAACATCATTCTCTATTGGATCAAATTGACTGATGGGATTTTAATGGTCTTACTTTGTATTATAGCTGTAACTTTAGTTTTCAACTTCGGTCCCGAGGGGTACTTCCAGATCATTCCCTTTTAAATCTCAAATCTTAAACTAAGAGAACTCCTTAAATATTTATAACTAGCTTTTACTCGCGGCTTCGCCCACATACATAAAATATAGCCTATGTCAGTCAGGAATAAAGCAGCTTTCTATCAGTGACAAAATATTTGCAATCTTACAAGTAAATACTACCAGAGATTACCTCCTACAAACAATGAAACAAACTATACCTCTTTATTATATTAAAGTGTAAAAAGCGGTAAAACCAAAAGTATGAAAATGTTTGAAGCACACCACGAGACGCTGGTCATCGCGCGCCCGTTTGTCGATGCCGCCCCGCTAAGACCTTAGTCGTGACCAGTACCCCTAGCCAAGTAGCTAATCTGCAATAGTTAACGCTTGTAAAAAGCTTCAAATGTACGGGAATGACGTTGTCTTAACGCTCAGTCACGTGGTCAGAACAAAAGAATTAGCCACGCGGCCAACTCGAAGCGTTCGACGCTAGCGAAACGGTTGTTCTTGGCTAGAGGGGCTGTACCCCTAGCCAAGCTTGATAATCTGCAATCGTTAACGCTAGTAAAAAACTTCAAATGTTCCGGAATAACGTCATCTCAACGCTCAGTCACGTGGTCAGAACAAAAGAATCTGGGGCGTGGCCAAATCGAGGCGTTCGGTTGTAACTTGGCTCCCAGACTGTTAGATAAAATGACCATGCTCAAGTTGATAGTCGGATCTGGATGGGACCTCTTAACAGCTTATAAAGTTGACCTAAATATAAAATGTACTGAAGATTTTAATCTGCTAGTTCTTTTATTTAGTAATTAAACAACAAAGCTCTCTTGACGGTGTTTTCATCATAAATTAATATATAAAATTAACTTTCGTCTAAAAGTAATTTGATATAAAAAGGTTAATAAGGGCTGATTCACAATCTTGAGTTACAAGTTATAGAGCCTGATTTATTAGTTTTGTTGATAAAAAGAGTGAAAGAATATACCTAGGTTTTATGAGTATTACTTATTATTTTGCAATATGACATTTCATAAATCAACTTAATAATGTTTTTTTTTTTTATATTATGTACTCATCAATATGAAAAATAATGTTTCTATTTTTCATGGAATTTCAATTCGTCCAAAGAATTAGCATTGGCATTCATCAACGTGGCAATGTTGCCAGCCTTTTGGCCACATTTTCGGGTGATAGAGATGTGGAGGAGTAGGTATTCGACATCCGAGTGTATTTTATGTTTTTGTATTATAATTATGTACATGATAGGTTTAGTAAGTTCTGTTAATATTTAAGTAGGTATCCTACGCAGCTTATTAAACCAACGAATAACCAATAATTAATTGCAATGAAGAAAAATAACCTAGTAGTATAAAAATAAACTAAAATTAATTTCGTAGTAAGTATAGATTACGAAATAATTGAATTTATTGAAATAATTTGATTCTCGAGACGCAGAAAGATAATGAAATTGTCCGTTACAAAATAAATACCAATTAATTTTTATCGGAAACAGTCTTCCCACCCAATTACTTCGGATTTAGCTATTGTAATTGGTAAATTTTTGAACTGTAAAGGGATATCATTGTTCGTCTAATTTAATTTGAAAAATGGTTTTACGATAAATAGTGTGTTGTCTAGTTTTCAAAATTTATTATCATCAAAGAATGTAAGTTTGGAGGTATGCATTGCCGTAAATAGCCTTTTTTGCGATCTGTGCGAACTTTTAAAACTGCGCCCTATTTAAGGCTTATAGTCCCTTGAACCATCTGGCCGAAATTAAATGGTCACTGCTCTCGTACCCGTCTAGCCGACAGTACGACTATCTGTGCATTTGTTTGCGGCCAGCTACGCCCGGAGAGATCTCTGCTGACTTTTAAATCCATTTTCTTTGCGAAATTTTGCCACAAAAAGAAGCTAGAAGTGGCTTTTTTTTGTTGCCCATGTGCGGGGACACTTACTGACTATAGTGAATATGTACTGTACTAAAGACATCTTGAAACAAGGTCTTATCTTTTCATATCACAAAAAGAAAAACTATTTTACATATTTTTTTTTATGTATCGCTACGTTTATTTACGACATCATTTCCTTATTAATTTAGTAATAAATTCAGAAGATATAGTGGAAAGTTAATGCAGATGTTTAAAGCAATTAATAAACAAACCGTTTAATAAATTGGGACGATAACTGTCGGATATGTCACAAATAGTTAACCTACAGAAAGGTGTTACTGGCCGTCAAGTTTTCACATAACGAGTTATGTGAACAGTTCGATACAGACTCCATTATAATATACTAAGATACCAGACCTGTCTGACATAACATAACTTATTCTTACTAATAAAACTATAGGTTCTCATGTGCTTTTAATACCTGTGTGCTCTCTTATTTTTTTTTCTCTTTCTCACCTGGTACCTGCCAAGATTCCCCAAGGGGGAGCTCCACAAGCGGGAGCTCTGCCTAAGGGTTAACTTAAATTTGTATGTCTGTTTTGTCTGATTTTTATATATCTTTTTAAGAATATTATTCAAAAGTAGTATCATAAGTGTCAAACACTTTTCAATTAGCAAAACTTCTGTAAGGCGCTTTAAAACTCCACAAAAAATAAACGAACTTTATTTATTTTTACATGTCTGATTTCTAATTAGGCTATTAAGGTACCTATTTACAAAGTTATATTTCATAAGTCAAACAAATTGTAGTGACCAAACATCCAGTCAGTGCATGGAATCGTCTCACTCGCTCTGAAACGCATGCGTTTTTTGAAAGACAAAAATTATTCAGCCGAGAGTATGAGCACGAGAGTTCATACTCTCGGCTGAGTAATTTTTATCTTTAGAGGATGTTTCGAGATCCGTTAAGCCGTTAAAGCGTGAAGAAGTAGTAAATACACACAAACAAACTCACACCATAACACACTCACAAACATTTGCCTCATATATTAGTATTATTATTTTTGTCTGTATAAACAGTAGTGGAGGATGGCACAACAATACTGGTAAAGTGGCAGAGTCACAAGATACTCTCCTATACTAAATTACAATGCATACAACATAATATTCTTCCGTTTTAACACATTTTTTTTCGATTTTATCAATACTTATGTCGAAACCCTAAATCCGTCCATAAATGGAAAGATTTTAAAACATAAAAGGTTCTCCATTTAGGGATTACATCTGATTTTCATAAATAAACGCGAACCCATTATTCTTTTCCTCCATAATTAATATGTAACTTGACGGTTGACAGTTCTTTATTACTCACGAATTGCCGTGAAAAGGCGTGACCATTTATAATATAACGTAAGTTTGTAAGGTGCGGCCGTAACCTACTGTTTTGTACTGTAAAACTATATAAGTTAATTCTACGTGGGTGTGAGTTCCAAAACAATTGACATGTAAAGACAAAATGTTTCTTGACGATTTATATCTTCTTATGCACGGTTATTAAATTGAGTATTTTGAGTTATTTAATTAATCAACAGCCTGTACAAAATGTCCATAAATTGAGTGATATTTTGGGATATAAACAAACGCTAATAACTTTGCTGTTAATGAATATTATTAATTTTTACTATATTTAAATAATAACAAGATCTTTTATAATAAGCCCTTTAAGTATTTCTACTAATTAAAAATTACATGTGTATACTTCTTGAAAATAATAATAAACAAATGTCGTCGTTCGCGGCTCTAGCATTCTTCAAAGCGATCTGTAACATTAATGAAATTGTAGATAGCTCAAAAATTGGGTAGAAATGTTGTCGATTTCTTTTTTTAAAACAATGTAAACTAGTGCTTGATGCTATCCCACCTGATGGTAAGCAGTGATGCAATCATTGTTAGTGAGGTGCGCTTGCTTATTAAGGGCCTGTTATATTCATTCTAGCATTTCAATTTATTTTATAAAAGTACTATTTATTGGGTTTCGGTAATATTTCAATAAAACTCGACTAGGTTTCACAAAGCGCGATTTATTGTTCACAAAGAAAATGTTTTCCATGACATAACAAAGGCAAGGCTACAGCGCTACCCGTGTTATAAAACGGAAATATAAAAAACAGGTTTATGAAGACCCTCTTCAATAAAAATGTGTACAAACACATTATATCTTATGTATTTATATTTATTCAACAACTACTTGTTAATTTTTTATAAACATACATATATAAAATTAAAAGTTTTGACTTTCTTCCGTGACTGTACTTATAATAAAATTGGGCAGTGGGTCCAGTCGACCCGTTCAAAATGGGACTGGGTCGATTGATCGCGCGGGTCCAAATCGATCGGGTCCAAATGACCACAGACCCTAATAGTGAATTATGTCTGAAGCACCCAATATTTGTTATTAAAAATGATAAAAATGACGTTGCAATTAACGGAACATCTAGATGATAGATAGACTAGAATAGGTTAGTTAGTATAGTCTAGATTTAGATCATATCAACCGGTCGACCTATGACAAGATTTTAGTATTCAAATAAGACCTTGAAGTAAATGACCAAAGGGATAATGGTTATGTAAACCCATGTCCAATCAAATGTCTACAATCTCTATTATGGTATTCGCTTGATTTGAAAAGCACTTAGGCTTTTCAAGTGTTAATCCCAATCAATTAACGCAATCGACCTTGGTCACTTTCCATGTAAAACTATGTTGAAATCATATACAGAGTGTTGAGGAGCTCGTTGCTAGAATAATAACAGCCCTTCGGGCTGGTTTCCAAGGTTAAGCAAACCTTGCCGCTTGGGCGGTATCCCGCCGGTACATATCCAGATACATCTGGATAGAAAAAAAGACAAAAGAAAAACATTTATTTGAAACTCGCACGGGACAAACTAAAATAAAATAAAAAAGCTTAACTATAAATAATTAAAAAGCAAATAATAAAGAAAAATCTGATATTTAAAACGATAAGTAAAATAATGCAGCGCTGGTATTCTGTTAAGGCCTGGTGATGCCTAGGGTTACCATATATCAGAATTTGTCCTGATATTTTGGGATTTTTATACTCTTCTCAGGACTGCAGCCGGATTTGGCAAATCTCAGTATTTTTAGAATTTCAATTGTTCAATAAATCCAGCTTAGCTACACGTAAAAGTTAAACAAGCTTAAAGAAATTAATAAAAAGCTAAATAAACTAAAATTAATTGTCCTTTCGTAAAGGGGGTTCCACTGCCACCATTTTTCAATGAAAATCGGGCCTTTTCTCCGAACTTTTGATTTTTTCATCTGGTAACCCTAGTGATGCCACGGACACACTCACGGTACAAAAAAGCAACATATTTTTTTCATTTTAAATTTAAAGGTTAAAACCATTTGTTATCAAACATATCAATAACATTCAACACCGTAAATCGAAAGTCTCACAAAAGCATTCTCAACAATACTGTCACTCACTACAATAGTTTAAAAGAGCGCAGACGCAGTAGCTATGTATCGTACTACAATAACATGGTAGATTTATCTTCTACTTTAAGTGAAAGTAACTTCAACTTATGTGCTTATCCGAGCGCTTGACACAGGCCCTTGGAGCGCGATCATAACTGTATCTTTATTAAAGTTATAAAAGCGAGAGTGTGTCAGTTTGTCCGTTATTTATTAAAACTTTATGCAATACGAAGATGCAAAGGCGGACTTAATGCCTTAGAAATTAAGTCTGCCTTTGCACCTAAGGCTCTACCAGTCAATGGTGGAGAGAAGAAGAAGAAGAAGGCAGGTGCATAAAAATAGAGAAAATTATAAAGAAAATAAGGGTACAAAAGTATAGGTAATTATGGATAAAATAAACATAATATACCGACCTAATATATTTTAGCGGATCAATAGAACAGATTTTAGCGAAATGTTTAACGGAAGTGGAGGCAGAGGTAGAAGCGTCAAATCAACTACTACTAGAACTAATCAGAAACCTGAATGATAATAGGAGAAGAGTGAATTTACAATATTCCAAGAACGAAACTAAACAACATGTGAAAAGAGTAAGACAGAAGGCTCGGGGGAAAGGGATTCTCAGCACGGAAAGTATAAAACTGGTTTGTATCTCCTATGTAAGTTCGATTAAAATTTATCAGAATCGAAGGTGCAAAATCAATTGGAAGTCCCAAACTATCGGATTTTTATCTATGTGCGGATTTCATCACGCATTCGGGTTTACCCCGCATTCAGAAAATTTCTAAATATATAAAAAAAAAAAACGTGTCCTGCGTGCGTATTCAATGCATTACAATAAATACTTGTACGGAATGGACATTTGCGGGTGTTACGCGGACGGAGGAATCCCGCATGCGTGATCAAAACCCATATTAAAAACATCCTTTTACTTAATATGTTGTACATGTTCAGAGACAGGAAAACCACTTATGTTTTTACAGTTTTATGATGGCACAGAAATAATCGTACAGCCAGCGTTTTCGCCATCAAACTTTAAAGTTTGACGAGCTTAAATTGAATCTGAAAACTAAAAAAAAAAATCTCCGCAGACAAAGTCACAGGCAAAGCTTGACTTAATAATAAAACTTATGATATGTGAATGTTTGATGGCCCACGATGAAAGTAGCTGTCATTAATGTAGTAATAAAATGTGAAGTTACTTTGTTAGTAGGCAATTACAGAGTAATGAATATACTGTTAGGTACCTCATTAGATATTGTTAGACAGCTGATATAGCCCTCCTGATGAGTTGTGACCTTCCCTATTTACAGCTGCATTAGCTCATAAATATTGTCTAACTAAGCTGGTAAAAGGCTTTTTACCGTTAATCTGAAAGTTTCTGTGTAACGGTAAACCCCTTGGCAACCTTCGTTAAGGCAATCAATACTCTAATAAAATTCTCAACTAGGTATATTTTATGATCCATACGTTGTCCAATTGTGTAGACACTTGTGATACTAAATTACACCATTTTACATGAAAATATTCACTTGCAATCAATTTATTAATATTTATAAAAAACTAAAAAAACACGCTTTCATAGCATATCAAACTAAAAAGTGTAAAATAATTTTCAATATAGGTAGAAAGTAATAATAATGAACGAAAAATATTAACATCATTGGGAAAAAAGCGTGGGGCGCTTTTTACACTTTTTAGTTAGATATGCTATGATGGATGGATGGAGGGGAAGAGGTAGGCCAAAGAAAAGATGGATGGATTGTGTGAGAAGCGATATGAAAGAAAAGGGAGTTAGTTATAACGTGACGAGTGACAGGACAGAATGGAAGAAAAAAACGTGTTGCGCCGACCCCAAATAAAACGGGACTAGGGCAGGAAGATGATGAGTTTGATATGCTATGAAAGCGTGTTTTTTTTTAGTTTTTTAAACTATTTTTTTTTTATTTTTCACTAAAAAAAGAAATCGGATTGTTGTATTGTCATCAGTCTTTGATGGGTGTGCAAAGTTTGAAGAAAATCTGATCGCCCAAAGTAGGTCAAAATCGAGCTCAAAGGCGTTGGTTACAAACATACAGGTGAAGCTAATATAAGCGTGTTATAAAAATAGTCACTAACTTACTAAAGTTCATTAAAAAAACTGTCAAAACTGTACCTCCTAAACAGTTTTTCATTTATGTTTTTGGTTTGGATCATCATCATCATCAGCCTTTTTAATATTCCCACAGCTGGAACTCAAACCTCCTCTCTAAGAGAGGCAATGGGCCGTAATTCCCAACGCGGGCCCAGGGCGGGTTGGTAAATGTCACATGTCTTAGAATTTCTGATTCTAGGACATACTGGTTTCCTCACGATGTTTTCCTTCACCGTGTTGAGAGCAGTGGTGATGAAATAAATTACACAAAGTAATGCGCCGGGCTGGGTTCGAACTCGCGACCTACAACTTGTAAGTCGGGACTATTACGACTCAGCCACCACTGCTCTGGTTTGGATACTAAGTCCTTTAGCCATTTCTTCCTACGAATAGTTAATTACGTACTATCAGAATATGGATGTACAGATTCTAATATTTTTGAAGTGTTTGGCAGCAAATGTATCAAGTCAACCTTCTAGGTAGACACTTTAGATACAAAACTTCAGTAAAAAAAACCTCCATATGCTCTACCTACCACACACTGATGTCACACAGATGTTTTTCAAGTTTCGTTATCTTGGTACATTGCCTATTGAGACTATTGAGCTTTAAAAAGTATAACTGCACAACACAATTTCCAGCCAGCAACTTTTGATTTGAAATTGGAAGCAAAGATAAACTTGTTAACACGGAAACAAGATGGCCAATCAATTCAATACTACCCACATTTAAGATAAACAACTTAACTTTATCTCATAGTTATGTTATTTTTCACAACTTTTACGTTCCGGAAAATTGATCATCAAACGAATTAATGCGTATACTTATCTCAACGGCATCTGGTATTATATAACATGTTGGGACATGGTCGTTTGTTATATAAATAAGAAATGTGCCTGCTAAGTGCATAAAGAACAGACTTGCGATGCGTGAAATGTGGTTCCGTAGTACCTGTGTGGGTGCTAAACGGTCCTATTTTGAGAATTTAATAATATATATATAATATCCGTTAAAAATTATGGTCACAATTTTGCTGCCGTTTGCTTTCTAAAGGCCACAATCAATGACTCTATTGAACAAACCCTCAACGTAAGTGTTAGTGTACATCAAACCTGTAAAACTCCCCAAAATCGTGATAATATAAAAATGATATCAATAAATCTATTGTCAGAGTCAATAAAACAAATTAACATAAAGATACTCGTACATTCCCAAACAAATTACACATGCACCAATAAATTACATAATATGTATACACAAACAATCCCTTCAATCGTGGAAATAACAGACACAATAGAAAGACAATAGGTGCGCGAACGCTGGCGTTCGCTTGGGGTTTAATGAATAAAGACAAAACTTATAATTACTTGACAAAAAAAGATGCACGATGAGTTGGCGTCCAGAGTGACATATCATCGGGCCCGCCACTATAGCCAGAGTACAAGCCCCAACAAATGTTAAGGTTGCATACCAATTTTGTTTATTTCCACCACGACTTCACCTGTTGGAAAGCCGTAGTATTAAAATGGTTTTGTAGACCCACCTAGAGGTCTACAATAGAAGTAACTAGCCCAAAAGACGTCTGTTCACACCATTAGTTCGATTTCACACATTCTAATCCAAAAATTAAGTCACCCGTAAGGTTTTTCCATTTCATTACAGGTCCCTAAAACATGGTAGTCATTTCCACTTGAGTCCAATGACATTTCATAGATATTTCGAGTGGCTCTCGAAACACGTGGCCGCGAGGGGTCTGATGTTAAACATGGCCACAGTACAAATAACATTACCTACATATCATTCTATTGTTTACCAGTATTGCGGTTGCTTGATCAAATAACTGTAGTGGAATGAATAATGGAATCCATTATTTTATACTTATCTTAATATGGCTTTGTAATTTTTCAACTTGTTTTATCGTGGTCGGAAACTCGAGACGGATTGTCGGTTTACTTAGCCGTTGCAGGGCGCTTCTCGGCCCTTGTAGGAGTAGACTTGCAGACGAGCTCGCCGTCTGAAAAAGACAAGCCATGGTCGATAGCGCGTTGTGTTCTACATGAGTCTCAAAGAGATTTCTTAAGTCCGATGCTTGCCACTGCTGCGGGATCATTCAACCGAGGTACCGTGGTTCTCGCAAAGGGCAATTGAAAGAACAAAAGTGGGTTTTAGTAAGTAAAAGTCTGACACTCCTTGTTCTACCCAGAGCAGGAGATCATTTGAAGATTTCCGTGTTGCTTTACTTGTCTTTTGCATTCCAGGGCCACGAATATTCCGAACCTTCTACAGTAAAGATCTTGCCGGTAACTGTATTATGTATAAAAAACTAAATACTATTTATACTTGCTACTGGCTCGCACAAAAATTGCAAAGAAAAAGAAAGATTATTGTTCCATCAAAAAGTCCCAACAGAATCTTCTCTGTCTGGCTTTAAAGCTTCGTTCTGGACAATATCCCACAAAAAAACTTGCCAAAATGATAAAAAAAGAGATTTCCCAAATTGTGACGTATGTGGAGTTATTGATGATGTCCAGCAACTTTTGGTGGAATGTGTCAAGAATCAAACCGAAAGGGAGCTACTGACAAAATTGCAAAACATCAATAAAATTGATATAGGTTTTTTTTTTAATCCTGGCTAATCCTGGAAGTGATGCTGCTATGATTACGTTTGACATGGCAATGTGTCGGTAGCTCAACCTTGGTGAAAACATTTAATCAATTGTGTTGATTATTAAGTTTTTATTGTAAATTTATTTTAGGTTAGGATGGGGCTGACCTGCTCTTTGAGATTAAAGTTCCTAAAAAAAAAAGAGAAAAAATAACTTCTTTGTCAAAAAAAGGCCGTTACAGCAAAATGAGCCTTTCGATTTCGATAACAAATCGATCGAACACATTTCGACAGAGTTGACATCACAGGCATTACCCAACGCGGTTTGTTCAAAGTCGAGTTAACCTGTAAGCTGTGGGTTAACAGTTCCGAGAGTTATTGCTGTCTTATGACACCGCCTGTCAATTGGCTTAAATTTCAAACAACATCGTTACTTATTTTATTCCCTTCGAGAGGTGTTGCGCGAAATCATTACTTTGGCGGTTATTTTAAGTGTTTTCCGTGAAATTAGAGAGTAATGTGTAAATATCTTCGTGACGAGAGGTGTGTCTTGAATAGGTGATTGACGAAAGGCGGTAATAAGGTAGTCGCTTGATACGTATTACAGGGAAAGGTGAGAATCGACCAGCCATGTAAATTGAAAGACATGTATGATGATGCATTGTAATTAAAATAAAATGAATTATCAAATATAATTAGAAATAAAAAAAACTTTATGCAAACAAAAAAAAACCGATGATACTATAAAAAACACTGAAAAGTTCAAAACAACTTTTCATTTTGAAGGTGGGTGTTTCTGATCGTATTAGGGTTCCGTTCCCAAAGGATAAAACGGGACCGTCTAAGACTACTAAGACTCCGCTGTCCGTCTGTCTATCTGACTGTATGTCCGTCTGTAACCAGGCTGTATGTCCGTCTGTAACCAGGCTGTATCTCATGTATCGTGATAATTTGACAGCTGAAATTTTCACAGATACTGTATTTCTGTTGCCGCTATAACAACAAATTCTAAAAACAGAATTAAATAAATATTTAAGGGGGCTTCTACGAGTATACCACAGACGTGAATTTTTTGCTGATTTTTGCCACAGACGGTATGGAACACTACGTACACGAGTCTGACTCCTAATTGGCCGGTTTTTCGTTTGTTATTTAACATCGACTTTCGAAATGAAAAGTAGTTTTTAACTTTTTAGTATTTTGTAACATAAACGTCATTTCTCTAAGCTTGCGGGACGGTCAAGAAACTTATATCTCGTGAGTGAGCAGGGGCGCCGGCTTTTAGAATACCTCATGGGTGCTCATGTTCATTTGATGACTCAAAAAAGTGGCGTAGTGTAAGAAGAGAAATGCACACTGATCGACTAACAAATAAATAAAAGTCCTACTCACATAAATTTTTTAAATGAAATCAAAACCTATATATAAAAAAAAAAAAACTAGTTTTTTAATCTCTAAAAGGCGATTGCTGATCAGTTTCTTGATGTCTATTCTCAGGGGTGCTCGACACCCACTGTTTATTTCTCATGGGTGCTCGAGCCCCCGAGCACCCACGGAGTCGGCGCCCCTGTGAGTGAGCCTTAATCCAAAGCAAGTTAACTATCGGGCTATCTAAGATCCGTGGAACACAGTAGCTTCGACTATTTAAAGTTAATGGGTCGTAAAATACGGGATGTAATTAAGATTTTTCTATCGGTTAACCTCAATCGCAGTTTGATTTCAATTGAAATGACGACAGAAGTCTTTTTATTGGACTTTTTAATAGGTACGTAAGTATTGATGTGTTAATTTGCTATAAACTTCAGGTAGAATACAACTTTCTTGGACCTGGGTTTGGTCGCCAGGTTAGGTAGTGTTATCGGGGTTTTTCAGTAGAAATTGTTCAAAGTCTGAATGTAAAAGAACGTAAATATATCGATGTTATTGAGCTAGGCTACGATACCGTTGATTATAACACCTCTCTAAACGAAACTTATAACATACATCGCTATAGTGAAGTAAGTATCTAGGTTGATTCACCATTTAATAGTCTTTTTCTATTTATTTAACAATTAATGTACCTACACATAGACGCATATAATAATTATAATAGAACTGGAAGAAGCATTTTTTTTGTGTAAACATATTTGTAAAGATCAAAAAAATATCATTTTGTTAAAAACTTTTTATTTGACAAAAGTATTAGTCATACAAAAATATCAATCATATGTTGAGATTCATTAGAATCTATAAAAAATTTATACATATATTTTTCAAATCTATTAACCCAGCCGTTACCGAGGAGTAGGCTTCAGAAAGTCACAGTTTTAAAGCACTAAATGAGATTAAAGGCGTTAAATATCAAGATTAGTCTTGATATTTAACGCCATATTTAACGCAAGTAATAAAACGTTATCTATCAATTTCGTTATCTATTGACGAACGGCTTCTTTAATCGCACTGAGTAGTGAAAAACTAGGCTATTACGAGTAACTCAATGTCAAATTGAGCTGGTTGGCTGCGACATCTACCCATACACGACAGTTTTCCCTACCGCTTGGGGGCATACACGAAATCCATCTACCAAGCAATTGTAAAGCATACGTAACACTAAAGACTAAAGTGGCTACAAGCCTTTAGGTTAATGCAGAATCACACGACTTCATAATATCTATATTGTATATATGAAAATCAATGCTACTTTTCGTTGTAATTTTATAAGTCAAGAACGGGCTCACCTATCTAAACCAAATGGATAGGCTTTGTTCGGACTTAAATAGTCTGAAGATGGTTTATGTAACGTTTGGTAGAGTAGAGTAGTGTACAGTATAGTATGGTAGATTAGGGTAGAGTAGGCTATAGCAGGGTGGAGTAGGGAAGAGTGGGAGCGAAGCCTCGCGGGCAAAAGCTAATAATATTATAAAGAAAGTGAAATGGTGTGTGTCTGTGTAAGCTTTTTACTTGTTAACGCTCGAAAGGCTGAATAGATTTCGATGAAACTTGGTATACAGGTAGACCATATCCTGAAATAGCACTTAGGATACTTCTTATCCTGGAAGTGCGTTCCCTTGGGATATTTTTACTTTTAGGCGGATGAAGCCACTGACTGAGCTACTTGTAATAAATATTTTTTCTTCTTCTATCATCATCATTATTTCAGCCGAAACACGTTCACTGTTGGACATAGGCATACCCCATGTGTCGCCAGAACGAACGGTCCTGTGCGTCACGCGTCCATCGGATTCCCGCGACCCTCATCAGGTCATCGGTCCACCATGTGGGAGGAATTTAAACACTGCGTCTTCTGGTACGTGGTCGCCACTCCAGAACCTTTCGTCCTCATCGACCATCTCGACATCGACAATAGGCTAGTGGCCGTAAAAAATATAATTAGTCCGTCTTTTAGATTATTCAAAAATAAAGGACACGTATTTTTTTATTTGTAAATTAAACCAAAAATGACAAAGATATAGCTCATTAAAGTTACGTGTTACGTCACGCCGTGCTACATTTTTTCGCACGGGGTGACATCACACGTGATTTTAATGGGCTATATCTTTGTTATTTTTTGTTTAATCGAAAAAAGAAAAAATACGTGTCCAATATTTTTTTATGATCTAAAATACGGACTAAATGAAATGTAATTATTTTGACCCTGGACACTACCCTATTTTAAGTACTACGCTAACTCAAATTTTAGGCCACTTAGCATAAAAAATCGAATATATCTAACTAAAATTCGAATTAGTGTAGTACTTATAAAAATAGGGTAGTGTCCAGGGTCAAAATAAGTACATTTCATTTAGTCCGTATTTTAGATTATAAAAAAATATTGGCCACGTAGTTAGTGTCTATCTGTTCTGCGTGCAATGTGCCATACCCATGGGCATGGCCATTTAAGTTTGGCAATTCTTCTAGCCATGTGGACCCTTGGCGGAAACGGTCCATGTTTATTATATAAATAAAAAATAAGTACCTCATAACTGAACAGTTCAATTAAAACATAACGCAGAAATTATGTAAAGTAAACATTTGAGACAAAAGTTTTAGGAGGGGTTCAAACTGTTATCTCAAATCGCACCCGGCAATCATAACTTGGGGCCGTGTGATAACTTGACAAATTGCCGGCCGTAATAATACGTTCACTTTGGCCGCGTTCCAGTGGGATACGATGTTAAAAAGTACTATATTTTAAACAAACACTACTGTTTTATTGGCACTAGTGTCTGAAATATGGGCCATACTCTTATCTAGCCGCAAAATGTAGCTTATTTGAACTAAATGTCTTTTTAGGGTTTCGTACTTAAATCGTTATAAACAGAACCCATGGCTTACAGGATCACTTTGTCGTCCGTCTGTCCGTCTGTCAAGACTCTTTTTCTCGGGAACGCGTGGAGGTTATCATCATTATCATTTCAGCCGAAAGACGTCCACTGTTAGACATAGGCCTTCCCCAAGTGTCGCTACAGTGAACGGTCGTGTACGTCTCACATCCATCGGATTCTCGCAACCCATACCAGGTCATCGGTCCACTTTGTAGGAGGCCTTTATAATGTTAGTGTTGCTGCCAGCCTTCTGGTCTCATTTCTGGTTAACAACGGTATGGAAGAGTAGTTCGACCCTGAAGTGTACTTTTGGTGAGGCGCACTAGTTTATTAAGAGCCTATTCACTTTAGCCTTGAAGACACCCAAATTATAATCAGACGGGAAGACCGCAGCAGGCAAACTGTTCCAGTTCTTAGTGGAATTAATATTTGAGTATTTTTATATAGATCAGGGTGTAAAAAAACCCATCACATACCCGTTAACTACACATTCTGTATAAATAGTCTGTATAAATAATTAATATAAACCAGCAAATATTATTTTTATTTGTGCATACGAATGTTACCTAAAGTGTATATTACTATAGTGGTTTAATAAGCTACTGTAAATAGCAGAAAACCTCAAAATTACAAATAATAAATAATTATTTTCACTTTGCTTTCGTCGATACGATGATGTTGTGTTTATACGTAATAAAAACTAGATATAAAAAGTTAGTTGAAAGCTTACCGAAGAATAAAAGATAGTACAGTTTTGTTTTGGGTAAAAATCATCCAAATGTAAAAAATACATCCCCCGCCTTTCGGCGGAGCGGGAGATAGTGTCAGATTCTTACTGACTAAAAACCCACCCTGTTCCTTCTAGCCTTTCGTACCGGGGCCGTGCTTCCCTTTCGAATAACTTTGGCCCCAGTAAGATTGTACAGATCAAGAAAATAACTTTTATACGGTGCTTTTGGCCTTTAATATTTTCCGCTTTTTTTATACCCCAGTTGCAATTAACGTGCACTTCTTAAAATGCGGTAGGCACATTTAGATATAATCGACCTCGTAAATCATGATGTTGTAATGAATAAATCATCCAAGCCATCAATCGATTAACAGAAAACTTGAAAGAATCAAATTAAACTTTAATTACTCAATTCGGCTTCTTACAAACGGAACTCATGTGAAAGCTAACGAAGTAAACTAAGTTGTGTTTGAAGTAAATTAGAAATCAATTACAAGTTCTATTCAAGACGAGTTAATGATGCTTCTGCATGTAATGCTCGGCTGTGGATGATGTACTAATGGAAAGTGGTGTTCGACGCCATTGTCAATAATAAACAGCAGCATAATTTGAAGTCGGCGCTTGCGCACCAAGAGGATAATTGCGAGTAGTAGATCTTGTATGACGTATATAACAACATTTTCACCATCTGCTTGATAATGTCGTTTTATACGTCTTACAAGCCTCACTTAAAGCTAGTCATTTTATCCATGGAGATAATGCAATATGAGAATAATGAGATTTGAATTTGGAACTCCAAAAATCGTCAATATTGTGAATATTTTAATTCACACGTATTCGTACGTGCATCGTATTGGCGAGCCAATCGTATTCTTACTGACGGGGAGCGTTATAGAAAATTGAAACTATAGAATCTTGGAGTAGTGAATTTTGTTTGTTTGATGAACTTGTAAATATAATACTTACTTATATTTTTATAATATATGTCTTGTATTTCAAATTGTATTTTAATTATCTCAAAGATGATGTAAAAAGTAGAGTATGCAACACGGGGATAAAGCTGTCTTTGTCTTGGGCGGCTTGAATTCCACACATCACTCAGGTTTCTTTATTAACTGTCTCGCAATGTTTGGGAGTTATTTATATAAATACCTCACTAGCGTTCAAATCAGCAACCTTCGTTTCGTTCGGAATTCAACATGCTACCCGCGACTAAAAGACACATAATATATTATTACAGGTGAATAGAAAGCTTAATAAAAGTTTTCATATAATTTTTTTTTTGTCTAAAAATAGCGATACTGTATTTTATTGCGACTGAAATACTGATGGTCAGATTTTCTGGCTCTCTGAGTCAGCTAAGAACAAATTATTGTAATTTTCAAAAAATATTGAACAAAATACAATATAATCACTACGTTTTCAAGATAGCTCCCGAGTTGAGCTACTGTACAAAGGTATACAGGCTCATAGCCTACCAATATTCGGTCCGGCGACCATGTTAATACCGATTTAAGTTTGTTTGGTCTGTCTCGCCTATTGGAATAGCCGACGGGCGTTAAAAAACTTGAAACAGGGCCCGAGTCATTAAAATGTCATTAGGTTCAAAGCTCCGTGAAATAAAAGTGTTGTTCTGAGACACACAGACGTTTTAGACCAAAAGTTATGGACTTGGAATAATTTATTTATGGACACATTTTTGGACACTCAATGAGTCTCATTCATTAAACCTCAAGCGAACGCCAGCGTTTGATCTCTAATTATTTCTCTATTATGTCTCTAATTACGGCATTTGTAAGGTTAAAAAGAGGAGGTTGTTGGAGTGTTTTGAGTTTCCTTGCATGATCGGATCAGGTATGAAGATATCCGTAGGAGAACCAAAACATAGCGCGAAGAATCGCAAAACTTAAGTGCCAGTGGGCAGGGCACATTGCTCGCAGAACAGATGGTCGATAGGGCTGAAAGGTTCTGGAGTGGCAACCACATACCGAAAGACAGCGTTGGAAGGCTTCTCACAAGTTGGACCGATGACCATATGCTCCATTGCTCTTGGAATAATCTATACATCTTCTCTATACATATAAATAAAATTGGAGTGTCTGCTTGTAATATTGAAATAACTGCTTTTTACTACATGTATATGAATATATACGGTAATAAATATATACGGTACACGGGTACATACACCAAAATAACATTTTTTACAATTTGTCTGTCTGTCTTTTTGTCCGGGCTAATCTCTGAAATGGTTGGACCGATTTTGATGGGACGTTTTTTGGCAGGTAGGTGATGTAATAAGGAGTAACATAGGCTACTTTTATTTAAAAAAAAAGTTGATTCAAAATCCTTTAGTCCACGCGAACGAAATCGCGGGCACAGCTAGTATATAATATAATATTCTACAACTTTCCCAAACCGCCATCCAGTCCCAAACTAAGCAGAGCTTGTGCTATGAGTACTAGACAACTGATAAACCTAAACATACTTATATATTTATAAATACATACATATTATAGATAAATTACACCCAGACACCGAACAAATGGTCGTGCTCATCTGTGTTCATCTCACAAACATTTGTCTTTGGAGGGAATCGAGCCCACGACCTCCGTAAGGCCTGTCAAAAATCGAAATGGAGTATAAAAGCGTAGTACAGTTGCCATCACGGATCTTGAGCGCTCGGCGTCAGAGTGGGGATCGCTTTGCGCAATTAATGCATTGGCGAGCCAATCGTCTTCGTTGTTAGATACATGCAGCAACGCAGTGAACGAATGAGGAGTGACGTCTATGACGCGATGGCGCGGCTAGCCCATCGCTGACACTCCTCACGCCCGCGTCGCACTTCGCACCACTAAAGAGACCGAATATTTGACTTCTGCGCAAGTGTTCAAGATCCATGATGGCAACTGTATGGTGTTAAAAAATATCGAATTCAGAACGCTAGGTAAACTGCGCTCCGAAACCAGGATAGCTGATGTGGCTTTAAACTTTACGGCGAGTAAAATATTGTTCATGTAAACACGCACTCGTTAAACAATATGCAGATAACTAAAAAAAAAAAAATGTGCCAATCAATTTATATTGTCCAAAACGTGACACCGCAAATCTGAATTGATAACCACGTGAAATATTTTATTGGTAAAATATTTTATTTATTTTGTTTTAAATATACAGGTATTCAGTTGTTTGGAAACCATACGTCGGGTAATCATTGTATGATAAACTTAAAAACTAGATCATTCTCTATATATCCATTTTGCCCACAGCTGGTCTGGTTACTCTCGTTCTTTGTGCCAGGTGATGTAAGGCAGTGAGAAAGAAAGAGTGCTGTTCATCCACCAGCGAGAGAGATTCACCACCCGGGTGATAGCAGGGTTGATATTCTCCCACACCCAGCTGTGCTCCAGCGTTTAATAACCCTGTTATGTAGTTAGTGTCAGTGGTGTCCAACTTATGACCTTTTTATAAAATAATTTTGGGAAAAAATATAACATGGGCGAAAAACATTATTGCAATCCCTTCAGTACCCCTAGACAAGTTAATAATCTACAATCGTTAACGCTAGTAGGAGACTTCAAATGTACGGGAATGACGTCATCTCAACGCTCAGTCACGTGGTCAGAACAAAAGAATTGGGGCCGTGGCCAACTCGATGCGTTCGACGCAAGCGAAACGCTACAAGCGTTACGTGTCTAGGGGGGCTGTTTTTGATTCTGAACAAATTGCATTCAGATTTCGCATAAACTAAAAATAATTTTGTATTATTATCATAATCACACAGAATCAATGTACCAGTTTCAGAAAAGTACCTAAGTCAATTCAGGATTCTTACGTCGATATTCTCGCACGATGAAGGGCACTTACGTATAAGTCTCGGCCGACACTTAGATGCTACTTATCGTACACGTATCGCAGTTATCCTTGAGTAGATACTAACCGCAAAGGTCCCAGTGTGGTCTTCAACGATATTTCTACGCAAAACAAATACCTACTAAGATAGAAAATAATATCTAGTAGGCACTTACGAAGACTCGGTACAATATTTCTTAATAGCGCAAGTTTCTTATAGCATCTATTAAGATTTTACTACTTGGATCACAAGTTGTGTTAACGATTACAGTTTTAGTACTACGTAGTATCGGTATTAGTTTGTTACCCCATATCCGCGCTGTGCATTCTGACAGCTGTCAAAGAACTGTCAAAATCAGAATATTTCAATTATCACCGCACATGAGCTATAGGTAAGGCCTATAGCTCATGTGCTATAACGCCACCACGAGAAGCTAGAAACTAGAAGTGACCACAAAGGAAGCGGAAGTACGCGACAGCCACTTGTGGCCGGTGGCTGCTACATGCTTTACCCATGTGCGAGGTATCATAATGGACTCTAGTGAAGAAGATTTAAGTGCGCGAGTGGCGTGTTCGGTGTGGTGGCGTTATGTATCGGCGTTTAGTGGCCAGTACGGGCCGCAAAAAGCAAACAGAGGCGTATGTAGAGTGTGGCGGCCACCGGCGTCAACCGTGTGCGGCGAATCCATATAAAACGTATGAAACCTACAGGAAATAGGCCGGTAGCGGCGCTTTTTGTTTGTGGCCGGTGGCGGCGCTTTGTGTTTGTGGCCGGTGGCAGCGCTTTGTGGTCGTGGCCGATGGCCGGGTGGCGACCCTTAGTAACGATTCATCTCATGTCTTATGTCTTATGTCTGAGGATGGTTTCCGCACTTAGTCCTATGCGGACCATTGTACGTGGGCCATAGCGGCCATAACCTTGGGTGGGCTTATTCCAACCAGCCCACCTCTCTCCAGAAGCAGATTAGGCCACTCAGGTTTTTCAGGGCATCTATAAGGGAATTCGGGGATCCTATGGTTCGTGTGCGTATTTCAGTGACACCTGTGCAGTCCAGGAGCACATGCGCGACTGTCTCCTCCCCCTCCAAGCATGCTCTGCACAGGGGACTGTCTGTGATGTTTATTATCTGGAGCTGTGGAGGTGCTTATTCAGTGTGCAGTGCCCGGTGATGGTCCCCGTCACCAGGAGCAGGCCGCCTCTGTTCATTCTTAAAAGTTTACGATTCATCTCATATTAAAGACTTTAGACATAATTATGCTTGGCATCTTTACCATGAGTTTAATCATTCGATTTACCAACAAAATACCGTCGTTCAAATCTAATTAAATACAGTTAATCGACAAAAAAAATCAATTGCAATGGGAAATATTCATGAAATGCTGTTCATTAACGGTTCAGTAACTTGGATTCAGAGATATCTAATACTGATAATTGAAGTAAAGAATGCAGAGCACGGTGGAAGAATGCTCGTGGTTACATGATGATACAGTAGTAAAAAAAAACCAGATCATGCTTTCACAACGAAGAATATCGGTTATTTGAATAGTCCATAAAAAGTTAAGATACGGGATAAAAATACAGACCGACCAAACTATTTAAGATTGGGTTTGAATATTGCTTTTATTTTTTTGAGGGTGAGTTTAACTAACTTCTCTCGCTCAACATGGAGTGTTCCTTTAGTTACTCTTCTTCTACTTCCTGTCCTTATCCCATATTACTTACCCCAAGAAATTAAATATATACAAAACAAATTGTTTTTGTACTTTATGGTTGTACCTAGATTGAGTTAATAATCATATCAACCAAACTTTTTTATCCGCGAACGCTGCAGATGATGAACACCACCCATAGCCAAGTTGATAATCTGCAATCGTTAACGCAACGTTAATTTATTCACGTGGTCGGAACAAACGAATAGAAAATTCGTAGCCAAGGTCACATCGTTCAAAATGATAGAATTTATTTCTACAACGTTTAATGCTACATCCTTTGATAAACAAACGCTACATAGTAGAACGAGCGGCCGTCTCAGGCGCGTCAACATGGCTACCAATTTATCGTTTTCTACTATTGCTGACACCGAAGCGTTACCGATAGGACGGAATTCGACACGATACGATTGTAACTTGGCTAGGGGAGCAGAAACTTAACTAGGTTCATATGTTTATGGTATTAACTTGTACGCTTCTAAAAGTTGTACAACGGATAATTCAAGGAGATATCCCCCGGGATAACATACTCCCGGAATTAAAAGTATCTTGTGCGCTATTCCAGGATATATTCTAGAATCCCATGAGTCTACCCACGTACTTACCAAGTTTCATCGAAATCCATTCAGCAATTTGAGCATGAAGTAGTAAAGAAACATGCAAACACACAAACTTGCGGTTTTATAATATTATAATGAACGTACAAATTGTGCGTGCTATTTTATTAATGGTTGATAACCACTTTAATCTAGCATTCGACCCAATCATAATATTCGTAATTAAATTGAAGCCCAAAATAGTTAGCACAAACTATATATTAAAGCATTGTATCACTAAACTGTTTGGTCAGAATTAATTAAACACAAATATTTAAACAGAATCACAGAAATACATTTGTTACTACAGTGAAGTTATAATGGTTCATTTATTTACGGATTAAATATCAGACCAATTCGCAAATGTTAGGTCAAGTTAACTTACTAAGTATATATTATAATACTCAACTAATTTTAATTACATTCAGAAGAAACAATAATAAAAAAAAAACCCTAAACTTATTACAACTAGAAATGAACAAAAATAAAGCGTCAAAAATACTTTCACATCGCCGTTCGATTGGTAATTAATGTGCCCAAAAGATTGCTAGCCTAACCAAACCTAACATTTATGTAAGGCAGTCATTATGATTTGTATAGTCTGTCTAAAAAGTTAAACAGCTTGAGTAATTATTAGGATAAAATGAAATCTGATGTGGTCAACACTGGTTCAAAAATCAAGGTTGATTGTGAGATCTTGATCATTGTTTACAATAATAGAAGAAAGAATCTTATAAAAAGTAGTGAATATAAGCATTTCTAAATGATTTAATATTATTAGGGGACTTATTAACAATAAAAAATGCAAAATATCTTCGCTTAGAATAATAGCTATTTCAATCTCTTTAATGATATTCTTTTTACAAAAGTAGGTTACATTTGCAAAGTTATAATTGTGTTCTATGTAAGTATAAAGAAATAACATAAATTTAGAATCGTAAGAGAAATCTGATTCTAAAAACTCTACTCCGGTTATTGATTCATCATCACTAGCCATATTACGATCAACATCTGTAGTAGAATAACAAAAAACAAATGAATGACAACTAAAATTTGCGATGCCAACAACAGATTTATTAGAGCCTTCAAAAATTCGATGTCGATTGACTTTCTAGAGAGACTATATTAATATAGTCTTGCTCATGACCCAAGTTTTTTCACTTTAGATGATGTAATACAGTTAGTGGTATTATCTTATCTCACTTATTCTCTGTCCGAAGTATAAACTAGCCCTTGCGTCACGCGAAGTGTCAATAAGTAAACATCAAATTCTAATTATCAAACATTCATCATATTATATGCTGAACAGAAACTTACGGAAATTAAATTGTGGAAATGTTTGAATTGAACATACCTGACAACCCAGAAAGTAATTATACCGGGAACATGATTATGTTATAGGTACGAGACGAAAATTTATCAGTGACAGAGTGTTTTATAAGGTGAATGCTCCAAGGTAATCTAAATGTCTTTTCTTTAGTATTGTTCGTCAAGTCATTGAGCTCTTTAGTAGTCCCAAGTTGAGCGATATGAATACTGACAAATACTTATTTGCACTGACTAGACAGGTTTCTCTCAAATCATTAAATGTTCGCTGTATGGACTTTAGAGAAAGAGACTTCAACAACTGAGTTTGTTTCGCTGTTTCTTCTCAGGGTAGTCAGACAGATAGAAAACACCGGTGCCATCTAGTTTCTAAATACTTACTTATTTTTTTCTGGTCGTTGCTGTCCCTCTGCTGGGCAAAAGCCTCCCCCAAGTCCTTCCAAACTTTCTTCTCCTGCGCCGTCTCAAACCAGTCCTCGCGGTACGCGTCCAGATCATCCCGCCACCTCTTTCTAGGCCAACCTCGACGGCGCTTTACTTCAGTAGGGACTCACTAATATTTAAATACTTAAAATACAAATAATTACTTATTATAGATATTATTATATTACACCCAGATACAGAACAAATGATGATGCTAATCACACAAATATTTGTCTTGGGGGGGAATCAAACTAGTCGATAGTATCTTAGATGCCCTGCAAAGTTACATCTAACATTATATTTGAAAACCAAAATAAAACATGTTATCGTGACCTGTTGAAGAGACTCGTAGCTAGAAGCAAATTCCGATGAGCATAATAAGTGATCATTATCGCCTATAAAACCTCCGAAATTTGGTTAGACATGCCAATTATATAATTGGACACAATACGGTTGATAATTGAATAAAAATGCTTAATGCAATCATGAAGGTGGCGTCAGTGAATATATGGATGTATCTACATTTCTTCAATTTATAAGCTAAAGTTCAAACACTCTACTAATATTTGACTTGTATGTTTGTTCGACAGTCAAACCGCCAAAATAGATTTGAATGTTAATTGGCGCCCATAAAGACTATATCCTGGATATATGTAAGATAACTTGTATGTAGAGGTCCAGAGGAGATTGGAGGTGTGGTTGCACCGACTGGACCAAAACAGAGTACCTACTTGTTCTGCGATTTCGGCGGTCTCTCCAATCCTGTGCCTTAAGCTCTCGCCGGAACGCCCATACCAATCTGTTCCGACTTTCAGTACCTCAGGTCACTCGGTCAACGCGGGATGGATGAAAATGGCGACAGGTCACGGGAACAACTTGCGACCCATAGATGCCCCTCAAGTTGAAGGGCAAAAATTTACAAGTCTGTGATGAGACCTGTCACAATGTAGGTATGGATCAGAATGTTGGGCTGTGAAAAAGATGGATGAAAAAAGATTGCATGTAGCGAAGATGAGAATGTTAAGATGGATGTGCGGTGTGACGAGAATGGATAATGTGAGAAATTAGTATATTAGAGGAAATTTGAAAGTTGCGCGAGTGACTGAAAAGTTGAAAGGCAATCGTTTGTCTTGGTATGGTCATGTAAAGAGGAGGGATGAAACGCGTGTTACTAAAAAAGTTCTGAGTATACATGTAGATGGATGGAGAGGGAAAGATGCATGGATTGTATGAGGAGTGATTTGAAAGAAAAGAGAGTGATAGTGTGAAGGGTGATAGGATAGAATGGAAGAAAAAAACGTGTTGCGCCGATTCCAAGTAATATGGGATAAAAGGCAGGAAGAAGAAAAAGACGTAAGATAGTATACCTGATGTTTAATCCGTTGGGATAGTTTTTGATTAGCTAGCTGCGGTATCGTTTTTGTGTCTTAGCAGACTAATTTTAGGAAGACCTGCCGCCTGACGCTGTAACACAATTTCATTTAGTGTGTGGAAATAGGCATAATCGGTCTTGTAATGCTACCATTGCTGGGAATCAGGCTCTTCTAGTAATGGGTCGTAATCCACATGGTAAATTTTTGATTCTAGGACATGTCAGTTTGTTCATTACAAAATAAGGCTAAATTATTAGATGTTGTCTCATCAGAATTACCTAAGCGTCTTGGTAGCGTCTAATATAAAATAAGCAATTTAAAATACATCATATGTTGAAGCTCATCTAAATAACTCGTTCCTGGCGCAAAACATAAACAATAATAAATTGACACGAAAATGACTGACGTCCATTCAAGACCTTGAGCACTAGTTAAATTAGCATTTTAGATTATACATTGACCACGTGATGTTTTGCTAAAAACTGCAGACTTACGAGTATATCCCTTATCGATCATACATTCAAACTTTATAAGGTTTCTCACACTATATCCTTGCAAATCGAACTAAACTTCATTCATGAGCCAATTGACTTTAGTCATACATATTAACCAGACCCTCAAATTGACGCAATTAATCGAAGATGGGTTTATAGAGGATAGTGTGTTGTGTTAGTTAAACTGTCAGTAGTTTTTGATATAGTAAACATCAAACTGAGTTAAACCTTAGCAATGAGTTTGCATGCATAAGCTCGCTACCCGCTATCCTGAATAACCGTCTCTTCCAATTTCTACTAATACCAATCGTTAGAGTTATCAGGAGAATGGCTTCCTCAAGGTAGCTTGTTGACTCCAACCCTATTTAACATGATGAATGACCAGCTAAACTCTCCATCAACAAACCGCTTTTTGTGGGCAGATAACCATGCATTAGCCGCTCAAGTACTTAATTTTGTAGAAGAAGAAGAGACGCTGGTGTTAGCTTTAGTTGGGTTTTAAGACAGAAATCTATTACGTACAAATTCCCATAGACTAAATTCCTGTGCTTTCCATCTTTGAATAACACACCATTCCCCGGCCCCTACCACCGGCGCAGACTGCTTCTGTCCAGTCGGATGAGGCTTGACAACGGAGCTATCCAGGTGGCTCAGTATTTAGTCACCTGAATGGCTCTGATGGACAAAATTTGAGTCAAATCGACCCGAAGAAGAGAAGAATATTTTACAACATTTTTTATTTCAAATCACAGATTACTTTTCAGTAATCGTTAATGTTTATAGAATGTCCTTTTTCTCTAAAGGCTTTTAAGGCAACCGCCATGACAGTATGTCACAAGAGCTTAAAACTTGTTAATGATGCAACAAAACAACTTGGAATTGAGTGTCAACTATCACGAATGTCCTGAAAGGTTGTAAAGTCAAGCACTTTAATTAGACCCCTGTATTCTAAAGCGCTTTATGAGTCGCCGGTAGCGCTTTATCGCTTTCCGATTACGATTGGCTTTCTGAGTGGAAGTTATGTCGATCATTCTTTGGCCCTAAATGACTTTCAACTTTGCGTCTTGTTCCATAAAGCTGAATTTAAATTGTGTGTGGGTTATTAAAGAGTGGAAATGATCGTTTAGAAAAGCAGCAGATTGTACTAAGATCATGTGTGGTCTAAATATTATAGTGTTGCCACATCGTTGTCTAATTTGAATTGAATGTCTCCGTCTGCTGTGCGTGAATGGCAGCTCGGCGAGGTTCGTTAAGTGATTAGAATTTGCTTATGGCCCAATTCATATTTAAGGCCCTACACAGACATTCGACTTAACTGTTATTATTATTTGAGGTTTGCAATAGAAGTACTATATCCTATGGTAATATTATTGACTGGCCTGTAAGTCTAGTGGTTAGCGGCCCTGACTGCTTGCCGGAGCTTGTGGGTTCGATTCCCACTCAGCACAAATGTTTGTGTGATGAGCACGATCATTTGTTCTTTGTCTGGGTGTAATTTATCTATAATACGTATGTATTTAGAGATAAGTATTTTAATCAGTTAAAGATATGGACTGTACGATGCGATGGATTAACTGTTAAAGATATAGAGCTTTATAGAGTGTAAAGCTCTATAGCTTTCTCGCTCGTACGCCTAACATTTTAACACGTCATTGTTAGGCTCCTGAGCGCAATAAGATAACCCGATCGTGTTGGAACTGAAATGTGATGTCTTGATAAGTACCGTGCGATTAAAGCTTGCGTGAGAACAGTGGTCTTCCCGTCCGATTATAATTTGGGTATCTGTAAGGCTAGAGTGAATAGGCTCTTAATAAACTAGTGCGCCTCACCATCAAAGATTGCATCGCTACTTACCATCAGGTGGGATCGCAGTCAAGCAATAGTTTATTTATTTATTTTATTTATTGATAGAGATTGTCACCTAAGGCTATATTTCACCGGGACACCATGGTGGCGCGAACATCCCCTTATACAGCTTTAAAGAAAGTTACTCACCTGGCGTCCGTTTGGTTGCTCAACCAATTTGTCGGCGCGACCAGCTCGGACGTGTGGCGACTCTGGTGTCTAGTTTGGTAGCTTAGGTCTATATTTCACCAGGACACCGTGGCAGGGCTCCGTGAAATATAAATAGCCCTAACGGTCAGCTAAGAAACATTCAACAAACAGAACAAGAAAATAAAATATTGGAGCAGCTGAAGCGTAAATATTGGAAATGTCAGAAATTGCAAGAAATTTTTCCAATCCTTGCACGAGGAAAATCAACAGGACCCTTTACCCCTTCTTGCGCACTGACACATCACAAAGACCAATATTGTCTCTCACACACTGAACTGTAACTACGCATTACCCTGTATCCGTTGGCCTTCGTGGAAAATAACATCCGTAGAAATGTATGGAAGTGTAAACCCATACCCGTACCCCGTAGGTATTATAAAATTTGAATGGAATTCTGTCTGTTTTTCTGTCATCTGTTATTGGTCATCTGGTCTTTTTTAAGTGGGAACTCATCCTTTGAAATCTCCCGGCCTTATCGTGACAGACTTTTACTGATTAAAACTCACTCCTAGTTCTTTCATTGCTTTTTATTCCAGGGCCGGTTTTTCGTTTCAGAAGCGAACCCATGGCCCCAGAAGGCTTCGACCCTGCTGGGTCCCTACGGTTTGCCTTGAGGCGCGCGTGGTACACTACGCACCTTCGACGTATTAGGCTTGGTCTGGACGGTTACCGGATGGTTGGACGGCGAGCTACCCATTGCTCGCTGCCGCTGTCCTAAAGGCAGCTGGATATCGGCAGCTGAGGCGTGAGGGCCGTAACCTCGCTGCTGCTACTGCTCCTCACTTTGGACCATCATCATCATCATCATCATCATCTCAGCCGACAGACGTCCACTGTTGGACATAGGCCTCCCCCAAGCGTCGTCACAATACCCGATCCTGTCCGTCCTGCATCCATCGGATTCCCGCAACCTTCACTAGGTCATCGGACCATCTCGTAGGAGACCTTCCAACGCTGCGTTTTCCGGTGCGCGGTCTCCACTCCAGAACTTTTCGGCCCCAACGGCCATCTGTTCTACGAGCAATGTGCCCTGCCCATTGCAACTTAAGTTTGGCGATTCTTCGTGCTATGTCGGCAACCTTGGTTCTTCTGCGTATATCTTCATTTCTGACTCGATCACGCAAGGAAACTCCGAGCATAGTCCTTCCCATCGCTCTTTGGGTGACTTAAGCCTTCTGATGAGGCCCATTGTGAGCGACCACGTTTTGGGATCCATATGTCATCACTGGCAACACACACTGGTCATAGACTTTCGTCTGTGGTATGTTAGACCATGGCCTGGACCAAAGCCAGAGACCCTAAAGTGAGAGGTCGTTGCCACTGATCACCCCTATGACCGAAGATATAGATGGTATAACTTCGGTCGTGGTTCCTGATCGGATTTTGATAAAACTCGGCAATCAGAAATTCCTGAAATAAGACATAGGATATCTTTATTCTGGGACTATGCTCCCTTGAGCAAATTTTCTACTATCTTGCGACTGAAAACGGTACCTATGATCTATGGAGTACCAACTGCTACGAATTCAAAAAATAAATTGTATTTCGTTCACTATAGTATCTAAGGCAGGATGGTTTTCATCCTGAAGAAATTTTTGGTTTTCTTTTTAAATGGGAAACTTTCCAATAACTTCTCAAGAGAGGGTATGACCGACTTTTACTGACGAAGGCTTCGGTATTTCTGGGCTCCTACAGTTTTGCTGACATCTCTTCGAGGCGGGCCTGGGACACTATGCGCCTTTGATGACTTGGGCTCTATCTGGAAGGTTACTGGACGGCCAGACGATGAACTACCATTGCTCATCGTCCGCAAGCCCAAAGAAATTCTTGGTAAATACCATGAGTGGAGTGAGACCGCGGTAAGTAACATAGTCGGAAATAAAAACAAAATAACTATAATAATACTTATCATATCTTACGCTCGAAGAAACACACCGTATTTTCTGTGACCCTTTCAGATTATTCGTCAAAGTGACCGTTCTTTTACGACTGTATATCTTAGATACGATGGCTGATATTTAAAAAATAGTTTTGTTTAGAAAGTCGTTCGATACATCGTTGAATGGTGCTCGAATGGTTGGCATATCGGTGGATTGGGGTGACCATGCTTGTGTTTCATGGGAGACTAGTTTTGCTTTTACTAAATATACAAGAAAAGTGTATACACCCTTAAGTTTTGATCGTTTTAATCCCGTGGAGGGTCGATCCGGTACATGAAACACTATCGATTTGTAAAGACAAAATAAAAAAATAAAGTACCTTTTTATCAAAACTCGTTTTAATTTACGCATGTACGAAATTAATTTCTTTAAGAAAACGTCAGCTGAGCGAGTCCGATGACCTGTAGGTAGTTTGTACGCAATGCCGACTACTACATAAAGGTCATTGGACTCGCTCAGCTAACGATTTCTAAAAGAAATTAATTTCGTACATGCGTAAATTAATACGAGTATTGCGGTGATTGTGAAGTGAATTGTCAGACTGGCCTGTTGGTCTAGTGGTTAGTGGCCTTGACTGCTATGCCGGAGGTCGTGAATTCGATTCCCACCCAGAACAAATGTTTGTGTGACGAGTATGATCATTTGTTCTGTGTCTGGGTGTAATTTATTTATAATATGAAAGAGTTGTCTAGTACCCATAACATAAGCTCTGCTTAGCTTGGGACTAGACGGCGCGGCGTTGTGTGATGGTTGTGGAATATTATATTGTAGCGACAACTATGGCGCCACATAAGAACTACGAGGAAAATACAAAATCCTGCATCGCGCAATCAAAGTTCTCCGCGTGATTTGAACATATACGACAGTCCGAAATCATCTATCGGGCAGTCGCCCACCAGACCATAACACCCGTCTGGTCGGAGGATCCTCCCTTTTCAAGGGAGGTTTGCGGGACTTTACTCTCTGTTCCGCATCCTTCCAAATATTATATAAATGTTTTTTTTTTAATTCTACGCCATGAATGAACCCTCATTCAAAAATCCTTACTGATGACGGCGTTCCGCTCATTTATTGCTGTAGCCTTTAGGTTCGTTTACAGATATTTTTATATATTACTTAGATCAAAAAAACACTTTTACAAAATACCGAGTTATTTCTGAATAAGACCTGTGTTTTCATTATTTTAAAAGTCAAATTGTAAGTAATCACAAATAACCTACTTAGCTTATTCATCAACTCAAGTCCTTGAATTATTAATAACATCGCAAAATCTTTTGTGTTGACATTAAGAAAATAAAGCAACTTAGACGTAATAAAACGAATAATTCAATTTATTTCTTGTTTAAACACATCAAGTTGTAAATATAATATCAGCCATAACAAACACAGACTGTTATTTAAACTTTTGTTCAAATTGAAATAATTATTTGAAAGAAACATTTATTTTAACTATTATTGGTTTGAAAACAAAACAAGATTTGAAATGTGAATATTTAAAGTTATAAATATACTAGACTATACCTGAAGTCGTGAAATAAAAATCAGATTTCTATATTTAAGTACTCAAGTAAAAAATAGTTGCTGTTCACTGAGATTTGGGAACGTTTTGGGAACTCATTCATCGAGTGGAATTCCTTGCCGGAGTCTGTCTTTCCTGATAGCTACAACCCAAGAATCTTTAAGTCAAGAGTGAATATATTTCTTCTAGGTAAGCGCGTTCCGTCGTCGACCGCTACATTCCTTTCTATCAGGTGAGATAGCGGTCAAGCGCGAACCTATCAACAATAAAATAAAGAGATTTATGGTCACCTAACCTCTTACCTAACATCTTACTGAACAACAGTTTTTTTTTTTTAAGTTTTAGACTTTACCATAAGTGAAAATATTGGGCACATATACGATTAAGGAATTATTTTCAACCCATTGAAGATTGCCATTAAAAAAGTCACTATTTACTTGAGCTACTATTTTCCACAATCAAAACGTTTACAGTTAAACAGGGTGAATAAAAACACAGGAGTTAATAGGAACCAAACATTGGTAGGGAATTTTCAAGTTAACTTAACATTTTTTTTTCTAGCATTTAAATGCTCACATTAATTTATTCATTAAGAGGCCGGCGACGGATGAATTTCCATACAAACGTAATACCACGCTAATTTGCAGTTGGAGCATATTTCCAGCATATTATGATGATATTCGATTATAGACAACATTTATCTAGATTCCTACGTCTTTCTTTTTTAAAAAAACAAAAAGAAATTTAAGCGAATTGTATTTCGTACTTTTTTACAGCGTAAATGGCAAAACATGCCATTTGGCTTTTTCTGTATTAAAAATAACAATATTTCTAATATTCTCGACGTAGGAACCTAGATAAATATTGTCTATAACCGAATATCATCATAATATGTTGGAAATATGCTCCAACTGCAAATGAGCGTGGTATTACGTTTGTATGGAAATTCATCTGTCGCCGTCCTCTTAACTAACTGACCCGGTGAACCTCGTACCGCCTAATAGTCATATGAATCTACATTTTGTGCTACACTTAATTTTAATTGGGATCCTCGGAATAAGACCTTCCTTACCTTTGAATTTACCTTTGAATATCGACGCGTGAATCACACTGGATCGTGGAATTCATTTCAGTCTTTGACGAAAATCGTCAGACAGTAAAATCATTTTGCCTCCAAAAAATGCCATGCTTTTTTATAGATAGCATTGACACATATTTCATATCTACACGAAACATCCATTTACCACGATTTTAATATGAAAAAGATAGACAGATAAGTACTTAAAGATAGAAAGTAGAATACCCACTTCGAGCTTTTCTTTGCTACTGTACCTACATTGCGAACTCTATAATTCTGTATGTCAAAATAAAAAAAAAAACTTAATTGAAGACAAATCCAATCACTGTATCTCAACTCCTAACAAAATCTAAACTGAACATCTTAATAAAGACTGTCCGTAAAAAAGTCAACAGTGAACCCCATTCACCACTAATATAAAAAAAGAAACTACAAAAACCATGGTCACTCACCAATGTAAGTCGTCTAAACATAATAGCTCTATCGGATATAACTGTGTGACCACTGCAGCATTCGTGTTTAACTATTAGCATCATAATGTAACACGGGCTATGGGAACACAACACCGCCCTAGTCCAGAGAGAGCGCTTGGTGCCAAAAGCGGGAGCGGATGCGGTGGCGAGAGCGATTTGAGTATCTGGACCAAGTGCCAAGACGATGGTAGCATCGTGACAGCAATTTACAAAAAAGTTAAAAATATAAAAAAAATGTATCATTATATCCAATAGAATTTCACTTTCACACTTTTCTGATAACTACTACCATTATTCTAGCTAGAACTATGTATATTAGACCAATGCACACGTGTAACACGCCTGATTTGTACGTAGAACGACGTCGCGTGGCGTGGATCAAGTGTAGCTCTACAAGTCTACTTTCCACATAAAATGTATGGAGACCGACGCACCCAGACGCACGGCGTCTGTGGCACACGTGTGCGCAGCTTAACTCTTGTGCTAAAGACCTCTTATTTAGGTCAAGGATGAATACGTTTCTTCTAAGCAAGCATGTTCTATCGTCGACCACATCATCGCCTTCTATCAAGTGAGATAACGATCAACCGCCAACCCAAAAAATATTTAAAAAAAGAACAAGATAGGCTACAGTGCATCGTTGATATTGTATTGAAGAATAAGATGTTTAGACGTATTTTCTTAGTGTAAAACAATAGACGATCGCTCGGTAGCCAGGCCGTTCTATTACGTCGCATTTTGCTCCTGTCACAGTATAAATTTTCATGTTATTCGCGCCCGTCTCAGCACCCGCTCAAGCTCCTCACTCTGTCCGAGCCCATACATGGGTTTTGCCGCCATAGGTGACGGTGTTATCAGCCATTTCATTATACCGTTGTGAGATATTAACCATTGGGCTCATTGACGGCTGATAGCGATATCTAAGGAGAATTTCTTCTAAATTGAACGCGGCTACGTTTAGTTTTTGATTGATATTTAATTTGGTTTTATTTCTTGTAGATAAGGGCTTAAATGGGTGCGCAGTATGGTGATTTCGTAAATGTTTGGATGGGATAAAAAATATTCTCTATTTAATCTTAGCTCTGCTGATCACTAATTCATTTCAATCAAATATTTAACAGCTCTTTAGCAAAATTTGTCGGAAGTCGGAAAGTTGCTCTACTAAGTTTTGTTTAATAGCAATATATGAAACTGTTGCATAATGAGGGGTATTCATATGGTTCGGTTTAAACTAGTGTTTGCGAAATATTCAATTACAAATAATAGAAAAAAGGAAAAAAAGACATCCTAAAATAAATTACTCTCTCAATTATTGAGAGAGTAATTTACAACCACAGAATAGATGAAAGAGCTTAGAATGGCCTTGTGTATGTGGGTGGTACAAGCGTGCCATAAAGTAGGGCAATGCTCACACTTCAACTACCAATAGCAAACTTGCGATCTAAGTGTGCGTGGTCTGTTAGTTGCGTAATGCGCGTTCGTATTGGTTTTTTGCCTGTAGTGGAGTTAAAGGGTGTGAGACAAGCGGCGACACTCGTAGTAGTACAAATTGGAAAGTATTTCCTTTCTAACCTCTTTCATATTTTCTGTGTTTACTACATTAGGATACTTTTTTGAAGTTGGGAAACTATCAAATAACTTCTGCTCTTGGTGGAGCAAGATGAAGACTTTTGCTGACTAAATCCCACCTGTGTTTCTTCAGTTGCTCTGGTTCTTCTCCGTAGAGATCTACGCTTGAGAATGTGCAATTAGCATCATTTTTCTGACTTACTTATTTTTTAATTTTTGTTATGGTGGGAAAAATCATCCAATGACAACCCCCGCTCTTGGGCGGAGCGGGAGACAGTGTCAGACTCTTATTAACTAAAAGGTCAATTAAAAAGTAAACGGTTCATTTGAAATAAAGGCTTTGATTCTTGTTTCTTATTCGTATTTTTCGTAATCAAATTTTATAAATGTTTTACGTATTCTACCAAAATGAGTGGAAACAGTACGTATAGAATCCTTAGCTACGACTCGAGTACCATCTTAAGAGTACAAAGCACCCCTCGTTTCCAAAATTCTATTACATATTACAACATCATTCCGCCCCAGTCTAATTTCATACGGAATCATTATAGGCCTTAGGCCGCATTTCACTGTTAACGGTAGGCAAAAAATACTCTTTTACGATATTATTCTCATTAACCAAATACCGTAATAAAAGAGGAAAATGAAGACGTAATCAAAATTTGACTCAAATCACGGGCAAATTGAAATATGAGGTAATGAGGCGTGTTGGCTCATGTTTCAATTTACCCCCGATTTAATTATATAATTTAAATTAATACGGTGAAGAGGTAAATTGTTTGTTTGCTTTTAGAGGTAATCTATAAATAAAGGTGATCTAATTGGAACAAATAATTTTGGAATGATTTCACTGTAAGTAGCAACACGTTCCGGCGGACCGCGGGGAATTACTGAAATGTAAACCCGTAGTCCTAAAACGCAAAGTGCAACTGAAGGACTGTGGTTTTAGTAAGTTTGACACGCCCTCTCGCTCCACCCAGAGCGGAAGATCTCATTAGATCATTTCCATCCTTCAAAGAAGGTACGTTCCGGCGCCCGCGTTCCGCTTACCAGTGTTAACACGCTCAAACTTGATCGTGCTCGACCTTGGTTCGGACGGACCAAAACCATCGTACCAAGTCCGACCGTCAGCTATCGCTAGACGGTGATAGGTTGAACCACAAATGGTCAGTAACATCAAGGCGCTGCTGGCTTTCCAGAAAAAAGAGGAAAATTCTAAACTGCCAAGTGTAGAAACTAATTTATTAGTTACTAGCTTTTGCCCGCAGCTTCGCCTGCGTCCTTAAAATATAGCCTATGTCACTCAGGAATAAAGCAGTTTTCTATCGGTGAGAAAAAGCAATCGGACCAGCAGTTCCAGACATTACCTCATGCAAAAAAAAACAAAAAAATAACTTTACCTCTTTATTAGATTAGTGTAGATTAGCTGAATGTAAAAAAATCGTGTAAATATGTATAATCATGTATCTAAACATCGTTCGCTTTTGAAATGCCTACCTAATCGTCAGCGTAGAGCACTAACGGCCTTGATTACCTTGTTTTCTTTTCTAGACAAACCTTCTTCTCCTTCTTATCTGACTTCTAAAATTCAGTTCATTTGCTCTGCCCATAGTAAAAATCTCCGATCAACGAATCATCGTCTTCTACGATGTCCCTCACACCGCTCTGGGTTTATCCGATCCTCTTTCTTTGTCCAAGCGATCTTTCTTTGGAATGCGCAGCCGTTGAACATCAGGATGGCATCCAACCGGTTCTCCTTTAAGGTAATGGCTCGTGAACACATTCGCAAGGAGTTGGCAGAATCATCATAGCAGCAATTTGTTATATTAATTTCTCGTAATAATTTTGTTGATTTGTATGTATTTATACTATATATAATGATGGATTTATGTTGATTTTAATTTTCTTTTGGTTTGTTTGTCTTGAAGTTGCACCTACCATGTTATGTCTCTGAACCAGCCTTTTTTTTTATGGTGGGAAAAATCATGCATTGACACCTCCGCCCTTGGGCGGAGCGGGAGATAGTGTCAGACTCTTACTAACTAAAAGACCCACCCCGTTCCTTCTAGCCTTCATACCGGGGCTCGAGCGCCCTTTCGGATAACCCTGGCCCCAGTAGGCTTTGACCCGGCTGGGTCCCTGCTGTTGCTGACAACTCCTTGAGGCGCAAGGGATCAGTGCGCGCCGTCGACGACTTGGGCTTGGTCCGGACAGTTACCGGACAGCCGGACAGCGAGCTACCCATTGCTCACTGTCCGCAAGACCGCGTCTACGTTGGCCGGAAATCGGGATCAGAGTCCCGGCGACGGCGGCGGCGATAACGCCGTTGCCTCATGCGTTCGGCCTCCTCCTTTGCGAGCATTACTGCTTCGCAGAAGTCGGCGACCGCCTGCCACTCCTCCTCGCTCCGGACCATGGCCTCAACCAAATGTCTCTGAACCACCCTAAGGTCGTTTGGTTGATAATGCCTAAGGCATTAAACCCGCCTTTGTACAGTTTGTTGTGCAAGAAGTATTAATAAATAAAGCCAAAAAAAGAGCTACACGATCCTTGAACGTAACAGGCTACATTTTACCTCTAAAAACACGCCGTTCTTCTGTAATAATCCTCGTAAACGAAGCCGCAGGAAAACGCTAGTTATTTATTGTACTGAACAATTTATGCAGATTCCGTCATTAACTACGCGTCGAGTGGAAGCCATTAAAACCCTAACGATTACGTTTAGTTACATAATTTTTATATGACCACTATCTTTTAAAACAGCAATTAACTGTCATAAATTTAAGTAATCATGGCATAGCATAGTCGGTCTTATAATGATCCCTCTGTTGGGACTTAATCCTCCTCTCTAAGAGAGGGAATAAGCCGTAATCCACCACGCGGGCCCAGTACGGTTTGGTAGACGTCACATGTCTTTGATTTATTTGGTTCTAGGATATGCCGGTTTCCTCACGATGTTTTCCTTCACCGATTTGAGAGCAGTGGTGATGAAATAAGTTACACAAAGTAATGCGCCTGGCTGGGTTTGAACCCGCGACCTACAACTCGTAAGTTGGGGCCGTTGCCACTCGGCCACCACTGCTCTAAACTAATCATGCCCACATTTATTTAAAGTATTAAACCAATATTCGTACTAAAATATTTCAACAACTCTGTGTATCTTTCATCCCAACCTAAATATTTAATTATGTTCATTAGCAGAAGGATCCTGGCAACACGGCTGGGTTGCTAGTAAAAATAAATAAGACCACAAATTGAGATGACTCGGAGGTTCGATGTGCCCTTTATACAGGGTTGCCAGGGTCGGAGATATAAGAAAATATTGTACGCCCAGTTTCACTTCTAAAAAGAGTGAATAAATAGTTGGCATTAGAAGAAATGTGACGCTGTAGGTTTTTATAAAAATAAACTTTGTAAGTTAATGTCTGCTGTACGCTCATTAATTATTGAAAGCGTTAGAAAACGAGAAAACGGGTCCAAATGTACTGTTTTTTTTTTTGTTTCGAGGAGGGATTTCATTAAATGTCTTCTCCCTCTCTAGGATGATACGTGAGGGCATGTCAGACTTTTACTGACTAAAAGTCACCTGCGTCTTTCAGTTACCTTTCGCGTTCTAGAATCAAGGTCTCTCTTTCAAACGTCACATTTCAGTTTGTGAATCTTTTTTTACAGTTTTAACTTTCTTAATTTTAAACGGATTCGAAAAAATATTTCTAATGCCCACCATAAACGCTAGGGCTATGCCTGCACAGGTGAGTTGTGCAGATAAACAGGAGCGAGTATGTTGTACTGTGCACGTTTCCATATAAGCTTACCGGACAGGTATAACGGTGCAGGTAATCCTGTCAGGTATACCCTGGCGTGGGCTACCTTTATGGCAATTCTGGATAAAATTTTGTTTTTTTTTTATTGTTGAAAGGCTTGCGTTTGACCACCAGCTCACCTGATGGTAAGCGATCGACGATGGAGCTCGCTTGCCTAGATGTAACCTATTCACTCTTGATTTAAAGACCCCTAAGTTGTAGCTATCAGGAAACACAGACTCCGGCAGGGAATTCCACTCCTTGGCTGTACGCATAATAAATGTGTTCCTGAAACGCTTTCTGCGTATGGGTGGAAAGTCAACCATGTACCGGTGGCCAAACACTGTACGTCATGTGGTCCGATGATGGAACGGACTATTATTGATCAAGATCAAGTGTAAAACTGGGTGGATGACTAATCAAAGAGAATTTGTAATGAACTAGCTGACCTGACCGATACGTTGTCCTGTCTTGTCTATGATTATATTGTCAAACGTGCAAACTGTCATATGTGTGAACATTAAATAGCAGCCATTATTAAGCTTTCAGGTGTTTTTAGGTATTTTGGTTTATTTAGTTTATTTGGTTTTTTGTGGGCCCGCGTAGGAGATTACGACCCATTCCCTCTTCTAGAGAGAAGGCCTGAGTCCCAACAGTGGGACACAGTGGACAACAGAGGGTATAAGGCCGACTATGCTATGTATTAAGTTTTTGATTTTTTGATGCACAAAAAAAAATGTTGCGTTCGCGCAACATTTTGATTTTTTTTTTGTGCATAAGAATCTTCTCCTAACAATTAAAAACACAAAAAAAAAATAAGCAAATTGATCCAACCGTTCAAGCGTGATAACGTGCCCATGGAAAATATGGATACATATTTACAAGCTTTTATTTCGTTTCACGTGTCCCGGGGATGTTTGTTTGTCTGTAATTAAATTTTGCAAAATTAATATGATCCACTTCCTGGTTACCGATTGAGCTGAAATTTTGCATCCACGACTAAATCAGATGACAGTGAAAAATTATTATGATATGGAGCTGATCTGATGATGGAAACGGAAGGTGGCTGTAGGAGCTCAACCCTATCGTATTTTTTTTTATGGTGGTAAAAATCATCCAATGACAACCCCCGCTCTTGGGCGGAGCGGGAGATAGTATCAGACTCATACTGATTAAAAGTCCATCCCGTTCCTTCTAGCCTTCATACCGGGGCTCGAGTTCCCTTTCGGATAACCCTGGCCTCATTAGGCTTCGACCCGGCTGCGTCCCTGCTGTTGCTGACAACTCCTTGAGGCGCGCGGGAACAGTGCGCGCCATAACCCTATCGTATTTGAGCTTTCTGAAATGGTCTTGATGAATATTAATTACTAGCTTTTGCCCGCAGCTTCGTACATAAACTATAGCCTATACTACCCAGGAATGAAGCAGCTTTCTATCAGTGAAAAAATTTAGCAATCGGACCAGCACTTTCAGAGATTACCTCCTCCTTACAAACAAAAAAAACATTAAAACAAAAAAGAAAACAAACTTTATCTCATTATAATATTAGTGTAGATCACGTGTAGATATATAATAACGCGCTATAAAAGCTTGTCATGAAAAAAATGATTTTCATTTTAAACTTATTATATACCCCCGCTAAATTTTTCGTTTTAATCCCGTGGAGGGTCGATCTGGTACATGAAACACTATCGATTTGTAAAGATAAAATTAAAAAATAAAGTACCTTATTTTCAAAACTCGTTTTAATTTACGCATGTACGAAATTAATTTCTTTAAGAAAACTTCAGCTGAGCGAGTTCAATGACCTGTAGGTAATAGTCGGCGTGCAAACTAATTTAAGATTAAAATTTAACGGTGTATACATAGAATTAATTATTCACTCAATAGGTAGTAAGTACACCAACATATTGATTTATAACCATTACTTCCACTATACTTACCTTTTTTTCACAACACGTCAGGGTTATTAAACTTTTTTTATTTAAACACTTCTTTGAACCTCCGTGCAATATGGTGATTAAGTTTCACGTGGCAACCCTGCGTGCAAGCACCCATAATTATACAGCGTTCGTCTGCTAAGGCCTTTATAATTAAATTCCGAAGCATCTGCACTTATCGTCACTTATAATAATTAAAAATTAATTATGACCCCAGTGGGAGAGTGTAGGCTTCCTCTTTTAATAATGTGCTCTACGAACGACTCCTGTAATTATTAATGTTAACTCATTCTTTTGTTGACTTAGAATTTGTTTGATTAGAGATTTTTATCCTTTTGTTTTATTCACAGACAAGGTTGTGGGTTGTTCGAGAGTTACTGTGGCCCTGGGCGGGCTACTGAAGGACACAGGTAGGTTTCAGTGAGTAAGTCCATACCGGAGTCTGTGTTTTCAGATATCTAAGTCTTTAAGTCAAGAGTGATTAAGTTACGTTTAGGTAAGCATGCTTTATCGTAGACCACATCATCGCTTACCATTAGGTGGGATCGTGGTCAATCGTGAGCCCATCAACAATAAAAAACAAAATCTTTAAATTCCCTGTATTTATTTTTTCGTACAAAAGCTGTCTGTAAGTGAGCGCCTTGTGCGATAAGATTTTCCATTGTACAGTTGTTTTGAAAATTTTATGTGTAGTCTGTGTTGCTCACAGAAAAGATGGTCGATAGGGTCGTTTGTGTGGCGACCGTGCTCCGGAAGACGCAGCGTTGGAAGGCCGGACAAGGTGGACCGAGGATCTGGTGAGGGTCACGGGAGTCCGATGGATGCGAAACGCTTAAGACCTGATCACTGGTAGTAACTAATAAAGGATTAAAAGTGTGGAGAAAGTTAGAAAATATATTTATTTTATCATTTTTATACGCACATACATAGGTATAGGTATACCTAGTCTGACTAATAAGTCAACCGACTTGGGAATTTTGTATAATATTTAATCATTTAAAAAATACAAATATTCGGGGCTTTTTATAAGGTTCTTCTGTTAGTAAACAATGATCTCTATCTCATAATCAACCTTGATTATTGAACTCGTGGTGACTACATCAGATTTCATAATATCCTAATAATTACCCAAGTCGTTTAACTTATTAGACAGACTCTAGGTAGAAGATATATTAATATTAGAAAAAAAAAATGTGTACAAAGGTACTGCTTATTTCTAAACGTAATATAGCGCAAATAAACAGAAAAACATTTGGCCTATTTTTTTAGTTTACTTACCTACTTACATACTGTAACTTATTGTCTTCCATTACAAATCCAAACATATTCTTCAATATTAATTCTACCTTCATATTTCTTACTTAAGCTACTTCCCTCACTTGTCATTCTTCATTTCCACGACAAGTTTAACTAAGTTAAGACCAGAGACTCGTGCAAGTCCATCTAAGTAATCCAATTTCTACAATTTACTTACAATTTGCCGCCGATAAGTGACTGTTTTTCTTCCATCTAGTTGAATGACATTAAAGTTTACTCAGACTACTTCCGCTGCCATTTTTATAAGGTAAGGAATTTTATAATCATTTAAAAAAATACTTATATTTGATACTTTTTATAACGTTCTTCTTTTAATAAACAATGATCATGATCTTTTAATCAACCTTGATTATTGAACCAGTGTTGACTACAACAGATTTCATTTGACCCAAATAATAGGCCGTAAAAAATGTAATTAGTCCGTCTTTTAGATTATTCAAAAATAAGGGACACGTAATTTTTTATTTGAAAATTAAAACCGTGTGAAAAAATGTAGCACGGCGTGACGTCACACGTAACTTTAACGGGCTATATCTTTGTTATTTTTTGTTTAATAGAAAAAAGAAAAAATACGTGACCAAAATTTTTTTATAATCTAAAATACGGACTAAATAAAATGTAATTATTTTGACCCTGGACACTACCCTATTACCCAAGTCGTTTGACTTTTTAGACAGACTCTATATTTTTTTAATGACTGAATTTTAGTCTGTTTGTTGTTTTATTCTCTGCTGTCATGGTTGAGTGTGAGGTACTAGATTTTTTTTAAGGACCGGGCAAGCAGAGGCGTAGCATGCACTAATCTTGATGTGGGCGACGTTTTATGTTTGTAGGAGGTAATCTCTGGAAGTACTGGTCCGATTGCTAAAATGTTTTCGCCGATAGAAAGGTACTTTATTCCTGAGTGATATAGGCTATATTTTATGTTCGCGAACAAAGCCTAGTTTCAGTCTAGTTTCGAATTTATGAAAAGCTTAAGCTCGCGCAAAAGCTTTTCATAAATTCGAAACTAGACCGCTACTGTTGTAACCCAGTGTTCGACCACATCATCGCTTACCATGAGGTAAAATAGTGGTCAAACACGGGGTTAGCAATTAAAAAAAGACCGTCGATATTAAACTCCTTGCCTTGCAAATTGAAATGATGCTGATGCGGCTGCCGCGGCACTGTAGTGCATCAGACATGTTTGCCGATACGTGTATTGATGGCTTTCATACCATCTTACGTAAGAAGGCCGCATCTCTGCTGACTCGTGTCCGCGGCAGTAGTAACAGCATTCTTAGAGTTGTGGCCGATTGATTAGATTGTCCAATATTATGGCATTGTGTACACATACATGTCAAGAAATAAATGTGCGATGCGTAGTTAATTTTAGGTTAGGTACTTACTAACATTTTTTTTTTAAGTATCTACTATTTATTTATGGGTTCGCGTTTGACCACCATCTCACCTGATGGTAAGCGATGATGTGGTCGACGATGAAGCACGCTTGCCTAGAAGTAACCTATATACATACTAACAAAAATATGGATCTGCTGTATCTGTGACAAATAAATTATTATTATTAAAGAGTCCTCGCTTGCGCGAAGCCCCTTTGGGTGCGTTATAAATAATTTTGAACCTATTGTTTCTTTTTTCCTTGAATGATGGAAGTTAAGATGGATTTTATAAAAAAAATGTGCCTGTAATATGTCTATATATCTCATCGTGGTTGTAGCTACTGAAAAAAGTATCTATATAAAAGTAGATAATTACAAACAGTGTCCGTGTAATAACTGAGTTGTTATATTTTTAAAAACATAAATTAAACCTTTGAAGCCAGTAGGCAGTGTAGTTCAAATCAATTATGATTTCAGTAGAAAAGAATTTTAATTATAGCCAGTTTGTTTACTGAACTATTTTAAAATTAAATTGGCTGTTTTAGATTCAATAATTTTTTTTAAAAATATGAAGGTATTTGTATGAATAATATTTAGATAAACGTACCTTTGAAGGGATTTCTGTATTCCTAGTTTTTTTTTTGACGTGACAACGTCTTATAAATTGGTTTGCCGGGTGACACTTCAAGAAACTGCGTTACGCTCCGCTCACGTTATGCGCTCACAATGAGAGCGAGTGAGAGGCACGCGTCCCTTCCACTCGGGCATGGTTAGCCCGCCTAAGAGCGAGAGAGACAGACATAAAAAGTGAAAGGCACGCGTCCCTTCCACTCGAAAGTCGTTGTCACGTAAAACTTTCGCCCGTATACCGACTTTACAGGCAACCAATTTTTTTTTTTTTTTTTTGTAGGATAGGATCAGACATTACGTTTTACAATGACCGCTATTGCACCTTTATCTGGAATATAATATAATATTATAAAGGTGATAGCTTGTGTTATTATTTCAAACCGCTTGTAAGGATTGGTGAGAGGATAGAAATGAACCGAATTATGCTGTTGTAAGTCTTCTCGTTTACTGGGATAACATATCGGCCTGTTGGTCTAGTGGTTAGTGACCCTGACTGCTATGCCGGAGGTCGTGGGTTCGATTCCCACCCAGGACAAATGTTTGTGTGATGAGAACGATCATTTGTTATGTCTGGGTGTTATTTATCTATAATATGTATGTATTTAGAAATATATATATAAGTATCAGTTTATCAGTTGTCTAGTACCCATAACACAAGCTCTGCTTAGCTTGGGACTAGACGGCGTTGTGTGATAGTTGTGGAATATTATATCATACCATTATATGCGCGATTACAATAGTCTAAAAAGTAAGGTAGATATACTACTACTACAAGCTGAACGGATTTCGATGAAACTTGGTACACAGGTAGACCATGCTTTGGCACCATTTGGCACAGTAGGCATATGAACCATTTTCCCAGGGAGTATGTTACCTTGGGATAAATTTCTACTTACACGCGGGCAGAGCCGCTATCAGCAGCTAGTATATATTATAATTTTATCTTCGAAACTAGTTACTGATCAAGCTTTTTTCGTATTTAATTCATTAAACCCCAAGCGAACGCCGGCGTTCGCGCACCTATTGTCTTTCAATTGTGTCTGTCATTATCACGATTGACAGGTTAATAAATGTTCTATCAAGTAATCAACAGTATTGGTTACAGGAGTGAAGTCACAGTACAAAGCTAGTCCTTAATATCTGATTGCTTTAGTAATACGTCATTATGTTAATAAATTTTGACCGCAAATTCACGTTTTTGATAAAAGGATCTTCCCACGCTAAGTAAAACCTCAACAATTACTGAATTTCCAAAACATTCGGTCCAATTTATATTTCCGAGGTCACACCCAATCTGAGGTCAGATCTTGTGGGAACCCCTTGTCGGAAAAAGGGGGACTTGAACAAAGATTCCGGTAAAATACAATTTTGCAAAAATGTTGATCTTAGAGAAAAATACATTGAGGAAAAATATTGTAGACTCTCATTGAAGTTAAATGTTCCTAATGAGCCCATTATAATAAATTATCTGGTATTTTTTATAGAACAGATCGACTTTCAACAAGAACAAAATTCTATTAAATACCTTCTGAAGAAACTGGGAACCAATCGATTGTTTGAAGGTGAAGGGGATCTTAGGCAAGATGTATAAATAATCTTCTGAACCCCTCAAACCCCAAGCGTTCTGTAAATTTCTAAAATAAGCAACATTTCCATTTTTCCCGTATTTATATCGACCTATTTAAATGCTTGGGGTCTCAGGGGTAAATGTTTCCTGATTTCCGGCCACCGTAGGCGCGGGCTTGCGGACAGTGAGCAATGGGAAGCTCACTGTCCGGGCGTCCGGTAACTGTCCGGAACAAGCCCAAGACGTCGACGGCGTGCACTGTTCCCGCGTACCTCAAGGAGTTGTCAGCAACAGCAGGGACCCAGCCGGGTCGAAGCCTACTGGTGCCAGGGTTATCCGAAAGGGCGCTCGAGCCCCGGTATGAAGGCTAGAAGGAACGGGGTGGGTCTTTTAGTCAGTAAGAGTCTGACACTATCTCTCACTCCGCCCAAGGGCGGGGGATGTCAAAGCAAGATTTTTTCCCACCATAAAAAAGGGGTGAATGTACGTTTTTGAGAGAAATATGATTCACAAACGTATATGATTTGGCCATTACATGTTTGCTGTATGGACTTGGAAAGAGACTTTGACTCCTGAGTTTGTATCGGTGTTTCTTCTCAAGGTAGTCAGTTACGATTTTACGAAACACCGTCATCCGGTTTATAAAACCTTATTATTTATCATGTAGCGTTGTTAAAACCTCTACGATCCAGACTAAGTGTTTCACCTCGTAATTTATACCGCGTACATCGAGAACTAGAACTATTTCCCTGCTGCCGTCTTCTCATCCGATTATAATTTAGGAGTATTTAAGGCTAGAGTGAAAAGGCTCTTAATAAACCAGTGCGATTCACCATCAACGATTACATTACTGCTTACCATCAGCTGGGATCTCAGTCAAGCAAGTTTATATAATAAAAAAAAGCTCCTTCAAGATTCCGTTTATCTGAAAATTATTATTCACATCGAAATAAACAGAATGGTATTGATCTACGTTAAATTAAGAAAAGAGTTAATTGAGCAAAAGGATCGGCCGACTTCCTAGCTTGTACTTGTCCACTGTTTCCACCAAACTCGATCCAACATCGGACCACCAGATGTAGGGTGATGCGTCACGAACGGTACATGGTAAATTTCCATTTCCACCCATAATCAAATAACGTCTTGAAAACACATTAGCATAATCAGCCTTTCAATTTCTCCACTGCTGGACCTCAGGCCTTCACTCTAGGAGAGAGAATGGGCCGTAATCCACCACGCGGGCCCAGTGCGGGTTGGTGAATGTCACATGTCTTCGAATTTATGGTTCTAAGACCAGCCGGTTTCCTCACGATGTTTTCCTTCACCGTTTCGAGAGCAATGGTGATAACATTAATTACACAAAGTAATGCGCCTGGCTGGGTTTGAACCTGCCTGCAACTCGTAAGTCGGGGCAATTACCACACGGCCACCTCTACTTACTGGAAAAACATTAATTATGTGTAAAGCTTGAGCAGGTTACTTCTAGGCAAGCGTGCTCCATTTAGTCGTTATCGCGTTGAGATAGTGGTTAAAAGCGAACCTATAAAAAATACATATTTAGGTCCAAAATCGCCAATCTCCGCCGCCACTGCAATTTTCAGATACGAACTAAAACTCCTTCATATTCTAGTGACATCTGTAGTAGTGTCTGCTGAGGCCCTTAAGACTTGCCACGGGGTACAATTTCCAATCATAGGTATTACTGTTCAGTAATTATCTTAACAGATAACTAATAGAATATTAATAGACATTCTACTCCTGAGGTGACGTCTGTGATTTGTCTTCTGTCTGTTACTATTGCTAGAGGTACTACTGTCTATGATTTATGCATCCTACAAGCTGTCTTGAACGCGGAAGAAATAACCATTAATGTTAATATCATCTAAATTATTAATATTGGTGCAGTAGTGTTGATGGTACACCTTACTTATGAAGGCATGTTCTCTTAAACCATATACTTTTTAATTATTACCTTCATTAGGATTTTAAGTAGTAAAAGTCTGATACTCCCTCACGCTCGATTCAGAGCAAAAGGAGATATTTAATGACTAAACACCAAAAAAACAAAATATGAAAATCGGCCAAGTGCGAGTCGGACTCGCCCATGAAGGGTTCCGTAGCAGCAAGTAACATAATATAAAAGTTCTTGTAATGTGTTGTAACTTTGATCGATGTTTTAATAATAGTGTATTTTTTTCGATTTATGACGCATTTAAAAAAAACTACTTACTAGATTTCGTTCAAACCAATTTTCGTTGGTAGTTTTTATAGTAATGTACATCATATATTTTTTTTTAGTTTTATCATTCTCTTATTTTAGAAGTTAGAGGGGGGGGGGGGGACACACATTTTACCACTTTGAAAGTGTCTCTTGCGCAAACTATTCAGTTTAGAAAAAAATGATATTACAAACCTCAGTATCATTTTTGAAGACCTATCCATAGATACCCCACACGCATGGCTTTGATGAAAAAGAAAAATTGAGTTTCAGTTCTAAGTATGGGGACCCCCAAAATTTATTGCTTTTTTTCTATTTTTATGTGAAAATCTTAATACGGTTCACAGAATACATTTACTTACAAAGTTTCAACAGTATAGCTCTCATAGTTTCGGAAAAAAGTGGCTGTGACATACGGACGGACAGACAGACAGACAGACAGACATGACGAATCTATAAGGGTTCCGTTTTTTGCCATTTGGCTACGGAACCCTAAAAACAACCCAGAGGTATAGCACTCATTGGTAATGTACGAACATTCCGTTATTATTTCCTATAAAAAAACAAGCTACCTTACTACCATTTGTAATAATATTATTATAGTCGAGAATTTAAAGTAAACAAAAATTAAACCTATTCCGGTGAATCATAATTATGATTTAATAACCCCATGCCATGATAAGTGTTGATTGTTTTCAACATAATGACGGCCTGTGGCCCGGTGAGCATTATAATTACACGGTGTTTGCCTATAAACGGTTAACTTGATGTGTTTTTGAGATCCCCTAGTGTTGAAAGTGAAATAGTTTTTATATGACTCGGTTACAAGCAGATAATTTTAACATTAAGTTATTTTTTTAATTTATGCATATGATGAACATGTGCACCTTATTTTACTTTTCGGATGTGCGTTAATCGAAAAAAAAACACATAATAGTAGTTTATGTGACTAGGGGATAAAGCAGTGTCTTTAAGTCGCGGGCGGCATGTTAAATTCCGAACGAAACGAAGGTTGCTGATTTTAATCCCGAACGATAGTGAGGGATTTATAAAATTAACTCCCGAGCATTGCGAGGGAGTTAATAAAGAAAACTGAGTGAAGTGAGGAATTTAAGCCGCCCAAGACAAAGACAGCTTTATCCCCGTGTTGCATACTCTACTTTTTACACCATCTGTGAGATAATTAAAAGAGAATTTGGTCGACCAAATCATATATTAGAGAAATATAAGTATTATATTTACAAGTTCATCAAACAAACAAAATTCACTACTCCAAAATTCTATAGTTTCAATTTTCTATAATGCTCCCGTGTCGTTAGTACGCACGTTTTATTCTATTTTCTTTTTTTTTTGTTAGTGGCCAGTTGAATCATAGGGATTACATACTCTTTGGTTTGAATTTCGAGTCAACTTGTTCGATGCGCCTACATTTTAATTCACTATGTTGACGATTCTTGATGCTCCAAATTCAAATCTCATTATTCCCTAGGGATCGGCCATTATCTCCCTAGGCATATAATGGCTTGCTTTAAGTGAGGTTTGTATGACGTGTAAAACGACATTATCGAGCAGGTGGTGTAAAAAAATATTCATATACCTACATCGGAAAATGACAGAAACTGTCAAATACATTGGTTTCAATCATTCGGTGAATAAAGTTTCGCCAAAAGGTAAGTCTCTAAATTAATTGATTGTTAGGCGGTACGAAATTCGCCAGGTCAGCTAGTCTATATCTACATAAATAATAAATCTGTAGAAGGTTTTATTTGTGCGCGCATCACGTAAAATGTACGTAATCGACGTAGATAACTTTTATGCATTAAAATTGTGTGTAATTTGATGTATTATTAAGGCTTTGTTCCATCGTAATCGGTTGACTATATCGAAAGATATACCTACTACATTAATTGACTGTTAAGCGGTACGAAGTTCGCTTGGTCAGCTAGTTATATATCCCGTTAAATTTTGATCGTTTTAATCCCGTGGAGGGTCGATCCGGTACATGAAACACTATCGATTTGTAAAGATAAAATTAAAAATAAAGTGCCTTTTTTTCAAAACTCGTATTAATTTAAGCATGTACGAAATTAATTTCTTTAAGAAAACGTCAGCTGAGCGAGTTCAATGACCTGTAGGTTGTAGTCGGCGTTGCGTACAAAAAAAAAGCAAGAAAGCTAGGCGTTCTGATGTAAGGATAAATGGATATATAAACAATGGTGTGTATATTAGCATATTTTTTCCCTGGAGTAGGTTCCTTTGGGATACTTTTATTATCTACTTCCACGTTGGAGAAAACAGCTTGAGACTAAATATATGTACTTAATTTAAATATTGACAAACTGAGAGTAGACACTTATAAATAAAAGAGAAGTTTTATTTCTGATTTGCAATCCTAGGCAAGGCAAGGTTGTTAACAATAAGAATTTAATTTATAAAAAAATCTCGTAATAAAAACGTAATAAAAGAAATTAAATACAACATCTACTTTTGCACAGCTTTTTTTCCGATGGGAAAATCATCCTATGACAACCCCGGCTCTTGGGCAGAGCGGGAGATAGTGTGAGACTCTTACTGACTAAAAAACCCATCCCGTTCCTTCAAGCCTTCATACCGGGGCTCGAGCGCCCTTTCGGATAACCCTGGCCCCAGACTTTTGCACGGCTAACTTACCACTACTGCTACTTAAGTTTTCTAGTATATATATGCTAGTTAATAAGTTACCTGAGATACAGGTTTATATAAACCTAGTTCAGGTAGAACGCAATTTTGCAACTTTAGCTCTAGTTTAAGCCCCTTATTGTAGAAATATTTATGTAAATCAAACAATTCAATAAACATTATTATTATTATTAAACATTATTACTTACTATACTAACTACGTACATATGGATATGTGTAAGGGTAGCCATACACGCCAGGGTATACCTGAAAGGTTTGCTTGTACCTTACCTTTAACAACAATGACAGTCTCATTTCTATCCAGGCAATCACGGTCCATTCCAGTTTGCCTGGAAGAGATCGCGGAATGCCCCCCATTGTATGTATGCGTTTCCTTTTTGTATTGTGTCATGATGTACCTACCTACCTTAAATAATATAACAAATAAATAAATAATAATAAACAAAAACAACAACTACCTGAGGAGTTACCTAACTACTCAACGAATTTATTTCCCAATCGATCGTGACTCTAACCCACGAAGTTAACGGGTTAAGTCGTAATCCCTCCAAATATTATTCCAGATTAATTTATCTAATTCACTTTAACTCCATTATTCGATAATTAAAGCTATCATGATTGATGTCAATCGCCAGATTTGGTTCTAAGCCGCTATCTCCAAACTCTTTAATGTTTTCATTCATTACTTTATGTCAAGTTTGCTATTCATACTTATTTATCTAGATAGGAATTTGGTATGCTTTGTCGGTAAATCTTGGACTAGTTCATGTCAGCGGTTTCACCCGTGACTGTCATCATGGCAATTCGGATGGTGCGGGGATACCGCACGATTTCCCGCGAAGCGGCGAGCCTTCTGGCTGGCCTACCACCGTGGGATCTGGAGGCAACAGTCCTTGCACACATGCACGACATGCGCGTGGAGATGCAACGCCGGGGTGAAAGTCCTCTGCCGCGACAGGTCGCGGCATGGCGGACAGAGCTCCGGCGGGATCTCATGGTGGAATGGCGTCAGCGACTATCGCAACCCCGTCATGGGCACGCCACAATTATGGCGATAAGTCCCCTCTTTGAGGCGTGGCTGGAAAGACCTCACGGCGTCCTTACCTTCCGCATGACACAGGTCCTCACCGGAAATGGCAAGTTCGGGAGGTTCCTGTTCCGAATTAAAGCAGAAGTGACGCCCGGGTGTCGCCACTGTGCGGAACGCCCGGAGGACACGGTGGAGCACACAATCGCGGTGTGCCCTGCTTGGACGGAGCATCGCCGTGCCCTCGTGGGGGTGATCGGCGGCGGAGACCTCTCGCGCCGGGCCTTGGTCGAGGCCATGGTCCGGAGCGAGGAGGAGTGGCAGGCGGTCGCCGACTTCTGCGAAGCAGTAATGCTCGCTAAGGAGGAGGCCGACCGCATCAGGCAACGGCGCTCTCGCCGCCGCCGCCGGGATTCCGATCCCGATTTCCAGCCACCGTAGGCGCGGGCTTGCGGACAGTTAGCAATGGGTAGCTCGCTGTCCGGCCGTCCGGTAACAATCCGGACCAAGCCCAAGTCGTCGACGGCGCGCGCTGTTCCCGCGCGCCTCAAGGAGTTGTCAGCAACAGCAGGGGCCCAGCCGGGTCGAAGCCTACTGGGGCCAGGGTTATCCGAAAGGGCGCTCGAGCCCCGGTATGAAGGCTTGAAGGAACGGGATGGGTTTTTTAGTCAGTAAGAGTCTGACACTATCTCCCGCTCCGCCCAAGAGCGGGGGTTGTCATAAGATGATTTTTCCCATCGAAAAAAAAAAAAAAAAAAAAAAAAACCCGTGACTGTCAAAAATTATCATAAAATGCTTGGTTCTGTATAATTAAGTTGTGCTTTTGTGTGCATTTTGTGTTGCAACGAAAATTTTTTTTATTAATCTGACCTATCTACAAACTATAAAAACATTGACTGGCCTATTAGACTGGACTATTATTATTTATGTGATGAGCAAGATCATTTGTTCTGTGTCTGGGTGTAATTTATCTATAATATGTTTGTATTTAGAAATATATAAGTATGTTTATCAGTGGTCTAGTACCTACCCATAACACAAGCTCTGCTTAGCTTGGGATTAGACGGCGTTGTGTAATAGTTGTGGAATATATTATAATATTATATTATTATTATTATATTATCTATCTAAAGGTACATAATCTACTCCTTGTATACGTGCAGTATTATATTGTGGATCCTTGAATTTTTCGATTTAGAATTTGATAATTATTCATTATTAAAAACATGCTGTTTTACGCTTGTTTTCTCTACTCCTTCCAAACTAATTTTGTGGTTAAATATTATTTCATTAAACCCAAGCGAACGACGGCGTTCGCGCACCTATTGTCTTTCTATTGTGTCTGTGATTTCCACGATTGAAAGGTTATTCAAAATATATACAGGGTTATTTGTAAAACACAAACCTTGCAGGACTGCATTACTAACTTTTGTTTCTTTTTATAAAACATAATTAATTTACCAAACACAAACCTTCAAGATTTCTTTGTTCTATCTAACACATTTCAACTCTGTGTTTTGCTATACCTACGTCTGTATGACGCGACGCCCGATCCCCGCACCCCTCCGCTATTGTACTATCACTTGCTTCACGTAGACTTCGTAATATTTAGAATGTTCAATTTAAACATTTTATATTTTTTTATTTTTATATCTGATGAACTAAAATATGATAAATTTTAAAAGTCATAGAACAAAAATTGTTATTTGTGATGTTAGTAAAATAGTTTTGAGAGGTAGTCAGTGTTTTACAAACTACCCTGTTTAGTGAAGAACATGGTTTTAAAGGTCAGCAAGGATCCGAGCGGGTGCCGGCAGCAGCACGAGAAGGTACGTGTGCGTTTAACGCTTATAGTCCCTTGAACCATCTAGCCAACATTATGTAGACGCACCTCTCGCACTCGCCTAGGCGGCAGTACGCAAATCTGTGCATTTATTTGCGGCTAACAGTGCCCGAAAAGCGCGCGGCTGACCTTGAAATCCATTTTCTTTGCGAAATATTGATTGATTTTCATATGCAATGTTCACTTTGAAGAATATTAACCACCAATTTTTATGTGTAAAAATGTTTCTAAAGATCCAAGTCGTTTCGAAGGAGTAGGGAAAAGTTGCAAAATTGCTAAATATTTTATTAAACGAAAAAATCAAATGTTGACAATGTTGTTCATGAATCTATAATAAACATATTTTTTTTTTCAAACCTATTAACCTGGCCGTTATCGAGGTGTAGGTTTCAGAAAGTCACTGTTTTATGGCACTTTTTGGGCGCTTGGGCCTTAACTTCACCCAGATCCTCAAGGTCATTGTCGGCACTACACGCCTTAATGTTTACTTCCGTCTAGTTTGCGGTGAACCACAATCGGCTTTAAGACCTAAGCCTTAAAGCCGATTGTAGATAAATACGTCTTAAGGAAGGGATTTATCTCTTCCTGAACATAGACCGAAGTCCTTTTCATGGAAACTTCCTGCATTTGGATATGACAACGGAAAATGTACCCTCGATTGATGTCAATAAATAACAAGTTATGTTACTGTCAATTTGGCTGAGTCGAGCGGAGGAAATGACTTAAGGTCCGGTTCTACTTATTTTGAACTTTTTTAAAGCTCTGAAAATCCACAAATATAAAAGAGAACACAATAAAAAAATACTTTATCCAATTTGACTAAATGACCAACCGCCGGGCAGAAAACAAAACATGATATATTTAGTTGGCTTGTTAAAAAAAAATCGCAAACTTGATCTTAACTTGCGATTTCAAACGTATCTACGAGATTACGTCACGAAAATATATGAAAGTTACAAAAAATAATAAAGCTTATTTTTAAAAAGGCATCGCAAAAACAAAAATCTTGGATATATTATTTACTAGCTTTTGCCCGCGGCTTCGCCCGCGTGGCATTAGGTACTTAAGGAATCAGGATAATAGGTAGTCTATGTTCGTTTCCATGTCAAAGGCTATATGCATGCCAAATTTCAGCCAAATCCGTTCAGCCGTTTTTGCGTGATTAAGTAACAAACATCCAAACATCCACACTTTCACATTTATAATACCTATTAGTTAGGATTGTATTTTTTTTTTTCTTATAAAAATAAAACCGCTGTTACGAGGCCGCGAAATCGACCCCGGCGGAATTCATACAAAATACTCAGTGACTATAACCTGCTCTTAAAATATACCAACTCGAAGAGCTGTACCCTCCCTGACGCAAATACCGCTAGGGACGCAGGACACGTCAAACAATAGATACAAAGTTATTCTATAAGAATAACTTTGTATCTATTGGTTTGATCAAGGCGTTAGAAGCTGGTACCATTTTCTCGCGGGCAAAGAAACTGGTAAATGCTAGTATAAGAATAAATTGACATCCTGAATTCACCTAAATGTATTCTAAGTTTGTCTTTTACGTGACACGGTGTTCCAAACTAACTTCCGAAGTCAATATCTTGGAAAACGAAGTAGTCTCTTGCGATTTTAAGTCAAAGGAAACTTATTGGCATGACTGGTTTGGTAGTCGAGCGATTGGCTGCTGCACTGTGAGTCGCGGGTTTGGAATCATCATCATCATCATTTCAGCCGATATACGTCCACTGTTGGACATAAGCCTCCCCCAAGTGTCGCCACAACGAACGTTCCTGTGCATCTCGCATTCATTGGTTTCCAGTAACATTCACCAGATCATCGGTCCACCTTGTAGGAGGCCTTCCAACGCTGCGTCTTCCGGTACGCGGTCGCCACTTCAGAACCTTTCGGTCCCAATGGCCATCTTAGTCTTAGTTCTGCATTGCCATTTAAGTTTGGTGATTCTTCGTGCTATGGCGGCAACCTTAGTTCTGCTGCGGATATCTTCATTTTTAATTCGATCACGCAACCGAATGATCCGTATTGATTTCAATACGGGACAAATATTTGTATGGCCATAGAAAGTTATTGATGTCTTCCAGATGATGACACGATGATAATGATGATGAAGGTGATGTACTAAGATACACAAAGACCCTTGCCGCTCTTGATTCCATTTTTTTAACACGCTTATATTAGCTTCCCCTGTATATTTGTAACCAACGCCTTTGAGCTCGATTTTGACCTACTTTGGGCAATCCGATTTTCTTCAAACTTTGCACACCCAGCAAAGACTGATGACAATATAATAATCCATTTTTTTTTAGTGAAAAACAAAAAGCGTGGGGTGCTCCATTTAAATAAAAATATGGCACGAAGCGCCCCACGGTTTTTTCACAATGATTTTAATATTTTTCCTTCATTTTTATTATTTTCTACCTATATCGAAAATTATTATACAATTTTTAGTTTGATATGAAGTTTGATATACTACGAAAGCGTGTTTTTTTAGTTTTTCTTTAAACTATATTTTTTCCGTTTAAACCCAGTAATATCTGCTTTTCAATAAGCCAGTTGAATGAAAACAAAAGCTGTATTTTCAGTTAATATCGCACAGAATAGACATTTCTATTATAGTACAATTTCTATTGAAGTAAAGTCTTTTATCAGAAATTCTGCGTCCGTTCGAACATGTGTCTGAGTTTTTGTTATGAAATTTTATTATATTTGCTGTGTGATAAATAAATGAAAGCTGGTAGTACATTGTTATAATGATAACTATTAACTTGAAAATCGAATACATTTTTTTAAAATAAATATTGAAGGCTTAAAGCAATTAAATTGAATTTAGAAAATACTTAATTGTGTTGGCATAGTAAAAGTATTTGAGTAAATCTTATTATGTATTTACGATGTTATTAGAAACTTAAGTGATTTATTTTAAACATCATTTTATATTATTAATCAAATTACTTATTATTATCTCTGTAATTAGAGTGGGTTGCCCCAAGAGTTATTAACAGTATTTGACTGGCCTGTTGGTGTAGTGGTTAGTGGCCTTGACTGTTACGCCTGGAGGTTATGGGTTCGATTCCCACCCAGGGCAAATGTTTGTGTGACGATCGTTTGTTCTGTGTCTGGGTGTAATTTATTTATAATATGTTATGTATATATTTAGAAATATATTAAAGTATGTTTATGAGTTGTCTAGTACTTATAACATAAGCTCTGCTTAGCTTGAAACTAGACGGCGTTGTGTGATAGTTGTGGAATATTATTATCTTAAGTACATTTTTTTATTTTATTTTATATATTTTTTATTAGTAACATTAACAATAACCAGTAAAGTTTACCATCTGTTGTAGCACCGTCATGTAAAGTCATTATTTCTTCCACTCTAGGGTGGAGCGAAAGGGCGTATCAGACTTTTACTGCCTAAAATCACACCTGGAATTAATTTGTATTTTTATTTCATTTTTTTTTAACTACAAGTTTTTTTTTTAATTTTCATTTTCAGCATTAAGATTCAGTTTTCAAATAAATCAAAGTCACTGTACAAGAGCATCAGATAGAGTAATTCTATATTTTCGTCTAAATTATTACCAAATCCGGACGACAAAATAAAATAACCCAGCATTTGCTTAGTCTTCAAACTTTAGCCTAGAGCTTAAATTATATTTTATTTTAAGAGTTAGACATTTTCATCAGTCTTATTGCCCTAGGGAAATATAAAAGCTGACAGTTTTCTGAATAGTTTTCGGTATTTTAGTCAATATCGGTTGCGGTACCTCACCATTTATAAAATAGAAAAAAACATAAACCACTCGTATAATTGCCAAAACAGATCTTGAGCGCTGTCTTCAAGTTGCGCAGAAGTCAAATATTCGCTCTCTTCTTTGGTGCGAAGTGAGACGCAGGGGCGTAGAGTGTCAGTGATTGGCTCGCCGTGCCATCGCGTCATAGACGTCACTCATGTTTCGTTTCCTGCGCTTGCAGCATGTATGTAAAAACGACGATGATTGGCTCGCCAATGTACTCCACTCTGACGCCGAGCGCTCAAGATCCGTGACGGTAATTGTACCTATTGTCAAATCATTAATGATTAAAATAAAGAGACAGACAGACAGACAGACAGAAAGAAGGACGGACAACCAAGTGATCCTATAAGGGTTTATTTTTTTCCTTTTGGGATACGGAACCCGAAAACAGACCTTAGGTCCACCTCACTATTAGGCCTTGGCTACACTTAACGGAAATTACAAATAGTGGGCACAATACGCTTAGCGACCGATCTTCCGCGTAGTGTGCCCGCTATGTGTAATTTATAATATGCAATAACATGAAGTGACCTTTCATCGCGGATAATCCGCGACGGAATTTCCGTCAAGTGTAGCGCTGGCCTTATTGTGTTAATCACAGTTTCTATAATTTTATATTAGAGGACTAAGGGTTAGTTTATAAACGTGCACGTGTGTTAACATAAATCGTAGCTTATCAAGTCATTTTAACTACTAAGTCATCGACGGCGCGCACTGTTCCCGCGCGCCTCAAGGAGTTTTCAGCAACAGCAGGAGTTCAGCTGGGTCGAAGCCTACTGGGGTCAGGTTCTAGTTCCGAAAGGGAGGCTCGGCCCCGGTATGAAAAGCAAGAAGGAAGGAGGTGGGTTTTTTAATCAGTAAGAGTCTGACACTATCTCCCGCTCCGCCCAAGGGCCAGGAATGTCAATTGAATGATTTTTACCAGCCGGAAAAATGTCATTTTGACTAAATTTTGCGAATAAAATTAATATTTATTGTAGTAAATGTACTGCGGACCTGTGTTTGAGTAACGGCCGTATACGATACGTAGTCTGGTCTAATGACATTCAAAAATGAGAACCGTCAATTTTCGACTTGAGCGACGTTACGTCAAATCGTATGGAAAAAAGGTTTTTCCTTATTGACATCGTTTATTAATTTTGAGTACAATTGACTCGATTGAGTAGGTTTAAACCCTTGCGCTTAAAGTCACTAGAATAGTTACGTTTCCTACCTTCCTATTTTGAAAAGAATCTTCTCCAATTAATAAACATTTTCTGGTTACAGTAATAAAAAAAAACTGAACAAGTGCGAGTCGAACTCGCGCAATGAGGGTTCCGTACAAACTTACGTATGAAATGGCGCAAAATCACGCGATTTGAATAGGACAACGCGACGAAAGCGTTCATACAATTACAGAAACATCAATTAGTCGTTCGACTGTAGGATAATGGATAGAGCTCCATCAAAAACCCTAGGCCGTTCAAAAGGAAATGATCGCCAAAGTACTAAAATGTTTCGTTCTTGCTGATTTAGGTAACACTAAAGCCAAACTGTAAACTAGGATTAAATAATTTTCAGTTCAAATTCAACAATTTGCAACAACAGCGTTTAATGAGCCTTTGGCTGTTGTCAGCTTCTAATGCAATCTGCAGCCGGCGAAAATCCCGTCCCGGTTAAGAAGATGTCATCCCTGCGGCTTCCAACGTTTCCCTGGCGACAGCTGGCCGAGTAATTTAAAAACCAACTAACCATTCAGCTAGGCACGCTAGCATTAAGATCTTTGTATTAGCCATGTGGGCTCAACGCACACTGGCGAAAACTGAGACATGATAATTTGCTATCGTAAAAAATCTAGTCAATGCAGTTTCCAATTATGACGATTTTTTTGTGAAACTTAGACTGATCTTTGGCTTGATTTGATAAATTTCAGTAAATTATTTCGCCGGTATATTTTTTTTTTTTTGAGGTGAGAAATTATCCATTGACTTCACCCGCTCTAGGGTGGAGCGAGAGGGCGTGACAGATTTTTATAAAATATAATAAACAATCTTTTATTCCGGACAAACAAAGCACAACCGTTTCAAACGCAAAGCAAACGAAAATAAAAGTACAGAATGTGCTGGCGTAGCTAACTACCTAAGCTTTTGCTGGGCGTCAGAAAATCGTAGCTGGTTTTTACTCTCAAAAACCACAACTGTGTTGTGTCCATTACCCTTTAGGACCACGGGTTTTCTTTTCAGAAATTTCCTTTAATCCAAGCGGGCATCTTATTCATATTTTTTTTAAACTTTGCCCCACTTTAGGCAGTACTCTTAGTTCGTAGGAGCCGTTCACAAACATAAAAACTCACATAGGTACTCACCCAGATCTAGAACAACTATCTTTAGGACATACAAATATTTGTTCCGTGCGGGAATCAAACACACGACAAGCAGAGCTGTAGCAAATCACTAAACTTCTTCTTTTCACTACTTTCATATTAGGCAGAACATCTAAATTAATAGAAATCAGTGAAAAGTTACTAAGCAACTTTTTGAAAATAAATAATTCAGAACAAAACACTGTTTTTCTCTTGTCTCCTGGAACAGATTTTGGAGCGCTTCGGTTTACTAATTATATTAGTATTGGCCTGAGGAACAAAATGCACTATCTGTCCATTCTGGCCTGTTGGTCTAGTGGTTAGTGGCCCTGACTGCTATGCCGGAGGTTGTGGGTTCGATCCCCACCCAGGACAAATGTTTATGTGATGAGCATGATCATTTGTTCTGTGTCTGGGTGTAATTTATCTATAATATGTATGTATTTAGAAATATATAAGTATGTTTATCAGTTATCTAGCACCCATAACACAAGCTCTGCTTATTAGCTTGGGACTAGACGGCGTTGTGTGATAGTTGTGGAATATTATATTATTATTAATCTGTACAATACCGGGTCCAACTTCCATACAAATGTCCTTCCTTATTTAAGAGGCGTTAGGATTTTTTCACGCTTTCTTGAGACTTAATTTAAGTATCATAAGTGCCATCCACTTCGAAATAAAGCAACGTTGTCTTTAAAACGCCGCCGGCTATCTGCCTAATGGAAAAGGGCCTTTAGGGATGTCGGCTCAGTACTACAAATTAGGGATGTAACGGAATCCAAGGCCAGGTGTAGAGTTTAAACTGCGTGAATTAGTGTGGTAGAAAAAATAGAATAAACTTTATTGTACACCAAACTAGTAACAATTTTACAGAAACAACTATCATCAACCCCATCTAGACCCAAACTAAGCAGAGCTTGTGCTATGAGTACTAGACAACTGATAAACATATCTACAGTACAATTCACGAATGATGGCGGCCGTGAAGTTTGCGCAGAAGGCTGCGCAGTAACGTGTTTTAGAAACCAAATGGCGACGTGCGTGTGCGAAAAGAGTGTAGTATGCGCGAACGTTCGCAAAAGCTATCTTCACGACCGCCATCATTCGTGAATTGTACTGTACCTACTTATATTTCTGAATACATACATATTATAAATAAATTACACTCAGACACAGAACTAATGACCGTGCTCATCACAGAGACATTTCTTGTCCAGTTTTTTTTTTTCGATGGATAAAAATCATCCAAATGGCATCCCCCGTCCTTTGGCGGAGCGGGAAATAGTGTCAGACTTTTACTGACTAAAAAAACACGCCCCGACGAAAAGCAACGAAGGAACCTTCGTTGCTTTTCGTACCAGGGCCGAGCCTTCCTTTCAGAAGCAGACCCTTGGTCCCAGCAGGCTTCGACCCAGCTGGGCATTGAAATCAGCTGGGCCAAGATTTTTTACGGAAATTCAGCACGTGCGGAGGTGGAAGCGATAATTCTGTACAACCCTAGTAGATAGTACAAAAGAATATACAAAAATATGGTTACTTTTCTTTTTAGTAAAACAAGGTAACAATACACTCATTTGTCTGTGCAACGCCATCATTAATCTGCCTCATTTCTGAATGATCATTCCTCTGGCAATTAATAAACTTTCTGTCAATGGTTTCGGCACAATTTCCTGGTTCCTTTTATTTTCCTGTGACTTCCTATTGGAGTGTCTCCCTCGTTAACGAGATTCTCTTGTTGTTTGTAAGTTCGTGGTTTATTTACATTTTTAGTAGGCTTAAGAGGTACTGTTGTGCATTATTTATTTTTTTGGAAATCGGTGTTAAATGATAAATTACTTTAATTCTATAAACCCAAAGCAAACGGCGTTTACTCTCTCATTGTCTTCTAATTAAGGTATTAGAAAGGTTAACATTTTTTTTTGAAATATATGCTTTTTTATTTTTTGGTCAGGGATCAAATATGGAAAATGTCGCGTTAAACAAATTAAAGGTTAAGCCAAAGAACAAAGATAACCGATATTTTTTATACTCATCGTTTACGGGTTAATTTTAAAAACAAACCTTATAAGGCATTCCAATAAGTCTTCTTACAAAATAAATAAAAATACCTCAACTAAATAAATATTCCATAAAATTTGACATACAAAATATAGTATGCGATTAATATAAATCCTACAGCATGACATCATCTTAATCGAATGCCATTTCTGTGTCAAACGTAAAACCTATATGGAATATTATGTGAGACAAATATTTCCTTTTCGAAGTAATGTCTTACATTATGATAAAACAAACATTATTTATGTATGAATGATAAAGGGCTATGGAAATGGTAAAGGAAAGGTTTTGGAAATAATCTTAAATGTCAAAAGGTGACTAAGCAATAGGTGAAGCTGAAGAAATTGTCGTAAAAGTAAGATATTTTTTGTAAGCAAAGAATAAGGATCAATGTTTTATTTAGTGGATTTATATTTTACGTTACGGTGCGTTACGGTAAAGACAAAGTATGTTATGGATATTGCATTACTGCTTACCATCAGGAGGGAGCAGGGTTACCATATCTCAGAATTTGTTCTGAGTTTTCAGGATCTCTTCTCAGGTTTGCGGCTGGATTTTGCAAATATAGGTTACTTCTAGGCAAGCGTGCTCAACCGTCGGTCACATTATCGCTTTCCATGAGGCGAGAGAGTGGTCAAACGTAAGTCTAATAATAATATAAAATTAAAAAATCTAGTAGATTCTCAAGATTGGAATTTGTTATCTAATAAAACAAAGCTTACATTAAAAAAATCTTTTTTTTTTACAAAAATAAACGAACTAAAAATATATATAGGATAGGCTCGCGTTTGACCACCGAATTTTGTTTTGGTAAGGTGGCCACTGCCATAAACCCCTCCCTCCACTTTGAATGTGATGTGCAATGATAATATTATAATGTCGGACTTTTTTAAATTTTTTTGTAAGTAAGAAAAAAATCTTAAACAGTAAAAAATCTCAGGATTTTCCAATGGAAATCAGGGCTTTTCTCCGGACTTCTCCGGACAGCCAAGCAATGGTTTATAAAATAAATTTAAAAAAATGGATCTTGATACGGATAGGTATAGGAATAATATGAGGTATACCAGGAAAAAGGAGGCCAAAAAAAAATGGATAGATTATGTGACAAATGATATGAAAGAAATGGGAGTTACTGATAACGTGACGAGTGGAATGAAAGAAAAAAAAAATAAGAATGGCAGAAAATAACCGTGTTGCGCCGTGACGAGTGGAATGAAAATATAAAATATAAGGATGGAAGAAAAACATGTGTTGCGCGAAACCTTAAATAATAAAAACGGGACAAGGGCAAAAAGATGATGATTATTTATTTATTTCTGTAATTATTTATTTTTTTATAATAAGCACATCAACAGCACAATCAAAAATAAAACTTACATCTCAAAAATTACATTTCAGTAACCACGCAAATAACAGGTATTCATGACATTGACAAAATGAGAAATTAGAGACAAAGAAAAATAAAAAGTGAGTCCAGTAGGTACATCTAGATCCAGAACACTATAAAGACAAAACACAGCGAAATATGAAAACGTACCCTATTCACACTGTTTTCTACGTATAGTTACGGATGTGAAATTATTTTGGACTAACTTCTACCAGCGGCGTCGTCTGCGTAGAAAGTAGGTTTCTCCTTACAAATTTTGGACCACCTTTTTATTCCCTCAGTGGTTTTGTAAAATCCACTTAGTGCTCGCCTATATCACAGAGGGACGTCTTGAGCAAAATTTCACGTTCCTAGTCCTAGTAGCGAATGGTTTTGACTGTGTGTTGATATGTCAGTCACGCCCAGAAAGACAGAAAACGTCAACTGAGCGAGTCCGATGACCTGTAGGTAGTAGTCGGCGTTGCGTACAAACTGCCTACAGGTCATTGGATTCGTTCAGCTGATGTTTTCTTAAATTAATTGATTTCGTACATGCGTAAATTACTTAATACGAGTTGTGAAAACAAGTTACTTTATTTTTTAATTTTATCTTTACAAATCGATAGTGTTTCATGTACCGGATCGACCCTCCACGGGATTAAAACGATAAAAATTTAGCGGTGTATAGATTAGTTTCGGATAGTTTCCGTTACGGATATAAAAATAGGTACTTCGTTTAAAGGCGTTATATCAGTGAATTACTCATTAGGAACAATTTTTTTATAATAATCATCAAATAATTTCTCTGTTCTAGATGGAGCGAAACCATGCACGGTCCTAACTTTCAACAATAAAAAAAAATATTATTTTGGGACCACAAAAAAAGGCATTAATTAATATACAGTTACCAAAAAAAAAACTGTCTGTGTTTATTTTCTACAAGTGATCCCTAAATATTACTAATAAAATACTATAAAAGTTGTCTATAAAAAATCGCTTATATCGGATAAGACCGCCCATTGTGACAACCTATAAATTTTAAGTTTTTCATGTAATTTTTATTTCTATCTATTTTTATATTTTAAAGTTGGGACCGCAGTCCCGACCCATAAAGTCCAACGACTCGTTCCAATTGCCCCTTGCGTTCCGGAGCCCCGGTAATTCTTCCAAACAATATGGCAGCTCATTAGGTACTGTGCCAATGCAAATTGGCCCTCATTAGTGGACCGATTCATTAGTAGTTAAAACGCGTGTCGGCCGACCAGAGAAGTCTTTAAAAATATTTACCGTCTTGAGGTTCTGTCAACAAATTAGTGGGTTTTGCCGTGAATAACGTATAATGACGGACAGATTCCAAAAATAGGTACGACGTTGGGACAAAACAAAGAACACGGAGATTACGGGTACATACCTCGTATATTGTAATGTGCCTCGGCACTCCACTAATTTTGTAAAAAATTGTGTAATAAATGCATTGCTCGAATTTATAACACTGATTTTTCTCAACTGCAGTAAGCCAACTTTCAAAAAACTAATTGTTAATACTATTATAGTAAGCAAATAACTAACAATTAACCTCCCATAATTTAGTCTATTTTGTAATCTACTTTTTAAATTTTTAATCCAAAATTTTTACGAAATTAACTTCAAGCAAAATTGTAACAGTACATTTTTGATGATTTTCTTTTATTAGTCTGTTCACATGTTATATAATTATCCCAAATAAAAAGGGAAACCTGTTATTAGCCATAGTGTACTTTAAAGCACTTGCTCTGTAACATACTTTGTGTATCGCTGTTGGTTACCTAAAAAATACATGATTGGATATTTATTTTAATAACCTAAAAGGAAAGAGAAAAAATAATGTTTGAGTTCTAAATCTATTTATTGGTTAAATTTTCTTATTCTTTTTGTGTCGATTTGACTCAAATTTTGTCCGACCAATATTTAGCCACCTCGGAAAAAAAGTCGAAATAAATTGATTAAAATTGATTTAATAATAATAAAAATCTTTATTACTGTAGATTTTTGCATAAGTATATCTATACCTACGCAGCATTGCCGATGCCTGCTACTACTATTGGAAAAGTACTGGAAAGGAAAGCCGTGGTCTCGGAACGCAAAAGACAATTGAAGGAAGATTTTTGTGGACAGTGAATTTTACAAAGTAGACAACGGACTGTTAAGATTTCACGTATCATTGTCAACTTTAATAGTTTATTTGTTTTTAAACCTGGATCCCCATTTAATGGGGACAACGCACCTGGTCTAACGGGGACAACGGGCATACATCCGCGCGCGGCGACATACCGGTTTTGTCCTATAAAACACATTGACCCGTTTATCTGACCTAAAAATAGTAATTAATCAATTATTCTGTTTGTAATTTATTAGAAACGTACGTGAAATACTGTAAAAAAGTTTTTACTATACACGTGGGAGCTTTTACCCCGAAATTTGTCGCTTTTCCGGAAAAAAAGTATGTAGGAAAGTTTTTTAATTTTTTCTGTTACAAGTTTTGTTTGTTCTTGATAAGTACTGGGGCTATACTTTTTGATTTATTTCGTACTTTGGAATATTTTACTTGTATTATGTGTAATAATAACTAGTGTCGGCGTAGGTAGTGCTATTCCTAGGATTTAGGCACTGTTATCTCAACATAGATCAGCCTACTAAATTCCAGGTAGGTAGTATTTTAATTTTTTATTTTATGTAACTGATTTTTCTGATCGAAATATCATTAATTTTCTCTATTGGGGTTTTAAGTGTCAAAAGAAATAGATATAGAATATTTTTTTTTGTGTTTTTTTTTTATTTTTTTAACCAAGGCCAGACTTATATCACATATTTTTTATTTATTTTTGTATCGGAAATAAGGAACTTCATTGGGTCGAAATTAAGGAAAATATTCCCGGGGCTCCGGAAATTTCGGGGCATATCCATATCAACACTAACATTGAAGTTCGTTGACCCAAAATGGTACCCTACACCGAACACTAATATAAACTTTTTTTAGGTCATATAGAAGGCGCGTGTATTGTGAAACTATTAGAGAGGAAATGTATTGTAGACGTTCTCCTATTTTTTTTATCGGTAATCGCTTGTCAAAGTTGTAATCTAAGTACAATGCCTCGAACTCTCGATTAGAGCAAGAAAAGTGGAGGTCAAACGAGAAATATTAACACAGGAATAACCAAACACATCTACTAACAAAGACATTTAAAAAAAGACATTGTTACACCTTGTTTATCTTTTAAGATACAAAGTGCTTCCCCAAGCAGCATTTGTCACAACTCCTGTTCCACAAAATTACCTTAGTGTTGTGCCACAACATCTCAATATCGATTGAACGTCGCAGCGAGTCGATAATAATATATCGCAGGTCAGACTCCCAGCATTAACCTATCAGTTTCGAGCCGCGACTGATAGGGTTTTAGCTCCAGTGTGAGCAAAGCTATGTGTTGCTAGGATTAAAATATATATAAAATAGAAAAATATGAGGTTTAATAAATACCAACTGTTTGTTTGCTATTATTACACGAAAGTAAAACTGATTAATAATTATATAAAAACATTTTTTTTTTTTAAAGAGTGACTATGAAGTTTCTTGCCGTTTATTCTCCATAGGTAACGACCAATTTGGAACCGTGCACTAGCTTCTCACGTTTTATATGGGCACATGTAGGCCTGTGTAAAATAAAAATATTGAATTACTTATCTAATTAATAAGTAAGATTTTTTTTTTATGATTAGATTATTGTCAGGTATCAGAAAATCCTGTCAGGGCAGCGGAATTCTTTGAAAGAGTTACCGTGGCCCTTGCTAATAGTAACTGAAGAAACACTTTGGGTTTTAGTCAGTAAAAGGCTGGGACTTAAAAACACCTTCATAAAGGTTACATAATCATAAGTGTTACATGTTGAATTGGTAACAGAATCAAAAATGTAACACTTAAATATGTATTTTCAATGTGTTAACCCAGAACACCTAAAAAAGTGTAACCGTAACATATCTGTAACAGATATAAAAGTGTTAACAGTGATAATAAGTTTGTCCTGTATTTTTTTTTTGTGTATGTGGTGTACAATAAAGAATATATAATAATAATAATAATAATAAGTGTAACGCAGCGTTGCCAAAGTTACAATTTACTTATTTATGGTACTGTGCAATTATTTATACATAATGCTAAGCTAAGCTAAAACTGATTATTTCAGTTACACATTTTAACACTTATTAACACAAATAACAGGTTACAGTTTGATTCGGTAGCACTTCTTAACACATATAAAAGATTACAGTTTGATTCGGTAACATTATTCTATCTGTTACATTTAAAAGTGTTTTTCTGTTATAACTGTTTAAAAAACAACAGTGTTAAAACACATTATTACGGTTAAAGTTGTCCCTGGGTCTGACACTCCTTCATGATTCACTTATAGAAGGGGAAATAATTTGATCATTTACCTCGTATATAAACAGGAAAGCTATATTGTGGAAAAGTATTCATTTAGGATCTAGTTTAACACAACCAGATTAATTTATTATTAGAAAACGGGTCTAAAACTTCAGTAAAAAAAAAAATAATCATTTCAGAGCCCGGTTGATTAGGATCCACTTTTTATCATATAGAGAAAGACAGTGTTTCAGCAGTAGGAATATCTTATAAGTTAAAAAAAAAAACCGAACAATTTTTTTTGCTAGATAGGTAGGTACTCATATCATAACTTTTTTGTGGTTGGAAATCATCAAATAACTCCCTCCCTTTCTGGGTGGATCGAGAAGGTAAGAGTTTTACTAACAAAATCCACCTGTATTCCTTTAATTGCCCTCGGTGTACCAGTACCCCTAGCCAAGTTGATAATCTGCAATCGGTAACGCTAGTAGAAAACTTTAAATATACGGGAATGGCTTAAACTCAACGCTCAGTCACGTGGTTAGAACAAAAGAATCGGTTGTAACTTGGCAAGGGAGGCAGGGCCATTTTTTTACGATGGGGAAATCGTCTAATGACATCCCCCGCTCTTAGGCGAAGCGGGAGATGGTGTCAGACTCTTACTGACTATCTGGGGATGAGCTATCTTTTGAAATTAACCCTGGCCCCAGTAGGCTTCGACCCAGCTGGGCCCCTACTGGCAGGGACTTCTAACTTTGTCGAGAATTCCCTCTGCAAGATATCATCGCTTCGCTTGACTTGAGCGCTGTACCTCACTGGAGTAGTTTATTACAGCTCATACACGCTACGTAATTTGAATGGGGGCTGTGTGAGAGTTATTTATAGCCTTATTTTATCCCCATTCAACTCTATTTGTTACATACAATAGTATTTTAAGCCTACTAACTGCTGGAGATAATATACAGGTCTTAATTTGCCGTGAGAAGTCATCTACTGGTTTATTGTGACCGTTTATTTTATTCCACTTATTTGGATTTACGAAGTTGATGATGAATTTGTCAATAAAAAATATTCCACACAACTATCACACAACGCGCTGTCTAGTCCCAAGCTAAGTAGAGCTTGTGTTATGGATACTAGATAACTGATAAACATACTTATATATTTCTAAATACATACATATTATAGATAAATTACACCCAGATAGAACAAATGATCATGCTCATCACACAAACATTTGTCCTGGGTGGGAATCGAACCTACGACCTCCAGCATAGCAGTCAGGGTCACTAACCACTAGACCAACAGGCCTGTCAATGGCTCAATTGCGATATTACAATAAAATGGACAAATAGAATTATTTTTATCGATAACTTGGTTTCGTGTCACTGTGTCATCAATACAAAATTGATTTCATTTTCTATTTCATGTTTTTAGACTTAACATTTTCAAAACTAACTTTTCTATGTCAACGAAGTTCTATTTATTATTGTTTCGTAGAAATCGAGTGACCAAGCTTTATAAATATTGTCATAACCTCCTTCGCTTCATTAAATCTATGAGTAGTAGTACCTATCTAGTAGATAAGCCTATTATGTCCCACTGCTGTGCGAAAACCACTCACTCCCTTTTCCACACACATCTGTCCACAGCCATTGAAAGAAAGAAAGAAAGAAAGAAAGAAAGAAAGAAAGAAAGAAAGAAAGAAAGAAAGAAAGAAAGAAAGAAAGAAAGAAAGAAAGAAAGAAAGAAAGAAAAAACTTTTACTCGTACCTCACACATACAGTAGAATTCGATAATAAAATAAAAAAAAAAACAAAAAACAAAACTTTAAAATCTGTGCAAGGCCAAAAGGGCGCCTAACTCAGCATATGCTGCGATATTTAAAAAGATAAATAACGCAGCGCTGGTATTCTGTTAGGGTCCGCACTATTGCACATTGCACTCCAGTTCCTGCAGTAGTTGTCTAGCTCATCTCTCCACCTTCACCTTGGATGTCGCCTTGCATAATGGGAAGCAATAAGTGGCTCTTTTAGCTCACAGCTCGTCTGACATGCGGCAGACATATCCGGCCCAATCCCACTTTAGAGTAACAGCTTCTTGGGTAACATCTTTTATCTCAGTTTTGGCGCACAGTATTGTGTTCCTTATGCGATTGGAAATTCAAACCTTCAGAAAACTGCGTTCTGTGGCTCGATGACAAACCTCGAGCCTGGACCTCTGCTGAAGTGTCAAAGACCAAAATTGTGCACCATACGTAATTACTATAGGAAGAGTGTAAACGTACTGTATTTGTATACATGATTTTTTGTTTCTGGCATTTTTTTTAATTGTTACAACACTAGTGCTTGACTGCTATCCCACCTGATGGTAAGTAGTGATGCAATTGTTGATGGTGAGGTGCACTAGTTTATTAAGAACTTATTCACTCTTGCCTTGAAGACACCTAAATTAAAATCGGACGAGAAGACCGCAGTAGGCAAATTGTTCCAGTCCCTCGATGTACGTATAAACGACATTGCAATTGCAGGATTTCTCGACCTTTGAGGAGATCCTTTATAGATCAAAAGGCGCTCTCAGTGCGACGAGCAAATTCTTTATCTTATCCAAAATGTTATTTTTATTCACTTACTTTATTTCAATTAATTTAATAAATTGTTACTAGGTATATATATACAAACTTAAAATAAAAATATGTACAAACGAGTAAAAAAGGCTGAAAAATGGGGAAAACATCGATGTCAATGGAAAAAGTGCCCAGAATACTGGCAGCATTGCCACGCCCATTGGAACGGCTGCTGCAGGTGCAGAAAACCTCAAACGGCGTAAATATAATAACCTCATTGGAAGTTATGTGTTTGAGCCGTTTGGGGTTGAAACACTAGGGCCATGGGGTCCGAGCGCTCATCGAGTTGTTCGGGATATCAGCAAACAGTTGGTCGACTCTTCGCGTGACCAGAGGGCTGGACTCTTCTTCAATCAACGAATCAGCATTGCTATCCAGCGTGGCAATGCTGCCAGCATTCTGGGCACATTTCCCATTGACATGGATGTGGACGAATCCTTTATCTTGTTAAGCTATATAGAAGGAAATATAAAAACCTACTTCTATATTATGATCAGAAGAAATTCATTTGCCTCTATTTTCCGTTTTCTAAGCATTTGCAACTACTCAAGCACATTTAATGTTCACAAAACATGGCAACGTCTTAGCGCACAGAACACAGAATTTCCAGCAATTTTAAACCATTATAAAAACCATAGAAAAGCTACGTTAGTCGCACTTGCAGTGGACTTACAATTGCTCGATAGAGTTTTCTAGAACTTCTAGAAGTTTTTAATATAGCTGAGAATATATTTTATCCAGCGTGAGATATCCGCAGGAGAACCAAGGTTGCCAACATAGCACAAAGAATCGCCAAACTTAAGTGGAAATGGGCAGGGCACATTGCTAGCAGAATAGATGGCCATTGGGGCCGAAAGGTTCTGGAGTGGCGACCGCGTACCGGAAAATGCAGAGTTGGAAGGCCTCATACAAGGTGGACTGATGACCTGGTGAAGGTAGCGGGAATCCGATGGATGCGGGACGCACATGTTCGTTCGTTGTGGCGACGCTTGGGGGAGGCCTATGTCCAACAGTGGACGTCTATCGGCTGAAAAAAATGATGAACTATATTCAGTATAAAATATATACCTACCTACAGATATAAAAAATCTGCACGGTTTCCGAGGGTTGTGGCATGATGTTATATAGCCTATAATAAGAATAATAATCAATTTATTTCAAACAACATGTACCCATATCATAAATACCTTCAGTATAGAATAACTTACATAACCACTTTTATTTAATCAGTTTGTTAGTAAACATGATTTAAAACTAACACTACTTCGCACTAGTTTGTCTTAGTGCTGTCCTGTGATATTTGTCCGCGGAAGCGACGGAACACCACGCCCTGGGGCCAAAAGTCTTCTTCTGCAGAAAACAGTTCAGTACTCGCACCACAAATGCCTTAAAATTGTCATTCCGGTGCGACTCTAGCAACTGCACCCTCAGAGTGTACTTCAACTTTTGGTGCACAAATTCGACGATGTCCTCCACCTACATAAACTATTAGTTGTGAACCAAGCTATCCCACAAAGAGTCTGTTGCCATCTAAATCAAAACTAAAATGTATGGCAACTTTAGAAACTTTTATTTAGTGGAAAATAGACGAAAATGCGACGTTATTTTTAGAGAAAGTATTTTCATTTTAGAGAAAAACGTTGTTTGATACATGTGGAAATTTGTTACTGCACCACTCAGTTCCATGACACCCTCACTTGTGGTTCGAAAGAATTACGTCTCGATCGGTCAATCGCAATGATAAACTGAAGCACTTGTATCAAAATATACTATTTTAGTACCTACGACTAGCCTTCCTACAGCTTAGCATTTTCTTTTATTGTTGATAGGTTCGCGCTTGACCGCTATCTCACCTGATGGAAAGCGACGATGGAACGCGCTTACCTAGAAGAAAAATATTCACTCTCGACTTAAAGATTTCCGGGTTGTAGCTATCAGGAAACACAGACTCCGGTAAGGAATTCCACTCCCTAGCCGCACGCACAATGAATGTGTTCCCAAAACGTTTTGTGCGTGTAGGTGGGATATCCACCATATACTGGAGGCGCATAGCCGTACGTCTGGTAGTACGATGATGGAACGGGCTAGGCGGAATTAGGTTATGCAATTCCGACGCACACTCCCCGAAATGCAACCGGTAGAAAACCGACAGGCTAGCAACTCGGCGTCGATGCTCAAGACTTTGAAGCCTCGACTCAATAAGTGTCTCATCACCATTATCCTTCTGGCTCGCCTCTCAATTGCCTCAAGTGCATGATGCTGGTATCGGGCAGATCCATCCCAAAGATGAGAGCAATACTCCATACACGATCGAACTTGCGCTTGATAAATTTTACGTACTAGAAGACGCAGCGTTAGAAAATAGACCGATGACCTTTGTCAACCATGTCTGGATGGATGTCGATGCTCAAGACTTTGAAGCTTCGACTCGACGGGTACGAGTGTATCATCGCCAATTATCTTTCTGGCTCACCTCTCAATTGCTAAATTATTGCAATCAGACCAGGGGCCGTATTATGACCTCTTAAAACCATCATGTTTTCGATGTGAAAAAGAGACGGAGCTATACAGGACGAATAGCACTATCCTTTTCTCACACAGAAAACATGATGGTTTTAAGATGTCATAATACGGAAGCAGTACTTTCAGAGATTACCTCCTACAAACAAATAAACATAAAAACAAACTTCACCTCTTTATTATATTAGTGTAGACTATAACGGTGCACCATTAAAACTTACAATATAAGTAGATAATAGAGTTCATGTATATAGGCTAACTGAACTCAAAGTTGAGTTTTCTTCCAGCAAACCATTGAGTGTTAGAGAGAGACTGACTGCTATGCCGCAGGTCGTGGGTTCGATTCCCACCCAGGACAAATGTTTATGTGATGAGCATAATCATTTGTTCTGTGTCTGGGTGTAATTTATCTATAATATGTATGTATTTAGAAATATATAAGTATGTTTATCAGTTGTCTGGTACCCATAACACAAGCTCTGCTTAGCTTGGGACTAGACGGCGTTGTGTGATAGTTGTGGAATATTATATTATATTATATTATATTATGTTATATTATATTATATTATATTATATTATATTATATTATATTATATTATATTATATTATATTATATTATATTATATTATATTATATTATATTATATTATATTATATTATATTATATTATATTATATTATATTATATTATATTGACGATAGACGAGCGGTAAAATAGCCTCTTAACTATCTAAAAACTAATCACATTAATTCAAAATCCTAGACCAAGAATTCCACATGAGTTGTAAAATTGCTTCAGCCATACGCTTTGCGCAGATAGCTAGTTCAAAATCCAGGCATTCTAAATCTAAACCTATGAGACAAAGGCTGTCTGAATTGGCTGAAACCTCAACAAAGCTGTCTGTTGCTCTGTTGGCATCAAACATTGTGACAATGACACGAGTGTCGAGGTTTGGATAGCTGACAGGATAAACACTGGATTTGGAGGCAACGGCATTTGGATTGGGGTGATACGACACGTTTAAACCATAAGGCACTCGTAATCTGAGTTATAGCTTTATTAAGCTAGAAACTACATTAGACCGACGCACTGTGTAACACACCAGGGGCCTAAGTCTGCTATTTTTATAAATTCGTCATTCCAACACGATCCCATTGTCATTTTGCTAAAAGTTTGTAATCTGCTAATTCATAATGAGCGATCATTGGTCGGTCAATGGTCTTGTAATAGAATTGTGGTAGAATGACATTATCGAGCTTATTAAAAGCACCAATTGCGCAATGGCGTCGTAATGGTAGGTCACTGATCAAAGGAACTGTCAAAATTTTAGCAGATTACCGCATACGTCAGATATTCATTTGTCATTACACACGAGATTACCATTCTATGCCATTTCTTTCAATGGAGTGTTAGTGGTTGACCACCGGAATGTCATAATGACGCCATTATATTAGTAGATTACCAAAACTTGTCAAAATCAACAATTATGGAATCAATTAAAGACCATTCTGACACTATTGTAATAGCAGACTTGAGGCCCTGATTTGTACGTAGAAAGACGGTGACGTTGCGTGGCGTCGCGTTGCGTGGCGTGGATCAACTGTAGCTCTACAAGTCTAGTTTCCATATAAAATGTATGGAGACCGACGCCCCCAGATCGGCGTGTGTGTCACATGTGTGCGCAGTGTGGTTCTATTTTCACTCTCGTTTCCGAAAACGCTGCTTTTTTTTTCTTTGGCCTGCCAGTTATTTACCCATTACTTTTTGTTTTCATCATGGAAAAAATAGTAAATATTTTTCCCAAATCTATGTTATTTTAAAGGAACAGGTTAAAAAAAAATCAGACACGATTGCATCACTGCTTAAAATTTACCATCAGGTGGGATCGCAGTCAAGCACTAGTTTATATAAATAAATAAAAAACAATTAAATAATATATTCTTTAATTAATATGTACTTACTTATATTTTTTTCGGTTACACAACGACTTTTTCTTTCGATGTCGAGAAATTATAATCTAATAAAGATACCTATCACTATCACACATACCTATAAAATTAATTCAAGAAGCTCAATTTTAAGAACGAAAATTGGTTCGATTGTTTCCAGAAATTCCTGTTATTTTAATCCGCTAATTCCGATGGGAAATTCAAAGTTACCACCTGTGTAATTATGACAGTTGAAATTATGATGAATAGCATTTAGTGTATATCGGTTTCATATATATGTAGGTATATGTATATGTTTTTAAGTCGTATGAGTATGAATGATAATGGAGCCCTTTCTTGGGAGGCCAAATAAAAGATGGATGAAAGGTTTTAAAAGTGTTATGAAAGAAAAGGGAGTTAGTCATAGGGCGTCGAGTGATAGGACAGAATGAAAGAAAAAAACTGGGCAAGTGCGAGTCGGACTCGCACACTGAGGGTTCCGCACAAACTTACATAAGTAAATAGTTCAATTCCAGAATGGAGTCTCGGAAGATTTTACTGAATCATAAAAAAAAGTTGTGACGTAAAACCTTGCTTTATGCCAAATTTCAGGATTCTGAAAAAGACCGACCGGTTGGTTTAGTGGTTAGTAGGCCTGTCTCCTATGCCGGAGGTCGTGGATTCGATTCGCACCTAGGACATGAGTTTGTGTGATGAGCACGATCATTTGTTCTGTGCCTGGGTGTAATTTATATATAATATGTATGATTTTAGAAATTTAATAATTATGTAATCAGTTGTCTAGGACTCATAACACAAGCTCTGCTTAGCTTGGGACTAGACGGCTTTCGTTTATTCATTTTACAACCTATAAATTATGTCGTGGAGAACAATATTGAACTACAGTCTTTGTTTTGTTATTGTTATGGTACCTACCAATGGGTGTAACGCAGTGGCGTCATTTTTTATACGTCACGAGGCTGCGACCCATGATGCGAGGGCAGTTTGGCTTGCACAGTTTCAAGGGTCACACACCTCTAACATGAAACTGTAGGTTAACCCGTGTATTCGTAATTATTTAATAAAGGTACTTACAACACTATTGTGAATTATAAAAGTGACATTATAACTAATTGTGAACTGTAAAACTGACATTATAAGTAACTAGAAAACTCAAGTGCATAGTTATTAATATCCCATCAAAATGAACCCAGTACCACTGAATCAAAATGATGACGGTAATATCGCTCAGCCACTCCTGGCGCCGTCAATTATATTTTTAAATATTTCATTATAACGAAAAAACATTTAAAAATATAAAAATAATATTCCACCGGTATCAGGAACACGATCCAAGCTACCGGCGGTCAGGGCTCCAGAGAAAGGAACTTCCTAATAAGCCGCCGTGTCCAGGAGTACCGCTTTCTGAATCAAGCCCTTGATCCAGCCGCCTAACGCGACCCTCCTATTGTGTTGGTCGAGGCTCTTGGCTATTATGCCATTGCCATTTAATATTATAATAATAGATATTATTATTGACTTGTAATATGGGGTGTTATACGGCTGCGAGAATTCATAAAATGTAATTGTTTAATTAGTATACAAACACTAACAATGCCATAACCAACTACCTACGGATTACAAAAGCAACTATGTAGGTATTGTTAACCCATTCTCACCCACTCTTACCTCCATAACACGTGGGAGGTGTTTGCTAACCCTCTCGCTACTTAGCATCAATCCGCGATCAATATTCAAAGTTTAACCGTTCCATTAACAATCCGGCAAGTTGGCCATACTGCCAATATGACGTCACGAATACGCTCACAGCTAACAAACTTTCATCAAAGACTAAAATATGCAGAAGCGAACCACTTACTTGCCTTTGTACGTAAATTATACACCACTTTTAAAAGTTTAGTTGGTTTTCGTCAAACACGATAAGTTTTCGTGTCTCAGTAATTGTGTGTGTACTGATGGACATAGTTCTCCCCCAGAATCGACGCAATGTTCCAAGGGCGGATCCAGGATGTTTTTTTTACGTGGCAAAATCATCTACATGACCTCTCCCGCCCTTGGGCAGAGCAGGAGGGCGTGTCAGACTTTTACTGACTAAAAAACTACTCCTGTTCCTTCTTTGCCATTTTTCCAGGGCCCCGGAGGTCTCTTTCGCATCACCCATGGCGCCAGTAGTTCGACCCTGCTGGGCTCCTACTTGCTGACAGCTTCTTGAGGCGCGCGTGGAACACTACACGCCGTTGACGACTTGGGCTCGGTCCGGACGGTTACCGAACGGTCGGACGGCAAGCTACCCATTACTCGTTGTCTGCAAGGGACGGACGGACCAAAAATGAACAATAACTGTTAAAAGAAAGAAAGAAAGAAAGAAAACTATTTTATTTGGCATACACACTCGTAGATACACACAATGTAGTAACAACATGTAGACACTAATAAATTATTATAATTTAAAAAAAAAACCACAACTAGCAATGTGTGTCTCACGGCGGCGCCAAATAGGTCCAGTTCAGCAATAATGCCAGACAACTACATGGTAGTTGCCTGACGCTGGTTTTCTACTGAACCTTATTTCGAGTGTACGATTGAAATTGGTTTATTTTTAGTACTCAGTTAGGTATTAGTGATTAGGTGTAGGATAAATAAATTAGTAAAAATTAAAAATTAAATTGAAGTATCATACTTAAGAAGCGCATATTACTAAAAGAGTTCTGAGTATACATATACATGGATGGAGAGGGAGAGGAAGGCCGAAGAAAAGATGGATGGATTGTGTGAGAAGTGATATGAAAGAAAAGGGAGTTAGTGATAGTGTGACGGGTGACCGGACAGAAGAAGAAAACGTGTTACGCCGATCCCAAGTAATATGGAATAAGGTCAGGAAGAAGAAGAAGATACTTCAAGTTTATTTCTACAAGTTTTCTTAATATATTTTAACAATTCTGATAATTTGATTTGCTTCCAAACTTCCAAGTATATACTGTGATGGAATCTCTACAGTACACAAAATACCAGGGCAGGTGCCCCGTGTCCTGTGTCCCCCCCCCCCCTTAAATACGCGGAACGAAATGCGGAAGAAGAATGTCGGGAAAGACTCGGGGAGCCCTTTACTCAGCTGTGGGCCAGTTTCTAAAGGTTAGTAAAAAAAATATTAAAATGTGTTTGGTCGGCACAAGGAGTAAGAAAATTAATAAACAAATAGTTTACGAATGAAACGCCATCACACAAAAAAAAAAAAAAATATTTACCTTTAAGCATTATTTCATAATCTATGCTTCCGTTTCCTGAACTTATACATTGTTTAAGTTCTAAGATTGAGACGTCGAGTTTGAACTCAAGCCTTTTGACATTCTTTGTAATTGTAATTAGGAATTGTTTGCAAAACAGGTTGACATTTACGGAGTAACAAAAAGATTGTTGAATTATATTGGGAATCGGGGATACAAAGTCTCCAAGTTACGTTAATTTTACGAATTTTCCTTTTTGTAATTGGAGGATTTCTATTTAAAAGCACTGCCTTTTTGATTTACAGAAATTTATTTGTTTCATTGGTTTATAACGGGGACTTATTTTCTTGCCTATCAATAGACAAGACGTGTTTTTTTTAGGTGGAAAAATCATCCAATGACATCTCCCTCCCAAACCCTACTTCTGTTCTTTCGTTGCATTCGTCCTAGGGCTCCAGATTTCAATTTTGTACTACCCGTGGCCCCGGTAGGCTTTGACCCTGCTGGGCAGTAGCCCGTTGGTTTATTGACATCTTATGGCGTGCGTGGATCTATACGCACCGTCGACGACTTGGGCTCGGTCTGGACGGCGAGCAATGGTTAGCACGCCGGCCGTTTGCAAGCCCGAGCCTACGGAGATGGATATCTCGTAGTGTTTTATTTTATTCTATTCTAACCATAACAACCTTAGCCTTTATGGTTAGAATTTCCTTCCTTCTTACTCTTATTAATCACGAAGTCATAACTCAGTCTAACTTGACAGATGGAGCCAACAGTCCCCTGTTCCAGTCATTACTCTGTTTACTTTAGAATTCATTACGCAGGATACTGTTCGCAATGTTTTCCTCGCTCGCTTGTCAGACTGCTTTATTGTCAGACTGTGGCGTTTAAATTGTATCGGAAATTTAGGTCAGTAGGTGAGCAATGGTATCCGCGGAATTGTTTGAAAGAGTTACCGTGGTTCTGGAACTCGAAGGGCAACTGTAAGGCGATTCTCACATTTCTTCGCATCACGCTGAATGTTACGTGTCAACGCACCTACCGCTACGGAAGAGCAGATCTGCATCATCGTGCGGGTTTTTTACGCACTCACGCGTGTAGTTGCGTTTTGTGGATTCACGGTGGCTCTGACTCATTTCATCCAAAATTACTCACGGTACTCACTACAAGATTCAGTGTGTATGGCACACTTTTGCATCTCGCCCCGCACCCACGCGCGTTTGCGCATGTTTTCCTGCTTGTAGGTGCATGATCTGCATGAATGCATGTGTTGGACTGTGCGTTTTTTCTATAAAAACGGATATACTTACAAGCAACGTTATACCACATTCACGCGCTACACGTGGTGCGTGGCAGTGTGTTAATCGCCTAAGTGCGTTATCACAGTTGCGGTTTGCGAACGGCTGCTAGGCAGGGCGGGCTCGCAGCGAATGCGTCGCGAACACGCCTCGGCTGCGCAGCAAAGACGTCGCAGACGCTTGGAAGTTTGCAACGTTTTCAACTCGTGTTTCTAGCAAGTTATCGATATACAATACAGTCGGTAACAAAATGGATTTCGACGAGACACTGCGGTTGGTTTTGTTATTTCAAAGAAGCTGGAGACCCGCGTATTGTTGCCGGATCTCGTTGCGCGTCCGCATTAATTTCGCTGTGCATGCGCGGCGTGTACGTTGCGAGCCCGTAACGTATTCGTAGCGAATCCGCTCCCTTTTGAGGACGCTTGCAATCTACTAGTATGATAAAGCCCTAAGCTCATAGGTGGATTTCAGTCAGTAATATCGGAGACACGGTTGGTGTATAACTTTATCTTTGTGATAACTTTATTTATAAATCTCAATTATCTCTAAATAAGGGCCCATAGGAATCCGATGGATGCGAGACGCGCATGATCGTTCGTTGTGGCGACGCTTGGGGGAGGCTTATGTCCAGCAGTGGACGTCTGATGGCTGAAATGATGATGATGATGAAGGGCCCAGAGAGCAGTGGTGGATGATTGCTAGCAGCCCCAATTTACGAGTTGTAGGTTGAAGGTCAAACCCAGTCAGACGCATTAATTTGTGCAATTTATTTTATCATCACCGCTCTCAAAACGGCGAAGTAAAATGGCATGTCCTAGAACCAAAAAAATTTTAAGACATTTAACATCCACCAAACCGCAATGGGCCCGCGTGGTGGATCACGGCCCATTCCCTCTCCTAGAGAAGAGACTTGAGTCCCAACATAGGGAACATTATAAGGCCGACTATGCTATGCTATACGTCCTCTCATTCAAAGTGCACCTCTCAAACATTAGAGGACTGCACTCCAATCTCGATGCGGTCCACCACCATCTAGAGACTGACAAGCCACACTTGCTTTTCTTGACGGAGACGCAGATTAGAAGTCCGGCAGATGCGGCGTACCTCAACTACCCGGGATACTCATTGGAGCATCATTTCCTGCAGCGTGCCGGGGTCTGTGTGTACGTCCGTAATGACATCTGCTGTCAGCGTCTCCGTCACCTTGAGGACACAACTCTTTCCACGCTATGGCTGTTGGTGGACACTAGCATGGACAAAATTGTCTATGCCTGTGTCTATCGATCGCACAGCGGTGATCAGGAGACAACTCGAATGTTTGACCACCTTAGTGAGGCCGCCGATAAGGCTCTGCATCGGCACCCTGATGCGCAGCTCGTCGCTCTGGGGGACTTTAATGCCTGTCACCAAGACTGGCTTTTCCCGTACCAGAGAACCGACCATGCTGGGAGAGAAGCGCGAAACTTTGCGGTATCGATGGGCCTATCCCAGCTGGTGAAGCAAGCGACTAGGGTGCCTGATGTAGCTGGTCATACTGCCAACTGTCTGGACCTTCTGCTGACCACCGATCCAGACAGATGTATCGTAACAGTTTCTTCACCACTTGGAACTTCAGATCACTGTCTGGTGAAGTCTGTATCGTCCTTCTCCCCACTTGACTGCGACTCTCGTGGTGAACGGCGAATGTGGCGATACAAGTCAGCAGATTGGGATGAGATGCGTCACTTTTTTGCGTCTTACCCTTGGCAGCGGGTCTGCTTCTCTTCTAAGGATCCGTCGAGGTGTGCGGATGCTGTGTCCGATGTGGTGCGTCAAGCTATGGAATATTTCATTCCTTATAGTGACGTACCCATCGGAAGCTCAGCTCACCCATGGTTCAACGCTGAAGAGCGTAAGCATTCGGCGTTTCTAGCCTGGGTTGACGCTCGTGACCGCAAATCTCCGGATCTGAGCTCAGCAAAGAGAGCCTTTAACCGTGCTGCCAAGTCCTACAAAAAGGCACTAAAGAAGGCTCGCTTTGACCGCATTGCCCATATTGGCACAAAGCTTTCTGCACAGCCATCAGGTAGCAGAGCTTTCTGGTCCCTTGCCAAATCGGTCGAAGCGAACTTCTGTCGGCCCACATTGCCTCCGCTGGTTAAACCTGACGGAACACTGGCTCATACGGCGAGAGAGAAAGCAGGTCTCTTTGCATCTCTCTTTGCCCATAATTCTCGTCTTGATACTGGCAGTGCTACTCCACCGACTCTACCTCACTGCGACACTTCGATGCCCGAAGTTCGCATAAGGAACAAAGAAGTTCTGAGAGCACTGTGTCGTCTAGACGTGAATAAAGCTAGTGGACCAGATGGTATACCAGCGATTGTTCTCAAGGCTTGTGCGCCCGAGTTGTCTCCTATATTGACACGCTTGTATCGCCTCTCGTTTAGGACTGGAATAGTGCCCAAGTCCTGGAAGCTTGCCAACGTGCAACCCGTGCCCAAAAAGGGCAGTCGTGCCGATCCGACCAACTATCGGCCGATTTCGGTAACCTCCATACTCTGCAAGATTATGGAGCGTGTATTGAACTCGCGCCTCATGGCATACCTAGAAGGTAACGATCTCCTCAGTGATCGACAGTACGGGTTTCGCCGCAATCGATCCACTGGGGACCTACTAGTGTATGCCACCCACTTGTGGGGCGAGGCCCTCGAGAAGAATGGGGAAGCAATTGCTGTCTCCTTAGATGTCTCGAAGGCCTTCGACAGGGTATGGCATGCTAGCCTCTTGAGTAAGCTTCCAGTATACGGCATTTCTCCTGGTCTGATTAACTGGGTAAAAGACTTCCTGAGAGAACGGTCTCTTCGAGTTGTTGTCGATGGATGCTCATCAGAGCCCATGACGACTAATGCCGGAGTTCCTCAGGGGTCAGTGCTCTCTGCAACTCTTTTCCTGCTGCATATTAATGATCTGCTGATGCCCGGTATCTATGGATATGCAGATGATAGCACAGTTGTAGAGAGATACCTGGCTGGTGCTCGGGCTAGTAAAGAGCAAATCCGGTCCGAACGAGAGGCTATGGTAGAGCGTACGAATACCTCGCTTCAGGCAGTCTCCAAGTGGGGCGAAACCAATCTGGTGGGATTCAACGCCGCCAAAACACAGGCGTGTCTGTTCACCGCCAAAAGGAGCCCGTTCACCTCGGCTCCTACTTTTCAGAATGTATTTTTGGATTGTACCGACCGCCTTCAGCTCTTGGGTGTCGAAATTTCCTCCGACCTCAATTTTGGGCGGTTCATTGAGTCCAAAGCCAAAGTAGCTGCTAGGAAACTAGGCGTTCTCGCAAAAGTCCGGCGGTACTTCACACCGAGACAGCTTTTAATTTTATACAAAGCACAGGTCCGATCGTGTGTGGAGTACTGCAGCCACATATGGGCTGGTGCTGCAAAGTGCCACCTGGCAGCTTTGGACTCGGTGGAAAGGCGTGCGAAGAGGCTGATTGGTGATCCAGATTTGGTTAAGTCCAATCTTCAAAGCCTGGTCTGATTAACTGGGTAAAAGACTTCCTGAGAGAACGGTCTCTTCGAGTTGTTGTCGATGGATGCTCATCAGAGCCCATGACGACTAATGCCGGAGTTCCTCAGGGGTCAGTGCTCTCTGCAACTCTTTTCCTGCTGCATATTAATGATCTGCTGATGCCCGGTATCTATGGATATGCAGATGATAGCACAGTTGTAGAGAGATACCTGGCTGGTGCTCGGGCTAGTAAAGAGCAAATCCGGTCCGAACGAGAGGCTATGGTAGAGCGTACGAATACCTCGCTTCAGGCAGTCTCCAAGTGGGGCGAAACCAATCTGGTGGGATTCAACGCCGCCAAAACACAGGCGTGTCTGTTCACCGCCAAAAGGAGCCCGTTCACCTCGGCTCCTACTTTTCAGAATGTATTTTTGGATTGTACCGACCGCCTTCAGCTCTTGGGTGTCGAAATTTCCTCCGACCTCAATTTTGGGCGGTTCATTGAGTCCAAAGCCAAAGTAGCTGCTAGGAAACTAGGCGTTCTCGCAAAAGTCCGGCGGTACTTCACACCGAGACAGCTTTTAATTTTATACAAAGCACAGGTCCGATCGTGTGTGGAGTACTGCAGCCACATATGGGCTGGTGCTGCAAAGTGCCACCTGGCAGCTTTGGACTCGGTGGAAAGGCGTGCGAAGAGGCTGATTGGTGATCCAGATTTGGTTAAGTCCAATCTTCAAAGCCTTGAGCACAGGCGTAGGGTAGCCAGCCTTTCGGTGTTTTACAGATTGCATTTTGGAGAGTGTGCGCAGGAACTGCATGACTTGATTCCGCCATCACATTTCTATCATCGGACAAACCGACGCACGGCGAGTATCCACCCTTACGTTGTTGAAACATCTACGGTCCGGACTAAGCGTTTCGCCTCGTCATTTATACAGCGTACTTCGAAGGACTGGAACAGTCTGCCTGCTGCGGTCTTCCCGTCCGATTATAATTTGGGTGTCTTCAAGGCTAGAGTGAATAGGCTCTTAATAAACTAGTGCGCCTCACCATCAACGATTGCATCACTGCTTACCATCAGGCGGGATCGCAGTCAAGTACTAGTTAATAACAGATAAAAAAAAAAAATGCTAAAGGCCCAGCAAACGATCACAGCCTAAATCTAAACCTACCGACCCCATTTCTTACTAAAAAAAACTTAAAAATGACCACAAAGTTCACACACCATTAAACTAAGCTCATAATGCTTGTGGCTAAGATATAAATAAATAAAGAAAAAAAAACACGATCCCGATGTTCACAGACAATAAAAAAAAACATTAAGCAAGTGGACCCATAGAGAGAGAATGGACGGAGCGTTCCCTGTTTAGTGTGTGGCACACGTGTATGCAGTGTAGTAGAACTATGCTATGCTTTACAGGCCGTTGCTTTTTCACTATATCTTTTTTCTTTCCACGGTGCAGCGGTGGTTCATTTTGTGAGGAGATCGATATCGCTCAGTCGTTACCTATGGCTGTGAATGTACCTATGTTAGTGGTCATAGAGTAAAAAATGCGCCACAAAATAGATAGGTACAGAAGTCAATCTACATACAAAGCGCGCTGGAGCAACGCACACATAGACACCGCTCACGGACACGATATCTCGGTCGCGTCTCGGGCCACTCGTCGCATAGTTCCGGCTCAAACGCTCAGTAGTGTGCGTCCACCGAGAGTAGGTATAAAAAGTGAAGTACATAAATGAGATTGTCTTCTGTACTTATCTATTTTGTAAATGCGCGGTCTCACTTCCGTTGTCTTCCCAAAACTAATGGGAATTAAGTTTATGAGTAAATTTTTGGCGGGATTATTTCTAATGAAGGTCCTATCTTAATTTACTTAAAATAGTTTTCTAGTGGATATTGTAATGTAATATTGATATAGTTTTGTGTCTCAGGGGTTTACATAGCTAGACAATAATTATGTGGAATCGTTGAAAAAATGTTATTGTAGTATTGACTATCTCAGCGAAGCTTGCCAAGAAGGTTGTTTCAATATGTTTGTTGCCAAATACTGCAAAAATATTAGAATGTGTTACACCCACATTCTAATAGAAAAGAGTACCTAACTATTTACCTTATCAAAAACTAAATAAGTACTATCTAAACTTGAGACTATCTATATTGCATACACCGAACCAAAAAAAAAACTATATACATATTTTTGGTGTTGACTTCTCTCTCCTAAGTTCGAATGCGTTGGCTTTTACTGACTAAAACCACACATATGTTCCTTTCCTCATGGATCATGAGTTTTCCTTTCAGAATTCAACCCATGGCCCCAATAGGCTTCAGCCCTCCCGAGTCCCTACTGTTTTGCTGAAGTCCCTTTTGAGGTGCGCGTAGAACATTACACGTAGTACAACTCGGGCTTGGTCCGGACAGTTACCTACCAGATCGCCGGACGGCGAGCTACTTATTGATCGTCGTCCGCAAGCCCACGTCTACGGTGGCTAGTAGTCAGGGTCGTGGTCCCGCGAGGATGTCCTTTCTCTCACGTGTGTTGCCGCCTCCTTCGCTTACATTATTGTTCGCAGAAGTAGGCGACCCCTGGCCATTCTCCATCGCTCCACAAGATGTCTGTGTTTCCAAAATATCTAGAGAAATAGAATAGAATAGAATAGCATTTATTCGGCGCAAGCAACACAATATACAACAACAATACAATAATAATAATAAAAGAGTACAGCCATACAATAAAAGTTGCAGTGACTGTGTCTGAACCGAAAGGGTCACCAACTCAGCAATTGCTGGGCGTCAAACACCCAGTGCTGATTTCCAGCAAATAAGTGTAATAACTTCATAATCACTTAAGATTGATTGTATGAAAATGTATCTTGGGCTCGCTGCTCCTAGAAGCTTAAAAATCTGTCACCCTTTGGCATTATAGTCGAGGGTTTGGCTCTTTAATTCAAATACTGAAGCAAGACAAGCATGAAGTGGAATTCCCTGCGGGAATCTGTGTTTCCTGTTAGCTAGGTACAACTTAGGAGTATTTAAGTCAAGAGTGAATAGGTTACTTCTAGACAAGCAACGAGTGCTTACCATCACGCGAAATGTTGGTCAAACGCGAGTCAATCAATACCTAATATATAACAATGAAAGACAAAAAAGCCCATAGAGCAAAATTGTAGTTTTTATCACATTTCAGTTCCTAATTCAAATTCGTTGTTACGTCAAATTTCAAAAACAGAGCACAAACGCTTGCCGTCCTATAAATCTCACGTTCAAAGCACTATCGGCGGACTTCTGACACATATTTAAAATGGTGGGTGCTGCAGTTAACGACATTTTGACCCAACTTTATCGCCGATAATCGTAGCCACACGTGCGACCCGACCACAGGAGAAAATAAAATAAACCGATTGCGAGAACTGCGGGATAATTTGCGAATTGAATAGGTATGTTCAAAGGTCAGACGATGGAATGAATTCAAGCGAATATTCAAGCTTCGAAAATGAGGAACATGAAAATAGTACGTAGAATTAAAACAGTGTGATTCTTTTCTATACCATATTGGCGTGTTTTGTTATATCAAATTGAAAACGCTATTGATATCTACGCACACACACTTAACACGCCTGTGAAGCAATCGCGGTTTATCAAGAATTTATTTAAACAGTTACATAATTATTTTACTTATCTTACTTTTTTGTTTTCTTTTTAAATCAAAAATTTTGATTTCACATAAGTCTACATGGACACTTAAAAAACGTTAGAAGTAGGTTCACGGTTTCAAAATAATAATGTAATAATCAATTTATTTCAGGCAAAATGTACCCATATCATAAAATGACCGTTATATACTTAAATGATAAAAAATGTTTATTTAAGTTAATATAATTATGTTCGTTGAAATTCGATGAAATTTCTCCATTATTTTTATTGTTAATATGTAAGCGCTTGACCGCTATCTCACCTGATGGAAAGCGACGATGCGGTCAACAATGGAGCACGCTTTCGTAGAAATAACCTATTCCCTTTTGACTTTCAGGGATATGTCAGGATGAGATTCCCGGGTTGAAGCCATCAGAAAACACAGACTCTGGCAGGGAATTCCACTCTTTAGCTGTACTCACAAACAATGAATGTGTTCCCAAAATGTTTTGTGCGTATAGGTGGGATGTCAACTATGTAGCGGAGTGGCGTATCGCCATACGCCTGGTGATTCGATGGTGGAACGGGTTAGGCAGAACTAGGCTATGTAATTCTGACGCACACTCCCCTAAACGCAACCGGTAAGAAGTTCAACAGACCTGGCCAGGAATCGGCGTCGATGCTCATGACTTTGAAGCCTCGACTCGACGAGTGCATCATTGCCAATGATCCTCTTTTCTTTCTGGCGTGTGAAAATACTGGCAGAAGCTAACTTAGTATCTAAAACAGCCACATTTTTATTAATATTTAGCATAAACTTTCACAATATTGAGCGAACAATTCCCTTCCCTGGAGAAAATAATTCCAGGTATTCTTTTCTCAAGCTAACTCGAGCAGCCACTTATTCAATTTGCAAAAAACGTAAACTAAAAAAAGAATATACATTTTTAAATCAGTTTCTATAGCAACTCCTACACGTTAATTTGCTAATAAAATAATCTCTAAACCTTTCATGTCTAATAAAAAAATTCACAATCCTTCGTGAAAAAATCATTTCATGTTACTTCGTCGTCCTCCCACAAATTCAATTATGTTACTTACGAAAATAGACTCGTAACATAAGTTTATAGTTTGCTATTACTCGTTACAAGTTTGTCCCAGATTACTTGGCTATTACTCTACTGTTACTACAGAGCTCCAGAGGATAGAACCTCGTGTGAAAATAATAATAGCAACGAGTAAGATGTAGCCGGGTGCTACATCTTCAAGATGATGTTGACGGCGAGTAATGGGTAGCTCGCTGTTCGACCGTCCAGTAAGTGTTCGGACCGAGCCCAAGTCATCGACGGCGCGCAATAATCCAGCGCACCTCAAGGAGTTGTCAGCAACAGCAACAGGGGCCCAGCTGGGTCGAAGCCTACCGGCGCCAGGGTTAGCTTCGAAAGGTATCTCAGCCCCGGTATGAAGGCACGAAAGAACGGGGTGGGTTTTTTAGTTAGTAAGAGTCTGACACTATCCCCTCCCCTCTTCTCATCCCCTACGAAAGCTTACCTTCCGGCCGTCCTGTGACCATGCGCGCTGCACGGATGTATCAGCAAATAGAGGCCTAGTAAAGCCGATACCCGCTAAGGCCACGTGGAATTTCTGAAAAGGAGACTCATGGTCCTAGAACGCAAAACGCGTGGTTCGGGTCGTGTGTATGTTGGGTTCACACGTTTGTGAACGCACTTACGATACAGGAGTAATTAGCTAGCCTAGCCTAGCCCTAGCGCGAGGCAACGTTTATAAAAAAGTAAGTTTTTCTTATTTTTAAGCCAGACAAATTCTGCGCCCAGAACTAGTCTTCACTATCCTATACTTTACTACACAACGCCAAGATCCATCGCTCAACGTATCTCACAAATGCTAGCAGAGATCAATATGAAGCATTTGTAAAATGTAGTTTATTCTCCGGTCGGAGTCTGAAATAAATGGCGGGCTTTAACTTCCCTTATCCCTAGGCTGGTGAGCAAGATGGCGTGACGCGGGGAAAAGGCTGGAGTACAGAGGCGCCGGGTTTTAGAAAACCTCATGGGTGCTCATGCTCATTTGATGACTCGAAAAAGTGGCAAAGTCTGAGAAGAGAAATGCACACTGATTTGACACTGATTGACCGACAAAATAATGAAAAATATAAATGTCCTACTAAATGTCCATAAAAAAGCCGCCTCTAAAAAAAGCTAGAAGCGCAGGCTTTTTTTTGTGGCCCGTATTCAGTGGTGCCGCCACAAAAAAAAGCTGCCATTAAAATAAGCTAGAAGCGGCTTTTTTCTGTGGACCGTGTGCGGGGACACTTAGTGCGTCCCAAACTAAGGTTTTCTCTTGTATTATGGAAACCAGGAACAACGAAGGTACCACAAATAACTATACCCAACACATATATCTTTTTCATCAACAATTATATATGTTGGTGCGGGAACCGAACCCACTGCGCTAACTGGTCGTTGAGTAATGAAAAAACGCCCATACCTAAAAGGCGATTACTGATCTGTTTCTTGATATCTATTCTCAAGAGTGCTCGACACCCACTGTTTATTTCTCATGAATGCTCGCACCCACGGAGTCAGCGCCCCTTGGAGTAAGTAATTGGTAGTCATGCGTAGTTTCATGAGACTTACATACTACCAATTTTTTTCCCCGAAACTATGTCATTGCGAACCATTTTTAATACTTGATGAGAGTATTATTTTATCTCTTCATGTGACTGTTTTATTAATAAAAGCTAGTTATTTTCTTTTTTAAGATTTAAGCTATGATTATAATAAATCTAGCCTACGGCTTCGCTCGCTTGAAAGTAGAAATATTTTCAAGAAAACGTAAACTCTTGAGACAGAAAATATTTTATAATCCAATCCATCCAGACATGTTTGACAGAGGTCATCGGTCTATTTTCGAACCTTTCGGCCCTATCGACTATATGTTCTGAGAGCAATGTGCGAAATAAAACCAAATAACTAAAACTGCGAGGCATATATCTATGAAGCGCAGCGCACTAGTTAATAAAAGCCATTCTGCTTTGAAGACATCTAAATTATAATCGGACGGGACGACCGCAGCAGACAGTTTGTTGTAATCCTTCGATGAGTTACTTTGAATCGTCTAAAGACCGAATTCTGAAAAAAAAAAACTGAATACTTAACTAATATTCTAGATGAGATCCTGCTAAAATACGACTAATATCTATTTATTATCCACTCGTATTGCTTCATATTTTTTATACATGTAGCATATAATAATATTACAACTTGATATATTACTGGGTTCGGAGTTCATACAAAAGTGTCTATTGTCCTTTACCAAAATTTTTATTGAAATAAAGAAATTGTTTTATAAAATTACTAGCTTTTGCCCACGACTTCGTCCGCGTACATAAAATATAACCTATGTCACTCAGGAATAAAGCAGCTTTCTATCGCTGAAAAAAAAATAACAATCAGGCCAGTACTTCCAGAGATTACCTTCTACAAACAAAAAAAACAAACTTTACCTCTTTGTTATATTAGAGTAGATTAAAAAAAAAAACTATAATTTATTGAATACAACTTTATTTAAACTAATGTGACTGAAGTTCTTTCTATTTGCCATTCTTCTTTCGCGTGCTTTCCTTATTTTAACATCGTCCACTACAGCAAAATTCGTTAAAACAATTCGAAAATTTCAATCTTTTATAAAAGTGTACCGCTCTTCGGTACCGTTAACTTTTTAAAATAGAAGTACTCGTATTTATTGCATTAGCACTTTGTGCTGCCCAGGGAAGTTGTTTACAGTCTTTTATTTTAAATAGTCACCGGACATATTCGAGGCAATTGAACCATCTCCTTTGATCCTACCAGGAAAAAGTTTCATCAAGTTTTTTTTTTTTTTTTTTTTAATAGCCATTACTGTCCCACTGCTGGGCAAAGGCCTCCCCCAAGTCCTTCCAGACATTCTTCTCTCGCGCCGTCTCTAACCAGTTCTCGTGATACGCGTCTAGATCATCTCGCCACCTCTTTCTAGGACGACCTCGATGGCGCTTACCGTTTGCAGGAACCCACCGGGTGGCGATACTTGCCCAGCGGTCACTGCTCATGCGGCTGACGTGACCCGCCCAATCCCATTTAAGCCTGGCAGCATTTTTGCCCACGTCAATTACGCTCTTTTTGGAGCGCAGCGTGTTATTGCGAACTCGGTCTGCTCTTTTTACACCCAGAATGCTGCGCTCCATAGCTCTTTGGCAAACCCCAAGGCGAAACTTTTGCGATTCGGTGAGTGACCAGGTCTGAGCACCGTAGGTTAGGATGGGCCGGATACACATGTCGATGAGTTTACGCTTCAGGGAGATCGGCAGATCACCCTTCATTAGCGTCTTCATGGACCAGTAGCTTTTCCAGGCGTTCTGAATACGTCGATCGATCTCCTTTTCCTGCCTGTTTTCGAAAGACACTAACTGGCCCAAGTAAATATACTCATCGACATAATGTATTTCCTGCGCATCTACCTCGACCCTACGTTTGATGCTGTTAGTCATCACTTTTGTTTTAGACCGATTCATTGCAAGTCCCACCCTGAGGCTAGCCGTGCTCAGTTCTTGAAGCATTATTTGTAGTTCCTGAGCTGTGAGGGCAAAAAGGACTATGTCGTCGGCAAATCGGAGATTTGTTAGCCTCTTGTTACCGACGTCAATGCCTTTGGTGTTCCATGAGGCTGCCAGTGACTTAAATACCTCTTCCAATGTGCTTGTAAACAATTTGGGAGAGAGCGGATCACCTTGTTTGACACCTCTTTCAATTCTGAAATATGGTCCTGTGCTATTTAGTTTGATGTTTGCAGAGCTATTGCAGTAAATGATCTTGAGCAAGTCTATATACTGTTTTTCAAGATCTTGGTTTTCCAGAGATGTAAAAATTTCATTGTGTCGGACACTATCAAGTATCATGTGAAAAAAAAATGCGCATCGTCTTTTGGTTAATTTTTATTGTCGTTTATTTTTGTCTCAGAGAGTAGAAAATTATACTAAAGGAACATTATTATTATTATTTTGAATATAAGAGGCTATGCATCACCCGTAGTGTAGGGGATGTAGTCTCTGCGACCTAAAATATTTATTGTGACTCGCATTCTTGGGATAAAAATAATCCTGTGTGCGTTGGTATGCTCTTTCTGGAGGAGTCGCGCGTGATAACTGGCGGAGAATTGAGCGAATTCAACCTTTTCTGGAAAAGTTCTTATAGTGTGTACCAGAGTGACTTTTTGAAACCGGGACTGGTGTCTCATTCGTCTGGCCTAGTTTTTTCTTTACAATTTGTTATTTTTATTTGCATATTAGTTTTCCCCGATCACTAGATGTAGCACTCATTTGCGCCCAGTGACTTACGACACAAAATAGATAGTCCGAAAGCTAGGCCAGATGAGTGAGACGTTCTCTCGGTTTCAAAAAATCACCCAACAACGGTGAAGATGCCAACAAAAGAAAAATATCAATAAAATGACAAAAAAAAAAATACAATTCAATAGGCACCGCTGGGTAGTCACAATGAAAGGGTTTCCCCCTTCTGTGCGTCACGCCATTAGGTGGCTGGTCTTACACGTGCCGGCAGTTAGTACCACACACCTGACCTTTCAGAAGAACATCATCTGAAAGGTCAGTTTTAATTACTCGCGCACACGGTCGTTATTAATAATAAATCACATCACACTTATATTGTAAATAATAAATTAATAATATTGTAAACTAGCTGTGCCCGCGATTTTGTTCGCGTGGACTACAGTTTTTTGAATTTATTTTTTCTAAAATAAAAGTAGCTTAAGTTACTCGTTATTACATCAGCTACCTGCCAATAAAAGTCCCGTCAAAGTCGGTCCAGCCATTTCAAGGATTAGCCGGAACAAACAAACAGACAGACCGACAAAAATTGTAAAAAAAAAAGACGTGTGGCACTCGGCGACTGCCGCGGTGAAGCTATTGCATAGCATTTTTAACAACTTATGCAATTCTAATTATTTATTTATTTTATTTATGCAGTTCTTTTTTCCTTTTTTTTTTCTTTGATTTTAATTGAAGTTACACTTTCACACATTGAATTGAATTTTGATTGATTGTTCACTCATTTGTTTTCTTATCGGTCACCACGCTCAAAAAACAAATGAGTGGGGGGTGTTAGGTTATTTTCGTTACGGAATTTCTGGATTCGGTCTCCACGCTCAAGGCCCGCGATAGAAGCTATGCAATAGCTTAAAAGACGTGTGGCACTCGGGGACTGCCGCGGTAAAGCTATTGCATAGCATTTTTATCAAATTATGCAATTATAATTATTTATTTATTTTATTTATGCAGTATTTTTTTTCCTTTGTTTTTTTTTCTTTGATATTAATTGAAGTTACACTTTCACACATTGAATTGAATTTTGATTGATTGTTCACTCATTTGTTTTCTTATCGGTCACCACGCTCAAAAAACAAATGAGTGGGGGGGTGTTAGGTTATTTTCGTTACGGAATTTCTGGATTCGGTCTCCACGCTCAAGGCCCGCGATAGAAGCTATGCAATATATCCTTACTAATATTATAAAAGCTAAAGTGTTTGTTCATTACGTCTTCACTCCTAAATGGCAAAACTGGTGATAAACTTGGTACAGAGATAATTGGGCCCCTGGAGACGGACGCAGGCTAATTTTTTTATAAAAACAAAGTTAGAAAAGGGGGAGAAAGAGGGAAGGTCTTTTATGTACCTACGTGGGCGAAGCCGCGGGCTAAAGCTAGTACAACTATAACGGTGTAAGTTTGTATTTTATGAGTGTGCGTGAGTGTTTGTTTCCTGCTTTACGTTCTAATGGCATATGCGTAGACTATATCCTGGAACTTACTATCTGTCTTCATGCATGCTGACCCGTCTACTTCAGCCTGAGCTGACTAGCTACCTAGCTTTAGTAAGTGATAATATGGTCGACGATGGTGCAGCCTAGAAGTAACCTATTCACACTTGACTTAGCCTAGACCTACCTACGTCATTTATGTCTTCAAGACCTCAGGGTTGTAGCTGACAGAAATCAGATCAGTTTACGACAAGGAACTAAACAGCCTCATTAATCTAAAATGGTTATATTCTCCATAATAAGATGTTTCTGGTGTTAAAACAAACAAATTACTTCTGAAATTACTACATAGAAACAACTGCCTTACGTAATGTGAACCTTTAATGTTTTGACATTTTAAAGTATCTAATAATGTTTTTAAGCTATTGCATAGCTTCTATCGCGGGCCTTGAGCGTGGAGACCGAATCCAGAAATTTTTATTATTGTTAATCATAGAATTAGAGGAATCTTTTGAAGGTACGATTGGCATTGTGGTTGAGTGATGGGTTCCTGTGGGCCTGCAAGTCACAGGGCCGATTGCCACCAGGAACACATATGTTCGTATGGGCTTCATGTAGCTGTTCCGGGTTTTGGTGTCTTATGTTTATGCTTGTGAACCGTTCAGATCCGTTTCAGATCAGTTTGTCAGTTTGAGCGTGAAGAAGTAAAAAACATACACACACACCACTTTACATACTTTCGCCTTTATAATATTAGTTTGATAACAATATTGTGTGATTAGTATGGATTTAATAGACAAAAAAAACTGAGCGAGTCGGACTTACTCACTGAGGGTTCCGTGCAAACTTAACTATTTATGTAAATAGTACAATTCCCGAATGGAGTTCCGAGGATTTTTGGTTTATCTGAATCGCAAAATTAATTATACTTAAATACGAGTAGGTACTTTTTTTTGTGACGTAAAAACAAATTTACTACTTTCAGATTTATTCCAACACCTCTGCTAAAAGACCTTGTTTAAGCTAAATTTCAGTACCCCTAGCCAAGTTGCTAATCTGCAATAGTTAACGCTAGTAGAAAGCTTCAAATGTACGGGAATGACGTTATCTTAACGCTCAGTCACATGTTCAGAACAAAAGAATTGGCGGCAAGGTCAACTCGAAGCGTTCGACGCAAGCGAAACGGTTGTAACTTGGCTAGGGGGGCTGGATTTTGGATCAACGGTACCCTATAAATACTTGATTCCCTTGAGAGTATCGAAATATACTTTAGCTTTGAAATTTGTTTTTTTCACTCAGGGGACCGCAGATTAGAATAGATATATGATTTTACTTTCAACTCGATAACTCCGCGCATTTCCGAGATAAAAGGTCTGGACAGACAGATAGACGGACAACAAAGTGAAAAGGGTTCCGTATTTTCCTCTTGAGGTACCGAACCCTAAAAAACAGTTACAAAAACCTATATTTTTTTTAACCTTTATGTCGTTGATATTGTTACACATTAACCTTTATATAAGCCTGAAAAAGAAATGAGTATACACCTTACCTAACGGGCTTACACTTAATAACAGTTTATAAAAAGGCTGAGGTTACACGAATATTAACAGAACCCTCCTGTGAACACACTGGTATGAGCCAGTGTGTAAATCGGATTATTAAGGCGTATTTAGGCCTTGAACCATCTGACCGAAATTATGTGAACGCAACCCTCGCACTCGCCTAGGCGGCAGTACGCAAATCTGTGCATTTATTTGTGGCCAGCAGCGCCTGGAAAGCGCTTTAAATCCATTTTCTCTGCGAGATATTGATTGATTTACATATGCAATGTTCACTTTGAAGAATATTTAACCATCAATTTTTATGTGTAAAAATGTTTTTAGAGGTCCAAGCCGTTTCGAAGGAGTAGGGAAAAGTTGCGATGAGTTGCGAAATTGCTATTTTTTTTTTTGACTAAAGTATAAATTTCACGAAAAAGTCAAATGTTGATATTATTGTTCATGAATCTATAATAAACATATATTTTTTTCAAACCAATTTACCTAGCCGTTACGGAGGAGTAGGCCTCAGAAAATCACTGTTTTATGGCACTTTTCGGGCGCTTGGCCCTTAAGGCCCAAGCGCCCGAGCAGTGCCTACCCCTCAAACCCCAAGCGAACGCGAACGTAAGCACGTGATTTCGCGCCATTCGGTTGAACACTAAGATTATTAAAAGTCCGCGTAGATTATTAAAATTTTGAGCGTTTTATTTATTGGTTATGTATCTAAGAATGTAAATAAGAAATTCTTCATAAAGTAGTCTGTAAATTTCGAAAATAAGCAACCTTTCCATTTTTCCCGTATTTGTACCTATTTAAATGCTTGGGGTCTTAGGGGTTAAAACAGTGACTTTCTGAAAAAAATATATGTTTAAACAGCACCGTAAAAAAAAAGATCTGTTCGAAAGATGAGAGCTGAGGCCCTAAACTGCAAGCTCTTCACGCGATCCATTTTACGATATCCCTCTTTCACGCTCTCACGCGTGACAATTTAACACGTCATGGCAGGCTCCATATACGATCGAACTTTCGTTTGATAATGTTCAAGCAGCTGTTCCAGCGCGAAGTACTGTCTCACCTTTGCTAGGATTCCCAACCTTTTGAGAGCCGGCTGCGCATCATTATGTAAATTACTATAGGACATAACGCGCACTGGTGACTTTTGTCATGGTGACAACAATTTGTTTACCCATTTTTTGTAACTGTCACGTCTTCAAGTGGCGCACCACATGTTGGGTTCATAAGCACGGTGACATTTTTGTCTATAGTCACGATGACAAAGTCACCAGTGCGCGCTATGGCTAAAAGAGTACAATGAAGTGCTGAGGGAACGGATTAGGACGAGGCAATAGATAATCCAAATAAGCAGAGCGGTGGTGGCTGAGTGGAAACGGCCCTGACTTACGGGTTGTATGTTACGGGTTCAAACCCAGCCAGGCGCAATAATAATAAGTAATTAAGTCCATTTATGACTCCAAAAACCATAGCCCTATTATCTTTGTTTTCCATTATTTCGCAATAGTTTTTCACTAACCGGGGTTTGTCCTTGTATGCACAAGCATAGCGCATACAGGTTTCTACCACGTTCTATTAAAAGTGTCTAAAGTACCTCTGCAAGTTGGTTTCGGCTCCTCGTACGACTTCCAAAGGTCCAGGACCTCAGGGTTCTGAGATATATTAACACATAAAATATATAATAACAATATAATAAATATTTTGTGTAATTTATTACATGACCACTAACTAGTAGTAACTGGCATGTCCTAGAACCAAAAATTCGAAGACGTGTGACATTACCAACCCGCACTGCTCCCGCGTGGTGGTTTACGACCGATTCCCTCTCTTAGAGAGGCCCCTCCGGCAGTGGGAACACTAAAAAAAGCTGATTATGTTCCAAATCAAAAAACACATATTACATATACCTCTTTAAGAATATTGTGTTAGTTTAAAGAAATTGAAGTACATAATTATCAAGTCTTAATTTATATTCTGTTTCAAGAACAACTTTAATAATGTAACAAGCATGTTTTAATGCAAACATTAGTCTCGTGTGTGTGTGTATTAGTGATGTGCTGGATCGTCAAAAATGTATATCCGCGGACACGGATCTGGATACGGATATTTAGTGTCAAGATCCGCGGATACGGATACGGATACGGACCTTTATTTTCTTAGTCAATCGTTGTTGGCAGGGGCTCAAACTGTAACCGTAATAATGTGTTTTAACACTGTTTATTAATACAGTTTTAACAGAAAAACACTTTTAAATGTAACAGATACAATAATGTTACCGAATGAAACTGTAACCTTTTATAAGTGTTATGGAGTGCAACCGAATCAAACTGTAACCAGTTTATATGTGTTGATAAGTGTTAATATGTGTAACTAAAATAATCAGTTTTAGTATAGCTTTGTAAATTGTAACTTTGGCAACGCTGCGTTTACCTGTTACACTTATTAACACTTTTATATCTGTTACAGATATGTTAGGGTTACACTTTTGTAAATGTTTTGGGTTAACACATTGAAAACACATTAATAAGTGTTACATATTTGATTCTGTTAATTCAACATGTAACACTTATAATTCTGTAACCTTTATGAAGGTGTTTTTAAGTCCCTGGTTGTTGGAGATAGTTTACGACACACTCGCCGCCGCCGCCGCAGCGACGGGCAGGACGATTTTCTACTTGCATTGCGCGCGTATTACTTATTATTACGTAGTACTCAGTATTTAGTGAGTCTCTGACTGCCTCTAGAATATAATACATGTTTGCAAAGGTGCCAAATAATTGATTTTAAGAAATAAAAAATACTAAAGGGATTATTTTTTAATTATACTAATTAATTACATAATCTAAGTTATTATGCAGCATTTTATCCTGTCAGTTGAATATAAAAGATCCGCGAGTAAAGTGACGGATACGGATACGGACACAGACCTTATTTCTCTCGCGGATATCCGCGGATACGGATCATCGGAACATCACTAGTCTGTAAGCTAAAGAGTAAAGCTCAGTTCATAACTTGAGTATAGTCTGCCTTAAAAGTCAAACGACTTGGGAATTTTGTGTAATATTTATTCATTTAAAAAATACTTATATTCGATACTTTTTATAAGGTTCTTCTATTAGTAAACAATGATCAAAATCTCTTAATCAGCCTTGATTATTGGACCAGTGTTGATTACATCAGATTTCATTTTGACCTAATAATTACTCAAGTCGTTTGACTTTTTAGACAGACTCTATCTAAAAAACATTAATCTTAAGGCCAGGTTATACTTATTTTGAACTTTTTTGAACCTCTGGAAATCCACAAATATAAAAGAGAACACCATGAAAACATATCGTTACGCCTTTAAACGTGAACACGCCATATCTCCGAGAAAATAACGAGTAGCACGTAATAATTAAAATGCATTGCTGTTCGAAAGATCTCGAATGGTTGTACGTAGCCAGGCTTAGAAAAATCTAGAAACATCCACAAAGTGCCTACAACTAGTAGGTAGGTATGTATCTACCGATAAAGGAAATGGTACTCTCCGCCATTAATAATAGAGTCGAAATTCGCATGAAAGTATTATTCTGGATCGATTTGAGATGTCGGTATCTAGAATTTTTTTCTGAAAAATCAAAACATGTTATTAATTAACTCGATAAAAAAATCGCAAATCTGACCCAACTTGTGTATATCTACGACATTACGTCTGGTAAAATAAACATTTTGAATAGTAGTTTACTTTTTTATAAAAATAAAACCGCTGTTACGAGGCCGCGAGGTCGTCATGGACCTGGGCGGAGTTCATACAAAATATTCTGTAACGTCCTGCAATCGACTTTTAGTAAACAAAAATTTAAAAAACAAAAAAAATGTGTTGGGATGTATACTTAAATTACTAACATACAATTCATTAGATTCATAGTCACATCAGCGTCAAATGTCCATAATAAAAAACCAGGCAAGGGCGAGTCAGACTCGCGCACAAAGGGTTCCGCACATTGTATAAACAACATTAGACACTATTAAAACCATACCTATAGATAACTTTTTTTTTAAATAAATCACGTTTGTTGTATCACACTTAAATATTTATTTTTATTTGTTACTTGCTGACCTGGTTAATTTTGTGCGGCCAAACAATAAATGAATGTAGTATATATTTCGGTATAGTCAACCGATTGCGATGAAACCAAGCTTAATTACGTAATACATCAAATTACACAGAATTTTGTATAAGTTATCTACATCGATTTCGTATATTTTACGTGATGCGCGCACAACTAAAAACTTGTATAGATTTATTTTAACTATAAATAACGGCAAAAGAAATATAAAATCTGTAAAAAATTCAACCGTCTAGTTATGCTAATGTCAACCTGGTGACAGATAGACTGATAGTAGAGTTTAAGTAATAGGGTCACGTTTTTACCCTTTCAGTTTTTTTAAGATGGGATATCATCATAGGATTCTCCCACACTAGGGCGGAGTAGGAGGAACTAAAACCCACTCCTAAGTTCCGTCTTTACCTTGGTTCCAGGAGCCGCGGGGTTCTCTTTCGTATGGTTTTAGCCTTTGGGTGCGGAACCCTAAAAACACTATCGTCAAGGGTCATTAAGTACACGATTTGTTTATTTTCTTAATTAAACATTAATGTATCCGTTTGTCTGTTTTTTATTTGACTATTTAACAGTGACTTTGTAATTACGAGAGGTCCCCATTAAACATCTGTTTTTTTTTTTTATAATTGGTAACATTGACTATTGGGACTTTGAGACACGCTATTAAAAAGTTTCCAATAATGTAATGTGTGAATTGTGCTGTAAACTCAGTTCCAACAAACTTTAATTAAGTTTAAACTTTAAGGAATTTTACCTTATTAACGGATGAGGAGAAATTAGGGTTGCCAACGAAATAAGGAAGTTTAGAAGCACTTTTTAACTTTGATAAAAAAGAGCCTACTTTTTTTTTCATCTTTACTAATATTACGTAAGATGTAAGAAAGGAGAACCAAGTTACCGACCCAAGAATCACCAAAGGGGCACATAGCTCGCAGAACAAATGGTTGATGTGGTCGAAAGGTTCTGGTGTGGCGATTGTGTATCGGAAGACGCAATGTTAGAAGGTCTATGGACCTGCTGTGGGCTGCAGGAATCGGATGAATGCAAGACCCTCAGGACCGATAAAAATAAATTAATAAAGTAGGTAAGTTTTTAGCATGATTCCTCCTAGCCCGCTAGTCTAATTCCGCCTAACCCGTTCCACCGTTGGACCTACAGGCGTACGGCGATGCACCATCAATAAAATGGTGGACATCCCACCTATACGCACAAAACGTTTTGGGAACACATTCATTGTGAGAACAGCTAAGGAGTGGAATTCTCTGCCGGTGTCTGTGTTTCTTGATGGCTACAACCCGAGAATCCTTAACACATTGAGTGCGATACCAGGTTTAAACATCTTGTATACAGTCTCGCTCGTCTCGCTGACAGTACAGCTAAGAAAAGTATAGATTTCCTGGTCGTGCGGAAGGCGTTACTTCAATTTGGTTCGGTAGGGATATATTTTCAGATGAAGCCAAAAATAGATTAAGATTTCTTAAAAGTTACAGGGTCTATAAGCTTTGGGCCGCCACAATGGAAGTTTTATTACCAGGTTTATAGACCTTGTACCGCAGGATTGGAAAATATAGAAAAATCACTGACGCAGCGAACGTGTTAAGTCAAAAGTGAATAGGTTATAATACTTCTAGGTAAGCGTGCTCCATTGTTGACCGCATAGTCGTTTTTCATCAGGTGAAATAACGGTCAAGCGCTAATCAACAATAAAAAAAATAAGCAAATTTTAAATAAAAAACGCCACCTACAAAATTACAATATGTGTTATTCCTAGTATGGAAACAATTATTTAACCTTTCAATCGTGGAAATTACAGACACAATAGAAAGACAATAGGTGCGCGAACGCCGGCGGTGTTTGCTTGGGGTTAAATGAATTAAAAAAATACCCGTTTCTTAAAACTAACTTGTCGCAAAACTAAACTTATATTAAATGGTTAAAACATAGTTTAAAATTGTTATAACCATCTGGATGATACTAGTTCTCTGTAGGTACGTGTTTAAAAGTTCTAGCAATGCTATTCAAGTCATGTTGGCAGAAGAAGTTTTCTACAGTTCGTGCAGAAATGAAAAGTTCCTTATTAAATGTATTGTGACTTTTGTCGAGAGATAATTTTTGTCTGTAGTACGCGTATTGAAATATTTCAGTTAATAAACGCGTTTTTGGCGTTGGTTCTTGTAGATATTTTGTGTAAATTTAGTGTAGTTTTGAATTTCAAGTGTCTCCGCAACTGAACAATATTGGGAATCATTAGAACAGCACGCCTATTCTGCAATCGTTAACGCTGTAGAAAAGTGATGAAACGTATGGGAATGACGTCATCTCAACGCAAAGTCGCGTGTTCCGACAAACGAATAAACAATTCGTAGCTAAGTTCACATCGTTCAAAATCGTTTCTACAATATTTAACGCTACATCCTTTGTTATTCAAACGCTACATTGTAGAACGAGCGGCCGACTCAGACGCGTCAACATGGCTACCAACTTATCGTTTTCTACAATTGCTGTCACCGAGGCGTTACCGATTAGAGAACGGAATTCGATTGTAACTTGGCTAGAGGGGCTGGCGCAATCTTGGTAAAATAGAGCTGAGAATTTTATTTCCAATAAAAATTGTAGTGTAAAATTGGTGTAGTTTTATAACTCAAGTGTCTTCGTAACTGGACAATATGTAGAATCACAGAAACATGCGCAATCTCAGTAAGTACCTATAGTCTGTCTAAAAAGTCAAATTACTTCGAAATTTTGTATAATATTTAATCATTTAAAAAATACTTATATTTGATACTTACTTTTTATAACGTTCTTCAATTAGTAAACTATGATCAAGATCTCTTAATCAACTTTGATTATTTAAACAGTGTTGACTACATCAGATTTCATTTTACCCTAATAAATAAGTACCTAAGTCGTTTGACTTTTTAGACTGTAACACAGTAACGAAGCTAAGAATTTTAGTGTAGTGTTGACTAACTTAGCGTAGTTGGTCGATAAGGTTGTCTTGATACATTTGTCGCCAAATAAGTACTATACCTGCCAATAGGTAAACATTAGAATGAGTACACATCCATATTGATAAGGTAAAGAATCGTGAGGGCGCTTGGCGGCAGTGATCTCTCGCACCGAGCCTTGGTACAGGCCGTGGTCCCGAGCGATTAGGAGTGGCAGGCGGTCGACTCCTACTTCGAAGCAGTAATGCTAGCAAAGGAGGCCGACGGCACCAGGCAACGGCGCTCACGCCCCAACCGCCGCCGGAGAGTTACATTTCTTAAGTTGAGAATTTACATAATTTACGAATTTCTCACTCTGGTGAGCTAGAGAAAGTGTTAGAATTTTACTGGATAAAACCCACATTCCTTCACTTGCCCTTTACATTTCAGGGACAGAGTAACTCCTTCATACTATCTCGCAGACCTAGATGGTATTGGCCTTATAACGCCCCGTCTAGATCATGTTCGTTGAGTGGGTTCCATCAAAATTAAGAGATATCAAAAAAAGCTCCATGCAATCAAATTGGCTGAGAACCTTACCTTAAATTTCAATTAGCTACCTACCTACATCCAATTCGGAAACCGCAACCTTCGCCACTTTTGACTCAATCTAATTTATTTTAAATTGTTATTACCATTACCGAAATTATAAAATTTTGGTAATACCAATTTCAAATAAAAATATGGCAACCCTGAGGTAGATTGAAGTAGGCGTGTCCTTACTTTAAGTAAAGTTGAGATGTGTGAAATAATCAAATCGTACTTTGATTACAAACAAAGTAAATTACTTGTGGGTTCAGTAGCATTGTAAATGAGAGTTCTTTTGGCTAGATTTGAAAGGGAATTTGGTAGAAGATATCCGTAGGAGAACCAAAGTCACCGACATAACACGAAGAATCGCTAAACTTTTCTTTTTTTTTTGTGTAATTCAATGCGGTGTATTTTGAGAAATATTGAAAACTGTAAGAGGTGTTTCTTAAGAACTCTCCTTTTAAGACTCTAAGACCATCCAAAAAGTCTGTGAGGCCTAATAATCGTACCTCATCATCTAATTTCAAAATAAATAACAGGCTACCTACCCCAATCTCGCTCTGAAATTACCTTTCATATCTCGATCACCGTGAATCACATTTTTCCGCCAACAGTAGAAAAAATCACAGAGAAAATGATATTATACTTTTGAGTGACATAAAATAACAAATAGACAATCTATAGAAATACGAGCGAATATAGTCAAGGGTCTCAAGGGTCCTGGGCTTCGAAAATGTTGAGGAAAATGGTATGTTTTGTTCTCGATTGGGGGTCCATTAGTAGTCATCACATATCAATAATTCTGTAGGTACATTTTTTGTGGATTGTTAACTTGTTGCCCTTATTTCGTGCTGTCAAGACCTGTCTACTAAATTGCTCAGATTTTCTCATAGGCCCGTGGGAATAGTTGGTAAGTATTACATCTTCTTATCGCTGTACTATCGCGGTCATTTCTGCCTGATAACTTCAAAAAAAAATTGCTTTAATCCGCGGCGTGGCACCAAACCAAAGTCTTTGAAGTTTTTGTTTCGAATGCAAGCAAAATCATTTTGTCTTGCACTCGAAACGAAGTTCATACTTAGCGGTGGTCATGCGAAAGCGTCTTTGATGGTACCTAGTACCTACGTCTCGCTAAACTTATGTGACAGTGGGCAGGCCACATTGCTCGCATATCTCTACTGCTCAGAAGCACTCGACATGAACTCTAACGATATCCTTCGACAAATGTCGAATTCGACATCCCCAGAATAGCAACTTAAGTCGAAAAAATTACGTCATTAGAATTTTTTGTTGAATTCGACACCATCTCTAAAATCGAAAATTAGCCCCCAGATATCTAGTCGTTGAGGCTGAATGGTTCTTGAGTAGCGACTGCGTACCAATAGACTAACATTGGAGGCCCTTCCACAAGCTGGATCGATGCAGATGATCTGGTCGCAAGAATCCGATGGATGCGAGACCGTTCGTTGTGGCGATACTTGGAGGAGGCCTACGTCTCACAGTGGACGTCTTTCAGCTGAAATGATGATGGCGATAATGATAAATGCTAAATGTCAAGGTTTCTCAAACTTATGACCTCACGTACTCCTGGCGATTGCGAACCTCAAGAAACCCCAAAGAGATAGTGATCTCTATGAAATGTATGCATTTGTTTTTGTTTTACGAAGATTGGTGCGAGATGGCGCAAGAAAACACAGTCTGCAAAGATAAAGAGAAGGCTTTTGCCCAGCATTGGGACACAACAAAGCACTGATAAGGGTACCTCCTCAAGAGTAAACAACGTATTTTTAGTAAAATATGTGATAAATTACATGAAATAAATCAATATGGGTTTAACTAACAACAAAAATAACTTTTGAGATTAATAGGAAGTGCACTATGATTAATAATCAATATCATCATAATTTTAGTTTTAGGCCGACCGCATCAGGCAACGGCGCTCTCGCCGCCGCCGGGATTCCGATCCCGATTTCCAGCCACCGTAGGCGCGGGCTTGCGGACAGTGAGCAATGGGTAGCTCGCTGTCCGGTCGTCCGGTAACTGTCCGGACCAAGCCCAGGTCGTCGACGGCGCGCGCTGTTCCCGCGCGTCTCAAGGAGTTGTCAGCAACAGCAGGGGCCCAGCCGGGTCGAAGCCTACTGGGGCCAGGGTTATCCGAAAGGGCGCTCGAGTCCCGGTATGAAGGCTTGAAGGAACGGGATGGGTTTTTTAGTCAGTAAGAGTCTGACTCTCCCGCTCCGCCCAAGAGCGGGGGTTGTCATAAGATGCTTTTTCCCAACGAAAAAAAAAACCCTTCTCATGGTGCAAGCATTTTTTCATTATTCATAAAACTCTCCAAAATCAACCATAACTTAACTCAAACAGAAATGATTAAATTCACCAAAATTAACCATAACTAAACTCAACAAGTTAGGCCGGCTTTGAAAGCGGTCATCAATTTTATAAATTAATTTTAGGACAAAAAATTGGGCAAAGACAGGAATCGATGGGCAGGGATTAGTGGGCATTGAAGGTTTTTTTAAGAATGTAAATCATCCAATGACTTCTCTCACTCTGGTCGGAGCGAGAGGGCGTGTCAAACTTTTACTGACGAAAACCACACCTGTGCCTTCAGTTGGACTACAAGACAGGACTACGGGGTACCTTTTCAGAAATTCCCCACGGTCCTAGCTTGCGGGCATCGGCCCTGCTGGGCCCCTACGGTTTGCTGACATCTTTTTGAGGAGCGCGTGGATCACTGCGCGCTGTTGATGACAGGGCTTGATACGGATAATTACCAGACGGCCCGACGGGGAGCTACCTATTATTGCTCGACGTCCCCAAGCCCGCGTCTACTGTGGCTGGTAGTCGGGGTCTGAGTCACGGCGGCTAGCGCGTGAGGACATTCGTGGCCTCACGCATGCGGCGTCCTCCTTCGCTAGCATTACTGCTTCGCAGAAGAAGGCCACCGCCATTCCTCCTCGCTTCGAACCATATCCCGAACCAGGGCCCGGCGCGAGAGGTCGCTGCCGCTGTTTGCCTCCATGAGGACATGCCTCCACCGTATGCTCTTCCGTGTCCTCATTGTTTTTTGGTCGGACAGTTGGAGTCGCGCCATAACACTAATTTTAAGTCATTTATGGTACGGGTGCCTACTCATGACTTGGAGACCTTCCACATTTCCACACAGAGAATTTTAGCCGAAGGGTGTCGTGTATCGACGATTTCGTGGAGGGGTACCGACCTAGCAGCGAAATTACAACTAGTTTAGTTGTTGTATGTTATTAATATGTATTATTAGTTCATTATTTATAATATCATTCTATGTATCTTGTTTATGAACCTTAGTTTCTAAAAAAAAAGAATTGAAAATAAAGAATTACTATTTCATTTTATTGTTGATAGGTTCGCGCTTGACCGCTATCTCACCTGATGGAAAGCGACGATGCGGTCGGCGGTGGAACGCACTTACTTAGAAGAAACCTATTCACTCTCGACTTAAAGATCACAGACTATTTTATGGGTATTATTATATTTTAGAACCCTGGGGTCCTGGACATTTGGAAGGCGTACTAGGAGTCGAAACCAACTCGCAGAGGCTCCTTTGACGCGAAATTATTACTATTGTTAGGAATTTTCCTAATTTTCGAATAAATGCCTGGGGTCTCGGATGATTCCGATCTTCACTGTTTGTGCGGCGTCTCTCCGCAGACCAGACTGTTGTCTGCTCACGTAGGGACCTTGACAGCATCAGCGGACGGCATTGCCGTTACCGAATTCTGGGCCAGACAAGGAATTTAACTAATTTTGCCATCGATACAATAAGAAGAAGAATACCCGGGCATTAAGTTTGCCCATCTCTAATAGCAGCACAGAGATCAGGAACTCCATGGCCCTGTAACAACCTATATCCGTCTAACTAAACCACAAGTAGGAAGCACTAAACTTGATTTACATATATTTAGTCTGAAGTAAAGTGCGGTGGGGTTCAATTCTGTATATCTTTTGTTTACACGTGTAGAAACAGTAAGTTCAACAGCTATGTATGTTGAAAATAGAAAATTAATGTGCTTAACTGAGTTTTTTTGTGGTTGAAAAAAATCATCAAATAGCTCCTTCCGCTCTAGGTGGAGCGAGAGGGAGTGTAAATATTTTTTCTAAATTAAACTCGCACTTATGTTCCTTCACCTGCCTATGGGTGTGGTTGGCAAGTAAAAGTCTGACGTGCCGTTCTGCACCACCCTAAAGCGGGCTGGATCGTGACATCTAATATCTTCTACATTAGATGATTTCCCATCTTCCAACTTTCCGCCTTTCAACCCTGGGTCTTCGGTCACGTGGTCACCACTCTTGAACCTTTCGCACCAACCATCTGTTCTGGGAGCAATGTTCCCAACTCACTGACACTTAAGTCTGCCAATTCTTCGAGCTATATCGGTGACCTTGGTTGTTCTCCTGCAGATATCTTTATTTACAATCGACTATACTTGAAGATTAGTTCTTCTTCTTCCTGCTCTTGTCCCGTTTTATTTGGGGTCGGCGCAACATGTTTTTTTCTTCCATTCTGTCCTGTCACTCGTCACGCTATCAACTCGTAACTGCCGTTTCTTTCATATCACTTCTCACACAATCCATCCATCTTTTCTTTGGCCTCCGTCTCCCTCTCCACATGTAAATTCATAACTCTTTTAGCAACATGCTTTTCATCTCATGATCATAACAAGACAAATGATTTCCTTTCAACCTTTCAGTCACTGGCGCCACTTTCAAACTTCCCATAATATACTCATTTCTCACTTTATCCATTCTCGTCACACCACACAACACCACTTGAAGACTAGTAAGTTATTTTTGGCGAATTAGGTTGTTTTTTTTTTTTGAGGGTAAAAATGATCCAGATGTCATTCCCCGTCCTTGAGCGGAGCGGGAGATAGTGTGAGACTCTTACTGACTAAAAAACCCACCCCGTTCCTTCGTTGCCTTTCATACCGGGGCCGAGCCTTTCTTTCAGAAGCAGACCCTTGGCATTGGCGAAGTAGGTAGATTTTAAAGCAACAATTTGAAGAAAAGTTACGGTTTGAGTAGTAAGCTTTACTGTTGTTGAAACCTCTACGGTCCGGACTGAGCGTTTTGCCTCGTCATTTATACCACGTAAGTCGAAGGACTGGAACAATTTGCCTGCTGCGGTCTTCTCGTCCGATTATAATTTGGGTGTCTTCAAGGCTAAAGTGAATAGGCTCTTAATAAACTAGTGCGCCTCACTATCAGAGATTGCATCACTGCTTACCATCAGGACCTCAAGTCTGCTATTACAATAGTATCAGAATAGTCTATCATTGATGTCATAATTGTCGATTTTGACAAGTTTGGTACCTAATCACCAATGGTCAACCACTGACACTCCATTGAAAGAAGTGGCATAGAATAGTAATCTCGTACATAATGACAAATGATTATTTGACGTATCAGCATACTTGCTAAAATTATAATAGTTTATTTGATCAGTGTTTTACCCATTAGAACGTTATTGTGCAGTTATTGGTTTTAATATGCTCGAAATTATCATTCTACCATTATTCTATTACAAGACCATTGACCGATCAATGATCGATCATTATGAATTACTAGATTACAAACTTTTAGCAAAATGACTATGGGATCGTGTTGGAATGACGAATTTATAAAAATAGCAGACTGGGGCTCAGGTGGGCGAACCCACCACTCAGTCAAGCACTAGTTTATATCAATTTAAAAAAAAGGCTTTACTGTGAAAACAAATGAATTTTCACTACAAAACTATTTGAGAAATTGTAAATTTATTTTTGCTTGTAAGTACTTTAAAAAATAATTCAACGAAAGCAAATTGTAATTGATATCATCAGAACGCATCGTTGATTCCATTTAAAATGTTATGCGAACACAAAAAAGGTCGAATAAAAATAATTTACGCAGAAGTTCAAATAAATGTTGGTTCAGTGTTGGGACGATGGGTGCGTTAATTCATATTAGTCCAGAATTCCACATAAATATTCATTCAGCTCAACAGCGCAAATTGGGACCTTATTGGGAGTTATATGTTAAACCATTTAGGGTAAAATACTAGGTCCATGGGGTGTTGTGCTCTTCTAGGTGTCGCCACACATCGGCAAGTGGTTAGTCCAGTCTTTGTCAAAGAATTAGCATTGCCATTTACCGTGGCAATGCTGATTCAAAAATCTTTTATGTTTTAAATATATATATATAATTATATGTATTGATTTGGCAATCGGACTTAGTTAGCCCAGTCTTCGCGTGGCTCACGAGTCAAAGAATCAGCATTGCCATCTACCGTGGCAATGCTGAATCTAAAATCTCTTATGTTTTAAATGTATATATATACATATATGTATTGACTTGGCAATAGGACTTAGTTAGCCCAGTCTTCGTGTGGCCCAAGAGTCAAAGAATCAGCATTGCCATTTACCGTGGCAATGCTGATGTCAAATCTTTTATGTTTTAAATAACTTATAACTATATTGACTTGGCAATCGGAATAAATAATCTAATTTAATATAATACGATTTCCAAGTCAATATATTTATTTAAAACATAAAAGATTTGTAATATTACATGGTCAATAAAAAATGTTGCAAAAGGTCCCTCAAGTAGGGAATGAATAAATTAATCGACTTGGTAATTACATGGATCTTACAACTTTTTACGGTAGTTAGAACTGAGTTGTGAGCCTTGAATTTTTTACAAGTTATGTTGTTGATGGCATTACTAATTTCTACCAGTAGCTTCGTCCGCTTGAAAGTCGAAAATTATATAAAAGGTAAATAATTCCGAGATAAAATATAAATAAACCCTAAGCGAACACCGGCGTTAGCTCACCCATTGTCTTTCTGTGTCTCTAATTACGGTATCGAAAAATTAATAAATTAAGAAGTAACAAACAGACACAGAGTTACTGTTGATGACCTTGCAATCATTGCCATTTATTGATTGTGTATCAAGTTTGTTCCACCCCTTTCAAATTCCATGAAATATGGCACAGTTCCCCAAGTTTAGCTGACTACTGCACCTAGTGCCTTTGAATATGAATGAGCAGTAATTCCAGCGAAGCAAGATCCAAATATCTTAATAACAAGCTTCGCTTCGACTCTGGCTAAAACAGAGGACGAAATTGTAAAAACAGCGTATTTACATTTTTGTTAAGGAGGAAACCTACATAACGTGCCTGAACCTCTACAGGGTTTTTACCTCTCTAAAACCCACCTCGTTGATCATCGCCGGCACGTAAATATGAGTCCTTTAGCTTCCTAAATGATCACCCCGGAATCCCCTTCGTACAATATGTCTGTTAGGGTACTTCAGTGGTTTCCCTGAAGAGACTGTAAAGGGTTCTATACTGAGTAGACTAGTTTTACACAAATTAATGTTGATTGTTGATTTCTATAGAAGCCTAGATAATCCACAAAATAGCTGTGTATACAAAATATCTAGAAAATGATGTGTATTTTTTTATTTACAATTCACTTATACAACATTACAGTCTAAACTAATGCGTAGTACAGAAACAAGAAATAAAAGAAGAAAGCAAAAAAAAGAAGAAAACATATATATTAACCTCTAATATAAATTAAAATATCCCACAAAACCAACTAGGGCAACGTTTACTTATTTTGCACCCATCCTCTCACAAAACCTCAAACATTCACGACACACATCTATCCATCTCCCAGCAAACAAGTCACACTCTGGTTTTAGAGTCAGAAGAGCATTAAGCACAGAAAGCGCACGAACGAGTGGCGCGTTAGCTATTGACATTGTCTGCGATAAAGGATCAGCTAACAAACGGTGTGTTCGCGGCCTGAGGTGTTGTTTAGGTACGGGAGGAACAAACAACCTCACCAGCTGAGCAACTAATTCAGGACAATCAGATTCACCCTGAAGAACTCGACAAGCGAAGACGGGTAAAAAGTAATTATATATATATACGCCTTACTTCTAGAGAGTTAAATTTCAGCATACCGAGTAAAATTTTTGTAGGATATAAAACCGGCCAAGAGCGTGTCGGGCCACGCTCAGTGTGGGGTTCCGTAGTTTCCCGTCCGTCACAATAAGTGTACCCACTTATGAGTTTAAAAAAATGCTTGCATATACGATTACACTACAAACAGTCCAGAAAATTTTGTAGAACACTTTTGTCTTTTTTGTACAAAAACTGTTCTTTCCATCAAGTTCAAAATAATTTTCCTAGAAAGTCCTTATAAAGTTCTACTTTTCAGATTTTTTTCATATTTTCTAAACTTATGGTTCAAAAGTTAGAGGAGGGGGGGGGACACACACACATTGTTTTTTACTTTTGGAGCGATTATTTCCGAAATTATTGACATTATCATAAAATGATTTTAGTAAACCCCTATTCATTTTTAAATAACTATCCAACAATATATCACACGTTAGGGTTGAAATTAAAAAAAAATCACTTCCCACTTTACAATATTGGGGGGCTACCCTAATAATTTATTTTTTTTCCAATTTTTATTTTACCACTTTGTCGGCGTGATTGATATACATATTGGTACCAAATTTCAGCTTTCTAGTGCTAACGGTCACAGAGATTAAACGAGGACGGACAGACGGACAGACAGACATGGCGAAACTATAAGGGTTCCTAGTTGACTACGGAACCCTAAAAATGGATAGTATACAAATAATTTCTTATACATGAATATAGGGAATGTTTTAAATGTAATAACATCATAATCACGTAAGAGCGGTTGTATGAAAATGTACCTCGAAAAGAACGCTCAGAGAAAACTGCAAAAATTGGCAAAAGTACATGACAACAATTGTGTATTGCCAATTTTAAAATGGCTTCACGGTACTGTGACTGTAGACCATAACATTAAAAACAACAACGACTCGTCGTATATAGAAACAGCGAAGCTCGGTGGAACTCTCGGATTTAGATTCTAAAATACACCATTAAAATACGATCAGTGCAGTTAAGGCTGAGGATTTTGTATGAAGACTGCGATATAGGTACTGCTAGGGTTGTCTAATATGTCCCGGAAAAACTTGCGAGTGTGAGAGCCAGTTTCAGAATTTTGTACCTATATTAGCAGTTTTTACGAATCAAAACCTACTTTAATGTCAAATTTTGAATAGTTTTCAGGCTAATGCTAAATAACTAATTTCTAAATTTCTTTCTTTAGAAATCGAGAGACGTAAAACCTCAGAAACGTTAGGGCTAATTAGTGTGGCGGGGGGAGACGCCAATGAAAGGCTTTATGTTTAAATTTACTAAATTATATTGAATGAGCCTTTGAATTATCTTATTATAATAATTATATTCATATTTTTCCTTATGTTGACAACTTCTATCATAATTCCAATCTATTTTTTAATACCATAAACCTTAAACGATCCACTATATGGCCAGTTTTAACTACAACTAATATGTGACCAGTCTATGACCAGTGTGTGTTGCCAGTGATGACATATGGATCCGAAACGTGGTCGCTCACAATGGGCCTCATCAGAAGGCTTAAAGTCACCCAAAGACCAATGGAAAGGTCTATACTCGGAGTTTCCTTGCGTGATCGAATCAGAAATGAAGATATCCTCAGGAGAACCAAGGTTGCCGACATAGCACAAAGAATCGCCAAACTTAAGTGGCAATGGGCAGGGCACATTGCTCGCAGAACAGATGGCCGTTGAAGCCGAAAGGTTCTGGAGTGGCGACCGCGTACCGGAAAACGCAGCGTTGGAAGGCCTCTTACAAAGTGGACTGACGACCTGGTGAAGGTGGCGGGAATCCGATGGATGCGGGACGCGCATGATCGTTCGTTGTGGCGACGCTTGGGGGAGGCCTATGTCCAGCAGTGGACGTCTGTCGGCTGAAATGATGATGATGATGATGATGATGATGAATATGTGACCTTCATAGTCATCACATTAGGGAACAAAAGAGTGAGAGCAGTGGTGGGCGAGTGCTACGGACCCCGACTTACGGTTTGTAAATCGCAGTTTCAAACCCAGCCTGTGCTTATGCTAGGGAGCAAAATGCCCCCCATGATGACGAACAAGTCTGTCACATTGTTTTACAACATGTCATTGAAATGCGTTGTATAATGTTGAGAATTAAGTTGCGAGATACTCGGCATCGTTGCAACGTCACGTATATTAAACGTTGCGTGTCTTGTTGGGGACATTCTGTCCTCTAATACATCTGAAGTTCAAAGTTCACAACCTTATAGCAGTTTTTTTTTTAAGACTGCAAAGTCGTCCTTAATCTTTTCTCGCTCTGGTGTAGCGTGTATATACACACGCTGCACCCAGAGAGAGTGTCAGACTTTTCCTAACTAAGACCCACCCATGTTCCTCTAGCTGCCTTTTGCGTTCCAGGATCGTGGTGTATCTGTATCATGACTGATGACATGTTTACCTAAGTAGTAAGTCAGCTGGTTCATCAAAAGCTGTATTAGACGTATCGGCTGAATATTACTTAGGCCGTTAGTTGAATGGCGCCATTTAGCTATCAGGCTAAGCCTTTAACTGAATAGCAAATTATGCTAGTTAGCATACGAGTTCATGCTGACGGGTTCAAGTCAAAATAATAATAGGTATTCCCACATTTCAACTGTTACTTGCCGACGTAAAATAATAGACTGTTAAATTAATAATATTAATTTGACATGAAGCTTCTAATCCCTTGAGGAGTAGGCAGAGATGAATAATAAATACACATTTTGCTGGCTTAACCCCCGATATCAAGTAAATAGAACTTCTAATAAATATAACACTGTGAAGGGGCGGAGGATGGTGAAAAGGCTTATTGGAATGAACTGTAGGATTTAGATTAGAGTGATTTTTTTTTTGGTGGGTAAAAGTCACTCAAATGACATCCCCCGCCCTTGGGCGGATCGGGAGGTAGTGTACGACTCTTACTGACTAAAAAACCCACCCCGTTCCTTCTTGCCTTCCATACCAGGGCTGAGAAACCTTTCATAGCTTACCCTGGCCCCAACCGGCTTTCAGCCCAGCTGGGCTTCTGCTGCAGCGCCATCGAAGACTTGGGCTCGGTCCGGACAGTTACCGGACGGTTGGACAGCGAGCCACCCATTGCTCGCCGACCGCGAGCCCGCGCCTACGGTGGCCGTAAATCAGGATCGGAATAGATTAGTGTGATTTAGGCTAGTATGCATCCTTGGAGTTAAAGCTTCCTTTGTACAAAATTTCATCAAAATGGGTTCAGTAGTTTAACCGTGAAAGTGTTACAGACATACAGACAGAGTTACTTTCACATCTACACTAATATTATAGAGAGGTATACTTAAAGTTGTTTTTTTTTTGTTTGTATATGGTAATTAATATTCTTAAGGGCCAAGCGCCCGAAAAGTGCCATAAAACAGTGATTTACTGAGGCCTACTCCTCCGTAATGGTTAGGTCAATTGGTTTGAAAAAAATATATGTTTATTATAGGTTCATGAACAATAATATCAACATTTGATTTTTTCGTGCAATTAATACTTTTGTCAAAAAAAAATATTTAGCAATTTCGCAACTTTTCCCTACTCCTTCGAAACGGCTTGGACCTTTAGAAACATTTTTACACATAAAAATTGGTGGTTAAGGCGTATAGTCCCTTGAACCATCTGGCCGAAAATATGTGAACGCAAATAAATGCACAGATTTGCGTACTGCCGCCTAGGCGAGTGCGAGAGTTGCGTTCACATAATTTCGGCCAGATGGTTCAAGGGACTATACGCTTTAAGGTGCGATTGCGAATTTTTTTTTCATTGATAGAAATCTGTTTTATAATATTACCATAAATTGGTCACAAGTTGGACCCCACCGACACTAAGTCCACTACAGGTCACAGAAGACCATAGCAGGCATTAGGAGCTAGCAAACAGCTGGATGCAGCAAGCAAGTGCATAACAACCCCTCAGTCGCCTGTATGGTTCGGTGACTATGTATTTTTGCTGACATAACAAGCTTATAACTTTGTGATTTTTGATTATACAGTTATGAAATTTTGTACATAGATTCTATACATAAAAATAGTAGATATTTCAGGTTTCGTATATACTAAAAATAAGGTAGTCTAAAATAGATGTTCACGGCGTAATATTGTATTTAAGTTAAATCTAATAGCTAAAAACATTTTTAGTACTTCATGCCTCGATAGATGGCGTTGTCCGATTTAAAATCGCGCTATAGTTTCGTTACCGAGGATTGTATAAGAACCCTCGGTAACAAAAGCTCCCTATCCGTCGACAAAACAGGGCGAAAAGATCTTCGATGATCAATAGATGAACACTCAAAAACTGTCCTCTTATTAGTGCGATTTTTTATATATTAGTGCGATTTTTAGAACTGTCATCCCTACGACACGAAATGTATGCGTCGAGTGCCAAAAGCTTTCACCGCGGTAACTGACGCTAGATTAACTACCTAGTAACTGAAATGGCGCAGTTCAACTGAAACTAGAACTACCATTCGAACAAGTTATTACCTATATTGACTGTTATTCCATTTGTAAGAACTTGGAAACTTGCATTTATGTTTGAGAGTCGGGCTATAGATGCAAGTTTCTAAGTTTCAACTTACACTCAACTCACTTTTAATATCTATGTTTGGTTTTTATTTTTTTCTTTATTTACATTTTTTTTACAAGATAGTAGCGACAAGAAAAAGGTAACCGAGATATTAAATATTTATAATACATAACATGATTGAAAAGAGTGTCCACAGAAAAGATGAAAGTGGTTAAAAAGGAAATACTTTCCAATTTGTACTACGTATGTCGCCGCTTGTCTCACTCCACTACAGGCAATAAACCAATACGAAAGCCGGTTACGCAAGTAACAGACCACGCACACTTAGATCGCAAGTTTGCTATTGGTAGTTGAACTATGAGCATTACCCTACTTTGTTGTACGCCTGCCCCACCCACAAGGCCATTCTAGCCACTTTCATCTATTCTGTGTTCCTCTCCATTGAGATCTATGCTCTGGAATGTGCAATTACCATCATATTTCTGACTGACTGAGTTCTTGACATTTTAAAAGTGAATAATTTTATTTTTACACCACCTGCTCAATAATGTCGTTTTACACGTCATACAAACCTCACTTAAAGCAAGTCATTATATGCCTAGGGAGATAATGCAGTATGGCCGATCCCTAGGGAATAATGAGATTTAAATTTGGAGCATCGAGAACCGTCAACATTGTGAATTAAAATGTAAGCACATCGAACAAGTTGACTCGAAATTCAAACCAAAGAGTATGTAATCGCTATGATTTAAACTGGCCACTAACAAAAAAAAGAAAATAGAATAAAACGTACGTACTGACGACACGGGAGCATTATAGAAAATTGAAACTATAGAATCTTGGAGTAGTGAATTTTGTTTGTTTGATGAACTTGTAAATATAATACTTATATTTCTCTGATATATGATTTGGTCGACCAAATTGTCTTTTAATTATCTCACAGATGGTGTAAAAAGTAGAGTATGCAACACGGGGATAAAGCTGTCTTTGTCTTGGGCGGCTTAAATTCCTCACTTCACTCAGGTTTCTTTATTAACTCCCTCGCAATGCTCGGGAGTTAATTTTATAAATCCCTCACTTTCGTTCGGGATTAAAATCAGCAACCTTCGTTTCCTTCGGAATTCAACATGCCGCCCGCGACTTAAAGACACTGCTTTATCCCCTAGTCACATAAACTACTATTGAAACAAAATTATTTGGATCTTTAACTCAACTCCATCTGGAGGAATCTTTTTCCACTACACTCTACTCAGTCGGCGTGAAAAAAGGAAAAATCAGAATAAGAAAGTATCAGGTAATGCATTTTTGCATTCCCTTGAAAGCACTTTACATAGCAGTCGAACCAATCTTCTTTAGGGACCTCAATTCAATGGCATTATAGAACGCATTATAGAACGCATCCGCCGATTCAGGGTGCGTAAAACGTATGCCTCTAACCACAAAATAGATAGGTACAGAAGTCAATCTACATACAAAGCGCGGTCGAACAACGCACGGACATGATATCTCGGAGCGCCTCAGCCCACTGAAATTGATTGACTTAAAGATACTGTATTGGTATTCTTTATTGTACAAAAACAGGATAAACTTAACAGGAAAATGTAAACAACTATATTTTATTAGACTAACTGTCTAATAAAATATAGTTGTTTATGTACGTTTAACGATAACATTTTCTGTCATATTTGGAGTGATAAGATGACACTAGATGAGCCGTGGAATTGTTCGAAAGAGTTACAACGACCGTGGAACGTGCATGGCAATTGAAGGAATCCACTTAGGTTTCAAACTAGAACTACATTAGACCTACGCAACACGTGGACCGTGGATCTCGTGACGTCACGTGGCGTGAATCTAGTGTAGCTCTACAAGTCTAGTTTCTATGTAAATTGTATGGAGACCGACGCGCCCAGATCGGCGTACGAGGCACACATGTGCGCACTTGCCAGTACAGGTTTGACACTGCCTCGCACTTCACTGAGAGCAGGAGAGGTTATTTGACGATTTAAACCTCAATAAAAAAAACTCAAATATCAACGAAAATTTTTTTGGTAAGGTGGACTGTAATTTTATTTACACATGTAAAGATCAATAATACAAAAACAAAACAAGAAGAACAATACATATATGTTGGTATTAATAATAAGAAACTTAGTAGAGTAACTTAGAGAAACATATAGATATATGTATATATAGCATATATCCTATGCTATATCAAAGCTGATGATCAGACAATCATCAACATCATTCATAATTTCAGCCGAAAGACGTCCACTGGTGGACATAAGCCTTCCCAAGTGTCGCCAAAACGACCGATCCTATGAAAAATTGCATTATTAAAGTTGACTAACTATATTATGAACAACCGCCGAGCAAAAATCTTCTTCTTCTTCTTCCTGCCCTTGTCCCATTTTATTTGGGGTCGGCGCAACACGTTTGTTTCTTCCATTTTGTCCTGTCACTCGTCACGCTATCACTAACTCCCTTTTCTTTCATATCACTTCTCACACAATCCATCCATCTTTTCTTTGGTCTCCCTCTACCTCTCCATCCATCCACATGTAAATTCATAACTCTTTTAGCTACATGCTTTTCATCTCTCCTCTTTACATGACCATACCAAGACAAACGATTTCCTTCCGCCGAGCAAAAATCTAAACATGATATAAGTTGGCTCGATAAAAAAATCGCGATTCTACCATAACTTACGATTCAAACGTGTATGTCTACGAGATTACGTCATGGAAATATTCGAAAGTTACAAAAAATAATAAAGAATATTTTTTAAAAGGACGTCGCAAAAACAAAAATCTTGAAGTTATTGATTTTTTTTTTTTGTGTAAAAATAATAAAACCGCTGATACCCGCGCCGTGAAATCGACATAGACCTGGGCGGTGTTCATATAAAATACTCAATGACTACAACTGGCTCTTAAGACAATTTAACAATAACTTCTAACACCGTAAAAGAAGATAGATACTTAAACCCTGGATACTACAAAGAAATGAGATACACAATTAAACCATTTTCCCTAATAGAATTCCGTGTAGAAATAATTTTAGATTGTTATTCCCCGAAGTAAAGGGCCGGGCCGCAAATTGGCTTCACACAGAAAATGAGATAAAGCCATTATACCAATTGGAGCTAGTTATCGGAATTGCTTGAAGATATTGCACCATCGAGCGTGCTATATTATTGTGCAATGTATTGGCTATTATCATTGACATCCTTTTTTTATGGAGGTTCTTCATCAAATGACTTCAGGGCGGCAAATGGTGTGGCAGGGAGTGCCAGATCCGCATCAGGCAACGGCGCTCTCGTCGCCGCCGCCGCCGGGATTCCGATCTCGATTTCCGGCCACCGTAGGCGAGGGCTTGCGGACAGTGAGCAATGGGTAGCTCGCTGTCCGGCCAAACCCAAGTCGTCGACGGCGTGCACTGTTCTCGCGAGCCTCAAGGAGTTGTCAGCAACAGCAGGGACCCAGCCGGGTCGAAGCCTACTGGGGCCAGGGTTATCCAAAAGAAAACTCGAGCCCCGGTATGAAGGCTAGAAGAAACGGGGTGGACTTTTAGTCAGTAAGAGTCTAACACTATCTCCCGCTTCGCCCAAGAGCGGGGGTTGTCATTGGATTTTTCCCACCATAAAAAAGGGGTGTGCCAGATTTGTACTGACCAAAACTGACGTATGTGGCTTCAGTTAGCGGCAGAAGTCATCGGATGACTTCCCACCTCAAAAAAAAAACCGCACTAGGGTCGTGTAGTGATTTTTTTTCATCCAATGTCTAATACACATCCTATGTTCCTTCTTTGCGTTTGCGTTCCAAGATAACGGGTTTCTCTTTCAGAACCCAGGGAGGCTCTGGCCCTGTTGGGACCCAACCATTTGACCTCTACCCACTCCCCCTTGCTTCAGACCATGGCCTGAACCAGGGCACAGCGCGAGAGGTTCCCTACACCGATCGTTCTCACGAGGAGACGGCGGCGCTCTAAATGGGACATATCTCCACCGTATACTCAGTCCTGCGTGGTGGATTACTGTCCATTCCCTTTCATAGAGAGAATTCCTGAAACCCAACTGTAGGATCATTATAAGGCTGACTATTATGCTTATTTCATTAAACCCAAGCGAATGCCGGCGTTCGCTCTCTCATTGTCTTTCTATTGTGTCTCCAATTACAGTCTTCGAAAGGTTAAACCACAAAATAGATAGGTACAGAAATCAATCTACATACAAAGCGCGCTCGAGCATCGCACACATAGACACCGCTCACAGACACGATGTCTCGGTCGCGTCTCGGATCACTCGTCGAATAGTTCCGACTCAAACGTTCATTAGTTTGCGTCCACCGAGCGTAGGTATAAAAAGTGAAGTACATACATGAGATTGTCTTCTGTACCTATCTATTTTGTGGTTAAGCTATGCCAGGAATATAGTGCTTTAAACACACAAAAGCAGGAGTCGATTGTTCTCAAATTGTTTTACCGCCATTGTCTTTTCTATTTTATAAATAAGTACAGAAATAAGTCCTGCATTATTTTTTCAGGTTTTTCAAACACCTTTTCAGCGGAGATGGTTTCCATGGTCCTGAATACTTAAAACATTGAAATGCTTTAAAAGTGTTTTGAAACTATTATTATTCTCATTCTGATCAGGCTTCTAAGGATATTTTTCTAGACGACATGAATTTTTAATGCTAAGTAATTTTTTTTTTTAACTTTGAGCAATCTATCCTGTGTTTATAAATTGGAAGAAAAATAAATACCTACTACAGGGATTATCGTATCTAGTTATTCTAAAATCCCAAACAATATTTTTAAGAAATGCCTTCATATCATAAAACGAAGCCTTTTTGGTAGTTGGAAATCATCTAGTGACTTCTTTGGCTCCAAACCTTGAGAATGATTTGACCAATTTCGCTAACTATTTGAAGTCTTAGGAAGAGAAAATTGGAAAAATTGCACTCAAGCATAATCGCACAAAAAAAACACAATTTTTCTTTATTATATCCAAACTGTTGAATATTGAGGTTAGCTGTCAAACCCTAGAATAAACTTCTTTTATTTATTCGAAGATTTGACACTTTATCTTATTACGATATGACGTTCGTGACACAATGAAGTGTGCTGGGTCAGCTAGTTTATAATAAATAACAAAGATTTTTGTTTGGAAGCTTTATACAACATTCACAACAGTAAAGTATAGTTAGCAGAGCATCCACATATTTTCCAGTATGTTTAAGCCCCCTTGTGTGTCATCAAATAAGTTATACCGCTCTGCGTGAAGCTGAAGTGTCAGATTTTTACTGACTAAGAAAGAAAGAACAAAACAACAAAGAAAGTGTGTTGCTTCAGTTGCATTGTAAATATAGTGACCCCATCGATAGGCTAGTTCCCGTAAAAAATGTAATAAGTCCGTCTTTTAGATTGTTAAAAAATAAGGGACACGTATTTTTTTATTTGTAAATTAAACCAATAATGACAAAGATATAGCCCATTAAAGTTACGTGTAACGTCGCGCCGTACTGCATATTTCTCACGGGGTGACGTCACACGTAACTTTAATGGGCTATATCAAAAAAAATATTGGACTTGTATTATTCGAAAAAAGAAAAAATACAAGTCCAATATTTTTTATATGATCTAAAATACGGACTAAATAAAATGTAATTATTTTGACCCTGGAAACTACCCTATTGTGCGCGTGGAACAAAGCGCCGGTGTGGGCGCCGTCGCTGTCGACCGGCAGCCAAGCTGAACGCATGACAGAGGATCAAGGCCATCAGATAGTGAAGGGACACCGCACGGTCTCCCAAAACGCGGTGAGTCTCCCTGCTGGCCTGCTACCATGGAATCTGGAGGTAAAAGTCCTTGCTCGCATGCACGGTTTGCACATGGAGATGCAGTACCGAGGCGAAACTCCGATGCCGTGACAAGTCGCGTTATGAAACACGCGTTATGACATGATGAAATGATGACAGCGACTATCGTAACCCGTGTGTTGAAGTGCTGACCACACCATAATTATGATGATAAGCCTATGCTCTTTGAGGGGTGGCTAGAAGGACATCACGGCGTCCTCAACTTCGGCATGACACAGGTCCTCAACGGACACGGTAAGTTCCGGAGATTCCTGTACCGGATCCATGAGGAAGATAAACTCGGGTGTCAATTTTGTGTAGACCGTCCGGAGGACACGGTGAAGCGTACGATGGAGGGGTACCCACTTGGGGAGAGTACTGTCCTACGTCCTCGCTACTACGATCTCTTGCGCTGGGCACTGGTACAGGCCATGGTCCGGACTTCCAGATCTAAGAGGAATGGCAGGCGGTTGTCTCCTTCTGCGTAACAGTAAAGCTAGCTAGCGTAGGAGGCAGCCGCAAGAGTTAATGAATGGACTTCCACACGGCCCAGCTGTCGGGATCCCGACTCTGACTACCAACCACGGTCGCCGTCCGGTCATCCCGCCGTCCGTCCGTCTGATAACCGACCGGATCGACACCGAGTCGTCGACCATAGGGGCCCAGCACGCCCGGTACCGCTAGGACAGCGGGGATTTTCTGAAAAGTAAATCCGTAGTCCTAGAATGCAAAAGGCATCTGAAGGACACAGGTGTGGTTTTAGTCAGTAAAAGTCCGACAAAAAGTTGGATGATTTTCCATCTTAAAAAAATGCGTAGCATCAAAGCTTTTGATCACGATACCGATAGGATTGCGAATCTAAAACAAAACGTGATACAATCAAGGCCCATATAAACCAAGTTCAAGTACAACAAACTAACTTAGTTCAGAATGACACGATTACAATGCGGAATCACGTCGTTTTGTCTTATTACTACCAAATGCCGCATTTATGTAAAGCGCCTAGCCGTTTTGGTAGCGGCCGAATTAAAATTCTGACTGCGACATATACATATAATGTTTTTAAAAAGTATCTGTGTTGCTAGCCAGCCGTTTTTAATATCCTAAATGTAGCAAAGAGCCACATTTTTAATGGTAACTACGTACAGTAAAAATTTATGACATTACACTGAGTTGCAGTTTCATTTTTACAATACATTTGTGAGGTTAAGTCGGAAAATTGTCTTGGTACAAGTTTTTCATTGCAGCATATAATTGCATCTCAGTATCGTTTCAGAGTTGGTAGAATATATTGAATGTCTTTGTTTCAGAGGAAAAAAGAATTCATTTTGACAATTACTTAATGAATTTATTTTGACGTGCACTATTTTTATAAATCTGTACCTCAGATGTAAACAATAGTAACTCCACTTTTTTGAAAATAAGTTTTATTGCACTGTTAAAATCCTAAGAACCAGTTCTACGTAATGGTATAGGGCATCAAGTTCTACGACATCTAGGAAGAGAAATATCCAATCGAACAATACGCGCCGCGACAACTTGGGCTCGGTCCGGTCGGTTACCGCACGGTCGGACGGCGAGCTACCCATTGCTCGCCGTCCGCAAGCCCACTGATACCAAGGTAGATCACGTCCTGGAATAGTACATAAGATATTTTTTATCCCAGGAGTAGGTTCCCTTAGGTTAAAATTAATTATTTATTATCACGCGAGCGAAGTCGCTGACAGCAGCTAGGTCTTACACCGAGGTAGGTAGAATACAGGAGGTGGCCATAATTTTCAAGATTTTCCCACCAAAACCCACAGAAACTAAATGAGACAAAGAATATTCCTGTTCCAAAAACAACAAGCAAGCTTCGACAGCAAAATGGCAATATACATAAGAAAACAAGACCGCCATTTGTGAAACTTCTGACACAAATATTCGTGAACGAAATATTCTTTCACGAAGTTCAAAGAAATTAGGTATTCTGTGTAAACTGTGCGAGATATATTTCTGCTCATGTGTTGGAAGCATTAAGATTCAGAAAACGGCTTCCTTCGCGTCTTGGCACGAAGTACTGTTGTCTTTTAAAAGGACTACGCCTATTTATCTCCCTGTGTACCTAAAGTACCTAACGCATCTAAGCTCTAGATACTTACACAGATATTTATTTTGGTCTGTATGGTTTTATTTATTTACGCAAAAAAAGGTAAAAAGGTAAAGGGTTGTTGGTAAAAGGTTATATTATTTTGTTTATTCATTGAATTTACATATTATTAACTTAAAAAAATATTAAAAAAATGTAGCCCACTTGTGTCAGTAATAGGGTCTAAGCTATCTGTGGTCAGGAGGACTCTTACTCCTTAGGGTACCGCTTTCTGAATCAAGTACTTGATCCAGTCCCTAAGTTACACTTGTTACAACGTATCTTGAGCGCTCGGCGTCTAAGTGGGGATCGCTTTCCATTCATTGGCGAGCCAATCGTCTTCGTTGTTAGATACATTCCGCAACGCAGCGAACGAATGAGGAGTGACGTCTATGACGCGATGGCGCGGCGAGCCAATCACTGACACTCCCCGCCCCCGCGTCTCACTTCGCACCACTAAAGAGACCGAATATTTGACTTCTGCGTAACCGCTCAAGATACTTTGTGGCAACTGTATTTAGTCTGTTAGCGTAGGAGGAGGTCGCAAGAGTGAAAGAACGTACATCTTAACACCACAGTCGTGTCGACGGGAGGCGCAGGCTCACGGACGGCGAGCAATGGGTGGTTTGCCGTCCGCTCGTCCCGTAATGACCGTGCTTTAGTCGTCGACTGCGCGTAGTGTTCCACGCAAAGAGATGTCACCAAACTGTAGAGATGTAGCAGAGCCGAGGCCCGCTAGGGCCATGGGATTGGTTCTGAAAGGATATATATATATACCTACGTAAGGTCCTGGACCTCAAAAGGCAACTGAAGGAATGTTCCTTTTGTATACCGTATATTGCACATATTGTTTGTGTGGTTAAAGACGGTAAAAGTCCGACATCCCCTCGCGCTCCACCCAAAACCGGGAGAAGACAAGATGATTTACCACCTAGAAAAAAAGGTATTTAGTCGAGGTATCTATATGGCGATTGGTTGACACGACTATCGGTCCAATGATCGCGAGTCCAATATCCCACATGTCGACAACATAGCAAGGTTTAATTGATTTGCTTATCTTTCTCAGCTTTCACGAGGTTCTCGCCATGTGGGACAGTTTTGCATTTCCTGCATGATTCCTGTGACCATATCGTACCTAAATTGCAAAAACTAAATAAAAACCATTTTTGTGTTATATTATTATTATTTTCGATTAAATCTGTAAGTTAATTATTTTTGCCGAAGCTATTTTTGTAAATAAGTGACGTAGCCAATAACCCATTTTACCTGTCGATTCGTTTTGATGAGGCAAATCAATCTATGTTTAACTTAATTTAGATAAAAAATTGCAGATAGTTGGTTTTTGCAAAAAAGGGAAGATATGAGCAAAGATACGGGACTGTGCGGAACGCCCGGAGGACACGGTGGAGCACACAATCGCGGTGTGCCCTGCTTGGGCGGAGCATCGCCGTGCCCTCGTGGGGGTGATCGGCGGCGGAGACCTCTCGCGCCGGGCCCTGGTCGAGGCCATGGTCCGGAGCGAGGAAGAGTGGCAGGCGGTCGCCGACTTCTGCGAAGCAGTAATGCTCGCCAAGGAGGTGGCCGACCGCATCAGACAACGGCGCTCTCGCCGCCGCCGCCGGGTTTCCGATCCCGATTTCCAGCCACCGTAGGCGCGGGCTTGCGGACAGTGAGCAATGGGTAGCTCGCTGTCCGGCCGTCCGGTAACCGTCCGGACCAAGCCCAAGTCGTCGACGGCGCGCACTGTTCCCGCGCGCCTCAAGGAGTTGTCAGCAACAGCAGGGGCCCAGCCGGGTTGAAGCCTACTGGGGCCAGGGTTATCCGAAAGGGCGCTCGAGCCCCAGTACGAAGGCTAGAAGGAACGGGATGGGTTTTTTAGTCAGTAAGAGTCTGACACTATCTCCCGCTCCGCCCAAGGGCGGGGGATGTCAATGCATGATTTTTCCCATCGAAAAAAAAAAAAAAAAAAAAAGCAAAGACACGGGAAAATCTAGTCTTGATTTATTGATATACCAATTTGATAAGATCGTCTGAAGGTTCAAGTGGTTTAAGCACAGTTTAAAGGAGTCTTAGATCCGATATTATATATTTTGAAGAAGATAAATAATGTTTTAGACTTTGATGTTGAAATTTGTATTCAGAACTGTGCGATTGTAGAATGATAAATATTTGAATTGGTAGTTTAATACCTCGGAATGTGTTCATAAAGAAGGTATTAAATGGGTAGAGTAAATACAACTCAACCAAGCTAAGTTGGTACCTCTCGTCGATTAAATCACACTGATGCTTAGGTCCGGTCTGAAAAAGGATTCGCTATTTTATTTTATTTATTAGGGAAAACAAACTAACACAAAGAGAATTACATAAAAAAGGCTTAACTAACAATAGTTTTGTACATGTGATATCAACAACGTTCTCCGTCTGTGGTTCTCCACATATAAACATGAGACATGACATGAGACGCTTGGTTTGACAAGAGCTGTATTTTTTTTAATTTTTAAAGTACCTAATACGATTTTTTTTTATGTAACAAATGTTTCTTACATTATATTTTGCATGTATTGTTTTTAATATTATATAATTCATAGGTATATTAAAATATACCCATAAAAATGTGCTTTCTAGCGAGGTAAAAACTTAGCTTGGTGGAGTTGTAGGTACATAAATATTTACATCTCCCTGCGGTAGGCATTTAAATAGTCAAATATAGTATGTTTTTCATTTGCCTCGAGGCTGTTCTTATCGCTTTTGCTGGTTTCCAATTTCTATTCACTCAATTTATTCAAAAAAAGCTCGAAATATATTGGAAGTTTTATCGCTCTATACAAGGCTGGTGCTAAAAATTCAATCTGACTCGAATATCTAGTAAAATCCACGAGAGATAATATAACTTGGTACCTTTTATACAGGTTCAACTCGTGAAAATATTTCCTGAAATATTTACGGTGGAGACATATCTGTATGGCTGAAGTGGGACTAGGTAGCCACACTTACAGATCCATGAGGACAGTTAAAAAGAAAGTTAGAACAAAGCTTTAAAGTCTTTAGCACCGATGCTGAGTTGCTAGCCTGTCGGTTTTTCCCGGTTACCCATTTTGTATTTGTATTTCCGCCGAACCTGGACGTTCCCTTATCGGACCACCAGACGTACGGCGATGCGCCACCAGAACATGGTGGACATCCCACCCATACGCATAAAACGTTTTGAGAACACAATCATTCATTGTGCGCACAGCGAAGAAGTAAAATTCCTTACGAGAGATTATGTATGTGGTGCGGTTACTTCTAAAATCATGTTAAAATTGAACTGGAAATACAAGAAAAAAATCGGCCAAGTGGGAGTAGGACTCGCTCACTAAGAGCTTCATACAATGCGTTCCAAATGAAAATAAATCGCCCGCCATGTTGTGACGTCACGATTTACTGTCAAATCGAGGAAAGAAATTTTTAAATATTAATTTATTTACGAAAAAATTAATTTATTTATGAACTGTGAACGAAAAAAGTATAATCAGAATCCAGTTCTTCAATTTTACTCATCTCTGAGTTCTCCAATTTTGCCAAAATATCTTCGATTTGACAGTAGGACGAGACGTCCAAAGATAGGAATCGGTCCTATTCTCATTTGGAACGCGTATTACCTTCCGTAGCTAAAAACGGTAAAAAAATTGCGTTTGATGAATGGGAGCCCCCTGTTTTTTTAGTGCCTATTTGTTGTTATAGCGGCAACAGAAATAATAATAATAATCTTTATTTGTACATTCAACACACACAGTAACAATATATAATGACATGAACAGATACAATAGTTGTACAAACACTGATCATTGGAAATTAAATGAATATTTGACTCCTAAACTTAGTAAAATAAATACTTGTATCTCAGGAGCCAGTTCGTCCTTTTAGATGATCAAAAATAGGATGTTTGGTACAATTACTATAGCATTTATATAGACGTGTAACAGTGTGAAGGGATATCATCATCATCATATCAGCCGAAAGACGTCCACTGTTGGCATCCCCCAAGCGTCGCCACAACGACCGGTCCTGTGCGTCACGCATCCATCGGGTTCCCGCGACCCTGACCAGGTCATCGGTCCACCTTGTTGGAGGCCGTCCAACGCTGCGTCTTCCGGTACGTGGTCGCCACTCCAGAACCTTTCGTCCCCATCGACCATCCGTTCTGCGTGCAATGTGTCCCGCCCATTGCCACTTAAGTTTGGCGATTCTTCGAGCTACGTCGGTTACCTTGGTTCTCCTGCGGATATCTTCATTTCTGATGTGATCACGCAAGGAGACTCCAAGCATAGCTCTTTCCATCGCCCTTTGGGTGACTTTGAGTCTCAAGGGATATAGTTTATTATTAATAATTAATGAAATACATAATCTGTGAAAATTTCAACTGTCTAACTATCACAGTTCACGAGATATAATCTGGTGACAGATATACAGACAGACGGACGGGTAGTGGAGTCTCAGTAATAGGGTCCCGTTTTACTTCGGGTAAAAGTAGCCTAAAAATATATAACTAAAGTCGTTTCTTTATTGCATCAAAACAATAAAATATAATTTTAAATATTAAAAAGAACACAGTTGCTTATTTGCCTGAACTAGGATGAACCTTGTAACGTAATGTGTCAATTCATAATTTAAATTTGAAAACAGGTTTCAGCCAGCATTGCTGTTTCACAAGAAAGATATAAATTACAATTTAATTTTAAAGAATTATTTCAGATGAGAGAACATATAATTTGATAGCAAATTATATGTTTACAAAATAAATAATATTATGAGTAAAAGAATAAAACCTAAGACTATAAAAATACTCTTTGTTGATACCTAATCAAAACCATAGAAGAAAATAGTAGTGACATGACAGATGACAGTGATCAATGAAAATAAACAAACCAAATATATAAGAAATATTATAAAGAGATGTGATTATTGATAAGTAAAGTAAACGTAAGTATTAATAACATTACAACCTGTGTTTCAGGCTAGAGTGCTTAAACACACAAAAAAAAATTAGAGATACGGTGTTTTTTATTTACAAACAGTTAGTAGGTCTTCTGTCTCTACATTAAAAAAAAAATGGACCCATTCTGACAGATTCGCTAAAAGTGTAATTTGTGACAGGTCTGTCACTAGACAAGATAATAAAAAAGTACAAAGTATACCACGTTATCTGGTAATATCACCGCGAAGGTAGTTCCAAGTCTTCTCATATTGGAACTTTAACAGCCGATACCGTCATAGGAAATAAAACATCGCAACAAAGTTTCGAAGACTCAGAACACTGTTGTGACTACAATACAAACTCACAAACTCACCACCTAACGCAGCCAGGTTTTATTATAAAACTTTTTTCTATTACACAACTTGAAACATTAAAACGGGAACTGGTATAATACCCTGACAATAACTATTCTCCCACCAGGTGGCGCTCGCATCATTTATTCAGATCGGGGAATCTAATAAAACCTGCTGTCTCTTACATTAACTTACCTTTATAAAGGCATAAATTGGTAAAATAGGTCTGTAAAGCTGTCAGGGCCTCATTTCATCAGTTTATTCCTGCCAGCTGTCCCGTAGGAATTCTCCAAGTGATCGTTCCACTGCCACTTCATTCATTACGGCCACCCTCTTTTGTTTTAAGTTATACAACGATGTATAGAAAATGGAAGAGACGGGTAAAGTTCCGTGATCAGTTGGAACGGTCTTTGGTCAGTTGGTAGTAGGAATATTAAATGAAGATGGAAGTTTGTTAACTTAAACGGGCTTCACGTTATGAGTTAACTAGTACTTCTTGAGTTGGTTCTAGACTGAAATACAACTTCTAAATGCTTTTTGTTCAATTTGTAACCTTAAACAATATTATTTTTAGTTTATGCAAAAACTGAATAGACACCGCTAAATGTTCGTTTTAATCCCGTGGAGGATCGATCAAGTACATGAAGCACTATCGATTAATAAAGATAAAATTAAAAAATAAAGTACCTTTTTTCAAAACTCGTATTTTTTCAAAATACGCATGTACGAAATTAATTTTTTAAGAAAACGTCGGCTGAGCGAGTTCAATGACCTGTAGTTAATAGTCGGAGTTGCGTACAAACTACCTACAGGTCATTGGACTCGCTCAGCTGACGTTTTCTTAAAGAAATTAATTTCGTACATGTGTAAATTAATAGAGTTTTGAAAAAAAAGGTACTTTATTTTTTAATTTTATCTTTACGAATCGATAGTGACTTCCGTCATGTACCGGATCGACCCTCCACGGGATTAAAACGATTAAAATTTAACGGTGTAGTTTGTTCAGAATCTGTAACTGAATGGATTCCAATATTTTTTACACCATGTTATATTTTTCCCAAAAATATTTTAAAAGCTTACAAGTTGGATACCACCGACACTAAGTACAACACAGGTCACGGCAGGACGTAGCGGGCATTAGGCGTCAGCAAACAACTGGGTACAAGTTTTTTTTATTATTATTGATAGGCTCGCGTTTGACTACTATCTCACCTGATAGTAAGTGATGATGTGGCCGACGATGGAGTACGCTAGCCTAGAAATAACCTATTCACTTAAAGACCCCTAGGTTGTAGCTATCAGAAAACACAGACTCCAGCAGGGAATTCCACTCTTTAGCTATACGCATAATGAATGTTTCTCCAAATCGCTTAGTACGCTTAGTACAAGTGCAAAACTCTGTCACCTGGATGGCTCGGTGACTGTGTATTTTTGCTGACATAACAAGCTTATAGCTTTGTGATTTTTCATGTTACAGTTAAGTTTTGTTCTAGACACCTGTTTCGGGTTTACTAAAATATTATATTTCCCTATGTTCACTAATTTTGTGATGTGACTTTAACCATAAAGTATTTATAGAGTCACAACACTTTTCTAGAGCTGGCAACAACTTACGTTTCCTTGTTACTTACAAATTTGATCATAATTTGGACCATAATATAATATAATAATAATCTTTATTCAGGTAAGTTACACCCATATCATTACACAATACAATTCAATTCACAAAAACTTAAATTACTAACATAATAAATTCATCAATTAATACTATAGAATACAAATACATTAACAATTCAAAAATAATAGATAAGTCCATCATAACATTAAATAAAAATAAATAAATAAATAGCATTTACCTTAGAATTTACAATATGACATGAGTGCATATGTTCCTACATTTTTGTTGAAATTTTGAACAAACATAAGTAAGCTTTTGCATCTCACGCGCAGTTTATTTTATAACAAACAATTTTCCATGTGCGACTTTTTATAAAAGAATCAAATTACGATACCTAATCGCCGATAAATTTTACTTATGTATCTACCTTACTATTATAAGAGGTAAAGTTTGTTTTTTTGGTTTGTAGGAGGTAATCTCTGAAGGCACTGGTCGGATTGTGAAATTTTTAACCAAATAGAAAGCTGCTTTATTTCTAATTGACATAGGCCACCGCTATATTTTATTTGCGCGAGTGAAGCCGTAGGCAAAATCTAGTGTCTCATATAAAGACAAGGTTATCAACCTTGAGTAAGTGAAACAAAGTACCATGAAGTCTTGTACATACATTTCAGCTACTTTTACAGGCGGAGACATACAATAAACCACTCGATGTTGCGACAGGCAATCGTAAATCACAAACATACAGCCAAAACCTATGTTATTACTTATACTTTTATGAGCATATATAAATCTAAAACACTGTCGCGTAAACTTATCACTATCTATATTATAAGAGGAAGCTAATTTCTTATACATCATGATTGCCCAAAGAACTAGTGCTGGTCGAACAAAGTATTGGCCGAAGAACAATAGTCCGAAGAACGGTCGACCAAATTATTATTTGCCCGAAGAAAGGTCGGTCGAATTAATACTTACTCGAAGAATGGTTGCCTGAATTAATGTTTACCCGAAGAACTGTCACCTAAATTAATGTTTGCCCAAATAACGGTCATCCAAATGAATGATTGCCCGAAGAACGGTCACCCAAATTAAGGTTTGCCCAAAGAACGGTCGCCCGAATTAATGTTTGCCCGAAGAACGATCGCCCAAATTAATGTTTGCCCGAAACACTACTGTCGAAAGAACGATTGCTTGAAGAACGAATTTTATGGACTTTTGGAGAGTGATTTGAATTGTCTGTCAGAGTATTTATGCAATTACTATCCAGATGGCCGTTGGGGCCGAAAGGTTCTGGAGTGGCGACCGCGTACCGGAAGACGCAGCTTAGGAAGGCTTCTTACAAGGTTTACCGATGACCTGGTGAAGGTTGCGGGAAAGCGATGGATGCAAAATAAAAACCTAGCAAATTGTATAGGTAGACATTTGTAGCAACACTATAAATGATTGGTTTTAAATTGATATGATTGCCAAAATAATTGAATGCATCGTTCAATCATGCTTTTATTTTGTAACGTTAACGTTACAGCTGAAACCGCATACCATACCGCATACCGTATATTGTGTACCTACTTATTTTAATTGGTTTTTCTGGTCATGTATTAATTACTTAGTACCGGTATTCTTTTTTACACAAGCGTATAACTTACTAGCTTCTGCCAGTATCTTCGCCTAAGTTAAAATCTCGTCCGACCAAGATTTATATTAGTGGCAACATTAAAAGTTCAATTCTGCCAAAAGCCATGAAGTCAAACTTAAAAATCTAGTCAATTTAATTTCCAATAATAACAATTTTTTACGACCCTTAGACTGAACATTAGCTTGATTTGATAAAACTTAGTCAATGATTTCACCGGTATATCATGGTAACTTACGTAGACACTTAAAAATCATCAACAATTTCCTTGCCGTTGTTCTTTCAGATAAATAATTTATTTATTTATCTAGAACATCAAAATGATCAATCGTGCAACCGTGAGGCAACGTATTGTGTATGATATGATTTTGAGAACTGGTAGATCGAAAGACACTTATATCACACCCGTATGCAAAATACACCCTTTAGGTATGGAGTTGTGAACACCACAAACAGACCGATATACCTATAAAAATAGAAAATGTATGTGCGATTTTGATAGGCCCGTTGGTCTAGTGGTTAATGACCCTGACTACTATGCCGGAGGTTGTAGGTTCGATTAACACCCAGGACAAATGTTTGTGTGATAAGCAGTGTCATTTGTTCTGTGTCTGGGTGTAATTTATCTATAATATGTATGCAATTAGAAGTATAAAGGTATGTTTATCAGTTGTCTAATACAAATAACACAAGCTCTGCTTAGCTTGGGACTAGACGGCGTTGTGTGATAGTTGTAGAATATTATTATTATTTTATACAACAGCGTAAAAACAAAGTTAGTTTTCTAAAAGTTATGTTTTCTTCATGAACGTGGGTAAAAATAAGAAAAGAACTAAATTGTTTTTACATACATAGTGCAATTTTATTTTATTCTGCAATCATTCATAAATTTTTTTAGTATTTTTTTTTTCCTTTATCCCAACAAAAATCTTCAATCAATGTGGTCACAGTATTATTCAAAGCGTGTGTTTAAAAAGAAATACATAAACTATTCCTTCTTAACGTTTCCAATACTCGAAACGAACCGAACCCTTCTTTAAAAGTTCCTTCCTAAGTGGACTTCCAGTCACCCGAAGATCATTAATAAAAGTATCCTTCCATGGCGAGGACTAAATCCCCATCAATCTTGGCATTGAGCTAGATATGAACGACCCCTAAACCCAGGATCCGTTATCGAGTAGTTTCCGAGGACTAATAGTTGTAATTTAGTGGGAACCGCGGATATAGACTGTCAGAAGCTCCATCACTCATCATAACACCTTTCCTTTTTTTTTTGAGTATTGGAAATTATCTTTTATATTATAGGTATACTAGCGATCCATTACAGCTTCTCGTAGGTTTTAGAAATATTTTTTGTTTGACTAGATGTATTGAAAAAAAAAAATTAAAAAGTGATTGCAATCCTAGAAAGTGAGTGAATATAGGCTCTTAATAAACTAATGCATTTTATTACCATCTGATTGCAGTCAAGCACTAGTTTATGTCATGTAATTCACTAAACCCCATGCGAACGCCGCCGGTTCAATCTCTCATTGTCTTTCTATTGTGTCTCTAATTACAGTGTTCGAAAGGGTAAAAAAAAAGTTTAAAAGACTAATTTAAGCAATAACTCATAAAATGTGTAATAACATATTATTACACATTTTATGATCTTAAAACCAAAGAATCTACAAATGATTCCTTTTGCACTTTTATACAAGTCCATAGCACATTATTCGAGTCTGGTATTAATAAAAACACTTTTTCCAAAACACATTTTCGTTAGTAAACTTTGAAATTCACTTAAACCTTCCTCATAAATCACTCTTATCTTTTGTTGAAAACTGCATCAAAATCCGTACAGGGGTTTTCGAGTTTATCTTTTTTATAGAGACTTTATTTTAATTTTTATTAGCTTTTTGTTGAAAACAAAAAGAAATTCAAATTCTGTAAAAAATTTAACACTCTATCTTAACCGTAAGAGGGTATGGTTTAACAGATACAGCCCGTTGAGAGACAAACAGACAGTAGATACAAATAATAGGGTACAGTTGGTACGAGAACCGGAACCCTAAACATAGTATAAAATTTTGTTCAAAAATAAACATAGACAAGAACTCAATTTGTTCAACGGATGTTATATCCATAGATCCAATCTCTATGAATACGCGAAAGCGCATTGTCGAGACAAGTCTGATTTCCATCCAAGTTTTTACCCCAGGTGGTGCTCAGTAGTTCTTACCTACTTAGGTATTTTTATGAAAAAAGACTCGTATTTATGTGCCTATGTATAAATAACTCTCTTTTATTCTTATTTACTTTGTGTATATAACCGTTGTGCTGTGTATGTACCGAATAAAAGTATTTCTATTCTATTCTATTCTATAACTAAAGTATTGAAAAAAAACGGCCAAGAGCGTGTCGGGCCACGCTCAGTGTAGGGTTCCGTAGTTTCCCGTCCGTCACAATAAGTATTCCCACTTATGAGTTTAAAAACAGGCTATTTGTTACTTTGACATACTAAGTACGGAACTCTAATAAATACGGAACCCTAAAAACGGGCCCACAAAGGACTGTGGTAACTAAAACAGTATGCAAGTAGCAGAATTTTCAGCGATTGTGCACTCTTAAAATTACGAATACATTAATTTATTTTCTAGGGTAGGTCATGAAAGCACGGAAAATCTTAACATCGACTTTTAAAAAGATGACGTCATTACGCAACGCCATCTATCGAACCATTTATGATTTGGTTTTTACCTTAACATTTTGATAGATGGCGTTAAATTTTGGATTGCGATTGAAAAAAATCACTTCCCACTTTACATATAGGGGGGCTACCCTAGTAAAACATTTTTTTTTTAATTTTTAGTTTACCACTTTGTCGCCGTGATTGATATACATATCGGTACCAAATTTCAGCTTTCTAGTGCTAACTGTCACAGAGATTAAGCGAGGACGGACAGACAGACATGGCGAAACTATAAGGGTTCCTAGTTGACTACGGAATCCTAAAAACGACCAAAATATACAAAAAAAGGTGAAACACTCTCTGTTTGAGCAATAATTGATTTGTCTTAGGTTCAAAAATTGGTTATTATGCGCAGAAACAAAGTTTGAAATAATAATGAAGTGCAAGAGTACGTTAAACTATGACATAGATAGTATCGCAGATTCAGTTTATTTAAAATAAAAAAACATAGATCTCCGGCAAAAAAAAACTTTCTTAAAGCACTGTGGTCAATAGAACCATATCTTAATATTTACTGTTACTAAAATCGGTTATTATTTAATAAAATATTCATAAAAAAATATTCAAAATTAATAAACTCACGTCAACAATCCACAAACAGTGTTTGACATTTCAAATACCTCACACTGCACTAGCGCTAATGTTAATGTGTAGTTTTAACTAAAGCTTTTGCAGTCAGAATATAAAACTATGAAGACTCTCACAGTCATGTGCGCAGCGATCATATAACATTGCCAATTTGTTATTATCTACAAAAGCCTTGAGTCAGCAAATTCTTCTAATATTTTATTTTTATTGACAGGCTCGCGTTTATTCTCTATATCACCTGATGGTAAATGATGATGTGGTCGGCGATGAAGCAGACTTATCTAGAAGAAACCTATTCAATCTTGACTTAAAGATCCCTAGGTTGTTACAATCAGGAAACACAGACTGGCCTGTTGGTCTAGTGGTTAGTGGCCCTGACTGCTATGCCGCAGGTCGTGGGTTCGATTCCCACCCAGGACAAATGTTTATGTGATGAGCATGATCATTTGTTCTGTGTCTGGGTGTAATTTATCTATAATATGTATGTATTTAGAAATATATAAGTATGTTTATCAGTTGTCTAGTACCCATAACACAAGCTCTGCTTAGCTTGGGACTAGACGGCGTTGTGTGATAGTTGTGGAAATATTATATTATTACAGACTTTAGTCTTTAGCTGTACGTACAATGAACGCGAACAAAACATTTTTTGCGTATGGATGCTAACATAAAAATACAGGTTTTCACTCCCGAAACGGGTCGGTACGATTCGGTACGGGTCGGTACAGATAGGTAGGTACCGGCCAAACCACACACACCGGTCAATGATTAATTAAACCTGTATGACTCGGGCCAGGTAGTTAGTACCGACCAGCATAAACCTGTTTCTTTATAATTGAGCGCTTAGGCGCGGGCCAGACAGAAGAGACGTAAGACGCAGACGGGGCGCGGACATTTGTCTCGCGCGTCATTTTCATACAAAATGTATAAAAGCGTCGCGACGCGAAACATACAGAAGAGACGGGGCGCGGGCGCAGCGCCTTTACGTCTGCGCGCCCTTTGTTCGCGCGGACGCGGCAGAGACGAGGACGGGATGCGGCGGGGGCGAAGACGGGGCGCGGGGTGGTATGCCAGCCGCGCCGCGTCCTAGTCTTACGTCTCTTCTGTGTGGCCCGCGCCTTAAGAACACATGGGAGATTTATACCTGCACCGATCGGTACCGACCCGCACAGATTCACCTGCACCAATAATTTATTTCTTTATGTTTGCACCCTTAGGGTAGACACACCATGTCACAGTGGCGCCTGGGCTGCAGGCAGGCTAAAGAAGCAATGCCAAGCTTAAATAAAAACCTAATCAGCAACTTTCTACGACTAGACAGAGGCAGCTTGCGTCTGCTTTGGTCTGCGTCGGACAGGGACCATCACCGGACATTGCTCCCTGAATAAACACTTTTTCACAATGAATATCAAAGACAACCCTCTGTGCAGAGGATGCATGGAATCAGAAGAAACTGTCGCGCAAGTGCTCCTCGAGTGCACAGCCGTCAGCGAGATAAGGACACCAACCTTGGCAGCACTGAGCTTACTGATGGACGCCCTGAGCAAACTGAAGAGACTTATCTTTTTCTGGAATGAAGTGGGCTGGTTGGAGTAAAGGCCATGGCCCAATGGCTCACGCGCAATGGTCCAACAAGGACTAAGTGCGGAACTGCGGACACCAGACCACAAAGATGAGATAAGAAGAAGTCACGGTGGCGCCGCCTGGTGTTCCGATGATAAAACGACCTTGGCGTATACAATAATCTCCTCGTAAAGTAATCACAACTTACCTACCTAAGAGAAACGTGTATTTTATAAGGGTTAAGACAATAATTAATTGTTACAGCATAAATCTTGTTAGGGATTACTCTTTCGCCTACGCTCAATAAGCCAATTTTCTCGGGAAACTGCCAAGGAAGGTAAGGAGGAAACTGCTAACTTTCGTATAAGATTAGCTTAAACTATTCTGGATAGGTCTAAATCTTGGGTTATAATCATATAGTTTCGGCTCATACATCGAGGCAAAGGCTCAAACTGGCTGCCAAAAAATTGGCGATCTTAGCAAAGGTGAGACGGAACTGCTGCTCAAGCTTTATCAAGAGCAAGTTCGATCGTGTATGGATAAGAGTTTGATGCGCTGGAGTCGATTGAGAAGCGAGCCAAGAGAATCATCGGCAATGATGCACTTGTTGAGTCGAAGCTTTAAAGCCTTGGACATCGCTGCCGAGTTGCCAGAATCCCGCTTGTAGTTAATCTAGAGCTACATACATTAGACCAACGCACACGAGGACCACGCCTGATTTGTACCTAGAATGACGCCACGTGTCGTCGCATGGCGTGTGTCTAGTGTAGCTCTACAAGTCTACTTTCCATATTAAATATTATATGGACTCCGCCGCGCCCAGATCGGCGTACGTGGCACACTTGTGCGCAGTGTAGTTCTACCTTAAGGCTTATAGTCCCTTGAACTATCTGACCGAAATTATGTGGACGCAACTCTCGCACCCGCCTTGGCGGCAGTACGCAAATCTGTACATTTATTTGCAGCCAGCAGCGCCCGGAAAGCGCTTTAAATCGATTTTCTTTGCGAAATATTGATTGATTTACTTATGCTGTTTCCTTTGAAGTATATTTAACCACAAATTTTTATGTGTAAAAATGTTTCTTAAGATCAAAGCCGTTTCGAAGGAGTAGGGAAAAGTTGCGAAAAGTTGCGAAATTGCTAAATATTTTTTTTAGATAAAAGTATTAATAGCACGAAAAAATCAAATTTCGATTATATTGTTCATGAATCTATGATAAACATATATTTTTTTCAAACCTATTAACCTGACCATTACCGAGGAGTAGGTTTCAGAAAGTCACAGTTTTATAGCACTTTTCGAGCGCTTGGGCCTAAAGATGTCCTTGGATTAAAATACCTCGCGAATTACCTAAAAAGTGATTGATTTATAATTTATTTTTAAGTTTAATCTTGGAGTGAAGCTTCTAGCGCTATTTCGCTTGTAGCTAAGTTTATTTTCTAATCTAATAGTAGTGCCTAGAAATAAATAAATCGATCATGACTTGGCATACCGAAAAAGGGTGTTCATTCATTCGCGAACAGAGAATTTAATGATCCGTCGCGAACTATAAAAAGTAAAAGTAGCTTAGTCATCGCTCTAAATAAGGCTTTTAGACAAAATCATAGCAGAGGACCTAGATATTCTATCAGCGATATTCTTCAAAGGGTAATGTTAAGGGCCATACTCGGAGATTCGAAGTTTCTTTGCGTGATCGCTTCAGAAATGAAAATGAAGAATGCTCACACAACAGATGGTCGATGGTGTCAAAAAATTCTAAAGTGGCGATTAGATACCGGAAGATGCAGCGTTGGAAGGTGGACCGATGACCTATTGAGGGTCATGGGAACGGCGACACTTGGGGGAGGCTTATGCCCGACAGTGGAAGTCTTTCAACTGAAATGATGATGATGATTTTCAAAGAACAAAATGTCCGAAATATTTAGAGTGCATTACCGAAATGTCACGTAAGTCGGTAAGAATAGTTTGTGACATTTGCTATAACTAATCACACTCATATTATTAGTAGAGGATACGATTAAGGGCGACCTTCACCGGAAATTTTTATGACAAATCTAGTATATTAAGTAATAATGCGGGTGGGATGCCTAAGAAATTCCTTGCCAAACTATTATTAATAAAAAATTGAAAATTGACTTTTTTTCGGAAAAGTGCACAACCGTTATTCATGCCAGATTTTTTTAAAGACAACCCTATATCTTCGTATTCGTTATGAAACAGCGTTTATTTTGATAAACAATTTGTTGTATATCAAAATAAACACACCTGTTTATACCTGGCAACCCAACGTTTTTATGTTTTAAAGGCTTCATACTTTCGGTAAGTATTAAATTTATTCGTCAAACACACCGGTGATTTTTGGTCAGGAATTTCTTAGGCAACCCACCCGCGTTATATTATTTAATATACTAAATTTGTCATAAAATACGTTTCATCCGTTAAACAGACTGGTGAAGGTCGTTCTTAATCGGATCTTAGACTATATAAAGCTGAATGCTTGTAAGTGCGTGTGCGTACGTTTGTTACTTGTTATCGCTCGAACAGCTAAGACAGTCGCTGGACCGGTCAAGCCACGTCAGACTTATGTCACGCGTCGCTGACAACAGTGCTCTATGACGAAACAATCAAGCCTCTCCGCAACCGTGGTCAAAATGCTGTTAGCGCAGCCCTGCACTCGACGCACCAACGACGTGCTTCTCTTGCGCACTCTTAGTAAAAGTCCAAACACTCTGAATCGTTTAGAATTTTACTAACTAAATCTTACATAAGTTCTTTCATTTGCCCTTTCCGTTCTAGGGCCACAGTCACTCCTCTGCTATACTATAAGTAGGTACAACTACTGAAAATTAGGGGCGTTTTTTTTTAATAATATTAACTAGTGCTTGACTGCGATCCCACCTGATGGTAAGCAGTGATGCAATCTTTGTTGATGAAGCCCACTAGCTTATTAGAGCCTATTTACTCTAGCCTACCTAATTATAATCGGACGGGAAGACCGCAGCAAGTAAGTTGTTTCAGTCCTTCGATGTACTATCAATGCTACTGCCGCCTGACCACCACTAAGTTAATTTTTGCTTGCACTCGAAACGAAAATTTCAAAGATTTGGTTTGGAGCCGCGCCGCAAGATTCAAGCGATTTTTTTTTAACTGATGAGGCAGAAATTATCGCAATGTTACGCTGTATTAATGACAAGGCGAAACGTCACGCGACAAGGCTACCAGGAACGGTTTGACGCAGCGATTCAATAGTCTTGGAACCTGAAGAAATAATCTAGTTAGTTTTTTTTTTTTATAATGGATAGGTTTGCGTTCGACCACAATCTCACCTGATGGTAAGCGATGATGTGGCCGACGATGGAACACGCTTGCCATATTCTAATTCTGAATATATTCATAAGTTCTCACCGTACTGGGTTTATAGCTAATTCCTACGCTGTCTCTACCATAAAACTCTGGAATATGCTTCTCCTTGACATCAAAAAAGCTCAAATAAAATTTTCGTCAAAGCGCAAAATTCGGAACTACTGAAGTCCGCTAGACTTTGGTCGTTGTCAGAATAATGTTTCATAATTTATCTGAATTTATTTGAAATTTTAACATGTATTTTATTATTACAACTAGCTTTTGCCCGTGGCGTCGCCCGCGTAGGTACATAAAATAAAGCCTATGTCACTTCGGGATAAAGCAGCTTTCTATCGGTGAAAAAAAAATAATTACCGATCGGACCAGTACTCCCAGAGATTACCCCCTACATACAAACTTACAAGATTTACCTGGTTATAACATTATTATCTATACATAAGCCACCTAATTTAATGATACTTCATTCTAATTGTAATATCTATTATTAATTTATTGTACACATTTACCACAATGTTGTCTTTTTTATTTATTTATTTTTCAATTATTTACCAGTAGAGTATGGCTCTTGCGGATTTCATCCCGCATACCGGTTTGCTCCGCATGCAGAAAATTTCAAAATGCATAAAACGCATCCCGCGTGCGTATTACACGCATTACAATAAATACTTGTATGAATGTCTCAGACTTACGAGTTGTAGGTCGCGGGTTCAAACCTGCCAGGCGCATTACTTTCTGTAATTTATTTCATCACTACTGCTCTCAAAACGGTGAAGGAAAACATCGTGAGGAAACCGACATGTTCTAGAACCAAAAATATCGAAGACAAGTCCTGCACTGGGCCCGCGTAGTTGATTACGGCCCATTCCCTCTCTTAGAGAGGAGGCCTGAGTCCCAACAGTGGGAACAATAAAAAGACTGATGATGATGATGAAATGGACATTTGTGGATGTTACGCATGCGGAGCAATCCCGCATGCGTCATCAAAACCGCACGATATTAAAAACACCCGGTCCACACAGTCCGGCTATGTACCACTACTGCTACTGCTGCTACGGCTCTGTGCATGAAGTTTAAACAAATAGATTAAATCAAATGGCTTTTAGGTTTGTCGGCCCTTACACAGCTTTTTTTTTCATTTCATTTTCAAGCTCTGTTGCGCCTGACCATTAAATTGATGACCGAGTATCACTCGTGTAAATTGACCGATTTTTAATTGGTTTCGCTTACCGCTTAAAACTGTGGCCGTTTATTCTTTAACTTACTTTTGTCTGCGGGTTCGCCCGCTTGTTAAAATTGTTTGACGAAAACTTATTACTTTTTATTTTTCTTCTCGAAGCATTGGTTTTCTCTTCCCTCAAAGTTTTTGAGCCCAGTTGGTTGCTACGTTTGTAGTGGCTTCAATGCCTTTTTTAGAATCTCCAAAGTGAATATGTGTGGGGGACACTTTATGCTCCCTAATAAGCGGGCTATTGTCTGGTCAGGAGCTACGATGATAAATCCAAACATGTTACCGGGGGAGACACAAGTATTCCAAGTTCTTATGGATAAGAAATCTCAAATAGGTTCAGCTTTTGAGTTGTGAACACAAATATACCTACCGATTTTCAAAATATACCTACCGATTTTCAAAATATACCTACCGATTTCCAAAGTATACCTACCAATTTTCAAAATATACTTACCGATTTTCATGTTTTTATTACATCATACTAATAGGTATTTATTGATTGCAGAAGTTATGTGAGTCTGTATGTTTGTTACTTTTCACGTTCGCACGGCTGAACAGAATAGGCTAGTGGCCGTAAAAAATGTAATTAGTCCGTCTTTTAGATTATTAAAAATAAGGGACACGTATTTTTTTATTTGCAAATTAAACCAAAAATGACAAAGATATAGCCCATTAAAGTTACGTGTAACGTCACGCCGCGCTACGTTTTTTCGCACGGGGTAACGTCACACGTAATTTTAATAGGCTATATCTTTGTTATTTTTTGTTTAATCGAAAAAAGAAAAAATACGTGTCCAATATTTTTTTACAATCTAAAATACGGACGAAATAAAATGTAATTATTTTGACCCTGGACACTACCGTATTGCCACACGGGTATTCCAAGAGTATGTTCCCATGGGATAATTTTCTTCGGTGTCTGGCTTTAAGTCTTCCAAAACTACGAAACGGAATGTGATGCCAAAGGCAAAGGGAACATTTTAACCACCTTGTCTATTTAATTCATTAAACCCCAAGCGAACGCCGGCGTTCGCGCACCTATTGTCTTTCAATTGTGTCTGTAATTATCACAATTGAAAGGTTAAATTAAAAGTTCAATAAATATCCCAAAACATCATATGTTTTTACATTGGCAGTATAAGTAGATTAGTGTACAAAGTGTCACTCATTTGACATAAAAATGTGACAGCTGACAATTCGAATTTGTTGCGTTCATGTTTGAAAAGTAGAGATATTTTGAATTTGATTGAAAACAAAGAAAATCTCTCGAATCTGCTATTATTATAACAAAAGGTAATTGTTCTATTTTTCTTTTTGGTTTTATTTATGTTCAGTCTACAATATATACCTAAAGAAAGAAAGAAAAGAAAGAAAGAAAAAACGTTTATTCGTTTACATATTGGATATTTTGCTGTTTGCACGTCTTGATATTTCGTTTTTTTTTTATGGTGGGTTGCATATTCCCAGTGCCCATCAGGTACTTCGGTGCTTTTAGAATGAAAAAAAAAAATTACGCTTATGATGTTTTTTATAATTTTAATAAAGTTTTTTATAATACACTTTTTTTAGGGTTCCGTAGTCAACTAGGAACCCTTATAGTTTCGCCAAGTCTATCTGTCTGTCCGTCCTCGCTTAATCTCTGGGACCGTACGCACTAGCAAAGCTGAAATTTGGTACCAATATGTATATCAATCACGCCGACAAAGTGGTAAAATAAAAATTGGAAAAAATTGTTTTATTAGTGTAGCCCCCCTATATGTAAAGTAGGAAGTGATTTTTTTTTTAATATCAACCCTAACGTGTGATATATTGTTGGATAGGTATTTAAAAATGAATAGGGGTTTACTAAAATCATTTTTTGATAATGTCAATAATTTCGGAGATAATCGCAAAAAATAAACAAAAAACAATGTGTCCCCCCCCCCTCTAACTTTTGAACCATAAGTTTAGAAAATATGAAAAAAATGTGACAAGTAGAACTTTATAAGGACTTTCTAGGAAAATTATTTTGAACTTGATGGAAAGAACAGTTTTTGTACAAAAAAGACAAAAAGGTTCTACATAATAATTTCTGGATTAAGTTTGTAGTATAATCGTATATGCAAGCTTTTTTAAACTCATTAGTGGGTACACTTATTTTGACGGACGGGAAACTACGGAACCCTACACTGAGCGTGGCCCGACACGCTCTTGGCCGGTTTTTTTATTATCATTTATTTCCAATTTTTATAATTGCTTAATCAAATTTAAACAAAAATAACCAATATTTTTAGCAAACAAGCAAAGGTGTACCATAGGCAGAGGGAAAGAATTTACCACCATAGAAATAATAATAATATATTTATATTTCTTTTACTGTAATTTATTTTTAACACTAAACGATAACATAAACCACTGGCAGTGGCTAGTTTTACTGTAACTATCTCAGTTCCTTATGCCTTATAAAGGGTTAAAGAAAAAGCAAAAAGTGGGTCGAAACGGTTCGTGTAAATGGTGCACGGCATGCGCGCAGCCTGTTGCTGGAACTTGGCCTGCGCACTTCCGTGCGCTTAGATGAACAGAAACGTTTGCGTACTTATATAATATCTAATTTGCATCCGATCAAAGCCAGGGCTAGTCGCTAGTTTATAATAACGTTTACATTTCGAGGAGTCTACATAGTAATGGAACAATTTAATTCCACCTACTCCGGCACATGGTAGACATCCCACACATATGTACGTGCAAAGAGTTTTGGTAATATTTGTGTGTACAGTACTGATAAGGAGTGGAATTACCTGTTGGAGTCTGTTTCCTGGTAGCTACAACCAGGGATATAAAATTTCAGATACGGATTGGATACGGATATGAAATTATTTCGGATTATCCGTTAGTTTAGGATAATATAAGGAAATTTAATGAATTTCAGAAGTAAAATATAAATACTATTTATATTTTACGACGCGACACGTTATGACCGGCTGTCATAACGTGTCGCAATTAGGCTTCGCCCCTATCCGATATTATCCGAAACTTTTATTTCGGATTCGTTTAAGGTTATGGATATTATTTTATATCGGATATCCGATAGTTTCGGTTACGGTTATGGAGCCCCCTAACATGCCTGGTTACAACCTTAGGGGTCTTTGAATCAAGAGTGAATAATTATGTTAAGTACTTATATGCACGAGTGCTCCATCGTCGCCCACATCATCGTTTTCCATCAGGTGAGATAGCGGTCAAACGCGAGTAAATATACTATATAAAAAAAAAAAATGTTTTGTCGTTTATTTTTTCTTGCTTGTGATCTATTTGTTTGTTGGAAAACTAAAGCGTAGTTAAACCTAAGGTTGTAACTATCAGATAAATCTCTGGTTGCACGAGGCTGTCAAAACAACGCGAATCCGTGCTTGGCATGTATTATGGCGGATTAGAAGTTTCATATTTGTTATACTCAGTTACTATGCGAGACTGTAGATACAGTTTAGCTTTTAGGGTATACATACCCATACCAGTTTATAGCATTTGTCAAAATAAAAACTAGCCAAGTGCAATTCGGATTCGCAACTATACTACAACACACAACAGAAAAGAAAGAAAGAAATTCTTTCTTTCCATTGGTATTTTTTTTTCTGAGTTTTGGTTGCCCGATGATAAAGGATAATTATTATTAATAAATTTATTAAACCCCAAGCGAAAGCCGGCGTTCGCGCACCTATTGTCTTTCTATTGTGTCTGTAAATTCCACGATTAAAAGGTAAAAAAAAAAGGTTAAAATCAAGCAAAAAAACGCCGACAATATATTGTTTCTGATGTGACAACCCCCTTTAATTTCAAAATTTATTTCAATTTTATTATTTGTTTGTTTTGTTGCGGCAACAGAAATAGACATTCTATGAAAATTTCGACTCTACCTCTTACGGTGTATGAGATACAGCCCGCCTGACAGACGAAAGGACAGACAGACAGACGGATGGACAGCTGAGGCTTAGTAATAAGAACCCGTTGGCGTCCTTCAGTTACGGAACCCTAAAAACTGTCTAAAGTCCGACCAATGGCTTAATAGCAAAGAGCCTTGACGAACATCTGAGGAAGCTCTCGTTGACCAGCTGAATACACAGTTTCCCCAGTGTTTGCGCCTTGCGGGTCCAATATAATAACGGCTTCAGGATGTTGATGGGGCTGCCCCGCTTCTGCAGTGCATCAGGTATGTTTGCAGAGGCGCACGTCGATGGCTTCCACGCCATCGTTAGACAAATATCAGCCCCTCTGTTCTGCAAAGTGCGGGCTAGCTCCAACTCCATCCTGAAGACCATAGCGGACAGGTACGATTCTCCTTTGTTAGGTGATGTTGATCACCGATGTTTTAGGAACAACCACCTTGTTTTAAAATAATATATCATTAAGGTTACTAACATAGGTTATAAGTTTTCTCTCAATTGTTTACTAACCCATATGGATGTCACTAATCCGAATTAAAGATTTTTTTTTTAAGCAAAATTATCTATCTCTAATAAAAATACATCCACTTTGCAATCCAGAGAGAGTAAATCTGCCTTTGTACTATAACCACTATTTAGTATAGATACCTAAATACAGCACACCAATATTTAGTCCCCAGCTCCACATAATCAATCACGTATGAACACTACCAAATACCGCGAGCAACACAAATCCTGTAATCCTATTGGCCAGCAATATCCTAATCACAATACCACTTCTAGTACGCATGAATCCACAATACCTGATTAGGGTGACAATGAACCAGAGTGAAAAGAGACAATTCCCGTTGCCAAACGATAAATATCTTCGGGTAAATACGTTCACGCTGCGTGCTGCCGTCGCACAGTGGTGCAAGAGCGGAAATAATTCAAATATTCAAAGTGAATTTTACACTTGTAATGTCACGCAGCACGTAATAGACATCCGAATAAACAGAATGTGATAATTATTTTTACATATAAAAAAAAAATAATTAGTCATTAACTAAGTATAAAAGACGCCGGGGTGAAAGTCCGCTGCCGCGACAGGTCACGGCATGGCGGACAGAGCTCCGGCGGGATCTCATGGTGAAATGGCGTCAACGACTATCGCAACCCAGTGCTGGGCATGCCACAATCATGGCGGTAAGTCCCCTCTTTGAGGCGTGGCTGGAAAGGCCTCACGGCGTCCTTACCTTCCGCATGACGCAGGTCCTCACCGGACATGGTTCGTTCGGGAGTTTCCTGCACCGGATTCATGCGGAAGTGACGCCCGGGTGTCGTCACTGTGTGGAACGCCCGGAGGACACGGTGGAGCACACGGTCGAGGTGTGCCCTGCTTGGGCGGAGCATCGCCGTGCCCTCGTGGGGGCGATCGGCGGCGGAGACCTCTCGCGCCGGGCCTTGGTTGAGGCCATGGTCCGGAGCGAGGAGGAGTGGCAGGCGGTCGCCAACTTCTGCGAAGCAGTAATGCTCGCAAAGGAGGAGGCCGAACGCATCAGGCAACGGCGTTATCGCCGCCGCCGTCGCCGGGATTCTGATCCCGATTTCCGGCCAACGTAGACGCGGGCTTGCGGACAGTGAGCAATGGGTAGCTCACTGTCCGGTCGTCCGGTAACTGTCCGGACCAAGCCCAAGTCGTCGACGGCGCGCACTGTACCCGCGCGCCTCAAGGAGTTGTCAGCAACAGCAGGGGCCCAGCCGGGTCGAAGCCTACTGGGGCCAGGGTTATCCGAAAGGGCGCTCGAGCCCCGGTATGAAGGCTAGAAGGAACGGGGTGGGTCTTTTAGTCAGTAAGAGTCTGACACTATCTCCCGCTCCGCCCAAGGGCGGGGGATGTCAATGCATGATTTTTTCCCACCCTAAAAAAAAAAAAAAGTATAAAAGATGAAAAATAACACTTCACGTAAATAAGCTTAATGAGGGTATTTTAGTAATTATTATCGTGAATAACTCTTTGGAGGGATGCGGAACAGAGAGTAAAGTCCCACATGCCTCCATTGAAAAGGGAGGATCCTCCGACCAGACAGGTGTTATAGTCTGGCGGGCGACTGCCCGATAGATGATTTCGGGTTGTCGTATATGTTCAAATCGCGCGGAGAACTTTGATTGCGCGATACAGGATTTCGTACTTTCTTCGTAGTTCTTTATGTGGCGCCATAGATGTCGCTACATCACTCCCCTCCGGAGATCGGAGATCGATGGTTCTTGATGCGCGCCAGGCCAGCGTAGGTTGGTTCCAGTGGGTCGGAACCGATGCCGCATAGTTCTCGGTGAGTCGGAACTGTCTGCGGTGATGCCCCAGTGAGTCGGGGTGTTGGTATCCCAGTGAGTCGGGATGATGCCCCAGTGAGTCGGGGTGATGATGTCCCAGTGAGTCGGGATGATGCCCCAGTGAGTCGGGGTGGTGCTGTCCCAGTGAGTCGGGACGATGCTGCAGGCTCCAGTGAGTCGGAGTAGTGCTGCTGGCTCCAGTGAGTCGGAGCAGTGCTTTGTGCGACGTAGGGCTTGACTGTTGGCGTCGACCAGGAGAGGTTCTTCATGGCTCTTCATGTGACTGGCCGAAGGTGCGGTGTGCCAAGCCAAGGTCGCTGATGAGGCTGAAGGTGCTGACCAGGTATGACCAGGTAGGCATGCTGGTGGTCAGGATCCCCTTTATAGCCGTGGGTGCTGGCTGTATGGCTCGCTGCTCGAAAGCTTGAGGAAGTGATGATGACGTCACGAAGTAGTAGCTGCACGAAGGCTGCGCCTGACGTTCTTTGTCGAGGGTCACCAGTTTGGAGGTTGTGACCAGTTTGGAGGTATGCGGAACAGAGAGTAAAGTCCCGCAAACCTCCTTTGAAAAGGGAGGATCCTCCGACCAGACAGGTGTTATAGTCTGGCGGGCGACTGCCCGATAGATGATTTCGGGTTGTCGTATATGTTCAAATCGCGCGGAGAACTTTGATTGCGCGATACAGGATTTCGTACTTTCTTCGTAGTTCTTTATGTGGCGCCATAGATGTCGCTACAACTCTAATACTCTACATCTACACTAATATTATAGTAAGGGAAAATTTGTATTTTTGTGTGTATGTTTGTAATGAATAAACTCAAAAACTACTGAGCCGATTTCAAAAATTCTTTCACCATTGGAAAGCTACGTTTACCCTGAGTAACCTATGCTATATTTATTGCCCGTGCAAAGCCGGGACGGGGCGCTAGTGACTAATATAAGGGGTACCATATCATATTATGTTAATAAATATCTATTTGAGAAAGTAACACCATTTAGTAGTGATGGCTGCTTTTAATATTTTCTATTCTGAAATAGCTAATACTGTATTTATGAGTAATCGTGAAGTGGCGCTGCGTTATTTATCTTTTTAAATATCGCAGCATATGCTGAGTTAGGCGCCCTTTTGGCCTTGCCCAGATTTTAATGTTTTCTTTTTTGTTTTTTATTTTATTATCGAGTTCTACTGTATGTGTGAGGTACGAATAAAAGATTTTTCTTTCTTTCTTTCAAGTACATAAGTGCTTAGCATAAATCCTAATTTCAGTAAAAAAAAAAAATAATTTCCGCGCTCCCATACAAAGTGAACCACTGTGCGCCGCAGCGTCATTTGTCGTTCGTATTGGATGTTTATTTTATTGCCATCATTTTGATTGTTATGTGATGTTGTGTAATAGAATGTGACATAACGGTGGCTGTCACTTTGTGCCTCTAGGCGTGGTAGTTTTGTGCCACTTTTCCGTAATAATGGATGACATCTGAATAAAATGGCGGAACAGAAAATCTTGCTGTTGGATTTTTTGTTCAGCTCAGGTTCGTGTCTTTAACATGAAGTGGTAATGTACCACTTCATGTTAAAGACAGTGGTACATTAATATCTCCTCTTATATAATATATAATCTATTCGATGCTGTATAATATTATAAGAGGTAAAGCTTATTTCTTTTTGTTTGTAGGAGGTAATCTCGTAAAAATACTGGTCCGATTGCAAAAATTTTTACACCGATAGAATGCTGCTCTATTCCTGAGTGGCATAGGCTGTAATTATATTATATAAGTGTACGAAGCTGCGGGCAAAAGCTTGTATATTATAAATTATCACTGCTTTAGACATCGTTTTCCGAAACATCCGACCGATTTTTTTTATAAATTTTTGTGTACATTTGGTAGGTTTGAAAATTTGTCGTGGGTTATTTTATTGCCCTCTTTTTTTGATAATTTACATGACAGAAAAACATTTGCCACTTGAATTTTAATGATCTTTGATAAAAACAGTCACTCTAATATACCCATAGAACGTTAGATAATTAATGTAACGGTTAAATAATAAAAGAACCATACATGATAATCAAGCAAGTCTTTGTTGGTATTTTAAGTGTCTCAAAAGTCCATAAATTAAGTAAAATAATGCTGCTTAATTTACGAACGTCTCGAACACTCTCATATAAGTAAATTACAGCTCAGTCGATCAATTTTAGGGACCCAATCATCATTCGTCGGGCAATGTTCCAATCTCGGGCGTGACTAAGTTTTTTTGATACAAAGACCTAATTAGCGAGGCTTTAGTTCAATCCAGGACAAAAGAAATGAAGATAGTTGGATTATTCTACTGTTAGAAGGAAAAAACCTGTTCCCTTATAAAAGTAGGTACAAATCTAGATACTGTTTTTTTTTAAATAATATTTATTTCTTTCTTTATTGCGCACACTTATCACAAGTAAAGCATTTTAATTTTATGGTAAACATATTCGTATTTATTAAGTATCTCATTTATTTGATGAACTTTTGGTCATACACTGGTTTGCATCGAAACCCTTCTCTTCAATAAAAATAATGATCAGTAGGTATAAAGAATTTTTGTTTTGTAATGGATGAACCTTTCAACCATTGAACACTATAAAAAATAAATGTATAAATGTAAATAAAACTTTTTTTGCTTTTTGGCATTATTAATTCAATACCGTCTTATATAAAAAAAAAATTATTAAATCTATGTATTATAGACAACTTTAAATACTTTTTTGTTCAGTATAATTTAGACCATAATAAATATTTGTATAATATTTGAAGGACACAAAAGTTTTTTTTTTTTGCAGACCAGTGTAATTAACTTACTTATTTAGGTATTAAGTGTGTACATAAAAGGGCTAGTAAATAAAAGAACCTCTCAACCTCCAGGGTTAAGAAACACTTGCCGAGGTCAGTCCGTGGATGGGTGACCATCCATTAGGTACATGCCAACTTCCGTGCCTACCAATGAGGCATTATAGTCGTTGATAGTCGTTACGGTAGGTAAAAGCCATATTTCAGTACCTACTAAAACGTTAAAATTCAAGTGGCAATTATCCTCAATCAATGTCAAAAACTTGTCAAAAAGTAAGAAAATCAGATGTGTTCTTGACAGATTATGACTGCATTGCAGTCAGAATGCGACTGTTCCTTAAAATACGAGAATTTTCTCTCTGATAAATCTGATTTCAGCCTTGCTGAGGGCCATGTATGGCCAGTTACTGGATGGTTGAAGGTCAGATAGGCAGTCACTCCATGTAAAATACTGGTATTCAGCTGAATTTGGTTGGTCTGGGAGTCGACTCCAATATAGTTGGCAACTGGGTACGCCACAATTATCGCAGTATGCCGAATCTTTGAGGAGTGGCTGGAAAGGCGCTCCGGTATCCTCACCTTACAGATGACCTAGGTGCTCATGGACATTTATTTATTTATTCATTTATAGTTAATTAAAACGGTACATGTCCACTTACATTAATTAACATAGAATTGTAAAAAACTTAAAAAGAGAGACAAAAAAAAAACAAAAAAAAAAACAATTATACATAATGTTGACAGTTGTATGGAATTTTCGAAAATAATTAATTTGATTATTATAATAGGATTATTTCAATAACACATAAATTTAAATTAATAATTTAGGATCAAATACAGTAATACACGTTAACATGGAACAGTGGACACCCTTGCATACTGTCTACATGGTACGACATGGTACGTTCGGGAGGTTCCTATTCCGGATTCAGGTGGAAGAAACTCCCGGGTATCATTATTGTGCGTACCGCCTGGAGAACACGGTAGAGCACTGGTACGGTGGTGATGTGCCGCTTGTGCAGAGCACCATCGTGTCCTTGTGGAGGTGTTCAATGGCGTTGACTTCTCACACTGGGCCCTGGTTCATGCAATGGCGCGGATGCGGTGAATTCTCACGTCCAGTCGTCGCGACAAGAGACGGCTCGGGCGTTGAAAGTCGTGGGACGACTACCGGTAGCCGAAGGCGCAGAATCGCGGACGACGAGAAATGGGTAGATCGCCATCCACCCATCAGATAACCGTCCAGACCAAGCTCGAGTCTAGTTTTTCACGTTTTCATAAATGCGAGAGAATTTGTCGAACATATCCCACGTATGCGATTAAAATGTTACTACATAGTCCCTCAAAAACTAAAATAACCCAGATACCTACAGTTAACCAATGAGGCGAACGAACGATTCCTAATTGGTACTGTTGTTACAATTTTATACAGAACCCAATTTAGAACGATTGGTTATTATTTGAATAGGACTTACAGGTTGATTACTCTTACAAATAGGTCCGTAAGGGCTCTGAAAGGGTTTGCGCTTGGGGTATTTACGCTTTTCTCTATACCGTATATTTTGAATAGAAAATTAAATACTCTTCGGATGTTGTTCCAATTACTATAAGTATCTAGTGAACGGAGGGAAAAAATATACGGGAAAAAAAGGAATCCATTTTATAATTGAATTGAAATTTCGAAGCCCGAACACTAACAACGCTTGGCACTTGATCACGTTTTCTTTGCCTGTAAAAAGAGAAGTACTTTAATTAAATTTGACAGTTGACCATTTATGATCTTATATTTCTAAGGAGGTTTTAATGTTAATTTATCTTTGGCCTGCAGCTCTGCTCTCGATGAAGAATAATTATGCAAGGATATATAATCTTCGTTTTTACACCACTCGCTCGATAATGTGCTTTTATACGTCATACAAACATCACTTAAAAACAAATCGTTCTGTCCCTAGGAAGATAATGCAATATGGCCGATCCCTGATTCTGTTTAAATTTGGAACATCAATAAATCGTAAATTTATTTGAATAAAAATGTAAGAGCATCGAACAAGTTAATCCAAAATTCAAACTGGTCAGAAACAAAAAAAAAAAAACAGAATAAAACATGCTTACTGACGAGAGCGATATAGAAAATTGAAACTAAGTATAGAATCTTGGAGTAGTGGATTTTGTTTGTTTGATCAACTTGTAAATAATTATAATACTTATATATTTCTCCGATTTGATTTGGCCGACTAAATTGTCTTTTATTTAATATCTCACAGACGGTGTAAAAAGTAGAGTATCCAACACCCCGTGTTGAATACTCTACTTTTTACTAGAAATCAGTCTTTGTCTTGGGCGGCTTGAATTCCTCACTGCACGCAGGTTTCTTTATTAACTTCCTCGCAATGCTCGGGAGTTAAATATATAAATCCCTCACTGACGTTAGGGAATAAAATCAGCAACCTATGTTTCGTTCGGAATTCAACATGCCGCCCGCGATTTAAAGACACTGCTTTATCCCCTAGTCACATAATCTACTATTATTTTTATTATGGATTAGTTAGCTCGCGTTTGACCACTATCTCACCTGATGGTAAGCGATGATGTGGCCGACGATGGAACACGTTTGCCTAGAAGCAATCTATTCACTATTGACTTAAAGACCCCAAGACATAGCTATCAGGAAACACAAACTCCGGCTGGGAATTCCACTCCTTAGCTGTACACATAATGAATGTGTTCCCAAAACGCTTTGCGCTTTGTGCTCTGCCCTTTGTTCTTATACCTATATTAAAATCAATTACTGTTTGTTAGTCTAGTTAAAACTCAAGAATGGCTTGACGTAATAGAATATTTTAAGCTATTGCATAGCTTCTATCGCGGGCCTTGAGCGTGGAGACCGAATCCAGAAATTCCGTAACGAAAATAACCTAACACCCCGGACTCATTTGTTTTTTGAGCGTGGTGACCGGTAAGAAAACAAATGAGTGAATAATCAATCAAAATTCAATTCAATATGTGAAAGTGTAACCTCAATTAATATCAAAGAAAAAAAAAAACAAAGGTAAAAAAAAATAATGCATAAATAAAATAAATAAATAATTATAATTGCTTAAGTTGATAAAAATGCTATGCAATAGCTTTACCGCGGCAGTCCCCGAGTGCCACACGTCTTTTTTATTAGATTTTGTAGCTCTAATGCAGGAAAAAAAAAGGTTGGTTAAAAAGAAAAAAACTTGGTTTAAATGAAAAAATAAAGAGAAAACACTTGAAAAATGTTTTAATTGATTAAAAAGTGGGAAATTACATGGGAGCGAGGAGCGCACGCGGATTCACAATGGGCCTCATCAAAAGGTTTAAAGTCACCCAAAGAGCAATGGAAAGGGCTATGCTTGAGGTTTCCTTGCGTGATCGAATCATAAATGAAGATATCCGCAGGAGAACCAAGGTTGCCGACATAGCACAAAGAATCGCCAAACTTAAGTGGCAATGGGCAGAACACATTACTCGCAGAACAGATGGCCGAAAGGTCCTGGAGTGGCGACCGCGTACAGGAAGACGCAGTGTTGGAAGACCTCATACAAGGTGGACCGATGACCTGGTGAAGGTTGTGGGAATCAGATGGACGCGATGTATAGGATCGTTCATTGTGGCGCCACTTGGGGGAGGCCTATATCCAACAGTGGACGTCTATCGGCTGAAATGATGATGATGATGATAATGATTGCGAGGAAGTTAATTATCGTTAGTTTCTACATTATTTTTTATTTTTTTATTTAAGCGATATCAAAAAATATAACCTTAATCAAACACGAAAGAAACACATTATAATTTAGCTCAAAGTTACTAACAAGCAGAAAATTGAATTTATTACTGAGAAGAATACATTAAAGATTGCCTTGAGAAGCCATTAGTTGGTTATTTTTAATGTTTATCCCCACGATACGCCCTTCACCTGGCACCTTCAAAACAACTTAATTAAACACACATCTATCAATAGAACCTTTAAACCTTTAAACTTTGAGGTTTTTATTTACATACTATCGGAACCGATATATAGACTGTCATATCCAAAAACTGGATTTTCATCAAAATTCAGGAAAACACATAAATAAATACAGAAAATTTTATCCAAATCGGTCAAGCCGTTTTGGAGAAGTTAAGTGAAAAACACATGTGCAGAAAAATTATATAAACAACATTATTTTTAGTATAAGTAGAACCTGAATGTAGTTTATTGAGAATTGTTTAGAATTTGACTAGCCTTTTGGTCTAGTGGTCAGTGACCCTGACTGCTAAGCCGCAGGTCGTGGGTTCGATTCCCATCCAGGACAAATATTTATGTGATGAGCATGATCATTTGTTCTGAGTCTGGGTGTAATTTATCTATAAACGTATGTGTTTAGAAATATATAAGTTTGTTTGTCAGTTGTCTAGTACCCATAACACAAGCTCTGCTTAGCTTAGGACTAGACGGCGTTGTGTGATAGTTGTGGAATATTATTATTATTTATTTTTAATCAGTAACTGAATCGTTTCCAATAATTTTTACGCCATGTTATTTTTTTTTTCAAAAGTATTTAAAAAAAGGCTACAAGTTGGACACCACCGACACTAAGTACAAAACAGGTCACAGCAGGTCCTAGCGGGTTTTAGGCGCTAGTGGCCTGGTGACCATGTATTTGTGTCGCCAATCAGGTACCATGACAGGCTTATAACTTTGTGATTTTTCATGATCCAGTTTTGAAATTTTGTACATAGATTATTTACATAAAAATACTAGACAGGTTTTGCATAATATACTAAAAATAAGTTTGTACAAAGATATGTTGTTTAATACGAGTATAAGATATCATTTTTAACAGCATAGCATTGGCGTTAATTGCTGTAATGGTGTTATTTACATAATCTTAATTATAGAATAAAAATAAATCATCATAATTAGCAGAGGTCGGAGTAGGTAGATTGATTTAAGGTCGTTGACGTCAAACGTAGAGGATAATATGAATATGCCTCCAAAATACCGTAACTTCATATTTAAGGAATACTTTAAAATTCAAAAATATTGAAAAAATTATGATTATTTATTTTAATTGTATTAACGTTGAAAGCCAAAACATGGAAATTGTATCCGATGAGGATTAAAAATAATTTATTTGTGTTTTTGTTTAATTAAAAATAATTGTTCATTGAATTCAATCAATCATTCATATAATAAACGATTTTGTTAGCCTATCTGTATGTTTTTTATTTTATTTTATTCCATAATTCCAATCCCGGAACTTTTTCCGGTAATAAAATGGCATGTCCATATTATAATATCTTGACGCAAGTATATAAAATCAATCTACCTACTCCGACCTCTGATAATTAGTTACCCTGCCCCCACTTACTACTTCTACAACAACACGAGTTCAAACCCAAACGTCCAAACGTACGAAGTACTTTGAATAATTTATTTCATCACCACTGCTCTCAATACGGTGAAGGAAAACATCGTGAGGAAACCGGCATGTCCTTGAACCAAACATTTGAAAGCATGTGACTTACACCAACCCGTACTGGATCTGCGAGGTGGATTATGGCCCATTTCGTCTCCTAGAGAGGAGGCCTGAGTCCCAGCTGTGGGAACATTATAACGTTGATTATGCTATGCTAATTAAATTACCGTACAACCATTAATATGTGTATTAATTCAATTGGAGAAAAAAGACAAAACAGGACTTAATTTGATCAAGTTTAAAAAAAAAACACAAATCAAAGACAATACAATAGAATATCAAAAAAATGATTTTTGTTATTTTTAGTATTACCATCTCTCGTCTCTCGTTATATTTCGTGGATATCAAATTTATTTTAAAAAGAAAGTTAAGAAAATTAAAACTTCCCTCGCCGTCGAAGAAAATTGGATGAAATTTTTTAAAATTAACATAGGATATTTTCTTTTCTCGTAATAGCTTGAGGTTTCTCATACCCCAGATTATTGTAACATTATATTCGCCTCAATTTTCGCCAGCTTTTAGAGCAAGCTTTTTTACTTACGACAAAAAAAAACCTTTTAGGTCATGAAGTGCTCGTAATGCCTAAGAAGATTTACTCAAAACAGGATATGCCTTGTGTATGTTTTCAGGCGTACCTACGTGAGTAAATTATTAAACATTGAAATATTAACCCGCTGAAACTGAAAGCTAACGATTTCAAAAGCATACCTAAATATTATTCCCGCTGACTCTGACACAATAAAGTCAATAAATATTCGCCAGATATCGTGAATTTGTGAATAACTTTTGGCCAAACACAATTCAAGTATATCACGAGACCCCTTGTTTCCGTGCGATCGCGTTATTTATACCGCAACCACTTTCCGGTATGCAAATAACTGACATAACTGACACGCCTGCGGACAGGTTTCCACCAGCCTGCCCGTACACTCAGCTGGACCACAAATCTATTAAAATAATAGCCGTCTCATTCAATTCTCTAGCTCATCCTGTAATGACTCAGTTGAACCGACCATGCTTGAAACGGACAGTCCGAAACCGACTCCGCTGTGAGACGCACGCGTGCTCAGCTGCGTGAACCGTGCCGTGTTTTACGAAATACGAACGCCGCGGAAATTTTAATACAAAACAGTTAAATAAATTATTTTCAGTGTGTTATTTTGTGTGTAACCGGACAATTATGTTTAAAAGTGTATGTGAATAAATTTAAATTAAAACTTGTTTTTTATGCATGAATGAATTTAGTGGCAATATTTTCTCCATATTTTGAATAAACTGTGTGAATTATTGGTGTAGTTTACCTTGGTTCGTGTCAAATATTTCAACAAACTACTTTTGTAAGTTATTTGCATTTTTTTATGGTCTTTGATTAATATTTAGTAGTGTAGTAATTATTGTAATTATATCGACTGGTGTTCGGTATATTTTATTTATGTATATTAGAATTTCGAAAGATTAATATACTTAATGACAGAAGCCACTATTGATAGACGTATGATATTTATTAATTATTATCTTTTCGTAATTGCTTATGTTACCTACCTTACTTTTTTTCGGAGAAATAAATTAATGTCAAAGTTTTGACAGGTTACTTTCGCGGAAAAAAAAGTGATTATTAGTGTTTGAATCGGCGATAACATTAACGTTCCCGCGTTTAAGTTTATGGTGTGAATGCAACTGAAAACAAAATTAATTGCATCCCCGAACATACTCGCTGATCCACGAACATTTACGCTGATCTATGAACATTCACACTGATCTAATTTATGTGTACATTTATTAGGTAACGTATGTACATTCGAGTAACTTAAACGTTGTTCACTTTTGGACTTTGACACTTTGTTTGATTAAATTTCTTACTTGATAACTGTCAATATTACTTTTACGGCGTTTCATTTTTGTTATGACAAGGTACTAATACTATTATGTTTAGAAGTTGACACTTCGTTTTTATTATGTCAAGGTGTTAAGTAAGCATGGATATTTGGATAGGTTCATTGACTCTAAGTCGGTAGTTGCTTAAATCTACCTTAGTAACACTAGTAAAGTTGAAGCCCAAAGTTACTCCACTATTTGCCTATGTAGTATAAATTCTCGGAATATTTGTCAGGTCGTAAATAACAGTGTTGAGCTACCATTTTACTACACGAAAAACCATTTTAGACCACTATCGGTAAACATAAAGTAAGTAAATAACTTAGGTGTTAATTATTGTTATTTTATTTTTTATGTCGGTCGTTTTTTGTCATCGATCAGATAATGCCTTAAAGACCACTTGGAAATAAATAATTTTATAGAACTGATACGATTAGTAAGCAAACATCTTTTGAGCATCTTTCAAACAAATTCATTCAATATACACCACATTTTTTAATTAGTACACATACTTAAAGGGCTTACTAGAAAAGCCCTTGTTATTTTATAAGAAAATTTTCTATAAATAATATTCATAAACAGCAAAGTTATTAGCGTTGGTTTATGTCCCAAAATGTCATTCAATTTATGGAAATATTGTGCAGGCTATTGATTAATGAATGAATAAGTGACAATTATTAAGAAAAAACACTGCCCGCAGTAGTTTCTACTAGCAATTGTTATGTATGATTGATTCTGTGGTGAATTTACCTTTTCGTGGTCAATTTTACGATTTCGGTTTTTTCTACTTTTGACTACAAAAATATGATACGTAACGGGTACAGATAGAGCCCCATTTTTTGTGTACTAATTAAAAAGTAGGGGTGTATATTATGAATGGCGCATACCACCTTATTGATGTATCATTTTAATTCTAAACGATGACATAGGATAGAATAGAATAAACTTTATTGTGAACGAAAAATATAACACAACTTATGACAAATATACATAAACTTAAATCTATGGGTACAATATGGCGGTCTTATCGCTGACAGCGATATCTATCAGACGGCCTTAGGATGGATCGTTGGAACTTAAAATAATACCTGCAAGGGGTAGTCTGCGGTGTGTACTGATAACAAATTAATCAAACTGTATATGAAACATTATTTTTAGTTTATACGAAACCTGGATAGTTTGTTCGGAATCGGTAACTGAATGGATTCCAATAGTTTTTACAACATGTTATATTTTTTCACAAAAATATTTAAAAAGGACTTAAGTTGTAAAACGCCGACACTAAGTACAACACAGGTCACGGTAGGTCATAGCGGGTATTAGGAACCATCAAACAGCTGGGTGCTAGTGCAAAACAATCCCTCAGTCGCCTGGATGGCTCGGTGACCTTGTATTTTTGGTGACATAACAAGCTTATAACTTTGTGTGTTTTTTTTAATACAGTTATGTAATTTTGTATATAGATTCTTTACATAAAAATACTAGACACGTGTTTCGGGTTTCACAAATAGGTGGTACTAAAACTAATGTTGTATATAAAACGCGTCACAGTATTTGTGATCACTCTTCCGAAACAGTTTAACCGATTCTTAGGAAATCTTGTACGTATTGTCAGTAGGTCTAAGAATAGGATGGTAACTCTTTGTTACCCTCCCACACCACTCTCATTTTTAGGGTTCCGTACCTCAAAAGGAAAAAAAACGGAATCCTTATAGGATCACTTTGTTGCCCGTCCGTCTGTCTGTCTGTCTGTTTGTCAAGGCCCTTTATCTCTAGAACGCGTGGAGGTATCGAGGTTGAAATTCATATACTCAGGTCTGCGTTCCCTTTAAGCTGTAAAGAAATAAAACTTCTAAGTTAAGAAATAAAAAAGATACGGCCGTTTATGTCGCAAAAAAACGTATATTTCGATACTCTCAAAGATCGTAATTCATAGGGTACTTCCCGTTGACCCAGGAGTCTGAATTTTGGCACAAAGCAAGGTCTTATAGCACAGGTATAGGGAAAAATCTGAAAACAGTAAAGTTGTTACAAACGCCACAAAAAAAAAAAAAAATATTAATTCGGAAAAATCGTCAAGACTCCATTCAAGAACTGTTGTTTGCACGGAACCCTCAGTGCGCGAGTCCGACTCGCACTTGCCCAGTTTTCTTTTTAATAGCTTAACTAGTATCTATTCCTTCATAAAACACAACACAATGTGTCAGAAAAAATAAAATACTGTGCGTAACATTTTCAGTCCTTGACTGTACATAATAAGTTTCACTTAGTGTTGTAGAGTATCAGACATAGGTGTCTTCGTAGGTATACTACTGTAAGCATGACATAGAATTTCTCACAGTTCTGAGAGCTTTATTGTGTTAATACTAAAGTTGAAGACAGGAATTGTGTAGGTATACCTTCATGGAGGAGAGATAAGATCGCTCTATTGAACTTCGAAGTAGGGATAGCGATTTAAGATCGATTAATCGAGGAATTTTCGGACGGTTCCGATCTTTAGTGTTTTGTCTGGCGACTATGTCTTCACAGATCATGTCCCACCTTCCATCTTGCATCACGTTCCCTGTTACCTGTTCATGTAGGGATCAATGATAGCATCAGTGGATGGCATTGCTGTGACCGGACACTGAGTCAGGCAAAGAATTTAACTAGTTTTGGCATCGACACGAATTGAGGAATCGATTTTGTAGGTCAAGGAATTCGGTTTCTAAAATTGGTCTGTTATTATCAAGTGGGATTGAAATCAAGCACTAGTTCATATAAATAAATAAAAAAAATCTTAAACGGTGGATTGATTTGTTAATCTTAGAAATTTGAAATCGAGATACGATATTTTTCTTGTGGAATGCAATCGTTATTATTATTTAAAATCGTTCAAAGTGTGTGATTTTTCATTCTAATTGTTATGTGAATGTTATACATCCGATTACTCGTCAGTCATAAAACAGTATTGTAGGATCGACCTTCTGCACCACGCTTTTTATGTTTCAGTACCTAAGGGTAATCAACGGATCAATCATTCGAAAATCGATTTTTTAGATTTCAATTTATTACTGAACCGATTCTTTGGACTTGAATTTGAATCGATTTCAAAATCGATCTTGTTTAGGTAAAATTGCCATCCTTACTTCAATTAGATTTTGGTAACAGATTAAAGTTTAGGTGTGATAGATTCTGCAAGATTGATCAAATCACCGTAGCCTTGGAACGCAAAAGGTACGTGAAGAAGCACAGGGTTGGTTTTAGTCAATAATAATCTAACCCGTCTAGATGGAGCAATCTAAAACCCCCTGTGTTAGATTGCTCCATCTAGACGGGTCGAGCTATTTGATGGTTTTGGTTGAAAACCAGTGTAAAGTACTTACTAGTTGTCTGTGTTTTATATTGAACTGGTTACTTTATTTTTAGACTATAATTTAACAGCGCGTTTGCTTTTTAAGAGCAAAATTTACTTGGGAGAGTAAAAAATGCCTAAGACTTCCGCCTATCCGCTTTTTTACAGTGTTTCCAAGTGCATTAAGTTTTAATAAATAAGTAAAATAAATCACTCTGGACTAATTAGTTCAGAGTAAAGTTTATTAAGGCCTATTGGCCTTTTTTGGCCTGGCCAGCAGACGACGTTACCAAGTCCCTTGTTGGCTAGAATTTCATTTCGATTGTAGTAAGTCCTCGACGATAAAAAAAGGTTCGGGGTATTTTAGATTATTGGTGATTTTCGTATTTACGTCAATCATCGATTTTTGCAAGCTAGCAATAATAATGGAAATGAATTTAATGAATGGTGTTACTGAAAAAGTTCTGAGTATACATGTAGATGGATGGAGAAGGAGAGGGGGGAGGTAAAAGAAAAGGTTGATGGATTGTGTGAGGAGTGATATGAAAGAAAAGGGAGTTAGTGATAGTGTGACGGATGACAGAATATAATGGAAGAAAAAAACGTGTTGCGCCGACCCCAAGTAATATGGGATATGGGTAAAAAGAAAGAAAGGAAGCAATAATAATGGAAAAACTGACCAGTTTTTTTGTTCTGTTATACCCATAACAGAACAAAGTCGCGGGTAACAGCTAGTTGTTCAATAAAAACACGTTTATGCGAAGACGTGTGCCACAAAACATTATCTATATGTCAAATCTTAAAAACAATGTGCCATCAAATCATATCAGTTTATCAAATCAGGAATTATCTGTCATATATAATCGCGGCCGCATTTTTCCTTAATAAAAAAAAAATTTGTTAAATTGTTTCAAGGTTAGCTACTTACTCATCTGTCACTCTGCTTAGTTTGATTATTTTGTGGGCTGAAATATTAGCTATGGACTAAAAGAGCCACTTATTGGATCCATAAGTCAAACATCCAAATCCGTTTATTGTACTAGCTTTTGCCCGCGCGGTTTCGCTCCCGCTCTTCCCTACTCCACCCTACTCTACCCTACTCTACCCTACTCAACCCTACCCTATCCTACTCTACCCTACTCTACACTACTCTACTCTACACTACTCTACCCTACTATACCCTACCAAACTTCACATAAACCATCTACTAAATAGTCCGAACAAAGCCTATACATTTGGTTTGGATGGGTGAGCCCGTTCTTGAGTTATAAAATTACAACGAAAAGTGGCATTGATTTTTATATACTCGTATATGTTGCAGCCATCTGGTTAAATTAGCTATCCAATTGGACGCCTAGAGCATTCGTTAAACGCCAATAAAATGGCTGAAGAACAACTAGCCAAGTCGTTAACCGCAACGTTTAACCAGATAGCTAACGTTATGTAGTCATTTATTTTAGTAGGGTGACCATAAGTTTATAAATTATATAAAACTACTTTTTAGTAATAGTGTCTACCAAGTAATAGTAAAATATTATTAAATCAATAAATAGCGGAACTAAATTTGAATCACTTGGCTGAGTCTTGATCAGTCATTTCGAAAGGGCTAACTTTCAATACGCCAATCTGTTAAACATTGAGTAATTTTAATTCAAACAACTATCGGCCTAGGCATCCAATTGGATGCCGGCGTTTAACGAACGCCCTAGGCGGACAATTGGCTAATTTAACCAGATGGCTGCGACATATATAGATTAAGAATTAAAAAAGAAACGGGTTGACTGGTAGAGAATGCCTATTCCAGATGACAGCGATGTGGAGAATCGGAAAGATCTAAATCAGTTCAATTATTTGTAGGTACGTGAAGAAGTAACAAAACAAGCTTTTGGCAGCTGTTTTGTCCGCGTGAATATAGGTTTCTTGTATAGAAAATCTTCAATGCCAGTCATTCTGTTTCTCCTTTTAACACTAGAGGCGCGGACTATCTATTTTGGCCATTTTTGCTACAGTAATATGGAGAGACGGTTAACAAATGAAACTGGTACCTAACTGATAATACTCGTACAATGTTTTTATTATGTTATTACGAGTCATCGGAATAGGTAGGACTATTTAGGTTCATTGACCGCAAACATTGATGTTAATATGGATATTCCACGGGATTCCGGCTGATACTACCGGATTTAATTAAATTTCATTCAATATGTAGAAAAAAAAACCTGTATGCTAATTAGCGCATGATATGCGACGTTGTAAATTTTACGTCAACAGCACGCTATAAAACTTTTTGCCAAGCGCGCGATGTTGCCGCTTTGTTGAGGCGCATACAGATACTGGCAGGGATCTTGAGCGCTCGGCTAATCTTTCATTAGTCCCGAAGGCAAGATAGTCTTTTTTATAATTTTACTACTTTAAAACCAAATCCCGGGACTCGAGGAATATCCATATTATTCTAACCTATTGCAAGTACATAAATTAGCCCTACCAATTCCGATCTATCGTTATTAAACATATTTTGGTGTACTTTACGATTATACGCATAACAAAACTAGCGCAGAAACAACACAGCAGTGGGTCAAAAATGGAACGCCCGCGCTTCTATTGTTAAAGGAGAATAAAAATGTATACTTAATAAGATACGCTGTATAGTACGTTTGCCCTAAAGCTATTGTTTATAGCTTTGAAGACCATACTAAGGAGAAAACAAACCCTTATAAATAATAAAAAAGCAAAAACAGCGCTGTTTTTGTTTGATCCGAAGACTTCAAAAAATAACAGTTGACTATAAGCTCAAACATAATTCTAAGTGTCACCGCACACAGGCCTTTGTGGCTGTGGCATGCCATGGCATGAAACTAGAAGCGGCCACAAATGAAGCCGAAGCGCGAGACAGCCATTTGTGGCCGGTAGCTGTTATTTTTCTTCAAGCTGCAAGATGGCGATTAACAACAGTATAATAGTATTTCTTACACTATTTCATACACCACATCAACTCTTCACACTCACTCGAACACACCCACTCACACAGCACACCACTACTAGGCGTGAATGGTACTAGCGTCTTATTCTGTTTGTTTCTGAGGCATAAATGTTTAGATAGTAAATTGTAAATCCTTATTTGACTGTAACATTAGTTTATCTTTAAGTAATTTTTTTGTAAAAGAGCTGTGGATTTTGTGAATAAATAAAAAAAAGCCATAGGTACGCGCGGTATAATAATGTACTCTGAGGAAGAAGGTTGTGACGGCGTTTTTTATCGGCGATTAGAAGAAGCGATAAGTAGCGTGTGGAGGCTACCGACGTCAACCGTGTCCGGCGAATTCATATATATATTTTTAAATCGTACAGAAAATATGCCATTGGCGGGGGGCGTTTTGTGGTTTTAACCGGTGCCCCGTGTGCGGCGACCCTTAAAAACGCTAATTTTATAAATCAACAGTGTAGTTTTAATTTTTAGTTTATAAAACAACGGTGTGTGGTGTTCCACGTACACCTCAAAGATATGTCAGTATAAGTATGGTATAAATGTTGTTCAAGAGTCATCCCCGATTCTGAAAGGCAGTTGAAGGAACACGAACGAATTTAAGTCAGTAAAAGTCTGACCCTCCTTTTCGCTCCACTGAGAAGTTCTCAGGTGACAACTAATAAGTTAATTTCCCTTAATTCTTGACGAAGTTAGTAACAAACATACAGACACACAATCATCGCCTTTATAATATCTATTAGTGTGATGTGATAATAAAAACTATTTTAAGAGCCAAGCGTGTGACTGTACTTATTATTTTCGCAAAATTTCTCAAATTCCTTAATTTTATTGAACAATAGAAATTCAAAGCGAGCAAAAGTTCGGCATTCTCCGTCCACGGAATAAAATTACGAAAATAATTTCACTTTGAGTAAAATAAATGAAAATACATAGATCCGTCCGTATTTGAACAAATGGTAGAGATTTTCACCATTTCAAGATAAAGTTTTATCTTTTATTCAGAGGGGCGTTATCTGGCTCCAGCTATGCCTCCATTCCGTCAGACTATGACCCACAGTCTGACGACAAACTTTAAATTTCCCACTTTATTATTTTTATCAAACTCCGTGCCTTTATGTTAAATATTTTTCACTGGAGACCGCCCAGGGTTAATTACTTACTTTTTTCTATGTGCCTTTGACTTTCATTTGATTTTAGGTCATTTTATTAATGAGTCGGACTTGCAATTTTGTATAGAGTTAAAACCCATTCAGAATGCGGACTACGTTTTTAATTTCCATTGCGGTTTTGCTTATCTACTGTAGTGCTGTTCTGAATTTGAATATTTTTTAGGGTTCCGTACCTCAAAAGGAAATAACGGAACGCTTATAGGATCACTTTGCTGTCCGTCCGTCTGTCTGTCTGTCTGTCTGTCTGTCTGTTTGTCGGTCAAGACCCTTTATCTTTGGAATGCGTGGAGGTTATCGAGTTGAAATCAAAACCATTTACTCAGATCTGCAGTCCTTTTAAGCTATGAAAAAATCAAACTACAAAGTTAATAAATAAAAAAGATACGGCCGTCTATCAAAGATTCATCGATTCAATGACTGGCCTGTTGGTCTAGTGGTTAGTGACCCTGACTGCTATACCAGAGGTCGTAGGTTCGATTCCCACCCAGGACAAATGTTTATGTGATGAGCATGATCATTTATTTGTTCTGTGTCTGGGTGTAATTTATCTATAATATGCATGTATTTAGAAATATGTAAGTATGTTTATCAGTTGTCTAGTACCCATAACACAAGCTCTGCTTAGCTTGGGACTATACGGCGTTGTATGCTAGTTGTGGAATATTATTATTATATTATTATTACATTATTATTATTTATGGGATACTTCCCGTTGACCCAGAATCCTGTAATTTGACACAAAGCAAGGTCTTATAGCACAGGTATAGGAATAAATCTGAAAACAGTTTTGTTGTTACCTAAGTCACAAAAAAAAATAATCAGAAAAATCTTCAAGACTCCATTCGCGAATTATAGTTTGCACGGAACCCTCAGTGCACGAGTTCAACTCGCACTTGCCCAGTTTTTCTCTTATACATTTTAATATTGAAAGCCGCTAATAGTGTTGGGCCAACATTTTCATATTCTCTCGATATTCAGATAGGGTGAGATTTAGGGGTGTATTACTTTCTTGCGAGGTCGGGGGTTGGGGCAAAAAGTCGGATGTATCAGCTGGCATCTTCCCCCGCTGTCGTAAAACAATTGTGGGAATTAGGTCACTGTCTGAAGGCAATGCCCTATTGGCGCTGCACTTATGCATAATTTGTAATCTTTGCGGCTTATGATTGTATGGACGAAGAAAATTGTTATCGATTTGTTTAGATATTATCGAAGAGTTGTGTTTGTAAGTTCTTGTGATATGTATGTTCCAAATTGTCGAAGCTTATTTTTAGCAACAAGATGATATGATGTTTCTCAATTATATTCTGTAAAAAATGCTGTGGGTTATACATAGAACCACAACACAAATCATACTATGTAATTCATAATGTGTAACTGTTTATTTCCCCAAATAAATAAAATAAAATAAATAAGACATTTTTAAACCTGACCCTTTATAAGTTTTTAACGGAAGAAAAAGGACATAAAATTTAACTACTTAACCTCAGCTCATAGGACATTTAGTCGGTAGGACCAAAATTTTCTGAAGTGGAAATCGAGTTTTGGAAGTCTCAGCGTTGAAAGACTACCCACAAGGTGAATCGATGAGCTGGTGAGGGTTGCAGGAATCCAATGGATGCGAGACGTACAGGACCGGTCGTTGTGGCGACACTTGGGGGAAGTTTATGTCCAGCAGATGATGATAAATTCCTCAAGTAGGTAAACATACTTATAAACGAAAAATTTTGTTCAAACAACGGTTTCAGTAAATTTTTAGCAAAAAAATATGTTCAAAACCAATATATTAAATTGGATTTCCAATGCAAACACTACCTTTCAATCAAGGGCACATTTGAAAAAAAAATCAAAGCATTAAATTGACCAATATCGCGAGTATTTTCAGTTATTCAAACGAAATGTCGCGACTAGCCGCTTTCCATTCAAACACTCGTAGTTTCTCATTCAAAACTACTAACTGGGAAATGCTAGCAGCATCCTCTCACGACTCAATATTGCGACTATTCGTAACTGACTTCTACACAAACAAACCCGAAAATTGAGTTCCTGGCTGAAAAATGTTTCGAAGTGACAGTTAAAAATTGTTCTGCCACGCTCCATGTATCGAATTTTCTTTCGTTGTCATTGTCAACGACTTGAAACAAAAAAAAAACTGGACAAGTGCGAGTCGGACTTGCGTACTGAGCTCCGTACAATCTTACGTCAATAATTCAATTCACAAATGGATGTCTCGAAGATTTTTGCGAACTTCAGAAAAAGACGTAGCCAAAAATTTACTGTTTTGAGATTTATTTCTATAACAGTGCTATAAAACCATGTTTTATGCCAAATCTCAAGACTCTGGGTCAACGAGAAGTACCCTATGAATTTTGAATCCCTTGAGAGCGTCGAAATACGTTTTTTGCAACATAAATGACTGGATTTTATTTATCGTTCGTTAAGTTAGAAGTTTGATTATTTCACAGCTTCAAGGGACTTTTTTTTTTTCGACATGAAAAATCATCCAATGACTACCCCCGCACTTGGGCGGAGCGGGAGATAGTGTCAGACTTTTACTGACTAAAAAACCCATCCCGTTCCTTCAAGCCTTCATACCGGGGCTCGAGCGCCCTTTCAGATAACCCTGGCCCCAGTAAGATTCAAGGGACCGCAGTCTTGAGTACCTATATGGTTTTAATTTAAACTCGATACCTCTACGCATTCCCAAGACTTTATCTCGGGAATGCGTGAAGGTATTGAGTTTTCAAACGGCAATGGAAAGAGCTATGCTAGGAGTTTCCTTGCGTGATCACATCAGAAATGAAGATATCCGCAGGAGAACCAGGGTTACCGACATAACTCGAAGAATCGCCAAACTTAAGTGAACATATGGTTGATGGGGACGAAACGTTTAACGTTGAAAGGCCTCCAACATGGTGGAGCGATGACCTGGTCAGAGTGTCGCGGGAATCCGAGGGATGCGTGAGGCACAGGACCGGTCATTGTGGCGACGCTTTGGGGAGGCCTATGTCCAAAAGCAGACGTCTTTCGGCTGATATCATGATGATGATGAATGATCGGGTTGTCAAGGTCTTGACAGACAGACGGAAAACAAAATGACCCTATAAGGGTTCTGTTTTATCCTTTTTCGAAGTGCGGAACACTAAAAACCACTTAAATATTCTGTTGAACACCACATGTACACCCAATCCGTCATTTGTGACGTGACTTAGAACATTATGCGTAGCTTAGAATTTTTTTACGTAAAGAAAGTTAACTGATAAGTATCTAAAGTAATCTAAGTACTGTGAACCCTGTAATTACCGTACGTTAGTATGGTATAAGTCGCCATGTACTATTATACGTCGTCGTTCATACAGTATGTAAGTTTTACGCTGTCGTCAGTTTGATTAGGTACGAACGCGCCGCTGTTGGAATAAATTATTCAATATAAATCGCTCTGTGCACCTAATTAACTAATTAAGGACAAAAGCTAGGACACAATGAACTGAAACTGTGCGTTAAACATTAATGTGCGTCCGCCCTTTGAGTTGGTTAGTTAGTAGTTATGTGCGCTCGTGGTACGAATAACTTACTCGATTTTGTTAAATATTTCTTTCCTGCGAAACACATTGAGCGATCTCAAAAAACTACTTAAAAAAAAATTAATAATATTCCACAACTATCACACGACGCCGTCTAGTCGCAAACTAAGCAGAGCTTGTGTTATGGGTACTAGACAACTGATGAACATACTTATATATTTCTAAATACATACATATTATAGATAAATTACACCCAGACACAGAACAAATGATCATGCTCATCACATAAACATTTGTCCTGGGTGGGAATCGAGCCCACGACCTGCGGTATAGCAAACAGGGCCACTAACCACTAGACCAACAAGCCAGCCCACAAAAATATAAGTGGAAGCTGGGGAAAATTGACAAGTCCGTGATAAGACCTGTCATACTGTATGGATCAGAATGTTGGACTGTGAAAAAGATGGATGAAAAAAGGTTGCATGTAGCGGAGATGAGAATGTTGACATGAATGTGCGGTGTGACGAGAATTGATAAAGTGAGAAATGAGTATTAGAGAAAGTTTGAAAGTGGTGCTAGTGACTGAAAAGTTGTAAGGTAATCGTGTCTTGGTTTTTTTTTTTATGGTGGGAAAAAATCATCCAATGACAACCCCCGCTCTTGGGCAGAGCGGGAGATAGTGTCAGACTCTTACTGAATAAAAGACCCACCCCGTTCCTTCTAGCCTTCATACCGGGGCTCCAGCGCCCTTTCGGATAACCCTGGCGCCAGTAGGCTCCCTGCTTTTGCTGACAACTCCTTGTGGCGCGCGGGAACAGGTGTTTCTTGGTATGGTCTTGTGAAGAGGAGGGATGAAACGCATGTTGCTAAAAGAATTCTGAGTATAGGTACATGTAAATAGATGGAGAGGGAGAGGGTGACCAAAGAAAATATGGATGAATTGTGTGATATAAAAGAAAAAGGAGTTGGTTAATAGTGTGACGGTTAATAGGAAGAAAATAACCAGTTACGCTGACTGGAAGTGACATAGGATAAGGGCGACAAATAAAATAATTAAGGACAAAAGCTGGGACACAATGAACCGAAACTATGCGTTAAACATTAATGTGCGTCCGCCGTTTGAGTTGGTTAGTTAGTAATTATGTGCGCTCGTGGTACGAATAACTTACTCGATTTTGTTAAATATTTCTTTCCTGCATAGTCGAATAAATCGAGCGGTCTAAATATACTACAAAAAAAAAAATTGGTAGGAGCTGGGACCGGAAGGTGGTCCCAAACTACTACTAATCCACTAATATTTATATATATGGAAATTGGGACCGTGACCGCGGTCCATAAACCACCACAACCCAAATCGTTGAAACTTAGTAGTCCTCAGTTGAGCTATAGGAATACTGGCAAATACTTACCCTGGCTGGACAGGTCCACTCAAATCTTTATGGTTGTATGGGACACATGCAAGGCTCTCATATCATTTTTCCATTATATGTTTGCTGTATGGATTTTTAAAAAAGACTTTAACCCCAAAAATCTTTTTCGTAGATTGTTCGTAGGGTAGTCAGTTAAGAAACACCGGCTTCATCTTTTTTTTATTAATTGACATCTTGTGCTTGACTGCGATCCTATCTGATGGTAAGCAGTGATGCAATCGTTGATGGTGAGACGCACTAGTTTATTAAGAGCATATTCACTTTAGCTTTGAAGACACCTAAATTATAATCGGACGGGAAGACCGCAGCAGGCAAATTGTTCCAGTTCTTCTAAGTACCTACCCGGTATCTATTTTAAACTGGCAAAAAAATGGTCGTATAACTTGTTTTATGAAACCTTTTTGCAAAATAAATAACATTTATATAATCCTGTCGGACCCATCTAGTAAATCTATATCTCAACATTCTCGGAACTTGCACAAAAGTTTCAATAATTTACTGGAAAACTAAAAGTTGTAAAAATACCAGGAAGTGTTATTTACAGTAAGTACTTAGGTGAAACGTAACTATTTTAAGGCGAGTTTGCACTAATTTCGAAATTCTGGAAATAAGCAAATATAAAAGAGAACACCATTTAAAAAAAATATTTTATTACCATTGACTATATGATCAACCGTTGCGTAACCCCCTAGTCTTTAAGTCAAGAGTGAATAGGTTACTTCTAGGCAAGAATGCTCCATCGTCGGCCACATTATTGCTTACCGTCAGGGGAGATGGCAGCCAAACGAAGCCTATCAATAAGAATAACTAAAAAAAATGAATTAGTTGGCTCAATAAAAAAAAAAAACTTGAATCTGACCCAAATTTAATAAAGCTTGTTTTTTTAAAAGGTTCTAGCAGAAACAAAAAATACTGTTTTTTTTTTTAATAAATACGAAATAGCTGTTTTGGTGCCGCAAAATTGACATTAAAAAAAAAAATTTCAATATACTTGTTTGTTTGTGTATGTATAAGTGTTTGTTGTTATTTTTATTTCATGCATGGACACTTATAAAACATCAGAAGTTAGTGCACGGTTCCAAATTGGTCGTTTCCTATGGAGAAGAACCGGCAAGATGGTTGCAAAATACTCTGTGACTGCAACCAGCTCTTTAGAACTAAATTAAATTGTTGGAAATTTCGAATTTCAGTACCTATTTACGTAACGGCGTCGCCAACATTTTCAGAACTAAAAGCTTATTGAATTTAATATCTTTTGTGAATAAATCGCTTACGAAAACCCATTTATTGTCACATAATGAATGTAAAAAACACATTGACACATAAGAAATATATTGAGTACTTTTTGTTATGAATGAAATTCAATTATTTCACCTGAAAAGCTCTCTTTAAAAATTTCGTGTTGAAAACGTCGGCGTTATTTTTTATGTGGCACCCACCCTAACACGTTCGTGGACAGTAACGACCACAGGCGTCTAGGTAGCTAAAAGTGATACGACAGTACGCCTGTCGACGTATGTGTTTTTACTTGCATAAAATCAGTACGCCATACGACGACCGATTTTTCATACTATTATAAAGAACTGATGAGATGTTGTACTGTTACGAATTTTGTACTGTCACCACATTATTTACAAAAATACGTCAAAGAAAGTACTTCCACGCACACATTTATACTCCCCTCCCTAGGCACACTACGCCCGTGGGCGTCGTGTTTACATACGATCAGTCGAGTACTGCGCTGCTTCGGTGGTCTTGCGTGTCGCTGCATGTTTTCGCCTTTTTAACGCCTTACGACGTTTACGCCTACATTTGTGTCACATTTCATATATTTTTTACAATGCATTGTGACACTAAGCCCGTGGGCAATGTACGAAAAAAGTAGTGTTTCAGTAGCTGCAACCTGTGAGATAGTACCTACTGTCCACGAACGTGTTAAGTAAGACTATATTTCCAAGGATTTTTTAGAAGTGAAAAATCATCAAATTACTTCTCCCGGTCAAAGGTGGAGCGAGAGGGCGTAAATAATTTTTAGGTAACCTCATATTCAAGATATCAATAATGCGGACGGCGAGCAATAGGTAGCTCGCCGTCTAATAAGGCCCGGGTCGACGATACGTTGTTCCACGCGGGCTTCAATGAAATGTCAGCACGATTGCATCGTCCCATTCACCGGTTTTATTCAGTAAAAGTCTGTTCCCTCTCGCTTCACCCATGCGCGGGAAAAATGATGTGGTGATTACACACAAAACTATATTTTTTTGCTTCTTTTATTTTTGATTCGTGTTATCTAATTATTGTGTTTGTGCCATATGCTGTAGGTAGGTACCAAATAAATTAATTTACTTTCTTCCTTTATTTTAAAATTTCAAAGAAAAGAAAAGTAAAACCGCATTTACGAGAATGTATTTGTAAAAGTTGCCAGTGTAGCTTGAAGCATTATAATAGACCCCCACCCCTTAACCCCCTTGGGGTTCCACTAGACCCCTTTATACAGTACTTCTATAAGTTAAGTCCGCAGCGATCCGAGTCAAAGTTTTCGATAAAGATCTCAATGAGGCAACACTATCTTTACAAAGTTATAATATTGAAAATTTCTTCATAATATTGGTTTATGAGAGCGCTACTTAATGCTATAGTATGTGTCAGATAAACGTTGAATAAAGTACATTACCCTGTCCTAATATCTGTAACCGAAAAACCAGGGATTTAAAAACACCTCCAGAAAGGTTACAGAATTATAAGTGTTACATGTTGAATTGGTAACAGAATCAAATATGTAACACTTATTTATATTTTTTCAATGTGTTTACCCAAAACACTTACAAAAGTGTAACCCTAACATATCTGTAACAGATAAAAAAATGTTAACAGTGTTAATAAGTGTAACAGGTAAACGCAGCGTTTCCCAAGTTACAATTTACTTATTTATGGTACTGTGCAATTCTTTAAACCTAAAGCTATACTAAAACTGATTGTTTTAGTTACACATATTAACACATATAACAGGTTACAGTTTGATTCGGTAACATTATTATGTTCTGATAAAACTGTTTTAAAAAACAGTGTTAAAACACGTTAGTACGGTTACAGTTTGAGTCCCTGCGAAAAACAAACAATGAATTGCTTTTCATTACTAGATCATGTAAAGGATCACGATACATGTCGATTCAAGACAGCTTTATGTCTTTTTTTTCCGTTTTTTAATACATATGTACGAGGGTCAATGACCGTTATTCCACGTTTATCTGACACCTACCTTAACAGGAAATCACTAACTTTTGACAGTGGGTTTGCTCCTGTGAAACTCGGAAATTATCTTAAAGGTAGCCATACACACTAGAGTCAGGCTTGCGGACAGTGATCAATGGGTAGCTCGCTGTCCGCCCGTCTGGTAACTGTCCAGACCAAGCCCAAGTCGTCGACGGTGCGCACTGTTCCCGCACGCCTCAAGGAGTTGTCAGCAAGAGCCCGGACCGAACCGGGTAGAAGCCTACTGGGGCCAGGGTTAACCGAAAAGGAACTCGAGCCCCGGTATGAATGCTAAAAGGAACGGGGTGGGTCTTTTAGTCAGTAAGAGTCTGACACTATCTCCCGCTCCGCCCAAGAGCGGGGGTTGTCATTGGATGATTTTTCCCATCGAAAAAAAAAAAAAAAATGTGGTCGACGATATTTGTGAATGAACGACGATTATTGTAAAAGGACTATGTTGATTACTTTTTTTTCCCCGTAAACGTATGTCTGGCAATTTGAGTATTTTCTGCGGCCTACACAAATGTCCTTTAATTGGTTTTGTTCGTCAAGTCGTTGAGTTCCATATTAGTCCTGAGTTGAGCTTTGCGAATACTGACAAATGCTTGCACTGACTGGACGGGTCCACTCAAATCTGTATGGTTCTTTCTTCAAAAGACCATCTTCGACTAATCTGCATGGTTTTCATGTGATTTGACCATTACATATTTACTGTATGGACCAATAAACTTTAACCCCTGGGTTTGTTTCGGTGTTTCTTCTCAGGGAAGTCAGCTAAGAAACACCGGCCTCATCTAGCTTAAACTGACGAAAAATAATTGACGTGTAAAAGTGTTTTTTAAACCTATTTGCAAAATAAATATCATTTATCATTTATAAAGCACGCTTGCCTAGAAGTAACCCTATTCACTCAAATCAATTAAGCGTTTTTCAAGGTCATTCAAGTAGTACAGACGCATATACAATCGGTGATTGAGGGTAAGTTAGTTTTGAGTCACTCATTTTAAACGCGCACGCAGCGTCGCGTCGCTTCGCTTCGCGTCACGTCTTGTGAACTGACCCTAAGTGTTATAAATTATTTTCCTCTATAGGGTTCTTCGGCGTCTGCTAGTTGGAGCTTTGTTCAGATTCGCTCGGTCTTGTCTGAGCATTAAATCTGCATAAATGTCTTGTTTTCAATAACGGAACTGGGTGTCGTAAATTGTTGAAATAATATTTGATTTGTTATTCTGTTTTGTAGATGGTTAAGCAAGTTATAGTAAATATAATATAATTATATTATACACCGCTAAATTTTGATCGTTTTAATCCCGTGGAGGGACGATCCGGTACATGAAACACTATCGATTTGAATAGATAAAATTAAAAAATAAAGTACTTTTTTTTCAAAACTCGTATTAATTTACGCATGTACGAAATTGATTTCTTTAAGAAAACATCAGCTGAGCGAGTTCAATGACCTGTAGGTAGTTTGTACGCAACGCCGACTATTAACTGCAGGTCATTGAACTCGCTCAGATTAAAACGATCAAAATTTAAGGGGGTATAATTCAATGTGGGATCGCAGTCGAGCACTAGGCCTGACTGCGATCCCACCTGATGGTAAGCAGTGATGCAATCGTTGATGGTGAAGCGCACTAGTTTATTAAGAGCCTATTCACCCTTAGGTGTTTTCTACCAGTCGACCTTTTTAAATACACGTTTTCAATGCATCAAAATTAGTCTTGTTATAAACGAATATTTTCCTATACAGTCAAATCTATTGCTGCTATGTAAACAATGATATTAAGTTATCCACATTACACATACTCGTATGAATAATGACATTCACATGTTCAAAGAATAAGCTCCAGCTTCTTAATGTAATGTCATTCGCAACTTATTACATGCATGGCCATACTGAGTAATGTAATATTGTGATCTACTTACACGAGCATAATCTGTATGATGACATTACATTACATTACGGCTTATAAGCAAATTTGTTTGAACGTACATAGATCTCTCTGTTACATTAACAATGCGTATTCAGAGAGGTATTCTCGTAATTGATGGTACGATTGGCTCAGTGGTTGAGCGATTGGTTGTTGAGCTGCTTGTACCGGGTTCGTTTCCCGTATGGCAAAAAAAAATTCGTCTGGCCTATAAATAGTTATTGCGGATTTAGAAGTCTTGTGAATGTAAGTTTACGTATTTGTTAAAGCAGAATCTAGAATGAAGTGGCGTGGATACACAATATATAAAATACAGTGTCTTAATATTGAATGTAGACGTAGCGTAGACGTTACGTAAACGCGCCGTTAACTGGGTTAAGAATTCTAAGATACAATCATGTCTAAACGCCTATGAAGCGTAGCGATAGCCGCGTAGCAAACGCTTCTTAAGCTGCTACGAGGCTGCTACGCTCGCGTGTCTTCGCTGACACTTAAGGCCCAAGCGCTCAAAAAGGGCCATAAAACAGTGACTTTCTGAAGCCTACTCCTCGGTAACGGCCAGGTTAATAGGTTTGAAAAAAATATATGTTTGTTAAAGATTCATGAACAACATTATCAACACTTGACTATTAATACTTTTGTCTAAAAAAAATATTTAGCAATTTCGCAACTTTTCCCTACTCCTTCGAGACGGCTTGGACTTTTACAAAGATTTTTAAACATAAAAATTGGTAGTTAAATATTCTTCAAAGTGAACATTGCATATGTAAATCAATCAATATTTCGCAAAGAAAATGGATTTAAAGCGCTTTCCGGGCGCTGCTTGCCGCAAATAAATGCACAGATTTGCGTACTGCCGCCTAGGCGAGTGCGAGAGTTGCGTCCACATAAACGTAGACGCTACGCAAACGCAAGATTAGCCGGGTTGAGAATGTTATGATACAATCATGTCTAGACGCCTACGAAGCGTAGCGATCGCCGCGTAGCAAACATTTTGTAAGCGGCTACGCGGCTGCTACGCTCTCGTATCTATGCTCTCACTAAAAAACATTAAATAATTTCTGCTACTCTGGTTGAAGTGAGAGGGAATGTCAGACTCTCACTGACTAAATCCGTGTTCCTTCAGTAGCCCTTTGGTTTTAGGGCCGCGGTGACTGTTGTGGACGATCCTGCAACTGGATGTGTGAACATTTGTTTCCCTTACTATACCTTTTTAGGGTTCCGTAGCCAAATGGCAAAAAACGGAACCCTTATAGATTCGTCATGTCTGTCTGTCTGTCTGTCTGTCTGTCTGTCCGTCCGTCCGTATGTCACAGCCACTTTTTTCCGAAGCTATAAGAGCTATACTATTGAAACTTTGTAAGTAGATGTATTCTGTGAACCGCATTAAGATTTTCACACAAAAATAGAAAAAAAGCAATAAATTTTGGGGGTCCCCATACACAGAACTGAAAATCTAAATTTTTTTTTTCATCAAACCCATGTGTGTGGGGTATCTATGGATAGGTCTTCAAAAATGATACTGAGGTTCCTAATATCATTTTTTTCTAAACTGAATAGTTTGCGCGAGAGACACTTCTAAAGTGGTAAAATGTGTGTCCCCCCCCTCTAACTTCTAAAATAAGAGAATGAAAAAACTAAAAAAAATATATGATGTACAATACTATAAAAACTACCAACGAAAATTGGTTTGAACGAAATCTAGTAAGTATTTTTTTTTTAATGCGTCATAAATCGAAAAAAATACACTATTATTAAAACATCGATCAAAGTTAACAACACATTATAAGAACTTTTATATTATGTTACTTGCTGCTACGGAACCCTTCATGGGCGAGTCCGACTCGCACTTGGCCGGGTTTTTTATTATTGTTAGGCTCGCGTTTGACCACTATCTCACCTTATGGTACGATGATGTGGCCGACGATGGAGCATGCTTGCATAGAAGCATCCTATTCACTCTTGGCTTAAAGACATCTAGGTTATAGATATCAAACTTCATAAAATGTGGTATACGTTTTCACAAACTTTGGCTACATCTCAATGAATTCCTAAAGCACATTTACTGCTGAATTTTTAACGCTCGGTTCGGAGAAATTGTACTCTATAAACATTATTTTGACGCTGCCTTTAGTACGAGTATATCGCTATTTGACTATTCTAAGCGTAAATCTGAGAATTTCCTTCAGAATATTGCCTATCATCAATCCAAAATTAATTAATTATCTGTCATGCGTGTAACTAAGTCAATAAAGTAGTAATTAATACAATACTACGAATTAATTGATACAAATCAGGTTAATCGAAATTGTCGACACTGTGATATTGAAACAGTTTAGATGATTTTCTATTAAAACGAGTTTTTAATGAAAACATTTTTTTCATAGCAAGCTTTTATAGCATGGTATACTCGTAATACCTACATAATTTTATTAATACTCGTCAAGACGAATCATACGAGACCAAACTCGATGGCGTTGTGTCGTAATCGTTTATACGGAATAATCTTAATAATCCATAAAACAGGACTAATGCATATATGATAATTAAGGAGTATGCACATTGCACATAGCGATCACTATACAGCACAAATTTTTAATTAGTGGTATAAATAACAATAACAATATATTGAACTGCAACATTTGGCACAAGCAAACACTTGCAAGCTGCAACATTTTGCACAAGCAAGGTACTAGATAACTGATAAACATACTTATATATTTCTAAATACATATATTATAGATAATTACACCCAGACACAGAACAAATGATTATGCTCATCACACAAACATTGAGAATCGAACCCACGACCTCCGTCATAGCAGTTAGGGTCACTAACCACTAGACCACCAGGCCTGTCAAATAATATATAAAATATAAATTTATAAATATGATAATTAAGGAGTATGCACATTGCACATAGCGATCACTATACAGCACAATTTTTTAATTAGTGGTATAAATAACAATAACAATATATTGAACTGCAACATTTTGCACAAGCAAACACTTGCAAGCTGCAACATTTTGCACAAGCAAGGTACTAGATAACTGATAAACATACTTATATATTTCTAAATACATATATTATAGATAATTACACCCAGACACAGAACAAATGATTATGCTCATCACACAAACATTGGGAATCGAACCCACGACCTCCGGCATAGCAGTTAGGGTCACTAACCACTAGACCACCAGGCCTGTCAAATAATATATAAAATATTTTTTTTTTTAATATTAGATAATAAAAAAAACACGTCCAGCCGAACATAGAACCTCCTCCTTTTCGAAGTCGGTTAAAAATAGTATATCAGTAGTATTTGTAAGGAATTCTGGTACCTAAGGAAAGATTTAACTTGTGTTATGAGTACCACGATTTTCACACTAGCTTTACAGTATTTTTTACATAAAATGGTAACAATGTCGTGTATAGTTTATACGTTTAAAATGGTCTGGCTAGATTTACTTGGCCATTTCATGAAGTATTTATTTATTTATATACACTTTATTGTACACCAAGGAAACGTTATAATAATAAAAAAAAACATACAATTGGCGGCCTTATCGCACTTGGCGATTCAAGAAGCGAAGAGATCAATTTCTAAGATCGACACGACATATCTACAGAATAATCCTATTGGTCGACAAGTTATGATCAACGATGTACAATCAGTACTGTTAATAGTTAGTCACAAGACACTGCGGTCATGGCTTGTGGTCAACTAGTCTCTGGCCAACTATGACAATGAAACCACAGACAAGATTGTTTAGTGAGGTTGTCATATCACTTACGATCAAATGCATAGTTTATTAGTCTTGACAGCTTAATTGACACTAGAAACCACAGTGATGAAGTCCATTGGCGTTGCAACTAATTGTTTTGGGACATGTTTTAATTTGTTCTGTCGTTTTGAATTAGGAGCATTTCTTAAGAGGCTGCTTTTCCATTCGCCTATCGTAAACGTCGAGCATGGTTTAAAAGCTTTTTGCTTCATCTAACGCAATCCAACGTGATGTTTGACGAAAAGGCAACGTGAACAAAGAGTGATAATACCTGAATACTCTGTTTCGGCATTCAGTAATTGCGTGATTTACTCGAAAATTTTACAAAACTTGTTCCAGGAAATACGTGTTTTTTTTAAACCCTTAAAAGTTTTTGAAAAACATTGTCATTAATTAGAATTATGATAAAATTTGCTAGGCTTGTATGTTGTACTTTTTTGACTTTATTCATTTTTGAGTAAATTATGAAGTGTTAAAGTTCATGCAAAATAGCAGTTTTTCAGGAGTCTTAACTGGATTAGTTTTACACAAATTTATAAATTGATTTTTATAGAAGCCTAGATAATATTCACAAGATACTGTGTTTCCAAAATAGCTAATGAAAAATGTGTAATGACGTCATAATCGCGTAAGAGCGGTTGTATGAAAAACAGTGAAAATGTATGTCGAGGTGCATCCCCATAAGGGGTAGCCTTAACCGTGACAAGGTCTAAAGGCCCCTGGGTGACAGATCTTGCATGGGCCCTTCTCCGTTTTGCTAAGTATGTAAATCAAAACTGGGTATTTCTTAGGATATGAGAGGTGAAAATGCTAATTTATAAAAACGTAGTACATATTTACTTACTTTAGAAGATTAAAAATCCCTAGAGAAGATTTAAACCTATGTCCTAAATGGCTTAAAGATATTCATCCGAATTCAAAAGTATAATCACATAATAATATGGTGAATTTTGTGTAGAGCAGTTCCTACAAACGTCAACTAAGCTGACCACGCCGCGTTATGCATGAATAATGAGCTGTTGGCTGAAATAGCCACATCATTTATAACCACTGATCCACATGAAGCCTGCGCCGAAACAGCGCGTAGTCATGAGGAGAGGCCATTGCCCAGTGACATAGTGCCCAGTCACAAAATAGATAGGTACAGAAGATTATCTACTTACAAAGCGCGCTCGAGCAACGCACACATAGACACTGCTCATCTACACGTTATCTCGGATCAATTCAGCTCAATGCGAGCTCGCATGCTACATGCGCGCCTCAATGAGATGTCAGCATACCGTAGCCACCCAGCAGGGTCGAAGCCTGCTGGATCCACAATCAGTGTTAAAGTGAGACCTCGTGCGATCCGGGGCCTTGAAAAGAAGGTAAACAAGACGAAGAAACAGCAGGCTTACTCTTGAGTTCAATTCCGATCGGTCGACATTGAGATTGTGACGTTTCGTACCCTTGAATTCAACGCTAGCACCAAATTGGTTCAAAATTGCGTGACCATTTTGAGAACTAAGTGAAATCGTAAATTTTGACAATATTGTTTTCAAGAGTAACAAATCACGTAACGTCAAATTTGACATTGTATTCGGATTGACTTTAGATTGAAATTGAAATTAATTTGGAGAGTAAAATTGCAGGAGTGGGTCTGACACTCCGGATTCGATTGTACGTTTTGCCCACCTAAAAAAAAACCAGTATGAATACGCGTTTACTTTGTAGTTGCTTTGATAAGTCATGACTTTATGGATACCTAATGACTAGAGATGTGCCGTTGCTGGAAATATTGCCCGAAATGGGAATATTGCTGACAATATTGTCACCAATATTCAAACTTCGGGCAATATTGCCACCAACATTCCCACTTCACGGCAATATTGCCAGCACCTGCACATCTCTAATACTGACCCCTTATCGAATGATCCGACAACTCGAAGTGCATTTGCATCCCCACCGTCTGTCTTTCAATTCCTATAAGACGTGAACGGCGATCAAAAATGTATTAAGGAATCGACGCGCTTATAGCAGAGTGTAATCCCAAGAGGATGAAGCAAGCTTACAGGCACACCTGTTCCTGTACTCCTGAGAAATTGTACAGACTCAGAAGATATATCTTCTACTTAGCGAAATTTGAAAGCGATATTCTTCCAAAAATATCAATTTTATACACAAAGCGATTTGAAATTATGAGACGTTGTTTATGAAGTAACTGTGAATATTGATTACAATGGTTTGTAGGTAGTACTTTTGAGCTTATACATTAAAAAGGTTAATTTAGATAATATAGTACTAGATATATTTTTAATTTTCTCACTCATTTGTATACACTGTCTATACAAGGTGCCAGATAAAAATAAAGTACAATGACCTTTTTCCAATATCTCCAATATATCGAAGGTGCTCGAAAAACCATCAATGAACTGTTTTTCAGAAAAGGTAAAGGATCGCGATAGATTTCGATTCAAGACAGCTTTATATCTTTAATTCCGTTTTTGACAATAAATGTAGGAGGGTCATTGACCGTAATTCCACGCTTACTTGGCGCCTACCATGTATGGAAGGCGCCAAATAAGCGTTAGTGGGTATCACTAAGGCCACAGAGAATTTCTAAAAAAAACTATGTGCCCACAAAGTTTCCACTAACACAGAGAATTTCTGAAAAAAAAAAGAACATGTTTCTAGAACACAAAAAAAAAATACAAAAGGCAACTGAAAAACATAGGTATGGCTTTAATCAATAAGTCTGACACGCCCTCTCACTCCACCCATAGCGAGGGAAGTTATTGAAAGATTTTTCACCTAAAAAAAAAACATTACTCAGTAAACGGTATCTCAATTTAAAACTACTTATGTAATTAAAACCATAATGAGCAACTATCCTGCCGCTTTTGTGGCAAACTAGCAACATAATCAAATATAAAACTTCACTTTTCGCAGACTCGGCAATCCAAAACCGCGTAATGCAATTGTCTTCTGCAAAATACGACCTGACAATCAATCGCTTAGTTGTTGCGCGACTGGTCGCCACCAACATGCAATGCAACCGCAGGCTACCATTTACCACAGCGAATACATGCCAGTGATGTCACGGAGATTCGGTTCCGATTCCAAAAGTTCGGAACTACCGATTTATTTTGCACCTCTGATTGGACGAGTGGAGAAAGGTTGTCTTTGTAACCGGGGTGAAATTTTCCCGAGCCACAGGCTAGAGTGACATACAACCGAGTGGTCCACTTCAAGCTCTAGTGTGTCAAACAACGTTTTTCAACACACTTATGAAGACATAAAGAAACGGGGGTTGATGCGTGACTTGTAAGGGTCGCTTAGCGCCCAGGCTGATACGATAAATTTAATAAATTGTGAACGAGCACGTGCAGTTTCCCGCACTAGTGCGAAAAACAGTAAATTACGTGCCTTAAAGTGGTACAGATAAGAGCGAGTGAGAAAAAAGTCGGAAGCTATACCTCTCCCCCTTGGTCTCATGCCTTTGGTCAATTACTCTTTCACTTGTTGTTTCTTTTAATGTTGTGAATTTGTCTTATTTTTATTTATCCGAGTTTTTATTAGTTTTATTTGACACTTCTACCTCAACCTCCGATCTCGGTTCCGGTTCCGATATTACCAAATTTAAAAACTCCTGTTCCGATAACCCCTAATCCAGTACAAGTACAGTACCAGTAATCCATATTACATGCTCCGCTAGTCAATGCATGCGACCGCAACCTCGCGGAATAATCATGTCAATAATATTGCTGCCTGTAATATTGAATCTGCGGTTTCGATGCACTGAATGCAGTATTCATCACAATACTTCATAATAACGAACGGCGGACATTTAAATATTTTAACGACATTTGTGACAGTTCCCGGGGTAAATGCGAAGAATATTGATCACCGTTGCTTTTCGCGTTTTGTCCATCAAATTACAGACAGAATATAGAATACCTACTTGTTTTCTGACAGTGTTTTGATGTAAAGAAAAAATGCCCTCTAAGGGGATGTGAGGTGACATTATAGCATTGCCTGTCAAATAATAATTATACAACACCCAACTATCACACAACGCTATCTAGTTCCGAAATAAGCAGAATACGTACTATGGTACTAGATAACTTATAATCATATATAATTATATATATTTCTAAATACATAAGTATTATAAATTACACCCAGATAAATTAGATTTGATCGTGCTCATCACATAAAGTAACATTTGTCTTGGGTGGGAATCGAACTCAAGACCTCAAGCATAGTAGTCAGGTCTACTAACCACTAGACAAACAGGGCAAATGTCCTAAATGTATGGATTGACATAAGCATAATCAACCTTATAATGTGCCCACTGTTTGCTTGGAGTCAGACCGCCTCTCTAGGAGAGGGAATGGGCTATAAATCCACAACGCGGAACCAGAGCGGATCGGTAGATATCATATGTCTTCGAATTTTCGATTCTTATTGAGGTTCTGTCACTGTTTCAGGAGCAGTGGTGAAAAAATAAAATATATATAATAAATATAAATATTTATATATGTAGGTATAAAACTATTATAAAACATCAATCATCTTTTATAATTCCTGGTTTGAATATCTCCAATTTAGAATAGAATAGAAAAAACAATATTTGGGATAGATACAGCACAACATTTACAAACACAGAGTAAAAAGAACAAAACTACAGAATGCGCCAAATTTCGTCCAGTCAACCGTCAGATACACTGACTCGTTTTTCTCTCCTATCATTCCTAACACAATCCACCCGTCTTTATCTGCAACCCAAGAAAACAATCTCCATAAACTAAGCCATGCGAATACCCAACACGTATTTACCATTCATATAAATCTTTAAGCTCCTTACTTACCTATAAGTAGGTCATGGAGTGTACTCGTATTGCGCTCAGCACACCTAATGCTGTAGTCGCTTGTCGCCAAACCGCGCGTTACAGAGCGACACGAACTCGCAATCCATCGCTGGCTGTAACACACCCGGTTGCTGCCACAGCCTGTCGAGATACAGCTGGTATACTGTGAGCCATGAGTAGACAGTTACCAGAATGCTAAGTTTCGAATAATAATATTTATAAAATAGGGCGCATTTACAATAGAAAAACTTATCTTAAACATTAAAAAGAATATAATTGCTTATTTGTCTGAACTAGTATAAACCTGTGCTTCAGGTTAGGAAGTGCTTAAATTAAAAACAATATTAATAAGTTGTGCAATTAGTCGCGGTACTCGAACTTATAGTAGTGTTCTTTAATCTGTGGCAGTAAGCCGAAAATTGCAACTTACAGAGAATATATATTATTTTTTCGATATTAAAATTTGTGGACTATAATGTATTTGATTAACAAATTGGTTAAGAGCGAGTAGATTGGTTAAAAAATGGTTAATGGCTACCTATAAGCAAGCGTACGTATAAATTCGACAAGATGTTGCATACGAGTTTTACGACGCTGATGGCTCAGCGATTGAGCGATTAGCTGTTGATTCCCGAATTGAATTTCATCAAATAATAACACTTATAACACACTTCTAACCTATCGCATACCAACTGGGGTTAGACTCTGTTGCACTACTTATTCTGTGTGCCAAAACGTAACCACAGAACTATGCGCGCTGTCGCGAGCTAATCTCGTTAATGTGAACTAAACAATTAGTAATAACACTAAAGCTCATTTTGATTAGTAAAGACCAAATTTCTATTTAAAAGCAACAGCTGTAAGTTGAAATATGGCAACCAATTGTTTTGAAATGTACAAATTGTGCAAATCTGTAAATGAAAACAATGTGAAGAAATAACTTTACTGTTTTAAATTGTAAACATGTTAAGTCTGTTGTAAACAATGTTTCGGATACACAGTTAATAAAAGTCACGTAAATCTTTACAGGAACAATGTTTCGCGAATTTGGCTTCCATATGGTCGTGTTTGGCTTTCCTAACAAATGGTCGTGTTTCGAAAATATGATTATTTTTTCACAAACATGTGGATGTTGGTTTGTTTTTTCCTGAAACAGGGCAATAAACATTTTTTTTATATATGTATGTGTTAGTGTCCCCACACACGGGCCACAAAAAAAGCCGCTTCTAGCTTCTTTTTGTGGCAGACTTTTTTTGTGGCCCGTGTACGGCGATACTGCCACAAAAAAAAACTAGAAGCCGCTTACACCTTCTCCGGCCAAAAACTGTCGCGCGCTTCAGCTTTTTTTTGTGGCCGCTTCTACCTTTTTTTCTGTGGCCGCTTCTAGCTTTTTTCTTTGGCCGCTTCTAGCTTTTTTTGTGGCCGCTTCTAGCTTTTTTTGTGGCCGCTTCTACCTTTTTTTTGTGGGACGTGTGCCCACTGGGAGGGAGAGGGGTGCCCGTGGGACCACAAAACAATTTTTTTTTTTTTCATTACGTATGATTTACTAGCTTCAGCCATCTGCTTCACCCGCGCAAAGGCAGGTTTTTCCATACAATCTTTACTCCCGTTATCCCGAGGAAAAAAGCATCTTATTTTTTGTACACATTTCACACAAAATTACTTCCTTATAGGTCCAAAGGTTCTGGCTGGTCATTGATAAGTCAATTAAAGAGGATTTTATCGTTTATGTAGGTACATACAGATGACGAAACTAAGGCGTCAACTCCACGAGCGTTTGACACGACATTAAAGACATTATCATTCTTTTTACGAGGTAAGAAATTATTTAATAAACTCACCCGCTCTGGGTAACGCGAGAGGGAGTGTCAGATATTTCCTGACTAAAACCTACCTGTGTTTGTTCAGTAGCTCTTCCCGTTCTCATCATCATCATCATTTCAGCCGATACACGTCCACTGTTGGACATAGGCCGCCCCCAAGCGTCGCTACACCGGACGTTCCTGTGCGTCCCGCATCCATCGGTTTCCTGCTACCTTCACCAGGTCGTCGGTCCACCTTGCAGGAAGCCTTAACGTTCTAGGTTCGCTATAACTATTTCGAACAAACCGCATCCGGATATTATGGTCCTGCCTCTTAATTCTGTAACAACTTTTGTAGAAACAGAAATGTCTCCTTAAAGACAATATTATCGCGGCGATTCACTCGCTCATCGAGACGGTGCCTTAACGGTCCTTCAACGTAAAGTCAAGGAATTAAAACGTTAAGCACCTTATGCAAAATTTTCATTTGCAAGAAATTATAATATTACTTTCCCGGCTACGGTCGTATTTTCAATATTTCGAATGAAAATTACAGTTTAAAAGGTAGGAATATTTCTCACCTACTTACTTAGTTTTCTTAGACAAGCGTGCTTCATCGTCGCTTTCCATCAGGTGAGATAGTGATGGAGTTCATGGCTATAATTTTTTTTTGTTAGCTTATTCTGTCCCACTCGTGGAAAAAGGTGAGCAGCGGTGGCTAAGTGGTAACGGCCCCGACTTAGGAATTGTGTAATTTATTTCATCACCACTGCTCGCAAAACGATAAAGGAAAACATCGCGAGGAAACCGGCATGTTTTAGAATTAAAAATTCGAATACATGTGACATTCACCAACCCTCACTGGACCCGCGTGGTGGGTTACGGTCCATTCCCTCTCCTAGAGAGAAGCCCGAGTCTCACCAGTGGGAACATTAAAAGGCTGATTATACTATACGCTGGGTAAAGGCTACTGTCCAATCCTTTCGCAGGTCCGTGATTCCTCTTGCCAGTTCTAGCGGAATCTATATTTCATCTCTTTTATAGTCTCAGCCGCGACTCCGTCGCACTATTTCAGGGCACCAACTTTGTGCCACTTTGGCCCAAAGTATGTTGGACATGCGGCAGACACAACCTGCCCAGTCTGGACATCCTTTTGAGCCATATCAACTCTTCTGGTTTTTGAGCGCATTGTAGTAGCCAATCATATCATATCAGCCGAAAGACGTCCACTTTTGGAAATAGGCCTCCCCCAAGCGTCGCCACAACGATCGGTCCTGTGGATGCATGAGCCTATCAATTAATAAAAAATAAATTAGTTCATGGTTAGAATGTTGCTAAAAATGTATTTAGATATATTTAGCTCCTCGAGCGTACCTAATCGTATCTAACGATCAAAACTGGTCATATAATAATAGCTATATTTATTTTTTATATAATATTACCTCTACTCACAAAGTCACAAGCCATTAAACGTTCTTGACCCTGTCAATTCCGCTTAAATTAGTTTCAATTCATGTATTAGTGTGTAATATCGTGCCTAGGAAATACCGATAGCAGTTCTTAGATTTTTTTATGGTTTAGATGGTTTGTGCATTCAGACAGAGTCAAGTTTCTTCTTGCGAAGCAGTAATGCTAGCGGAGACAGGCGCACCTCTCGTGCCGGGCCTTGGTTGAGGCGGTTGCCGACTTCTGCGAAGCAGTAATGCTCGCAAAGGAGGAGGCCGAATGCATCAGGCAACGGCGTTATCGCCGTCGCCGCCGCCGCCGGGATTCTGATCCCGATTTCCGGCCACCGTAGGCTCGGGCTTGTGGACAATGAGAAATGGGTAGCTCGCTGTCCGGCCGTCCGGTAAATGTCCGGACCAAGCCCAAGTCGTCGACGGCGCGCAGTTCCCGCGCGCCTCAAGGAGTTGTCAGCAACAGCAGGGACCCAGCCGGGTCGAAGCCTACTGCGGCCAAGGTTATCCGAAAGGGCGCTCGAGCCCCGGTATGAAGGCTAGAAGGAACGAGGTGGGTTTTTTTGTCATTAACTCTTTGAATGTCGTAATTAGAAACACAATAGAAAGACAATTACCTTATGTCGGACAGTGTAACTTAAGACATTCGAAAGGAACCATTCGAATCTGACACTATCTCCTGCTCCGCCCAAGAGCGGGGGTTGGCATTGGATGATTTTCCCCACCGAAAAAAACACATAGGTGTGGTTTTAGTCAGTAAGTTAGTCTGACATGCCCTCTCGCTCTGTCCTAAAGCAGGAGAAGTCATGGGAAGATTTCCCAACTTAAAAAAAAATTGACTTAAGATCCTATGTTCCCAACTGGGGCAGACAGCGTCAACAGTAGTTACCCAACGCGATCGGTCTTGAGTTTTAAAGCTCAACAACTTAAGAAAAGCTAGTGTCTTTTGAAAGTTAATCACGTTCTTCGCTCAAAGAATTAGCATTTCCATTCAACGTGGATTGCCAGTGGATCGTAGTGATTGAGAGAGGAGCGTAGATTGTCAACGTAGAATGCACACTGCCAGTTTTCTGGGCACAATTCCGGATGACAGCGATGTGGAGGAGTACTTTGACGCCTGAGCGTACTTTGTCATTTTGTATTATATTTATGTACATAGTTAGGTTTTAGTATAAATATTTTATTCAGTATTTAAGTTTTTTATGTACATATGTATTAACATAATTTGTATACTTATATTCAAATATATACTGACTTTTGAAAGTAATTTGCTTTTGGTACAGAATACAGACACTTGGTTTTATATTAGAATGCGAATGTAGGACATTGTTGTTTTTGTATTTGCCAGCAAATGTATCGAGTCTGTCTTCTCGGTAAGCTTCAATACTGTAATAAAATTCTCATCTCCCTTTTATTGGCATCGCACCTGTTTTTTATGATATTACACACATATTTATTATCCAGTTGTGTTTACACTTAAGGCGTTTTTAAGACACAATATCTACTAAGAATCAATTTGTAAAACTCTCTCACTCGAAAAATTGCAAATAAACCAACTTTTTCGTCTACGGATGTATATACGCATCGTCGAAGCGGCAATGACACGACGGTACATCGTCGTTATAATTTGGGTGTCTTCTAGTCTAGAGTGAAGAGGCTCTTAATAAACTAGTGCGCCTCACCATCAGAGATTGCATCACTGCTTACCATCAGGTGGGATCGCAGTCAAGCACACTGGTGCTTTGTTTTTTATTGATATAAACTATTTAAAAAAAAGTTTAGCAAAATTGTGTTGAAGTTGAACCCCTAATTTAAAACTATTAATTCTTTCGTGCAACCAAAAGTGCTTTTTCATACCTTGTTTTCTATCAACACCGATACCCCAAAATCTTGCAAAACAAATAATGCATTGGTAAAGTATGGTGTATAGGGTATATTTAAAGTTCCTCAATTGCAAAAATTCATTCTAATTTATGTGGTTTGCAGTTTTTTTTTTTTAATCTTTTTTTTTTAAAGGGGTTTTTATTCACACGGATACGTCAACCCCATTGTACCTTATATATATATACTCTATTTACACACATAAACATAAAAATATTCTTATATTATAAAATAAAATAAAATACTACTACACACCGCCTTTACATTCGTAAAAAATAAATAAACTATAATACAAAACTAAACGCATAATTGTGGGTTAACCCACAAATTATGCGTTATTTCTTTCTGATTTGGGGTATGCCAATACAGTGGTTTGCTGTTAGAAAACCCAGTTGTGGGTTAAGCTCGCCTATGTACATCAACTGTCCTATTTTTACTAGAATAAAGAATGATAAAAAAGAAAAATGAACACACAAAGTGTCCAACAACCACTGACTTGCGACAACTTGTTAGTCCATCATTTCAAAGAAAATATTAAGATTTATTACTTTTTTCACAACTCCAAGATTCGTGAAAATTTCATTAACGAAGTCCTTGTGTGAAAACTGGAAAATACGTTCCTACTACATTTCCCGAGTTAATGCCGAAGAAAAGTTTGTTATTTAATAATCGCTTTCAGGAATAACTCGAAACTTTTGTTAACGTTATTTTCGAGCATTTGTACCTACGTACTGGTTCGTAAAGACCGACCAAACCACGAATAGCTGCCGAAACCAAAACCATAATCGAATGTTCGGTTAACTTCCAGTTTCACCGAAACGTAAACTGACGTAACTGAAAATCTGATAAATATTTCCATGCGGTTATTCCTATCTATAATTAATATTAATATTTAATAGGCTAGTTGCCGTAAAAATGTAATTAGTCCGTCATTTAGATTATTCAAAAATAAGGGACACGTATTTTTTTATTTGTAAATTAAACCAAAAATTGACAAAGATATAGGCCATTAAAGTTACGTGTAACGTCACGCGCGCCGTGCTGCATTTCTTCGCACGGGGTGACGTCACACGTAACTTTAATGGGCTATATCTTTGTTATTTTTTGTTTAATCGAAAAAAGAAAAAATACGTATTATTATATTTATACCAATATTTTTTTTATCTAAACTACGGACTAAATAAAATATAATTATTTTGACCCTGGAAACTACCCTATTATATACATATTAAGCACTAGCTTTTGCCCGCGCCATTATACATAAAATATAGCCTATGTCACTCAGGAATAAAGCAGCTTTTTATAAGTGAAAAAATTTAAGCAATCGAACCAATGCTTTCAGAGATTACCACCTGCTAACAAAAAACAAACTTTACCGCTTTATAATATTAGTTCAGATAACTATATTGATGTATAGTTACATAGTTTACATAGTTATAACTTTCTTAAAATACCTACTGATTTAATTGAATAAATCGACGATTACATAAACACACATAAAATGAGCTAGTCAGTTTATAACCATCTTTCACAACACAACCAGCAGTACAGTAGACATCGCTGTCAGCGATAAGACAGTCATTGTACACATAGTTTTAAGTTTCTGTAAAATTTAAACTATTTATTTATTTATTTAACAATTCATGTACACACTTAACTTACATAAGAAAACAAGACAGAAACAGAAAAATAGGTACATAGGTGATGCTTATTTCTAACGAAATCTCTTCCAGCATACCCGCGAAAGGAGAATTGGAAAAAAGAGAAGTAGACACCGTGTGTAAAAGTGAAAGGAAAAGAAACAAACAAAACTATTTTAGAAGAATATACCTACCATATAAATATATATGTACTATCATAAATATAAACATACATATAATAGAATAAATATCGCAAAAAAATACATACTGACCATAAATACGGGTAATACTATATGGGTATACGATAGATAAAACTTATTCTATCCTACTTTGGTCGAACCGAATATTTGGCCCGTTTAAAGCCGAAACTGAAACACAGAAAGCCGAAACTTACTGAAACCGAACAATCGGCCGGTCTCTACAGGTTTGGAGTTCCCAGTCATTTTCAGTGCTCGATCAATTTGTTTAATTATGTCGTTAAGTTGAGGCTTGATTTAATTACTGTCACTTTATTAACTCGTTGACGAGTTTCTTCTATAAATAACTTTGAAGTGTTAACTTTCAAAAAGTGCTTCGTAACTTAATGGGTTTTTTTAACTCGCCTTGACTTCGGTTCCTTTGTCTATTCTTCTTATTAAACTTAGTTATAGATCAAAGCAAAATATTATCACACTAATATTACCATATATAGATAGATGTTTGGTAAACCATCGGAGACACTAATCTGCATGGGTGTCATAAAATTTGACCATTACATGTTTATAATGTACTAAAAATGTGTGACTCTAAAAAAAACTTTATTTTTTGAGTTTGCTTCGGTTTACAAACACCGGTTTCATGTAGTTTTTTTAACGATAAAAAAATTACGTGTAAAAGTGTTTTAACCGCCGGGATTCCGATCCCGATTTCCAGCCACCGTAGGCGCGGGTTTGCGGATAGTGAGCAATGGGTAGCTCGCTGTCCGACCGTTCGGTAACTGTCCGGATCAAGCCCAAGTCGTCGACGGCGCGCACTGTTGTCAAGGAGTTGTCAGGAACAGCAAGGGCCCGGCCGGGTCGAAGCCTACTGGGGCCAGGGTTATCCGAAAGGGAACTCGAGCCCCGGTATGAAGGCTTGAAGGAACGGGGTGGGTTTTTTAGTCAGTAAGAGTCTGACACTATCTCCCGCTGCGCCCAAGAGCGAGGGTTGTCATTGGATGATTTTCCCCACCATAAAAAAAAACTCATTTTGTAAAATATACATCATTAAGGCCACATCCTGGAATTTTACATACTTAGTACACTATTTATCCCGGGAATGTGTTCCCCAGGGATAATTTTTAGCTTTCAAATAAACGAAGCCGCTGTCAGAAACTAGTTTTAAATATGTATTAGTTTAGCAGGGGTGAGTAATGGTGGCCCAGAGTGGTTACGGTCCCACATAACCAGGTAAAGGTCGTAAATTAGGACCTAGTCAGGCAGTTTACTTTGTGTAATTTATTTTATTACTACTCCTTCCAAAACGGTAATGGAAAACATAGTGAGAAAGTGTTACCTTGAAGTTAAAATTGAAACACATGGGACATTTATCATAACATTTACACATTGTTTTTTTACAGTTTTAAGCTCTTAGGCCTCAATGTACCAAAAATGGTACACCTAGTACCAGCAAACTTAAACCCTATTACGTCAAAATAAGGTTCAAATTAGCTGGTACCGAGGTGTACCGGATTTGGTACACTGGTGCCTGAAAGGTTTATTATTATTTTGACATTATAAATAATTCTAATTTTGATATTATAAATTCACTAGCTTTTGCCCACAGTCCTTACAACAACAACAATAATATTTGGATCAAAAAAAAAAGTAAATATAGCCTGCTTTGTTACATCTTCACCGAGTAACATATTACTCGGTGAAGATGATTATATCTAGCATGGTGTAAGCTGTGCATACCTATAATAGGCATGCATACCAGTGCCTTGTTTTTAATATTATTTTTACAAAATCATGTATGTAATGCTGTTGGTGTGCCAATAAATAAATAAATAAAATAAAGATGTAACTCTCTAATGGTGAAAGAATTTATAAATCGGTCGAGTAATTTTTGAGTTAAATCGCAATATACACACAAACAAGAAAGTCAAATATTTCCTCTTTATAATATTAGTTTAAATTACTAGTGTATCTACACCTCATAATACGAATAAATTGATTGATTGATTGCGACCAGGATAAACATTCGCAAACACTATTTAGTGTACAATGGGCGTAGTGACTTTTTTTTTTGACCCAAAAAAGTGACAACTGCCTATTATTGAATAACAGCAAACACGACAGACACGTCCTGTCTTAACTGATTACTGTCAAACTTGCGAACTGTTAAGCGTGATCGTTCAATAATCATTAAGTTTTTTTTTTTTTGTCCTGCCAGCTTATATTAAGGTAGGCGCCAGATACGCTTAGAATAATGATCATTGGCCCCCAAATAATTTCAAAAACGAAAATAAACATATAGATTGACATCTATCGCAAACGTTTTTTTGCAAACCTTTTTTTTCTACTAATGAAAAACAGTTCATTGTTCATTGCTTGTTTTTGGGGTACATAATATGCAGAGATATTAAGAATCGGTCAATGTACTTTATTTCACATTTACTGCCACATTGTACGTTTTTTTTTTTTTTTTATATCCTACAACTCTAGGGGTATGAATGAGACTATATCAAAGAATAAACTGGCATATGAATTGTTTTTGAATTATCTTTTCTTTTTGTTTTCATTTTAATGAATAATTCGATAAATTAAATATATTATGTAATTTCATTATTTACGCTGTCATGTCATAACTACTACAATACTGCGAAATTTGACATCGATCCAAATTAATATGATTAAGTAAAGGAATATAAAAAATATTATTTGTGATATCTTCGAAACCATGTATATTTTGACCACATATTCTAGGACTTTTTAAATTATTTTTCGTTATAGAATATAAACCTTGAGTAATGAGTATATCAAAAACAACACAATGTATACCTAACATCTACCACGAAATTAAAAGCGTGATGATGGTCCTCACTGAGTCGCCGTGTCAACGTGACACTGGCTGAATAGTCGCAAATTTCGAAAAGCCATTTAAAAAAAAGTTTTCTCATTTTTTTTTTAATGATCCACGTAACTTTTTTCATTCATAAGAACCTTCTGACAGTAACAAACATTACAAAAGAAGAATTAACGAAATTGGTTAAGCAAGAAATGATCAAGTGAAATAGAAATACATTTTAACCAACTTTGAAAAGGAGGAGGTCCTACGTTCGGCTGAATGTATTTTTTTTTACATTGTAGATATAGTTTACTAAAATCCTTCAAATGTCAATTTAGTATACTTGTTTTATTTTTAAAATGTAAAAGTTTTTCTTACCGCACAGGGTACATATTGTCTGTCTAATAAGTCAACCGTCTTGGGATTTTTTTATAATATTTAATAATTAAAAAACCGGCCAAGAGCGTGTCGGGCCACGCTCAGTGTAGGATTCCGTAGTTTCCCGTCCGTCACAATAAGTGTACCCACTTATGAGTTTAAAAAAATGCTTGCATATACGATTATACTACAAACTTAGTCCAGAAATTATTTCGTAAAACCCTTTTGTCTTTTTTGTACAAAAACTGTTCTTCCCATCAAGTTCAAAATAATTTTCCTAGAAAGTCCATATAAAGTTCTACTTTTCAGACTTTTTTCATATTTTCTAAACTAATTGTTCAAAAGTTAGAGGGGGGGGGGACACATTGTTTTTTACTTTTGGAGCGATTATTTCCGAAATTATTGACATTATCAAAAATGATTTTAGTAAACCCCTATTCATTTTTAAATACCTATCCAACAATATATCACACGTTAGGGTTGAAATTAAAAAAAAAACACTTCCCACTTTACATATAGGGGGGCTACCCTAATAAAACATTTTTTTTCCAATTTTTATTTTACCACTTCGTCGGCGTGATTGATATACATATTGGTCACCAAATTTCAGCTTTCTAGTGCTAACGGTCACAGAGATTAAGCGAGGACGGACAGACAGACAGACAGACATGGCGAAACTATAAGGGTTCCTAGTTGACTACGGAACCCTAAAAATACTTACATTCGGTACTTCTCATAACTTTCTTCTGTTAGTAAACAATAATCTCTATCTCTTAATCAACCTTAATTATTAAACCCGTGTTGACTACATCAGCTTTCATTAAATCCTAATAATTACCTACCCAGGTCGTTTAACTTATTAGATACACTGACAACCTTTATGTACATAATGTCTTAAAAACCGACGATAAAAATAAGATTCAAAATCTTAAAATTATGACCGTTAAAAGGTAGTCCGTCACGTCAAAATTAACAGAAACAACGCGGTTTCATACGAAGCCGACATAATATTAAGCTCTTGTCACACAACGTGAAACAGCACGGGTATTAGTAGAGGATTTACGTTGTCTACAGTAATTATTACAGGTTCATCCCTTATTATCAGGGATGAACTGTTTATTAAGAAAATGTATAAGTAGGTAGGTAGATATGTATGTCATTGGTTGGATCAATTATTTACGGATGTGCAAAGTAAGAAATAATTTGTTACCAACATACCTACGGTAATACACCATAATTATGTATAAATTATATATCTTTAATTAATGTATTTCATTAAAAAATTACAACAATGTCAAAATAAAAAAAAAATCCAATTATCACGATTCAATCATGATTAATTGTAATCATGACTATGAATATTATCTATCAAAAGAAACATTTAAAAATTAAAAAAAAAAAGTCAAAACAAAATATAAATATATTTATAAAAATAATAGTTTTATTTGTTTTTCATAATAACATTATTCACTTTTACTTTTTTATATAAATATCATAAGTTTATATATGTAACTTATGATATTTATATTTCTTTTCTATTTTTTTCCATCAAGTTATCATATTCTGTTTTTGCTTCACTGGCAAAAATGCCTGAGAAATTAACTCCATCTTTGTACAGTGTTTCTTACTAGTACAAAAAATCTTCATAAATAAATAAACTAACGAGATTATCAATAATAAATGCAACGTTTTGATACTGCATAAAAAGCAATAAATAGCTGAGGGATTTTTCTGTAAATATACGGTAGCAGGTTTAACGTTGATTGCAAAAAGAAATGTAAAGAACAAGTTACCACAAAGAAGAGCCACCCTTTATGAATTATAACTAGCTACTACCTGCGGCTTCGTCCGCGTGATAGTAGAAAATAATCCCAAGGGAACATACTTATATAGGGTGACTGGTAATTAGTGTACGATACTTAAACACGTGATTGTGCTCATGATAACCAACAACTTTTACTATGGGAACAAGCAACAAATCGCAAAAAAAATCAGCTGTTCAGTACATTTATGTTTGCCTAATGTACTGAACAGCTGATATTTTTTTCGCGATTTCGACTTTGCTCCCATAATAAAAATGGTCACTAATTATAATCAGTCACCCTATATATATATAGAGTGACTAGTTATAATTAGTGACCGATACTTAAATACGTGATTGTTTACAAACAACTTTCCCAAAGAAACTTTCTTTTTTTATACTATTTTTTTTTTTGTAATGGAAAATGTTTGTAATATGTTAGTTTTTAGTTTGCGCCTTTTCCAGCAAATAAAAAGATTTTCATTCATTTTATCACAATAACAAAACAGCCGTTTGAAATTCGCGAATGCGCGCCTGCGACCGATCAACTGTTAGCCGCGTTTTGTTATTGTGATCAAACATTTTTTATAGATTCATGAACAATAATATCAACATTTGATTTTTTCGTGCAATTAATACTTTTGTCAAAAATAAATATTTAGCAATTTCGCAACGTTTCCCTACTCCTTCGAAACGGCTTGGACCTTTAGAAACATTTTTACACATAAAAATTGGTGGTTAAATATTCTTCAAAGTGAACATTGCATATGTAAATCAATCAATATCTCGCAGAGAAAATGGATTTAAAGCGCTTTCCAGGCGCTGCTGGCCGCAAATTAATGCACAGATTTGCGTACTGCCGCCTATGCGAGTGCGAGAGTTGCGTTCACATAATTTCGGTCAGATGGTTCAAGGGACAATACGCCTTAAGGCGCGCGGGAACAGTGCATGCCATCGACGACATGGGCTCGGTCCGGAAAGTTACCAGACTATCGGACAGCGAGCTACCCATTGCCCGCCGTCCGCAAGGCCGATATATTGTTTTGAGGTTACGTTTATATGATAAAGTCTAAACAAGCAAATCCTATTGCTTAATATTACGTCGGACATCGAGTTCGAAATAAAAATAAATCGATTTAACGCTTTCGTTTAAAGGCTCAAACGTTTCCAGGGCTGTCGAAAAGTTTTCAATGTCGTTTTGAATTACAAATTGCCCAATAATAAGTATTTTACAAGGTTTTGTTAGGAAAATCAGTTTAACGTTTTTTTAAATGTTCGGGAACTGGAAAGTGAACTTAATAATAACCAACTAGCTTTTGCCCGCGTGCAGAAAATATAGCGTATGTCACTCAGGAATAAAGTAACTTTCTATCAGTGATAAAATTTTAGCAATAACACCAGTTGTTTTAGAGATTTCCTCCTAGATAGTAATACAATTTTTTTAATTGATACAAAAATTTAAACACCTTGGTTCTAGAATCAGGGGTGTTATGGATATGAAATTTCGGATACGGATTGGATACAGATATAGAAATGATTATTATACCGGTTACGGATACAGATATGAAATTATTATGGATTATCCGTTAGTTTCAATAATTTAAGTTACGGATATTAAATTTTTAAGGAATTTCAGAAGTCAAATATAAATACATACTATTTACTTCCATACTATTTATATTTTAAGACGCGACACGTTATGATAGGCTGTCGTAACGTGTCGCAATTAGGCTCCGCCCCTATCCGATATTATCCGAAATTTTTATTTCGGATTCGGTTACGGTTATGAATATTATTTTATATCGATTATCCGATAGTTTCGGTTACGGTTATGGAGCTCCCTAACATCGCTGTCTAGAATATTAAGAGCAACTAAAAGACACAGATTTGTTTTAGTCAATAAAAGTTCGTTATGCCCTCTTGCTCCACCCTAGAGCGGGACAAGTCATTTGTTAACTTCACCACAAAAAGGGGGCATTTGCAATTCAATTTACGTTCGCTTGAAACCATTTTCTGCTTTCATGCAGACGAAGCTACTGGCAGTAACTAGTATATGAATAAAACCTAGATTTTTCCACATTCAATTTGCAAACAGCTGTTAAACCCAAATATTTGTATTACTTCTCCAAATAATTTTACTAACACCAACCAAAATCCTTTCAGCTGTTACCTCATCCACACCTAAAGTTAAAGCATTTAAAAATAATAACGAGCTAACTTGGTAGGGTTGTCGCACAATTACCGAGAGCATACAAACTCGTGCCTACAGGCTACAAATGCTGCAATTTAGCGCGTAAACAAAACTGGCTACGTGGCAGGTACAACACCACTTTAGCCGTCTGCCCTGCTCGTTGAGAGACAGCCCTATATATAGCCGGCAAGTTTCAGGCCAACACTCGGACTGACAGAGATTTTATTCTATTTACGGGTAGGTAGATGAAAATTTTTGTTCTAGAGTTTAAATTAAAATTATTTAATGTATAAATTATTATTGGATAGAGAGCAGCGGTAGCCGAGTGGTAATGGCTCCGATTTACGAGGCTCTGCCAGGCTCATTACTTTGTGTTATTTATTTTATCACCACTGCTCTCAAAACGGTGAAGGAAAACATCATGAGGAAACCGGCATGTCCTAGAACCAAAAAATCAAAGACGTGTGTCATTCGCCAACCCGCACCGGACCCGCGTGGTGGATTACGGTCCATTCCCTCTCCTAGAGAGGAGGTTTGAGTCCCAGCTGTGGGAACATTAAAAAGGCTGATGATGATGATGAATATATGGATTCCAGCGCTGGATTGATCCTTTTGGCGATGCTTGAAAGAAGCCTAGGGCCAGCTATGGTTGCCTTTCGACTGAAATAAAAATGTTGATAGTTAATGTGCCTTGGCTCCTGGCCACTGGGGCCCTTTACTCAAGTTTTGAAAACCTTTAGGCTATGTTGGTGGTCTTACAGGATTATTTATTTTGCCCGTAATTGGAGATATATTGGTCACACACTTAGCAGGGATTCCGATCACATACCTAAACAGGCGTTGGACTGGAATCCCCAAGGGAAAAGAAAGCGTGGTCTTGGCAGATGCGACGGCCATCGGATTGACATGGAGCAAGGTGAAGCATAAAACTGAAGACTGATCGCGATGGGTGACTACTGTCGATATCCGTGGTCGACGCCCTTTGCCCCAGCTAGGGGACATAGGATCTTAAAACAAAAAAAAAAAACAGGACTGTTCGAAAGATTAAATGACAAATAATAATAACCATTTATTTTCAGGCATCGAAGCCCATAGAAAAAAAAATACATAAAATAATCTTATAAAATAATAAACTAATACATATACAACAAAACTTATTCAATAATTATACACTTAACATCGGCGTCGTGTTCCGCTGCGTGGTGTCGCGTAGCCGTCCTCGGAAACGTCGATACACGACACCTTTCGGCCAAAAGTCCTCTCTCAAAAAGGTCTCCAGATGGTAGGTTGGAACTCGTATCACGAACGACTTGAAGTTGGTGTCGTGGCGCGAATCCAGCCTTTCGACCCTCAGAGTCCAGTTGCTTTTAATCTTCATATACTCCACGACTTCCTCAATCTTCGTAGAGCAATGCAAACGCAAATCCTTTACGTTCCTTGGCCTCGGTAACTCTTTTCTTTTTTTTCTTTAGTTGTAAAGGAACACAAGTCAGTTATAGTTAGTAAAAGTCTGATACTACCTCTCGCTCAGAAAAAGGCTATGTCGATAATTTTACTAGATTCTCTTGCTGGTTTTCCATTTCTCAGAAGATCGATCTCTCGATCAGAAGATAGACGGGGCTGAAGAGTTCCGGAGTGACGCAACGTTGGAAAGCCTTCCACTAAGTGGCTCGATGATCTGGTGAGAGTCGCGGGAATCGGGAACCGTTCATTATGGCGATACTTGACTTTTGACTGGCCTGTTGGTCTAGTGGTTAGTGGCCCTGACTGCTATGCCGGAGGTCGTGAGTTCGATTCCCACCCAGGACAAATGTTTGTGTGATGAGCATAATCATTTGTTCTGTTTCTGGATGTAATTTATCTATTGTATGTATGTATTTAGAAATATATAAGTATGTTTATCAGTCTAGTACTCATAACACAAGCTCTGCTTAGCTTGAGACTAGACGGCGTTGTGTGATAGAACTTGGGGATGGAGATCTATGTCCAACTGTGGACATCCTTTCGATGAAATGATGATGATGATAGCAGAAAAAAAACCCACAACACTATGATGGGATTAGGATCTTACTTTGAATATTAACGGTGTTAATGATTTTAATAAATTGACTATCGTATGCGCTTGACGTGTTTTGCTCGAGGGCAAAGATCAATAAAAATAACACTGTGTCTGATACCAGTACGTACTGAGTTATATTTAAATATGTCCATGAACTGCAATATTGAACTTAGATCACATTTATAAGATTATAAGATAAGTTTGTACGTAAGTATATATTATATAGTTAACGAACTATGAATTGGTGTCATTTGGGCCAGTAGATACTGACAGGGCCCCAAGTCTGCTATTTTTATTTAATTCGTCATTCTAACACGATCCCATCGTCATTTTGCTAAAAGTTTGTAATCTGCTAATTCATAATGATCGATCATTGATCGGCCACTGGTCTTGTAATAGAATTGTGGTAGAAAGATAATTTCGAGCATATTAAAACCAATAACTGCACAAGAACGTTCTAATGATAAAACACTGATCAAATAAACTGTCATAATTTTAGCAAATAACGGCATACGTCAAATAATCATTTGTCAATATGTACGAGATTACTATTCTATGCCACTTCTTTCAATGGAGTGTCAGTGGTTGACCATTACCATTGGTGATTACCAAACTTGTCAAAATCGACAATTATGACATCAATGATAGACCATTCTGACACTATTGTAACATTAGACTTGAGGCCCAGGAACGGAGATATTACGATTGTCCTTTTCCACACGCCTATAGTCAACATCGAGTATGGTTAGAGGGAGCAGAAGCCTAGGAGATACACTCACACATATGTAATAGCATCATAATTACGTAACAACGGTTGTATGAAAATGTAAAACCAAAATACCCGACATAACTACAAAAAAAAAAAAACGATCAAAATAACTTCAATTTCGGAAGTCGTTGTTTCTGGCATATTTTTTTTTTATTTAATACCGACTTCCGAAATTAATAAAAGAAAAAAAAACTGTTTTGTTACTGTTTTGGTGTTTAAGTTTAAGTTTATTCTATTCTATAAAAAAAAAATGCAAAAATATGTTATTAAATTATAACACTTTTTGCCCGTCCCGAGAGTCGAACCCCACGCTCTGCAGTCACGCTTGCGACCATGAAACCAACAAGGCAGTTATTAGATAGTTACACCATCGTCGACTGCCCTATTCTACTGTCATTCTCTATAACTCCATGGTTTTTGTAGGATTGGCCATGAAAATGATGCCACAGGAAAATGACAATACCACAGAAAACATGAAAGAGGTTAGAAAGGACATACTTTCCGATTTGTACTACAACGAGTGTCGCCGCTTGTCTCATACCTTTAACTCCACTACACGTAATAAACCAATACGAACGCGCATTACGCAACTAACAAACCACGCACACTTAGATCGCAAGTTTGCTATTGGTAAGTTGAACTATGAGCATTGTCCTACTTTTTGGCATGCTTGCTTGATAAGGTCATTCTGACATTTTCATCAGTTCTGTGGCTAATACTACCAATAAGCCCCGAACACAGTAAACATAATATCAATTGGTTTCGACCGTTCTATAAATAAATTATTACCGTCGATCGTTCCAAATTAATAAAGGCGGAGTGGTGTTTATTATTAGGTTAAATACTCGGCTGGAGTAGGTAATACGTTTCGGGTACTGCCTGATAAACACGATTATATTTACAGAACACATCATAATATTGCGCTTGTATAACGTAGAAATAGAATAGAACGAACAAAAGAAAACTGGGCAAGTGCGAGTCGGACTCGCGCACTGAGGGTTCCGTGTAAACTACAATTCCCGAATGGAGTCTCGAAGATTTTTCCGAAATGCAATTTTTTTTTGTGATTTGATTTTTTCCTATACCTGTGCTATAAGACCTTGCTCTGTGCTATATTTCAGGATTCTGGGTCAACGGGAAGTACCCTATGAATTTCGATCAAATCGAAAAAACATATATTGATAACTAATCAATATATGTTTTTTTGCAACATAAACGGCCGTATCTTTTTTAATCGTAAACTTAGAAGTTTGATTTTTTCACAGCTTAAAATGACCGCCGACCAGAGTATATGGTTTTAATTTCAACTCGATAACTCCACGCGTTCTTGAGATAAGGGGTTTTGACAGACAGACAGACAGACAGATGGACGGACGGACAACAAAGTGATCTTATAAGGGTTCCGTTTTTATCTTTTGAGTTACGGAACCTTAAAAAGCAGAGCGAGCAACACTTTTATTTTGGGTGTTTCGAGGGTAGTGTCAGACTTTTTACCTCATTTAATTTATTAAACCGCAAGCGAATGCGCGCGTTCGCTATCTCATTGTTTTTCTGTTGTGTCTCTATTTACGGTATTCGAAAGGTTTAAGACGCGCCGTCGACGACTCGGGTGCGGTTACCAATAGCCCGATTCACGTAATCAAAACCGTAACGATATCGTAGCGATTTAGTCATTTAGAACATTTCCGTATTCACATCCATCAATCGAGTTTGAACGACACCGATTTTAAAGTCGTTTCAAATTCGTCGATTTAAAAAAAAAATCTGTACTACATTATCCTGGTAGAATACTTATTAATGTAACTGGAAATAATTCGATAGATCGTGAATACCGCTTTTGGATAGGACTTCGATCGAACGACTATAAAACTTCAACGATATTTGACTTGTTTGATTTTACTTGAATCAGGCTACAGAATGCTAAACGACGAGCTACCTATTTCTCTGCGTCTACAGTGTCCACATCTACGGTGGCTGGGAATTGGGGTTGAGTACCCGGAGGCTAGGGCTCTTGCAGCTGCCTCCTTCGTTAGCATTACTTCTGCGTAGAAGGAGGTGACCGCCTGCCATTTCTCCTCATCCAAGACCATGGCCTGTACCAGGGCCCGGTGCGACTGATCGCCACTGTGTTCTTTCAGCTGCCCTTTACAATCCAGAGCCACAACTCTTCCGAATTTTTCCGCAGCCCTATTATTTTCTTTCCACGTTATACAGATATTTGAAACAAAAATAAAAATATGATTTGATTTGATACAGGGTTCACATCAATAAAACACTCAAAACCGAATCAAATAGGTACTCGTTTTTCGTCTCCATTGAGCCAAATAATTGAAATACTCATTTCTTGTTCGATCTGACTTTTAATGACACTTTCTCTGTTGCGAAGACCATTATTATTTCCGGCAACTAAATAACTTGCCAAGAGCAGTTTTAACCAAACTTGTTTCCATTCAAAAAACTACCAAGTTACTGACATACGAGCTGCTTTTGAGCTATAGTTATTACGCTTTAACATATTAACAGCGGTCCTTCACCTTTCCCTCCCCCGAATTTACTAAATTAATTATCTTGATCCTCAACATTTTTTACTTCATAAGAGGGTGAATGATCAAATATCATCAAATAGAGTCTGTCTAATAAGTTAAACGACTTGGGTAATTATTAGGATTTAATTAAATCTGATGTAGTCAACGCGGGTTCAATAATCAAGGTTGATTATGAGATAGAGATCATTGTTTACTAACAGAAGAACCTTATGAAAAGTATCGAATATATGTATTTTAAATGATTAAATATTATTCAAAATTCCCAAGTCGGTTGACTCATTAGACATACTGTAACTTCTTTCACGCTTTGAGAAACAAGAGGGAGTGTCAGTGTGACTGACTTAAACCCACCAGTACTCTTTCAGTTACCCTTTACAGTCCAGAGTCGCGGTAATTCTTTCAAACATCCCGCAGCCCTTCAACACCTTTAGAGCTGCTTTATTAGCCTTTAGAGCGCTTAAGAGCTTCTTAATTCCTGAGTGACATAGGCTATATTTTATGTGGCGGGCGAAGCCGCGGGCAAAAGCTAGTGTTGTATAAGGGGCGAAGATCGCTATTGCCATTCTAAAACGCAACAACTATAATGTCCGACAAACCAATGACTTGTAAAATATATTTAAAATATTCATTATGTACAAGTTGCCTTGGCCTTAAGTCGACGTTTTTTGACTAACTTTTTGTCAGTATCAATCAAGAGGTCAAGTACGTCCACAGGCTATGAAATGACTTAACAAACTTTAGGTTTAAAAGCTGTCTTACATACACAAACATAGAGAATGGACTGATCAATGCTCTTACAAAATTGCGTACGCCTACACCATTTGTTTAAGTCAGCTCCTGTGACGAGACTTGTTCAAATTTAAGGAAAATTGAATTGGGTACAATTTTAATTACATAATTTTATAAAATATTTTATCCAAGGTTTTAATACATACTTTTAGTGAATGGTTAATGGTTAACCAATAACGGTGACTGTGTAAGTCAAAGGCTTTCCATAAGTTGTATCCAAGAAACTTTGTTGGTACATATACAGGAGCTGTAGATAAACCTTTCATAAATAAACTTCAAACCACTGACACGATCATATCGACCCGTATCGCTAGCTACAAAGGGTGTAACTGCAAATCTTACACTTTTGACAATGAGCGAAAAAGAAAAAGTTAAGTAACGAAAAATAAAAAAAAGTTTCGCAAAATAATTACTTTGGAAATATTGGGTAAAAACACTTTTTTTTTTTCAAAGTTGTGCAATTCTAAATAATACTATTGAAAAAGTGCAAAAAAAACTAAGACTGAGTGCATCAAGAAGTCAATATCCCCAAAACAAATGAATTATTTTTCTTTTATTCTAATAGTCATTACACTTTTGAACACTTGTATTCTCTTCACACCGGATTTCAAACGCTCAGTTCATTCTCCCCGTCTGCGTTCTTCATTATAACGTCACAGCGATTCTATTCGGCTTCATACCCGTGTAATGAATTGTCGAACCTTGCGATCGACTTTTTCACCCACTTCCTGTAATTATACGGTTTGATGGAAATACAACAGTGTCTAACTTAAGTGAAGAAAAACATTCAATGGGTGCCAACTAGCGTAGGTACATATATGAATAACCCGGTATTGTTATTTACTAGCGTTTGTCAGTGGTTTCATAAAATATAGCCATGTCACTCAGGAATAAAGCAACTTTCAATGGGTGAAAAAAAATTACCAATCGGACCAGTACTTTCAAAAATTACCTCCTACACATAAAAAAAAAACATAAAAACAAACTTAACCCCTTTATAGTATAAAAGAAGAAGAAGACTAGTGTAGATTAAGGTATGACTTTGTGAAATCATCCGATGACTTCTTTCACTGTAAGGCGGAGCGCCGGTTGTAGCTACCAGGAAATACAGACTCCTGACAAAATTTCACTCCTTAGCTTTACACAAAATAAATGTATTAGCGAAACGTTTTCTACGTATGGGTGGGATGTTCATCAGGTGCCGGTGCCGCAAAGCCAAATGTCTTGGTTGAACGCGCTAATAGGCATTGCCGATGAGAATTGAAAAAAATCTTTGGTAGGGAGGGAGGGCTATCATCACGCTACAACCAATAGAAGCGAAGCAGTAGCCAAAGATGCGACTGGAACCGCAGGGCACAGCCAGTCTCTGACTCTTTCTTCTAACTATTTACCTTTACAGAGGTCATCTAAAACCGATAAAGGATTAGTTCAAAAAACCAGTTCCACAAGGAATGCACGTCGTTTCGACGTGACCAACTGACCAGAAGGGCATGACAAAGCAGTTCCTATAACCACACATGTTTGTTTTAACACTCTAACCCCTGACCTCAATAAGAACGAACCACCGTACTACCCCCCGGGGAACAAGCCTTTGTCAGGTAACTAAGGCATAAAACAGACATTCCACACAAAAATGCTCACATAATAAAATTACCAGGTATAAATTCATGCAACCCTGAATGAAATCTATACTCCTTATATAGGTACATATTACATATAGAATACTACGATATGAAATTAAGTATCTGTTTGTAATATCAAAATAGTATTCGATACCTATAAAAAAAATGCTATTTAAAAAAATATCGGTCGGTCGGACTATCTGTCTGTTTGTTCTGACTAATTTCCGCAACGGCAGGACCAATTTTGACGGAACTTTTATTTTAGAGAAAAGTAGTGTTAGGCCGGCTAGTAATAGTAGTATAAGGCCGGGCAGAAATAGTAGTATTAGGCTGGGTAGTAATAGTAGTATTAGACTGGGTAGTAATAGTAGTATTAGACCGGGTAGTAATAGTAGTAATCCCGAGTAGCAATAATAGTAAGGCCGAGTAGCAATAGTAGTATTAGGCCGGGTAGTAATAGTACAGGTCGAGCGGTGAATCAAGATCGCTCGGTAAAAGTAGTGGGGGTAATCGGCGCATGTGTACAATTGCGCACAGAAATTCTTAGTGTGTTAGGATTTTATATTTTTAATTTCGTATGTTTGAACCTTAGTAAGATAACTTATAATAACACTAGTTTTTGCTTGTAATTTATCTTGTAAGTAGGTAAATTCAGAAAAAATATTTTTTTTTAATTAAAATTAAAAAAAATTCGGTTGTTTCTTTCTTAACGTTACAATTCACGTCGTAAACCATTTTTCTAACTAGCCGTTTTAAAACTTTATTTTTAACCATTTTTTTTACGACTACGTATTACTGATACGATAACACAAGCTGTACGCAACAGTACCCAAGTACAACAGTATCCAATGAGACGCGAGAACGCAACGCGGGAATTGAAGAGCGACTCTATCTACCAATGACGTGTAGCCGTCGGGGCACACCCGCCCGCACGTCGCCAAATAGTCCTTAGAATTGAATACTGCGCATGCCCCTTCCACTTTTGCCGAGCGATCTTGATTCACCGCACGACCTGTAGTACGAAAATGCAAGATGATATGATGATATGATGCAGAGCAAGCAGCTGCAATGAGCAACTGAAAAAAACAGATATGTTTTAGTCAGTAAAAGTGTGACAAGCCCTCTCGTTCCACCCTAGAGCAATAGTAGTCATTTGACCATTTCCAACCTCAAAACAAAAAAAAAGGCTAACTAAAACGTAAAACCGGCTGCACCTAAAAATGTTAACATAATAAACATGGCCGCACGTATAAATTCATGTGAGTCTGAATGAAATGTCAAATAAAATTGTGAGTTCACTGCAACCATGATTCCTGGTTGGAATTCAGTCTGACGGTACACTACAATCAGGGTTGCCAGATCGGAACTTACCGAGATCGGGACAATTCCATGTCGGGCTATGGCCACACCTATTTATTTATTTACAATGTACTTGTACAAAATTACAGTCTATAACTAATGCGTTGTACAATAGAAACTAGAAAATGAAAGAAAAAAAAATGATTATAAATTACGATATATCAATTTCGAGAAATCTAAGTTTTTATTTGTATTTATTTTTAAAGGACAATACATTTTATTTTCATACTTTCATTCCTCCAGATAACATAAGTTTGGTAGAAAATTGTCATATAAAAGATTTAAAATTACGAACTTTGCTTTTAGAGTAGACAAACAACAAACTCATTTTGATGTACCTACTATCTTATAATCTAAATAAAATCGACCTTAAAAATAAAAAAAACAACCAAAATAAACCTGTTCTTGTGGTTCGTTGATTAAATAGACTTACTGCGCTGGTCTAGTCGTGTCATTTATTGTTATTTTTAAAGTAATTAGAGACACAATAGAAAGAAAACGAGAGAGCGAACGCTTGGAGTATATGAAATATTTTTTTTCGGAATCCGGGACAGTAGATCGAATTACTGGACACGGGACAAGACGTAAAATTCCGGGACAATCTCAGAAATCCCGGACATCTGGCATCCTTAACTACAATATGTAATAACTCTCGGAAGCTCGCTGGAATCCCCTCAACATTCCACCTAGATAACCAATAGCACTGAAATAAACCATAGAGAACCGTGAGCTTGCTTGACTTTTTCTTTGCGGCTTTGCTCTGAGATCAATAGGTACTATTGGACAGATACTTTTACCGGTCTTTTTTTTTCGAGATAAATATTACATTATGATAGTAGCCAAAGAAAAGATGGATGGATTGTGTGAGAAGTGATATATATATAATATAATATTCCACAACTATCACACAACGCCGTCTAGTCCCAAGCTAAGAAGAGCTTGTGTTATGGGTACTACACAACTGATAAACATACTTATATATTTCTAAATACATACATATTATAGGTAAATTACACCCAGACACAGAACAAATGATCGTGCTCATCACACAAACATTCGTCCTGGGTGGGAATGGAGCCCACGACTTCCGGCATATTGGTGGGAATATTTCCCGATGTAATGGTTGTTGAATATTGGTGGCAATATTCCCATATTGTGTGCTTAACTGTGAGTGTGCTTAACTTTTTTTCACGGCTTTCATCATCATCATCATCATCATCATTTCAGCCGAAAGACGTCCGCTGTTGGACATAGGCCTCCCCCAAGTGTCGCCACAATGAGCCGTCCTGTTCGAAATAAATATTACATCGCTATTTGACCCAGAGAACTTTGTACCGCCCAACAGTCAATGAATGTAGTATAATTATCTTTCGGTATAGTCAACCGATTGCGATGAAACAAAGTCTAAGTAATACTTATGTTAAGTTACACATAATTTTAATTATACAAACTACAAGTATCTTCATCGATTAAATACATTTTACGTGATACGCGCACAACTAAGACTTCTCTACAGATTTATTACATACGGATGATTGTCAGCAAAAGATGACTGAATATGATTGGCAGCTTTATTAATTTATTTAAAATGTCATGCTTCACAACAAAATAATAATGGCAATGGCGGACTTAACACATACCAAGGGTTTTTTTTCTGTGGGTAAAAATCATTCAGATGACTCCGCCCTTGGGTGGAGCGGGAGATAGGGTCAGCCTTTTACTGACTAAAAACCCACCCCGTTCCTTCGCTACTTTTCTTTTTTCGTTGCCATCCGCAAGTCCATACATACTAAGGGTAGCAATAGATGGACAAAAAAAAAGAAAGCATTTAGAAAAAAAAATGGGCATGAAATTATGTTAAACAGTTTTATATTTTATGTATGTTTATTTAAAAAAATAAACATACATAATTCAATAAAATAAAAACCTGGCTGGTTTTTACCTAAAAGCCAGCCAGGTTTCAAACAGACACAGTTTCGATCAGACATTGAAATCGTGGCAATGCAACCAGTCTTTTGAGCACACTTCCAGTCAACAGGGATGCGGAGGAAATTTTTGTTGCCATAAAACCTAAAAATATAAAATCATAATTTTTTAATGTGATATTTCACGATACCTATATTATCCTAGACAACCCATCTAATAACAAAAATAACTCATGCGATCTCCATCGATATCACAAAAAACCTTTTTTTTACGCACCAGGTAAAAACTTTAGTCATTATAATCTACTAAAGTATCTGTCGAATCGAAGCGTTCCGATCGCAACAATGTCGAAACTCAAGCTATACCTACTGTTTATATAATACCAACCTGACCTGATGAATTAATTAGAAATTTGGAAGCCCATTGAAAAAAGGGGCCACGGGTGCCGACGGGATCTTTGATCTCACAGCGAGGCGTCAGCATCGAGATTAATAACTAACCAAGCCGTATAAATCACTTAACGCATTTTTAACTCAAATAAAACGTCTTAACTAAAATTTAATGTTATCGATTATCGATAGAAACAGCTTTGGGAACGTAAAGCAGCTTTCCGGATCGTTTGCTGACTAATTTCTCAAGTATATTGGATTATTTTTCTCCCGGAGGTCTTAAGATAACATCGGTAGATCACCGTTGTTAGGCAATGTTTGCCGTGGTTCGTACTGAATTGATGTTCCTTTACAACGGCCTTCGTTTGACGTTGTGTAATTTGTACCAAAACAACCTCAATACATTATGTTGTCCGTATTAAATCTACATTAAAGTACTATCGGCAAAATTGAATTGTAACCTCGCATGAATTGGAAATATACATGTCATTTTTTTTTTTTTACTAAATGAATTATATTTAGCTCTAGTAAAAAATATGAAAGAATTTTTAAAATATCAAACCAGATACAATCAATATATTACATACAAACTTTTTCCCACGGCTTCACCTGCGTACATAAAATATAGACTATGTCACTTAGGAATAAAGCAGCTTTCTGTCAGTGAAAAAACTTTAGCAATCGGACCAGTACTTTCAGAGATTACCTCCTACTAGCAAAAAAAACAAACTTTACCTCTTTATTATATTTGTGTAGATATAAGTAAACCATTTACATATTTTTGAATTGTCATATAAGTAGAAGATCGAGTAAGGTAATCTTCACAAACAACGAACTTAAAAATCTTGCTGCCTAACAAGAAAGAGAAGTCCAACATAATCATTGACGTCAAAGTTCCGCCGCTACACAAAACGTCATAACGGTGAGAGAGACGGATATATTTGTTAATTATTTTTATTTTTCGTTTTGTTTTCTACCAATTTTAATACTGTTTTCACAATAAGTAGCAATGACATTACCTGTCACGTGACTCTCTGCAGGTAATGTCATTGCCATACATTTTTTAGTAAGCGTTTGGCAAGAACGCCAGCAGAAAAACCATTCGTCTAAGCCAGCTGTTCCATTTTCACGTCTAAACAACCGAACGGAATTAGCTGTAATTTGGTACACAGGTGTACTATGCCCTAGATTAGGATATAGGATACTTTTCATAGCGAAACCTAATTAGTTCCTTTGGGATATTGGGATACGCGAACACTTCATGTTGCCGAAACTACTGCCTGAATCTAAAAATAAGAGTTGTGGCTTTTACCACAAAATAGATTGATACAGAAGTCAATCTACAAACAAAGCGCGCTCGAGCGACGCACACATAGACACCGCTCACGGACACGATATCTCGGTCGCGTCACGGACCACTCGTCGAACAGTTCCGGCTCAAACGCTCATTATTGTGCGTCCACCGAGTGTAGGTATAAAAAGTGGAGTACATACATGAGATTGTCTTCTGTACCTATCTATTTTTTGCTTTTACGTTCCCCACTTGAGCGTGTCAAGTGCATAAAAGGTACGCTATGCCTACGAAAATAAAGAAGGAAAAACTGTTTGTTCGACACAAACAAAGGGGTACCCCTACTATGACATTGCAACAGTGTGAAATTGTAGTTTCATAAAGGTAAAAATGTCAAGGTTTGAAAAAAGGTAATTTGAGGACTCGCTTCTTAATTAGCACTACGTTCTTTTAAATAAACAATAATATTTATTATTATTTATGTCCGTTTGGATTGAGGAGCCACTTCATGATTTTAAAAGGAAACTCACCCCTTATTTAGTAGGAAAGAAAATAATTTTGTAGGCCAAACCCCGAAATTTGTAGTAAAACGTATCCAAAGTTATATCAACTTTAAAGTGGCTCCTCAATCCAAACGTCTGAACTGAGGAGCCAGCTGGAACACCGAAAGTACTCAATGAATATTATTGAAAATTTTGTATCATTTAGTAGTATTTGTGTATAGTACCTACTAAAAATTTTAGTCTAATACTATTGATATTCAAGAACATACAATACTTTTAATGTGGCTCCTCAATCTATACACATGACCCGTCATTTTTCAGAAAAGCATTACTTCAATCGATACGCAATTTCGTTATCATTTAGTAGTAAGTATATTAGATTTGTAGAACAAAAACCGGATATCAAACATGAGTGGATCAGGAGATATAGCACATTTAATGTGGCTCCTCAATTCAAATGCTTCGATAAATAAATTGGCCTCTAATCTACTATACTTGTGATGAAATTTGGAACAAATAACACCTATAATTAGTATAAAATTCTACTAAATGTACGTATAATCCCCGCCTTAAAAAAATACATATCTACGAAGTTATTAGCTATTCTTTCATTTCCTATGAAATGGTTTTGAAGGGTGACCATGAATACATTAATTTTTCACGTACGACTTTCACCCACGTACAAGTCATGCATGTGTGCAAGGACTGTTGCCTCCAGATCCCATGGTGGCAGGCTAGCAAGGAAGCTTGCCGCTTCGCGGGAAACCGTGCGGTAATCGACCTACCGCTTGTGTTTACTGGACAGATGTTCTTTGTGATTTGGATTATCGTTTGTTCGAAAACCATGGCTGTATGTGTTAATTACACTATTTTCCTGTAACCATAGAAATAATATGTATAGATTTGTGCTGCATAAACATTGTTTTTTTGGGTAAAGGTATCCACTATTTTGTCAGTGTTACACAGTATTGGCAGCAAAGCGAAACGTTGAGAAAGACAACACGGCGTCCTTGCCTTGCGCATGACGTAGGTCTTTACCGGACATTGTAAGTTCGAAAGGTTCCAGCCTTGATACAAACAATTTTCCGGAGAAAGGAGGAGTGGTAAGCGGTCGCCTCTTTCTGCTTAACAGTAATGCTAGCAAACGTCCGGTAATCTTCCAGACCGAGCCCAAGTCATCGACGGTGCATAGTATTCCATGCGCACCTCAATGAGATGTCAACAAAACCGTAGGTACCCGTTCGTTCCGTTGTTTGCCATTTGGTTACGGAACCCTAAAAATCAGCCTCTCCATACAAAATTATGAACTTGATTGGACAGTTTATAGGACTTTACACCCTGTTCTGAATACTTTTAAACCCAAAACATATGAAGAATCTCTGTAACTACCTACTGTGACGAGTTGTTAAAAATTAAATTTCAAAAATACTTCGTGATTTCATTTAACATCATTTATTTTTTCATTTTATTTCAGCCGAAAGAGACCTCCCCTTAAGTTCCGACATTATTCTTAACTCGATTTGCTGCTGAGAATCTCCAAGCACAGCCTTCTTCATTGGCCTTTGGGTGTTTTGACTTTTCTTATGAGGCCTATAGTAAAACGTAACGATTCATTGTGAGTGAGTCATAACTGGCTACACTCACTGGTCAAAATAATTTTGTTTCGTGATACTGCGGGTTTTTGGAAAAGAAGATGGCATGACTTCCCTAATTTAACAAAAATGGACTTACCTAGTTTGACCGTTTGTCCCAGGTACAATCACATCATGGTCACCCTTAATAGCAAATTCTAAATGAATATTGAGAAGTATTTTTTTATCAAATACCGAATATGTACAATTTTGATTTGTACATATGTATTTAGTAGACATTTATACTAAATGTTAGTATTTTTGGTTTTTGATTTCATTGTGATATCAGGCACATAAAATCAATTATTTATAATGTAAAACGTCAGGACTGAGGAGCCAAATAAAATGCATTTATTTACTAAATTTAATCAGTTTTACTACTTTCTCTGTATGCTACAAAATTCAAACATACTTACTACTAAATGTTTTTTGCAGTGGAATTATAAATTGACCAATTACTTTCATGTAAATTCACGCTCTTGTGTATAGATTGAGGAGCCACATTAAAAGTATTGTATGTTCTTGAATATCAACAGTATTAGACTCAAATTTTTAGTAGGTACTATACACAACTACTACTAAATGATACAAAATTTTCAATAATATTCATTGAGTACTTTCGGTGTTCCAGCTGGCTCCTCAGTTCAGACGTTTGGATTGAGGAGCCACTTTAAAATTGATATAACTTTGGATATGTTTTACTACAAATTTCGGGGTTTGGCCTACAAAATTTTCTTTCCTACTAAATAAGGGGTAAGTTTCCTTTACAAATCATGAAATGGCTCCTCAATCCAAACGGACATTATTATTTTCATTCGTTTATTTATCTCAGAACCTCTAGTCAAGTTGATATTCTGCAATTGTTAACGCTAGTTGAAAACGAATCAAATGTAGGAAATGACATCATCTCAACGTTAAGTCACGTGGTCAGAACAAACGAATAGAAAATTCGTAGCCAAGTTTACATATTGTTCAAAATGATAGAATGAATTGTTTTCGTTTCTACAATGTTCAACGCTACATCCTTTGTTATACAAACACACCGTTGTAGAACGAGCAGCCGACTCAAGCGCGTCAACATGGCTACCAATTTATCGTTTCCTACAATTGCTGACATCGAGGCGTTGCCGATTGGAGAATGGAATTCAATACGAAACGGTTGTAACTTGGCTAGGGGGGTAGGACCCTAAGGTCCTGAAACTCGCAGAGGCCCTTTAATTACTTTTAATGGAATGTGATACCAACAACCGACGACGATTAATTATCCTTGTACGCGCTATACTAGTGCGCCCAAGGACAACTCCCAGTTGGTTAAAAACTATAGCGTCATTATGGAAAACAAACCAAGGACTATGGTTTTTGGATTCTTATGTGGACTGGTAACCGAGGTGAGCTATGTTAAGACTATGGCCCCTGCCTGAACAATGTTATTAATTATCCATCGATGAAAAGGCAAGAAATATTATTATTATTAAGCCTTATAAGCATTGAAAAGGCCGCAATCAAAATAAGAAATAGAATTAATACACAAATATAAATGTGATAACAATATTATTTACACAAAAATGTCTGTCTAAATCCAAAGTTCTTTGACGTATTGATATTGACATTTATAATATCGCACCACTTACATTTCATGTGCGAGGAGAAAGAGGGATGGAGTTATCCACTCTATACAGCTCCATTATTTTTACAGTTCAGTTTAGATCGTCGAATGGAGCGCGTGAAATCCTCAGGTAATTCTGTCAACAAGTATAAAGAAATATCAACAACTTCATTAAAGGAAAAGTCTATACAAAAACCTAGAATTAAACATCGAGACACCAAGTAAACAACAAAAACAATCGTTGATATATTCAAATGAGAACTTTAGTTTGCAAGTCCATAGTAATGATATTTACCTGCGAATAGCTGTTTATTAAGTCTGACCACTTAACTTATTTACCGTTTGTACCTTAGTAAAGGTTTCTACAGACAGAAGCGACGCGACAACAAAAATTCAAAGTAACAGAAAAAAATAATGATTTAGAAATGGTTCAAATATTATTAATTTACTATAACTTCATGTAACGTATGCATATGTATATAGGCAGGTTAAATGCCTAAAGCCTCAAATACTTAAGGGGACAAAATGTCTCCGAACATGACGCTCAACGCTCAATCTACGTGACGGAAAAACAACTTGGTAACTGTCCAGTATCTTCATCATTTCAGCCGAAAGACGTTCACTTTGGACAAAAGCCTCCCCAAATGTCCCCATAATTAACGGCCCTGTGCGTCCTGCATCCATTGAATTCCCGCAAGCCTTACCAGGTCACTGGTCCACCTTGTAGGAGGTCTTCACGCAAGGAAGCCAACGGTGGTAGAGAAGTACCTTGACCGCTATCTCACCTGATGGAAAGTGACGATGTGGTCGACACGTCTAGCGCGCTCCATCGCTTACCTAGAAGTAGCCTATTTAATCTGGTCTTAAAGATTCCCGGGTTGTTGCCATCAGGAAACACACGATTCCGGCAAGGAATTCCACTCCTTAGCTGTACGCACAATGAGTGTGTTCCCAAAACGTTTTGTGGTTGTCGCATTGTTGCGTCACACCCATCTGTGTGTACCTTAACCTGTGCGTTCTCAACGACTGTAAACACGTAATTATATTGTAGTTCCAGCCTGTATTACGTTTGCATTTTTCGAGCTGTTTCTCACATCATTAGGTACCTTGGAATGGATTGTAAGCGACAGAATTGTAGTCATTAAGGTAAAACACTCACACTGTAATTTTCTTTCATTGTGTTTCAACGGTCAATCACGAACGTTCCTTGTGTCAATGCTAAATGAATTAAAACCTAGACTTGTATTGTAAGTAGTAATAAGAGCTCGTGGCTAAGGATGTTTTTAATATCATGCAGATTTCATCACGCATGATATTAAAACATTATTACAACAATGTTGCCGGGGCCGCACGCGTTTTTAATATCATGCGGAGCTACATGCGTGATGAATTCCGCACGATATTAAAAACGCTGGACCTTTTTTTACGTGGAAAATCATCAAATAAATTTTCCCACTCTATTTTGATACAAGTGGATAAAGTTCGACACTGCGACCCAGGCGTTATGGAGGCGAGTGCTGCAATGACTTTCCACATGTATGACACAACGTTTTTCTCACTTATGAAAAAATAAATAAACAGGGGTTGACTGGTGTCTCGTGAAGGTCGCTAAGCAGCACACAATCTGATACGATAAATACACTAAATTGCGGCGAAGGCGATCTGGAATACTTTTCCGCACTAGTGCAGAAAAGTGAAAACAGACAATTGCGTGCCTGAATCCGTAGGGGTTGTTTGTTGTTTTGCCAGTACGTATATAGATTTTTTTTTACAATGTAGACTTGTGTTGTACCTATCCATGTATCTTTTACTATACATTTATCATTATGGTACCTATAAATGTCTTGTCTGATTGACAAATGGGTGGCAGTCAAAGGTCAATTAGTGTTTCACTTAATATCGAGAGATTGATTATAGTTAATTTAATTAAAAAACGATAAATAAACATGGTATCAAGCAAACCCGTCTTTTTAATCAAGCTTTTTGACATCTTTCTAATCAGGTAGAAAAAGATTTATACTGTTGAGTTAAAATACTTTAACAAAATCACCTTTTTTGAGTTAGGAAATCATCAAATGAATTCCGACTGGGAGGAGAAAGATGGCGTGTCAGACTTTTGACCACTTTGTCTATAGCATAAGCTTAAGTTCAATCTAGAGCAGTGCTGGTCGAGTGGCAATGACCCCGACTTACGAGTTGTAGGTCGCGGGTTCAAACCCAGCCAGGCGCATTACTTTGTGTAATTTCACCACTGCTCTCAAAAAGGTGAAGGAAAACATCGTGAGGAAACCGGCATGACCTAGAACCAAAAATTCGAAGACATGTGACATCCACCAACCCGCACTGGGCCCGCGTGGTGGATTACGGCCCATTCCCTCTTCTAGGGTGGAGGTCTGAGTCCCAGCAGTGGGTACCATAGCGGTTATTATTGCCTGATCACTTAAAAAAAAATTTGCTTGAATCCTGCGGCGCGGCGCCACACCAAACCCTTTAAAGTTTTCGTTTCGAGTGCAAGCAAAAATGAACTTAGCGGCGGTCAGGCGGAAGTGTCTATGATGGTACATTATAGGACTGACCTATGCTATATCAATTGAAAGTTCTTTGTTTTTGGGATCTCCGTCCCAACCTTTTCGCCTCAAGATAAGAATGACGTAACTGCCATCGAAAGTTCACGTTTTCGTAACTCTATGGAACTACACTCTAATTTATGAGTGCTGTTACGTAAAGGTCTGAGCTGGTTGCGTGTTTTTTTTTTTAATGACACCGTCATATGTTTTTTTTTTGTTTGTTTTGCTGTCAGTCAAGTTATTCATATTTTGTTACTACAAGTTTAAATATTCTGTAACTTAAATGGCGAAGTGTGGGTGTACTGCAGTTTAGGAACCTACGCTTCTGCCTTAGCATTCGGCCATCACTGCTCTCTTTTCAATTGATATAACATTTGTCAAACTCGTTTGCGCGTTCCCGAAATTTCGAGACATCATTACAGTCTGTAAAGGCATGACATGAAAGGTATTTACTATGGAATATTTTTGTCACATCTAGTCACGCAATGGGGTTGTCTCCGAGCAGTGGAGTAGCCAGGCGCGAGCGAAGTGGGACCTCGCTTACGGGCTCGCACGCAAAAGGCCTCGCACGCAAAAGGGCCTCGCACAAGCCAGGACTCTCAAAGAACGAGGGATTTTTTTATAATTGGCTAGCTTTTGCCTGCGGCTTTACCCGCGTATATAAAATATAGCTTATGTCACTCAAGAATAAAGCAGCCGATAGAAAATCGGTGAAAAAACATTGGCAATCGGACCAGTAGGTACTTCCAGAGATTACCTCCTATAAACAAAAGAACAAAAATATCAAACCTCACCTCTTTATTATATTAGTGTAGATAGGCACGCGTTTGACGACTATTTCATTTGCGAAACAAGTCTGCCTACGACTGTCTTGTCTCAAGTCTCCGCAGGCCCTAAGCAACGAAGTGATGGAACACTGTGTTGCGACAGTCACTGTCTCGTTTTAGAATTTATGAAAGAAAAAGGCCTGGCTGATGTGCCATCACCCACTTCTAAATTTGTCCACGTTACGCCTCTGCCTACGAGTATATATTACATGTTATATAGGAATGTTCACGCGATTTCTCGCTCGTGAAGACTCAAAGGGTTTCTATTTAATATGAAAAGTGTGATGTAAGTATCCTTATTCGCAATACACCTGGATGTTTGAAGCTTCTGAGAAAGCTTTTCATTGAAGCTATTCATCTTTAAGAAAGCATCATTCATCTATAGACGCTTTCATTGATGCTCTTAGAATTTATGTAAATCCGACGTAGAGTCTACAAAAAAAGCAATTTAAACGTCAATCACCAATATCATGATTAAAATATTTATTGCAAAAAAATGTACGGAAAAAATAATACCGTCCAAAAAAACCTGACCCGATACTTGTAAGACGTACACTAACATTAATAGTATATTTTGATACAAGTGGAGAAAGTTTGTCATTGCTACCGAGGTGTTTTTCAATACACTTACGAGAAAATTAATAAACGTAGGTTGACACGCGACTCGTGGGGATCGCTTAGCGCCTAGCCTGATACGATGAACACAATAAACTGTGTCGGGAGCAAACTTGTGCACTTTTCCGTACTAGTGCGGAAAACAGTAAACTGCGTGCCTAAAAGCAGTAGCTATAGGAGCGGGTTTTCGAGTACGTGTATTAAAAATAACTTTTATATAATACTATAATAATATTCTCTGTATAAACTAATTCTAACGTTAACCCCCGCGTAAACTAAAGACTAAGTTTAGTCTAACTTACTGCTAACCTTATTACTTCGAAAATGCAAGGCAGACAGTCCTCTAGGAATAGAGTTGTGTCCCACTGAGACAGTACTACGATGTTACGATCGATTACTGTACAGTCAACGAAATAATTTAATCTGTTACCATAGATTTAAATACGGAATTGTTGTAAGCGAGAGTGAATAGGTTTCTTCTAGGTAAGCGCGTTCCATCGTCGACCGCATCGTCGCTTTCCATTAGGTGAGATTGCGGTCAAGCGCGAAAATATCTACAATAAAAAAAAAACAGTCAGAAATAGTTTGACACTCTCGCTCGCCCCATTTAGAGCAGGAGAAGTCATTGTTTTTCATAACTACCAGCAGAAAAAAAGGCCATCTAAACATGGAATAGCTACTTCATTATACTAGGAACAATTCACGAACTGTTCCCGAAGATTGCCGACCGCTCCCGAACTTACTATTTTATTTATTACTAGAGGCCCATCCCGGCTTCGCACGGATAATAAATATGGCCTATGTTATTCAGGGTAAATGTAGCTTTCCAATCGTGAATGAATTTTTGAAATCGGCACTGTAGTTTTTGAGTTTGTTCATTACAAACATACACACAAAAATACAAACTTTCCCACTTTATAATTTGTGTCGATGTATGTCAACGTCAATGTTTGTTACTCAGAGCTACTACGACTGCAAAAAAATCTTGTGGAAGGTTGTTCAGTTTTGTCTACTGAGTAAGCCCTTAAAGGTTGTGAAGGGCTGTCCCTTACACCTTATTTAAGGTGTATAGCTCCATCTTTCTTTCTCGTTCGCACACTTGACATTTTAACACGTCATGTTAAAGCTGCCAGTTATCATTTTGCTTGACTGTACTTACAAAAAGTCTACACACATCGACCTTGTAAGCGCCGAGGCTCAAACACAAATATATTCGACATAAAATATTAAAACGTATATTACATATGCATGTATATATTGTAATTAACCTATATCGATAAGGCAGGTGGAATTCTAATTAATATTCGTACTCGGGACAATTTTCTTCGCCCAGCGTGTATTTATTCCCGATGTTACCTCCCTAAGCTGTTGCCACGCAATAATTCAGCTATAATAAATACGTTTGCACTATATTTTACATTCAAACGATACATAGATGGAGTTCCATTCATTTTTATGAGTCGCACGTGACTGCGGCCATTAAAAAAACATTCGAGTAATTATTTTGATAAAAAACATTGAATGGCTTTGTTTTCGTAGGCTCATGGTCGTGTTTTCTTTTCCATTTTATGTGTTATCATTTGGAGTTGAGTTGAAGATAAACATGGCTGTTGAGTTTGTTTAAAAGGTTAGGAATATTTCCTATGTAAAATTTTATTGTTTCCATTGCATGGAATTACAACGTAAGGTCGCTACCGCCGATTGCCTTCACAAGAACACAGTTTTTTTTCGATGAGAAAAATCATCCAATGTCAACCCCCGCTCTTGGGCGGAGCGGGAGATAGTGTCAGACTCTTACTGACTAAAAAACCCATCCAGTTCCTTCAAGCCTTCATACCGGGGCTCGAGCGCTCTTTCGGATAACCTTGGCCTCAGTAGGCTTCGACCCGGCTGGGCCCCTGCTGTTGCTGACAACTCCTTGAGGCACGCGGGAACAGTGCGCGCCGTCGACGACTTGGGCTTGGTCCGAAAAGTTACCGGACGGCCGGACAGCGAGCTACCCATTGCTCACTATCTGCAAGCCGCTCCACCGTATGCTTCACCGTGTCCTCCGGGCGATCCACACAATGGTGACACCCAGGCGTATCTTCCGTCTGAATCCGATCCAAGAACCTCCTTGCCATGTCCGGTGAGGACCTGCGTCTTGCGGAAGGTGAGGATGCCATGTCGCCGCTCCAGCCACATCTCAAAGAGCGGCGTGCCCAAACGTTTGGGCAGGTAGTTTCAAGCATATATTTCTCATTTTTATTACACAAAACCAGTAAATTGGCATTTTCTTTGGAAAAAAAAAACTGAAAATCACCCCTAAAACAAGTAGATAATTAATATTTCCCTATGAAGAACTTTCTTAATCTCCTCCTTAAAACAAATGGAGCAACAAAACGGCGCTTCGTATTCTCGAAGCCGCCATTCCACGCCTCTTAGTTTAAATTTTTAATTTGTCAACTCCTGCAACTAATTGTTTCATGTCAACGACACTGCAAGCCTGATACGCGTAGGGTTACCAGATGAAAGACATTCTCGGGAAATGGCGAGATATTTTACAGTAATTTAGTGGGAATAATATTAAACTGTTTTTTTTTTGGGTTTTAGCCCGAAGAATCGCTACAAGTGTCAGCGGACAGGGCACATAGTTTAAATTTTTAATTTTTTAACTCCTGCTACTAATTGTTTCATGTCAACAATAATGCAAGCCAGATGCGCGTAGGGTTACCAGATGAAAAATATTCTCGGGAAAAGGCAAGATATTTTCGAGTAATTTATATTGAACTGTTTTTTGTTATTTATCCTGTAGAATCGCCAAAACTAAGTGGCCACAATGCTCTATAGACTTTTCCATCATCATCATCTTATCAGCCGAAAGACATCCACTGTTGGACATAAGCCTCCCCCAAGCGTCGCCACAACGACCGGTCCTGTGCGTTACGCATTCATGGGATCCCGGATAGACTTAATAATTAAAGCCGGGTACCCATCTTTGGACTGGTTAGAAGGGCCACCATTCTCTTCATGGTTATTTTTTTAACCACCTAGAAGAGCATATTTATTTAAAAAATATATATTTTATAAATAAAAAAATTATAAATAACTACCCATTTATTAGTGCGAGCAGTTTTTGATGCAGTTTTTATAAAGTACAACAATATAAATCTATCAATCACGTGTTTAAGTATCGGTCACTAATTACCAGTAACTCTATACATATACAGCATTAAATAATTTTTGCGAAGTTATTTTATTTTTTTCATTTGTGCATGGTAACCCTTAGTCTGGGTACAATTAGACGATGAAGCCCTCAGCTCCATAACGTCTCCAAATATTACAGAACTTTAAACAGCGTGTTCAAACTTCGTGATATTTTGTTGATATGTTCCCCCATTTAAACTGCACATGTGAAATGTTTTGTAAATACTGGCCTTATTTATCTGGAAAGCTTTTAGATAATTGTTTTTCCATGAATTTCAGTCGATCGCGTATTTATTTTTCGAATGCAAACACAAATATTTTCACTTGAACAACCACTAGAGCCATTACTATCTACACTTAATATTATAAAAAGGTAAAGTTTGTTATTTTTTTTTAGGAGATAATCTGTGGAAGTTCTGGTCTAATTACAAAAAAAACCATCGGTAGAAAGCTACTTTATTCCTGAGTGACATAGGCTTTAATGTATGTACCTACGCGGGCGAAGCTGCGGGCAAAAGCTAGTAATATTATAAAGAGGCAAAGTTTGTTTTTTATTTTTTTATTTGTAGGGAGTAATCTCTGGAAGTACTAGTCTGATTGCAAAAATTTTTTCACCGGTAGAAAGCTACTTTATTCCTGGGTGACATAGGGTTTATTTTATGTAGCTAAGCAGGCGAAGCTGTAGGCAAAAGGTAGTATGAAATAAATTGAACAAACACGATAAAGCTACTTCAAATTGAACCCCAGAAGTAAAAAGTTTTCTGATTTCCCTACCACATGACCCTAGAGGGTCTTAAATCTATCTTACGGTCGGATTTGACTTCTAATTTTGAGTTATTCATGTTCAAATAGGGTTGCAAACCCTACCCACATCCCTTTTTGTGATCAATGAAAAATTCTGAGAATACAGATCGAAAGAAAATTCGGGGGAAAACAATTTTCCGGTGCTTTAAAAACAATTTGATTTCTGTAAAGTAGTATCAGCGAATGGAGTCAAAAACGATGCTGTTTCGAGGTTAGATGCTATAAATTAATAGCTACATCTTGGAACATACAAGATACGTTTAGGTACAGCGACCTATACTGGCATTAAATTGTTATGGATTCACTAACAGTCACCCTCGATTTCGTTCGCCTGTAGTTTAGTAACCTTCTTTTCTTTTTTATGAAAATCGTGTAAAGAAATGTTTTTCATTTCGGAGATATCCCTAAATAGTAGCTTAAGTTATTCATTGGAATATTAACTATATCCCAATCGAAGTCCCGTCTTTTATACAATAGTTTCGAAGACGTATCCCGTAGTTTGAAATCTCGTTCCTGTGGGAAACTGGCTGCCTTAGTTACTCTTTGTAACATCAGCTATCTGTCTGTGAAAGTCACGTGATAATCAGTCCAGCCGTTTCGGATATTAGCCAGTACAAACACGACAGACCAAGTTTTTGGGCGAGCGTCAGCACTTTTCCGCTCTAGTACGGAAAACGGTAAATTGCGTGCCTAAAAGCACGAGTAAATATATTGAAAACTATTTTTTCCGGGCGGGTATTGATCCCGCAACACACAGCGCCACAGCCAATAGCTCAACCACTGTACACACCAAGTATATCTACTGTTTATTTAATTTTGTAAGTTTATAGGTATCTGGCGTGGTGGTAGCGAGGGGGAGGGGTAAGTAGGTAGATATCTACACTTTAATTATACCTTACTAATACCTCCGAATTTAAACGTAAGTAAATACATGATGTGATGAGCGTAGTTTCCACGTAAATACTCCGAGTTAATGAATACACCTTGGATAGAATAATAAACAAAAGCTGTTTCAAGTTATTCTTTCATTTCTAAAACAAAATGTTCTCCACCCAATTGTTATTTCAATCTTTTCTGTTATGAATAGCAACAGGGTACTAGACGTTTTATTTTTTATTAGAAATCTTCTTTTTTTCTTTTATTTCTTGTACAGAAAACATTTCTGAGTGAAAAATACAGAAATGTTGTTTAGGGCACAGGTAGCTTCTTTTTTATGTATTTAGGGTTTAAAGGTATTATTAAGCCTCCGTTATTGGTCTGTCAGTCTGTATGTTTGTCGGTCTGTCTGTGTGTTTGTCTGTTTGTCTGTCAATCAGCGGCCTGTATTTCATAAACCATAAGAGCTGGAGAGTTGAAATTTTCACAGAATGTATATTTTTATGCCCGTACCACAAATAAAATTAAAACAAAGCTAAAAATTAAATGGTGGTTCTCATAAAACTAACGATATTTTTTCAGCGTTTCTTATTATATTCCAAGATTTTGTATAGGTTCCTTTCTGAATAGCTCCTAACGGCTTCGAGGAGAGCCGTGATAAAAAAGTATCCTATGCCCCGTTTCAGGATATAGTCTATCCGTTTGCTGAATTGCATCTAAATCTGTCCTGCAATTTAAACGTGAAGGAGTAACACACACGCTCGAGGAGGCAATTATAATCAAAACTAGACGAAATTAATAAAAACTGACATAATAATATGTTATTATATATATATATATATATATAGCAGGGATAAGAAATAAAAGGCTCTATCATTATTATTATGTATATTAATTTTAATTTACTTAATAAAAGGGGGGGCGGGGAACTTAATTTAAAAAATGTGGGTCTGCAAACCCTACAGAATAATCTGTTTTTATTTTTGTTCAATAAATTAATAGTCAATAATGTGTAGGTACGAACGTATGTTAACAGAGGCAATGTATCCTACTTTACATTTATATTTTCTGTTAGTTTACATTTTAGAATAATTATTATTATTTAGTAAGACACACTAGCAGTTATTAGCTGATGCATGTGTTTCATATAGTTTGGAGATGTTAAGTCTGTCCAACCGATTTTTAAAGCAGTTCAATGTGGGGGCTTTCACAACACTTTCCGGGAGCCTGTTCCATGCTGTTACAACAAAAAATTAGCTCTAAATTTGTATGCTTTTTGTTATACCTTATTTTAATAAAGATCTTTAAAAATCAATATATCAAATCAATTATAACATCATTCTAGGTAATAGACTAGGCTCCTATTACAACACATAGTCTACATACGAGTACGTATCAAAATCCCGAAAGTTCATAATACTTATGATTGAAATACCGACGTCCAAAACACCAAAATTCAAAATACCGAAAGTTTTAAATGCCGATAGTTGTTATATCAAAACACAAAATACCGATGTTCAAATGCCCGAATGGACGAAATCTCGAATGGACGAAATACCGATGGATGAAATACCAAAGAGCGGCGGCGTATGTCAAATATCATTCAAATCTGTTCAGCTGTTTAACCGTGAGGGTGACATATCAAACTTAAAAGTTACCTAATAATAAGTTAGGTTACAACTTGCGGAGCATGGCAGTTGAGAGTTTGTCATGTACAACTTGTTTAACATTACGAGCATAGCAGTTGAGAGTTTGTCATGCTCACGCAAATGTCTCGCTGTTCGTGGCACGTGTTATTGGGTCATTTAGTTCCCTTCAAAATGTTTGAGCTGAGTGGGACTGATGCACGCGTCATTCTCGTGAACGGGCGCCGTCAGTCGAGACTGGTCATCTCTTAGCTTCCAGTGGCGCAATTAAATTTCTATTTTTAACCGATTTTAAAAAAAGGAGGAGGTTGCCAATTCGATTGTTTAATTAGTTTTTTTTTTTTATCACTTTTCTACATTTTGCTCACATAATAGAAGCAACAAAAAATTTGTCAGCAAGATTTATGTGACTCATAATATGATTTAATGTTTCCATGGAGTTTCTTGCACCTTCTTCTCCATAGAGATCTACGCTTTGGAACATGCAGTTTGGCTTCACTTTTTTGACTGACCGACATTTTGACAATTCAAGATTCATAAGTACCTGTAATTGGTGGACCTTCGTAAAGGCCATGGTCCGAAGCGAGGAGGAGTGGCAGGCGGTCGCCTTCTTCTATGAAGCAGTAATGCTAAATAAGGGAGGCCGCACGCCTAAGGCAGCAGTCCTCAGGCCCCAGCCGTCACCGGAATTTCGATCTCGATTTCCGGCCACCGTAGGCGCGGGCGTACAAGTGAGCCTAACTCGCCGTCCGACCGTCCGGTAACCGGGACCGAGCCCGAAACGTCGATAGGCTTGTGTTTGACCACCATCGCACCTGATGGTAAGCGATGTTGTGGTCGACGACGATGAAGCACGCTTGCCTAGAAGAAACCTATTCACTCTCGACTTAAAGACTCCTAAGTTGTAGCTATCAGGAAACACAGATTCCGGCAGGGAATTCCACTCATTGGCTTTACGCACAATAAATGAGTTCCCAAAACGCTTTGTGCGTATGTGCGTATGGGTGGGATGTCTACCATGTACCAGTTCCACTCACGATCCAAATGCCCAGCAGGGTCGAAGCCTACTGGGGTCAAGGGTCTGCTTCTGAAAAGAAGACTCGGCCCGGTACGAAAGGCAACGAAGAAACAAGAGTGGGCTTTTAGTCAGTAAAAGTCTGACACTATCTCCTGCTCCCCCAAAAGGCGCGGAGTTGTCATTGGATGAATTTCCCACCTACAAAAAAAAAACCTGATTGGTCTATTTGAAAAAACGTTACTGATATCTGAAAAACTTACGTACAAGAACAATACACTTTGCCTTTATAATATTCGTGAGAATAATATCGTATCTCTTTAGGTTTGGTAGAAAACCCGAAATCCAAGCAATCAAAAGCTCTCAAGGTTGACTCCCAACCCTTTTTTTCAACCTAATCCATCATAGGTATAAAGGGTGTCCTAGCCTGTCAAGGCATAATTTTTCAACGACGATGATACATGGTGCTTTATTTATTTTCATGCGTGAATGATCTGCTTTGTATTTATTATACAGCAATGTTTATTTCTCAAATCGTTTTTCACGGGAATTAAATTTCCGACTAGCGTATACCTGGCGTGAGGCAACAAAAAGAAATGTGTTTTGTTTATTTTGACAGGCCTGTTGGTCTATTGGTTAGTGACCCTGACTGCTATGCCGGAGGTCGTGGGTTCGATTCCCACCCAGGACAAATGTTTGTGTGATGAGCACGATCATTTGTTCTGTGTCTGGATGTAATTTATCTATATGTATATATTTAGAAATATATAAGTATGTTTATCAGTTGTCTAGTACCCATAACACAAGCTCTGCTTAGCTTGGGACTAGACGGCGCTGTGTGATAGTTGTGGAATATTATTATTATTATTTTATGAAAATAAATTTGTGTTTTTTTTTTTATTCTTTGTTTTAATGGTCTAAAATCATCTTGGGATTATTGTTTTTTGGATTGAAACTAGTTAGGGGCGTATGAGTTGGGTAGTTTTAAAAGTCTATAACTGACATAGATAGTCATTTTTGTATTTTATACATATAGATTATTTCTACATTTTTTTTTCGTTGGATTTTTCTTTTGTGTTCATAGAGCTCGTGGCTAAATAACTAAATATGCATGGGTTGATATTTTTTTTTATTAAAAACAATTTTATTGTTTTGATTGCCATCAAAAGTATTTTTTTTTTGTAGAGTTCTAGTATATTTACTGTTAAACAGAGTATTCTTTAACAGTAAATAAACTAGTACCTACTCTACAAAATAGGTACCTATACAATACGATAGCAATGGTCTTTATGATCATATCAGCCGAAAGACGTCCACTGGTTGACATAGCCCCCCCCCCCCCCAAGTATCACCACAATGACTGGTACTTTGCGTCTCGCATTTTTCAGATATGACCCTCAGCAGGTTATCAGACAAAATTACTTGAGGCATTTCAACGCTATGCTGCAGCTATAAAATATTATAATAAACATTTTTATTCAAGCACAATACAAACGTAAAAGATTTTCTATACTAGATATTTTTTATCTAACGAAAACTATTGTAATATATTGTAAAGCAAACCATCACAGAAATTAAATAAATATCTCTCGTCGAACAAACTCACTTCGAATAAAAATATACCCTTCAACCGTTTCAGTAAAAATACAAGAAATAAAATTTCTATTAAATTTTCCAACAAAATGAAGTGAAGAGATCGCATGCAGGCATTTGTGTAGCCAGGCACAATACATTATGTACTTTCGAAGACAGTTCTAAGTTTGCCCAAGTAGGGCGAGAAATAGCGAGGAATCGATCATCGGGAGCGAGGTGGAAACTTTAAATTCCATTTAACTTGGTCACGTCCGCACTAGTGAAAAGGTTATACGAAAATGTTATTCGAAAATTTTATTCGAATTATTCGAATCGCGCAAACATTACGCTGGCAACCTGACACTGCAACTCTTCTTAAAACCAGATGATTAGATGAAATGCAATAATATCCAACATTATTTTAAGTATATTATACGAAACCTGAATACAATTGGTTCAGAATCAGCCACTTAAGGCTTATACTCCCTTGAACCATCTTTTTTTTTTTTTTTTTTTTATGGTGGGAAAAAATCATGCATTGACATCCCCCGCTCTTGGGCGGAGCGGGAGATAGTGTCAGACTCTTACTGACTAAAAGACCCACCCCGTTCCTTCTAGCCTTCATACCGGGGCTTGAGCGCCCTTTCGGATAACCCTGGCCCCAGTAGGCTTCGACCCGGCTGGGTCCCTGCTGTTGCTGACAACTCCTTGAGGCGCGCGGGAACAGTGCGTGCCGTCGACGACTTGGGCTTGGTCCGGAAAGTTACCGGACGGCCGGACAGTGAGCTACCCATTGCTCACTGTCCGCAAGCCCGCGCCTACGGTGGCCGGAAATCGGGATCAGAATCCCGGTTGCGGCGGCGGCGGCGATAACGCCGTTGCCTGATGCGTTCGGCCTCCTCCTTTGCGAGCATTACTGCTTCGCAGAAGTCGGCGACCGCCTGCCACTCCTCCTCGCTCCGGACCATGGCCTCAACCAAGGCCCGGCGCGAGAGGTCTTCGCCGCCGATCGCCCCCACGAGGGCACGGCGATGCTCCGCCCAAGCAGGGCACACCTCGACTGTATGCTCCACCGTGTCCTCCGGGCGTTCCGCACAGTGGCGACACCCGGGCGTCACTTCAGCATGAATTCGGTGCAGGAAACTCCCGAACGAACCATGTCCGGTGAGGACCTGCGTCATGCGAAAGGTAAGGACGCCGTGAGGTCTTTCCAGCCACGCCTCAAAGAGGGGACTTACCGCCATGATTGTGGCGTGCCCATCCCTTGAACCATCTGGCCAAAATTATGTGGACGCACCTCTTTCACCCGCCTAGGCGGCAGTACGCAAATCTGTGCATTTATTTGCGGCTAACAGCACCCGAAAAGCGTGTGGCTGACCTTTGAATCCATTTTCTTTACGAAATATTGATTGATTTATATATGCAATGTTCACTTTGAAGAATATTTAACCACCAATTTTTATGTGTAAAAATGTTTCTAAAGATCCAAGCCGTTTTGTAGGAGTAGAGAAAAGTTGCGAAATTGCTAAATATTTTTGTAGACAAAAGTATTTTAATAGCAAGAAAAAATCAAATGTTCATAATGTTGTTCATGAATCTATAATAAACATATATTTTTTTCAAAGCTATTAGCCTGGCCGTTACCGAGGAGTAGGCTTCAGCAAGTCACTGTTTTAAGGCACTTTTCGGGCGCTTGGGCTTTAATGGATTCCAATAGTTTTTACACCATGTTACATTTTTTTTTCCAAAAAAAAATTAAAAAAGGTCACAAGTTGGACATCACCGACAAGTACAAAACAGGTCATGGCAGGTCATAGCGGGCATAAAGCCCCAGCGCACAGCTGGGTGCAGGAGTAAAACAACCACTCAGTCGCCCGGGTGACTCGGTGACCATGTATTTTTGTCGCCAACCAGGTAGCTTATAACTTTGTGAATTTTCATAATACAGTTTTGAAATTTTGTACATAAAGAGGTAAAGTATGTTTTAGTTTTTATGTTTTTTTTTGTTTGTAGGAGGTACCGATCCGATTGCTAAATTTTTCACCGATATAGAAAGCTGCTTTATTCCTGAGTGACATAGGCTATATTTTATGTGCGCGGGCGTAGTCGCGGGCAAAAGCTAGTGTTGTATATTTGCACATGCAATCTGTCAAGGACAGAATGAAGTAGAAAAGTCTTTAAAAAAACCAGATCGAAATAACTCAAACGCATTTTCACTCGTGGGCTGCGTTTGATTTATATGTTAATGGTGTCGGTCGATAATAAATTACGGTTTCACAAAATAACGTCGAGAGCTAATCGAATAGCATCTTTATTCAGAATTGATCGACCACCGCTTTTTTTTTTTTTTTTCGATGGGAAAAATCATCTTATGACAACCCCCGCTCTTGGGCGGAGCGGGAGATAGTGTCAGACTCTTACTGACTAAAAAACCCATCCCGTTCCTTCTAGCCTTCGTACCGGGGCTCGAGCGCCCTTTCGGATAACCCTGGCCCCAGTAGGCTTCGACCCGGCTGGGCCCCTGCTGTTGCTGACAACTCCTTGAGGCGCGCGGGAACAGCGCGCGCCGTCGACGACTTGGGCTTGGTCCGGACGGTTACCGGACGGCCGGACAGCGAGCTACCCATTGCTCACTGTCCGCAAGCCCGCGCCTACGGTGGCTGGAAATCGGGATCGGAATCCCGGCGGCGGCGGCAAGAACGCCGTTGTCTGATGCGGTCAGCCTCCTCCTTAGCGAGATCGACCACCGCTCGGTGTTGGTGTTCGATTCGCTTAACTATGTACGTTCATTTATGATTTACATAAGTAAGTACTACAACTATGTAAGTTCTTTGTTTGTTCGCGATAAACTCAAAACTTACTAAACGAATAAGGTAGTTTCCAGGGTCAAAATAATTACATTTTATTTAGTCCGTATTTTAGATTATAAAAAAAAATATTTTCTTTTTTTGGATTCGAGAAAGTAACCGCGTGCGAAAAAATGCAGCACGGCGTGACGTTACGTTAATGGGCTATATCTTTTTTTTTATTTTTGGTTTATTTTACAAATAAAAAAATACGTGTCCCTTATTTTTGAATAATCTAAAATACGGACTAATTACATTTTCACCAATGAGGATTTTCTAAAATGATGTCCACCAGGTCAGTGGAATTGGTCGTGGTAGGCAATGAGTTGTCAAGTCCAGGCACCTGTCAAAACGCTTTTGTTAATGACATTACTTAAATTGACGTCAACGTCATGTTAAATACGTTTTCAAAAGTAAAATATCTCTTGGCTATGTGGCGCCAACTGTTAGTGTGAGTTTTCCTAAGAACCATCATTAGACAAATTAATTAATGAAAGTTTAATAACATAAAATACATGCATGTTATAGCTCCGAAAATGCAAGAATAATTATTTATTTCTAGCACCTGTATTGCTGGGGCGAGTCGGTAGTCCAATACAAAAGTAATGATGAATCTATGAATCAAACTCATATAGTCAAGTCATGCAATGATGAAATATGACTATGTTATTATGATTGAAACTCATAATCGACTCAGTTCGTTTTCCAACCATTTTTTACTACTAAATTGGAATAGCCGCAAGCGTAAACCTGATTCGAATAACAATAGGTCAGTACAACATGATTATTCGAATAGATAATACAATTATTCGATTGCTAAAACATTTCGGAATCGCGCATCACTACTTCGTTCTATTCAAACGGCTGTCCCAATACATCAGAATGTAAAAGTTCAAATAAATACTTAACATTCCTAATCGACAGAAATCATTAATCTTTGGCGGAAGATTGTGCAATGTATTGAGGTAATTAACTGTAATGCCTCGTTCACACGTCTCTGACACAAAATAGATAGGTACAGAAGTCAATCTTATGTAGGTACTTCACTTTTGTACCTACGCTCTGTGGACGCACACTAATGAGCGTTTGAGCCGGAACTGTTCGACGAGTGGTCCGAGACGCGACCGAGATATCGTGTCCGTGAGCGGTGTCTATGTGTGCGTTGCTCGAGTGCGCTTTGTATGTAGATTAACTTCTGTATCTATATATTTTGTTTTTCTGATGTCTCTATACTCTGTTCAAAATAACATTAGAAATTTATTTAATCGTTTATTAGGTACTGTCCGTTCAACCGATTTTGACTTTTATTACTTTGGTGGCATGACAAATTGCGGTCGCAATAAATAGTTGGTATTGTAACCACTTTTGTGCTTTTAATGCCATCCTTTTGCCTACGAATTACAAGTTAAAATCAATTGAACAGACAGTAAAAAAGGTTTCTTTAAATTTCTATTCTTAACGCAAATAGGGTTTACACCAAGTGATGATCGTCACTTACTTGGGGTTTTCGTCGACAAATGTCAGATTACAAAATGAAGGATGAATGTTGAGAAGGAAAAAATCGATTATCATTTATTCTGATGAAACGAAAAAATATCGATTTATCTTTTGTTCTTTCTAAACGTTGTTGTATAACGTCACTTTTTTATCACCGTTAATATTTTTTACAGGAATTATGAGTTAATAAAAGTTGAGATTTATGTAAAAATAAGGTAATCTAAACAACATTATTTTTAGTTTAAGCGAAACCTGAATATAGTTTGTTCAGAATCAATAACTGAAAGAATTCCAATAGTTTTTACTCAATGTCATATTTTTCCCAAAAATATTTAAAAGGTTACAAGTTGGATACCACCGACACTAAGTACAACACAGGTCACGGCAGGTCATAGCGGGCATTACGCGTCAGCAAAAAGCTGGGTGCAAGTTCAAAACATCCCCTCAGTCGCCTAGTTGGCCGGTGACTATGTATTTTTGCTGACATAACAAGCTTATAACTTTGTGATTTTTCATGATACAGTTTTGAAATTTTGTACATATAGATTCTTTAAGTACATAAAAATACTGGACACGTGTTTTAGTTTTTGTTTAAACTTAGTAAAATGAATGTTGCATAGGTACAGAAGATTGAGGTATCAATTACCTGGTATCTTTCCTTCTATATTGGGGTCAGATCTTTCAGTTGCATCTGGATACCAGTATATTACATGGAGCGACTGCCTGACCTCCACAATCCAGTAACTATGTGACACGATACTTCTTAAACCGACCGGTATCAGATTTTCTACCTTCTGAATATCCGTAAACTGCCAGATATTTCCAAGTGACAGATCGGACTAGCTTTTCCAAGTGTTCGAATAAAGCCGAACACGGTCAGGATTTGCGGTTTCTTGTGCTTCCAAATTAGACGGTGTCTGGCCTGTCTGGCATTAGTTAGGCTTTTTAAATTGGTAAATTTTAGTTTTGTTTTACTTTAAAAATAATTTGTTGGGTTATATTAAGATTAAAGACGTTTTGGGAACACATTTATAGATGCGTCTTTTTTACTAACGGGGGCAGTACGTATTACGTACAGCTAAGGAGTGGAATTCCTTGCCGGGGTCTGTGTTTCTTGATATAGATTACCAAAGGGTCTTTAAATCAAGAATGAATAGGTTACTTCTAGACTAGCGTGTATAAAGTGCGTCGATTACATCATCGCGTATCATAAGTTGAGATAGTGGTCAAGTGTAAGCCTATCAATAATAAAAACAATTATATATATATATATATATATATGTAAAAGACAGTTATATAGTGTCTTTTTTATAAAATGTCGTATCAAATAGTGGACAACTAAAATCAGTACTTACGTGACATCGTATGTCCCGTACTGATTTCAGTTGCAGATTTTTACTACGGCTTAATAAATCTGTCTAGATCATAGATATCCAGTGGTCTAGATGGTCTACAAACTAAAACCTCGAAGAAATTATTTCATCTGCTGAGCAATATTATGATACATTTTAATATTCATCAAAGCGAATACTTAATTTAGCAAAAGCAATACCCGCAATAAATTTAATTATATTTAACGCGCCAAAAAAATTAATGTCGGTATTTTTTTAAAACACTATGTAATTAATTATTATTTTATTATTTCTTTCAGTTTCGTGGTCTTTTGTTTTTAACGATATGTAGAGTCTGTCTAAAAAGTCAAACAACTTGGGTAATTATTAGGGTAAAATGAAATCTGATGTAGTCAACACTGGTTCAATAATCAAGGTTGATAAGGAGATCTTGATAATTGTTTACTAATAGAAGAACCTTATAAAAAGAATCAAATATAAGTATTTTTTGAATGATTAAATATTATACAAAATTGCCAAGTCGTCTGACTTTTTAGACAGACTTATATGTATAATATATAGGTACTGTGATATCGAAAGGAGATCGCATGAGTTGCTTTTTTTTTATATAACCAACGAACTGGCTTGTAAAATATAATTCGAAGGATTATGCTGTTCTAGAATAGTTTTGAAAGTTAGTAGAAAAAAAGTGTGTCGGTTGTTTTTTTCAGTGCGGAAGAGATTTTTGTAAAGACAACATGTATTCGTGAATGGTGAAATAAGTTACAAAATATAAGAGTGCGCGCTACAAAGTTTTTCATTCCTAGAGTATCCCAGTACGTGCCTATCGATGAGCTGAGCTACGCCACAGTACTATGTGTAAACCACATAGTTGTCTGGATGTATACATGTCTGTAAACGCACCCACGATGAAGGAGTAATTTCTAGTGTGGGGCAAACTTTTTTATTTTTTACTAGCTTTTGCCCGCGGCTTCGCCCGCGTGGCATTAGGTACTTAAGGAATCGGGATAAAAGGTAGCCTATATTCTGTTCCATGTCAAAGGCTATATGCATGCCAAATTTCATCCAAATCCGTTCAGCCGTTTTTGCGTGATTAAGTAACAAACATCCAAACATCCACACTTTCACATTTATAATATTAGTTAGGATAAAAAAAAAATAACGATTTCACAGAAAGCGCATTGTCGCGTCGCACCTGTCTTCGAGGGCCTTAACTCGACTTAAAACTGGCGTAGTGTAAACACGTCTTGAGTTACAAATTCGAGGACAAGTACGTCTACGAATAAATGGTTTCCAGCGAAGCATTGAGTCTGTTATTAAATATAATTTTCTTGAGTATTATGCTAATTCTGTCGGTTTTTGTAAACGTTTATTGTAATGAAATCTTTATTAGCATACCTACTTTACTCGGCAGAGTAGTCATTGTACCAGCTGTTCCATTATTAGGGTTCCCTTGTTTAATAGAAAAATAAAGTTAGATTAGACAATACCAAAGTGCTTAAATATAATTTAAGGACTAGATCTACAGTTTTGAAATTTTAAGGTAACAAGCTAAAACAAAGATTAATGATGTAACTATAAGTTATGGATTACCGTTTGGGAAATATTCTTTGAAATTCACAATACTACTTTAATTTTAAGTTATAAATTGCGAATTTAATTTTTAATTAACAATAAGTTTCCAATACTTTTTTTTTCAAACAAGATTTTATTGTTGCCAAAAAAAATATGTAAGTACGCCAGTGGAATCTCAGGCAAAAGCTATTCTGAAATAAAGTTATTATTTATAGCGCGGTATAGGCAGAACGTATGTACCTATGTAAACATTGCAATCAGCTTAAGCACGATGGGGTTATCGTACCGCGCTTTTAGTTACTATGTTTTTCTATTTGTCTATTTGGACCTATTTTAGAAATAGACATTTTAGGTAATGAAAAATTAAATAATATACTATACTCTTGAGAGTAAAGATTTGATGCAAGTTGGTACAGATAAATGATAAATGATCTTTATTTTGAAAGTAGGTTTTATAAAAACACTTTTACATGTCAATTTTTTTTTTCTTCAAATAATGTTAGGTGATACCCATATAACATAGGGCATTCTCTTTTAAAATCTCCGGTCTCGAATTTGGTTCCAATATAACCGCTTTTGTTACATCCCTAATCTATATACAAAACATCCCTATTACAATACAGGGTGTTTGGTCCATCGTGTGCCAAATTGAAATGGTCGACAGGAGGGGTCATCTGCTATCTTTTCAGACCCATAGAAACTTCTCATGCCTTGTGGAATATTTTTCATCGACTGTTTATTATTTTATGAATAGGTATGTATAATAATGTGATCCGACGTACACTTGGCAGCCATGAATATATAAAACAGAGTGAGATAACAACAGCTAATAAATCATCGTTCATGAAATACGCTTTAGTATAAAAATTCCGCTAACATACCCCAAATACTTTCTATTGAGCTGAGTCTAATCGTTTTTAATAAAAATAGTTTGTACATTGAGAGTTTTGAATCAATATCATGACGGCGAGGTTTTGTATTATTATCTGCGTTCGTTTTAGGACTCAAAAGTGTAAGTGTAAGACCATAGAATGAAACTTGGAACGAAACTGGAAAATATAATGAAATAATAATCTGGGGTCGGGTGTAGTAGTAGCTACACAGCTACACTACACTGGACAAGCAACTAGGTAGTCAAAATACAGCCTTATTTTTAGTGAAACCAGAAACACCTGTCTAGTATTTCTAAGTAAAGAATCTATGTTCAAAAGTTCTAAACTGTATTATGAAAAATCGCAAAGTTATAAGCCCGTCATGGTATCAAGTTGTCGACATAAATACATGGTCACCGGACCACCCGGGTTAATGAGGTGTAGTTTTGCTCCTGCACCCAGCTGTACGCTGGGCCCTAGTGCCTGCTATGATTTGTAGTGACCTGTGTTATACTTAGTGTCGGTGGTGTCCAACTTGTGACCTTTTTAAATATGTTTGGGGAAAAATTTACATAGTGAAAAAATTATAGAGATCGATTCAGTTACTGACTCAGGTTTCGCATATAGAGTCTGTCTAAAAAATCAAACGACTTGGGTAATTATTAGAGTTAAATGAAATCTGATGTAGTCAACGCTGGTTTAATAATCAAAGTTGATTAAGAGATCTCGATTATTGTTTACTAATAGAAGAACCTTATAAAAAGTATTGAATATATGTATTTTTTAAATGATTAAATATTTTACAAAATTCCCAAGTCGTTTAACTTTTTAAACAGACTATACTAAAAATATCCTCCTCTCCTAGAGAGGAGGCCCGAATCCCAGCAGGAGCAGGGAGTATTAAAAAAAGGCTGATGATGATGATGACTAAAAATATATTGGTATAAATGTCAAAACGGACCTTTAATGTTTTGAAAACTTTAAGGGTGAGTTGCACCATTTAACTATAACGATAACCAAACCATAACCAGCCCTGAAACGGCCGCCTATTGGTCAATTCGACGATTTGACAACTGTTAACGGCTTTGTTGTCGTTATAGTTAAATGGTGCAACTCACCCTTAGTGTAGGTAAATATGAAATTCCAGTGTTACTCATTTTAAACCCTGACCTAAATTGTGAACCTTTCTCAAAGTGAAAAATCCCTAATGTATGCTTTTCACTTCCCTTCAACAAACCCGTCTCACTTTTAATAAAAATATGTTTAATGAGTCATGATGGATTCAGGAACAGGAGTCATGGTGATCAGTGGTAACAGCCCCGAAATATAGGTCGCGGGTTTAAACCCGGTCAAGCGCATTTCTTTGTGTTATTTATTTCATCACCACTGCTCTCAAAACGGTGAAGAAAAACGAGTACTGGTATATCCTAGAACCAAAAATTCAAAGACATGTGACGTCCATCAACCCACACTGGCCCGCGTGCTGGATTACGGCCCGTTTCCTCTCAGAGGAGGCCTGGCTGCCGGTCACCGTAGACACGTTCTGGCGGATGACGAGCAATACGTTGCTCGCCATCTGGTCGTCCGGTAAGAACCGAGTCGTGTTCCACGTGTGCCTCACGGGTATATCAGCAAACCGTAAAGGCCCAGCAGGACACACGTTCATGTAGAGCCGAGGAATGTCTGAAAGGCAAATGTGGACTTAAAATGCAAAGGGAAACTTAGGGACGCAGGAGCAGTAATGGTAACGAAAGAGGCAGCCGTACATGCGAGAGAACGGCCATCACGCCCCCGCTGCCGTGATCCCAATTTTCAGCTCCCGTAGGCGTGGGGTTGCGTACGGCGAGCAATGGGTAGCTCGCTGTCCGGCCGTCCGGTAACCGCCCGGACCGAGCCCGTGTCGTCGACAGCGCGTAATGTTATGAGGAACAGGAGTGAGTTTTTGGCCAGTAAAAATCTGACACTATCTCCCGCTCCGGCCAAGAGCAGGGGAAGTCATTGAATGATTTTCCCACAAAAAAAGGGTCGATGCCCTCTAGAACCACGAAGATTATCTGAAAGAGAAATGTGGACTTAAAAAGCAAAGGGTGACACGCCCTTTCGCTCCACCCTAGAGCGGGTGAAGTCCACCAGAAAATAAATATATAAACTTTCGCCTTTAAACATTAGTGAGATAAAGATAACTTCACAGTTTCACTAAAAAAAATTCATGTAGCAAAAAAAAAAGGAATTTATGTAGCAAAAATATTATCTCAATAAGAGATGGCTCCGATAGTGATTACATGAATAGTTGATAAAAAGCAGGAAGCAATCAGCGTCCCGATAAGGATTCATTTTATTGCAGTGCTCTTTGAAGTATTCTATACAAATATTGACCAGTGTGTATTTTCCAATACACTTACTTGAAAACCCGCTTGTCCCTACCGACTAATTTACTCTTTTTAGCACTAGTGCGGAAAGGTGCCCCTGCTCGCCCTCGCCACAATTTTATTACTTTTATAGTATATCGAGTACAGCGTTGCGCGACCCCCACAAGTCTCGTCAACACCGTTTATTTACATCTTTGTAAGTGTATTGAAAAACGTCGCTTGATATTACGTAGAAAGTAACTGCAGCATTCGGCTCCATGACACCCTCGCTTACGGCTCGTGCAAATTCCGCATCGGTCGCAATGACAAACTTTCTGGAGTAGTATCAAAATGTAGTTTATTTACACTTATATATCGATATAATTATGTTGGTTAAAAAACCGATGTCAATAAATATACCTAGTTTTCTCATCTCAGTCGACTAAATGGTTCCCTTATAGGATTAATATTGTCGTCCGACTGTCGAAGCCTACTGAGGCCATGGGTTGTGCAAAAGAGAACCTTGGGGCCCTGGTAAGAAGGGAAAGAAGGAACATAGAAGTCGATTTTAGTCAGTAAAAGTCGGATTGGATTCGTTCCTAAAAATGACCCTTTTTTCAGGAACGCGTGGAAATAATCATAAAGGTCATAGGTCTCGCCGCTCTCGGACGGGTTGGGACGGCGTGTCAGACTATTACTGACTACAACTCGCTTGTATCCTTCAGTTACCGCCGTAAAAACAGATGGCGAAAAGACCTAATATTCAAGTAACTTTGTAACTTAATAGTTTGATAATGATGATGACGGATCGAAAGAATTTTAACTCTTTATCAGCCTGTACTTGACCAGAAACTGGATCTTTTTTGTTTTTTTTAAGTGGAAAATGGAGATTAAAGCCACACCTGTATCCTTCAGTTGCTCTTTGCGTTCTCAAATCACGGGTTTACCTACTTTTCACAAAATCCCCGGGGCCTCAGCGTCTATTTATAGGTTAAAATCACAACTTAAATTGGGTTTTCTTAATGGAAGATCGTCTTAAAAGTTTCCAGTATTGTTGTAAAAACAGTTTCTTGAAGTTTTAGCCGATCTAGGTTTCTTTTCGTACGCCATATTGGATGCCAAGACCATTCGGAGAAGCTGGACGAAGTTAGTTTCGCCATTTTTGTTTTTATTTACATTGTTGTCTGGGCGGTTTCCGTGCTTTGATCGCAAACAGTAGCTGATATTACGGTTAGTTTGCACGGCAATGTGGCATAAGGATTGATAAATATGACACCATCGAAGTTTTTGTCAGGCTGTGTCCTGCTATTATGATTGGCCTGTTGGTCTAGTGGTTAGTGGCCTTGACTGCTCGTAACTGATTGGTCGTGAGTTCCATTCGAGAAATATTTAAAACGTGGCCGGCATTTTCAGGATAAGACCAAGGAGAGTGCAGTTGACCTCACTGAAACCAACCCTGATGATCTTCCACCTCTTGAAAGACCACCCCGAAACCAAACCTTTAAGATATGTAGACTTTTTTTGATAAAGGACAGGTCCGATCGTGTGTGGAGTACTGCAGTCACATATGGGCTGGTGCTGCAAAACCACCTAACAGCTTTGAGGCTAATTGGCAATCTTCAAAGCCTTGAGCACAGTCGGCTACCCCAGCCAGCTTTTCGGTATTTTAGGATTACACTTTGGAGAGTGTGTGTGGGAATGCATGACTTGATTCCGCCACCTCGTTTCTACCATCGGACAAGCTGACGAACGGCGAATATCCACCCATACGTTGTTGAAACCTCTACCACAAAATAGATAGATACAGAAAACAATGTCATGTATGTAGGTACTTACTTTTTATACCTACGCTCAGTGGACGCACACTAATGAGCGTTTGAGCCGGAACTGTTCGACGAGTAGTCTGAGACGCGACTAAGATGTCGTGTCCGTGAGCGGTGTCTATGTGTGCGTTGCTCGAGCGCGCTTTGTATGTAGATTGACTTCTGTACCTATCTATTTTGTGCCTCTACGGTCCGGTCTAAGCGTTTTGCCTCGCCATTTCTACCGCGTACATAGAAGGACTGGAACAATTTACCTGCTGCGGTCTTCCCGTCCGTTTATAATTTGGGTGTCTTCAAGGCTAGAGTGCTCTTAACAAACTAGTGCGCGTCATCGTCAACAATTGCTTACCATCAGGTAGGATCGCAGTCAAGCCTAGTTTATAACAAATAAAAAAAACCTACCAAATAAGTTTACCTATTTACCAAGTCATAAAACCTTTAAGTAAAACACTACACACACTAGTAAACCCTTATAGCTTTTAGGCATGAGATATAGCGTTACTCACACTAGTGCGCAAAACTGCAGAAGTCAGGCCTCACGACTATTTGTTAAATTTTTTGTACCTACCGATCAATCGGCGAACCATTTCTCTCAATAATTTGTTACTAAATAAAAGTAATGAAGTTTTACTAATTATTTTCTAATAGGCGTGTTGGAAATCGTCCTTATATACACGGGGGCTATTTTTCTTGCAATTTTTTAGCTCCAAAACGACTTTACTTTCGGGTCGGGCGTATATAGCAGAAGTTCAATACACGCCCGAGGCGAAGGTAAAGTCATTCCGAGGGGTTGCAATGCCAAACTTAGTCTACTTTCATGCTGCAAGCTGTTTTCCACACTAGCGTGGAAAACTACATGAGCTCGCAAAGCCGCAATTTATTGTATTCATCGTATCAAGCTGAGCATCAAGAAACCTCCACAAGTTGGGTAGCCCCCTTGTATTTATTTCTTCTTAAATGTCATTTTTAATACACGTGGAATTTTCTGACTATAGCAATCGGCTCGTTATCACCCTCGCCTGCTGCTCGGGCGAATGCCGCTTCGGAAGCTATGAAAAACTTTCTCCACTTATATCAAAGTGCACTCTTCCCACTCTAGGGGATTTTCAGAAACCAAAACCCACTTACATTCCTTCATTTACCGTTACGTAACATTCATGTCTCATCGCGCATGATTTAGTGCGCAAAAAAAACTTTAATCTAAGTGTTTTTGGCTCATCATTCTCACGGAAATGCCACCCACAAGAATGATCTTGAACTGTTAGAAACATAGGATTATGTCATTATAATTTTACCAAACTATGAGTCATGTATGTTAATTCCCTTGTGTTATTAAGGCTTTATATATTATGTGGTTTACGGATCCGGGTATTTTCCTTCAACTTTAGATCTGACAGCAATCAAAGCTTGCTGAGGTTAATCTGCTAAGATTGAGTCGAAGTCAATCAAAATTCAAAATACTTTGATTTCAAACATGCCTTACATGGGCACTTATAAAACGTCAGAAGCTAGTGCACGGTTCCAAATTGGTCGTTTTCTATGAAGAAGAACTAGCAAGAAACTCCATGGTTACTCTTTTAAAAAAAGTTGTTGATTTACACTATTACATTATTATTTATTATATGTTTCAGTATTAATAGATATTTGTATTATTTAAACAGTGTAGACCAGTCAATATTGTACCCAAAGCACAATATAGATAATTATTTAATTTAATATAATCAAAGGCTTCAATATTATAGGCATATATTTTGAAGCGATTTATTTATAAACTTCGTAATAAAAAAAAATACTTACACATATTTGACTCACTTTCAAAATCGCGACGATTATAATCTCTATTAAATTTCAACCTTTGAGTCTGTGGTCAATTGGACCCGCGGGTCCACTGACACGTAGGTGGCATCTGAGAAGAAATCATCTACGAGATATCTCGTAGTTGACATGTAATGTGTAATGGGTGATCCTCTACCAAAAAAATACTGGCCAGCATTACCCAATAAGTATTTGGCTAGTTTTTACATTACTGTTAAATTAGTCATTATAAGATTTTTTTCTATTTTCATCGTCGGTTACATCATCACTTACCATCAGGTGAGATAGTGGTCAAACGCGAGCCTAACAATAATAAAAAAAAACAAAGTTTTGAAGTCGATTAAAAAGGCTAACTCATGGTGACAAATCTAACGTTTTTTGCAATGTGCAACTCAGTTTTAGATTACAAGTATAAAAAAAGACAGTGCTCTGTCATTCGGAACCGTGCTCAGATCTCCAGAAGCCTGGCAGCGAGAGTTTTTGGCGGATTTTTTCCAGTGAAGTTCAATGGTTGATTTAATTGATGATACATTAAAATGTTTTACATTGAGTTCAAAGTAACATTATATCCCACCAAAAACATACCTGTTAAAAAGGGGGCCAAGTTCCTATCGGCTAATTGTTCGCCTAAAAAACGGTTGAAATCCAATCCAATGCCAAGTTTCTGATGCACTTTAAAATCGATCATAATCATCTTCATCAACAGCCTGATCCACTGGTAAACATTTGCCATTCCCACGGCAGTCCTCCGCCTTCCGCATCCAGCCACTACCCGCCACCTTAATCACGTCAACGGTCCATCTGGCCGAAACCCACTTTACCATACACCCAACTTAAAATATGGTATAGTTGTGAAAATACGTAGGTACTTGATTTAAAATATCTAAAATTATAGATAATATTTCTAAATTTGAACTTGGCAGGTTAATTTAATTATATAAATAATAAATTTAATTATACAATTAAAAGAAAGAAAGAAAAATATTGTATTTAGCATACACACTCGTAGATACACACAATGTAGTAACAACATGTAGACACTAATAAATTATTATATATAAAAAAAGAGACAACTAACAATGTGTGTCTCACGGCGGCGCCAAGTAGGTCCAGTTCAGCAATAATGCCAGACAACTACATGGTAGCTGCCAGACGCTGGTTTTCAACTGAACCTTATTTCGAGTATACGGTTGAAAATTGGTTTATTTTTAGTACTCAGTTATTAGTGATTAGGTGTACAGTAAATAAATTACATAATGAATTAATCAAGTGTTACGTACAGCACGAAAACCTGCCAAGTTCAAATTTAGCTGCCTTCGGCCCTCACCAGGTCATCAGTCCACCTTGTGAAAGGCGTACGTTACGTCTACCGATGCGCGGTCGCTACTCCAGAACCTTCCGTCCCCACCCACTATCGCTTTTTGGCGATTTTTTGTAGCCCATTGAATCGCCAATCTTAAGTGTCGATAACCTTGGTTCTCCTGCGGATATTTTCATTCCTAATTTGATCACGCAAGGAAGTTTCGAACATAGCCCTTTCCATTGACCTTTGGGTGACTTTAAGCCTTAGGTATACACATGTGTGTTCAGGTGAAATCTTTTGAAGTAGATATCTTCAACCGATTGATCTGAAATTTTATATCTTATATATAAAATTCTCGTGTCACAATGTTCGTTCCCGTACTCCTCCGAAACGGCTTGACCGATTCTCATGAAATTTTGTGAGCATATTGAGTAGGTCTGAGAATCAGCCAACATCTGTTTTTCATACCCGCAAAACAACGTTTGCCGGGTCAGCTAGTACATCTATAATTTTATATACCTACATGTTTAATTTGGATGCCAATGCATGGTCAGCTGCATGTGACGACATCTTAAATTCAACGGAGTTTTTTAGGCTTCCGTACCCAAAGTGTAAAAATGGGACCTTACTACTAAAACTTCGCTGTCTGTCCGTCTGTACGTCACCAGGCTGTATCTTAAGAACCGCGATAGCTATACAGTTGAAATTTTCACAAATGATGTATTTCTGTTGCTGCTATAGCAACAAATACAATTTTTTTACCTACAAACACGATTTTTTGCCAAATTTTCCTAAGGACGGAACGCTGGAACCCGTCGTGCGCGAGTCCAACTCGCACTTGGCCAGTTTTATTCATTTAAATGATATTTATTTTTGCAAATTGGTTTAAAAAACACTTAAACACGTCAAATTTTTTTTTCGTCAATTTAAGCTAGATGAAGCCGGTGTTTCCAAATCAAATCAAATCAAAGCATTTATTTCAAATAGACCATTTACAGGCACTTTTGAATAGTCAAATGTCAAAGAAACTCCATGGACACTCTTTTAAATCATATATGTGTTACATATAATGCTTGGTTACATATTACTTGTTGCTTCTATCATGTGAGCACAATGTCGATAGTGAAATAAAAATGTAAAATAATTAAAAGATAGAAACTGAATTAAGCCACTGGCAGCTAAGAGATGACCAGTCCCATCTGACGGCACCCGTTCACGAGCATGACGCGTGCATCAGCCCCACTCAGCTCAACCATTTTGAAGGGAACAGGGGGGCAATCGCGCTAATTTCAAACGTTTACGACAAAGTTACGGTTCGATTGCGGCAGTGGTTAGGTTTCGATTCAGCTGATCGGGATTTTGGTATCGCGCTAAAAGTTCAAACGTTCACGAACCTAAACCAAAGTTGGACCGTTGCGTAACGTCAATCGTTAGTGATGCCCTTTTAGTTTGTGAATATCCGAGCGTTTAGTAATAAATTTTGACGTGTGCACCTCTAGTTTTGACAGCTAAAAGTGCGGTATGTACTTAAACTTTTGAAGAGGTTAGCAAGATTTTACGTAAATAAACATTTAGACTTACTGATGGTGCAGTTTCTGGAGCTTATCAAGACCTTGCTCTTGGACGAGTGACGAGAGACGACAAGCTGTGTGATAATGTTTACGTTTAAAAATATAATTAAAATAAAATGACGAGGCGTTAGAAATACAAATAGCCTTTATTCACAAACAGTACGAAAAATGGAATTGAATATAGAATAATAATTAACATGCAAGTTTAGACAATAATTGCAGCCTTAAAACAAAACAATAATAATGATCTAACCTGCCTGTACCTCAGTCCTCAAGTGTCTTATGATTTAAATTATTTTAATATTTATGTTAATATTTGCTAAGAATACTTATATAAAACACATAAGAACTATTTAAAAACCATTTCAATGTTAAACAAACTTAAAACTAATTAACCTACACCAGCCACGAAGTGTCATCATAACACAAATTTTGAAACCATGTTGATATAACATTTTTACAATGCACCTTTTTAATGCATACATGGACAACAATAGGATAGTATGTTAATTATAAAAGTAGAATTGATTAAGATAATTGGTTTCTCCTATTAGTCCATTAACGTTGAATGAGCGCCCACTGTTGTGTGCATCCAAGCTCCAACTCGCTAAGAGCATGAGTGCCCGGTCACTGCTCTTGCCTGACACCATGACCAACGCCCTCTGTGAGCTGTCGCTCACGAGCTGCTTCTTCTGCTGTTAGGGGTGTATGGGGGATATAAGCCTTGTGTGCTATATTATGCAGAACACAGCATTCATTCACTATTCTCACAGCAGTTACTGCAGTGTAATGCAGCTGTCTATTAACCAATAAGCACCTGCAAGGACAAATCCTTTTATTATTATTTATTTATTTCAAACACAAATTATATCAATTATTATAATAATGGTATGATATTCAAATCATACCTACCAGCATTCAACAAGACTTCTGGCCGTTAAGAGCAAGCTTTGGCTATATTGTTCCGGAGTATCCGGCCTTGGTTCCGGGATGGGTGTCATCATTATCGGTCTCAAAGGGTACCCTGAATCTCCTGCAATAACCAAAAATAAATTAAAGAGTCTTAAAACAATATTTACACAATGAATCAGAGTATTGCTACATAAATTAAACTCAATTTAAACATACCTAAAATATATAAATTTTCTCCATGATTAATGAGGAATCTTTCTAAATAATGGATAGTTGGCCCAAACAACACTATCATGTGTGGACCCAGGGGAACTTGTATCCACACATAATATATTTAAATTAGAATCACATATCTGAAAAAAAAATACAATAAGGATATTAACTAGCACTGACAGGAAATAACAAAATTATAACAATAATATGGTTATGATAATGCTGTTTATGACTTTAGAGGAATCATCACAAATTCTGAACCTACACTCCTTACCTTAGTTTCAACATCCAAAGCATCAGAACGTAGGACGGGTGGCACATGAGGAGTCTGCTTGGAAATTAGTTCACGGGTTAATTTTCGTGAGTCTATATCTCTTAAAAATTGTCGATCACTGTATGAATCACAACAAATCACAACTAAGTCTAGCTTTTAAGTTTTTCCTTTTAATTTCGGCTCGAGCCACCGCTACATCGTATTCATGAGATTTCTCCAATAAATCTATGTCGGCGTACATGGTAATGTTGTATTTTTGGAAGATTTTCACTCAGAATCACTTCAAAACAAAGACACAACACTCCAACGATCCAGTAACGATCGTAAAAAAGTAGCCTCCTATCAACTTTTACATTTGACAGCGATAACGGTCCAGTTACGATCGCGGTGCGTCTCAACTTGCTGTCAAAATTTTAGCGCGATACGAAACGGTCAAAAAGTTGTGCTAAGGTAGCGGTTCGGTTGCGATTGAGTTGAAAAAAAATAGCGCGATTGCCCCCCTGAACGACCCAATAACACGTGCCACCAACAGCGAGACATTTGAGTGAGCATGACAAACTCTCAACTGCCATGCTCGTAATGTCAAAAAAAGAGTTGTAACCTAATAAAAATGCTCCATGGTGCTTCACATTCACAAACTTGAAAAAAGTGCTTCTACATTATACAATGCAATTGTGTCTTTCAAATTAAAAAATAATAATATTAGTTTCCAACTAATCAACTAATTAGTACGCCCTAGTGGCAGTGGAGCTGGACCAGCATTGAGCCAAGCATTTTTATCTTGAATATAATCCTCCAACTTATAATATGCTTGTCTGCATAGTGTGCGTTTAATACAAGATTTAAATTTCGTTTCATTGAGTTCTAATATGTGGGGAGGTATTTTATTATAACATTTCAAACAGTAGGGGAGGACGGGGCTAGAAGTTACCAGGGTAAGTTGTTCCGATTGAAATAACTCCGCGAGGAAAAGAGATAAAAATATTGAATAAATACGTCACGAAATGCAAAGCCACAGCGCACTGACGGCGGCCGTCTTAAACCAGCCAGTGGCACCGGAAATATAATATTTTCTTATTCAAAATTTTTGGTCTATTTCATGAATTTTAACGATTTGCGTTTAGTGTTTTATTGTTTCAGTGTAAGGATTTATCTATTTTTGTGATACACTATGCGTAAATGACGTATGTTTTGTAACCTAATTTATATTTTGATTTTTTTTGAACTCGTTTGATTGGGGCTAGATGTTCCTTTTTTCTGGGGCAGGTTGTGACCTCGGAACAACTTACCCCGAGTCGGGGTAAGTTGTTACTTTCCGACTTTGGTCATAAAAAAATTAATAACAAATAAATCCCACTGTAAATGACTCGGATAACTATCTTAATAGCAAAATTAAATATGTAGGTTCATTTTAATCGTAAAATAGGAATAGTAAAATCAAATATTCTTAACAAATTTTGAGGTTAACTGAAAATCGGAACTTGTAGCCCCGCTCTCCCCTACCCCATGAAAGAAGAGGCCACTTTAGCCAGTCTGAAACCTGGTTGAACTAATTGATCCCTATTTCTTGTAACATAATTATGTCTATCGCCTCTTTTGCTAAAAAGATGAAGATTTTTTCTAACATACATTATGTTTTCATAGATATATTGACAAGGTACTGTCATTATGTTAATATCTTTAAACAGTTCCCTTAAAGAATCGCACCGGCGGAGATTGTAAATCGCTCTGATGGCTCTTTTCTGTAATATAAAGATTGACTCGATGTCAGCAGCCCGTCCCCATAGTAAGATACCGTACGACATGACACTATGAAAATAACTAAAATAGACTAGTCTAGCGGTATTAACATCCGTAAATTGGCGGATTTTTCTAACAGCATATGCAGCTGAGCTAAGCCGCCCTGCAAGAGAAGTTAAGTGAGGACCCCATTGTAACCTTGAATCAAGCGTAATCCCCAGGAAAATCGTAATCGTAGCTGAATACCCTGAGAAGAAACAGCGAAACAAGGCCGGTGTTTTCAAGTTACCCTGAGAAGAAATACTGAAACAAACTCAAGGGTCAAAGTCTCTTTTAAGGTCCATACAGTAAATAAATTAAAAGATAAGATAAGATTTATTTTGCAAATATGGGTACATGTGATGGTGGTACAATGTTTTAACAAAAGAGAACAAGCCATATTTTGCCAATAACAAGGCATGCAAAAGTACAAAAGGTTACCCCACATAATTATGTAGGTACATAAAAGTAAATAATATTTGTCATCAATACCCACACTGTAAGTCTAATCTATTTTGTTTTTAGGATACGACAGAACAAACATGTAAACCCGATTAAATACGTTTCGTAAGTAAATACATACATTTGCTAAGTTAACAAACAGTACAGTTCGTCAGACGCGTCGTAACCAATAACAATACGACAACCCCTGTAGAAAATATACAATCTGTTAACGCGCAGGAGTGCGGGGTGCGGGACGCACCGCCGCCCTCTCCCCTCTCCCTTCAATTGTGCGGAATAAAAGTGCGTGTACCGCGGCCATCGGGGTCTTCGTCTGCTCCCACTAGCTCTGTATAGTCGCACGTAATATTAGATCCAAGTTATTGTAAAGTAAAAATTGGGAAGACCAATAAACGTATAAAAAATCTTCACCAGAGTATCTATTTCAGCTCCTATCTATCTATACCAACACACACCACACAGTCTAAGCCTAGACACAATCCGTAGAACAGTTTTAGAGCGATTGCTATGAAAGTACGTTGTCGCTTTATTACGTCGCGCTAGTCTTATTTATTTCTTTTCAAGTACATAACCAATATTATAGATTGGAAAACCGAAGACGCTACACGTGTTCTTTCTTTGGTATTACTTCGTCGAGGCTTTGAGCACTTGAGCCTGACTTTTCCTGAGTTTTAACTACACGAATACTGGCAAATGTGTTGATATACGTTTTTGTTCTTAGTAGGGAAATCATCTAATAACATCTCTCGCCCTTGGGCAGAGCAAGAGGGTGTGTCATACTTTTACTGACATAAATACATTCCTATGTTCTTCCATTTTTCTTTAAACGAACCCATGGCCCCAGAAGGCTTCGAACGTTTTTTTTTTTTATGGTGGGAGAAAATCATCCAATGACAACCCCCGCTCTTGGGCGGAGCGGGAGATAGTGTCAGACTCTTATTGACTAAAAGACCCACCCCGTTCCTTCTAGCTTTCATACCGGGGCTCGAGCTCCGTTTCAGATAACAGAAGGCTACGACCCTGCTGGGCCACTAAGATTTTGCTGACATCTCCCTGAGGTGCTTAGGCGTGAGGAAGTCCATTCCCTCACGTTTGCGGCCGCCTCCTTCGCTAGCATTACTGCTTCGGAAGGAGGCCACCGCCTGCCATTCTTCCTCGTTCTGGACCATGGCTTGTACCATTGTCCGGCTCACCAACCCTGGGTGAAGCAACAGCGAGTATTAGATCATCCAAAACCGTGGTAACTCTTTCAAACAACCTTACAGCTCTGGAAGTCTAAGAGAGCCTCAAGAATCTTTACAAAAGGTACCAAGTATATATGTACGTAAAATATCGAAGAAAATGTCGAATTGCTTTTAACAAAAGAACCCCTTCTCCAAACATTGGTAGAAAGAAAACCTTTGACATTATTGTTTGTACAACAATAGGTATACGTGTGTAAATATCACAGCCTTCCTAATAAAATATTGATACCTAGCTCATTTATATTGTAGGATACAGACCTAGCTTATAATTAAACCTCAACGGGTTGTAAATATCGTGTAGCTAAATGGTTTTCCAAAGCCCTGTTGGCTACACTGTTTCTTTGAATCCATTTCAAGCACGTTTAAATGTTTAAACGGTTCATTGAACATTTTGGACATAGAAATACCACTAACCCTTAATATTTATACAACATAGACAATTTTTTTTTTAAATATTTGTCTATCAATCAACGGCTAAGCGACAATAGGAACGCTGGTGCACCTTGGCATATTATGTAGGTACAGTGTTTTTGACATTGACGCAGAAACGAATACCATGGACCCGATCGTGTGCAGTCTACACTGTTCTTACATAATATCTAAAAATATTGTAAACATGAACCACTTTTTTAAAAAATCATGGAGTTTCTTGGTGCCGGTTCTTCTCCATAGGAAACGACCAATTTGGAACCGTGCACTAGCTTCTGACGTTTTATAAGTGCCCATGTAGGCCTATGTAAATTTTTTTTTTTTTTTACTTTGACTTTGAGAGGGAGAAGTCTATTTTGTTATATATTCTAGTCATTGGATGAATTCCAAAAACTACTTAATTCTAAAGTTATACGCTAGTGTAACTATTGGCAGAACCTAGTAACTATCTTCTATTGTCTACCTAAATCACCAATTGTAACATGGCTATCTAAAATGTACACATAAGCCGGCAAACAATTCGGAATATGTCTAACTTTGGTCTGTTGATGTCTGCTACCCATCTTAAATTCTATAAGATAGCCTATAAAGCTTAATTGTCTGTAGCCTCGTATACACTGAAGCCATCGAGTATTCTGCCAGTAGGAGCCTCATAACAGACGATGGGTTTCTGTCAACACGGCTGACTGTGAAATCTAAGACATAATCCATCCAAAGGTTGTCTGTAAGAGATCGCCCTGTGCGATAAGACCGCCCATTGTTCACTTATTCTTTTAAATGTTTGTCCTGGATTTTTGTTTATTTGGTGTACAATAAAGATTGTAATAAATAATAATAATAAATAATATTTCTCGTATTAAAATAAAATATTCTAGTTTAAGTCGCATTCTCGATTCAGCGACAATGTTATCAATGTCAAAGACTCGTCATCGATTGCATATCAGTCTAAGATGTTTTGAAGGAATTGTCACACAACACCATGAATTTTGTCAGCCTTAACGGCCCGTTTACTGATGTGAGCGGTAGCTTTGCGCGGTGCACCTAGTGGCAAAAACAAAAGTATGAAAATGTTTAAGGCGTATAGTCCCTTGAACCATCTGACCGAAATTATGTGAACGCAACTCTCGCACTCGCCTAGGCGGCAGTACGCAAATCTGTGCATTTATTTGCGGCCAGCAGCACCCGGAAAGCGCTTTAAATCCATTTTCTCTGCGAGATATTGATTGATTTATATACGCAATGTTTACTTTGAAGAATATTTAACCACCAATTTTTATGTGTAAACATGTTTCTAAAGGTCCAAGCCGTTTCGAAGGAGTAGGGAAAAGTTGCGAAATTGCTATTTTTTTTTTTTTGACAAAAGTATTAATTGCACGAAAAAATCAAATGTTGATATTATTTTTCATGAATCTATAACAAACATATATTTTTTTCAAACCAATTGACCTAGCCGTTACGGAGGAGTAGGCCTCAGAAAATCACTGTTTTATGGCACTTTTCGGGCGCTTGGCCCTTAAAGCACGCCACAAGGCGCTGCTCATAGCGTCATGCGCCCGCTTATCGATGGCGCCCCGCTCACCGCGCCACTCGCCGCTAAGACCTAAAACGTGAACAGACCATAACAGTTCCCACCATAGTCAACCTAGGTATACGAGAAATCTCGTTGCTTGAATCTTTATTAATCACGTTAACTAACAGTGCCCACATACAGTCCTACGAGTGGCATCTAAAAAGAAATCATCTACGAGATATTTCGTAGTTGACGTCTATATTAACCAAGTTTAGTGGAGTTCCGGTTGCCGGTTCTTCTTTAAAGAAAACGACCACTTGAAACCGTGCACTAGCTTCTGACATTTTATAAGTGCAAATTCCTCAGTTCTGCAATATTCTCGTATGTGGCATGTAAGAAGAAATTATTTATGTGATATCTAGTAGCCAGCATGCAATGTGCTAATGGTTTAGAAAACATGGATAAATACTGCGATATTACAGAAAGTACAGAACACAAAAAAAAAAAAACAATTAATAACTATTTTTGGAAAATAAACGTATCTTTTATATAGTGTTTATTTAAACTTATCAAATCAAATCAAATCAAATCAAATCATTTATTTAGTCAGAATATGGTACATAATTATGGTCTTGAAATAAATTAATAGTCTCATCACATTCTGCCACGTGTGGCGTGCAAATATTTGGTAGGTACATAATCGCAATCATAAATATGTTTAAGAAAAAAAAAATATTTTAAATAGGTATTATAATTCAAAGTCAACCCGAAGATATCACAATTCAAAGTAACCCGTTTTGAAAAACGGCAATTTTATACCTAAGGACGTAATATTACTGAAAATGTGGAAACAACCCGTGATATCACAACTGCGGACGAGGGCCTAATCTGTTTCAGCCTAAGTTGCCCGTTACGACCCCCATGGGGACCAATGGGATGGACCAGTTCTTAGGAGGGGTCCACATCCCATCACAAGATGTCACATCGGATGGATTAGTTCCTTATCGAAATCATGATAAAACTTAGTTATGTATATCTGTTAGTACTTTAAGGACATTTAACTTCACTTTTTTTGAGTGACCGACATTTTGACAATTCAAAAGTGCCTTGTAAATGGTTATACTTAAAAAGAGGTAATGTTTTTTTTTATTTTTTTGTTTGTGGTAAATTTTTACACTGATAGAAAGCTGCTTTATTCCTGAGTGACATAGGCTATATTATGTCCGCAGGCATAACTGCGGGTAGAAGTTAGTTTGAAATAAATATTTCACAGGTAATGTTGTTGACGCTAACGAAGTGAAATACTGCCAAGAATTTTTATTCTTTATCAGACCGATAAAGTAACTACTTGATCAAAAACTAATCCTTTTTTGGGTGGAAATCAAATTACTCGACGTCCGCAAGCCCGCGTCTACCGTTGCTGGTGGTTGGGGTCTCAGTGGCTGGGGCGTGAAGATGTTCATTCACTCATGCAGGCGGCCTCCTCCTTCGCTAGCATTACTACTTCGCAGAAGAAGGCGACCGCCTGGCATTCCTCCTCGCTATGGACCAATGCCCGGTGCGAAAGGTCACTGCCATCGATTGCTTCCACTAACTGATGACGATGGTATTTCTTTCTATAGATGGCGATAGTTGTACAAATAACTATAATTTGTTTTATTTTCTTCCAGGTCCTGACTTGGTACTACGTCAGTGCAGGACCTCCTAGCTCTCTATATTGAGAGTTTTCTTCTTGGCAGATTGTTTTTGTAAGTACTCGTACACTTGTCACTTCTCTTCATGGATGTACATAGGGATTCATAACTTTTTTTAATTTTTCAATTCGTAAAAAAGAGAGGCGTAAAAGACATTTGTGGCCTGTCTTGGCGCTTCTCCTTTTTTTGTATGCAGTCCGAGGGCCGTCATACCTAGTGTTGCCAGGTGACCCGATTTGCGCGGGATGCCCCGATTTTTAGGGGTCTAGGGACGCGTCCCGATTTGCACCAGATCGGGACGCTAAATGTCCCGATAAATTAAAAACCCTGAAACGCAAAGAGTGACTGAAGAAGTCTGGGTTGTACTCAATAAAAGTTTGATACGCCCTCTCGTTCCAAACCAGAGTGGAAGAACTTATTGGACGATTTCCTACCCAAAAAAATATTATTAAAATAAAATATTTGTCCCGATCTAAAACCCTAAATCCCGATTTGTCCGTTATTCCCTATATATACCTACCTACCTATAATACAATCTTGAACAGTTAGTCGTGTACTCCTCACTTATTTTTTGTAGGAATTCAAAATAGAAATGCACAGCACGTCTTTGATGACAACTTACTGCTCAAAATGTTAACCATTAAAACATCTACATAAATATTTAAAGTCCCTGTCAAACCTAATAAAAGCCAAATTTTCCTTCAAAACAACTATTCGATGTTTGTTGCTTTGATTTCCACAATAACACTTCAATATCAATTACTGACTTAATTGATTATTTACGAAGAAAAGGTTGTTATTTCACTTGACGGTAGGTTTAATTACATATATGAAAGCTCTTCTGATATTAGATACATTACACATTCCATTTGAACCGATGCCATATTTATGTGCTACGATAGTACATTGAAGGCTACACGTGTATTATTTACCTGTACTAAAAAAAGGACAAAATTATAGTGTAGTGTAGTTTAATGTTCGTACTACAAGAAATATACTTTCACCGTGTCCAGCTGGTAATTTCTGCCGTCGATCCTGAGCTATGTAAGAGCTTTTTGTAATCCTCACTCACACACTCACCCATATGCACAAAATGTTCTGGGAAATCATTCATTGTGCGTAGCCGTACAGCAAAGAGTGGAAAAAATACCTTCAGAACATCTTTAAGTCAAGAGTGAATAGGTTACTTCTTGGTAAGCGTCAACCAAATCGTCGCTTAATTACCATCAGGTAATATAGTGGTCATACACAAGCCAGTCTATACTAATATTTTATAGAGGTAAAATTTGTAAGTTTGTATGTTGGGGGTAATCTCTGGAAGTACTAGTCCGATTGCTAAAATTTTTTCACCAATTAAAAGCTGCTTTATTCCTGAGTGCCATAGGCTATATTTTAGGCGCGAGCGCAGTCGCGTGCAAAAGCTAGTTAACAATAAAGAAAAAATAGTCTATACTAATATTTATAACAAAGATGAAGAGTTTGTTTGTTTGATTGAACGCACTATGAGCATAGTGCGTTCCATCAAGGAACTATTGGTTCAAATTGAAAAAAAAACTTTTGGTTTTGCATAGCCGAGATATCAAAAAAGCTATTACCACACTAAGACCACGGAAGTGGAGCAGTGCAACCAAAGACGAGAGTGAAACAACGGAAGAATGCTAATAATAAAATAACATTGGTAAGGAAAAGTTAACATAGCGACTATGGTTGTCAATTGTTAGACAAAGTGAACATGTTTTTTAAACGACAAGAATGATAGTTCACCTTTTGAAATTTAAATCCTATTTTTGTGTCGCATTTTTCGGTACTTAGTTATCCTTTTTTTTTTTTGGATGGGAAAAATTATCCAATGACAACCCCCGCTCTTCGGCGGAGATAGTGTCAGACTCTTACTGACTAAAAAACCCATCCCGTTCCTTCAAGCCTTCATACCGGGGCTCGAGCGATAACCCTGGCCCCAGTAGGCTTCGATCCGGCTGGGCCCCTGCTGTTGCTGACAACTCCTTGAGGCGCGCGGAAACAGTGCGCGCCGTCGACGACTTGGGCTTGGTCCGGACAGTTACCGGACGGCCGGACAGCGAGGTTCCCATTGCTCACTGTCCGTAAGCCCGCGCCTACGATGGCTGGAAATCGGGATCGGAATCACAAGGACGTCTGAAGATGGTGCATGAAATATAAAAAAAACCGGCCAAGTGCGAGTCGGACTCGCCCATGGAGTGTTCCGTAACAGCAAGTAACATAATATAAAAGTTCTTGTAGATCGTTGTAACTTTGATGGATGTTTTAATAATAGTGTATTTTTTAGATTTATGACGTATTAAAAAAAACTACTTAGTAGATCTCGTTCAAACCAATTTTCGTTGGTAGTTTACATGGTGATGTACATCATATATTTTTTTTAGTTTTATCATTCTCTTATTTTAGAAGTTACAGGGGGGGGGGGGACACACATTTTACCACTTTGGAAGTGTCTCTCGCGTAAACTATTCAATTTATAAAAAAATGATTATATAAACCTCAACACCATTTTTGAAGACCTATCTATAGATAGCCCACACGTATGGGTTTGATGGAAAAAAAAGTTTTGAGTTTCAGTTCTAAGTATGGGGACCCCCAAAATTTATAGCTTTTTTTCTATTTTTGTGTAAAAATCTTAAAGCGGTTCACATAATACATCTACATACTAAGTTTCAACAGTATAGCTCTTATAGTTTCTGAAAAAAGTGGCTGTGACATACGGACGGACAGACAGACAGACAGACCGACAGACATGACGAATCTATAAGGGTTCCGTTTTTTGCCATTTGGCTACAGAATCCTAAAAAGTATTGTTCTTTATTACTTTGTAGGATCTACTTTAAGTGTTCTATACATATGTAGTACACACTTAAATGAGTATCGAATCACGTTAACGGTAGAGAAAATCAATATCAACACAAACAAAGTCTGCCGAACAGAATGGGTACACTGTTCGTTTGTTTATTTATTTATTGAGCTACGTAAGTAATCGTTGTTTCTGTTAGTATCTTATTCTGTTGGTCGTATAATTTAATATTACAACAACAAGGTTTATTTTAGACATCAAAGGACAATATTTTGACAAAAAAAACTGCTAACGATTAATAAAAGATTTAATTTTAATCTACACTCCATTTGTTTAGGTATCTCAACATGTCTTTTTAAAAAATGTCTAAAAATTTTATCTAAAAATGTTTCATCATCATCATCTTCCTGCCTTAGTCCCATTTTATTTGGGGTCGGTGCAAAACGTTTTTTTCTTCCATTCTGTCCTGTCACCCGTCACGCTATCACTAACTCCCTTTTCTTTCATATCGCTTCTCACACAATCTGTCTATCTTTCCTTTCGACTCCCTCTTCCCCTAAATGTTATCCCCTAATTCTATCTAAAAATGTTTACAACTAGGTATTTACCTAAACCGATGTTAGGTAATTAACTAAATTTAAATAATCTTGGTCTGTCTTCTAAACGATTTGTTTTAAATAAAAAGACACAAGTATCAAGATTTTTTACGTTTAACTACCTTAAAAGATATAAGTTTTTTTTTTTCAAATTTCGCCTTGTTAACACCGACCTAGATTTATCCCAAGATAGACCTACAAAATGTAAGCTCATTTTAAAACTCATAAATACAGAGTAAGCTCGGGTTGTGAATTATGTTCTTCCACTTAATCCTCTTGTACGCCAAGTATCCTACTCTTCATTTACCATTATTAATACTAAGTGCTACACTTGAAAAAAGACCTGAAAACGAATTTAATGATAACAGACAACATGTTTCTGAGACAGCTACCTTTCCTACAATTTTTGGGAGGTTTCTGCACCAGACTCGAGCAGGAAAAAACGCCCGGGTGTCACGGTGGAGCATACAGTAGAGGTATGCCCCGCAAGGTCAGAGCACCGCCGTGTCCTCGTGAGGGCGACTGGGAGCAACAATCTCTCGCGCCGGGCCCTGGCACAGGGCATGGTCCGGAGCTAGGAAGAATGGCAGGCGGCAATGCGAAGTTTAATGCTAGCGGGGATGCGACCCTACGAGTGAGGAACTTCCTCACACCTTAGCCACCGGGACCCCGACCCCGATTTCCCCCGTAGATCCGTAGATGTGGGCTTGAGAATGGTGAGCAATGGGTCTCTGCTCGCCATCTGCAAGCCCACGCTCGCCGTCCAGGCGTCCGGTAACCATCCGGACGAAGCCCGAGTCGTCGACAGCGCGTAATTTTCTACGTGTGATTCAGATATGTCAGCAGAACTGTAGGGGACCAGCAGGGCCGAAACCGGAAGGTTCGTAAAGCAAAGAAGTAACGTAGGAGTGGGTTTTAGTCAGTAAAAGTCTTACACATCCTGCTCCGTCCAAAAGCGGGTGGAGTTATTTAGATGATTTCTCACCCTAAAACCACCACCACCCTTTGGGTAGGTACAGAACCCTAAGAATAGATTATGATACTGTCACATAAAAAAGGTTGAATATTGTGAGTGGGACTTTATAAACTAAGCCGCAGGCAGTGTATATGATAATATCACATAAATGTGACATAATATATATATATCTAATGATTTACAGTTTCATACACTACTTTATATAGCTTCATGAAAAACACAATTTCAAATACGATAAACTACAATTGCCAAAACGGATCTTGAGCGCTCGGCGTCAGAGTGGGGATCGCTTTGTGCATTCCATACATTGACGAGCCAATCGTCTTCGTTGTTAGTTACATGCAGCAACGCAGGGAGCGAATCAGGAGTGACGTCTATGATGCGATGGCACTGACACTGCCCGCCCCCGCGTCTCACTTCGCACCACTAAAGAGACCGAACATTTGACTTCTGCGCAACCGCTCAAGATCCGTGACGGCAATTGTAGCTGCGGCTTGGCCCACGTGATAGTAGAATTTTATCTCAAGAGGGGACATACTCCCGGGATAAAAAAGTATTCTAGGACATGGTCTACAAGTGTGCCAAGATTCATCGAAATCCATTCAGCCGTTAGAGCATGAAGAAGTGACAAACATACACACTCACATTTACAAACTTTCGCCATAATGTTATGGCGTAAAAAACAATTAATTATTATTATCCTCCGCGGGTCTATGTGGATATTCCTACAGGCGCGTACTCGACAATGAACCGAACTCCAAATTTGAAAATAAAAAGTCGAAGTGCCGTTATTTCTTTTTGTTAATGTTTTTGGCTTGGATACTAAGTCCTTTAAGCCATGTAAATGCTAAAATGCTAATAGTTCATTAGTTTAACATTAGAATGCGGGTGTAAAACATTCTAATGTTTTTGTAGTATTTGGCAGCAAATGTCAGCCTTCCGGGTCAAAAAAGCGAAGTTTGACCGGAAAGGGTCAGTGTTTCCGGGCAAACTTTGCTGAGGTAGCTAAAGCTACAATAAAATTCTCAGCTCCATTTTATCGAGATCACGCCTGTTATAATGATTCTACATGTTATCCAGTTGAACAGGGACTTGAGATATATATAACTCACCAATTTTACATTAAAATATCCACTATGAATCAATAAGTCATTCACATATTTAAAATTAAAACACCCACTGAACTTCACTCGGATAATTCCCGCCAAAAAGTCCGCCATTTTGTATAGGTTTGCCAGAGATAATGTAAAAACGGAACTAGTCGGATACTATTGTCCATAGTAATAATTATGTTTCATTAATTTTGTTAATGATAGTGGTATTAGAATATAGTAATAATTATGTTAGTGATGGTATTAATTAATTTTGGCCTTAACCGAAAAATATGTTTTTGTTTTATCATTCGATCGAAACGATCAACATCGTTTCCTAACTAACATTGTTCAATCGCGTTTTTTTAATTGTTTCAACGTCAAACCAAACCTATGATTCAAAAACTCTATGGTCAAACAAAACTTTAATAGGAAAAAACTTGGTTTTGTAAGGATAAAGTGTGTTATAAAATAAACTTTTTATTTTAATTTCAATGGTCTCTAGATACATTCTGACAATAAAGTTTTACTTTTGGTTTCATAATTGGAAAAGTTCCCTCATATTGTAAAAACACATTTCCACACGAGTCGAGCACAGGCCTAAACTAACATTATAAAAAGCGAATTAAAAAGGTACAGGTAAGCACAACTCCATTATACGAAAAGCCCTACGTATTGTAGCGAAAATTCGTTTGTACCTTCGCGATCAAAAAACAGGAAATACTTCAAATGACTTACCAAGTTTCTGACATTTTTTCCCCGTAAATCTAAATTAGAAACGACAATGTCCTAATCAGGCATGATATTGTTTGTTACAAAAACCCTAAAATATGCTTTGGACATCCGGTTTCAATCATGGTGGAAGCATAAAAAGGTGGCAAAAAGTAGCACAACAATTACCATGTAATTGGCATACCTGATCTGTGTCTTGATTACAATTATGTTGACGTTTCCGAGTATGTCATTATTGCAAACAAATAAATAAAGGGGTCATCACAGTTTATGTAGAGTAAACATCCTCGTCATCGTGCCAGCCGAAAGACGTCCACTGTTGGACATAGGCGTCTTCAGGTGTCGCCATAATTAACGGTCCTGAGCGTCTCGCTTCCATCGGATTCCCTCAACCTTTACCAGGTCATCGGTTCACCTTTTAGGAGACCTTCCGGTACGCGGTCCACACTAGAACCTTTCGGCCTCAACGGCCATCTGTTCTGCGAAGGTGCCCTGCCCACTGCCACATAAGTTTGGCAACTCTTCAAGCTATGTCGGTAACCTTGGTTCTTCTGTGGATATCTATAAAATGGCAAAAATTATGTGAACAATCTCTAAACTTAATTCACAAATGATGTTTGGAGCATGTTTTGTTTTCAAGTGTACTTTGCGTCGCTCATAATGAGTCGGGTGGGAATTTACTTTCGGTCATCATGGACTAATTTTGCGTCGAATATGGCGTTCAAACGCAGTACTGTCTAAACCGGATGTAAGGTAATTTCGCCGACTTTAATTCCAGGATTGGTCCGGATGGCGCTCATCCGGCCACACCCTATTTAACAAGTACCTTTTTCAGAGTAAATATATTACTCTTTTCAGTAAAATTAACCAATATCTTATCTTTAATGTCGTCTTTCATAATTCCACCATGCAAAATTAGAACCGAAAGTCCTTAAAGGGGACAATGAGAACCACTTAATTCAAAATCTTTTCAATTTATTACCCCCTTCATTATGAAAATCTATTTTGTATTTAAACTAATGTGCGGTAAATTATAAACTTGAAATTAGGGTTTAATTCGATTGAAACAATTTCAAAGCGTGTTTAACTTCTATAGGTAACATAGACACGTATGGACGTTAGTTAATCCATTTTTTTGTAACTGTCAATCAGTTTTTTGCTATTTAAATCACAACCATGTCTTGTTAAGATCATTGACGAGTTCAAAAAAATGACTGAGTCATCTTTAACAGGGATTTTTTAAAGCAAAGATCATATGACTAAAAGCAGTTCGAAGAACTCAAAGGAAAACAAGTCAAGAGTACTTTTACACAGCCTTTGTGCTTTTAACTTCAAGTGTTTGTCAATTACGTATAAAAACATAAAATTTCGTACACAATTATGTATTAATGAGGGGCTGCTGGCGACGAGCACAATTTGCGCGAACAAACACGCACGGCTGGGTACCAGGGCCCCATATATTAGCGCAGCTAAAGCAAATTGATACATATTCGCGCCCACCGCTTTGCGCTCCGTTAACTTCTGCAACTTGCGCGGAATGATAAGCAGACGATACATTAGCTTTTTCTTTTATCTTCCAAAATCGAAATCGAGAAATATACTTACTTTAGTAGATGTATTTTTTTCGTGAAAATAAGGAATTCTCGACGGAACCGGCACTTGGTAGCGACTCGATAAATAAATTGGTTACAATTATGCCGTAGGCTCGTAGCAGTAATACGGAAATTGCTACGCCGACACACTAAGCATGATACTCGGGATTCAGATCGTTTATTTACAGTCAATGTACCAGTCACCGTAGTACAAATACGGCTAACGTAACTTGGCGAGACTGAACTTAGGCTCTACGCATCTCTCTCTCTCGTCGTTTGCCATGAATGACGTGAGAAAGAGAGAGATGCACAAAGCCTATGTTCAGACTCGCCAAGTTACGTTGACCGTATTGTACGTTAGGCACTTAGTCGTAAGCCAACTTTAGCCAAGCTTTATTGAGGTCATACATATTAAAATAACTGCAGTGTCTTGCAAGACTAATATTTGGCAATGTTCAAAATTGTTCTATTTTAACTGAAGAAACTGTAGACTGCTATTTGTACATGCTATTAGATCTAATTACGGTCATTTGTCAGCAAAAACATTTGAGAATAATACTCGTTAGTGCGTTATAGAGTATGTTCATATAATGGCAGATTCAAAAATGAACTTGACATATATATATTTTTTTTTAATTTGGAAAAGTATCTCAGGATTTCTTCAGCTCCAGGGTAGAGCGAAGGGGAGTGTCAGACTTTTACTAACTAAACCCATCTATGTTCCTTCTTACCACCACGGCATGCGGGCATCGGCTCTATGCCCGTTGTTTTATTGACAACTCTTTAAAGGGCGCATAAACACTACGCGCCGTCGACGATTCGGGCTTGGTCCTTACCGGACGGCAGACCAGACGGCGAGTTTCCCATTACTCGCCGCCCTCGCCTACTGTGGCTGGTAATCGTCCTGCGATTACCAAAGCCCGGAGCGTCTCCTCTGAAGATGTCCAAAAAATTCAACATATTTAACTCTTCATTTCAGTCACGCATAACTACATGTACCTAGGTAGGTACAAGTAGTTAAAAAAATAAAAATAAATAAAAAAATGATAAATTTGATTGGACAATTTGTATGGCGAGGCCTATTTTTTTTTTCATTTCTGAAAAAAAAAAATGTTGAAGGTTGTTCAGTTTCGTCTACTGAGCAAGCCCTTAAAGTTTGTGGAGGGCTGCCCCTTACACCTTGTATAGAGACATCAATATTTTGAGATTAGAGCCTTGTAAAACTTAAAAAAAAAAATCGATCAAATATCGATCTATGCCCATCACATTTGTCAAGTTTCACTTACCAATTTAATTCGACCTCGCTATGTGTCATTTCAATCATCATAAAAGGCATGCAGTACAATCCTCATTTATACGTTTCACGTAATTATTCATGTTACCTTGGCACCATGTAATACTAGTAATACCATATCATAAACGCAGACATTTGTGAGTGTGTGTATGTTTGTTACTTTTTTACGCGAACGGCTGAACGGGTTGCGATAAAACTTGGTACACGGGTAGAGCATCTCCTGGAACAGCACATAGGATACCTTTTATATCGGAGGTATGTTCCATTGGGATAATTTTCTACTATCACGCGAAACCACTATAATTATAATAATATGTCAGCTATTTATATGTTTGGGAATGGCATGACTTGACTCCGCCATCTCCTTTCTACCATCAGACAACCCAAATTAGACACACGGCGAGTATCCACCCTTACGTTTTTGAAACGTCTACGGTCCAAACTAAGCGTTTCGTCTCGTCGTTTATACCGCGTACATCGAAGAACTGGAACAAATTCCCTACAGTGGTTTTCCCGTCCGAATATAATAGGTGTCTACAAGGCTAGAGTGAATAAGTTCTTAATAAACTAGTGCGCCTCACCATCAACGATTGCATCACTGCTTACCATCAGATCAGTTTATATCAGTAAAAAAGGCGCTGGCAGCAGCAGGTGCGTAATTTTAGTTTCACGAATAGGGTTACCAACTGTACTTTAGAATAGAGTATTATTCTCCACATCATGTAGGCGTACTCTATAATCTATAGGGCTAATATAGGAAGCTAAAATACTCTTTTTTACAAAATATTTACTATACTGGTGCCAGTCACGCATGTATGGCGCATACCTATTATTTCATAACCAAAAAAGTCGATTTTACTGAAAGATTGAGTCTTTACGATCAAGAATGTGAAATTAAGTAAAAAGTTGAACAATTCTTTCAAAAGCGATGAGATTTTGTTCTGTACCTACTGCAAAAAGTTCGAAAACCACTTTTTATTTTTTTTTATAAATGAGCAGCGGTAGCCGATTGGTAACGGCCACGACTTACGAGTTGTAGGTCGCAGGCTTAGACCCAGCCAGGCGCATTACTTTGTGTAATTTCTGCACCACTGCTCTCAAAACGGTGAACGATAAATAACATCGAGGGGGAACCGGCATGTCCTAGAACAAAAAATTCAATGATACGTTACATCCCTCCCGGCTCATTCCCTCTCCTAAAGCGGAGGCCTGAGTCCCAGCAGTGGGATGGGAACATTATACCTAAGGCGGATTATGCTATGCTATTATGAAAAATAAATGACAGTCTTTTTTATAAGTCCGTACTTTATTCGCCTCCTTTAAAGTCAGATATACTCTATTTCTTCTAATAAAAGTCGTCAACCCTATTCGCGACACATTTTGTCCCAAAAACACGAGCGGACAACTAATGTTGGGGAGCACAGCGATCTATGTATAGTTCCAGTTTATGCCAGCGGCTTCGTCCGCATGATTTTGTTAAGATTTAGATGATTTATGATTGTATATTTTGTATAGGATTGTATTTTGGTATGAAAACCAATTGGATGTAAATAGTGGATGGAGATAGACAGAAATTATGAATAATTACCCCGGACACTACCTCCACCCACCTACGAATGTACTTAATAAGCTACCTCAAACATGATTGGTGGATTAGATTTTTGTATTAGATGAACACTACCACTACCTCCACCCATGCTCGAGGAGCATATATATAGCCGCCTCACGGCCAAAAATTGTCAGTCGTTTCCATCGCCTCCTCCGAAGAAGAACAAATAAATCAAGTTGAAGCCTTCGATCAAGTCTTTTATTCTCTTCCTCGGGAACCCATCCACCCCTGCGCCTGAATATCTTACAAAATTGGTCCTTCGAGCCGGATCGTCCCTAGGAAGCTGAAGGAGTCCTGAAAAACTGAAGACTACTGAAGACTTATTTCAAGTTCGCACGTTTTTGAAGACTCAAGATCAAAGAAGCCCAGTGAAGATCAACATGAGTGAACGTAGCGCTATGACCACACGCAGCAAGTTACGCAAGTTGGAGGAGGCGATGAACAAGCGGCGAGCCATGCAGAGCGACTCGGGAGTGCCTTCCGAAATGGCACCGGGGTCACCTTCAATAGCGCCCTCATCTGTTCCTGCGCCGGCACCCGTGATTCCATTGGTGGGGCCCGGTAGAGTTATCGACTATAGTGATGCTGTCACCCCAAGGGAGTCGGAAGTACAACGGAGGCGAGCAGGTTCAAGAGCAAGCCACGTCTCTTCGAGAAGCGGACAACGAAGCGCCGAGTATCTCAGGAAGAGGGTCGAATACGAGGCTGAGAGGGAGTTGGTGCGCTTGAAGGAAAACCTCGTCAGGAAAAAATTGGAAGCGGAGCTAGCCGAAATAGACGCCGCAGTCGACGAGGAAGTGTCGTCAGATGAAGAAGGAACAACCCGTCGAGTAGAGGAGTGGATCACTCGCACAGCACCTCCAAACCCAGTGACCGCGCCCGCGACCTCGCGCGAAGTATCCGAGTCCGCGCCCGCGACCTCACGCGAAACAAACGTGTCCGCGCCCGCGACTTTGCGCGATATGCCCGCGTTCGCGCCAGCGACGTCACGTGATATACCCGCGCCTGCGACCACACGTGACGTACCCGTGCCCGCGACCCCGCGCGAGGCACCTACGTTCGCGCCCGCGCCCGCGACCGTGACACCACGCGAAGTGCCCGCGTACGCGCCCGCGACTTACCACGGACTCGCATTAACGCCCCAAGTTTCAGCGCTCCCACATCAGTGTGCGCCCGCGACCGTTCAATTCAAAGACGTAGCGCCCAATCCAAGTGCCAGTGTACCGCGAGTGCAAAAAGGAATGCCCGAATGGGATCAGATCACCACGGAGGACACAGGAAGAAGCCTGCCGCGAGACAGAAAAATAGACCAATTAGCGGAGGCCATATCAAACTTAGCTCGTCCACGACCAGTACCTAGACAAGCATACGAACTGCCGTTCTTCAATGGGGACCCAGCGGATTGGATTTCGTATCGAAACATGTACTGGGATACGACCGCCATGTATAATTTCAAGCCGCACGAAAACCTGGCGCGCCTGAAATCCTCACTGCAGGGAGAAGCCAAGACGGCAGTGGAAGACTTGCTGAGGACGTCAACAAACCCCACGGAAATAATGAAGACGTTGGACGAAGAGTTTGGACATCCGAATTTGATATTGGAATGCGCATTGAAGAAGGTGTGAACGTTACCCAAAGTAACGGAAAGCGGTCGCGAGCTAAGAAAGTTTTCGTCGACAGTTCGAAACTGCGTGTCGCTGTTGAAAAATGTGAACGCAACGGGGTACCTGAACAACCCACAATTGGTGAGCGAGCTACTAAATAAGCTGACACCTGTACAGAAGGCACAGTACGGAGACTTCGCTATGGGCATAGCTGCATCCCAAGGAATAGACGTGAGGGTGTCGCCGAGTCTCGAGATATTGTCGGACTTCCTGAGTCATCTCGCCCGCGCCACAAGCTATTATGTACAAATGGAAGTGAACACTACCTGTCCTCCAGTTAATAAGCCGCAAAAGACCGCAGCAAAAGTTCCTCCATATCGCAACGTGCAACGTTTACACGTCCAAAGTGACGACGTGGCTTCGAAGACAAAGGAGACGCGGTGTACGATGTGCGAAAGTGACCACAACCTCACCAAGTGCGAGAAGTTTGCGAAGCTAAGCGTCGACGACAGATGGCAGCACATAAAGGAAAACCGTTTATGTTTCAAGTGCATAGTGAAACGACATGCGAAGAACTTTTGTCGAGCGAACAAGTGCCCATCATGTGGTTATGCGCACCACATATTATTACACGCAGAAAGGAAAACCACCGAAAGCGTCACAAACGTGAGTGAATATCACGGAAAATCACTCCTCAAGATATTGCCAGTGAGTGTAACCATTGGAGATAACACGCATGAATGCTACGCACTGCTTGACGACGGAGCGACGGTATCACTGGTGGACGATTCGTTAGCAGAGAACGCCGAAGGCCAGGAAGAACCTTTAGTGTTGAAAAGTGCTCGCGGACAAGAAATTTCCGATAAAACATCGCGAAGAGTGTCAGTGTCAGTGCGTGGACCAAACAATAAAGTGCATACAGTGAAGTGTCGTACGTTCAAGAGACTGGACTTACCTGCACAATCAATGCCGGCTGCGTTGCTTGCGGAGCACGCTCACCTGCGCGACTTGGGCTGCGAGGGAATGTATGGAGCCAAGCCGCTGCTGTTGCTGGGACAAGACAATTGGGAGTTGCTAGTCGGCAAGGAATTACGCCGAGGAAAATCTGGTAAGCCCGTTGCTTCCTTGACCGAGCTAGGGTGGGTCGTTCATGGGCCCGTAGGCAAAGGACATAGGCCGGCTGAGGAGTCTGTAAATTGTGTCGCTGAACCATTTTCTGATTTGCATGCACTTGTACAGAATCAATTCCAATTAGAATCGATAGGAATATCTCAGACACCTAGATCACATAGAGATAATGATAGGGCTTTAGAGATGTTAGATAATACTAGCCGTCAAAACGAGGATGGCCAATGGGAAGTAGGGTTGTTGTGGAGGCATGATAGCCCGCAGCTCCCCGATAATTACGCGAATGCTCGCCACCGCTTGGCGGGGATAGAGCGGAAGTTGAAGCGTGATCCCGAGTACGCGGAGGCCTACATAAAACAAATAGATAGGTTGATTGATCAGGGTTACGCCCATAGGTTGGTGAGCGGTGTCCAAGATCCGGTTTGGTATTTACCCCATTTTGGGGTAAAGAATCCAAACAAACCGGGGAAATTACGTTTAGTCTTCGACGCTGCGGCTACGTATCAGGGAACATCCCTGAATGACAACCTATTGGCGGGTCCCGACCTTTTGAATTCCTTGTTGGGTGTCTTATTTAAATTTAGATTAGGACCGATAGGGTTCATGGGAGACATTGCAGACATGTTCATGAGAATAAAAATAAGAGAGCAAGACCGCGGAGCTCAATTGTTCTTATGGCAGTCGGGAACGGAGAAGGAACCCCAGACTTATGTCATGAGCTCAATGATATTCGGGGCGGTGTCGTCTCCGACCTCTGCGATATACATTTTAAATAAGAATGCATCGCGATATGAGGAGGAGTACCCCGATGCGGTAATGGCAGTGAAAACCAAACACTACATGGACGACTATCTTGATAGTGCTTGGTCTGTCGCTCAGGCGAATAAATTGATTAATGATGTGACCCATATCCACGCCGAGGGCCAGTTTCACATACGGGGGTGGGTCACGAACTCCCAAGAACTTAGGAGTAGATTACAAGTAGACATGCCAGAGCGCATATCTCTGGAGAGTGGGGATAACGCGTACGAAAGAACTTTAGGCATGATCTGGTCACCGGGAACCGATCTCTTGGCCTTTGACCTCTCCTTTAAGAAAATACCCAAGGCCATCGTGGAGGGGGAAATAGTGCCAACGAAGCGCGAGTTTCTAAGATTCATAATGTCGGTATTCGACCCGCTGGGTTTCCTGTACCCATGCGTCATACAGTCGCGCATTTTAATGCAGAGGATATGGCGTACAGGGATTCAGTGGGACGAGAAACTTGGCGAGGCAGAGGCCAAGACTTGGTTCGAGTGGCTGCACAACTTAAAACACCTTGAAAGGGTGACCATCCCGAGATGGTATGGCTTAAATTTGAACGAAATAGAGTTACATGTTTTCGGGGACGCGAGCGAATCCGCTTATGCCGCAGTAGCTTATATAGCGGGAAATGATGAGCTCGGTAACAGGCGGGTTAGCTTTGTGTTAGGGAAAGCCAGGGTGGCCCCTCAAAAGGTGATATCAATCCCACGTCTGGAATTGCAGGCGGCAGTATTAGCCTGTAGAATAGCTTCCACCGTAGAATTAGAGTTAGGGATTAATGTAAATTGTAAATATTTTTGGACGGACAGTCAAACCGTCCTCAAATGGATAGGGTCTGACGCTACAGACTTCCAGCGGTTTGTGTCCCATAGGCTGTCAGAGATCGATTCAAGGTCAAGGAGGTCCGACTGGCGCTGGGTTCCCTCGGCGTTAAACCCGGCCGACAAAGGCACCCGATTGGATTGGCCTAATAACAGTAGTGAATGGCTTTCGGGTCCGTCGTTCCTTCGCTGTCCACAGGAGCAATGGCCGACGGCTTCCGGGAGCAGCGTAGTGGCGGAGGAGGACCTGGAGCGGGTGCAACAAATAAACGCAATGACCACACAGGCCGACCCTATATTAGCGTACGAGCGGCTGTCAACGTGGACACGCGCCGTGCGTGTCGTGGCCCGAATTGCTATATTCGGGAAACTTTGCCGCAAACGACGCGACTCAGCAGCCGTCACCGTGACAGACCTGCGAGAGGCAGAGCTACACCTGCTGAAACTTATTCAAACCGAGAGCTTCCATGAAGATATTAAAGCCCTACAAGAAGGTCGACCTCTACCAAGGAACAGCAGAATAAGAAGCCTAGACCCAATGTACTACGAAGATGGGCTAGTAAGAGTACGCGGCAGACTGGGCGCCTGCAGCGAGCTAGTCTTCGGAGCGCGTCATCCAATAATATTGGATGGGAGACATGCCCTCACGCGCCTTTTGATATTAAAATACCATGTGGCCTCCCTGCACGCCAATCAAGAAACAATTGTTAACAATGTGCGGGAGAAATATTGGGTGACGAACCTGCGATCGACCGTCAAAGCCGTAACCGCAAGCTGCCAACAGTGTCGAATTAGAAGAGCGACACCTACAACACCAAAGATGGGAGACCTACCGCCAGCGAGACTCGAAATAACTCGTCGTGCTTTCGTCCACTGTGGAGTAGATTACTTCGGCCCTATGGAAGTAGTTATCGGGCGACGTCGAGAGAAGAGGTGGGGCGTGTTGTTCACGTGCCTCACCACACGAGCAGTACATCTGGAGCTGGCTGCATCGCTGAGCGCCGACTCTGCAATACTGGCACTTCGGCGCCTAATCGCGCGTCGTGGCTGTCCCGCGGACATGTACTCAGACCGCGGGACAAACTTCGTCGGGGCACACTCCGAGCTTCGTGCCGCTCTGCGTGAACTGAATCAAGACCGTCTCGAAAGCGAAGCTATTGGCCGGGGCATAGCCTGGCACTTCAACCCGCCTGCTGCGCCACACATGGGTGGCTGTTGGGAGCGCCTGGTGCGATCAATAAAAAACGCACTGCGGGCAACTCTAAAGGAACGGGCACCGCGCGAGGAGGTCCTACACACCCTCCTTGCGGAAGCTGAGCTGGTCGTGAACAGCCGACCGCTCGCTTATGTAAGCAGCGATGCTGAGCATCCGGTGGTGCTGACACCGAATCATCTCCTGCTTGGCACAGCCGCGGGAGATGCTCCGTGCACACGTCGACATGCCGTCGACCTCGATTCGCGACGCATGTGGAAGCGGGTGAACGCGCTGGCCGACCTCTTCTGGAGGCGTTGGCTGCGCGAGTACCTTCCAACGTTGCAGCAACGAGGAAAATGGTGTAGTGATGTGCCAAACGTAAAAGTGAATGACGTAGTGATTATCGTGGACGACAACAAACCGCGCAATCAGTGGACAAAGGGAATAATTACTAAGGTGTATCCCGGATCAGATAATGTTATTAGGATCGTGGACATTAAAACCAGTAGTGGTGTTTTACGACGACCAGTTGTAAAGGTCGTTGTGCTCCCTACCGACGGGACTGTAATCGGCTGAACCCTCTTACGGGGGGTGGGATTGTTGGGGAGCACAGCGATCTATGTATAGTTCCAGTTTATGCCAGCGGCTTCGTCCGCATGATTTTGTTAAGATTTAGATGATTTATGATTGTATATTTTGTATAGGATTGTATTTTGGTATGAAAACCAATTGGATGTAAATAGTGGATGGAGATAGACAGAAATTATGAATAATTACCCCGGACACTACCTCCACCCACCTACGAATGTACTTAATAAGCTACCTCAAACATGATTGGTGGATTAGATTTTTGTATTAGATGAACACTACCACTACCTCCACCCATGCTCGAGGAGCATATATATAGCCGCCTCACGGCCAAAAATTGTCAGTCGTTTCCATCGCCTCCTCCGAAGAAGAACAAATAAATCAAGTTGAAGCCTTCGATCAAGTCTTTTATTCTCTTCCTCGGGAACCCATCCACCCCTGCGCCTGAATATCTTACAACTAAGGTGCATTTAAACGATGCTTTCTGACTTGGCAAGTAACTTAGTAGTACGGCTAAAAGCATAATGTTTACATAACAAGTATCGCGGAAGCATTTCTGTGATATATTTTTAGCGTGGCGCTATATCGCACATGATAGCGCAAAAAATGGGCGCGAAAATAAGGTCATACGGATATTTGACGTAAGAGTACATCGCTGATATTATAAATCCTCAGGAACTAGGATTATATCACAACTAGCTTTTGCTAACGGCTTTGCTTGCGTAAAAGTTCGCTTTTTCATACAAACTTCAGACCCCCGTTTTATTTGACTGGCCTGTTGGTCTAGTGGTTTGTAGCCCTATCTGCTATGCCGGAGGTCGTGGATTCGATTCCCACCCAAGATAGATGTTTGTGTGATGAGCACGATCATTTGTGCAGTGTTTGGGTGTAATTTATCTTTTATATAATTTATTTAAAAATATATAAGTACTAGCTTTTGCCCGCGCGGCTTCGATCCTGCTCTCCACCCTACTATACCGTACTCTACCCTACTTTACCCTACCAAACTTCACATAAACCATCTACTAAATAGTCCGAACAAAACCTAAACATTTGGTTTGGATAGATGAGCCCGTTCTTGAGTTATAAAATTACAACGAAAAGTGGCATTGCTTTATATATATAAATAAATATAAATATAGATGTTTATCAGTTGTCTAGTACTCCTACCACGTCAAACTCGGCTTAGTTTGGCACTAGGTGGAGGTTGTGTGATAGTTGTGGAATTATTATTATTGTCCCCTTCATCATCATCAACAATCAGCCGAAAGACGTTCACTGTAGGACATTGACCTCCCCGTGGGGGGCGAATTTTTGAAAACCTTCTATAAAGTGCTCGTTTGCGTCATAAAATGAAACCTTGCGCTTTTCATGCTCTTAGTACTAGTAGTTACTTATCTTTAAATATACTCGTAAATAAAAAACTTTTTACAAAAAAAAAATATCCGACTTCAAAGTTCAAAAAACCGGCCAAGTGCGAGTCGGACTCGCCCATGAAGGGTTCCGTAGCAGCAAGTAACATAATATAAAAGTTCTTGTAATGTGTTGTAACTTTGATCGATGTTTTAATAATAGTGTATTTTTTTTATTTATGACGCATTTAAAAAAACTACTTACTAGATTTCGTTCAAACCAATTTTCGTTGGTAGTTTTTATAGTAATGTACATCATATATTTTTTTTAGTTTTATCATTCTCTTATTTTAGATGTTAGAGGGGGGACGGGGACATTTTACCACTTTGGAAGTGTCTCTCGCGCAAACTATTCAGTTTAGAAAAAAATGATGTTACAAACCTAAATATCATTTTTGAAGACCTATCCATAGATACCCCACACGCATGGGTTAGATGAAAAAAAAATTTTTGAGTTTCAATTCTAAGTATGGGGACCCCCAAAATTTATTGCTTTTTTTCTATTTTTGTGTGAAAATCTTAATGCAGTTCACAGAATACATCTACTTACAAAGTTTCAAATGTATAGCTCTTATAATTTCGCAAAAAAGTGGCTGTGACATACGGACGGACGGACAGACAGACAGACACACAGACAGACAGACATGACGAATCTATAAGGGTTCGCTTTTTTGCCATTTGTCTACGGAACCCTAAAAACAATGAAAAGTATAAAAGAACTTTAATTTCAGAAGTCGGTGTTCCTATAATAGTTTTGTATCTTCGTTATTTAACACCGACTTTCGAAATTATTTAGATATATGTAAATGATATTCATACTACTTATAACATACTAACTTATCTCCTGTAGCTTCTCTCATATGAAACCCTTTTTCACACCCGTAAGGGTTGAATTTCGAATAATCCATTCTTAATTCCTCGTCTGCGTCTTAAAAACAACACGTGTGAACAATTTCAGCTTTCTAGGTCCATGGGTTTAGGCTGGGCGATAATGGGTTAGTGAGTCAGGCATTTTTTTTTGAATATGAATGTAATAATCCTCCCGTCCAAATTTTGTTAAGGCTTATAGTCCCTTGAACCAACTGGCCAAAATTATATGGACGCACCTCTCGCACCCACCTAGGCGGCAGTAAGCAAATCTGTGCATTTATTTGTGGCTAACAGCGCCCGGATAGCGCTCGGCTGACCTTTAAATCAATTTTCTTTGCGAAATATTGATTAATTTACATAATGCATTGTTCACTTTGAAGAATGTTTAATCACCAAATTATATGTGTAAAAATTTTTCTAAAGATCCAAGCCGTTTCGAAGGAGTGGGGAAAAGTTGCGAAATTGCTAAATATTTTTTTTAGACAAAAGTAATAATAGCATGAAAAAATCAAATATTGATAATATTGTTCATGAATCTATAATAAACATATATTTTGTTCAAACCTATTAACCTGGCCGTTACCGAGAAGTAGGCTTCAGAAAGTCACTGTTTTATGGCACTTTTCGGGAGCTCGGGCCTTAACGGTGGCCAATCCCAATAGAAATTAGGGAAGAACGTTATAACGCACTAGTGTGAGTACAAACACAGATGCACTGTCTATTATTTTAAGGTAGAACTACATTGGGCCCACGTGGGCTATGTACGTTCGCTGATGGGAAGTGTTACTTGGCCAGATCATGTAGTGATAAAGTGATCGATTTTAAAGATCTGGCCATGACATAATATATATGTCGCAGGGAAATGAGACTATCAGGATTTTTACAAAAATCTTAGGGATATCACGAAATCCCGGACTGGAGCGAGCGAGAGAAATGCATGTCTCGGTTTTTATTCGGCAGTATCCGCTTTTCTGACATTTAACTAGATTTAGTTTAGTGTAACGACATTTCACTGACGATAAATTAGTGTTTTGTCATATCACTACTTAGATACTTTTAGTAAGAAGACGTAATAAACAAGAATATTCGACATCTATCCTCATTTCCCTGCGACATATAAATGCGTAATAAAGGTATTATACGTAAATGTGTATCTGACAATGATAAATAAAGATATTTCAAATGAAATGAAAAATGGGACTGTTTTATTAGAAAAATATGTATGGAGTATGGTGGGTTATTCCCTGTATAGTGAGAGGTCTGGCTCTTGTGATCCAGGATATCCTAGTACAAGAACCAGGGCGACATTGATGTTTGTATTCAAGTGATTTCAATAAAATATTATTATTTTTATTCAAATTATTCCGTGAAGAGCTCATCACTAATTCCACTTCTATGCTAACTATTTCGAAGATCAGACATAGAAATTCGATCCAACTATTTCGGCCTCTATTTATACCACTTAACATACAACAACAGCTTGAAAAGGAATTTAAATTAACTATACAAATGTCGAACTATTACTGTTCAATATTAACATGTTGGTCGGTACACTGTATCGATCAAAGTTATCTCATCGTATGTCTGGTATACAGAGCTAGGAACAACACCATTCTGCCATATCCTTACATTTTGGTTTAAACCAAGGATGTGCTAGGTTGGATATGTGTGATGGGAAAGTGCCGCACCTTCCCATCTCAGCACCCATGAATTGCAGGATACCGAGATAGTATTTTTTCAAAATACGATACATTATACAATTGCCGGTAGGGATCATGAGCGCTGGCTTCAAGTTGCGCAGAAGTCAAATATTCGGTCTTTAGTGGTGCGAAGTGAGACGCGGGAGCGGGGAGTGTCAGTGATTGGCTCACGTCACTAATGATTCGTTCCCTGCTCTTGCTGCATGTATCTAACAACGACGACGATTGGCTCGCCAATGTATGGAATGCGTAAAGCGATCGCCATTCTGACGCCGAGCGCCCAAGATCCGTGACGGTAATCGTACAGTCATGGAAGTCGAGACGGGACTAAATCACATCCTCCAATACATATATTTTTTTTATAAAACAAAGTCTCCCATCGCGTCTGCCTGTCAGTTAAAGATTAGCTAAAAAACTACTGGACGGTTTTTACGAGGTTTACGGTGTTTACGAGGTATACAATTGAATATGAAAAAGTAAAGTTTTTTTTTGTTTGTAGGAGGTAATCTCTGAAAGTATCGGTCCGATTGCGAAAATTTTTTCACCGGCAGAAAACTGCTTTATTCCTGAGTTATATATTTTATGAATACGGCCGAAGCCGCGGGCAAAAGCTAGTTATTAATAGACAGAGTGATTTATGAGGGATATTTAAGTGTATAAATACATGCCTGTAAAAATAGAGAATGATCGAGAAATTCAAAGATTTCTAACACACGTGCAAAAATGAGGCGGACTGCTAATTAATAATAATATTATAGAGAATATAGCCCAAGTATGAGTTGTCATAGTCATAGTCAAAACTATCACAGCTCATCAATTCATATCAGTAAACAAACGGTGACACACCGGCCTCATCTAGCGTAAACTGACGAAAAAAAAACTTGACGTGTAAAAGTGTTTTTTAAACCTATTTACAAAATAAATATCATTTATCATTTTATCATTTGACACGTAAAATAAGTTTTGACACTGCCGTCACCAGACTCCCGCCGAGCCGCCTCAATGCTCTATGGTCCGTCAACACGACATATTGGACCCAACAAACCAATATGGCCGTTATTGGCCCAATATGTGCTCGCGTACATTACCATAATGTCCAGAGAGATTTATTGTCCTACCCAGACGCTGACCTCTGCAAAGTATATTCATTATATCAAGGTAATACTAACAAAAGTTATAAATATGATTTGTGGTAAGCAAGACATCTTTTATAGACTTGAGTAAAATATTTTTACGCGCCAACTGTAGCAAGAAGGATCGTTTGTGAAATGGAACTACTTTCACGGGACATTTTGTTTGAGTTCCTTTTTTATTTTTTGACGTTTCGCCCCTCTCTACCTGGAATTAGTCGGGGGTTTCCTTAGGGAACTAGGTACTCGAAGTTTGAATTAGAATCGCCGGTTTACTGCAAGAACTCACTAACTACAAAATGAAGCATTTTTAGTTCCTAGAAGCAGCTTATTATAAGTTTTGTATTGGTTTGTTTATGAATGAGTGAGTATCAGCCGAATATACAAGGTGTAAGGGACAGCTCTCCACAAACTTTAACGGCTTGCTCAGTAGACGAAACTGAACATCCTTTCACAACATTATTTTTCAGGAAACGAAAAAAAAAATCATCCTCACCATACAAATTGTCCAATCAAGTTTATCATTTTGTATGGTGAAGCTGATTTCTTTTTTCGTACCTGAAAAAAAATTTTGTGGATGGTTGTACAGTTTCGTCTATTGAGCAAGCCCTTAAAGTTTGTGGAGGGCTGTCTCTTACACCTTTTATATAGGGTGATTGGTAATTAGTGACCGATACTTTTACAGGTTATTGTACTCATGGTTACAAACAACTTTCCCAAAGAAACTTTTTTTTATACTTATTAGTTTTATCACAATAACAAAACAGCTGTTCGCGCAAATAAGCGCGCGTGCGCCTGCGACCTCTCAGCTGTTAGCCGCGTAACGCACATGCCACTCACGTACCTTTTTTTTTATGGTGGGAAAAAATCATACATTGATATCCCCCGCCCTTGGGCGGGGCGGAGATAGTGTCAGACTCTTACTGACTAAAAGACCCACCCCGTTTCTTCTAGCCTTCATACCTTACCTACAATAATACAATACAAGATAAAAATTAAATGTTATAGGCAATTATAATGTATAACTCTCACATGAGTTTGGCGCTGATAGTCAAAATACAGGTTCTGCCTAGTTCGACTACAGATGACTACACCACATATATTGATCTAAATTGGCCTGTTAAAATATTTTGTAACTTGTGTCTAAGTTTCTCTAAATAAACATTATTATTATTATTAATGATTATGTACCCACGCCGCTCGTAAAACCATCAGTGTATGTAATCAGTGTAGGTATCTACACTAATTACATACACCGATGTTGAGGTTAAGTATTAATATAAGTTAAATAAAAAATTGTTTCTTTGGGAAAGTGGTCAGTAATGATGAATACAATCACGTGAATAATTATCGGTCACTAATTACCAGTCACCCTATAGTGAAACTTTGAATAAAGTCACTTTACAAGAACTAAAAGTCAAAGTAAAACTAAAAGCATTGGTTAAAGTATTGGTTGGATTTGTTTTTTCACAACAGCATTATTATTTTTTTATATGTATGTATCTAAGTATGTATTTACTATTGTATATATTTGTTTCTCTTCTGTTTTGTCTATTTTTTAAGTTGCACCTGCCATGTTTTGTTTCTGCACCACCCTAAGGTCGACTGGCAGATATCGACATATATATATATTGCAGTATGTCGACGATATACACTTCGTAGATGACGAGAGGCATTAATGTTGACTTTCTATTGCTCGGAATTTTCATCATCATCATCATTTTAGCAGAAAGACGTCCACTGTTGTACATATGCCTCCCCCAAGTGTCGCCGTAATGACCAGTCCCGTGCGTCTCGCATTCATCTAATTACCGCGACACTCACCAGGTCATCAGTCCACCTTGTAGGCCTTTCAATGCTGCATCTTCCGGTACGTGGTCACCACTCCAGAACCTGAAAGAATCGGAATTTTATTAAGTAGTTTTTGACAAAGTAGTGAAGTTTATTATTAACTAGCTTTTGCCCGCAACTTCGCCCGCCAATATAGCCTATGTCACTCAGGAATAAAGCAGCTTTAAAGAATTTTAGCATTCCGACCTGTAGGTACTTCCAGAGATTACCTCCTACAAACAAAAAAAAAAACAAACAAAAACAAAACTTTACCTCTTTATTATACTAGTGTAGATATCGACAAACGATCCCTTTTCAACTTCCATTATCCCTTATATTTACACGCCTCCACTTTTATATACAATAAGTATCAAACTAATATAATTAAGACGAAAGTTTGTTAGTGCGTGTACTATGTATGTTTGTTACCTCTTCAAGCTCAAACGCCTGAACGGATTTCGATGAAACTTGGTACACGGATAGACCATGTACTTGAAAAGTACATAGAATACTTTCTATCCTAGGAGTATGTACCCTTGGGATATTTTCAAGTACCACGCGGGCGAAGCCGCTGGCAACAGTTAGTAACACTATAAATTAATGAGAATTCCTTCAATTATTATCCTTTCGCTACAAGAAAATAGCTGAAATTTAATTAAAAAAGTACAACGTTAAGAGAAAAACTCGTAGCCTAAATAAAGATGTTTTCAGCAACCATTGTTAAGGCTCTTGCTCCCATTTAGTGCCATAAAAAGTGACTTTCTGAAGCCTACTTATCGGTAAACAGGTTTTTTTTCGGTGGGAAAAATCATCCAATGACAACCCCGCTCTTGGGCGGAGCAGGAGGTACTGTCAGACTCTTACTGACTAAAAAACCCGCCCCGTTCCTAGAAGGAACGGGGTAGGTTTTTTGTGGGCCTTCACACCGGGGCTCGAGTTCCCTTTCGGATAACCCTGGCCCCAGTAGGCTTTGGCCCGGCTGGGCCCCTGCAGTTGCTCACAGTTGTCAGCAACAGCAGCCGATCTCAAGGAGTTCCCAAGGAGTAAAAAGTAAGTCGGTAAACGGGTTAAAAAAAAATAGATTCATAGATAACATCAAAATATGATTTGATCGTACGACTAAAACTTTTGCCAAAAATAAAAAAATAACAACGTTATATTTATTCGCTTGTTTTCCTTACCCGTTTCAAATGGCTTTGATCTTTAGAATTATGTTTGCACAATTGCTGGTTAAGTTTTCTTCAGAATGTACATAAGCATATGTAAATCAGTCAATATTACACAAAGAAAATGGTTTTAAATGTCAGCAGGACTTTATACAGGTGAAGGCGGCAGTACGAGTGCATTATATATTATATTACTTAAATATTTTAAGTGCCAAAGACTCATTTTAATTACATAATCATACACATACATACTGAGAACAGTGGTGGCCGAGTGGTAATAGCTCCGACTTACGAGTTGTAGGTCGCGGGTTCAAACCCTGTCAGGCGCATTACTTTGTGTAATTTATTTCATTACCACTGCTCTCAAAACGGTGAAAGAAACCATCGTGAGTAAAAAATTCGAAGACATGTGACATCCACCCGCACTGGGCCCGCGTGGTGAATTACGGCCCATTCCCTCTCCTAAAGAGGAGGCTTGAGTCCAAGCAGTGGGAACATTAATAAAGGCTGATGATGATAATGAAGTTTACAAGTAGCCCTGTAGGTATATCATAAAATGACATAAAATTTAAATGTTTAAATTAATTAAATTGAATTGAATTTTATAATTATAACGTCAGTCAGTCAAACATTAAAAGAATTGCATTAAACATTATTATATTAAAATATTATATTTATATTACCATTAATTAGTTAACAATTACAATTTTATATTGGGAATTCGAATAACTCCGGCTAGATGTCCAAGGCACTAAATAAATAAATAAATAAAATAAAATAAATAAAAAAGCCTTTTATTCCATGCATCATCAAACATATACAAAAAAAATTACATCACAACAGTATTTTTAATTAAAAAAGATTGGACAACTTACAAATATAGTTCGATTTCATGCAACTTTTATCTAGAATAAATTAAATTAATAATTATTAATTATTTCTATCCATTTAAATGTATGAAACAATAACAAACGTTATTTATATATTATATTTGTATTTTTCTTTTTTACACAATATTTCAATTAAATTCTGTATAGGTGATTTCAATTAATTATTTAGTTAAGTAATCGGTCAAGTAATTACTACATAGTATATTAAATTAAAATCAAAGTGAATTAAAATCAAAATCAATTAAAAAGAATCAAATTAAATTAAAATCAAATTCAAGTCCAAGGCACTACGCGCCTTAAAAAGGTACAATGCTTAATTACTCCAACTAAAAATATTAATTAGTATGCTATGGTGTTAGTTGAAGAAGTCGAGTTAATAAAATATAACTTTTGTTTTTCCGCTCATAAATATTGAAACTTTGTGGAAACATGCCAGGTTCAACAAAACAAAGCTTTTAATATATTTCTGTATGTAAGAAAGAGGAAATGCGCGAAAAGTTTGAAACTAGCTGTTTTGCGCGGTTTTACTCGTATTCTACAAAAACCACCTAATGTCCCGGTGTAAACAATATGTGATGTGATAAGCTGAATAATTATCTATCAATTTACCAAACTTCCTGATACGTTTAAACGTTACAGCGTTAATTAGTAACAAACATAGGTAGTAATTATTAAACTATACAATATTTAAAAAAAAATACAGGCTCGATTATAGCCTTGAATATAACTTAGGTAATTAGTAGTGGACTAGGGTAAGTAGTAGGTAGTGGCTCGACCGACACAGAAAAGAAAAAAAAAAATCTGCTCTGTGGTCTCGACCGAAGTTGCTTTACTCAAAGGCTTTTCATCAGAATAAAACATTGAGAACCATATTACAGCGTTACGAAGGTTCAATTGTATTTTCAAACCATCCAGGAACCATTTGTTCTGACTGGCCTGTTGGTCAATAGGTTAGTGACCCTGACTGCTATGCCGGAGGTCGTGGGTTCGATTCCCACCCAGGACAAATGTTTGTGTGATGAGCATAATCATTTGTTCTGTGTCTGGGTGTATTTTATCTATAATATGTATGTATTTAGAAATATATAAGTATGTTTATCAGTTGTCTAGTACCCATAATACAAGCTCTGCTTAGCTTGGGACTAGACGGGCGGCGTTGTGTGATAATAATAATTGTAGAATATAATTATATTATTATTATTATATTATTTGTTTGGGTTTTATTATTTACGGCCAGCAGTAGTATGGAAATAATATATCAGAACCGCTTTTTGCACGTCAAAATAACAAAAGACAAAACATCTGACAAATAGTTATATCGGAACAAAAACTTGGTACAAAATTAATATAAATTATATAATTATTAACAGTCACGTGAAGCCCGCATTAACAGCCAACTTGTTTGAACAAAAATACAAGGTTTTTTGCTTACAATATTGACATAAGAACATAATTATGTAAACTGTTCGAAGGCATACGAAAGATTAGATAAAAAATCAATATTAATTTAGGCTGGTACCTATTATAATTGTACTTAACTAGCTCCAGCAAGCGACTTCGGCCACGTGAACGCAAAAAATATATAGGTAGCCTTTCGTCCAAAGTTAAAGTCAACTTTACTTATAACACCGCTCAAGTCGAAAATTGGCCGTTTTCATATTTCAATGGCTTTAGATAGAACTCCTCATTGCGGGTCTAACTATTGATCACATGATACAGATTTCAATTAGAAGCTGCAATTCGAAAAGTAGCTGTCATTACTTTTCTGCACAAGTCGGCTGATCTCTCAATATCGCACAGATTTTTTTGTCACCTGTAAAGTTGGTAAAAATGACTTACGCGGTTTTGTTAGCTAAGTCCGTATGCAGAAAGAAAGCTAACAGACTTTTTTTTATGGTGGGAAAAATCAAGCATTGACATCCCCCGCCCTTGGGCGGAGCGGGAGATAGTGTCAGACTCTTACTGACTAAAAGACCCACCCCGTTCCTTCTAGCCTTCATACCGGGGCTCGAGCGCCCTTTCGGATAACCCTGGCCCCGGTAGGCTTCGACCCGGCTGGGTCCCTGCTGTTACTGACAACTCCTTGAGGCGCGCGGGAACAGTGCGCGCCGTCGACGACTTGGGCTTGGTCCGGACAGTTACCGGACGGCCGGACAGTGAGCTACCCATTGCTCACTGTCCGCAAGCCCGCGCCTACGTTGGCCGGAAATCGGGATCAGAATCCCGGTGGCGGCGGCGGCGATAATGCGGTTGCCTAATGCGTTCGGCCTCCTCCTTTGCGAGCATTATTGCTTCGCAGAAGTCGGCGACCTTCTGCCACTCCTCCTCGCTCCGGACCATGGCCTCAACCAAGGCCCGGCGCGAGAGGTCTCCACCGCCGATCGCCCCCACGAGGGCACGGCGATGCTCCGCCCAAGCAGGGCGCACCTCGACTGTGTGAAAGCTAACAGCCTGCCTCGATCTACCTGCGCTTATCGGAACTGGCCGGTGCGAGTGATCTGCATAGATAATAGGCGCCGAGTTTCTGTATAATATACGAAAACCAGTACCGATAAGCGCCGACAGGTTCCGATAAGCTTCGACACGCGCAGGTCAGCGCTGGCGCCGCCATTTATTAATTTATTTTACTACGCATATTGTTTTGTCATTATACATAAGTAAATGTAAACATGGATAGTGACATGTTGATTTTGTTAATATTTAGTAAACCACATGTGTAGGACAAAACAAATAAAAGTCATTGCAATAGAGATCCCAGCTTCAACCTGCTTGCTTTATGGAGCTGTTACTTGAGTGGACCAGCGCCGATAAGCGCTGGTAGATCGGCACAGACTGCCAGCTTTCTTTGCCACCCCGTTCCTTCTAGCCTTCATACCGGGGCTCGAGCGCCCTTTCGGATAACCATGGCCCCAGTAGGCTTCGACCCGGCTGGGTCCCTGCTGTTGCTGACAACTCCTTGAGGCGCGCGGGAACAGTGCGCGCCGTCGACGACTTGGGCTTGGTCCGGACAGTGAGCTAACGTTTTTATTATAGAGACGCTATGTTACTCAGTAATAAAGTAGCATTTTACTATTGAAATACAAAAATATAAAAATACAAACCTGTCCTCTTTATAATATTTAATAACTAGTGGTCCCCCGTGGTTTCACCCGCGTCTCCTGTAAGACATAGCGTGATGCTTATAAATAGCTATTGTCTTCCTCGATAAATGTTACGACACGGAAATATTTGAAAATTACACAAAATAATAACGCATGTTTTTTTAAAAAGGTCTGGAAAAACAAAATACTTAAATATATGTTTTTCTTAAAAAAATAAAATCGCTAGCATATTATATTGTAACTTGGCTAAGGGGGCAGGCCCTTAGCCAAGTTACAACCGTTTCGCTTGTGCCGAACGCTTTGAGTTGGCCGCGCCGCCAATTCTTTTGTTCTGACCACGTGACTGAGCGTTGAGATGACGTCATTCCCGTGCATTTGAAGCTTTCTACTAGCGTTACCGATTGTAGATTAGCAACTTGGCTAGGGGTACTGATTTGTTGAATGACGTGGCACGCGCGGCAACTAGTTTTATGTAACCGCTATGAGCGGCGATCTCGTAACTTTGGCAGGCGGGATCGTCTGACAATGGCGTCTCCGATTGGTTTAATGCTCTAAGCCTAGATCCGAGCAAAACCCCTACAAAATATACCTAAAATTCAAAATTCATTTATTGGTGTGATTTTTGGTACATTTTACATGAGATCTTAATAATAAATAAATTAGTTCCTCAAAAATCTACCTTGAAGGTGTACACACTTTCTCATAATTTAGTCATTAATGTAAAATAAGAATAATCAACATATTAAAGTAAGATTAAGGATTATAACAAAAAAAAAAAACTGTTGTAACTATAATCGGCTCTTAAATCAAATTTTGGGGTTTAAACAAATCGTGTGCACATCTCTAGCCCCCATTGCTTCAAACGGTTGGCTGAACACAGGCTTGGCCCAAATTCTTTAATTTCCGGTTCTCCACATCCTGTCCACATGCAGCCTTCCTCAGGTAAAATATCCAAAGGAGGGGTACACCCACATTATATCAGTTCGCGAATATCTTCTATTGAAATCGGTTGTTATGTAAATTCTATATAAGGTCAAAAAACCAATACTAAGCGGGCTAGTGTAGCCAAGCGTCCGGATATAGCCGGACACTGTCAGGATTTTGGGTTGTGTGTCCGTCTAAATTAGACGGAGTACGTATCATCATTTTAGCCAAAAGACGTCCACTGTTGGACATAAGCCTCCCTCAAGTGTCGCCACAATGAACGGTCCTGTGCATCCCGCATCCATCGGATTCCCGCAACCTTCACCAGGTCATCGGTCCACCTTGTAGGAGGCCTTCCAACGCTGCGTCTTTCGGTACGCGATCGCCACTCCAGAACCTTTCGGCCCAAACGGTCAACTTTTGTTAGGATTGTTAAATTTGATTATTTTTTTAGATTTGTCATGTGTTTTGGCTTACCTTGTATCACTAGCGTAAGCGGGTTGGAATTGCACTTACGATTACGAGTATTTTTTTTTTTTAATTGATATAAACTATTGTTTGACTGCGATCCCACCTGATGGTAAGTAGCGATGCAATCTTTGATGGTGAGATGCACTAGTTTATTAAGAGCCTATTCACTCTAGCCTTGAAGACACCCAAATTATAATCGGACGGGAAGACCGCAGCAAGCAAACTGTTCCATAATCAGCAAACTGTTCATATATCAGTTAATTTTATTGTTATTTCATTAGAATTTAAAAAGATTAGAAGAGCTTTTACTTTAAAAAACAAAGTCGGCCATTTTACACAAATGTCCGGCTAAACTGTCAGGTCTGTCCGTCTTTTGGTTTCAAAACCTGGCAACCCTATGTGGGACCCACGTTTAGTATTGGTTTTTTCACATCATTTTGTCATATCTTTTGTCACATAAAAATAGATTTCCGCCATATGCATAATAAAGAAATAAAATAATAACGACCGTATAAATTTTTATGTAGTTTTGTTTTTATCTTTTTTATTTAGAAAATGCGTATTTATAATTTGGACCTACATAAATCTAGATTAAAATATTAGTGATATGTCTTCTCAAGCCATAAATTAATTATTTATTTATTTTAAATAGTTGTTCAGCTTGTAATATAAATTATATTATTGTGACAATAATTTTAATTTCTTGTTGGCGGGAAGCCTTAAAATATTCCAATAGAAAAATTTGTTAAACCAGTTTATTCCTTTCTTTTTGAACTAATTCAAACAATAGATTGAATCGTAACCAAATAGTATTTTTTTATCGTGTTTTGAACCTCACTCAAATCCCAGACGTAACACAAGTTAATAGAAACAAAATGTATGGAATAGATTACTTACTGATTATATTTTACACTAGCTTTTGCCCGCGGCTTCGTCCGCATACATAAAATAATATTAGTATAATAGCAGATGTCACTCAGGAATAAAGCAGCTTTCTAACGGTGTAAAAATGATCGCAATCGGACCAGTACTTCCAGAGTTTACCTCCTACAAATAAAAAAACATAAAAACAAACTTTACCTCTTTATTATATTAGTGCAGATGTACGCCTTTTTTTGGTGGGATCATCATCCAATTATATCCTCCGCTCTTAGGCGGAGCGGGAGATAGTGTCAGACTTTTACTGACTAAAAACCCACTTCTGTACCTTCGTTGCCTTTCATACCGAGGCCGAATCTTCCTTTCAGAAGCAGACCCTTCGCCCCGGTAGGCTAGCAAACCGTAGGGCCCCAGCTGTGTCGAAGCCTACTGGGGCCAGGGTTAGTTTCGAAAGACAGCTCGAGCCCCGGTATAAAGGCTAGAAGGAATGGGGTGGGTCTTTTAGTCAGTAAGAGTCTGACACTATCTCCCGCTCCGCCCAAGAGCTGGGGATGTCATTGGATGATTTTTTCCCAATATAAAAAAAGCTAGAACTACATTAAGCCGACGCACATGTGTAACACGATTGTGCCTGATTGTACGTAGAACAACGTCACGTGGTTTCGCGTGGCGTGGATCAAGTGTAGCTCTACAAGTCTAGTTTCCATATAAAATGTATGGAGAGCGACGCGACCAGATCGGCGTGTGTGGCACACGTGTGCGCAGTGTGTACCCTCCTCCCACCCCCCTATTAATTTTAAGTTTCTACTGTAACTTGGTTTTTGGTGTACCTACAATAAAGAGTATATCTGTCTATTCACCAACCGGTTTTTTTTTTAATTACAACTTTCAAATAACGCCGTCTAGTTTCAAGCTAAGCAGAGCTTGTGTTATGGGTACTAGACAACTGATAAACATACTTATATATTTCTAAATACATACATATTATCGATAAATTACACCCAGACACAGAACAAATGATCATGCTCAAAACACAAACATTTATCCTGGGTGGGAATCGAACCCACGATCTCCGATATAGCAGTCAGGGCCACTAACCACTACACCAACAAGCCAGTCAATATTGTCAGTATTGGGCCCGCGTGTTGGATTACGGCCCATTCCCTCTTCTAGAAAAGAGACCTGAGTCCCAGTAACATTTAAGACTGATTATGCTTACGTACATAAAATCTAACAATAACTCTATCCCGCACATTTTCGTACTGAGAACAATAAGTAACGCCTGGGGGGAATAATGCTATACATTAGCGCAAAATCCCCGAGTTCTTGCTATAATGTATAGCATTATTTGGAGGCAGAAAGCGAGTTCATTTGTTCTAGTCTCACCTCGACACAGTCACGCCAACTGAAATCGTATTCAAAAGATTTCGCCAGCAAAATTGATAGTGATAGTTTAGGAACCATATAATTAATGGAGAGACGCGATGTGATAATGCGACAACCATTTTTAGGGTTCTGTACCTCAAAAAGAAAAAATAGAAACCTTATAGGATCACTGTTGTTTGTCTGTCAAGATCCTTTATCTCAGAAACTCGTTGAGTGTTCTAATTGAAATTAAAACCATATACTGAAGTCTGCGGTCCCTTGAAGCTGTGAAAAGTCAAACTTCTGTGTTAACAAAAAAAAAGTTACGGTTTATTTTATTTTTTTTTCGATGGAAAATATCATCCGATGACAACACCCGCTCGTGGGCGGAGCGGGAGATAGTGTCAGACTCTTACTGACTAAAAAGCCTATCCCGTTCCTTCAAGCCTTCATACCGGGGCTCGAGCGCCCTTTCGGATAACCCTGCCCCCAGTAGGCTTCGACCCGGCTGGGCCCCTGCTGTTGCTGACAACTCCTTGAGGCGCGCGTGAACAGCGGGCGCCGTCGACGACTTGGGCTTGGTCCGGACAGTTACCAGACGGCCGAACAGCGAGCTACCCATTGCTGTCCGCAAGCCCACGCCTACGGTGGCAAGAGCGCGCCGTTGTCTAATGCGGTCGGCCTCCTCCTTAGCGAGCATGACTGCTTAGCCGAAGTCGGCGACCGCCTGCCACTCCTCCTCGCTCCGGACCATGGCCTCAACCAAGGCCCGGCGCGAGAGGTCTCCGCCGCGAAAAAAGATACGGTCGTTTTGTCGCAAAAAACATACATTTCGACACTCAAGGGAACCAATATTCATAAATTACTTCCCGTTGACCCAGAATCCTAAAATTTAGCATAAGGCAAGGTCTTATAGCACAGGTATAGGAATAAATAAGAAAACAGTTTGTGAAATTCTGATAGGTAGACTGTAACTATCAGAATTTGCGACGAAAACGAAGACGCCATTTTTACAAAAATAAAACGTGCTTTCCTTCGATGTACGCCCCGACATATGACATGCAGTATGCACGGTATGCAAGCGTCATGCAGTCTGCATGCAGCGATGCGAGCACTACAATGTCATTCTGTCGACAGTTTCATAGTTTTGTAGGTAACATGTGAGCAGGCTTACACAAGGCGTATATTGACAAATACGGTCCATTCCCTCTCCTCGGAGGAGGTCTGAGTCAGCAGTGGGAACAAAAAATTAAAGGCTGATTATATTAAGCTATACTATGCAAGTATGAAGCTACGCGTAATTTCTTCACGCCGTTGTTATCCATCGTTCAGCCATCTTTTCTTCCTACCACAGACTCAAAACGGGAGAGGAAGGCCGAAAAAAAGATGGATGGATTGTGTGAAAAGTGATATGAAAGAAAAGGGAGTTAGTGATAGTTTGACGGGTGACAGGACAGAATGGAAGAAAACGTGTTGCGCCGACCCCAAGTAATATGGGATAAGGGCAGGAAGAAGAAGACTCAAAATGCGACTATGTGACTGCGCATTGACCAATCTAGTTTTAAGTTAGATCGTTCATTGATCGATTAAAAATAATGTACTAGTTAAATGTTTGTAAGCCAATTTGTGTTTTGTTGTTTTTATTCATCTTTATTTTTGTATACACCTCAACGTATAATGATTTATTGTTATTTATGTTTTATTTTGTGTATTGTAAGATTGTTACTGTTATGACGACGAAGACGGCTGGTACTGAAAATCAGCGCTGTGGCTCTGTCTTACACGAGCCCTAGCATTTTGCTGAGCACCAGCCGTTTTGCGCGGATGTGACGCATATCCTACTTGCGTAATACTTTAGTCGAATTTGTTATTTGTTTTATTTTAAAGTATGCGCCATGTTTGCCGCAAATAAACACTTTTTTTGTTTTCTTTCTTACGCGTCCGTGGATAGCAGGGGTGCTATTCTCTAAGCAAACAGCCTTGAGCTCAGCGCTGGCATAGCGACGACTCGTGAGCGCAGTACTTTGAATTAACAATCCAATGTATAGGGGCATTAGGTTGTTAATTCAGTGTACTGCGCTCACGACTCGTCGCTGTGCCAGCGCTGAGCTCAAGGCTGTTTTCTTATAGAATAGCACCCCAGGTCTAAATAGCTTAGCTATCAGATTATTACTAATTAAACACGCGCTCCATCGCCGACCGCATCGTCGCTTTCCATCAGATGAGATGGCGGTCTAGCGCGAACCTATCAACAATTAAAAAAAAAACTTGGGTGAGTTCCTTCATTTACCTATCGTTTGCATTTTAAAACCACGGTGACTCTTTCAAACAATCCACCTTAATATTATTATTCCTTTATTTTTATTTTATATACATGTGATAATATATTTTTAAATATTCCTTTAAAAAAAAACATTATAAAATATAAAAAAAACAGTATCCCACCGGTATCGGGAACAAGGTCCAAGCTACCGGCGGTCAGGGCTCCAGAGAAAGGAACTATTATTATTATTATTTTGAACATAAGGGGCTATGCATCACCCATAGTGTAGGGGATATAGTCACTGCGACCTAAAAGATCTATTGTGACTCGCCACCTTACTTAAATATTTTAGTCATCACGCCTAAAGGCTTTAATGCACCCTCGTATTGATATAAGTACTCTGCCAAGGTTATTTAGCTAGTAAAACCGCAGTAAAACGGACAGGGTATAAAATAACCTCACGTTCGCCGTCTCCACGGGTTCTTGTACCTGTAATATCCGATTTCCACGTGTGTTGCCCATGTGTACTTGGAAGCTATTAGATGTATGACTGTATCACATTACTGTACCAGCACTGGACTGCTTCCTTTACACAGAAACCATTAATGGGTAAATTATTCTGGTGTTATCTGTCCTTGCATAAGAATTAATATTGAACTAAAAAGTAGGGTTGGCGATTATTTCTAAAGAAGATCGATTTTTGAATCAATTCAGATTTAGTAGGCAGGTGGTATGAGAGCTGTGTGCGGCCCCAACTTACGAGTTGTAGGTGGCGGGTTCAAACCCAGCCAGGCACACTACTTTCTGTAATTTATTTCATCACCACTGCTCTCAAAACTGTGAAGGAAAACATCGTGAGGAAACCGGCATGTCCTACAACCAAAAATTCGAAGACAATGTGACATTCACCAACCCGCACTGGGCCCGCGTGGTGTATTACGGCCCATTCCCTCTCCTAGAGAGGAGGCCTAAGTCCCAACAGTGACAATAATTATATAAGGCCGACTATGCTATGCAGATTAGTTAGTTAGTTAGATAGTCCATTTATATCTGGCCTGGACTGGACTGGCCTGTTGGTCTAGTGGTTAGTGACCCTGACTGCTATGCCGGAGGTCGTGGGTTCGATTCCCACCCAGGACAAATGTTTATGTGATGAGCATAATCATGTGTTCTGTGTCTGGGTGTAATTTATCTATAATATGTACGTATTTAGAAATATATAAGTATGTTTATCAGTTGTCTAGTACCCATAACACAAGCTCTGCTTAGCTTGGGACTAGACGGGCGGCGTTGTGTGATAGTTGTGGAATATTATAAAATATCCCACTGCTGGGCGAAGGTCTCCCTCTCCCTTTTCCATACACGTCTGTCCTCGGCTAGTGCGGGCCAGTCCTTCCGGTAGTTGTCCAGCTCTTCTCTCTACCTTCGCTTTGGTCAAATTAAAATAATAATAATTATAAGATCGATTTCCAAAAAATCGCGGTGATGCGCCTTCGCCCACCGATACATGGATGACATCCCACCTATAGGTAAGCACAAAACGTTTTGGGAACACATTCATTGTGCGTACAGCTAAGGAGTGGAATTCCCTACCGGAGTCTTTATTTCCTGATAACTACACACACACTACCTGGGGATCTTTAAATCAAGAGTGAATAGGTTACTTCTAGGCAAGCGTGCTCCATCGTCGACCACATCATCACTTTCCATTAGGTGAGATAGTGGTTAAGCGCGAACTTATCTCATCATCATCATCATCAGCCTTTTTAACGTTCCCACTGCTGGGCTTCAGGCCTGCTCTCTAAGAGAGAAAATGGACCTTAATCCACCACACACAGTGCGGGTTGCTGAATGTCACATGTCTTCGAACTTTTGGTTCTAGGACATGCCGGTTTCCTCGCGATGTTTTCCTTCACCGTTTTGAGAGCAGTGGTGATGAAATAAATTATACAAAGTAATGCACCTGACTGGGTTTGAACCCCCGATTTACAACTCGTAAGTCGGAGCCATTACCACTCGGCCTCAGGTGCCCTCGAACTTATCTACACTTATGTAATAAAAATATTATTAGATTATAAAGAGGTAAAGTTTTTTTTTTTGTTTGTAGGAGGTAATCTCTGAAAGTACGATTCGACGGTCCGTATACTAAAATTTTTTAAAAAATCTGCTTTATTCCTGAGTGACATAGGCTATATTTCATGTAAGCGGGCGAAGCCGCTGGCAAAAGCTAGTCAACAGTAAAAAAAAAAAACGATATACACTTTTCTTTTTCTTTAATATAAGAATAAAAAGCAAGCCAAGTCCGACTCTTGAAGTGTTTCGTTCCCCATCAAATTTTATTTTTATTATTTGTTGTTACAGCGGTATAGCGAAATCGTTTGTACGATCATGTGAAGAGGACGGATGAACCACATGTTACTAAAAGATTATTATGAGTGATATTATGAAATTATTATACATGTAATATGGATAATAAGGATAAGGATAAGAGAGTAATATGGATGGCACACCCTCTCCCGCTGGAGAGGGAAGAAAAAAGGGACGGATTGTGTGAGGAGCGATATAAAGGGAAAAGTGTCGTTTGGGAAGAAAATGACTGCCAAATAATAACTGCGCGTCCAACATGGCTGAATTGTTGATAAGTAATTTATCAAAAGATGTAGTTATGCATCTTTTATTAGACTACTCATCAACATCAACGTACTATTTGTACCATCTGCTATACTATGTTGTTATGCCAATAAATCTGATTCTATTCTATCGATAAAAAATCGGTTTCTATAACCCATAAAATCGATTCTTAGATTAATCGATCTCAGATTGCCACCCCTACTACAAGCCCTACTCCACGATAGGATCAAACTACCTGCGTAGGTTCTATTATATAGCATTAATCTTAGTACACCGTAAATTATTCTAAGTATATTTCTTACTACCGGTACCTACCCAATAATAAATAACTCCGCTACTTTTATAGCGATCTGTTTCCAACATTTCGTCCGTACGAAATTCGGGAACTTTCCCAACACAACATACATTTATCAGCCTTTTTTAAAGTTCCCACTACTGGGAATCAGGCCTCCTCTTTAGGAGAGAGAATGGGCAGTAATCCAACACGCGGGCCTTTGCGGGTTGGTAGATGTCACATATCTTCGAATTTTTGGTTCTGAGACATGCCGGTTTCCTCACGATGTTTTCTGTCACCGTTTTGAGAGCAGTGGTGATGAAATAAATTACACAAAGTAAGGCGCCTGGCTGGGTTTGAACTCGCGAGTCGGGGCCGTTATCACTCGGTCGCCACTGCTCTAACAACACCCTTTTTTTTTCTTTTTTTTTTATGGTGGGAAAAATCATGCATTGACAATCCCTTGGGCGGAGCGGGAGATAGTGTCAGACTCTTACTGACTAAAAGACCCACCCCGTTCCTTCTAGCCTTCATACCGGGGCTCGAGCGCCCTTTCGGATAACCCTGGCCCCAGTAGGCTTCGACCCGGCTGGGTCCCTGCTGTTGCTGACAACTCCTTGAGGCGCGCGGATACAGTGCGCGCCGTCGACGACTTGGGCTTGGTCCGGACAGTTACCGGACGGCCGGACAGCGAGCTACCCATTGCTCACTGTCCGCAAGCCCGCGTCTTCGTTGGCCGGAAAAAAGGCTCTAACAACACCCAATAGATGACTAGTATTCCACTGCTGTAGACTCAACGATCATTGGTATTGATAGTCGTATCAACCAAAGGCTCAACAGCCATGAGCTTCGACTGACGCATTAAGAAGCTCTCGTTAGGCAGCTAGATCAAGCGCTTAGTTCAGAAAACGGTACTTCTAAACTCTCGTATTGTTAGGAGGTTCCTTTCTCTGGAGTCCTGATCAGAAGTAACTTGAACCCTCTGCTATATGTACCTATATATAAGTGAATAAATAGAACAACATATTAAAATAAATCACCTTCCACTCTTTCTCAACCTAATCTGCCTATATTCTTTGTTTTAAAATTGGAACTAGTATTTATTTAATTTATTTATTACTAGCGGCTCGTCCCGGCTTCGCGCGGTCAATAAATATAACCTATGTTACTCAGGGTGAATGTAGCTTTCCAATGGTGAAAACAATTTTGAAATCAGCACAGTTTTTTTGAGTTTATTCATTACAAACTTACATACAAAAATGTAAATTTTCCCTCTTTATAAAGATGTGGCGTAAGTTTGAATCCGCCATAAGAGGTCTCGATGAAATATGTCTCTACAGCAGTACCAAACAGTAAACAAAATTCTGAAAAAAAAAAACAAAAAAAATCAGTATGTTAATAAAAGAATTGGCTGGTTTGAGTTGGCTCAAAAATAATTGGGGAGGCCTTTGCCCAGCAATAACAGAAAAAATAATAATAATAATGAGATAAAAAGAAGAAATAATGAGATATAACGTTAACGTGATGTTACGTAAAAATAAATTATATAATATACGGGTAGACCTGGAAACCTTCTTATTTTTTCCACAGCTTAAATACTCCAAAGGAAACGTATTCTCCATATTTATCTAATTCGCGTTTTGTTAATTTTTCCCCATTTCTTGGGGTTCCGTACCTCAAATGGAAAAAATAGAATCCTTATAGGATTACATTTGTTGTCCGTCTGTCTGTCAAGGCCCTTTATCTCGAGAACGCGTGGAGGTATCGAGTTGAAATTAAAACCCTAAACTCAAGTTTGCAGTCCCTTAAAGCTGTGAAAAAATCAAACTTCTAAGTTGACGAGAAAAAATGGCCGTTTATGTCGCAAAAAAACGATTTTTTTGTCAAAATTCATAGAGGGCTTCCCATTGACCTGGAATCCTGAAATAGGGCATGAAGCAAGGTCTCATAACACAAGTACCTATAGGAAGAATTCAGAACTGGAATTTTTTAGTTACATCACAAAAAATAAACTTTTTTTCGTTTCGCAAAAATGTTCGAGACTCTATTCGGGAATATATGCAACTGTTTTCATAGGTAAGTTTATACGGAACTCTCAGAGGGCGAGTCCAACTCACACTTATTTTTTTTTCAATCTTGGAAATTATCTGATAACTGCCGCTCTAGGGCGGTGCGGAAAGGTGGAGACTTTAATGACTAAAAGGACAAAATAGATAGGCACAGAAGACAATCTCATGTATATACTTAACTTTTTATACCTACGCTCGGTAGACGCACAGTCGCACACTAATGAGCGTTTGAGCCGGAACTGTTCGACGAGTGGTCCGAGACGCTCCGAGATATCGTATCCGTGAGCGGTGTCTATGTGTGCGTTGCTCGAACGCGCTTTGTATGTAGATTAACTTCTGTACCTATCTTTTTTGAGCTAAAACCACATCTATATTCTTTCAACTGCCATTTGCTTCCTAGGACCACGAGTATCCCTTTTCAGTTTGCGTCTCATTTGGCGCAAAGAAGGCTCTTATTCTTCCTTTTATTTTTTACTAACTTTTGCCCGCCGCTTCGTCCGCGTAGGTACATAAAATATAGCCATATGTCACTCAGAAATAAAGCAAATTTCTAACAGCGAAAAAATTTTAGTAACGGACCAGTACTTTCAGAGATTACCTACCTCCTACAAACAAAAATAAAAAATATCACCTCTTTACAATACTAAAAGAAAGAAAGAAAAATAATGAAAAAAAAAATTGCACTCCGGGAGTGCCGGCAGAAGTGAAAACTTGATTATTAACGTTGAGCATGTTTGATATTTTGGAATGGTTAGGGAATAATTTTGCACCAATTGCTTTATCAGTATAAAAGTACTATCATTTATGTGGTAGAATACAATATTCATTTATTGCGCTATCGTACACAAACATGACAATTTATATTACATTAAAAATTTAACACTTTAAAACTATTACAATTATTTTACATTAAAAAGTTTACCATCCGTCTTACGCTTTTTCGTTCAGGTCACGTGTCCTGACGCGAGTTTAAGATTTTATACCCATTACAGAAAAAGTGCTCAACGCCGCTAAAGAAGTTTTCACTTCAAAAAACATTAATTCGTACCTCACATATACAGTAAAATTCAATAAGTATAAAAAAAAAGATAACAGTAGTGGTATATTATTGTAGTTTCATCATCTAATGACTTATTTCAGCCGAAAGACATCCACTGTTGAACATAGGCCTCCCCCAAGCGTCGCCACAACCACCGATCCTGTACGTCTCGCTTCCACCGTTGTCGGTCCACCATGTGGAATAGATTAAGATGTATATAACCTTTGTCAACTTCACAGTTTACGTAAAGCAGTTGATATCTTATTTTCCCTTCAAGAGAAGACAGTTTAAATAAATAACTTCTCACGCGACGTAAACTACCAAGGGAGAAAATAGGAAGGAATATTTTGTAGCCTGGCAACCGGAAAAAAGGCAAGCCAACTACGTCGGTGGCACTTTCCGCAGCTTAATGGATTATTAGCAGAATTATTTGCAGAAAGAAACTGCTATGACGCCATTTTCTTGTAAAACCGTACAGTAACGACAATGTTGTCTGCATAAAAATCTGTGAAATTGAAACGTACAAAGTCTTTCACGTTAAGGTATTTATAAAACAAGCTGTAAATTTAAGTAAAGGCAGCCGCAGACAGTGGCGATTCGACAATGCGATGGCGGGTTTCCGTAGATTTTTTTCTATGCGTAGATAAATTTTATTACGGACATCGTCATCAACAGACTGGTTATCCCTTTTTTCCTTAAATTACCTTTTTTTTTTTTCGATGGGAAAAATCATCTTATGACAACCCCCGCTCTTGGGCGGAGCGGGAGATAGTGTCAGACTCTTACTGACTAAAAAACCCATCCCGTTCCTTCAAGTCTTCATACCGGGGCTCGAGCGCCCTTTCGGATAACCCTGGCCCCAGTAGGCTTCGACCCGGCTGGGCCCCTGCTGTTGTTGACAACTCCTTGAGGCGCGCGGGAACAGCGCGCGCCGTCGACGACTTGGGCTTGGTCCGGACGGTTACCGGACGGCCGGAACTTGGGCTTGGTCCGGACGGTCCTTAAATTACCTGAAACCTGTACAATTACTATGAAAACACATCGTTGTCGTATTTTCGTTTAGAGCCTGTCTTTGACGAGAATCTATTAAAATAAATATCTAATTTCTAACTAAGATAGACTCCCTGAGGATAGAAAAACGCATATTTTACAACTGTAAACTAGAAAAAGGACAAGCCAACTACATTATTAGCACATTCCAGAACTTAATGGATTTTCATGAATTACTACTACAAGAAACTACAACATTTACGACGCTATTTTCTTGTAAGCGCTGAGTAATATCAATGTTTTCTTCATAAAAATCGGTAAAGTTGAAACGAAGAAACCATTTCGTCTAAAAGTGCTCATAAAACAAGCAGTTTCCCAACAAAGTATAAATAAAACAAGCGATACATTCACATATTCAGGCTCCTGCTTACAGGTGCGACAGTTCGACAACGATAAGACGTTAACTTGTCAAATAAATAATTCAATACGAAAACTCGTTAAAAAATTAAAGGCCCTTTTTGACATTTGAGAAAGACATAATAATGTAACTTGGAACGAAACTGTAAGAAACAATAAAATAATAATGAATTAGGAAATTGTTGTAATGTAATTACATAATGGTATAGCCGGTTACTTGACGAAAATAATAAAAACATCAAATGTCAAAACGAGTTTTTCTTTTGACAACTTTAGAGCAAGTTTAGTATTTCCAAAAATAACTCGTCGACACATTGTCGCATTGTCCCGTCTATCTGCGGAAACCTTTACGTAAACTTCATCATCATCATTTCAGCCGAAAGGCGTCCACTGTTGGACATAGGCCTCCCCCAAGCGTCGCTACAACGATCGGTCCTGTGCGTCACGCATCCATCAGATTCTAATCATCGGTCCACCTACATAAAATTGCTGTCACGAAATAAAGCCTGCCTTTTTTTTAAAAAAAATTTTTATATTCCACAACTATCACACAACGCCGTTTAGTCCCAAGCTAAGCAAAGCTTGTGTTATGGGTACTAGACAACTGATAAACATACTTATATATTTCTAAATAAATACATATCTATAATATAAAAATGAATCGCAAAATGTGTTGGTAAGCGCATAACTCCACAACGCCTGGACCGATTTCACTAATTTTTTTTTTTTGTTGTGTTCGTTATTATGAGGAGAAGGTTCTTATGAAAAAAAAAGTAAATTAGGGTAGTGTAGGGTAGAGTAGGGTAGTGTAGGGTAGTGTAGGGTAGTGTAGGGTAGAGTAAGGTAGAGGAGGGTAGAGTAGGGTAGAGTAGAGTAGGGTAGGGTAGAGTAGGGTATAGTAGGGTAGAGTAGGGTATAGTAGGGTAGAGTAGGGTAGAGTAGGGTAGAGTAGGGTAGAGTAGGGTAGGGTAGAGTAGGGTAGAGTAGGGTAGCGTAGGGTAGAGTAGGGTAGAGTAGGGTAGGGTAGAGTAGGGTAGAGTAGAGTAGAGTATAGTAGGGTAGAGTAGGGTATAGTAGGCTGAAGTAGGGAAGAGCGGGAGCGAAGCCGCGCGGGCAAAAGCTAGTTATAGATAAAATTACAGCCAAACACAGAACAAATGATCATGCTCATCACATAAACATTTGTCCTGGGTGGGAATCGAACCCACGACCTGCGGCATAGCAGTCAGAGCCACTAACCACTAGACCAACGGGCCAGTCAAAAAAACATGATTGCATTGATGTTTCATAACTGCATTGAAAGGAAGGAATTGCCAGGAGCGAGAGGAAATTTGGTCATCAGAATTTCATTATGAAAAGATTAGGTTTCCGTCACATTTACAGAGTGTATACCTACCAGCTAGCTAGGTATACACAGCCTGGGGTGCTGACACGTGTATTGTGTATCACTTTTCAAGGAAACATGTGACTGTTTGCTTTCGTCTCGTTATGTATTTACTTTCTCAGGGAATTTTATTTTATTAATATTGAATTGAGTGTTTTCAGTTAAAAACACGTCAAACATGCCAAATTTTAACTGGTTTTCATAAGGTAAGCAATACTCAACTGCGAAAACTTAAATCAAATATAATATAAAACATTTAACATATTATTAAACACACATGCTAAAAGTATGTGTTTAGAATCGGCTGTAGAATTGATTTCAGCTGTATTAAAAAAAAAAACAGGTAAATTTTTATTGTTAAGTAATTTTTGATAAGGTACTTTATGATAAAATTTGATTACATCATAGAGAGTTTCGTATGCGTGCATTCACACACAATTGAACAATTTATTATTTATTATTATTTTTTATTACTGTTATTATTAATAAAAAATAATAATAAATAATAAATTGCTGAACTATTAAACATTGTTTATTGTACGTACACGACAGACTAATTGGGGGACTTCAGTTTTATAAAATGTGTGTGATTATATTTAACTCGGGTCAACTGTCCGCATAAGTGTAAAAATAAACCAATTAGTACTTGCGTTGGAAGACGTCCCACAAGGTGGACCGATGACCTGAGAGTCGCTGGAATGCGGTGGATGCGAGACGCACAGGATCGGTCGTTGTGGCGACGCTTGGGGGAGGCCTGTGTCCAACAGTGGACGTCTTTCGGCTGAAATGATAATGATGATGAACGACTACTTGAAATCCTCTCAACCTTAGTTTGGTCTTCGTCATAATTATTATATATTGAGTTCTATAAATTACAATAATTTGATATTTATTAAAGTATTTATTAGATTGTAATTTCAGCATATATAATATATGTATTTTATCATTATAAGCAACCAATTTTAATGATACCTACTTCTTCTATTTGAAATATCTAGTACTTATCTATTTATTGAGCACCCTACCACGGCCAAACCAAATCAAAGATTACCCAAAGGTTGATTGGTAGAAAATGCCTTTTTGCATTAAGTCCGCCTATATACGGTGACTGATAATTTAGTGTACGATATTTAAAACACGTGATTGTGCTCATGATAGCTAACAACTTTTACTATTGGAACAAACCTGAAATCGCGAAAAAAAATCATCTGTTCAGTACATTTATGTTTGCCTAATGTACTGAACAGCTGATATTTTTTTCGCGATTTCGGCTTTGCTCCCATAATAAAAGTTGTTTTTTAACATGAGCACAATCACGTGTTTAAGTATCGTACACTAATTGCTGGTCACCCTATATACTCTTACCACTACTGTACATGAAGTTTAAACAAATAAAATACATTTTTAACATATTTAAAAAAGGTGCTAGTTTCTGCTGAAACCTTAACACATCCCGAAGATACGGTTTTGATTTCAGCTTTGGTAGATAGCCCATTTCGATTGAACACTACCAATTAATCTGGTATACTCCTAGGGGTCCGTTTATAGACATAAGACGTCCCAATTCCAATCACCGGCGATCATGTAACTCATCTCAGCTGTAAACTTTGCGCACATTTGTATACACTTCTGAATACACTATACAACTAACAATTCATACTCAAGTTTAAGACGGAGTAAAACATCGTGAACTTCCATTCAACTCAGGGATGGCGAACATAAGGTTCTCGTTTCAGTGGCGACACCTGGCTAAATAGTTCGGACACGCCTGCAATGGAAGATTACCATCTATATACCATCTATACTTTTTTTTTATAGTAGGAAAATCATCTAATGATTCGGTCTTGAGCGGAACGGGAGATAGTGTCAGACTCTTACTGACTAAAAACCCACACCGTTCCTTCGAGCCTTCATACTGGAGGTGAGCTACTCTTTCGAAACTAATCCTGAAGGCTTCACCCCAGCTGGGCCCCTGCTGTTGCTGAGAGCTCCTTGGCGTGCGATTTGGGCTCGGTCCGTACAGTTACCGGACGGTCGGACAACGAGCTACCCATTGTTCGCCGTCCGCAAGTCCATGCCTACAGGTAAAGCGGGGACCCTATTACTAACACTCCGCTGTCCATCCGTCTGTATGTACTGACAGTGTCTGTTCGTCTATCACTGGATGTATCCCATGCACCCTGATAACTGGACAGTTGACATTTTCACAGATGATATATTTGTGTTGCTGTTGCAACAGCAACTAACGGAACCCTTCATGTGCGACTCCAACTAGCATTTGGCCGCTTTTTTACTGTAGGTATATTCAACAGATTTTAACTTTTAATGCGTTGGTAGTATGATAAATGGCGTATACAATAAATAGTTGGTATTGTTACCACTTTTTTGCTTTTAATGCCGTCTTTATGTATAGGGAATAGAAGTAAAAATCGATTGAACGGACAGTAAAAAGGGATTGTTTAAATGTCTAAAGTTATCGAATGGAGTTTATATTATTTTTTAATCACAATACGATTATATTTTTACTTAATAAACAAAGAATACTAAACATTGATATCCCCTCGCGTGCCGGGGGTAATAATATCCCGTAACGTAATTGCGCGTTTTTACGTAAAATCACCAAAAAACCTTTTTCAGGGTTTTTCCAGGAAAAACGAATACCGTGTGTAGGCACAATACGACTATTAAGTGTTTATCAAGGTCATTCAACTTGTACAATCGTATGTACAATCTGCGCTATTTTTTTTTTTACCAAGAAATCTACAACTCGAAATTTTTTGAAACGGTTGATAATTTATTTCAAACATTTTCAAAGTAGTTCATTCTCCAATAAAGGTTTGACATCCCTGCCATCCTCAGAAGTTTAGACTCTAACTTTTGAGTAACGGTATACAGTATTGAGAAATCCGTCGGTGAAATACAAAGCGATTCTGTTTACAGTTTACGAGCGACCGTCTATAATGGTGGGTTAACATGACCAGTAAACCTTAACTATACCTAACTATAGTAACTTCACATTCATATTATTTTCTAAGCCTACCCACCTATTTGTAATGAGTCAGTTGATTGATTTAGCATGTTTTTAGGGTTACGTACCTCAAAAGGAAAAAACGGAACCCTTATGGGATAACTTTGTTGTCCGTCTGTCTGTCAAGACCCTTTATCTCGGGAACTTGTGAGGTATCCAGTTGAAATTAAAACCATATACTCAAGTCTGCGGTCTCTTGAAGTTGTGAATAATGAAACTTCTGATATAATGAAAAAAAAAGATACGGCCGTTTATGTCGCAAAAAACGTATATTTCGACTCTCAAGAGAATCCCGTTGACCTATAATCCTGAAATATATCATGAAGGAAGGTCTTATAGCACAAGTAAGTATAGGAAAAATCTGAAAACCGTTAATCTGTATTTACACAAAGAAAAACTTTTATGCGATTCGGAACCGTTCAATTTAGTACCGTGCACTAGCTTCTGACGTTTTATAAGTGCCCATGTAGGCCTATGTGAAATAAAAATCTTTTGACTTTGACTTTGACTTTGGAAAAATCTTCGTAACTCAAATCAGGAATTGAACTTTTTTCATGGGTAAGTTTGTACGGAACGAAGTGTGCAAATCCGACTCGCACTTGTTGGATATTTTTTGTACAAAAATATTTATTGTAGAAAATAAATATTTGTTTCTTTGACAAAAACACGTTTTTTAATACCGCTACACTATCATTAATTTTATCGTTAATTCAACGATATATTCAATATTCACTGATAACATAGGCATTTGGAAAGGTCACGGAATCTATTAAAATATTTTGTCGCACGTAAACCAATCTATATCTTTTAACCTACCTAGGTAGCAAATTTAATCTTTATTTTTATTAGTATTACTAATGTCTTATTAGAAAATTATCTCTAGATGTTGCTAAATATAATTCACAAAAGGACGCAAAAGGTAACTGAAGAAACACGGGTGGGTCAGTTAACTTCAGATACATTAGGGGACCAAATGACCCCCAAAATGACGCGCAACGCTCAATCTACGTGACGCTGCAACATAGCCAAGTGTCCAGCGATTTGCTGCCCAAAATTTTAAGTTTCAGGTTTTAATCCAGGTATGCTGAAAAGCCTGACCCTCCCTTTCGCCCCACCCTAAGCAAGAGTTTGATGACTTCCTACCCCAAAAAAAATTTTTCCTCTACACCGAAAACTAGGTACCAGACTAAGTAGCCTTGACCAACTTAATGGAGGCAGCGTCCATCTTCATTAACGTATCTAAGCTCAAACTGGACACCTAGAACCTAAAATAGCGAAATTAACAAAAAGGATAGAAGGGACGGTTAAGATTGACTCCTATTCGTCACTTTTATCCTTTTTAGGGTTCCGTACCTCAATAGGAAAAATGGAACCCCTATAGGATCACTTTGTTGTCCTTCTGTCTGTCTATGTCTATTCGTGAGATGCAGCCTGGTGATAGACAGACGGACAGACAGCGAAGTCTTAGTTATAGGTTCCCGTTTTTACCTTTTGAGCACGGATCGTTGACCAAATCATCGCTTACTATCAGGTGAGGTAGTAATAATATTTTCAATACACTTGCTCAGAAAATGACTCTTATTGCACTGCACTTAGGTACATATATAAAGGCACTTGTTATCAAACTGTGACATTTTGATTACCATTACGCACAAGTGCTATAATGTAGTTAAAACCTTATTGTTCAACCTCTCCCCCGTCATAATTTGAATACATTATCGTATCAGGATGGGCGCAGGTCGTCCCCCACGAGTCGCCGGTCAACACCTCGTTTATTCATTTCAGTGAGTGTATTGAAAGGTAAATAAAAAAAATATGAATATGGAAAACAGATGTTTACCGCCACAAAATATTACTAGTTATTTTCCTCACAAGTGTATTGAAAAACGTCGTATGATACACGTGAGTAATTAATGATTACCGTTCTCAGTTCTCATAAGACCCTAAAACCGCCTCGACGGTAACGACGGTAATCACTAACATTACGCACTTAAATCACAATCCCGAGCAGTGCTATAAAACTACTGTGTGTATAACAGCTAGGTCAAAACGTTCGAAAAAATATATTTTTATAATAGACTAGCTTTTGCCCGCATCTTCGCCCACTTACATTAAATATAGCCTATAACACTCAGGAATAAAGCAACTTTCTATTGGTAAAAAAAATTTGCAATCGGACTATAGTACTTCCACGCCTCAAGGAGCTGTCAGCAACAGCAGGGGCCCAGCTGGGTCGAAGCCTGCTGGGGCCACAGTTAATTCTAAAAATAACTCAAGCCCCGGTACAAAAAACAACGAAACAGGAGTGGGTTTTTAGTCAGTAAAAGTCTGACACTATCTACCGCTCCGCCCAAGAGATGTCATTAGATGATTTTCCCACCACGAAAAAAAAAAAACCATAGTACTTCGCAGTAGTAGTAATCTTCTAGAAAGAGGTAGCGAGATGATCTAGACGCGTATCACGAGAACTGGTTAGAGACGGCGCGAGAGAAGAATGTCGGGAAGGACTTGGGGGAGGCCTTTGCCCAGCAGTGGGACAGTAATAGCTATTAAAAAAAAAAAGTACTTTCAGAGATTACTTGCCACAAACAAAAAAATATGAAAACAAACTTTACCTTTATATTATCGCTTATATTAAACTTTAGACCAGTACTTAACCTCTCGAAAGAGGTCACCATCACTACAAATCCTCAATATTCCTCCATCAATCCTATAGCTTGGCAGTCAAAGAGTACTTACTGTGAGGAATGGCATTACCTTCCGCCTTCCCCACTATTTATTATGCAGGGTTTACCGTCCTTTTCTGGCTGTTACGAAAGATATGCTACTGCTTATATAACTTATAATATATTGCACCCGCTTTTCCATTTGACACCAAGGTCACAACGCAGACTACTCACGCTTTTTTTTGTCTGGGAAAGGACAGTTAAATGTAATATCACAGTTTGTCTGCCGGTCTGTTTGTTTGTTTGTTACATTTTCAAGCCTGTAATCCTGCTGTGGGAGTATTTGAAAGAGTTACCGTGGGCCTGGAATGTATAGGAACATAAAGAGATGTCAGCAAAGCAAAAGGGCCCAGTAATATTGATAGGATAGGTCCTGCTAGGACCATGATAACGGTTCTGAAAAGGATGTTGATGGTCCTGAAATGCAAAAGGCAACTAAAGAAACATAGGTTAGGACACGCTCTCGCTCCACCCAGAGCGGGAGAGGTTATAGTTTTATTTGATGACTTCCCTTCTTTAAAAAGAACCCCTACGACACTGAACCGATACGGTATAGAGATAGCTTCTATTTGATGGTTTTTCACGCTTTTCCGGAAAGTCACTTACCCGGAAACCCGTTCTTATCCCACCGCTTACAAGTGCAATGTACTGTTTTCCGCACTAAAGCAGAAAAATGCGCGTGCACGTCCCTCCACAATTTTATTGTAATAAAATTGTTCATCACGTCAGGCTGGGCGCGCGTCGACCCCTACGAGGCACGGGTCAACCCCCACGATTCGTAAATGTATTGAAAAACGTCGTTAGACACACGTGCAAAATTAATTCTACACTAGTATCAAATTATTTTATCCTGGGAGTATGTTCCTTTAGAATAGATTTCGACTTTTACACAGGCGAAGCTGCTGGAAGAAGCTTGTGTTGAAATAAATGAAGTAGGACAGCCGGAGATCCAAAAGGCTGTGACAAAAAGTTCGGAGACCTCACAGATTTTTTGTGAAGCCAGACTTAGTGTAACAGAAGGCTTCACGTCTTACTTACTAGACCCTTACTAATGTTTCCTATTTCAAAAGTTCTAGTACATTCCTACGTAACATAATTAAGTACCAAGATTTTCAGTACATATCTCGTACTGAAAATCTTGGTACTTAGTAATCGGGTGTCACATTGTGTAATGCATTAATTATGAGTACCTAAGTTCAATGAGAATTCGGCTTGTACTTAATGAAAATTTTTCCTGGCGTACAGATTCTGGAGATACAAAACTGGGCAAGCACGAGTCGGACTCGCGCACTGAGGGTTCCGTGCAAACTACAATTCCCATATGGAATATATTGTTCCGAATTTCAAAAAAAAAGTATATTTTTTATGACGTAGGTAACAACTGATTTACTGTTTACAGATTTATTCCTATACCTGTGCTACAAGACCTTGCTTTGTGCCAAATTTCAGGACTCTGGGTCAACGGGAAGTACCCTATGAATTTCGATATTTGAGAGTATCGAAATACACGTTTTTTGCGACATAAACGGCCGTATCTTTTTTATTCATTAACTTAGAAGTTTGATTTTTTCACAGCTTGAAGGTACCACAGACTTGAGTATATGGTTTTAATTTCAATTCATTCGCTCCACGCGTTTAAGATAAAGGGTCTTGACAGACAGATAGACAGACGGACAACAAAGTGATCCTGTAAGGGTTCTGTTTTTCTTTTTGAGGTACGGGACCCTAAAAAGTATAATGTGTTATTCCAAGACATGGCCAACCGGTGCGCCATATTGCTTAGAAATTCGTTTAGTCGTTTGAGCGTGAAATAGTAACAAACACACATACACCGTTAAATTTTGATCGTTTTAATCCCGTGGAGGCTCGACCCGGTACATGAAACACTATCGATTTGTAGAGATAAAATTAAAAAATAAAGTTCCTCTTTTTTAAAACTCGTATTAATTTCCGCATGTACGAAATTAATTTCTTTAAGAAAACGTCAGTTGAGCGAGTTCAATGACCTGTAGGTAATTAGTACGTAAAAAAAGGTGCTTTATTTTTTAATTTTATCTTTACGCTTCGATAGTGTTTCATGTACCGGATCGACCCTCCACGGGATTAAAACGATTAAAATTTAGCGGTGTAGATAGTTAGACTCTTTACTGTACACCATAAAAAAATACACTCATACAACACGCACACACACACTCACTATACCGTCCGTCACTCCGTACATCTTGAGTTATTTTTGTTATTATTTTAATGAATAATAATACTTGTTTCAATTACTAAGAATAATATTCTACGTTTTGCATGAGTTAAACATTATATTATTTTAGGCTAACTTACAAAGTGACCTAGCCAGACTTCAACCATGACCTTTCGTACAAATTAACAGATTTTGACCTTGTGTGAAATGTGAAGATAAATTCAGATATTGACCCACAGTTTTAGGTATCCCTCTATACTAAAAACATTTCAAACGCGTCCAGTCCATTATACCTATGTATCATAAGGACCTGTGCACACCGCGTTTTATAAACGCGCCGTTGACGCGTGTTTTATAAATATGCGTCGAAAGCGCGCTTTTATCCTTTTAAGGACTAAGTGTTTGAGATGAGAAGTGCCAGAAAACAGTGACTTTCTGAAACCTACTCCTCGGTAACGGCCAGGTTTGAAAAAAAAAAATGTTTATTATAAGTAGATTCATGAACAACATTATCTTTTTTTTTTATTATCAGTTAACCTTTTGAATGTCTTATGTTACACAGTTCGACATAAGCAATTGTTTTTCTATTGTGTCTCTTATTACGACATTCAAAGAGTTAAATCTACACCAATATAATAAAAAGGTAAAGTTTAATTTTTGTTTTCATGTTTGTAGGAGGTATAATCTCTGAAAGTACTGGCCCATTTGCTAAAATTTTTTCACCGACAGAAAGTTGCTTTATTCCTGAGTGACATAGGTTATATTTAATGTACGCGGGCGAAGCCGCTGGCAAAAGCTAGTGTTATTTAAAGTAAACATAGCTTAAATGTAATTCAATCAATATTTCGCAAATAATATAGATTTGGTCAGCGGGACTCTATCCGGGCGCAGCTGGCCGCAACGAAATGCACAAACGAGTATCTGTCCACTTTATTGCGTCCACATAATCAGGGTATAAGCCTTAAAGGTCTACAGGCTGCGTCTGACTCGCGTGCGTATAGCGTCTGTATCGCTACAAACGCCCTAACGTCTCACCGAATGAATTACCCGTACGAGTAGGTAGAGGTGTTTATATCGCCCACATTTCTTCAGTTATCACAATCACTCAAATAATATTGTTTTTTTTTTTTTTCAATTGTCCTATATATTATTTTACACAATTTAACATTGATTATTCTTATTTTGCAATTAATCTATTTTTGAGTTTTCTTCTTGTTGTCTGTTTCATACCAAAGTTTTTTTTTTTTTGGCAGGTTGGCGTTTGACCACTATATCACCTGATGGTAAGTGATGATGTTTGTATATTAATTTTTATATAAATATAATATGGAATTATCATACGCGCGCCTCAATGCGATGTCAGCAACCGTAGGGGCCTAGCAGGGTTGAGGACTTCTGGGGCCATGGGTGATGCGAAAGAGAGCCCTGGGGCCGAAATGGAACTCAAACCCCGGTATGAAGGCTAGAAGGAACAGGGTGGGTCGTTTATTCAGTAAGAGTCTGACACTATCTCCCGCTCCGCCCAAAAGCGGAGGTTGTCATTGGATGATTTTTTCCACCGTAAAAAAAAATGACTAGCTAATAATCCATAATAATCCATATCCATCATCTCGTGTAAAGTTTCGCTCGTTCAATTTATAACTAAATCAACCGAAACATTGATCCGAAATTCCACGAATTCTTCCCTCCACCCCATTTCATTAATACACAAGTATAAACTAAAGTTAATATTTAGACAAACGAATCCACGTTTAGATAATATATCGTTTATACATCTGTTACCACAAACACAGCTGTGCTACTGTTGTTTACAAAATCTATATTTGATACTAAAATATTCAATGTAAATATTAAACGGATATAAACGAATGAACAAAAACGGGTAAAGGTTAATGGAAACCGTTTTAGGCATGCAGAACTAATTTATACGATTTTGAGTTGCGGCATTAATCACTAGCGAATTGACATTAATATTGAATTTGGATATGACAGGTCCAGTTAGGTTGGTCCTCTCTCTATTAGCGGAAAAAACACAGATTAAAAAAATCACACCATCATTTTTAGGGTTCCGTATTTCGGTCGGTAAAAACGGAAACTTGACAGTCGTCTGTCCGTCTGTTAAGACTCTTTTTCTTAAACACGTGGAGGTTTCAAGCATACTCAAGTCTACGCCCTCCCTCCCCTCTCTTGCACAGCCTTTCAGATGGTAAGGACCGAGCTTGAATCATTGATGGCGTGTAGTTTTCCACATGTGCCTCAAAGAGATGTCAGCCAAAACCGTAGGAGACCGATGCCCACTAGGGCACGGCATTTTTTTGTTAGTGTTACCGCGGCCTTGGAAACCACAAGGCAACTGAAAGACACAAATAGGTTTCAGTTAGTAAAGTCTAACACCCACTTGCTCAAACGTGAAGCGGTAGAAGTCATTTGATGTTATCCCACCTCTGCCAATCTGCTACAGTTGCCACCACGGATCTTGAGTGGTTGCGCAGAAGTCAAATATTCGGTCTCTTTAGTGGTGCGAAGTGAGACGCGAGGGCGGGGAGTGTCAGTGATTCGCTCGCCATCGCGTCATAGACGTCACTCCTAATTCGTTCCCTGCGTTGCTGCATGTATCTAACAACGAAGACGATTGGCTCGCCAATGTATGGAATGCGCAAAGCGATCACCACTCGGACGCCGAGCGCTCAAGATCCGTTTTGGCAACTTTTTTTTGTACTCCTTGGAGTAGTGACAAAATCAAACTTATAAGGCCGTTTAAATGATCCGTTTATGGCGAAGAGCATGTTTGTACGGAACCCACGGCGTGCAAATCCGACTCACTCTTGCCCAGTTTTATTTTTTCTTATTAATACAAAATAAATAGCAAATGAATGTCCAATTCCAAAAAATAAAATAAACCATCTCAACGAATAAACGATAAAAAAAAAATAAAGAGTCATTCGGTTTACCACAAAGGGCGACGCATCCGCTAGCCTGATGTCATCACATCTCTCAACTTCAACAAAAAACAAATTATTCATCTTAATTTGTTTGCGCTCATCTCGAACAGTTCCGTGATTTTGTCTAAACAGTATTTGCTACTCGTCATTAAGACAGTTCATTAATTTATTTTCAAGTATCCACGACTCTAACCCTTTTTGCAAGTTCGATTACTTCGAAACACAATTAGGGATTCTGCCGAGTACTCTATCTTCCCAACATTGAGATAAAGACGATCCAAGATCTGTGGTGCAAATTATGTAGATATTTATCTCTGTAAAGCCAAGTTTACACTACAGCTGAGAAGAGCGCAGAATAGAATAGAATAAACGCTATTATACACCAAAAAAGTAACACAACATATTTACCTTGACAGTCCTATTGGTCTAGCGGTTAGTGACCCTGACTGCTATGCCGGAGGTCGTGGGTTCGATTCCCACCCAGGACAATTTTTTTTGTGATACATAATCATTTGCTTTGTGTCTGGGTGTAATTTATCTATAATATGTATGTATTTAGAAATATATAAGTATCTTTATCAGTTGTTTAGTACCTATAACACAAGCTCTGCTTAGCTTGGGACTAGACGGAATTGTGTGGTAGTTGTGGAATATTAAACAAATTATTATTAAACCCATCAACTTAAATCTATGGGTACAATGGCGGTCTTATCGCTGACAGCGAAATCTATCAGACAACCTCTGGATGGATCGTAAGAACTTAAAATAATACAGGGGGTGGTCCTCGGTGTACTGCTAACAAATTAATCAATCTCTATATAAAACACAATACATAACTATAGATATGAATATATATACATACATATATGTTAGACAATATCATTAAAATGAAAAGAAAAAAAGAATAAAGTAGGGTTGGTGATAAAAATTAAATGATGAAGAAAAACAAGCAAAAATGCATAGCTAGGAAATATAAACTAATATCATCATTTGCCTGCCTTTGTCTCTTGTCTATCTTGTCAGCTGTCACGCCATCATTGATTTCCTTTCTTTCATAACACTCCTCACACAACCCTTTCGTCTTTTCTCTGGGCTAAATAAAGACATAATACTCATTACTTTTTAGTAACTAACATACGTTTCATTCCTCTTCTTCACAGGATCATACCAAGACAAACGATTCCCTTTGAACTTTTCAGTCACTAGCGCTATTTTTTTTTTGTTTAATTGATATAATCTAGTACTTGACTGCGGTCCCACCTGATGGTAAGCAGTGATGCAATCTCTGATGGTGTAGCGCACTAATTTATGAGCCCAACGTTTCCTATATACTCATTTCTCACTTTATACATTTTCGTCACACCACACATCCATCTCAACATTCTCATCTTCGGTACATGCAATTTGTACGGTCTACGTACAACTACGTATTTATTTTTGCATGACAATGCGAGTCAATACGTTCCCTTGTCACAACAAAAATTGCCACTTAAAATTAGTGTGCAAGTTGCACACTAATTTTAAGTAGCAATATTTAAGTACCATCACGCGGAACATACGTACCTGTGAGAATCATCACTCTTTACGGTGTACGCCACTAGTTGTAAATAAACTTTGACTATGTGAAGTGTTTTACATGCTATACACACTCGCTATAACACACAACCAAACATACAAAAAGTTATAGTGTCATTATCACCATCATCATATCAGTCGAAAGACGTCCACTGTTGGACATAACCTGCCGCAAGCGTCGCTATAACGACCGGTCCTGTGCGTCACGGATTCGGATTCTCGCGACCCTGACCAGGTCATCGGTCCACCTTGTTGGAGGCCTTCCAACGCTGCGTCATCCGGTCATCCCTCATCGTCACATTGGTCTGCGTGCAATGTGCCCTGCCCATTGCCACTTAAGTTTGGCGATTCTTCGAGCTATGTCGGTAACTTTGGTCCTCCTGCGGATATCCTCATTTCTGATTTGATCACGCAAAACTCCGAGCATAGCCCTTTCCATCGCTCTGTTGGGTGACTAACAATTATATTGTACAGTTCAGGAACTACTCTGTCCCATACACAATCGTTTTTCATTTGTTTTTTTCACAGCTCAGCATTAATACATACAGTATTAAGCATAAATAAATGTAATTCCGCAAAATTCACAGCAACGCACCGCTTCGATTCAATGGACAAGAGAAAAGTTAAATCCATTTCAACCTCGGAATTCGCCATGTCATGACACTCTTGTGCCGTTTTTAGGGTTCCGTACCTTAAAAAGGAAAAAAGGAACTTTTTATAGGATCATTTTGTAGACTGGCTGTCTGTCTGTCAAGACCCTTTATCTCGGGAACGCATGGAGGTATCGAACTGAAATTAAAACCATAAACTCTAGAACTGCGGTCCCTTGAAGCTGTGAAAAAAAAAAACTTCTAAGTTAAAAAAGATACGGCTAGCAAAAAACGTGTATTTCGACACTCTCAAGGGAACCAAAATTCATAGAGTACTTCCAGTTGACCCAGAATCCTCTTTTTTTGCGATTCGGGAAAATCTTCATAACTCAATTCGTGAAGTAATTGGTTTTCATAGGTAAGTTTGTACGGAACCCTCAGTACGCGAGTCCGACTCGCACTTGCTCGTTTTTTTATGGGACACGGTCCCCTTCCATACACTGCAGCGCATAGCACCCTCAATTTCCAAAGTTCCTAGGCGTTAGAGGATAATTAGAATCGAGTAAGCGGAAAAGCGAAGGAGGAATGTAGGGGAGTGTAACCCAGTTATTATTCAGTTCAATGAAGCATGTTTGAAATGGTTTTAGTGAAATCTTACCGGTAAATGTTTTCTTAGTCTTCAGCCCTCCGCTCCTCACCGCTCCAATGTAGTGTAGGCAGACATTGTTCATACCAAACGTATTTTCGGCCGCTGACTGGGAGCACGCGTTACGCTTTTCCACCTGACTTTACGCTATTATTAAGTTGTGAGATATCACCGACTGTCGGTGACCGAATATTGTCGGGCGTGTCTATGCACAGTGAACGCGGATTGGCTACGTTGTCGAACGTAACCGCGTCGCACATTGTGCGCTATAGCGTATTATCGGCTTAGTAAGGAAGCATAATTTCAGCCGAAAGACGTCCACTGTTAGACATAGGCCTCCCCCAAGTATCGCCACAATGAACGGTCCTGTGCGTCTTGCATCCGTCGGATTCCCGCAACCCTTACCAGGTCATCGGTTCAATGTAGGAGGGTTTCCAACGCTACGTCTTCCGGTACGTGGTCGCCATTCCAGAACTTTTCAGCCTCAACGGCCAACTGTTCTGCGAGCAATGTGCCCTGCCCATTATCATTTAAGTTTGCGATTCTTCGTGCTATGTCTATAACCTTGGTTATTCTGCGAATATCCTCAAAAAGAAAGCATATTGCGTCTGAATCCACGTTCACACTGGATCTGACTGTGAACATACAGTCAGCTACGCTCAATACGTTTGATGTGAACGATGCTTAAGCGGAGATCAAAACCTCTGATAAACCAAGTAGTTGGCTTGCGCTTGCAAAGCTTGTCTAATCAAAGTTTTTGTTGGGCAAGGTATAGTAATTTACAATGTCTGATGAGATTGATATGTTTGTTTTTAGAAGACAGCTTTATAAAAATGTCGGCACAAAAAGTTCGCTTGTAAAAACAATGAGACAAATAATAATTGTCTGACTTAACTTTAAGGCTATATATATATATATATAACTCTCGAGCAGTGCTGTAAAACAATACTAGACTAGAACAATAAGTTAGAAAAAAATTAACGTTTTTATAAATTCATGTAACTTAAACTGACACGTTTTTTTTTTCGTAAGACTAAAACTTTTGCCAAAAAAAAAACAACATGATATTTTTCGCTGGTTTTTCCTACTCCTTCCTAACGGCTTTGATCTTTAGAAATATATTTATACAAAAACTGGTTAAGTGTTCTTCAAAACACTGTGTATATTTTATAAAAAAAAAAACAATAAATATTTCGCAAAAAAAAAATGTATGTTAAGGTCAGCGGAGCTCCATCCGGGCACAGCAGGCCAGAATTAAATGCTCAGATACTCCTACTGCCGCCTGGGCGGTGTACTATACACCTTAAGCACTTACTGGTCTAGACCAACAATTAGTCTCGGCTACTTTAAACTAATGACTGTTATCGACAACAATTAATTTATTGAGTCTCAACTGTTATTACGAGTAGCTTACAAAACTAGGACTTTACAACAATAATTACACAATTTTCTCGAGACCCCTAGACAATATCTAACTGAAATAATAGATACACACATACACCTTTATACAACCTCATTAGAAAATTAAGTTATAAATCATACTTGCTTTTGCCGGCGTATATAAAATATAGCCTATGTCACTCAGGAATATAGCAGCTTTCTAGGTGAAAAATTTTTAGCAATCGGACCAGTACTTCCAGAGATTACCTCCTACAAACAAAAACATAAAAAAACAACTTTACTTCTTTTTTATATTAGTGTGGATGTAGATTAAGTACTGATATATTACTTTACCTTTTTTGATATATCACTTAGGTAGTACATTATTTTTTTTTAAGAAATTCGACTGGCCTGTTAGTCTAGTGGTTAATGATCCTGATTGCTATGCTATGGTCGTGGGTTTGTGTTATGAACATGACTATTTCTTCTGTGTTTTGGGTGTAATTTATATATTCGTACATATAGTATGTATGTATTTAGAAATAGTATGTTTATCAGTTGTCTAGTACTCATAACACAAGCTCCGCTTAGCTTGGGACTAGACGGCGTTGTGTGATAGTTGTGGAATATTATTTAAAAAAAAAAGACGTGTGGCACTCGGGGACTGCCGCGGTAAAGCTATTGCATAGCATTTTTATCATCATGCAATTATAATTATTTATTTATTTTATTTATGCAGTATTTTTTTTTTCTTTGATATTAATTGAAGTTACACTTTTACACATTGAATTGAATTTTGATTGATTGTTCACTCATTTGTTTTCTTATCGGTCACCACTCTCAAAAAACAAATGAGTGGAGGGTGTTAGGTTATTTTCGTTACGGAATTTCTGGATTCGTTCACCACGCTCAAACCCGCGATAGAGCTATGCAATAGCTTAAAAAAATTATAAACTTTAAAACTTAGGTAGTGGTTTTTTAAGAAATTTGTTTTCCTAATAGTAGGCAAATAATATGGAAATTGATACACTACATTAGTAGCGCATCGGCACAATCGGTGTTGGTCGCACGCACACAGAATCAGAAACATTTATTTCAAATAAACCATTTACAGGCACTTTTGGATTGTCAAAATGTCAGTCAGTCAAAAAAATAAGTGAAGCTAAATTGCACGTTCCAAAGCCTAAATGTCTATGGAAGAATGGGCAAGAAGCTGGCTAATTATAAAATAATTACGGCCGCTGCAATAACAATAATTTGCAATCTAGCATAAATATTACGTGAGTATATAATTTAAGCTGATAAGTAACCTAAGTATACAAAATTATTACGCATAAAAAGGGTACTATTTGACTAGTGCGATCCGGTAGATCACGTACCCGGCGGGGCCATGAGATGAGAGTGAAAAAAAATATTGGTTACAAGACGGGCAAAAAAGTCTCATACAAAAAAAAATGGTTTGTTTTTTTTGGTCAAACATTCTACAAACTTGTAATCGAATATATTGGTTCTATAAAATAAGTAATTTACTGATATATTTTACTTTGCCCGCGTGACACTCGAAATTGTCCCAAGAAATATCCTCATCATCATAATCCCGGAATAAAAAGTAGTCAATGTGCTAATCCAAAACATGGTGTAGCTGTGTGCCAAATTTTATCAATATTCGTTCAGCCGTTTGTGCGGGAAGATCTAACAAACATACACACTCACAAACACACCTTTATAATATTAGTGTGATGACCATTTTTTAGTGCCTTCTTCGTAAAACTGATTCGGTCGAGATACCTATGGTGATCTAAATCAATGTTCCGAAAAGTATGTGCCGCGGTACACTCTTGTACCGTAGTGATTAGTTGCTGTACCTATCTCTAAAAAAATACGAGTAGGACAAATAGACGTAAGAGAAATGTAGATCTGCCTATAGACTTTTTTGCCTGCCACTCGTCCAAGCTCCGGACCATGGCCTGTACCAAGTCCCATCGAGTGGATCGGGATTCTGGAGGCTGGGGCGTGAGGGCCGAATCATTACGCATGTGCGTGCGGCCGTCTCCTTTGAGAAGGAGGCGACCACCTGCCACTCTTCCTCGCTTCGGACAATGGCCTGTATCAAGGCCCGACGCGAGAGATCGTTGGTGCTCTACCCAGGCGGGGCACGCCTCTACCATATGCTCCACCGTATCCTCCGGGCGGTCTACACAATTCTTCCGCACGAATCCGGTGCAGAAACCGCCCGAACGTACAATGTCCGGTGAGGAACTGCGCCATGCGCATGGTAAGTACACCGTGTTGTATTGCCACAGCCACTCCTCAAAGAGGGGACTTACCGTCATAATTATGGCATCTCAATCTACCTATAGACTGCAATCTATTCGCCGAGGCCATTCCTTTTGAATTCCCACTGATCAACGAGCAGGAAGAACTGATGCAATACTACTACAATTACTCGACGACGGGTGAATATGAATTAGGATTTTGTTGATAATAATTATGTAATAAATTCTTTTTCAATACACTTATTCGAAAACCCACCGCTGTTAAGCCCAACATTAGACTGTTTTCCACACTAGTGCAGAAAAGTGCACATGTTCTCCCCGCCACAATTTTATTACATTAATCGTATCAGGCTAGGCGCGCGTCGGTCGCCAATCAATCCCCGTTTATTAATTTCTTTGTAAGTGTATTGAAAAAAGTCGTTTGATACACGTGCAAAGTCACTGCAGCCCTCGGCTACATAACACACTCGTCTACGGCTCGTGCAAATTCCGCCTCGGTCGCAATAACAAACTTTCTGCACTGGTATCAAAATGTACTATTTCATTTATGATGTACTTTGAACACAAAAAGTATTCCGAACACTGTTTTCTAAATAACATAATTACTTCTCTAATAACAATCTGACCTGACTTTACTGAGCGCAAAAGCAAGCAAAATTCAATCAACGCTCAAAATGAATTTTCGTTTTCGTCTAGGATTTAATCAACAATATCAGGAGGGTTTAACAGCAAACCGCTGAAATTACAAACACTACATTTTCATTTAAGTTTGTGGGTCTCTCGCAAGAATGCTAATTGTACCTTCACTTCAATGTGTATCCCACACCACGCAGTAGCGTAGTTAGCCTAGCCCAAGCCCCGCACCCAAATGGGCCTCTCACAAGCGAGGGCTCTTTAAGAACGAGGGCTTTTTTTTATAACTGACTAGCTTTTGCCTGCGGCTTCGCCCGCATACATAAAATATAGCCTATGTCACTCAGCAATAAAGCGGCTTTCAATCGGTGAAAAAACTTTGGCAATCGGACCAGTACTTCCAGAAATTACCTCCTACAAACAAAAAAACTTAAAAACAAAAAAAGGGCCTCGCAAAAGCGAGGGCTCTTTAAGAACAAGGGTTTTTTTTTATATTAGTGCACCTTACCACTATTGCATCACTACTTACCATCAGGTAGGATCGCAGTCAAGTACTCATCATCATCATTTTAGCTGAAAGACATCCACTGTTAGACATAGGCCTCCCCCAAGTGTCGCCACAATGAACGGTCTTTTGCGTCTCGCATCCATCGGATTTCCACATAAGAGATGTCCACCAGATCATCGGTCCACCTTGTAGGAGGCCGTCCAACGCTACGTCTTCCGGTACGTGGTCACCATTCCAGAACCTTTCGGCCCCAACGGCCATCTGTTCTGCGAGCAATGTGCCATACTCATTGCCACTTAAGTTTGGCGATTCTTAGTGCTATGTCGGTAACCTCGGTTCTTCTGCGGATAGTCAAATACTGGTTTTTATCAATTAAAAAAAAAAATTAGGTTTGCGTTTAACCACTATTTCATCTGATGGTAAGTGACGATGTGGTCAAACAATAGGTTGCAACAGTTGCTGTCTCGTTATCGAATTTATGAAAGATAAAGGCCTTGCTAATGTGCTTTCACCCACGTCTATATTAGTCCACGCTACGCCACTGACGCCACGCAACCATTTTCACACACAATCCAATATTGCTTTAAATGTTCATGTGGAATTTGATGGGCTTACAAGATTATTTACCTAAGGGGAAATGAAGCCTTTGGTGCTTTTCCACCAAAGATGTGCTATGCTAAGTTTCTATGGATGCGTTTGATATCCACCAATCGTTGGTGCACATAGCTTGGTACTGGTGGAAACGGATTCAACTAAGATATGTTTTTCATATGCAAAAATGCTTGCTATGGTTGCGTGCTATGGATGCGTGCATTTTTTTAAGTAGGAAAATCATCCAATGACGTCCCCCGCTCTTAAGCGGAGCGGTAAATACTGTCAGACATTTACTGACTAAAAACCCACTCTTGTTTCTTTGTGGCATTTCGTACCGAGGCCGAATCTTTGTTTCAGAAACAGATCCTTGGCCCCAGTAGGATTCGACCCCGATGGACCCTACGGCGCAAGAGATCGCTGACGCCTATCGACCCCACGAGGGCACGGCGGTGCTCTACCCAAGCGGGGCACAGCAATGGATGGTCGCGAGTGGTGTAGCTATGTGCATTGCAGAGTACTTATAGTAAGCCCGCGTTTATCGTTGAAAGATGTCGATACATCGCATAGCTCGAGCTGTGCATCTTCCTCGCGAAGCAACTTTATCGCAGCACATCTTCACAGCACATCTTACTTGCACCGCTACATAGCTTAGTATCGACAGAAACAGTCACAAACACAGCTTAGCTATTACATTTTCGCACCATAACTACATTGCACATTTCTGGTGGAAAAGCAGCCTTACCACATAATAGATATATTTATTTCTCTAAAACTATTACCACAAATTACATGAACTTAAAGGCTAATATTTAAGACCTAGGAACATCTGTAACTGAACTAGGACGGGTCCTGTATCTCAGTATACAGCGCTACACCCTCGACCCAACAATGCCCAATCAGCTTGCAAAAAGGACTCTAAACCCACAATTTTTAAATTAGTACATTTAGATAAAGGGCTTACTAGAAAAGCCCTTGTTATTTTATAAGTAAAATCTCAATAAATAATATTCATAAACAGCAAAGTTATTAGCGTTGGTTTATGTCCCAAAATGTCACTCAATTTATGGAAATATTGTGCAGGCTATTGATTAATGAATGAATAAGTGACAATTATTAAGGAAAAACACTGCCCGCAGTATTTTCTACTAGCAATTGTTATGGATGATTGATTCTGTGATGAATTTACCTTTTCGTGGTCAATTTTAGGACATCAGTAACCTATTACAATATTAAAAACCAAAATAATATTTTTTTAAAGTGTTTCTGTTAGTGTAGTTTTGTGTAATGATCTAAAAACCGTAAAAGAAATCTCTTCCTTCATCTGTTATTCGATTATGATAAATATTATATGTTAGATAATGCGTTGTGCGTTTATTAGGACATTCCAAATGGGTTGCCTAGCTCAATCTGGTGCCAATGATGTTATTGTCGTTCCTACTCCTTTTTGAATCGCATTGTATTTGGTTTTAAACCTGTAAGTCTATCTTGATCTTGAATAGCTGAATTTGACATTTATCTTTGTTGAAGTATCGATCGTGAGTTTTTATTTTTATCATTTGTTTCGCACGATTGGTGCATTTAATCAGTGTCAAATGCCTGCATGCTGAGTCACATTGTTTTACATTAGATCGCGGATTTAACACATTCTAATGTTTTTGGACCATTTAGTAGCAAATGTAAGTATCGAATCAGTCTTAACGTAGGCAATCTTTCTTGCGTCGTATTCCTCAATGCTGAGGGTCGTGACCTTTCATACCGGGGCTTTTTTTTATGGTGGGAAAAAATCATCCAATGACAACCCCCGCTCTTGGGCGGAGCGGGAGATAGTGTCAGACTCTTACTGACTAAAAGACCCATCCCGTTCCTTCTAGCCTTCATACCGGGGCTCGAGCGCCCTTTCGAATAACCCTGGCCCCAGTAGGCTTTGATCCGGCTGGGTCCCTGCTGTTGCTGACAACTCCTTGAGGCGCGCGGGAACAGTGCGCGCCGTCGATGACTTGGGCTTGGTCCGGACATTTACCGGACGACCGGACAGCAAGCCACCCATTGTTCATACTGGGGCTGAGGCCTGAGCTACTTTTCGGAGCTAACCCTGGCCCCAGTAGGCTTCGACCCAGCCGGGCCCCTACTGTTGCTGACAACTCCTTGAGGCGTGCGGGAACAGTGCGCGCCGTCGACGACTTGCGCTCGGTCCGGACAGTTACTGGACGTTCGGACAGCGATTTGCCCATTGCTCACCGTCCGTAAGCCCCCGCCTATGGTGGCCGGAAATCGGGATCGGAATCGGAGCGCCGTTGTCTGAGTCTGTCTGTCTGTCTGTCAAGATACTTTATCTCGTGAACGCATAGAGGTATCGAGTTGAAATTACTTTATCCATATACTCAGGTCTGCGGTCCCTTCAAGCTGTGAAAAAATCAAACTTCTAAGTTAACGAATAAAAAAGATGCAGACGTTTATGTCGCAAAAAAAACGTATATTTTGATACTCTCAAAGATCGAAATTCATAGGGTACTTCACGTTGACCTAGAATCCTGAAATTTAACACAAAGCAAGGTCTTATAGCACAGATATAGAAATAAATTTGAAACTAGTTTTGTTGTTACCGACGTCACAAAAAAAAAAATGCAATTCGGAAAAATCTTCGAGGCTCCTTTCGGGAATTGTAGTTGGCACGGAACCCTTAATGCAGGAGTCCGACTCGCACTTGCCCAGTTTTTTCTTTTTGGATCTTACTTTATTGCCAAACACCAAACTACAGGCTACTTTCAAATAACGTAGTTTCAATGGAAATTATAAATTTACTTTAAGACAAAGGCGAGTTTTATTAAATCAGAATTGAGTTATACAACAGTAGAAGTTGGAATTTTACTAACTTCCTTTACTTATCAAGACGGCTAAAATTTTAATAATCTTATTACTCCAATTTGCTTAACATTTGCTATAAACCTATTTCCAGCTTTTCAAGCTCAAGACTTTTTAGGTTATTAAAGTCTAACTTTTTATATGTCTTCTCTTTTTTTTTATTCTATCTCTTTTATTCGTCTTCTTATCATATTATTTACATTTTTATTTTTCTTGCAATAATCAAAATTAAAAAATATATTTTTAATTTTGATTATTAATATACCTTTTTTAAATATTTTTGGGAAAAAATATAAGTATAAAAATTATTGGAATAGATTCACTTACTGATTTTTTCGTATATAATAAAAATAAGATTGTATACAAAATAGTAGTCCACCGGTGTCGGGAGACTACTGGACCGTATTTTTACTGGTAGAAAGCTACATTATTACTTAGTGAAATATGCTATATATTTTACTAGCTTTTGCCGCGATTTCTTAGCAATTGGACCAGTACTTTCAGAGTTTACCTCCTACAAACAAAAAAACGAACTTTACTTACCTCTTTATAACATTAGTATAGATACTTCCACGCAGGCGAAGCCATTAACAGAACTAGTATGTACTCTTTATAGTATTTTGCATTCTCAAGGCATTAACTTTTAATATCTTTTGATAACTTTTACGTTCGTTTGAACAAGCTGTTAACAGTTAATAACAACCATCCTTTCATGTTCGCTTCTTTCATAAAACGAATAGTTTTCAAATGTAAGGAACAATGTATTCATTCTTTACTTTGAAGTTAGTTTCGTATTTATTCAGATTGTCTTCGTCAATTAAATTTGAGTTTCAAAGTTAGTTTTGTCAAGAATTTATGATTAAAAGCGAAACATTATTAATTAGATTTAGGTTTATTGCTTCAGTAAAACTATAAACGTTTATAGATTAAATGGCCATTTATTCAAATTATTAAAGTCCTTGACTTCAGAGCTATAACTATCTAAACAAATACCAAACCAACCATCAACCAATAAACCAACCAACCAACCAACCCAACCAATATCCACCAACCAACCAATACTGCGACCACCAATATCTTTCAAATACTGCGATACCTACACCGTTTTCCTAGCAGATCTTATGGTGCGTTTACACGTGGGTCCCGCCTCGACCAACCGCAGCCGATTTTGCTAGTTAGCGGCACCGGGCAAAGATTATTTTCGCCGTCCTTTACATACACAAAACCATATAAGTCATTAGTCTTAAACATTTCCACTATCCAACCTGAAATAGGTTGGAAGGTGGCACATAAAATTCTCAACCTGCCAGTTGGATGTAGATGGCTGAGTTGAAAGATTGGAATAAGTAAATTTTGAAATAAGTAAAGTTTTTCTGAACGACCGCCATCCCTAACCAACGTGGTCACGGTCATGAAATGGCGTAAGCTGGCGACGATCCGGTCTAGTGTCGGTTTTTGGACACGCTGGCTGAGGCTGTGTCCACGTTTAAACGGGGCATTACAGTAACGAGTAGGTTGACAAAAAGCACAATAACTCTAAAAGTTATGGTGGCTTTTTACAATATTTTTTCATCAATACTAATTATATTATTTGGAGCTAAGCTTTTATAGTATTATGAGTTTGTCTGCTTGAAAGCGTTTATCTCAGGAACCACTGGTTCGAATTGAAAAATTGTTTAAGAGTTAGATAGCCCATTTATTGAGGAAGGCTATCAGTTATAAAATATCACGCTACGACAGTAACTCAAGATGCCAGTAGAAACACAGGGGACAGTTAATGGAATAACAAAAGACAGTGCGCTAAAAGCACGTTTTTAACCTTTGGCGATATTATATTTTCTTACAAGCTTTTATTTAGTTTCACCTGTCCCGATGTTTGCCATTATGTCTGTAATAAAATCTTGCAAATCCACTTCGCTACCGATTGAGCTGAAATTTTGCATGCATGTGTAAACCAGAATACAATGCGAAATTATTATGACATGGAGCTGATCTGATGATGGAACCGGAAGGTGATTATAGAAGCTTGGTAGTTAAACAACACAACCCCATCGAGTTTGGTCTCGTGTGATTTGTCTTAACGAGTATTAATTATATAGGTATTACACCACGCTGTAAAGACTTGTTATGAAAAAAAAAATCATTAAAACTTGTTTAAAGATTAATTCTTTAATACAATGGACGCTGTCAGTCATCTATGCGATAGATGTATACTTTATTGTAATCATATTAAATCAACTCAATTTATTAAGACCACTGCTCAATGGGTATGTTCAGTCCATCTGATATCCCTCCAACCCTAAGTGTCCCCGCACACGGGCCAAAAAAAAAGCCGCTTCAAGCTTTTTTTGTAGCCGCTTCTAGCTTTTTTTGTGGCCGCTTCGAGCTTTTTATGTGGCGCTTTTTTTTGTGGCCCGTGTACGGGGACACTATGACTCTTTTCAATTTGTGATCTCTAAAAAACTCATATATCGAAAGAATATTATTTGTTATTTGTAATAAAAAGCATTTTTTGCCAATTCTCTTCCCGCTGTCTTCATAGCCCCACCATGAATAATTCACCGTGAAGCCACAAGATGAGCCGGAACCTCAGTGACCCTTGCCGGCCTAACATTTCCGTTCAATTACCTGGATCTTGTTTGATGGTAATCTAATGATTAATTCTGTTTGTTTAAGGCTCTCGCGCACTGGGAGGTTACAGCCATTGTCGTAATAATATAGCGACAATGGTAAGATTCCCGCAGACGCGTTGCGATGCGACAACGTTGTGACGGTGCTCTTTTATTATAGAAAGTTTTTTATCTGTAAAGCAATTTAAGAATAATTTCTATGAAAGCGTACCTTCGACTCGTTGTCGTGTCGTCGCTTGTCTGTGGAAAACTTTAAACTTAAGCAATGTGTAATTGAAAAATGTTTACATATTTAAGTTAAAAAGGTACATATATTACTTATAAACTTTATAAACAAAATATGACGGCGAAAATATGGCGTTACAAATAATAATAGAAATAGTTACAAACAGTATAAATAAATTAAAAAAGCATGAAGCATATTGCTAGGAATCATCTGCTGATTTTGGTTGCAATGTATGCAGTTGATAGTACCTACGCAAAACTCGCTGAAAAATAAAAAGGCCGTTTTGACATTTGAGTAAAACCCTAGAATGTAACTTGGAACGAAACTCAAAGAAACAATAAAATAATAATTAGGGTGTATAGTCTGTCTAAAAAGTCAACCGACTTAGGAATTTTGTATAATATTTAATTATTTAAAAAAACACTTACTTATGTTCGATACTTTTTATAAGGTTCTTCTATTAGTAAACAATGATCAATATCTCTCTCTGATCAGATTTCATTTTACCTTAATAATTACCCAAGTGAATTGACTTATTAGACAGACTCTTATAGGTAGCTATTTTAGGTGTTATTATTTATTTCGCTAGGTAGTCAAACCACAAATCGATGGCTTAGAATGAATAACCTCGTAACTGTGAAATACGTAACTTTTCAGGAGGCACAAAAAATAATATAATAATAATAATTTTATTTATTCGGACATCATTGATCCAATGTTTATTAGCAAACTTATCATCTATGTGTTAGTAAAATTAAAAGATTAAAAATGTCATATTATACTTAGTCACTTTTTACATTCAGCACCCTAATTTGATGCTGTAGTAAAGGGCAGTCAAATTTATCAGCAACAACCGCCAGAATGCCATTGCTGCTCGCTCGAACCCTGCTCGCAAAAACCAAATTAGACCTTTATTATCATGAAATTTTTATGTGCTTATACATGTTTCATTCAAATATTTAAAACCATTGGTTTATTTCAAACACTTGTTTCTCTTGTTTTTATTTTTTTTCCGCTTATTTTGCCGCGCCGGCGCGAGGTGATCACAGCAAACTGACTTGAGCAAGATATGCATGCATCATCTTAGACGGCGCTACAAGTCTCGAATCGAAATTTTGCGTGATACAAGATTGTGCGTTACGAGCTTTTCTTTTCAGAAATGTAATAAAATAAAATTACCTAAAATTGCATATCCTAGGTTTTCACTCTAAGGGTCTAAACAGACGGACCGCATTTCAACTGCAATCCAACCCCAAATTGCAGCTTAAGTGCAGTTTGAATGCAGTTGACACGCAATAGAGTTGCAAAACCAAACGTGCTGTCCGATTGCAGTCGTGTGAGCTGCACACCGACTGCATCCGAACTGCACCATACCCGCCCGCGCATGGTTGCACTGCAATTTGTGGTTGGATTGCAGTTAAATTGCGGTCCGTCTGTTTAGACTCTAAGCCATCGAAATGTCAAAACGGGCCTTTTATTTTTTGCCAACTATGACAAAATAATTAGATACGTGATCAATTCTAAACCGTGGGAATGTTAGAAAAAGTTACCGTGGCCATGGAACGTAAAGAGCTGAAGGAACACCGGTGGGTTTCGGGCAGTAAAAATCTAACACTCTCTCGCTCAACCAAGAACGAAAGAATAACTTCTTTCGTTCTTAGTGATTTTACCACTACAAAAAAAGAAACAGTAATCGAAATTCGGTCCGAAGAATTATAATTATTACGGTCGATTTGTCTGATCGTGACCCAGTGAGCGATCCGGTCAAGGCTACTCCGACCACAGTACCTCTTATATCTTTCATTATTATCTTAGTAATGCAGGAAATCTTTTTCTTTGCAAGGTTTCATTTGATTTGATACAAAATCTTTGTATCTTCTTTGCTTGAATTTGATGAAGGATTTTTTTATTGATATAAGACTATAGTGCTTGACTCTTTTTATGGTGGTAAATCATCTAATGACATCTCCCGCCCTTAGGCAGAGCGCGAGGGTATCAGACTTTTACTGACTAAAACCCACTCCTGTTCCTTCTTTGTTTTCATTCCAAGGCCTCGGAGTCCACTTTTACACAACCCATTGGGACTAGTCCCCACTGCAACTGCGATGTCATCTAATGTCTTTTTAACCACAGTGTGTAGTGTGCACAAGCGCGTCAAAGAAATGTCAGTATAACTTTCGGGGCTCAGCAGGGTCGAAGCCTACTAGGGCCATGGGTATCGTGACTAAACGTCCCGCTTTCGGCGGGACAGTCCCACTTTCAGGCAGTATGTCCCGTAGACCCCCGCGAGGCCGAATTTTTTTTTTTGCAAACAGACCAAACGACAATTTAAATAGTACATTGTTACACTAGGGGTGAAAGTAACTCATTTCGTCCCGAGAAGGAGTTGGCGGCCGAGCGAAGCGAGGTCGCTAATTCGAGGGACTAAATTAGTTACTTTCATTCCGAGGTAAGCAATGTGCTTTTAATTACGAATACAAGGAAAGTAAAAATAAAATAAGAAGTTTGTAAAACCTGAGTCGACCTATGATTTTAGGTAGGTATCTTTCTTTTGATTTAGGCGGTAAAAAGTTTTCCACTACTGCTTTAGCCTCTTCTCTTTTGAAATTAGGTGTTAAATCACTATTTTAATCTAATAAACATAAAGTGTTAATACAAATTTCTGTTGTACGGAAATGTAAATAACTCGAAAAAACCAACGACTGATTGCCACTTTCCCGCCATATTGTTTTTTTTTTTCTGTGGCCGGCCAGTTATACAGCCTTGTTAGTGAAAAATTAGAATTTAATTGTAATCTTTTATAAATAAAGTGTTCTAAAGAAATAGTTGACCAAATAAATCATTTAAAATATAATATTATTTAATAAATACTTTAAGTTATTTCAATTTTATATCGTGCTGTGATTGACTGGCTGTATGGAAAATTGGAACATGGTTCAACAGAAATGTGACGATAGAACTAGTTTATTTTTTTTATTTAACAGCTGTCAGTTGTAAAGTAAAACTCCCTAGGGATGAAAAGTATCACTTTCGGCCCGCTCCTCAGGCAACTTCAGACCTACTTTCAGAGTATGAGTAATGAAAAAGTATTTTTCTCTGAGTTGGACTCACACACTGTAACCTGATTCACGTAAAATCAAAGAAGCCAAATATCGTTGAAGTTTTATAGTCGTTTGATCGAAGTCCTATCCAAAATCGGTATTCACGTGTTGCTTAATCGAGATTGGGTAGAACGACAACTCAACTGGCTCGAAACTAAACGATCTATCCACGACTTATTTCTAGTTACATTAATAAGTATTCTACCGGGATAATGAAATACAGATTCTTTTTTTTTAAATCGTCTCTTCAATCAAACGACTTTAAAATCGGTGTCGTTTAAAATTCGATTCATGGATGTGAATACGGAAATGGTCTAAACGACTAAATCGCTACGATATCGTTATGGTTTTGATTACCTACGTGAATCGGGCTATTGAGCCCTAATAATTTAGCAGACCTGTCTCAAAAAAAAAAACATTATTTTGATTTAACCTTTCGAATACCGTAATTACAGACGCAGTAGAAAGACAATGAGAGTGTCAGGAGTGACTCTTACTGACAAAAAAATCCACCCCGTTCCTTCAAGCCTTTATACCGGAGTTCGAGTTCCCTTTCGGATAACCCTGGCCCCAGCCTCAAGCGTCGCCACAACGAACGTTCCTGTGCGTCCATCGGTTTCCCGCTACCTTCACCAGGTCATCAGTCCGCCTTGTTGGAGGCTTTCCAACGTCGCGTCTACCGGTACGCGTACGCCACTCCAGAACCTTTCGGCCCCAACGGCCGTCTGTTCCGCGAGCCATCTGTTTCTCCGTGCTATGTCGGCAACCTTAGTTCTCCTGCGGATTTCTTCATTTTTTATTCGATCATGCAAGGACACCCCGAGCATAACCCTTTCCATTGCTCTTTGGGTGACTGTAAGCCTTCTGATGGGGTCCATTGTGAGTGACCACGTTTCGGAGCCATACATATGTCATCACTGGCAACACGCACTGGTCATAGACTTTATACACCACAATTTTTAAATTAGTACACATACTTAAAGGGCTTATTAGAAAAGCCCTTGTTATTTTATAAGTAAAATCTCAATAAATAATATTCATAAACAGCAAAGTTATTAGAGTTGGTTTATGTTTCAAAATGTCACTCAATTTATGGAAATATTGTGTAGGCTATTGATTAATGAATGAATAAGTGACAATTATTAAGGGAAAACACTGCCCGCAGTATTTTCTACTAGCAATTGTTATGTATGATTGGTTCTATGATGAATTTACCTTTTCGTGGTCAATTTTAGGATGTCAGTTTTTTCTACTTTTGACTACTTACAAAAATATGATCAGTAACAAGTACAGATACAACCCCATTTTTTTTTTGTGTACTAATTAAAAAGTAGGGGTGTATACTTGCATATTTACACTAAAACCAAAATACGATTAACAACGTAACCTATCAGATTTTGATAGTTTTTCACAACCAACAGAAAAGTTTAGTGGAGCAGTAAATAATTTTCCGCTAGAAAACCCATCTGCGGCTGATAGGCAATTTTTTCATACATGAACATTTATGTAGACTACAGCTCCAAAGACAATAGAGGCTGCCTTTTATATTTTATCGAGCATTGCGAAGAATTTTTCATCTAAAACCGCAAAAATATTTCGTTTATCCTAAATGTCAAGTCTAGATTTTTTGTAGGTCACTAGCTTCTGCCTCTTGCTTCACCCGCATGAGAGCTGAAAATTATTTCAATGGAGCGTCCCGGAATACTAAGTATCCCATTTCTTCGAGACCAAATCTATACATCTATAGGTACATATAAAAAAAAATTGGAGTGTCTGTTTGTAATATTCAAATAAACGCATTTTACTACATGCATATGAATATATATACGGTACATACACCAAAATAACATTTTTTACAATTTTTGTTCGTCTGTCTGTTTGTCCGGGCTAATCTCTGAAATGGCTGGACCGATTTTGACGGGACTTTTATCGCCAGGTAGCTGATGTAATATAGGCAGGAATAACATAGGCTATTTTTAAATTCAAAATTCTGTTATCCACGCGAACGAAGTCGCGGGCACAGCTAGTCTATCTCTATAAAAGTTAGTTAGCCCATTTATGTCCCACAGCTGGTTGAAGGCCTCCCTCTCCCTTTTCCACACACGCCTGTCTTCGGCCATTACACGCCAGTCCCTCCGGTAGTTATCCAGTTCATCTCTCCACCTTCGCCTTGGTCTGCCGCGATGTCGCCTTGCGTTTAATGGGACCAATTATGTGGCTCTTGTAGCCCACAGCTCATCCGACATGCGGCAAACATTTCCGGCCCAATCCCACTTTAGAGTGACAGCTTTTCGGGTGACATCTTTAATCTCAGTTTTGGCGCGCTTTCTATAAAAGAATGTCATCAAAATTGGTTGAGTAGTTTAGGGCTTAAAACACAACAAATTAACAATCAGACCATCTGTCGGTCTAACATTAATATTCGTATTTATAGTATTACTCTAAATATTTTCCCAACCGGACACAGAGTGATTTTTCAAGTGGCTGTGGATTCGATGGCCAAATAGAAGTATGAGGAATATCGAAAAATACTTTAAGGAGGCTTTGACCAGATTTGATGAAAACTGAAACTGTATCATTGGATTTTATAAAAATAAATATTCCTGGCCAAGTATTGACCGTGTCGAATTACGAACATAAAACATACAGTCTCGCCTATCTACAAACCATTCGATCGCGTCGCAAATAACGGTAAAATAGGGTAGATTCCAGGGTCAAAATAATTACATTTTATTTAGTCCGTATTTTAGTTTATAAAAAAAAATATTGGACACGTATTTTTTCTTTTTTCGATTTAACAAAAAATAACAAAGATATAGCCCATTAAAGTTACGTGTGACGTCACCCCGTGCGAAAAAATGGAGAAAGCGTGACGTTACAGGTAACTTTAATAGGCTATATCTTTGTCATTTTTGGTTTAATTTACAATAAAAAAATACGTGTCCCTTATTTTTGAATAATCTAAAAGACGGACTAATTACATTTGTTACGGCAACTAGCCTATTACATGAAGTAATGATATAAATTGGTAAACTGATGGAGGTTTCAATATCGTCATCATCACCATTTCAGCCTAAAGAGATCCACAGTTGGACATAGGCCCCCCACGTCTTTTAACAATCTTGATCCCTCGAAACACTTTTAGCCATAGATTTATAAATGCTTTTACCGATTTCCGTAAACGAGATTTTTTTTTTTTTTTAATATACCTACCCGACTTTGGTCACTAACATAATTGCCCCCTGATTTTTTTTTGCAAGATTCAATACTATACTATTACTATATACCTTGTATAATAAACTAATATGGCTTCTAATTTCAATGGGACCATTTCCTTCGAAAGTTCTCACAATAGTTTTTAATTCATATACTGCAAGACGGTAACTGGGTTGTTCAAGTAGTTCCCTTGCAACGTAATAGGCGGCGCCACCGTCGCCGCAGTGTTCCCATTCATTATTTAACCCTGGATCTCATTACGCTTTCAAGGGCTGAAAGTGGTGATATTTCAAAATGACTGGCTTACTATTTGCTAGGGAAAAAATAATTGCTTTTGGTTAAATGTTTTGGTGAAAGATATTGTGAGGAAACTGCTCAGTAATATGCGTTTTTATGGCTTACTAGAGGATGGCGGATATCCTCGTCATCGTTTCAAAAAAAAAAAACATTTTGTTTATGTTTTTGTTAGACGAAAAGAAAAATTGCTTTTGATTTTTTTTTTAAACGTTTGCGTCAGATACATCCGACAAACACTCGTGTCTATTCTGCCAGGATCACAAATCCACGACCAAATACTCCACCTCGGCAGCTCTTCTGTCACCTATGGGGATTGAAGAGGTAAACGAGATGGAGTACCTACCCAGTCGTAAACACACCACTCTGGTGAACAGGATGCTAAAACACTAAATAAAAGTACTATATTGTCATTCAAATTACTTAGTAAGTGTTCAATCTATGAACATATACGTTACTAATTTAGTGATGTGACATTAATTGTATATGATTTAGTTTTAGAGTCACATCACTAAACTTCTAAGGTGGAGAACAATTTCCGTTTCCTACTTCACTTGGATTTTTATCTTTGTCATGGTGTACGTTATGCTCTTTAATAATTGTAATTTTCAACAATATTAGTATGCAAACAGTAGGTATAACAAATTTCAACTGAATTAGTTAAGGATAACTGATCGAAAATTCACACAAATAGATTTAGGAAAAGTTTTACCCCTAAACAAATAATACGTACAAACATTACAAGAAAAATAGAGCTTGTAAAAATAACGCCAACCAAACTCGAGCCGAACAAACAGCAAATTACAAGAAGCGAAAATCGATGTAATAACTTCATCAACCTCAAACATAAGAAAAGCTAATAAACATTGGCGATAAGAAGAAACTTCCAAACTTAGGGAACGTAAATTAATATTCTCCGGGCCTCTCATAAGAACGTTATTAAAAAAGTATCAGCCATTTTCGTTCAATGTGCATGATAATATACAAACACTACTTATTCAGTTGTAGGAACTTTAGCGGTGTGAATTACATTATATTTAACGAAGTTATCGTCGAGTTTTTTGCTTTTGATGTTTTTAACTTTGGTAATAATTTTGTTAGAGAGAACATTAATGGTTAATGGTATATTAACTTTTCTTTTAGGTGGGAAAATCATTCAATGATATCCCCCGCTCTTGGGCGGAGCAGGTAGATATGTCAGACTTTTATTAACTAAAAACTCACTCCTGTTCCTTCGTTGCCTTTCATACCAGGGCCGAGTTTCCCTTTCAGAAGCAAGCCCCCAGTAGGCTTCGACCCTGCTGAACTCCTACGGTTTACTGACATTTCCTTGAGGCACGCGTGGAGCACTACGTGCCATTGACGACTTGGGCTCGGTGCGGACAGTTACCGGACGGTCGGACGGCAAGCTACACATTGTTCGCCGTCCGGAAACCCGAACACGACATAGTGAGGCCCCTGTATTGGCCCTATTCCTTCAGTTGTCTTCGCGTTTAAAGGCTACGGTAACTTTCCATCAATCCTTCTACCCACATAAACACAAAGCTATAAGCTATTTCAGGAGTCATAAAGTAAAATGTTATAGTCATAATACTGATTTCCATCGACAAACAATTTGATTGATAGCTGTAATGTATTAAAATATAAATTACGGTTGAATTTATAAATGCGGTTGATTAAATCTAAATAGCTCATCCAATATTGAAATTAAACACTCACAATATCAATAAAAGATATTAACAACAAAACACAAATCTTTGATGTGGCTCAAAATGCTACCCAACTTAAATGGGACTGAGCAGGACATGTCTGCCGCATGTCTAAGGAGCTGTGGGCGCGTAAAACGCTGGATTGGTGTCCGGACACAGCAATGCGGGGCCGAGGCAGACCACGAAGGAAACGGCGGGACGACCTGAATGGCTTCCTTAAGAACTGGAATGAGAAAGCGAGGAACCGTGATCATTGGAAAGAATAGGCTAGTTGCCGTAAAAAATGTAATTAGTCCGTCCTTTAGATTATTTAATATATATAAGGGACATTAAAATGTTTTTTATTTTGACCCTGGAAACTACCCTATGAAGGGAGGCCTTTGTCCAGTAGTGTGACAATATACGCTAGCTATAATAAATAAAAACAACAAACTTAGAACTCACGTACAATTCTTTTCCGCACTTAATCGATGGTGGACCCATCGATTAAGTGCGGAAAACCAATCCGGATTAATAAATAAATAAAGCTTCAAAGAAATGTCAGGGAAACTTAAGGGCCCCAGTATATCCAAACTCTATTAGGGGGAATCTTTGAAAGAGTTACCGTGGCCCTGGAATGCAAAAGACAACTGAACGAACACAGGTGGGTTTTAGTCAGCAAAAATCTGACAAACCTTCATGATTTACCAGGAATGGAAGAAGTTACTTGATAATTTCACACCTCCAGAAAAAAAGAGGGTTAGACCCCTACACCCACGACGACTTTTTATAGCGATGCTGTCGCGCGCTTACGATACGCGCGTTAGTCGCATTTGCAAGTGCTATGAAAGTTTTCATATTAAATTAAGCTTTTATACCTCGGTATACCTACCTATATAATTAATACTCGTCAAGACGAATCATCGAGCCCAAACTCGAATGGGTTGTGTCGTTCAACTATCAAGTTCATATAGACACCTTCCGGTTCCATCACCAGATCAGCTCCATGTTATAATAATTTTGCATTGTTATCTGGTTTACACATGCATAGAAAATTTCAGCTCAATCGGTAACCGGGAAGTGAGTCAAGTTTAATTTGCAAGATTTGATTACAGACATAATCACTATAATTATTATGCAAACATCGAGACTAAAAAAAAAAGACGTGTGGCACTCGGGGACTGCCGCGGTAAAGCTATTGCATAGCATTTTTATCAACTTATGCAATTATAATTATTTATTTATTTTATTTATGCAGTATTTTTTTTTCTTTGTTTTTTTTTTCCTTTGTTTTTTTTTTCTTTGATATTAATTAAAGTTACACTTTCACACATTGAATTGAATTTTGATTGATTGTTCACTCAATTGTTTTCTTATCGGTCACCACGCTCAAAAAACAAATGTGTGGGGGATGTTAGGTTATTTTCGTTACGGAATTTCTGGATTCGGTCTCCACGCTCAAGGCCCGCGATAGAAGCTATGCAATAGCTTAATAAAAGTGTGTAAAAATGCCAACACGCTACAGTATCGCGACTGTATCGATGCGAACGCGCTACACCATCGCTACGAAAAGTCGCCGGGAGCGTAGGGCCTTAGATAGAAAAACCGGCCAAGTGCGAGTCGGACTCGCCCATGAAGGGTTCCGTAGCAGCAAGTAACATAATATAAAAGTTCTTGTAATGTGTTGTAACTTTGATCGATGTTTTAATAATAGTCTATTTTTTTCGGTTTATGACGCATTAAAAAAAAACTACTTACTGGATTTCGTTCAAACCAATTTTCGTTGGTAGTTTTTATAGTAATGTACATCATATATTTTTTTTAGTTTTATCATTCTCTTATCTTAGAAGTTAGAGGGGGGGGACACACATTTTACCACTTTGGAAGTGTCTCTCACGGAAACTATTCAGTTTAGAAAGAAATGATATTAGAAACCTCAGTATCATTTTTGAAGACCTGTCCATAGATACCCCACACGCATGGGTGTGATGAAAAAAAAATTTTTGAGTTTCAGTTCTATGTATGGGGACCCCCAAAATTGATTGCTTTTTTTCTATTTTTGTGTGCAAATCTTAATGCGGTTCACAGAATACATCTACTTAGAAAGTTTCAACAGTATAGCTCTTATAGTTTCGGAAAAAAGTGGCTGTGACATACGGACGGACAGACAGACAGACAGACAGACAGACAGACAGACAGACAGACAGACAGACAGACAGACAGACAGACATGACGAATCTATAAGGGTTCCGTTTTTTGCCATTTGGCTACGGAACCCTAAAAACGTAAAATCTACAAATAGACAAAGAATCAATCTATTAAACTGGTGGAAGTAAAAATCCTTCTTATTCAAAGTACTTTATGAAGTCCGTCAAAGTGGTCACAGCTTATGAGTTAAGAGGATTACAATCTAGAAGCAATGGCCGAATACTTCTGGACTCTTTGAGCTGATTAAACTTTATAACAAGGATTTTTTCAAAGTATTCCTCTCTTGGTAGAAAGTGTGTCTAGTTAGGTTTACAAAAGTTTTTTATAGAATTAAAGAAAACATATTTATTTGACATATATCGCTAATTATTATTTTGGGATCTTCTATGTTGTCCTACCTATGAAATGGTCGTTTTGAGAAACTGCACTCTATGAACTGTGACATCTTCAGATTGATATGGTATCTAAATATATAAATAAAAAAAAAAAAAACTTTACACTGGGTGTCTTCTTCGTAGAGGTGATCGGCAGCGGTAACCTCTCGAACCGAGCCATAGGTCAGGGTCTAGATGAGAAGGAATGGAATGCTAACGAAGGAAGCGGATAAAAGTATGAGGGAATGTACACACATCTTCACGCTCAAGCCGCCTCGATAGAAGGAATAAGGCGGCGGCGTAAGGAATCGACGAGTGATCTCCAGCCACCGCTACACCGTAGGCGCAGGCTTGCGGACGAAGAGCAAAGGGTAGCTCGCTGTCTACTCGTGATATAGGGACCAAGCCCGAGTCAGTCCTCGGGCGCTTTAAAATGGTGTTAGCAAACCGTAAAAACTAAAGACATGAGAAAATATTTTTTTGAAAATATCATTATTCAAATATCGTCCTTTGCGGCTCTGGTACTCTTCAAATCGATCTTTAACATTCATAAAAATGCGTCAGAAATTGAATAAAAACATTGTTGATTTCTTGCCTAATGTTTTCCTTCGAATCTCCCCCAAAGAGCCCAGACCTCACACCTTCGAGTTTCGCCTAAGGTTATCTGAAGAGTAGAGTACATACCAGTAATCCAATAACCATATCTGAGTTGAAGTAAGTTGTGTTAAAAAGTATCTCTTTATATCATATAATAATTTTTTCAGCGACTTGTTTGCATAATGTAGCTGTTATTAGGTAGGTAATATAAAATATGTGGTTATTGCTTAAAAACGTAAGTATTTTTATAGTACACTAGGTACATATAGGTATCTGGTTTTTGTATTTTAGTAATGATTTTTGCGTTTATTTAGGTGGAATATACATGTTTTGGCATCCTCCTTTGACATCCAACATTATACTAATTAATTATGTTGGATATTAAACTTTCAACATAATACTAATTAATATTCTTGGAATAATACCGTTATAATTATTGAAACTCGAATTCGCATTGAAATTTCATAGAATTATGGTTTACTAGCTGACCCGTCGACCTCCGTACCGCCTAACATTCAATGAATGTAGTATATCTTTCGATATAGTCCACCGATTGCGATGAACCAAAGCTTTAGTAACATATCGAGTTGCACACAATTTTAATATACACCGTTAAATTTTAATCGTTTTAATCCCGTGGAGGGTCGATCCGGTACATGAAATCGATTTGTAAAGATAAAATTAAAAAATAAAGTACCTTTTTTCAAAACTCGTATTAATTTATGCATACGTCAGCTGAGCGAGTTCAATGACCTGTAGGCGTTGCGTACAAACTACCTACAAGTCATTGAACTCGCTCAGCTGACGTTTTCTTAAAGAAATTAATTTCGTACATGCGTAAATTAATTATATTTTTTAATTATTTGTAATATTTTTTAATTTTATATTTACAAATCGATAATGTTTCATGTACCGGATCGACCCTCCACGGGATTAAAACGATTAAAATTTAGCGGTGTAGTCAACCGATTGCGATGAAACGGAGCCTAAGTAATATATCAAGTTACACATAACTTAAATGTACAAAAGTTATCTACATACATTTCGTACATTTTACGTGATGCGTGCACAACTAAACACTTCTACAGATATAGGTATATGTGTAGATGCTCGAAGTCGCGTAACATCTATACCAAAAAATCTTCATGTCATGTTGATTTCCACTCCCTAAAGTTTTATGTCCCTTTCCGTTATCATGTTCAGCCTATAGGTTTTCGAAACTCATTTTATTCACTGTTTACGTATCTCAGGATTCCCCCCCCCCTTTCGATAAACAAGTGTGTATTACGTTTATCTTTCATTTTTATGTCTTAAAGCCTGATATTTTTCTCGATTAGACTCGTATAGCGCAAACCATCTACATTTCTGTCGTTTATTTTGGTTTTATTTCACACATAAAACAAAGCGTGTTCTGTGTTTGGTTAGGTATTTGGTGTAACTCCATATGATGTATCGGCCATTTTGCAATTGACTGGCCTGTTGGTCTAGTGGTTAGTGGCCCTTACTGCTATGGAAATCATGGGTTCGATTCTCACCCAGGACGAATTGTTGTGTGATGAGCATGATCATTTTGATCTGTGTCTCGTTGTAATTTATCTATTTAAGTATGTATTGAGAAAAATATGCTTATCAGTAATTGTCTAGTACTCATAGCACAAGCCCTACTTAGCTAGGGACTAGACGGCGTAGTGTAATAGTTAATTATTATATTATAATATGTTTATCTTAATTTTTTATGTCCTATATATAAGTAAGTATTCTTACCAGTTGTCTAGTACTCATAACATAAGCTCTGCTTAGCTTGGGACTAGACGGCGTTGCTATTATATTATATGTATATATTTATAAATATATTTCTCGATTACACTGGTATAACTTACACCATCTACATTTCTGTCGTTTAATTTGGTTTTATTTCACACTTATAACAAAGCTTGTGCTGCGAATGTATAGGTAGTAGACATTTGGTGTAACTCCATGTGATGTATCGGCCATTTTCCAATTGTTTGTTCTTGGTACATAGTGAACAAACCTGCTCTCTTAGATATTTGGTAACTACAAACATTTTCGCTCCAGTTCATTCGTTAGGGAAAACTTAGTACAGGTAAACCTTAGCTTTGATCAGAAATAGTGGCGTAGCTAGCCGGAAAGGGGCCCTGATATTATAAATGCTTTTTTTATCCAGTCTGATAGGTTGACAAGTCCCAATGGAAAATGAGCTCATTTAACACAGTATTCTAGACCTAGTCCAGAATACTGTGTAAAACGAGCTCATTTTCATTTGTAGGTTAATTTTATTGTGATCTTGTGTAGAAAATTCTAGGACGAGCGGAGCGAGCTATAGTATTGGAGCATTATCAATTATAGTCATAAGATACATACTAATTAACTACAGGCCTCTTATCAAGAAGAGAATTTCAGATTGAGGATAACATGATACGAATTATTGAACACTTTGGGGCCCTTGTTGCTCGGGGGCTCCATATCAATAAAACGGCTGATACGGCGGTAGCTACGCCCCTGATCAGAAACATCATATGTAGGAAACTTGTACGTAGCTTTTCAGTGAAGGAGAACCTTTTGTAGTTTCATTATTTGAACAGAAACTGTGACGAAACTTAGTATGTTTGTTGAACATGAAGTTCGTCTTAGTAAAAAAGTTGACGGTCTGAGAGGTCCTTTGAAAGAATGACTGTAGCCCTGGAATGTAGTAAACTTTTTGTAGCGATACTTTAGCGTGTTCGCATCGATATAATTGCGATGATGAGCGCGTTAGCAGCGCGTTGCCATTTTTTCTATAGCGCTTGCAAATGCGACTAACGCGCGTTAGTAGCGATACTGTCGCGCGTTTCGTAAGCATCGCTACAAAAAGTCGCCGTGGGCGAGGGGCCAAAGAGCAACTGTAGGAATACGGGTGAATTTTTTTATTGATATTTTATCTCTCTTTCTCTTGCTTCACCCAGAACTGGCTAATCTCTGTTCAGGTAGGTCACAATGATAGAAATTCGATCGGGAGTATAACTATTACCTTCCTCATAAATCACTCTATCATTGGTGAAAAAGGCAAAAAAAAACTTAGTTTTGCAGACTCGTACTTGACTATTATCTCACTAATGGAACACGATGATGTCGCCGACGTTGGATTGCGCTTGCCCAGAAGCTTAACCTATTCACTCTTGATTTAAAGTCCCCCAGGTTTTAGCTATCAGGCAACAGACAAGACAGGCTTTGATATTCCATTCTTTACTTGTACCCACGATACAGAAATCCTAGATTGGAACAAAATTAAAATAAAAAAGCACCTCTTAATATTTACAATAATATCATTCAGAAATGCACATATCCTATCAGGTTTTCTATTACAATCTAGATTAGGCACTGTGATTTATACAGGCAAACGCAATCGGATAATGCATGATCCCCAATTAATTCAATCCTATTCCCAACAAGTATTCGTTAAATTAACGTCAGTTCAATATTCAGCTTTGGTTTTAATTAAACCAATAATAGCGAATGAAGCAACAAAACAATTTAATGGGGTCATTAATCACCAACTAATCAACGTTGATTGAGAGTTAAAGGAGAAAATATCAAGTAATTTTACGAGAAAATGATGAAAGAAAATCTTGGCAACGTTCTTTGTAACGAGTTAGCTCTTTGTCTCGGATTTAATTTAACATTTTGTGGGCTTTATTCAATTGTCCGTATTTATGAACTGTATTGTAAATGATCGTATTCATGTTATAAAGACGAAAATTCTGTGAGTCTGTGTGTATGTATGTTTGGTTGTTTATTACATAAACTAATATTATAAAAAGTTTTTTTTTATTTCTTTGTTTTTAGGAGATAATCTCTGAAAGTACTGTAGCCCGATTCACGTAATGAAAACCGTAACGATATCGTAGCGATTAAATCGTTTAGACCATTTCCATATTCACATCCGTCAATCGAGTTTGAACGACACCGATTTTAAAGACATTTGAAATTCGTCGATTTAAAAAAAGAACAGTATTACATTATCCTGGTAGAATACTTATTATTGTAACTGGAAATAAGTCGATAGATTGTGAATACCGCTTTTGGATAGGACTTCGATCGAACGACTATAAAACTTCAACGATATTTGGCTTATTTGATTTTACGTGAATCAGGCTACTGGTGCGATTGCTAAAACTGTTTCTCTGTTAGAAAGCTGCTTTATTCCTGAGTGACACAGGCTATAATTATGTTCGCGGGCGAAGCTGCGGGCAAAAGCTAGTTTATTATATATTACTTCACATCATCATCAGTCCAAATTCTTAGAGTTTTCAAAAAAAGAATAAACGAACACTATCCTTCTATTTCGTCATAGTTACTTATTAGTACGTTAATTAGCGATATTTATTCTAATACACGTATGTAAATATTGTGATAGTAAGGGTTTATCTGTAATAACTTGGTTTGTATGTAGTTTTTATCTTATTACTCTTACAGCGTTGGAAGGCCTCCTACAAGGTGGACCGATGACCTGATAAAGGTAGCGGGAATCCGATGGATGCGAGACGCTCAGGACCGTTCGTTGTGGCGACAATTGGGGGAGGCCTATGACCAACAGTGGACATCTATGACGATGATGACTATTACACGCGGTGTCTACATCTCTATGGAAACCGTGGCAACGATCATTGTAACGAGTCAGCTCTTTGTCTGGGATTTACCTATATATACCGATTTATTTAACATTTTGTGGGCTTTAGTCAATTGTCCGTATTTATGAACTGTATTGTAAATGATCGTATTCATGTTATAAAGGCGAAATTTTGTTTGTGTATGTATGTTTAGCCCGTACAGACATCGCGAGGCGTGCGTCGCGAATGGTTCGTCACGCATGCCTCACCCTGAGGCATACGACGGTACATTTATGCTTGCATCCACAGACACATGCTCAAGCTGAGCACGCAAACCACCACGCACGGTGTTCGTCAGTAGAAAACGCAAACAACACATTTCCGTCGTTGATGAAATTCTAAAAGAAAATATAATATGACATGTGTACAATGCGTTCCAAATGAGAATAGGATCGCCCGCCATGTTGTGACATCACGATTTACTGTCAAATCGAGGAAAGAAATTTTTAAATTTTAATTAATTTACGAAAAATTTCTTTTTTTTTAGGAACTTCGAACGAAAAAAGTTTAATCAGAATTCAGTTCTTCAATTTTACTCATCTCTAAGTTCTTCGATTTTGCCAAAATTTCTTCGATTTGACAGTAGGTACGACGAGACCTCAAAACGTAGGAATCGGTCCTATTCTCATTTGGAACGCGTAGTAACTAAAAATATGTGTAAAAAAGTTAACTTGTTAAAAAAAATATGAACTGGATTTCAAAAGTAAATATCATGATACACATATTATTTATAATATTTTCTTTTTAAATTTCTTTCACAGTAAAAAAAAAATCCTAGATATTAATGATTTTATCGCCCCAGGCACTAGACTAGTAATATAACGTTCATTCAGACATTCTCGTAATAATATTCACGTTACCTTATCTTTAGCAGCTTATATTTCATAAAGGTAATAAATTTTGTGTGTGTTTGTGTGTTTGATACTTCTTCACGCTCGAACGGCTGCATGATTGCACGAAACGATGAAACTTGGAAACATATGGTACACACTTTTTACTTACTCTGAGAGTATTTTCCTTAAGGATATTAGAACCTAGTAGCGAGGATATTTCTCTATTATCACACGAGCGAAGCCGCTGGCAACAGCTTATATGTTTATAGTTATAAATTACTATTTCCTTGGTCACGGCATCACTCGTGAACGGCTGGACCGAATTCGCTAATTCTTTTTTTGTTGTGTTCGTTATTATGAAGTTCTTATGGGAAAAAAAAATGAAAATTAGGGTAGTGTCGGGTAGAGTAGAGTATGGTAGTGTAGGATAGTGTGGGGTAGAGTAGGGTAGAGTAAAGTAGAGTAGGGTAGAGGAGGGTAGAGTAGAGTATTGTAAAGTAGGATAGAGTAGAGTAGAGTAAGGTAGAGTAGGGTAGAGTAGGATAGAGTAGGGTAGAGTAGGATAGAGTAGGGTAGAGAATGGTAGAGTAGGGTATAGTAGGGTAGAGTAGGGTAGAGAATGGCAGAGTAGGGTAGAGTAGGGTATAGTAGGGTAGAAGTAGTGTAGAGTAGGGTATAGTAGGGTGTATCAGGGAAGAGCGGAAGCGAAGCCGCGCGGGCAAAAGATTGTAACATTATAAAGGCAAAAGCTTGTGGCTCTGGGTGTATATTTCTTACTTCTTTACACTCAAACGGCTGAACAGATTTTGACTGAACTTGGTAGGTACACGGGTAGACCATGTTCTGAATTATCGGTTTGTGAAGGATCATTACTTGACTCTGTAATCTCGTTTCTTCACTTACTCCCTTGCTTATACTTATATTCCATTCAAGGTTGCCTGGAAGAAATCGCCCGGTGCGATAAGGCCGCCAATTGTGTGTTTTTTTATTACATGGTTCTTTTTGTAAATTTATAATCTTCATATGCAATAAAGTATATATAAATAAATAAATAGAATACTTCTTATGCTGAGAGTACGCCCCCTTGACATTATTTTCTACTATTACGCAGGCGAAGCCGGTGACAGAAGCTAGTGTGTTCATAATTAACATATTATGACAAGGTAATGTCAGGTTTTTAGGTAGGCATAAACGTGTTGACGTGTGGTTAATTCATATACGATTTCACGTTAATTAGTGATGTATTATCATGGCGATATAAAACGCTAATGGGATTATGTAATATAATGCGAGAGTTATCTTGTTTATTTTTAATGATACAATTTTACAATTGTATTGCGTGGTAGGCCCTGGTTACTGAAAGATGTTGCGTTAGAAGGTCACCGACAAGGGACCTGGGTCTCAAGTCTGCTACTACAATAGTGTCAGAATGGACTATCATTTATCTCATACTCGTCGATTTTGACAAGTTTGGTAATCTACTAATATAATGGCGTCATTATGACTTTCCAATGGTCAACCACTGACACTCCATTGATTGTGGTGTCTCTTCCACAAATTAAGAATTGAAGTTGAATTTGACACTCAATAGAAAGAAGTGGCATAGAATAGTAATCTCGTCCATATTGACAAATGAATATTTGACGTATGCGGTAATCGGCTAAAACTTTGACAGTTTATTTGATCAGTGTTTTACCATTAGACCGTTATTGTGCAGTTATTGCTTTTAAGCTCGATATTATCATTCTACCTCAAATCTGTTACGATACCATTGACCGATCAATGATCGATCATTATAAATTAGCAGATTACGAACTTTTATTAAAATGACAATGGGAACGTGTTGGAATGACGAATTTATAAAAATAGCAGACTTGGGCCCCTGTTGAGAGTCGCAGGAATCAGATATGAGAAGGACTGGTCATTGAAGCTACACTTTAAGGTTTTTTTTAGTGAGCAAAAATCATCCAAATGACATCCCCCGCCTTTGGGCGGAGTGGGAGATCTTTACTGACTAAAAAAACCACCCCGTTCCTTCGTTGCCTTTAATACCGGGGCTGAGCCACGCCAAGCCTTCCTTTCAGAAGCAGACCCGGCCCCGGTAGGCTTTGACCCTGCTGGGCTTCTACGGTTGCTGACAACTCCTTGAGCGCGCGGGAACAGTACGCGCCGTCGACGACTTGGACTCCGGACGGTTGCTGGGCAGTCGGACAGCGAGCTATCCTTTGCTCGCCGTCCGCAAGCCCGCGCCTACGGTGGCCACAAGGTGGACTGAGTGACCGTGCCCTCGTGGGGGTCCGGAGCGAGGAGGAGTGGCAGGCGGTCGCCGACTTCTGCGAAGCAGTAATGCTCGCAAAGGAGGAGGTCGAACGCATTATCGCCGCCGCCGCCGCCGGGATTCTGATCCCGATTTCCGGCCAACGTAGGCGCAGGCTAGCGGACAGTGAGCAATGGGTAGCTCACTGTCCGGCCGTCCGGTAACTGTCCGGACCAAGCCCAAATCGTCGGCGGCGCGCACTGTTCCCGCGCGCCTCAAGGAGTTGTCAGCAACAGCAGGCAAAGGGTTATCCGAAAGGGCGCTCGAGCCCCGGTATGAAGGCTAGAAGGAACGGGGTGGGTCTTTTTAGTTAGTAAGAGTCTGACACTATCTCCCGCTCCGCCCAAGGGCGGGGGATGTCAATGCATGATTTTTTCCCACCACAAAAAAAAAGGTGAACTGAGTGAAGGTTGCGAGAATCCGTTGGATACAAGACGCTCTGAAACGTTCATGGTAGCGACAATTGGGGTTTTTTATTACTAGATTAATTATTAATAAGGGCAATACTTTCACATCTTCAGAAATAATATAAGGTACATTAAGTTAATGACCCTCATACATATTAAAGGCTATTAAACAATTTTCCGAACTATATGTCGAGAAATTAAAATTGATGAAGCAAATTCGTGCCTAATTGGGCAATAAATATAGAATCGGGCTCTATTGATAAAATTTATTGTTGTATACGGTATATTAAAGCAAGTAATATCAAATAAATAAAATGCTCGAAGATAACAAGGTGTCTCTAAGAATTTCTGTTGGAATACATTTTATTGTAAATTAAAATAGTAAGATGGCTTTTTCACAAGCTTAAATCTATGGACACAATGGCGGTCTTGGAAAAAAAAATATATACAAAATTATTTTTAGGTTATGTGAAACCTGAATATAGTATGTTCAGAATCTTCTTCTTCTTCTTCCTGCCCTTATCCCTTATTACTTGGGGTCGGCGCAACACGTTTTCTTCTTCCATTCTGTCCTGTCCTTTTCTTTCATATCACTTCTTACACAATCCATCCATCTTTTTTTCTGCCTTCCTCTCCCTCTCCATCCGTCTACATGTATACTCAGAACTCTTTTAGTAATATGCGCTTCATAGTATGTTCAGAATCACCATGTTATATTTTTTTTTTCCAAAATTTTTTAAAAAGGTCATATGTTGGACACCGCCGACACTAAGTACCTACAACACAGGTCACGGCAGGTCATAGCGGGTATTAAGAGTCATTAAAAGCTGGGTGCAAGTGCAAAACAACCCCTCAGTCGCATGGATGGCCCGGTGACTATGAATTTTTGCTGACATAACTTTGTGATTTTTCATGATACAGTTATGTTTTGTACATAGATTCTTTACATAAAAATACTAGACATGCATATCAGGTCTCGCATATACTAAAAACTAATACTTATTATATAAAATAGTCTTTACCTATTAACACGCTACGGAATTGATTTTTCTATACTTTACATCTCTGCAGTACAAGGTCTATACACCTGGTAAAAAATCATCCATTGTGGCGGCCTTGTGCTTATAGACCCTATAACTTTTAAGAAACCTTAATCTATTTTTGGCTTCAAGTAAATATATATATATTTTTCCTACACCGAACCAAATTGATTGTAATGCCTTCCGCACGAGGAAGTCTATACTTTTCTTAGCCGCACTGTAAGCGAGAAGTATACAAGGTGTTTAAACCTGGTATCGTACTCAACGTGTTTTTTTTTAAACTGGTGTTTTTAAAACGAGGTACTTTGCACTTTGCAAAACGGCAATTTCATAGTTATAGAAGTATTTCTGTGTTCTAACATTTACACTTTCACAGATTTATTGTCCCATCTAATCCTATTAATCCGATAAGATCCAGGATCGAGAACGGCAATATTTCTCTTTTTTATTATTTGCTTAAAATATAAATCCTTTGCGAAAATAAATTTCTTTACCCTGTAAAAGTAAGTGATTAAAAATAGAAACAATTAATTCCGAGTCAAAATGTAACGTAGAAGCAATTTGTAGCTAAGTAACTTCTTCTTAAAGACAATAAATTAGCGATTTTAAGATTTTTAATCTAAGCAATTTATTCTGTAGGTAGATTAACAACTGATGCTTAAACCTGTTAATATTTCTTATAAAACTAATAGATTCTGTGAGCATAATCATTTGTTCTGTGTCTGGGTGTAATTTATCTATAATATGTATGTATTTAGAAATATATAAGTATGTTTATCAGTTGTCTGGTACCCATAACACAAGCTCTGCTTAGCTTGGGACTAGATGGCGTTGTGTGATAGTTGTGAAAATATATATTATTCTTTATATTTATTTATAGGTAACTAGCTTTTGCCATCGGCTTCGCCCGCGTGAAAGTAGAAAACATGTAACTTATGTCAGTCAGTGATAAAGTAGCATTTTATTGGTGGAGAAGAATTTTCAAAATCGGTTCAATAGTTTTTAAGTTTATTCATTACAAACAAAAATAAAAATTGAATTATTATAACTCGGGGGTTTTTAAGTCATGAGTGAATAGGGTAGCTACTTCTAGGCAGACGACCACATCATCGCTTACCATCAGGTGAGATGGTGATCAAACGCAAGCTTATCAATAGTAAAAAATAAAAATATTACTTTATATACATTGAAACGATAAAAAAAACCTGCACGGTCCGGACTAAGCGTTTCGCCTCGTCGTTTATACCGCGTAAGTCAAAGGACTCAATCAAAGAAAGAAAACAATCTGCCTGCTCCGGTCTTCCCGTCCGATTAGGTATAATTTGAGTGTCTTCAAGGCAAGAGTGAATAGGCTCATAAAATAGGTGCGCCTCACCGTCAGAGATTGCATCACTGCTTACCATCAGGTGGGATCGCAGTCAAGCAGTAGTGTTTATAGGGTGACTGGTAATTAGTGTACGATACTTAAACACGTGATTGTGTTCATGATAACCAACAACTTTTACTATGGGAACAAACCTGAAATCGCGAAAAAAAAATCAGCTGTTCAGTACATTTATGTTTGCCTAATGTACCTACTGAACAGCTGATATTTGTTTCGCGATTTCGTCTTTGCTCCCATACTAAAAATTGTTTTTTGTCATGAGCACAATCACGTGTTTAGGTATCGTACACTAATTACCAGTCACCCTATATATATATATATATATATACATAGAGCAGTAGTGCCCTCAGTGGTTACGACCGGTTTACGAGTTATAGGCCGTAAGCTAAAAACAGTGGAGCAAAACATCTAGCAACAAGACATGTGACATCTACCAATGCACACTGGATTACGGCCTATTCTCTCTCCTAGAGATGAGGCTTGAGTCCCAGCAGTGGGAACATTATAAGGCCGATTATCTTATTTTATGTATATTGTTTGTGCCCACCTCTTGGACGTCAATCCACCGCCTCTGGGTTTTTACGAACTTACATATTGAGATATAATGTAGGTATACCCTATAATTAAAATAAATTAAGCATTTTATTTCATAATAATCTAAAAAAGTTATCTTAAAAGCTCTTTTTGGAAGTCGTTCATAATGATCATAAAATGTTCTCGTATGTAGGCAGGTACAATCACTTATAACAGGATATTTTTAAAACCAGCAGCAATATGCCTAGTAAAGTACCTATTTATGTAATTTGAGATACCTGCCATAATATGTGTTTTTATCTACCACGTCAAACTTGTTATGGAATTATTAAATAATATTCAAAGATTCCGTCTATAGTAAGACGGAACATAAAAACAGAACTTTTTTAAACCTCTGGAAATCCACGAATATAAAAGAGAACACCAAGATAAATGATTTTGTTAAAATATAAAACCACCGTGCAGAAATCAACATATGGTATATATTAGTTGGTTCTATAAAAAAAAAATCGCGAATCTGAGCCAAAATTACGATTTTAAACGTGTATATCTACGAGATTACATGACGGAAATATTTAAAAATCACAAAAAATAATATAGCTTGTTTTTTGAAGGACCTCGCAAAAACAAAAAACTTGAATAGGCATTGTTTTTTTAATTAAAAATAAAACCGCTGTTACAGGAGGGCGCGAAATCAACATGGACCTGGGCGAAGTTCGTACAAAATACTCAGTGATTACAACCGGCTCTTAAGATTTGTAATCGCTCACAAGTCACTCTGTTAACGAAGCGGCAACGACACAACGGCATGCCGCTTCGTCGACAAAGTTTCATACTTTTGTATGTAAGCTGTGAGCAGGCGTACTCCAAGCGTATAGTGACGAATACACGTACAAGAAGCTACGCGTCCGTGGACAGTTGGCTTAATAGACCTTACCACACACAAAACGCATGCAAAATCAATCAACAGTCAAGACTGTGGTGAAGCTTGTGCGTGTGGTAGGCCCTTATGATTGATACTTGTCTGGTGTTTATAGCCACTGGGGAAGAGAAGTAGCGTGGACTATTTTGATGTGGGCGAAGGCACATCAGTGAGGCCTTTTCCTTTAATAAATTCGAAGACGAGAAAGCTACTTTTGCAACCCAGTGTTCGACCATACCATCTCTTAGCAACAGTGTTCAAACGCTAGCCTAATAAAAAAAATCTGGTTCATAAAGAGCTTGTACGAGGCCTCCTTGGATACGAGGCCGTGGGCGAGGCCACTTCGCCCAAGCTTAGCACTATCCATTTGACGACCTAAACTGAACTGCTAAAGGGGAACTGTATAAGGTGAAGGTATAGCTCTATCCCTGTTTCTCGCTCGCACGACTAACATTTTTACACGTCATAGTAAGGCCCCAGAATCATCGTACTATCAAATGGTAGGGACATTTTGTATAGTACAATTCACGAATGATGGCGGCCGTGAAGTTTGCGCAGAAGGCTGCGCAGTAACGTGTTTCAGGAACCAAATGACGTCGTCGTGCGTGTGCGAGAAGAGTGTGGTATGCGCGAAAGTTCGCAAAGGCTAACATCACGCCCGCCATCATTCGTGAATTGTACTGTAAGGTCATATGTCATCATTATATAAATGAGATTTTCCAAATGAATCGCAAATAAATACATAATCATGATGATTGATGGGATTTGCGTCTTTATAATCTGACAAATAGGTACGATTGCTTTTAATTTAAAATCGAATTAGTGTGATGGAAATTATGGTGTGTAAAAACCGTTTTTAAAAGTACCTTTAATTTTATTACATACTAGCTGTACCCGCGACTTCGTTCGCGTGGACTACAGGATTTTGAATTTCCTTTTTCTAAAATAAAAGTAGCCTATGTTAATCCTACATCAACTACCTGCCAAAAAAGGTCCCGTCAAAATCGGTCCAGCCATTTCATAGATTAGCCCGGACAAACAGACTGACAAACAGACCGACAAAAATTGTAAAAAAAAAATATTTTGGTGTATGTACCGTATATACATATATTCTTATGCATGTAGTAAAAAGCAGTTATTTCAATATTACAAACCGACACTCCAATTTTATTTATCTATAGACTAGCTACTGCCAGCGGCTTCACCCGCATCATCATCGTCATCATTTCAGCGGAAAGACGTCCACTGTTGGACATAGGCCTCCCCCAAGCGTCGTCACAACTAACGGTCCTGTGCGTTCCCTGACCAGTTCATCAGTCCACCTTGTAGAAGGCCTTCCAACGCTTAGTCACAGCCATTCCAGAACCTTGCGGCCCCAACGCCCATATGTTCTGCGAACTATGTGTCCTGCCCAATTGCCACTTAAGTTCGGCGATTCTTCAAGACCTCTACTTTGTAGCTATCAGGTAACATCTAAGACTACGCTAGGCACCGTGGCCCTGGCTGGAACGTAAAGGACAACTGAAGAAGCACAGAAGTCTGACACTTCCTCTCGCTCCACCCAGAGCCGGAAAAGTCATTTGATGATTTTCAATGTAAAAAAAAGTTGATAAAATTGCTTATAAACGCAGATTGTTATAATTATTCTCCCGGTGAAGTTATTTGATGGTTTTTCACCCCATAAATAAATTACAAAATCATAGGTAAGTCAGCATGAATTCATTAAACCCCAAGCGAACCGTGTTCAGTCTCTCATTGTCTTTCTATTGTGTCTCTAATTATGGTCTTCGAAATGTTAAACAATTGGCATCATTACTACCCACAGGCGCAAAATAGATAGGTACAGAAGTTAATCTATATACAAAGCGCGCTCGAGCAACGCACACAAAGACACCGCTCACAGACACGACGTCTCGGTCGCGTCTTGAATCACTCGTCGAACAAATCCGGCTCAAACGCTAATTAGTGTGCGTCCACCGAGCGTAGGTATAAAAAGTGAAGTACATACATGAGATTGTCTTCTGTACCTATCTATTTTCTGCCACAGGTTTGCTTGTTAAAGTCCTAAAAAACCTACAAAGTTACAACATTTGTTTGATCTTAGCGCGTGTAAGAGGCTCATGACTATCACTCAAGTTAATTTGTTAAGATATGCCGCTTTGGTACATTTTATTACATTATGTAAATGTAATAACGTCTGTTGTCCTTTCTGTCGATCTTAATCATGTTTTATAACAATGTCCTGTCGAATATTCATGGCAAAACAGTTAAAGACAAGTTCTAAAACGATTTGATTACCTCAATCCATTAGATGTTGAATATTTTTGTTTGAAACACTGGAAAAACCAAACGAATGAGCCGGGGTTTTAGGCCTTCGCCACACTTGATGGAAATGCCGTCGCGGAAGATTGGTGACGGAACGCCAAAACATGTTATCTATATCTACACTAATATAATAAAGAAGTAAAGTTTGTTTTTTTGGTTTGTAATCAAATGTAAATGGAGGTAATCTTTGAAAGTACTGGTCCGATTGCTAAAATTTTTTCACCGATTGAAAGCTGATTTATTTCTGAGTGACATTGGCGCATTTTATGCACGCGGGCGAAGCCGCGGGCAAAAGCCAGTTGCATTTACATTACAAATAGCGGGCACACTACGCGGAATATCGGGCGTTCCGTCGCGGACGATCGCTTCACTTGACAGAAATTCCGAAGGGGAAGATCCGCGACGAGATTTCTGTCAAGTGTGGCAACCGCCTTAGTATCTAGCGACGGAATTAAAAACCTGTCTATTATCTTGGAATTTTAATACACACTCGATTTTATTGACCAACTGCGATATCTGGACTATATTTATATGTATATTCAGCAAAATACGAGCTGGAATTGTGAATCACATAAAATTGAATCTTAAAACATAGGACTCAAAGTCAAATATTCAAAACTATAGGACAAGAACATAATGAATTAACACTTGAGCCATCAATTGAAGTTAAAGAAACATTCAAAAACCGCAAATTATGAGGTTTTAAATGAAGGATGAACGCACACAGAGCAATTTCATGAATTAGCTTTATCTGTTCGTTCTTAATACGTCGTAATGACGTATCATCAATCTTATTTAATTTAAATACATGACTGGAACAACACTTGACAGATTAAAATCCACATTGATTTAATCTATAGACACGTAAGTACTATAATTCTTTAAATAAAAGATGTCCTCGAATTGACAAGTTAGGCAAAAAAATCTGATTGTGGAAACGGAAATGTTAAGGCCAGGTTCTACTCATTTTGAACTTTTTTAAACATCTGGAATTCCACAAACATAAAAAAGAACTCCATGAAAAATTATTTTATTAAAATTGACTATATGACAAACCGTCGGGCAAAAATCAAAACATGATACAAATTAGTTGCCTCGATAAAAAAAAATCGCGAATCTGACCCTAACTTACGATTTCAAACGCGTATGTCTTCAAGATTACGTCACGGAAATATTTACAAAAAATAATAAAGCTTGCTTTTTAAAAAGGCTTCGCAAGAACCAAAATCTAGAATAGTTACTGTTTTTTTTTTTAATAAAAATAAAACCGCTGTTACGGGACTGCGAAATAGACATAGACCCGGGCGGAGTTCACAAAATACTCAGTAACTACAACCGGCTCTTAATCTATGGTCACATGGTACTATATTCTTTAAATAAAAGATGTCCTCGAATTGACAAGTTAGGCAAAAAAATCTGACTATGGAAACGGTAATATTAAGACTTGGAACTGGCTAAAGCTCTTGTGTTAACACAGTTCCTGTTCAAAAATAAATCATTATCGACCGCCCACGGGTCGCCTTGACTTGACGCCGATTACGCGGCCTAATGTTGTTATAAAACTACAGCTTGAGTACCAAGCTCACCATGACTTTAGTAGGTACCAGCTAGTGTTGCCCGTAGGGAATCCAATCCCGCAAATGCGTGATCCCGAACCTTTTCTGCGGGATCGGAAATGCGGGATTACTTATGCGATCTCGACTTATGGATCGCGGGATTGAATTTTTTTTATAAGAAAATTGGATTCTGACAACCGGGGCCGTCGTTTTCATTATTTATTAGACCCAACTCATCCTAATTAAAAAGTGATGAAACAACTTTACATGTAACTCGTGACATTTTTTATAGAATATGGATGGAAAGTAATTATTTTGTTTCCGATTTTACGTTGTAGTTAAACAATTTTTGAATTTCCGCAGGATTGCCGACTCCGCGATTTTGATGCGGGATTGGATTTCCTAGTTGCCAGCCCTGCGTTTAAAAATAACCAGTACCCCTAGCCAAGTTTCCAGTCTGCAATGGTTAACGCTTGTAGAAAGCTTCAAATGTACGGGAATGACGTCGTCTTAACGCTCAGTCACGTGGTCAGAACAAAAGAATTGGCGGCAAGATCAACTCGAAGCGTTCGACGCAAGCGAAACGGTTGTAACTTGGCTAAGGGGGCAGAGTAGAATAGAGTCGCTACTCCAACCGTTCAAAAATACTTAGAGTTGCAATACTTGCAATCCTGGAATGCTCTTTTATAACTATAGTTACTGCCATAGAGTTAACCCAACTAACTCTAACTGCGAGCAGGTAGGTTGGTGTAAGCGGCCATAAATGACACTTGCTTGACATTGACAATTGAACTCTATGTTCACGTTCAAAAATGCTTGTATAGAGTATCTAACCTGATGACGTCATTAGAGTTAGCTCTAACCAGAAATTTGAACGCAGGGCTGGTGTCTCGGTTTATGCAGGAAGTCACGGTTTTCAGGCGTCTGGTGACACGTCCCGATTAACACATGATCGAGACGCCGAAAACCCAATTTTTCATTAACCTCCGGACAAGTCTGTTAGGCGAGCAAAACATCGTCGTCGTCATATAAGTCCGCTATTAATATATTTTTGCACTCTCATTTCACAGGTTTTGACTTTTATGCTTTTAAGTCTTGTATTTCTGTATAAATTGTGAAAATATAATAGCCTTCTGAGATAGAGTGCTAAATTGTTTTTAATTTTGATGAAGTGGCCTCATTTAGTTTTGCTATCCCTACTCTCCGACAGGCTTAGTCTGTTAATTGTTTTTATTTTTTTATGGTATAAAAATCGGGATTTTTATATTGAAATCGGGACAGTTAATCGAGTTCAATATAAAAATTCCGATTTTTTTTTATCTTTTATCCCGAATTTCACTTACTGAACTTGGCAACACTAGTACCAACCGCACCATATGACCATATTATTAGGCAACTCAACGTCGGACAGGCGTAATGACTCATTTACTACACCTTTTCAACGAATACTCGTCCATTTATCATGTTGACTGTAAAATATGGATGGATATACTCGTTTATAGGTACGGATGAGCTCACAACAAACGGTAATGAAGTGTGGCAACCCTAACGTTTGACAATTAACGTCGTTAAGACCCGCAGTACAATGTTGCAACATGCAAATATGTGTGTTTGTAGAATTAGCATTGGGAATCAGTGATTGATCATGCTTTGTTTTATTTTGTTGCCAGTTACAAAATATAATGGCTGGGGAATATGTGGGTTCTATTTGCAGTGACGTCATCTGTTATTTCAATAATAGCTTTAATTTGTTAACATGAGTTAGAAAGTAGTAGTGGCGACACTTGGGAGAGGCCTATGTCCAACAGTGGTCGTCAATCGGCTGAAATGATGATGATGAGTTAGAAAAGCCATGGTTATACAATGTCGTAGGGTTGGGTTTTAGACAATTTGGGACTAATACATGAGCACGGAAATATTTTTTTATTATTATTATTATCGATTGGCGCTTGACATCTATATCGCCTGATGGGAAATGACGATGTGGTCGACAATATAGCACGCTTGCTTAGAAGTAACCCTTACACTCTAGATATATAGATCTCTAGAGATTTTTTTATGGTGGGAAAATCATCAATGACAACCCCCGCTCTTGGGTGGAGCAAATAGGGCGACTGTGTGCTCCACCGTGTCCTCCGGGCGGACCTCTAGAGGTTGTAGCTATCAGTGGACAGACTTCGACAGGGAATTCCACTCCTTAGCTGTACGCATAATGAATGTGTTCTTAAAAGTTTTTGTGCATATGATTGGGATGGTCACCATGTACCAGTGGTGCAACGCTTAGTTTATACCGGTGTACATTGGGAACAAGTTGAACAATGGTTTTCAATGCAGATGAATGGAAACTCTGAACACTCCAGTATATAGGCTTGATTTGGACCTTTTATTACATTCCTTTTATAGTTTTACTAAACGTACGTGTTTAAAACCCCGAGGCTAGACTCACGTGAAAATGGTTTCGAATTTCCCGGGATTTAGATCCCGAACTTCCAAATCAAACATAATATATATTCAACCTTTTTTTTTCACGAAATTTAATTTAAACTCACACGTTTGTTTCGTCATGGCGTGACCTATTGTTTTAACATAATCACTTTTCTGAATGACATTCATTTTTATGAAAACGTACAGGCTCCACTCGAGCATAATTCGGGCTCCCCGGCCTCGGTGTGAAGAGCTCATGAATAAGGGTTCTGTTCATGTCCGTATAAGGCAGGTGTGCACGAAATTAGGGCTGTAATGAATTTTTACATCCGCATGCGTAATTGCGGAATTTCCGCAAATAATCGTAATTCCGCATAGTTTTTGAACGGATTGAGGTTTACCAAGCGAAGACCTTTTAATGAGTTTACTCTATAACCAGGTTTTTACTTAGTTAAAACTTCAAACTACTTATTTCTGAGACAAAATTCAGAGTTATTAGTTTTAAATTTAATAATATGTAACTAATTTCTGAACACATTCGGGGAAGCTTCAAAGTCGCACCGATCTCCGAAAAGATGACAGAAAATCGCCTTCGTTGGTATGGACACGTCCAAAGACGTAGTAAGGACCACGTGGTCCAAATCGCCCTAAGCCTACCAGAACAAAAAAGAGGTAGAGGCCGCCCGCCATTGACCTGGTGGTCAAATATAGAGAGGGACCTCAAGAAAGCCCAGTTGCCAAAATTGACAACCCAAGATAGAGCCACTTGGCGCAGGAAAGTGAGGAGACCCGACCCCAAATAATGGGATCAGGGAAGGAAGAAGAAGAAGAATATGTAACTAATTTATTTTGTAATTAACATGCGGCGCGGCGCCAAACCCTTTGAAGTTTTTGTTTGGAGTGCAAGCAAAAATGAACTTAGCGGTGGTCAGGTGGAAGTTTCTTTGATGGCACTCCAATTAATAAATAGACAAGAAGAAGGAAACAGAAAAACGTCAGGCAACTACTACGTAGTGAGAGTGAGACACTCAATGTTGACGTAACTTAAGATTAAGTAGTTAAGTTTATATAATTGTTATCTCATTATGTGTAGTTGTGCCAATTAAACGTGTTTTCTTTCTTTCTTTGATGAAAATATGTCCTTTTTAGCCTTCTTTCCAAGGCCTCGGGGTTCTTTTTCAGATAACCGATCGCCCCAGTAGGCTTCGACCCTGCTGGGCCCCTCCCTACGGTTTACTAACATCTCCTAGAAGCGCGTGGAACATTTCGTGCCGTTGAAGACTCGAGCTCGACCCGGACGGTTACCGGATGATTGAACATCACCAGACGGCTGGAAAACTTGACCCTTTTTTCTTTTGCTGTTTTTGAGCAGGAGATCGGCAGCGTTGGAAGGCCTCCTACAAGGTGGACCGATATCCTTGTGAGAAACCGATGGAGCGGTCATTGTGGCGACACTTGGGAGAGGCCTATATCCAACAGTGGACGGATATCGGCTGAAATGATGATGATGATGATGAGTAGGAGGTTCATTCCTCAACCTCCGCCTTCGCTTCTATAACATCCCTAAAGTACACGTGTGGTGTAAAGATACACGCTCCAGCGACCCTTCAAGTGGGATTTACGAATCTAGTGTACATTTACATGGATATTACTTAGGGCAATCCGGATGGGCAGGCACACAATACATATCTCTGGAACTTACTCCATCAATATTATCTATTTTTCTTATCTGTGGTGAAAGTAGACTAAGTTTTTGTTTGGAAAATGGATACGAGTATCATTCTTTGATAATAATTGCAACAATATGCGTCCATAGCAATTTTCTTACCGTATGTAAATTGCGGCCACCGTAGGCGATGGCTTGCGGACGGCGAGCTATGGGTAACTCGCTATCCGATCGTCCGGTAAGTCGTCGACGGCGCGCACTTTTCCCGCGCGCCTCAAGGAGTTGTCAGCAACCGCAGGGGCCCAATTGGGTCGAAGTCTACTGGGGCCAGGGTTATTTTCGAAAGATAGCTTAGCCCCGGTACGAAAGGCCACGAAGGAACAGGAGTTGGTTTTTAGTCAGTAAAAATCTGCCACTATCTCCCGCTCCGCCCAAGAGCGGGGGATGTCATTAGATGATTTTGCCACCGGAAAAAAAAAACTGGTTAACTTAAGTGTTGTTCAGGGTGTCTATGTACATCCTGAAGAACAAAGTGTTAACACATGTAAATCAATCAAAATTTCGCAAAGAAAATGGAGTTAAAGATCAGCAGGGCTCTATCCGGCCGCAGCTGGCTGGATGATGACGAGATGAGACTACCTAGACGGCAGTAGCTTGAGTATTAGAAATAAATGCACAGATACTTCTTGTAGTATCTGTGCATTTATTTCCGACCAGATTCACGGGACTAAACGCCTGAAATTTCATTAACTATGCTAGCATTTCAGGAAGCAATTACAGCTTTCCCCTTCATGAAACTGTTCAAACTTGGATTTTCCTCAGTTTTCTCAACAAATGTAACTTTAATCCCGTGACACCGGGAAATTTCCACGTGCCAAAAGTTCCTTTGTCAATACAATTGTAGCCAATAATAACTTTCTATTGAACAAGTAACAAGTTCAAAGGTTTCCTTCCTAATGAATACCTACTCGTACATGAAAACATTTTTACAAATTGCCTACATACAATACATTTGAGGTAAATTGAAAATATACATGCCTGTAGCTAATTTATCAAGATTTTTTTTCGAAGTGAGGAATCAAATAAGACTAGAATACATTAGACCGACGCACATGTGTAACACGCCTGATTTGTACGTAGGAGGACGTCGCGTGGCGTGGATCAAGTGTAGCTCTACAAGTCTAGTTTCCATATAAAATGTATGGAGAGCGACGCGACCTGATCGACGGGTGTTGTATACGTGTGAGTAGTGTAGTTCTACCTTAAATCCATGGACGGACGCGTAATTTTATAGACGCGTAATCGTCTTAATACGCTTGGAGTACGCCTGCGTGAAGCTTACTTTCAAAAGTATAAAACTCTGTCGACAAAGATGGATCAAGTGTAGCTCTACAAGTCTAGTTTCCAAACAAGATGTATGGAAACCGATGCGCCTAAAGCCGATCTGGGAGGATTTTTTAGACAAAAATATTAATCTAACGAAAAAAATCAATAGTCGATAGTGTAAACATTTTTTTTTAAACCTCTTGACCTAGCCATTACCTAGGCTTCAGAAAGTCGTTGCTTTATGGCACTGCTCCGGCGCTTAGGCCTTAACCTCGAGATTACGTTCTCTTGGACAAAAAAATATTCCTCCTTTGTGTCTTTCCTTTAAAATGATTTCCGACTTTCACGGAAGCAAAACCAGCGTCAGAAGCTAGTACCTTACTCTCTCAGTTATAACAAAGGGCGCTACTAAGATTCCTATACATTTTTCATCGTGATACGACCTCCATTGTATTCAGAAATAAAAAATTAGTAATGATAAGCTCTTAAATATGGCTGTCCGTATCTGAATCTATCAGATTATGTAAATGTATTGTTTTACAAACAACAATAAGTTCGTGACCTTACTATCTGGTGCTATCTCGTCTTAATATATGTTATCTATAATTGTATTAGCGTATGTTATTAATGTTTCGGCGATTAACAGTCTGTAATGAAATAGGCGGGGTGGGCCACCCATCAAATTATTATTTTTTATTGTTGCATTATTAATTTATTGGTTATTAATTTATTTTTTAGTTGTATTGTTCAGTCTATCATGTAAATTGTTTGTATTTATATATTTTTATTTTTATTGTCAATAGTAATATCGTAATTTAATTGACATTTTTTTTATTATTGTTCTGTACTTCCATTTTAATCATTATAGCAAATGGACCAGTAGGTACTTTTAGAGATTATCTTCTAAAAAAACACTTGTATTTAGTCTCTCTCGCTATTACCTATAGTGTTTATTATAATAATGTTAATATATATATATATATATTTATTTTAATTTCATTTAATTTCATAATTTAATTTAATTTCTTAATGAACTTTCAATGATAAATAACAATTTAACCATAATTCAATTTATAACTTGAAATTAAGCTATAATAATTAATTTTAATGACAATATTATTGAAACAACACAAGAAAACAATATAAAATCAAAATACAATTTTAATAGAATGAACAGCATTTGGTGTGAACCGATATGAATGAACATTATGTGACGGTATGTGTGTGAAGTGTATAGAGTACAGTATGTGTATAATAATGCTGTAAAAACCACTCACTATGAAAAGTATAGACAGAATGATTCATAAGGAAGTTCGCGTCCAGTGCTGGGACTCAGGCCTCCTCTATAGGAGAGAATGGGTCGTAATCCACCACGCGGGCCCAGTGCGGGTTGCAGAATGTCACATGTCTTTGAATTTTTGGTTCTAGGACATGCCGGTTTTCTCACGATGTCCTGATGTTCCTTCACCGTTTTAAGAGCAGCGGTGATGAAATAAATTACACAAAGTAATGCGCCTGTAAAAACAGCTCATTGTGAAAACTAAAGACATAATATATAATAAGAAAGATTAAGGTGTATATTAGATGAATATTATAGTAGGGAAAAGCCGAGAATTACAAAGATTTCTAACACCCGTGACCCCGTGTGAAGCCGGGGCGCATCGTTAGTAAATAATAAATAGGTGTTTGGTGAATGACTGATCAACTTCAACTTGGATGGTTTTTTTTTTTCGATGGTAAGAGTCATGCATTGACATCCCCCGCCCTTGGGCGGAGCGGGAGATAGTGTCAGACTCTTACTGACTAAAAAACCCATCCCGTTCCTTCTAGCCTTCGTACCGGGGCTCAAGCGCCCTTTCGGATAACCCTGGCCCCAGTAGGCTTCGACCCGGCTGAGCCCCTGCTGTTGCTGACAACAACTTGGATGGTTCATATTGCTCATGTGAGTAGGAGTCTTCTACTCTTTTCAGTCTCTTAAAAGTCTCTAAAATTTCCTGTCATTTCATACTAAGGTTAATCTTGCCACTAAGGCCACTCTAATGCCTTGATCACACGTACCGAATAAACGGGCAGAGACAGTGCTCTCGGTCGAGTACTCGGTACGTGTAAACACAGCGCGAAGTGCTCGGCCTATAGCTTATCTCTACAACTGGCTTACATCACTGTCTCGGCCGAGTAACATTCTACTGTCTCGCCCTTTTACTCGGTACGTGTGATCAAGGCATTAAGGCCAACTCGAAGTACATTTCTATACAACCACTCTTACGTGATTATAATGTTATTTCACATCTTTCTCTAGATTAATTTATTTATTTAATTCTTTATGCACACATGAGTACAGAGGCAGACTTAATGCCTTTGGGTGATGCAGATAAAAAGTCGTAGTAGTATTTTGGATACACAGATATCTTGTGGAGATTATCTGGGCTTCAATAGAAATCAAAACCTTAATTTGTGTCAAACTAATCCAGTAAAGACCGTTGAGCTGAAAATAATCTCCGACCTCTGCTCTTTTACGTGAACTTTGTCCTTATGTATAAAAATATAAAAAACCGGCCAAGAGCATGTCGGGCCACGCTCAGTGTAGGGTTCCGTAGTTTCCCGTCCGTCACAATAAGTGTACCCACATAAGAGTTTAAAAGAATACTTGATTATACTACAAACTTAGTCCAGAAATTATTTTGTAGAACCTTTTTGTCTTTTTTGTACAAAAACTGTTCTTTCCATCAAGTTCAAAATAATTTTCCTAGAAAGTCCTTATAAAGTTCTACTTTTCAGATTTTTTTCATATTTTCTAAACTTATGGTTCAACAGTTAGAGGGGGGACACACATTGTTTTTTACTTTCGGAGCGATTATTTCCGAAATTATTGATATAATCAAAAAATGATTTTTGTAAACCCCTATTCATTTTTAAATACCTATCCAACGACACATCACACGTTAGGGTTATAATTAAAAAAAAAAATTACTTCCCAGTTTACATATAGGGCTACCCTAATAAAACATTTTTTTCCAATTTTTATTTTACCACTTTATCGGCGTGATTGATATACATATTGGTACCAAATTTCAGCTTTCTAGTGCTAACGGTCGCAGAGATTAAGCGAGGACGGACAGACAGACAGACAGACATGGCGAAACTATAAGGGTTCCTAGTTGACTACGGAACCCTAAAAAGGAATACTTATCTGTAGAAGTCTTGCATATTTAATCGAGATTCTGAATGATGTCAATTTTTCTGAAAAACTTTAAAGGATTTAAAAAAAACACGTATTTCCTGGATCAACTTTTGTGAAATGTTCGAGAAAAACACGGAATCACCGAATGCCAACAGAGTTTTCAGGCGTTATCTCTCTTTTTTCGCATTGCCTCTTCGTCAAATATCGCGTGGGATTGTGTTAGATGAAACAACGATCTTTTAAACCAGTATGGTTTAAAAGATCGACGTTGACAATAGGCGTGGAGATTGGCCATCTTAATCTCTTCTTCTACTGCCCATACTCGGAGACTATACGGATGTCTTTTTTCTAAAATTAATCGTTTACTATTGTAGCAATTGAGAGCAGGGGTGGCCGAGTGAAAACGGCCCCGACTTACGAGTTGATGGTCGCGGGTTCAAACCCAGACAGGCGCATGACTTTGTATAATTTATGTCATCGCCACTGCTCTCAAAACGGTAAAAGAAAACTTCGTGAGGAAACAAATGTCTTAGAACCAAAAAATTCGAAGACATGTGACATCCACCAATTCGCACTGGGCTCTCGTGATGGATTACGGCCCATTCCCTCTGCTAGAGAGGAGGCCTGAGCCCTGAGTGGGAATTTTATAAACTATGTTATGCTAAGCTTATAACGAATTAATACAATATAATAATAATATTCCACAACTACCACACAACGCCGTCTAGTCCCAAGCTAAGCAGAGCTTGTGTAATGGGTACTAGACAACTGATAAACATACTTATATATTTCTAAATACATACATATTATAGATAAATTACACCCATACACAGAACAAATGATCATGCTCATCACATAAACATTTGTCCTGGGTGGGAATCGAACCCACGACCTCTGGTATTGCAGTCAGGGCCACTAACCACTAATCCAACAGGCCAGTAATATATGATACTAGTCGTTGCAAACATTGATCGTTTACTTAAAACTATTGCAGTAATTGTCAATACATTTTCATTGTCACTAACGATAATATTGTCAATATCACTTGACCGTTTCGGGGATCCATAACAAAAGTTCATATTGGTGGCCTCTGAGATCGCTCCATATATGCCGGCGACGAGGTGACTAACCTAACTTAACCTAACCCACGCAAATAACCAAAATGAACACGTTTCTGAACCATTACCATTTGACCACAAAAGTAAATGACTGGCAAAAATGTTTAAAGAAAAGCTAACGCCATTTAAAAAATATTTTCACGTCATCTTTACAAAGACATTTCATTCTCATTGACTCATTGCGTAACATGGCGCGGGAGCCCGGTCCGGACGTTTACCGGACAGTCGGACGGTGAGCTACCCATTGCTCGTCGTCCGGAACCTTGCACCTACGGTGGCTGGAAATCGGGATCCCGGCGGCTGGGGCGTGAGGACCGTTGCCTCGTTGCTGTGCGGCCGCCTTCTTTGCTAGCGTTACTGCTTCGCAGGAAGAGGCGACCGCTTGCCACTCCTCCTACATTTGTGTGTTAAATCGAAATTTGATTGGACAAGTAGGATCAATAAAGTTGTTGCGAGATTTACCCCTTTAATCCAAATCATGTCATCCAATTCGACTCCACCTTGTCTTATCATATTCATAAACAATAGTCGAGGTTTTTTCCCATTGTCTAGACACCAGAATCGAGTGGAAGTCTATCAAACTGACTTGAAATATAGACCTTAATACCCAGAGTTACAGAAACATACATTTGTATATAGTAGCCATATTCTAGATTAATCCTTTGTTACCGGCTAGCTTACAAATTGTGAATAATAAAAAAGAAAACAGTCGAATATCTATTGTTCGAAATTGGAACAGTTCCAAGTTCCAATAAATAGCAATCAGCTGGTTCTCTATTATGTTCATTGGGATTCGACCAAATGGCGAACAATAAAGTGTGTGAATTCTTCTCCCAATTTTAGGATAAGAGCCATACCAATGTTTCTCTAACAAACAACCAGTTTGAAATTCGAACTGTATCCATGTTCAAGTGTTTACTATATTTAAATTTAGAATGCTGGATAATTGTAACATTTTGGAACAAAAAGCTCTATTTTATAAACAACAAAATTCAAATTCCGTTGTAACCACATACTTTTTATAGGGCCTTTACAATACATGGTCACTTAAAATGTTATTTAAATAAAATAAAAATAGGCTAAAATCGGTACTTGAGTTAGCAGCGTTGGATTAAAATTACACATTATCAAAAATATGACTTTATATTTCGGTGAGAAATCACAACATAACCCCTAACGCACTAGGATGGGGCGAGAAGGCGAGTCAGACTTTTACTCCATCATGAGATCCCGCCAGAACTTTGTCCGCCAGCGTAAAAAAAATTTGACCCTCTGGTCACGCGAAGAGTCGACTAACTGTTTACTGATATCCCGAACAACTCAATGACACAATTATTATTATTTTAAGCTTGTATACACCTATTAAATAATAAGTTAGAGTTAAATAACTTTTTTAGTCTTTTAGGCTTGATTTCAATAAGTTTGTTCTTAATAATATAGTAAAAAATATTTACTAGCTACAGCACTGCAATTTAGCTTCGCTTGTTTGACTGATCGACATTTTGACAATTCAAAAGTGCCTGTAACTGGTCTATTTGAAATAAACTTTTCTGATTTCTGATTTCTGATTTCTTACTGTGCAAGGTACAGGCATTATGTACTAGCGGCTTAACTAGAGTTAAAGTTCGACGCATAACATACCTACAGCTCCACCAGTATATATTAATATTTTGTCACATTAATTTACAAAGTACGTTAGGTTAGTTTCGCAAAGCAGGCTAACCCAGTAACGTGGTCGCAACTAGTTTAGTTCACACTAAACACACGTTAACACCCAGTTGTGACACTTTTAGAATTATACCCGGCTTGTAACTGAATAACCGGTTATAAACAAAGACATGAGCGTCTAAACACGGCTTTATTTAGTAGGTCAAAGTTCTTTGAAAAGTAATGACCAGTCAAACAAAAAGTACTTGCTGTTTTTTGATAAACACTGCATTTAGGGTTATATTTTACCGAGACACTGGCGGCGCGACCAGTCGTCGCTACCAACAATATGTTTAAACGTTTAAACAGTATACAGCTCTATAGAGAGATTAGTGATGTTGGTTTTGTGTATGATCATTAAATTACTTCTCCCAGAACAGAAGAAATAATTTAAAGATTTTAACAAGAAAATATTTAAAAAAGAAGCTTTTAAAAATTTGTCCGCCATATTTAATTTATTGTGACGTAGTTTTTTGTTCTAGTTCTTAACAAACTTCTTTTTTTAACTCATGTTTGGGCTTATACTAAGGCCTTTAAGCCGTGTTTTAGTATGAATAGTTAATTTATTTATCATTTGTTTTTTTTCTGAGTAGGTATTTTGGGAATACAAGGAAAAAATAATCATCTAATAACATCTCCCTTGGGCGGGGTAGGAGGGTGCGTCAGGCTTTTACCGACTAAAACTCACTCCTGTTCCTTCTTTGCTTTCATGTCAAGGCAACGGGGTTCTCTTTCGCATCACCCATGACTCCAGTAGATTTCGACCCCGCCCCTACGGTTGCTGACACCCCCTTAAGGCGCGCGTGGACACTACGCGCCCGAAATATTGCCCGAAGTATGAATATTGGCCGCAATATTGCCAGCAATATTCCCATAATGCCGGCAACGGCACATCTCTAGTCCGGACGGTTAGCGGACGGCAGTACGGCGAGCTGCCCATTGCTTGTAGTCCGAAGGCCTGCGCATTGCGATTGTGCCGACTTCGTGCTCTGTGATTTCAAAACAGTCGTTGACCTGAAATATTTTTTTAACGGCTATGGCCAAAGCCAACCACACCCAAACAAGTTATGGTCATTAACATCAATTAATATGTCCAATAGGCCCCGCTATTTTGGCACCTATTGAGATTTATCTTTTATCTATGATCTACACATCAGAAAATTGACACTGGTTATAAATGAGGGCGTTACTTGTTATGTAATTTGAATATGGAATTGAATCAAATTATTCAAGCGTTTTTTTTTATAGAATTTTGGCGCGAACTTTTGGCCACTTTTTTTTATACAGTCAACGAAAGAGTTTGATGTGTTTTTTGCACACCTTTTTGCTGCACTGTTTATTATGATAAAATAGGTGGGTGAGTGTAGTGTGCGTAGAATCTTTTTAATTACCTAAATAAACTTACTTAAGCATTGAGATGTATTAAAAATAAGGCTACATGACTTATCAAAGTAAGTATACAATTTCTTTCTCAAGAATTTCTTGCTCATTTTCCAAGATTTGTAATTTTTGAATTAGGTCGGTTTCATTACAAAGCTACAAAGCTGTCAGTTATCAAAAATTTCAGAAGTTTTGGCGGGAATTTTTTGAGTGAAGTTAGCTCAGTTGAAAGAAGGATAGATGTTTTAATTATTCGTTATTTAATTCCTAGTGGACATTGTGAAGTATAATTGGTATCCATAGTTTTGTATCTCAAGGGTCTTTTTTCCGATGGGAAAAATCATCCTATGACACTATCTCCCGCTCTTGGGCGGAGCGGGAAATAGTCAGACTCTTACTGACTAAAAAATCCATCCCGTTCCTTCAAGCCTTCATACCGGGGTTGAATTGAAGGAGAATTTTATTGTAGGTTGGACTACCTCAGTAAAGTTAGCCTAAAGCTGACCCGTTACATTAGCTGTCAAATACTTCAAAAAGATTAGAATATGTTACATTTGTTTTCTAATTGTAATCAAAGTAACTATTCAATGGAAATTAAGATTTGAACAAGTCTCAATTGCCAGGTCAAAAATTTCAAAAAAAAACTGAGCAAGTGCGAGTCGGAATCGAGCACTGAAGGTTTCGTACAAATTGAATGATTAAGAAATTGAATTACGAAGATTTTTGAATCGATTTTTTTTTTTGTGTAGGTACGGCACAAAAAAAAATAAACTACAAAACTTCCTATACGTAAGCTACGTGATTTTGCTTCATAAGGAATTCCAGGATTCTAGGTCAACGGGAAGTATCACTATGAATTTTGATGGCCCTAAGAGTGTCGAAATAATTTTTTTGCAGCATAAACGGCTGTATCTTTTTTTTTCGTTAACTTAGATGTTACATTTTTGTATAGCTTTAAGAGATCGCAGCCCTGAATATACGGTTTTAATTTCAACTCGATATCTCCACGCATTCCCGAGATAAAGGGTCTTGACATACAGACAGACTGACAGACAGACAAACAACAAAATGTTCCATTAGGGTTCCGATTTTTTCCTTTTAAAGTACAGAACCCTAAAAAAAATCAAATGTTAGAACTTCTGTCAGTTGGAGTTGGTAAATCTATTCTTATTAACTTGCAAAACACTTATTAGTGTATCAAAAAACGTCACCCACCCATCCATCCTAACTATATATAACCGCAGCTTAACCTCAGGCTCAACGATTAATTGATTCAATATAATTCCATTATTATCTCCCTCATAATGAATGTGTGCACGCCACACATATTGACACTACATATAAATGCCAATATCAATCAACACTGTTATTTCATTAGGGCCCATTATATCAAACAAAAACACAAATATGTCCGATTCCATTTTCACAATTTTCGGTTACCATGCAGACAGTAATTGGCTACTGATCTTCGAATAAATACACCCGGGTTTTTTTTAAAACATTAACAACTTTGCTCGACTGTATTACTAACATCATAAAGAATAGCTTTTGTTCTATGACTTTTTACAAAACATAGTATTTTTGCCAAAAACCTCTGTATTTTGCTAGCTCCCGCGCACTGTTTTTGTGGCGGGGTGCTTAATGTACGGCGCAAGTGCATCAAGTACCCCGCCACCCGATAGCCACTTCCTTCCGCTATTGTACCATCAATATATATGTACTACGCACTCTTGTACAATCACTTGCTTCGCATAGAGTTCGTAATATTTATATAACTTTAATTTCGGAAGTCGGTGTTTCCATAACAGATAGTGTTTTCTTTTCGTGATTTTGTGCTTTTCAGTGTTATTTTTTACATTGAAGTCGGTTTAATTTTTTTTTTTTTTGTATTTTTAATTTCAGTTTTTAGTTATGGTACCACCACTAAAAAGTAGGTCTCTCAGCCAAACTTAAATACCTTATAGTCAGAGAGCATCTCATAACGATTCTAATGATCCCAAACACGGTTAGATTACATTAATTTACCTTTGGGCTTCATCACCAGATCAGTTCGATACATCCCCTCCCCCTATTCTTTCAGTCAGTCATAGACTACACGTATAAACCGAGCAATTTTACATGTTAGGACAATTCTGCTGTGATCCTATGAGGAGTTCTGTACCATATCTTCGAAATTCATGATCAGATCATAACAATATTTCTATGGGACCAACTTGGAAGCAATCAAAATAATAACTTTCAAAATCGGTCCACAATTGACCGAGATATCGATGAACATACATAAAAAACATACATCCAGTCATTCAGCTTAATATTAGTGTAATTCTATTTCCACAATGGAACAGTAAAATTATGGTTACCGAATATATATCAATCATGTGTAATTTAACATAATTATTTGAGTGTGACATTCCGAAGCGCTGAGTGAATTTCTAATCATGTTGCTTTGACGACTTCCTGTTGTTTAATTAAGCATATGAGTGTATAGCTTTCCTTATATTAGTATAACAATATTTATTGCATTGGTACAGTTGTTTACTTACAAGAGTTTAAATACGTACATAATCACTCCATTGCCCAGAAGGAGGTTAATATTGGTTTTTGAGAGTACTTTTTTTTAAATTGATATAAGCTAGTGCTTGATTGCGATCCCATTTGATGGTAAGCAGTGATGCAATCTCTGATGGTGAGGCGCACTAGTTTATTAAGAGTCTATTTATTAGAAGGGAGGAAGACTATCATTAAACACAATTTTTTTTTATGTGGGAATTCGCTAATGACTCGAAGATGCCTTTTTATCCCCTCTAGTGCCGATTGTACATACATATGTACACCTTGAGTGACCTTAAAAATGCTTAATTGCCGTAGCAAGTCATTCCGTCGCTAGGGATCTAATGTAGTATGAACGTTATCTAGGGAAAAATTAGAGTTGAATTTGGAACATCAATACCTAAATAAAAAATTTTGTCCCTCGCATGCTCAGGAGTTAATTATATAAAACCCTCACTAAGTTCAGGACTAAAACTTAGCAATCTTCGTTTTGTTTGGAAACTAACATGGCGTCTGCGACTTAAATAGACTGGTTTATACCCTAATCACATAATCTACTATTAAAAATCCCATCATCATAATTACCATACTATGTCGTTAAAAAGTTAATTAAAAATCAGTACCCCTAGCCAAGTTGCAAATCTGCAATAGTTAACGCTAGTAAAAAGCTTAAATGTACGTGAATGACGTCGTCTTAACGCTCAGTCACGTGGTCAGAACCAAAGAATTAGCGGCAAGGTCAACGCGAAGCGTTCGGCGCAAGCGAAACGGTTGTAACTTGGCTAGGGGGGCAGGTCCCCTATAGCAACGACATTACATTTACACGAACAAACTTATTCAAACACAAATAACTATGCTTTCACGAATCCTGTCATATGAATGTCACCTTTACAGTTTGCAGCTCGTTTCAGAACAAACTTTTGCATATATAAACGAACTGAAATAACGAGTGTCCACACTTTGGAGGTCAGAATAACTGTGGACACCATTTACTTTTATGTTCTAGTTAATTATATCATCATAACCTCAAAGTTTTATGTGGCTGTAAAAAAGTTTTGACCTACATTTTAGAAGGGAAACTTTTTGAGATGTGTATTTATTCCACAGCGTACTGTGGTAGGAAATCATCCAATCTTCTGCTCTGGGTGGAGCGAGAGGACGTGTCAGACTTATTCTAACTAATATTATAAATGTGAAAGTGCGGAAGTTTGGATGTTTGTTTGTTGTCAAAAACGGCTGAACGGATTTAAATGAAATTTGGCATGCATATAGCCTTTGACATGGAAAAGAACATAGGCTATCTTTTATCCCAATTCCTTAAGTACCTAATGCCAAACGGGCGAAGCCGCGGACAAAAGCTAGTATTGACTAAAGCCATACCTGTGTCCTTCAGTTCCAGGGGTTGGCCGGAAAGGGACCCCGGAGTATTTATAAGTATCCATATGTTCCTAAATATTTGTCCGCCACTATATGCGGCTGAACAAGCCAAAAACTTACATTTCACTATCTTGCATCCAATGTATCATGTACACCATGTCTAAACAAATAAATTTTTGCTTACTCTATAGAGATCTACGCTTTGGACGTACAATTTAGCTTCACTTTTTTTGACTGACCGACATTTGACTATTCAAAAGTGCCTGCAAAAGGTCTATTTAAAATAAATGCTTTTGATTTGATTTTATACACCGCTAAATTTTGATCGTTTTAATCCCGTGGAGGGTCGATCCGGTACATGAAACACTATCGATTTGTAAAAATAAAATTAAAAGAAAAGGTTATTGGACTCGCTCAACTGACGTATTCTTGAAGAAATTAATTTCGTACATGCGTAAATTAATACGAGTTTAAAAAAAAAGATACTTTACTATTTAATTTTATCTTTACAAATCGATAGTGTTTCATGTACCGGATCGACGGGTGTAGAAGTGGGTTTAGTCAGTAAAAGTCTGAATCGCTGCCTCTCCGCCCTAGAGCCGGAAAAGTCATTAGATAATTTACCACCTGAAAAAGAACCTGTGTCCTTCAGTTGCCCTTTGCGGTCTTAAGATAGTTGCATATCGGTAACCGGAGTTGTATTTTACTAGAATTATTACAATGGCCCCCAAACTAGGCGGTGCCTGTATCCTGGGGACCGGATTACCTTAAAGTAAAATAAAAAACAAAATAATTACTAATATAATAGGGTAAATTAAAAAACCGGCCAAGTGCGATTCGGACTCGCCCATGGAGGGTTCCGTAGCAGCAAGTAACATAACATAAAAGTTCTTGTAGTTCGTTGTAACTTTGATCGATGTTTTAATAATAGTGTATTTTTTTTAGATTTATGACGAATTAAAAAAAAAACTACTTATTAGATCACGTTCAAACCAATTTTTGTTGGTAGTTTACATGGTAATGTACAACATATTTTTTTTAGTTTTATCATTCTACGAATTAAAAAAAAACTACTTACTAGATCACGTTCAAACCAATTTTCGTTGGTAGTTTACATGGTAATGTACAGCATATTTTTTTTAGTTTTATCATTCTATTATTTTAGAAGTTACAGGGGTTTACAGTTATTAGAAACCTCAATATCATTTTTGAAGACCTATCCATAGATACACACGAATGGGTTTGATGAAAAAAAAATTTTGAGTTTCAGTTTTAAGTATGGGGACCCCCAAAATTTATTGCTCATTTTCTATTTTTGTGTAAAAATCTTAAAGCGGTTTACAGAATACATCTACTTACTAAGTTTCAACAGTATAGCTCTTATAGTTTCGGATAAAAGTGGCTGTGACATACGGACGGACAGACAGACAGACATGACGAATCTATAAGGGTTCCGTTTTTTGCCATTTGGCAACGGAACCCTAAAAATGTGTGTGTAAGAGGTGGGCAGTTGAAAATGTGTAGTTATGTTGTCAGTATAACTCACGTAATTTTCTTCTTTTTCAGACACTATGAGTCCAAGGCGGTCGCGTAGATGATGTGGCGCAACTCGTGACGAATGCACGAGGCCGGCGCTTCGCTCGACCAATGAGAGAGCATCGCGGGAGCATGGATGGGCCGTAGAATGCGCCTCAATCCGGCGCCGCTATACATATTCCTTCTCATCTGTACCGGTGGCTATGCTTTTATACCTGGAGTTGATGGTAAGATTATTTTTTTATTGATGATAGGTTTACGCTTGACCCCTATCTCAGCTGATGGAAAGCGACGATGCTGTCGACGATGGAGTGCGCTTACCTAGAAGTAACCTATTTAATCTCGACTTAAAGATTCTTGCGTTCTAGTCATCAGAAAACACAGACTCTGGCAAGGAACTCCACTCCTTAGCTGTACGCTCAATGAATGTGTTCCCACAATTTTTACGTGCGTATAGGTGGGATGTCCACTGTGTACCGATGGCGCATCGCCATACGCCTTATAGTCCGATGATGGAACGGCCTAAGCGGAATTAGGCTATGCAATTCCAACACTCCCCGAAATGCAATCGGTAGATATCCGACAGGCTAGCGACTCGCCGTCGATGCTCAAGAGTGTTTTTTTTTCGGTGGCCTCCCTTTTTGAAAAAATATCCTTTGCCCCAGTAGGCCTCGACCCTGCAGGGCCCCTACGGCTGAAAACTCCATGAGGCGCGCGAGAACAGTACGTGCCGTCGTGGACTTAGGCTCGATCCGGACGGTTACCGGACGGTTGGACACGAACAGCGAGCTACCCATTGCTCGCCGTCCGCAAGGTGGCTGGGGCGTGAGCGCCGTTGCCTGATGCGGTCGGCCTCCTACTTTGCTAGCATTACAGCTTCGCAGAAGGCGACCGCCATGCTCAAGAGTGTGGAGTTCTTACTCGACAAGTCCTGATCTTCTTGGCATGCTTCTCAATCGACTACAGTGCATCAACCTTCATTATCTAAACTCAACATTTCAAGGACCAAGAAACCATTAAATCAAAAGCTGTAAGAAAGCTTTATTTAGACCTTAGAAAATAAAATATGTAGATAGGAACAGAACCTATCCTACCTATCTATTTTGTGCTTAGAATCACGACAATGACACTAGTAATGGGCGATACCGAGATGTTTTAACAATCTAAAGAATCGGAATCGGTAAAATAAACCATCTAGGCAACCATCTACCCGCCGTTCAACAAAATAATCGAGATGTATTTCGATTGTTTCGAGTTAACGGAATCGACCTTTAGTTTTTGATTGTTCGAATCAGTCACTCTCACGGCGAAATTTTAAACCATCGTAGACACACAGGTGTAGGGTAGCCAGCCTTTTGATGTCATACAGGATGCATTTTGGAGAGTGTGCGCAGGAATTGTATGACTTGATTCTGCCGTCTCAATTCTACCATCGGACAACCTGACGTACGACGAGTATACACCCATACGTTGTTGAAACCTCTACGGTCCGGACTAAGCATTTCGCCTCGTCGTTTATACCGCGTACGTCGAAGGACGGGAACAATCTGCTTGCTGCGGTCTTCCCATCCGATTATAATATGAGTGACTTCAAAGCAGTGAATAGACTCATAAACTAGTGCGCCTCACCATCAGAGATTGCATCACTGCTTACCATCAGGTGGGATCGCCGTCAAGCGCTAGTTTATATCAATTAAAAAAAAAAGTCAGCCTCTAGTTAAAGACGATACAATCGAGAAGCATCGAGAAGTTTCAACAATCGATACAATCGAATAAAACCTCGAACCTCTCGCCATCGCGCATCGCCAAATGACACTCAAGAAGTCCTGGAAAAAATACGAGAAATGTTTATAAAAAGATCGTGAGCCGTAGATCTCAGTCCGTTAATTTCCATCTCAAGTGTTCGAGTCCCATTTGAGCGCCCTTATCGGATGACAGCTAAGAACCGCAAATGTCAGATACAACAACAATAGAAAATTCCGTCTGGTTCTAAATAAATCTCCAACAATTCAAACAGAACTCCCGTAGATTTATTAGCTAATATATCTTCTATGTGTCAACACAATTCAGGTTAGTAATGTCTGATGCTTACTTAAATTTATTAGTTGAGACCGAAATTTACGGTTGTCTGCTAAATTTTAGGCAACCAAATTCAATATTTAACCCGAAAATGCTATAAAACCGCAACACTGTGTTTGCTTTCTGGTTTCTCTTGGAAGGTCATGCTCGTGAACGGGTGCCGTCAGTTGAGACTGGTCATCTCTTAGCTGCCAGTGACTCGATTCAATTTCTATCTCGTTTTTATTCTTTCTATTACTTATCTACATTGTGCTCACATAATAGAAACAACAAGAAATACTATATGTAACCAAGATTAATATGTTACTCATAATATGATTTAAAAGAGGTGTCCATGGAGTTTTTGCACGTTCTTCTCCATAGAGATCTACACTTTGGAACGTGCAGTTTAGCTCCACTTTTTCTGGACTAACCGACATTTGACTATTCAAATGTGCCTGTAAATGGTCTATTTGAAATACATGTTTTTGATTTTGAAGAACCTTTTACAGTAATGGCCGGCTTTAGTTAGTTGAGAGATGATTATAGAAGTAATCTCGATGATCTCATTATAGCAACGCATTTGCTATTAAATTGTATTGGGTTTTTAGGGTTCCGTAACTCGATAAGTTCACTTCGTTGTCCATCTGTCTATAAAGACCCTTTATCTCGGGAATACGTGAAGATACAGAGTTGAAATTAAAACTATATGTTGCGGTCCCTTGATGCTGTGAAAAAATCTAAGTTAATAAAGATACGGCTGTTTATGGCGCAAAAATACGTATATTTCGACGAGACAGACAAGAGAAGCAAAATTCATAGAGTAATTTCCGTTGACCAAGAATCCTGAAATTAGGAACAAAGCAGTCTTATAGCACAGGTATAGAAATAAGTCTGTAACAGTAATTTTGTTACGTAACAAATAAAAACAAACATTTTTTGCATTTAGGTAAAATTTTCGGGACTGCTTTCGGGAATTGAACTATTTAGGTACATAGGTATTTGCTCAGTTTTTTTTTTTTAATCAAGAATTTGTTTGGACCAGTTCTTGTAGTTCAAGAACATTACCCTGAGGCAAATTATTAGTTCTTATAACATAAGATGATTAGATGACACATCAACTCACATGTTAGTCAGTCTTGAATCAGTCCTCATGGTACGCGTTAACGCGTCTATCATCTCTCCACCTCTTTCTCGGCTTCGATGGTACTTTCCTTCTGCAGAAATCTATAGCGTGGTGACACTTGCCCAATGGCCCACTATTACAACTAATTTCTAGCATAGCATAATCAGCCTTCTAATGTTCCCACAGTTGGGACTCAGGTCTCCTCTCTAAGAGAGGGAATAGGCCGTAATCCACCAGTGCGGATTATTGAATGTCACATGTCTTCGAATTTTTGGTCCTTGGACATGCCGATTTCCTCAAGTTGTTTTCCTTGACCGTTTTGAAAGCAGTGCTTTTAATTCGATGTGAAAAATCATCTTATGACAACCCCCGCTCTTGGGCGGAGCGGGAGATAGTGTCAGACTCTTACTGACTAAAAAACCCATACCGTTCCTTCTAGCCTTCATACCGGGGCTGATGAAATAGTAATGCGCCTGTCTGGGCTTGAACCCGCGACCTACAACTCGTAAATCGGGACCGTTACCACTCGGTCACCATTGCTCTCATTAATTTCTAATATACTTTAATAAGATATTTTTGATTGTTATAAAATAGGTGGGCCTTATTTGCCAGGTCCCGTGTCCAACGTGGAGGCGCTGGAAGGTGGTGACGTCACCCTGCTCTGCGACTCTACCCCCGACTCCTCGGACGACGAGTTCATGATCCTCGTGTGGTACAAGAATAATATGCCCATTTACAGGTAAGATCATTACTATCGTCATCATTATGTTATCATATTTTTTTCAGCCGAATGACGTCCACTGCTGGACTCAAGTCTTACCACAACGAGCCGTCTTGTGCATGTCGCATCCACCGTATCCCCGCGACTCTCACCAGCCTCCCAAGCCAAGTTACAGATACCGGCACGGATCTTGAGCGCTAGCTTCAAGTTGCGCAAAAGTAAAATATTGGGTCATAGATATCCGATATTTTACTTGTAGTGGTGCGACGTGAGATACGAGGGCGGGGAATGTCAGTGATTGGCTCACCGCGCATCGCGTCATAGACGTCACTCGTGATTTGATCCCTACGCTTGCTGCATGTGTCTAACAACGACTGGCTTGCCAATGCATGGAATGCGCAAAGCGATCCCCACTCTGACGCCGAGCGTTCAAGATTCGTGCCGGTACATATTCAACCGTTTCGCTTTCATCGAACGCTTCGAGTTGGCCATGGCCCCGAATCTTTTGTTTTGACCACGCGACTAAGTGTTGAGATGACGTCATTCCCGTACATTTGAAGCTTCCAACGCTGCAACGTTACTAAGCACCGTGGTCCCGGTGGTCCCCAACCTGTGGGTCCGTTGACTACTGGTGGTCCGCATTTGCCAAAATATGTTTGACGAAAAATTTTAAATGCAAAAGAAGTCAGGAAGAGGTTAGTCTACCTCAAAATAAGTGGGATTAAAGTCACTCAAACGGCAATGGAAAGGGCTATGCTCAGGGTTTCCTTGCGTGATCACATTAGAATCGGCAAACTTAAGTGGCAGTGGGCAGGGCACATTGTTCGCAGAACAGATGTTCGATGAGGCCGAAAGCTTCTGAAGTGGAGACCGCACACCGGAAGACGCAACGTTGGAAGTACCCCACAAGTTGAACTGATGACATGGTGAGAGCCACGGGATTTGATGTGTGCGAGATGTACAGGATCGCTCATTTTGGCGACACTTGGGGAAGGCCTACGTCCAACAGTGGATGTCTCAAAGTAGAACTCAAAAATATATCGGTAGATAAGGTATGTAACCACTTCAATGAAAAAAATAAAATTCACTTTCAAATGGTATGCGGTACCCTACTTGATGTTCTAAGCGAACTTTTAAATAACTTTATAGAAGAGCATTAAATTAACACACACTGCGCACACGTGTGCCACACACGCTGATCTGGGCGCGTCGGTCTCCATACATTTTATCTGGAATCTAGACTTGTAGAGCTACACTTGATCCACGCCACGCGACCATTCTACATAGAAATCGAGATGATATGTACACGTTTGCGTAAGTCTAATACTATTGTTGACACGAATCGCAAAACACGAGAAATTGGTCAATCATTAATGAATTCAATAACTACCAAATCACTTCGGCATAATTCTCCGCTGTATCTCACTCACGGCAAGGTTTAGACAACAACTCCATATTCGACACTTGCCAACACCATACCGATCGTTCAACAGCATTAATTAAATCTAAACCCATCAGATCAACGAACTCACACCCACAATTTAAATCCCACAATCTCACAAACAATCAAACGAAACCGTAGTATTATTTATTCTGTACCGAGTCTAAGCAGAAATGCAAACAAAAATAGCGGAATTGTAACGAAACAAAAATAGAAACGGACCGAGTTCTGATTTGCACGACCGCTTTTTTTAAACGTTGAAAAAGAGTTTCGAAAGACTGCTGGGTTTCTAGGGTTCCGAACACGAAACGGTTTCTAAGTGTGCGCACAAGGGCCACAAAAAAAAGCAAGAAGCGCTCACAAAAAAAAAGCTAGAAGCGGTCACAAAAAAAGCTAGAAGCGGCCGCAAAAATAGCTGAAGCGATTGACAGCTTGTGGCCGGAGAAGCTAGAAGCGGCTATTTTTATGACCCGTGTGCTGGGACACTAATTACTAAGCCTTCGCTGTCCATCGTCCGTCTGTATGTTAGCGGGCTGTAACTCATAAACTGTACAAGATAGAGTTGATTTTTTCACAGCAAGCGTATTTTTTTTGGCGCTACAACCGCATATAATATGTTACAAAAAACGTTAATTTTTTACTCAGTACGTTTTTCTCAGTACGTTAGTTTATTCTGTACCGAGACTAAGCAGAAATGCAAACAAAAATAGCGGAATTGTAACGAAACAAAAATAGAAACAGACTGAGTTCTGATTTGCACGACCGCTTTTTTTAAACGTTGAAAAAGAGTTTCGAAAGACTGTGCTGGGTTTTTTAGGGTTCCGTACACAAAACGGGTTCTAAGTGTCCCCGCACAAGGGTCACAAAAAAAAGCAAGAAGCGCTCACAAAAAAAAGCTAGAAGCGGATGCAAAAAATAGCTGAAGCGCGCGACAGCTTGTGGCCGGAGAAGCTAGAAGCGGCTTTTTTGTGGCCCGTGTGCGAGGACACTAATTAATAAGCCTTCGCAGTCCATCGTCCGTCTGTATGTTAGCGGACTGTAACTCATAAACTGTACAAGATAGAGAGTTGAATTTTTCACAGCAAGCGTATTTTTTTGGCGCTACAACCGCATATAATATGTTACAAAAAACGTTAATTTTTTCTCAGTACGTTAGTTTATTCTGTACAGAGACTAAGCAGAAATGCAAACAAAAATACCAGAATTGTAAAGAGACAAAAATAAAAATCGATTGAGTTCTGATTTGCACGACCACTTTTTTTAAACGTTAAAAAAGAGTTTCGTAAAACTGTGCTGGTTTTTTTTAGAGTTCCGTACACGAAACGGGACGTTATTACTTTGATGGTGATGATACCATCTAGCCGATTTCGGCCACAGCGACCACATTCCTTGGCTCCTCATGGTGGTTGTGAGCTCAGATGTGCTGCTCTGTTATGTTTTTATTACTGAGCCTTCGCTGTCCGTCCGTCCGTCTGTCTGTCAGCAGTCTGTATCTCATAAACCATAAGAGGTAGAGAGTTAAAATTTTCACAAACAGATAAAAATTAAAGGGCGTTTCAATATAAAAAAAAAAGACGGGTTGCACTCCGGGAGTGCCGGCAGAAGTGAAAACTTGATTATTAACGTTGAGCATGTTTGATATTTTGGAATGGTTAGGGAATAATTTTGCACCAATTGCTTTATCAGTATAAAAGTACTATCATTTATGTGGTAGAATACAATATTCATTTATTGCGCTATCGTACACAAACATGACAATTTATATTACATTAAAAATTTAACACTTTAAAACTATTACAATTATTTTACACTAAAAAGTTTACCATCCGTCTTACGCTTTTTCGATCAGGTCACGTGTCCTGACGCGAGTTTAAGATTTTATACCCATTACAGAAAAAGTGCTCAACGCCGCTAAAGAAGTTTTCACTTCAAAAAAAAACGTTATAAAATTTGTCTTCGTTTTTTTTGTTCGATTTTAATATTGTAGTTTTTTTTTAGGTGGGGAGTCACATTGTGTGACTTCTCACCTAAAAAATAAAGACTTATCTCGCTTTATGGTTGAGCGGGAGGTATCAGACTTTTACTTTTTAACTAAAACCTACTTCTATGTTCCTTTTGCGTCTCACGACCCCGGGGTTCCCTTTCAAACGACAGTACGGACGGAACCTTTCGTGTGCGAGTCTGACTCGCACTTGACCAGATTTTTGTTTTCAGCCATGAACGGAACTGGGTTTTCACTAATACTAGACGATACCTAAATAAAAGCTTGCGCTTACATTTTCAACTTACGACGCTAAGTCTAAAGTTGAAAATCCAACTGTACACTTTTGTTTGCTGCAATCTTAAAAAACAAAAAGTAAAAAAATCTTTTCGTCACCCTACAGCAGTGGCGCTAACTTTCTCTCGATTTTGGAACCAATTGGATTTAATTTTTATTATCAGGGACAAGAAGTTCATACGATAATCTTACAGTGGATATCAGTAGATATTTTATAGTAGTTATTCTTACTTAATAATAAACTCAAAAACTGAGTCTGTGTGGAATATATTCACGTGAAATTTCAAAAGAGAAAAAAAGGTAAATCGTAAGTAAACGCGATTATGTAAGTGTGTGTGTTTGTGTAGTGTGTATGGCTAATTAAGTGTGTAAATACGGTAACCAACCTCAACAAAGATTTGCCAAGTACGCGGGAGATATAATAGTGTACAAGTGTGTGCGGAAAAACGGGTGCACTCTCAGTTCCCTTACTCTCATTATTCGATGGAATAATGGAATAGAATGGGATTTATCATCATCATCAGTAGCCTTTTTAATGATCCCACTGCTGGGGCTCAGGTCAGCTGGGATGGGATAAAAAATAAGTAAATAATAATTATAATTGACTAGCTTTTGCCCGCAGCTTCAGCCCCTGTCACTTGGGAGTAAAGCAGCTTTCTATCGGTGACAAAATTTTCGCAATCGGACCAGTACTTTCAGAGATTACCTTCTACAAACAAAAAAAAACAAACTTTACCTCTTTGTTATATTAGTGTAGATCAGTGTAGAATAAAGCTGCTTTATTCCTGAGTGACATAGGCTATATAATACGTACGCGAGCGAGGCCGCGGGCAAAAGCTAGTGTACAATAAAGAATATAAGGAGTGAGTTTTAGTCAGTAAAAGTCTGACACGCCCTCCCGCGCCGCCCAAGGGCGGGAGTCTTCCAAAGGTAGTAATGGTGGTATTCATAGCTTTGGGCACAAGCTCTTATAATTTCAAAAGAAGCATTGAAATGTGAACAACCCTGTCTTTTCTCATGCTACGTTTAAAACAACACCGCTTTTGGAAATTAGCAAAGCAGAAGCACAGACACGTTAAAGAAAGTACATACGCGGGTAGCTACTTGCTCATTCGAAAAACAACAAACGTTTAGCGTTTTGAACGTGTGAACCCAACTTAACAGCAAAATGTTCAAATGAAAAAGCTCCTTGAAACCAAATAATTAAGAAAAAACCACCATGATAGTAGGTTGATAAGAAGCATTTCTTGCCCAGTTTTTTTAAAAGACATCTGTCCTTGGGTGAAGTGAGAGATAGTTTCAGACTTTTACTGACTAAAAACCCACTCCTGTTCCTTCTTTGCCTTTGTTCCCGGACCCCGGAGTTCTCTTTCGCATCACCCATGGCCCCAGTATTTCTTCCCCATAAAACAAACAAAAAAAAAGTTTCTGTTTCCAACTATATTAAATGCATTCATAGGGCTCTGCTTGAGGCCATGGTCCGGAGCGAGGAGGAGTGGCAGGCGGTCACCGACTTCTGCGAAGCAATAGTGCTCGCAAAGGAAGAGGCCGACCGCATCAGGAAACGGCGCTCTCGCCGCCGCCGGGATTCCGATCCCGATTTCCAGCCACCGTGGGCACGGCCTTACGGACAATGAACAATGGGTAGCTCACTGTCCGGCCATCCGGTAACTGTCCGGACCAAGCCCAAGTCGTCAACGGTGCGCACTGTTCCCACGCGCCTCAAGGAGTTGTCAGCAACAGCACGGACCCAGCCGGGTCGAAGCCTACTGGGGCCAGGGTTATCCGAAAGGGCGCTCGAGCCCCGGTATGAAGGCTAGAAGGAACGGGGTGGGTCTTTTAGTCAGTAAGAGTCTGACACTATCTCCCGCTCCGCCCAAGGGCGGGGGATGTCAATGCATGATTTTACACAACATAAACAAGTGCGAGTCGGACTCGCCCATGAAGGGTTCCGTAGCAGCAAGTAACATAATATAAAAGTTCTTGTAATGTGTTGTAACTTTGATCGATGTTTTAATAATAGTGTATTTTTTTCGATTTATGATGCATTAAAAAAAAACTACTTACTAGATTTCGTTCAAACCAATTTTCGTTGGTAGTTTTTATAGTAATGTATATCATATATTTTTTTTAGTTTTATCATTCTCTTATTTTAGAAGTTAGAGGGGGGGGGACACACATTTTACCACTTTGGAAGTGTCTCTCGCGCAAACTATTCAATTTAGAAATAAATGATATTAGAAACCTCAGTATGATTTTTGAAGACCTATCCATAGATACCCCACACGCATGGGTTTGACGAAAAAAAAAATTTTGAGATTTAGTTCTATGTATGGGGATCCCCAAAATTTATTGCTTTTTTTCTATTTTTGTGTGAAAATCTTAATGCGGTTCACAGAATACATCTACTTACAAAGTTTCAACAGTATAGCTCTTATAGTTTCGGAAAAAAGTGGCTGTGACATACGGACGGACAGACAGACAGACAGACAGACAGACAGACAGACAGACAGACATGACGAATCTATAAGGGTTCCGTTTTTTGCCATTTGGCTACGGAACCCTAAAAAAAGAGGAGAAGTGAGAGATTTTTTCGACTTTTACTGACTAAAAACTCACTCCTGTTCCTTCTTTGCCTTTGTTGCAGGACCCCGGGGTTCTCTTTCGTATCACCCGTGGCTCCAGTATTTCTTACCCATAAAACATACAAAAAAGTTTCTATTTCCGACTATATTAAATGCATTCGTATGGTATGAAAGCTAGAAGGAACAGGGTGGGTCAGCGGGAGATAGTGTTAGACTTACTGAATAACAGTAGGTCTGACACTTCCGGGAGGCCATGTCGCAAATTTGCGATGCGGCAATGCCCCGAGTCCGTCCAGGACGTGCTAAGCGCCAGGTGTACTGGTGGTCGCCGGAAATCGCTGCACTGCGCAACACGTGCAATCACGCGCGACGCCGGTACACCAGATACTGCAGGCGCCGCATCCGCCCGCCGGATGCGGAGGCCAGAGAGGCGGAGCTGTACGAAGGTTACAGAGAGGCAAAACACACCCTCCGAGCGGAGATTAAGCGGGCCAAACTTGAGGCCCGCAACGTGTGGCTGGGGTCTCTGAATGCGGACCCGTGGGGGCGCCCGTACAAATTGGTACGGGAGAAACTGCGCCCCTGGGCTCCCCCGCTGACTCAGAGTCTCCGGCCCCAACTCGTGGAGGGTGTGGTAAGCGCTCTGTTCCCTGTGCGAGGGGAACACTCCCCCCCGCCCATGGCTCCACCTCCGCCAGTGGTGTCTGACGCGGACCGCAATAGCGACGACGACGATAATGCTCCAGAGGTGACCGAGGTAGAGATGAGAGTGGCGGTGCAAAGGCTGAGTGCCAAGAACGCCGCCCCAGGACCCGATGGCTTGCCTGGGAAAGCCTGGGTCCTGGCCATGGAGGCTCTCGGGCCTCGACTGAGAGGGCTCTTCAGCGCATGCTTGGAGAGGGGCCAGTTCCCACTTCGCTGGAAGACGGGGAAACTGGTCCTCATCGCGAAGCCAGGGCGCCCTGCGGACTCTCCGTCCGCGTACCGGCCCATTGTGCTGCTCGACGAGGTGGGCAAGCTCTTTGAAAGAGTGATTGCGAGCCGCCTCGTCGCGCGCCTTTCACGGGTGGGGCCGGACCTTTCGGACGGACAGTTCGGATTTCGCAGAATGCGCTCGACGGTGGACGCCATCATGCGCGTGCGAGCCCTCACGACGGGGGATGCGGTGTCCCGGGGTAGGTGTGTCGTGGCAGTGTCCTTGGACATTGCCAACGCTTTCAATTCCCTGCCCTGGAGTACGATCCGGAGGGCACTCCGGTATCACCGGGTGCCCGAATACCTCTGTCGAGTAGTCGAAGCCTACCTGTCGGACAGGTATATTGTCTACCCCGGTCACCAGGGAGACTGGAAACGTCGGGAGATGTCGTGCGGTGTTCCGCAGGGGTCGGTACTAGGGCCACCCTTGTGGAACATTGGTTACGATTACGTGTTGCGGGGCGACCTCCCTGACGGGGTCAGCGTGGTATGCTACGCAGACGACACGCTGGTTCTAGCGCAGGGAGAGTCATTCCGGGCGGCGGTCGCTTTAGCGACACGCGGGGTTGCGATAGTCGTTGGTAGGATCCAGGAGTTGGGACTCGAGGTGGCGCTTCACAAATCCGAGGCCATGTGTTTCCACGGTCGCCGGTCTCGGAACGCGCCGCCATTGAGTTCCCAACTAACGGTAGGAGGAGTTCACATCGGTGTCGGGTCGACGATGAAGTACCTGGGACTCGTCCTCGACAGCCGGTGGAATTTCGTGGAGCATTTCCGACGTCTGGCTCCCAAACTCAACCGGACTGGGGCTGCGCTCAAGCGGCTCCTGCCCAACCTTGGGGGTCCAGACGCCTCCTGCCGGAGGCTCTACGCGGGGATCGTTCGGTCCATGGCCCTCTACGGGGCGCCGGTGTGGGCGCCGTCGTTGAAAAAGCAACCGGCGGCCATACTGAACGCCTGCCAGAGGGTCATGGCAATTCGGATGGTGCGGGGATACCGCACGATTTCCCGCGAAGCGGCGAGCCTTCTGGCTGGCCTACCACCGTGGGATGGTAGAAAGAGGGGACTTATGGCGATAAGTCCCCTCTTTGAGGCATGGCTGGAAAGACCTCACGGCGTCCTTACCTTCCGCATGACACAGGTCCTCACCGGAAATGGCAAGTTCGGGAGGTTCCTGTTCCGAATTAAAGCGGAAGTGACGCCCGAGTGTCGCCACTGTGCGGAACGCCCGGAGGACACGGTGGAGCACACAATCGCGGTGTGCCCTGCTTGGGCGGAGTATCGCCGTGCCCTCGTGGGGGTGATCGGCGGCGGAGACCTCTCGCGCCGGGCCCTAGTCGAGGCCATGGTCCGGAGCGAGGAAGAGTGGCAGGCGGTCGCCGACTTCTGCGAAGCAGTAATGCTCGCTAAGGAGGTGGCCGACCGCATCAGACAACGGCGCTCTCGCCGCCGCCGCCGGGATTCCGATCCCGATTTCCAGCCACCGTAGGCGCGGGCTTGCGGACAGTGAGCAATGGGTAGCTCGCTGTCCGGCCGTCCGGTAACCGTCCGGACCAAGCCCAAGTCGTCGACGGCGCGCACTGTTCCCGCGCGCCTCAAGGAGTTGTCAGCAACAGCAGGGGCCCAGCCGGGTCGAAGCCTACTGGGGCCAGGGTTATCCGAAAGGGCGCTCGAGCCCCGGTACGAAGGCTAGAAGGAACGGGATGGGTTTTTTTAGTCAGTAAGAGTCTGACACTATCTCCCGCTCCGCCCAAGGGCGGGGGATGTCAATGCATGATTTTTCCCATCGAAAAAAAAAAAAAAAAAAAAAAAGTAGGTCTGACACTATCTCCCGCTCCGCCCAAGAGCGGGGGTTGCCATTGGATGATTTTTTCCCACCATATATTTTTTTTTATTGCTTATATAGAAGAATATAGTAAATCAAAGCAATTATCGGCCAAACAGAGAGTTTTGTTGTACCTACCATATTTGTCGTTATTTTTTTTTTCAATTGAAGTTAATATTTCTGAAACAAGCGTTCCATGAATCATAATATTTATTTTAGTCTCAATGATACTTAGTAAGTATCAAACGGTGCAACTCACCCTAAGAGTAATATGTAGGTAAGTATTACTTACCTACATATTACTCTTAGGGTGAGTTGCACCGTTTAACTATAACTATAACAAAGCCGTTAACAGTTGTCAAATCGTCGAATTGACCAATAGGCGGCCGTTTCACGGCTGGTTATGGTTTGGTTATCGTTATAGTTAAATGGTGCAACTTAATAAATAATAAACTCCGTCTCTCAAATCTCTAACTATACAAATGCATATAGTCACATTTTAGTCAACATAAACCGACCCAAAACCTAACTATATTTTATTGATTAACAAATATATTACCAACAGAGTGACATATTCGCACTAGCGAAAAAACTCTTTAAATAAAGATTTAAAAAAAAACTCTGAAGACACGGTTGGCGCAGTGGTTGAGCAAGGACTGCGTGTAGCGGGTTCGATTCGGGTTTGACGCATTTGGTGCACATTTCAACTTGTACAACTTGTACAACTTGTACAACTTGTACAACTTGTACTTGCTCAAATGGTGGTAAACTTTGAAACCTATATCAGACTATGTTTTACCTGATGCAAACCATGATTAGTCTCAACTAGTTGTGGTTGAATGAAAAAATTGGTTTAATTGGTAAAAAAATTACACTCGTATTAAATATTTCTAGGGAAGTATATTGACCTTTTTAAACCTTTCAAGACAAACTACAGTAGGTACTTGATATAAAAAGTAGCCCTAACAGCCATTTTTTCCACAGCTTCGAGATCCCAGACAAGCAATGGTCGGAGCCGTCCTTCAACACCAGCGCCAGGCTTCGCGCCGACATCCGCTCGCAGCCGACTTCCGTCACCATATCCTCGCTGTCGGAAGACGACCAGGCCATGTACCACTGCCGGGTCGACTTCCGACTGTCCCCCACCAGGAACGTTGGCATCAATCTTACTGTTGTTGGTAAGACTATTTTTTTTAAATATAAAGACTAATTTACACTAATATTATAAAGAGGTAAAGTTTGTTTTTTTGTTTGTAGGGAGTACTCTTTGAAAGTACTGGTCCGATTCTTCTTCCTGCCCTTGTCCCATCTTATTTGAGGTCGGCGCAACACGTTTTTTTCTTCCATTTTACCCTGTCACTCGTCATGCTATCACTAACTTTCTTTTCTTTCATATCGCTCTTCATGCAATCCATCCATCTTTTCTTTGGCCTCCCTCTCCCTCTCCATCTATCCACATGACGTATACTCATAACTCTTTTGATGCATGCATCTTATCCCTCCTCTTTACATGACCATACCAAGACAACCGATTCCCCTTCAGCTGGTCAGTCACTGGCGCCACTTTCAAACTTCCTCTAATACACTCTTTCTCACTTTATCCAAAATCGTCACACCACACATCCATCTCAACATTCTCATCTCCGCTACATGCAAAAGTATTGGTCCGATTGCTAAAGTTTATTTACCGATAGAAAGCTGCTTTATTCCTGAGTGACATAGGCTATGTTTTATGTACGTAGGCAAAGCCGCGGGCAAAAGCTAGTAATAATTAGAGCTCAAAGTAATTTAGAGCTTGATTCAGACAGTAGTACTTCTGGACACGGCTCGTATAGTTAGGAGGTTCCTCTCTCTGGCACCCTGACCGCCGGTAGCTTGGGCCCTGCTCCCAATACCTATACCTGTGAGATTCTATTTTTTATATTTTTAAACCCTTTTTTTTATTTTTATTTTTTTTTTATGAAAAAAAATATGTAAAAATTAATTCCTCTCGGCCCTGCTGGGCTCCTACGGTTTGCTGCCATCTCTTTGAGGTGCGCAAATATACTTAGATTTTGAAATATGACCTCACAATACAACACTGTTTGGCGGTAAAAAGAAAGACATAGTAGTACTTCCCAGGAAAGAACTCGTTTTCACAAAGTGCTGTATTTTACACACACCATTTTGTAAGCTTACTTTGTGGTCTCGCAACTTGCTAGAAATCTTTTATATAGGCTAGCAGTTTTTTCAGACTATCTACATTTATGTCAAAACGTAAGAAATATATTTTTTTAATAATAAAAAGTAGGTAACGCTTGACTGCGGTCTCACCTTGACTTGCTTAATATCAAGCAGTGATGTAATCGTTGATGGTGAGACGCACTAGTTTATTTAGAGCCTCTTACTCTAGCATTGAAGATACCTAAACTAAAATAAGACGAGAAGAATTTTGTTGCCCTAAAGTTATTAAAAAATAAAAAGCCCATTTTGACATTTATCAAAACGCAATAAATTATGCCCGCTAACACGCTAGGGTATACCTGACAGGTTTGCCTGTACAGTTGAGTTGTAACCGGAGTGTGTGTGTTGCACACCTGTCAGGTTTCCATACAAGCTCATCTGACAGGTAACTGTACAGGTAAACCTGTCAGGTATACTTGTCAGATGACCATTATTTAACGTGCCAATAAATTTATCTATTTTTTTTAAAACACTTTAGGTATGTAATTAATAATAATTTTATTGTTTCTTTCAGTTTAATTCCAAGTAACATTGTAGGGTCTTTCTTAAGGACCAAGCGCCCGAAAAGTGCCATAAAACAGTGATTTTCTGAGGCTTACTCCTCCGTAACGGCTAGGTCAATTGGTTTGAAAAAAATATATGTTTACTATAGATTCATGAACAATAATATCAACATTTGATTTTTTCGTGCAATTAATACTTTTGTAATTTCGCAAGTTTTCGCAACTTTTCCCTACTCCTTCGAAACGGCATGGACTTTCAGAAACATTTTTACACATAAAAATTGGTGGTTAAATATTCTTCAAAGTGAACATTGCATATATAAATCAATCAATATCTCGCAGGAAAAATGGATTTAAAGCGCTTTCCGGGCGCTGCTGGCCGCAAATAAATGCACAAATTTGCGTACTGCCGCCTAGGCGAGTACGAGAGTTGCGTTCACATAATTTCGATCAGATGGTTCAAGAGACTATACGCCTTAAATGTACCTAAAAACGGGCCTTTATAGTTTTTAACGAATTTGCCTTCTTTTGACTTAAGACTTTGGGATCACTTAATTTTTTTTTTTTAATATTTGAAGGGACAAGTAGCACAAGATAATTTTGCGGAGGAAATCTAAAAACCACACTAATATTTTAATAAATTTTGTGGGAGTGTTTGTGTATGTTTGTTACTTTTTACGCTCGAACAGCTAAACAGAGTTTGATCAAACTTGTTACACGGGTAGACCATGTCCCGGAACAGCACCTAGTTTACAATTTTTCATGGGATTATGTACCCCTGGGGATAATTTTCTACTACCACGCAAGCGAAGTCACTGGCAGTAGGTAGAAAATAATGAAGCATAATAGTCTAATCAGCCTTTAAATGTCACCACACAGCTGGGACTCAGGCCTCATCTCTAGGAGAGGGAATGAGCCGTAATCCACCACGCGGGCCCATTGCGCGTCACATGTCTTCGAATTTTTGGTTCTAAGACATAACGGTTTCCTCATTTTTTCCTTCACCGTTTTGAGAAAATCATTTCTAAAGTAAACGAGTAAACCTACGTATTCTTAAAATCAAATGTAACGAGCAGTGTCATATAAAACCCAACACAAAACAATAAAGAAGTGTAGAACTGTGTGTAAATTATAAACAGGGAGGAAAAGATATGACTGGAAACTACTCTAATATTTAAGGGCAGCAGGAACCTTGCAAGGAATTGGCGCTCGTTTTTCCATTCTGTATTTTATCATAATGGCTTTTGCAGGTATTTATTTCTTGTTACATCCGATTGGTTTGTAGAATGTTGATCTACAATCACTCTAAAGCATAATAAAAATTTTGCTGCCGAGTAAACAAGCTTTTATTTAGTTTCACTTTTTTTATGGTGGGCGGAGTGAGATAGTGTCAGACTCTTAGTGACTAAAAAACCTGTCCCGTTCCTTCAAGCCTTCATACTGGGGCTCGAGCGCCCTTTCGGATAACCCTGCCCCCAGTAGGCTTTTTTTTTATGGTGGGAAAAATCATGCATTGACATCCCCCGCCCTTGGGCGGAGCGGGAGATAGTGTCAGACTCTTACTGACTAAAAGACCCACCCTGTTCCTTCAAGCCATCATACCGGGGCTCGAGCGCCCTTTCGGAAAACCCTGGCCCCAGTAGGCTTCGACGCGGCTGGGCCCCTGCTGTTGCTAGCAACTCCTTGAGGCGCGCGGGAACAGCGCGCGCCGTCGACGACTTGGGCTTGGTCCGGACAGTTACCGGACGGCCGGACAGCGAGCTACCCATTGCTCACTGTCCGCAAGCCCGCGCCTACGGTGGCCGGAAATCGGGATGAGAATCCCAGAGGCGGCGGCGGTGGCAAGAACGCCGTTGCCTGATGCGGTTGGCTTCCTTCTTTGCGAGCATTACTGCTTCGCAGAAGTCGACGTGCGCCTGCCACTCCTCCTCGCTCTGGACCAAGGCCTCTACCAGGGCCCGGCGCGAGAGGTCTCCGCCGCCGATCGCCCCCACGAGGGCACGGCGATGCTCCACCCAAGCAGGGCACACCTCGACTGTGTGCTCCACCGTGTCCTCCGGGCGTTCCGCCCAGTGGCGACACCAGGGCGTCTCTTCCGCCTTAATCCGGAACAGGTAGCTCCCGAACGTGCCATATCCGGTGAGGACCTGCGTCATGCGAAACGTAAGGACGCCGTGAGGTCTTTCCAGCCACGCCTCAAACAGGGCAACTTACTGCCATAATTGTGGCGTGCCCAATTTAGTTTCACCTGTTTCACGTTTGTCTGTAATAAAACATTGCAAATTAAATTTTCAAAAAATTTTAAATGTGTTAGACAGAAGAACGAAATCCGAAAAGTTTATTTTTGGTAAATTACCTTTTGTAAAAAGTCATAGAACAAAAGTTGTTGTTATTAGTGTTTAACAAAGAACCCTGTATACCGCCCTATCAAAGATTTCTATGAAAAAAATATTTTTATCAAACTCTTATTTATTAAATCATCTGATAAGGATCGAGCCTGAATAGTCGGCAGTTCACCTGCGCTTCAAAGAGATATCTTCTTAAAGAAAACGTGTGATAAATGATCTTTATTTTGCAAGTAGCTTTTATAAAAACACTTTTACGCGTCAATTTTTTTTTTTCGTCAATTAAAGCTAGATGAGGCTATCCTAGAACGAAAAGGGCAACTGTAGGAACAAGTGTGGTTTTATTCAGTAAAAGTTTAACTAAACCTCTCGCTCCGCCCTAGAGCGGGAGAAACCTTTGAATGGTTTCCCAGCTCAAATTTAATAAAGCACTAGAAATAACTCCTGTATCCTGAGTGCATTCACAAACATGTACAACATTAATTTTAGTAAGGGGCCGGCGACGGATGAATTTCCATACAAACGTAATACCACGCTCATTTGCTGTTGGAGCATATTTCCAACACTTTATGATGATATTTGGCTATAGACAATTTTTATCTACGTCGTTCTTTTTTAAAAAAAAAAAAAAAAAAACAAAAAAAAAAGAAATTTAAGCGAATTGTATTTCGCACGTTTTTACAGCGTATATGGCAAAACATGCCATTTGGCTTTTCCTGTATTAAAAATAACAATATTTCTAATATTCTCGATGTAGGAACCTAGATAAATATTGTCTATAACCGAATATCATCATAATATGTTGGAAATATGCTCCAACTGCAAATGAGCGTGATATTACGTTTGTATGGAAATTCATCCGTCGCCGGCCCCTTAACACGTGTCTAGTATTCTTATGTAAATAATCTTATTATGTGCAAAATTTCATAACTGTATCATGAAAAGTCACAAAGTTATAAAGCTTGTTATGCCAGCAAAAATACATAGTCACCGGGCCATCCAGGCGACTGAGGTGTTGTTTTGCACTTGCACCCAGCTGTTTACTGGCGCTTAATACCCGCTATGACCTGCCGTGACCTGTTTTGTACTTAGTGTCGGTGGTGAACTGTGACCATTTAAAAAATGTATTTTTGGAAAAAAATATAACATGGTTTAAAAACTATTGGAATCCATTTAGTTACTGTTTCTGAACAAACTACTCGTATATTTTTGATTCGTATAAACTAAAAATAATGAAGTATACTCTGCATAAGTACTCTACGTAATACACATACATACATAATAAAGCTATCAGCTAACCTGGAATAAAATTATATAGAGTAGCATAGCGTAGCATATTCAGCTCCTATAATGTTCCCACTGCTGGGACTCAGGCGCCCTCTCTAGAAGAGGAAATAGGCCGTAAAATAATCTACACTAATATTATAAATAAAGTAAAGTAAAGGTAAAGTTTAAGTTTAAGTTTACATTTTGTTTATAGAAGTACTGGTCAGATTGCGAAAATTTTTTCACCGATAGAAAGTTGCTTTATTCCTGAGTGACATAGGCTATATTTCATGTTCGTGGGTGAAGCCGCGGGCAAAAGCTGGTATATAATAATACACGAGCCGATCGAAATTATATTATTATTATAATTTTATAGATAAGAATAATATAACAAATTGTTCCCAAAGTATAATTTCGTTGGTTTTTCTATCATCCATCATTATATTACCGTGGCGTATTAAAAATTCAATTATACATATACATAATATATTATACGGTAGTAAGGTAAATTAAACTTAGTTTGGGTCACGATATTAGGTCATGTACACATAGCGATCCCTCGCCCACTTAAACATTTAAATTCAAGGCTACACTGATGGGATATAACTTTCCAAGTGTATCAAAAGACGTTTTTCAATAAACATGGGGTTGACCAGCGACTCATGGGGGCTGCGCGGCTCCTAGCCAGATACAGTAAATAAATAGTACATTTTAACCCCTCGAGCGCCAGAGTTTAATGACCCGGAAAATGGCCGTGTTGACGTAAATCACCAATAAAATAAATAAATAAATAAAAACGATATTTTTGGTTTTTTCTAGGAAAAACAAATAATATAATAAATATGGAATAATATAATATACTTAGAAACTAAAATTTTCGGCCAAATAAGTTTCGTACAGACGTGTGTACAAAACGAAAATTAAGCATTTTTCAAGGTCTTCAAGTTGTACAGACGTATGTACAATCGGCGCTCGAGGGGTTTACAAGTGCAGAAAGTTTGTCATTGTAACCGAGGTGGAATTCGCACGAGCCGTAGACGAGTGTGATATGGAACCGAGGGCTGCTGTAACAAATCGCACATGTATCAAACGACTTCTTTCAAAACACTTACGAAGAAATGAATAAACGAGGGTTGACCGGCGACTCGTGGGGGTCGACACACGCCCAGCTTGACGCTATAAATGTAATAAAATTGTGGCGGGGCGTGCTCTACGCGCACTTTTTTAGACTAGTGCGAAAAACAGTCTATTGCGTGCCTAAAAGCGGTAGGATAAGGGTGGGTTTTCAAGTAAGTGTATTGTTAATTTTATAATGGTCTTGAACACGATCAAAAGCTCTTCTTTTATTAGTTAGAATACGGAATTTAAGAGCGTGGATAAAAATTTTGGCAATTTACTAAATGCTTAATTGGTAAAAAAATGGCTTAGTTACTCATTAGACATCTAAGGAAGGACGACATGGTCGAATTCGACCACGGCGAAAGTCTTACGACGATCTGATCATGTTAAAGAGGTGAACTTGGCCAGAGATCGCCCAAGTCAGAGAGATTTCAAAAGAGAAGGGGAAGGCCATTACGCAGCAGTGGGACACATTACAGGCTAATAAAAAAATGTTACTTATGAGTTTTATTTAAGTATCTACACTATCAACCTATAATAATAGGTATCATAAGAAAAAAATGATTTTAGTGTTTTTGTTTGTTTATATGTTACAATTTAACTCAAAAACTACTGGCCCGATTTTCAAGATTATTTCACCAAAATAAAGCTATTTAATCAATGAATAACATAGGCCTAATTTTTTCTATTTTACAACAGCTAGTTCGATAATACTCTATATTCACCAAAGAGATATCAGGAAAAACCTAATAAAAAATCCCAGCACTAAAAAATATTAATATTCAAATGACAAACATTTCAATCAATAAAAAAATAATCCCTGTTTGAACCACGAACGCAAATATCTATATTTCTTTTATCGAAAATCATTTCCATAAATTAATATCGAGAAATCGAATAGCTACCAAATCAAATTATAGTTCCATAAATATAATGTTATGTTCGTAAAATGCTTGTAAAAATATATAGCGGTGTAATGAATCACAATTTTTTAACCGACTTCCAAAAGAGGAGGAGGTTCTCAATCTCATGTCTTATTTGTTACTAGTTCAGCGATATCTTTGTCAAGTGCTATTTTGTTTCAAAGACATGTCCCCAAGTAATACCATATGAAGAGATTACTTACTTTACTTACTTAAGATCCCATATGCCCTGCTGTAGTATATAGCTGGGGTAGAGTGCGTCGACCAGGGACTCAAACGGTAACCGTAATAAAGTGTTTTAACACTGTTTTTTAAAACAGTTTTAACAGAAAAACACTTTTAAAATGTAACAGATACAATAATATTACCGATTCATTCGGTAATATTATTGTATCTCACTGTAATCTTTTATATGTGTTATGACGTGCAACCGAATCAAAGTGTAACCTGTTTATATGTGTTAATAAGTGTTAATATGTGTAACTGAAATAATCAGGTTTAGTGTAGCTTTGTAAATTGTAACTTTGGCAACGCTGCGTTTACCTGTTACACTTATTAACACTTTTATTTCTATTACAGATATGTTAGGGTTACACTTTTGTAAGTGTTTTGGGTTAACACATTGAAAACACATTAATAAGTGTTACATATTTGATTCTGTTACCAATTCCACATGTAACACTTATAATTCTGTAACCTTTATGAAGGTGTTTTTAAGTCCCTGGCGTCGACAGTAGTCACCCATAGCGACCGGTCTTGAGCTTTACACTTCACCTCGCTCAAAGTCAATTCGATGGCCGTCGCTTCTGCCAACACGATACATCGCCAGGTTTGAGGAAGACGGCCACACTTTCTTTTCCCTAGGGGATTCCAGTCCAATGCCTGTTTAGGTATGTGATCGGAATCCCTGCTAAGCGTGTGACCAATCGATCTCCACTTACGACGCTTGATTCGAAGGTCGATCGGGCTTTCGTGGCATTTCTCCAACAGCTCTCTACGTTTGAGATGGCTTCGGACCACTAAATTCCGAGGATGCGACGAAGACAAAGGTTTACGAAAACCAGGAAGAGATTATCAAGCCTTACTTATTTCTTTTTTAGTGATATCTTCGTCAAATGTTAACGAATTTTGATGATTCTTTTTTGTTTGAAAGTTATTTGCCTCCAAGTGGTCCCATATAAAGTTGGGAATGAACTTTATATTTTATTTTGATTTTAGGGTTCTTACCTCAAAAGGATAAAATGGAACCTTCATACGATCACTTTGTTGTCTGTCTTCCAAAAAACCTTTTTATTCTAACTGGGGGATTGTTCGAAAGAGTTACCGTGACCCTGGACCGAAAAGGGCAACAGAAAGCACACGCGTGAGTTGCAGTCAGTAAAACTCGAACGCTCCCTCTTGCCCCTCCTAGAGCGGGAGGAGTTATTCGGTGATTTTACCAACTCAAAAAAGAACAGCTCGCCTCAAACGAACTACAGTAAAGTAGAATGAGAACGAAATTTAAATGGTTTTCAACTTATTAATGACTACCTCCTAATGACACTCCCTCTCGCTTCACCCAGAGCATGAGGAGTTATTCGGTGGTTTAAACAAAATTTAAAGTGGTTTTCAACGTAGGAATGAATAATTCCAAATGAAACTCCCTCTCGCTTCACCCGGTGGGGGAGGAGTTATTTGGTGGTATACCCACCTCAAAAAAAAAACCGACCTCTAACAAACTACAGTAAAGTAGAATAAAAACCGTATAAAAGTGGTTTTCAACGTAGGAATGAATAACCCCTAATGATCTGTGGGTTCACCACCTGTGCCACATACTTTTAACTTCACACCGCTAACTTAGTGGGCGAAAACATCGACTTTCATTACCGTAGTAGCGCTATTTATTCCGAATATAAAAGGGTATTTTTTATCTCGTATTTCGCGAGGTTTATTCAGAAATGTTTCTGAAAAATACCGTCCAGAAACACCAATAGCACATAATTGTAAAAAGGTACAGAAGTCTATCTACATACAAAGCGCGCTCGAGCAACGCATACGTGCAGTTGCCATCACGGATCTTGAGCGGTTGCGCAGAAGTCAATATTCAGTCTCTTTAATGGTGCGAAGTGAGACGCAGGGGCGGGGAATGTCAGTGATTGGCTCGCCGCGCCATCGCGTCGTAGACGTCACTCCTAATTCGTTTCCTGCGTTGCTGCATGTATCTAACAACGAAGACGATTGGCTCGCCAATGTATGGAATGCGCAAAGCGATCCCCACTCTGACGCCGAGCGCTCAAGATCCATTTTGGCAACTATACCACTCACGGACACGATATCTCGGCTCAATTCGACTCATTGCGAGCGTATATGCATCCGCTTGAGGACTGTGACCTTTTTGTGAAATAACTGTATATGGGACGATTTCTTAAATTCAACATTAATTGCTGAATTATCGTTTTTTAAGCTACCAGTTTTAAGATGTAATTAGGTAGGTATTTGCTTGTACTTTGATAGTTTGTTTTTACGTAACGCAGAACAGTAAGGTATAGTTACCTGCATGAATCTTTGGGCTTCAAGTTGCGCAGAAGTCAAATATTCGGTCTCTTTAATAGTGCGAAGTTAGACGCGGGGGCGGGGAATGTCAGTGATTGGCTCGTCGCGCCATCGCGTCATGGACTTCACTCGTGATTCGTTCCTGAACGTGCTGCATGTATCTAACAACGACGAAGATTGGCTCGCCAATGTATGGATGCGCAAAGCGATCCCCACTCTGACGCCGAGCGCTCAACATCCGTGCCGATAACTATAGATAATTACATGAGTATTATCGCCGCGCCCGAGCGCGCTCTGACAGAGCAGTGCCGAGGGTCGGCCTGCTCTGTCAGAGCGCGCTCGGACGGAATGCAGCGCGAATGCGTCCGGTATGAAAAGCGAACCGTCCGGACCAAGCCCAAGTCGTCGACGGCGCGCGCTGTTCCCGCGCGCCTCAAGGAGTTGTCAGCAACAGCAGGGGCCCAGCCGGGTCGAAGCCTACTGGGGCCAGGGTTATCCGAAAGGGCGCTCGAGCCCCGGTATGAAGGCTTGAAGGAACGGGATGGGTTTTTTAGTCAGTAAGAGTCTGACACTATCTCCCGCTCCGCCCAAAAGCGGGGGATGTCAATGCATGATTTTTCCCACCATAAAAAAAAAAGAAACTACATACATGAGATTGACTTGTGTACCTATCTTCTTTGTGCCAATAGCGTTTGTATAATTACGTGCTTACTTGTATTGATGAATTCTTATGAATTTTTGTAATAAATTACGAATACATAGAACGCCTTTTTATCTTCTCTCGCTCTCAGTGAGACTTTTACTGACAAAAACCCACTCGTGTTCCTAAGTCGCAGTGTAGCGGACAGAGTTCCGGATCTCATGGTGAAATGGTGACAGCGACTGTCGCACCCCAGTGCTGGGCACGCCACAATTATGGCGGTAAGTTCCCTCTTTGAGGCGTGGCTGGAAAGATCTCATTTCTCGTCCTCACTTTGTGGAATGGCGCAGGTCCTCACCGGACGTGGCTAGTTTGGAAGGTCCCTGCATCGAATTTGAAGAAACGCCCGGGTGTCGCCACGGTATGGACCGCCCGGAGGACACAGTGGAGCACACGATAGAGGTATGCCCCGCTTGGGCAGAGGACTGCCGTGTCCTCGAAGGGGCGATCGGCGGCAGAGATCTCTCGTGCCGAGCCTTGGTACAGGCCATGGTCCAGAGCGACAGGGTATGGGAGGGAGGTCGGAGGAGTAATACTATCGGAGGAGACAGCCGCTGCCGTGAGGTAACGCACATCCTCACACCTCAGCCACGACAGGAGAGGCCTCTCCGGGTGTCGGAAGTCGTAGGGCGAACCCCGGCCATCGCAAGTACGGGCGGACGAAGAGCAATAGGTAGCTCGCTGTCCGGCTGCCCGATGAAGACCAAGCCCGAGGCGTCGATGGTGCGTATTGTCTCACGTGCGCCTCCTCGATACCCGCTAAGGCCACAGGGAATTTCTAAAAATGAACACCGATAACTTAGAACAAGGACACTGGTGTGGTTTTACTCAGAAAAAACAACATTGGATGATTTCCCGCATCAACAAAAAAAAAAAATCGGACTACCCGACGTACGACGAGTATCCACCCACGCGTTATTGCAACCTCTACGGTCCGGACTAAGCGTTACGCCTCGTCGTTTATATATACTGCGTACGTCGAAGGACCAAAACAATCTTCCCGTCCGAATATAATTTGAATGTCTTCAAGGCAAAAGTGAACAGGCTCATAAACTAGTGCGCCTCACCGTCACAGATTGCATCACTGCTTACCATCAATTAGGATCGCAGTCTAGCACTAGTTTACGAATTAAACAAGAGCGTGTCGGGCCACGCTCAGTGTAGGGTTCCGTAGTTTCCCGTCCGTCACAATAAGTGTACCCACTTATGAGTTTAAAATGCTTGCATATACGATTATACTACACACTTAGTCCAGAAATTATTTTGTAGAAACTTTTTGTCTTTTTGTACAAAAACTGTTCTTTCCATCAAGTTCAAAATGATTTTCCTAGAAAGTCCGTATAAAGTTCTACTTTTCAGATTTTTTTCATATTCTCTAAACTTATGGTTCAAACGTTAGAGGGGGGGGACACCTTGTTTTTTACTTTTGGAGCGATTATTTCCGAAATTATTGACATTATCAAAAAATGATTTTAGTAAACCCCTATTCATTTTTAAATACTTATCCAACGATATATCACACGTTAGGGTTGAAATTAAAAAAAAATCACTTCCCTTTTTACATATAGGGGGGCTACCCTAATAAAACATTTTTTTTCCGATTTTTATTTTACCACTTTGTCGGGGTGATTGATATACATATTGGTACCAAATTTCAGCTTTCTAGTTCTAACGGTCACAGAGATTAAGCGAGGACGGACAGACAGACGGACAGACAGACATGGCGAAACTATAAGGGTTCCTAGTTGACTACGGAACCCTAAAAAGAAGAATATAAAAAACTCCTAGGCCAATTGAAACATCATAAAAAAAGTTCCAGAATTCGCAATCGCAAACTTCTGTTGAAGCAAGTTCCAGAACCGCCCATTTCCGCTCGAGTAACCGAGATTGTTATGCATTTCTTAATTAGCACTTGCCAGTTTGACGTCCCAGTAATTTGATTCTAACTTCCGATTCGTGTTTTGGGGCTCTGTTTTGCAATTTGAAAACTAACATTCATTAAGCATTGTGTGTTACTGTAGCTTGAACAACCAATTTTTAATGTGCTTCTTATGAACTGGATGGCTTGAAGGAACGGGATGGGTTTTATAGTCAGTAAGAGTCTGACACTTGTTTGTCATTGGATGATTTTTACCAACGAAAAAAAAAAAGAATCTTGTGTCTACTGAAGTTTATTTTAGAGCAGTGGTGGCCAAGCGGTAATGGCCCCGACTAACAAGTTGTAGGTCGCTGGTTCAAATCCAGCCAGGCGCAATACTTTGTGTGATTTATTTCATCACCACTGCTCTCAAAACGGTGAAGGAAAACGTCGTAAGGAAACCGGCATGTCCTAGAAACACCATCAACAATTGCATCACTGCTTCTCATCAAGTGGGATCGTAGTCAAGTACTAGTTTGTATAATTAAAAGAAAAATCCTCTTGGGCCAGTTACAAAGTTAAACGCAATAAACACTATCTACACTTCCTGACAGAGTTCGGGACAGCACTCAACTTTAAAATCTACGAGTACATTAAAACATCACCACTCGAACAATACACCAAGACAAACGAGGTTAGGGTTACCAGATGAAAAAATCAAAAGTCCGGAGGAAAGGCCTCATTTCCCAAACCCCCGGATTTTTTACTTTGAGAATTTTCTCTGTAACGTGCTTAACAATTTTAAAAAAGTCGTAATATAAAGGTTTTAATACAATGCGGGTCTCGCTCAGGCATTGCATATCGCACAAGAAACAGTAGAGGGGGGTGTTACCCATGGTAATATAGCATAGTCGGTCTTATAATGTTCCCACTGTTGGGACTCCGGCCTGCTATCTAGGAGAGGGTATGGGCCGTAATCCACCACGCGGGTCCAGTGCGGATTGGTAGAAGTCACATGTCTTCGAATTTTTGTCCATGGTAATATACTTACACATTTTTTTTATTGCACAAGTACCTATATAAAGAAGTAAGAATATTTTTAGTTTGTTTGACTTTTTAAACGTAAGCTGTATTTTGTTGAAATTTCTGAAAATCCTGAGATTTTATGACAATTGCAAACTTCCAGCAGCAATTCTGAGACGAGTCCTAAAATCCTGAAATCTTAGGACAAATCCAGAGATATGGTTACCCTAAACTCGGTACAAGTTTTAGTACCGACCATAATGCAAGAGAATGTTAATGTTTGAGATAAGTTCATTTTATTAATTTTAGGGGCTCCCTTATATCAAAATTTACATTAGCTGTTGCCCGCATACATAAAATATAACAATGTCACTCAGAAATAAAGCAGCTTTCTATCGGTAAAAAAATTTTGAGCAACAGAGATTACCTCCTACAAAAAAAATATTTATATTATTTTGGTTAATTTACTGAAGTTTTAAACATGTGGTCTTGTTTTTTAAATATTCACTACTTAAAGAAATACATCATCTGTGAAAATTTCAACTACCAAGCTTCACGACAAACAGCGGAACCTTAGCAATAGAGTCTAATTTTTAACCTTTGTGTACGGATCCTTAAAAACTCGATATCGATTACTTTTAATATATTTTGAGGGTAGTATAAACACAATCCCACCCACCCATTAGATCCCACCCATTCATACAAAGCGTTTTGGAAACACATTCATTATGCGTACAGCTAAAGAGTGGAATTCCCTGCCGGAGTCTGTGTTTCCTGATAGCTACAACCTAGGAGTCTTTAAGTCAAGAGTGAATAGGTTACTTCTAGGCAAGCGTGCTCCATCGTCGGCCACATCATCACTTACCATCAGGTGAGATAGTGGTCAAACGCGAGCCTATCAATAATAATAAAAAAATAAAAAATAAGCTGACCTACATTTAACTGAATTTGGCTCGACACTATTTAGGTAATTTAAGATGATCAAACAAAATGACATATCGAAAATTTCAGTATTTTTCAATTTAAATCAATAAGTATCTTTTGAAAAAGTCATCAATGTTAAAGTTCTTTTTTAACATTTCCTGGAGGAGTGCTTTTTTTATGGTGGGAAAAATCATGCATTGACATCCCCCGCCCTTGGGCGGAGCGGGAGATACTGTCAGACTCTTACTGACTAAAAGACCCAACCCGTTCCTTCTAGCCTTCATACCGGGGCTCGAGCGCCCTTTCGGATAACCCTGGCCCCAGTAGGCTTCGACCCGGCTGGGTCCTGGAGGATTGGTGGCCTGATGCTGTGGAAGCGAGCAAACGTGATCTACCGCTGCGCCCCCCGCTCCTGTGATGACTACCACTCTATTGCGCACATTATTATAAAGTTAGCCGATTTGTGCTCCACTGGTGTACCACTGGTGTGCGAGTATTTGCAAGGCGTTCCGATGCGAGGATAAATAAATAAGTTTTTTTTTGTTGTAAAATGTTTGAGTCGTTTTTTTATTGTTTCGTTCAATTTAGAACTTGCTTCTTTCTAGCCCTCGAACTTTGAGCCAACTGTTTACATCATCCAAATCTTACCAATTCATCATCATCATCATCATATCAGCCGAAAGTCGTCCACTGTTGGACATAGGCCTCCCCCAAGCGTCGCCACAACGACCGGTCCTGTGCATTACGCATCCATCGGATTCCCGCGACCCTGACGAAAAAAAAACCCAAATCTTACCAATTAAGTATACTTAATTCATGTATCAACATTCGAGGACAAACAAATTAATGTCATTGTTGTAACAACTTGTTTTACTTATCAATTCATGTCTTAGCCCTTTGATGAGTCAGGCCACAGTCAGGCAAACATTTCCTGTTTATAATTTAGTTTGCTTTTTATTTTTTAGCGATCACAAAATAGATAGGTACAGAAGACAATCTCATGTATGGACTTCACTTTTTATACCTACGCTCGGATGCACACTAATGAGCGTTTGCGCCGGAACTGTTCGACGAGTGGGCCGAGGCGCTCCTAGATATCGTGTCCGTGAGGGGTGTCTATGTGTGCGTTGCTCGAGCGCGCTTTGTATGTAGATTGACTTCTGTACCTATCTATTTTGAGCAGCGATACCGCCCGCATGTGAGTAAAAAATTGTTTCAAGAGAACACACTCCCGGTATAAATATTCCAGGGTATGAGATACCCGTGCACTTTCCAAATTCCATCAGCCATTAGAACGTGAAGAAGTTACAAACAAACATACACACAAACTTACAATATTAATGTGATTAGCACTTTTTTCCGCTTTATTCTCTTGGCCTACTCTTAAAGATCAAAATTTGTACGCGATAAGTGGTTTTTTTTTACATCATAGCACTTTTCTGACAAACTATACTCTTTCAGTTAAAAGGTATATAAAAAAACGGGCTAGTTAGAACTGGGGATGAGTATTGAGTATGGACAAAGTCGATATTTCCACTACTGAACAAACATCAAAAGATGTTTCTTTATCGGATCAGTAGATACTAGCAGAGATTACAATCCACAGGTATAACAAACAAACAATGTTACTCTCAGATTACTATAGTTAAGGCGTATTTGAACCATATGACCGAAATTATGTGAACGCAACTCTGGCACTCGCATAGGCGGCAGTACACAAATCTGTGCATTTATTTGCGGCCAGCAGCGCCCGGAAAGCGCTTTAAACCCATTTTCTCTGCGAGATATTGATTGATTTACATATGCAATGTTCACTTTGAAAAATATTTAACCACCAATTTTTATGTGTAAAAATGTTTCTAAAGGTCCAAGCCGTTTCGAAGGAGTAGGGAAAAGTTGTGATAAGTTGCGAAATTGCTAAATATTTTTTTTTTTTGACAAAAGTATTAATTGCACAAAAAAATCAAATGTTGATATTATTGTTCATGAATCTATAATAAACATATATTTTTTTCAAACCAATTGACCTAGCCGTTACGGAGGAGTAGGCTTCAGAAAATCACTGTTTTATGGCAGTTTTCGGGCGCTTGGCCCTTATTTATGCAAATTAGTATAGAATAAAAATTATACACACTTAAATATTATGACATCAAAAAACTCCTCTGTATCACTGTCGACTGAAAGTGTGCCCAAAAGCGGCATTGTCACGTTATATGGCAACGCCAGTCCCTGGGTCACGCAAAGTGTCAACAAGGCGTTTAGATAAAACTTTCATTACATATAGTTTATCTGGTTTTACGGCAACATTACGGCAAACTAAGATGATGGTAGCGGGATGAGGCCGACTCCTTCTGAAAGGACTGCTCTACAAAGAAAAGACACGGAATTGTGCAGAAAAGGCAAGCCTTTGCCCAGCTGTAGACTACACTTCGTTGGATAGATTCTGATAAATCGATATCTCGTTTTTGCATTTCAATCAACGCATCCGATTTATCAAATTAAAAAATGCTTCCAAACTCAAATTGAATTTTGAAGAAAACCAACTTGAAATTAAAATTGATCACCTGCTTCGGTTTTAATAAATCTTTAAGGGATCTAATAAGAAACGTGGCTTTATCTTCCTGCCACATGCTTACAGTAAAAAATTACTTCAAAAGTAAAGCAATCATTTATCTGGTGACGTGTGTTCGTGGCGAGCGCTGGCGCGATATTGAATACACGAGGGCTTTTTGTTTTCACTGTGGCAACCCTGCATTACTTTTTTATTGCACGAGAGATTTATTTTTGCTTTCCTTTTGTGTAATTTTCTGCCGCGATGTGTGAAATTGTGTCAGTGCTTCAAAACATGTTTTTCGTGAACAGTGTAGACATAATTTCATCTTTTTTAGGGTTCCGTAGCCAAATGGCAAACAACGGAACCTTTATAGATTCGTCATATCTGTCTGTCTGTCTGTCTGTCTGTCTGTCCGTCCGTATGTCACAGCCACTTTTTTCCGAAACTATAAGAGCTATACTGTTGAAACTTTGTAAGTAGATGTATTCTGTGAACCGCATTAAGATTATGATATAAAAATAGAAAAAAAGCAATAAATTTTGGGGGTACCCCATACTTAAAACTGAAACTCGAAAAATTTTTTTTCATCAAACCCATACGTGTGGGGTATCTATGGATAGGTCTTTAAAAATGATACTGAGGTTTCTAATATCATTTTTTTTCTAAACTGAATAGTTTGAGCGAGAGACACTTCCAAAGTGGTACAATGTGTCCCCCCCCCCCTCTAACTTCTAAAATAAGAGAATGATAAAACTAAAAAAATATGTGATGTACATTACTATAAAAACTACTAACGAAAATTGGTTTGAACAAAATCTAGTAAGCAGTTTTTTTATTTTTAATGCGTCATAAATCGAAAAAAAATACACTATTATTAAAACATCGATCAAAGTTACAACACATTACAAGAACTTTAATATTATGTTACTTGCTGCTACGGAACCCTTCATGGGCGAGTCGGACTCGCACTTGGCCGGTTTTTTTTTTGTAGTTGGAAAATCATCCAATTACTTCCCATGCTGTACGGTGACCTGTCAGGCTGTTACTTACTAAATCCATACCTGTTGTATCCTTCAATAGACCTATGGTCTTCTAGGACCATGGGTTTCCTTTTCAGAAATTTTCAGTGGCCATAGAGGACATTGGCCCTGCTGGGCCTCTGTTATTGCAATGTACGTAGTTAATTTATTGTAAATAACGTGATTTATCCATGACAATAGGGTGACAATGAAAAAATATTTTACAAAGTTTCAAAGTTTTTAAGGCGTCCAAAAATACATAGAATTAACAATCAAAGAATGCATCGCTTTTAAATCCGTTGTTAGTCAAACATGTTGAAAATATCAATGGCGTACATGTTTATTTTGACGCCTGCGTACTACAGACGAACGATGAATGAACGTTTCTCAGAACATTAGCAAAGGAAAAACTTCGCCGTGTAACTTTAATCGGTCGTGAACGAATACATTATGTAGGGACCCCATTCGTCTAGATTCTCCCGGATTTATCTCAGACTTCAAAAGTTTCAAGTCGTTACGAAAAATAATTTACGGCAAAAGTTTTTTTGAATTACGTTTGGTGAACAACAAATTAATATTTGGATATGAATATTAATTTCTTGCGCCGCATAAAATACTAGTTAATTTGATTTCGACACACATTGTAAACGGTTTCGTAAATATATTGAATTGTAAATCTGATAATTCATTCATACTTGAATCGTGAATGTAAATTTTACTCGTATCAATTCAAATCTAGTTGTTAACAAACGTAGTTAAGATAAGGTTGTCGACAGATTTTAAGATAAATAAACATTAAGATTATCGTTAATCTAATACTATACATTGTTGAGTTATTTACTTAAGTAGTTTTAAACATTGAATATTTAATTGATTTTATTTATATACTAGCTTTTAGCGTAGGTACATAAAATATAGACTATATCACTCCGGAATAAAGCAGCTCTCTAAAATTTTTGCAAAAAAAAACAAACTTTACCTCTCTATAATATTAACGTAAATTAAACTATCTTAAAGCCCCTAGGCTGCGAGATTGTTCGAAAGCATTACCCTAGAACGCAAAAGGCAACTGGAGGAACACAGGTGGGTTTAGTCAGTTAAAATTTGACACACCCTTTCGGTCTACTCTGAATGAGAGGAGTTATTTGATGACTTCCCACCTCAAATAAAATAAAAAGTTATTAATGCGTTAACGACTGCTTCATAATTTTTTATAACTAACTTGCAAAAGTAGACCTTCATAAATATACAGAGAATACAGTATATGTATTATATATTCTCAGTAGGATAGTGACAACCAGTCTAAATAAGAATTTAGTAAATTAACTCAAATAGTATTCTAGATACCTATACTAGCTGACCCGGCAAACGTTGTTCAGCCATATAAAAATATCAAAAATAAAAATGAGGGGTAGGGGAAGGAGGGTGTAAAAAATAGCGACGACCTATTCTTAGACCTACCAAAAATAAACAAAAACTTTTGGCACAATTTTTTTATATATTAGACTGGTTATTACTCGCGGCTTCACCCGCATACATAAAATATAGCCTATATCACACAAGAAACAGCTTTCTAACGGTGAAAATAAATTCGCAATTACCTCCTTCAAACGAAAACAAAAAACTTTACCTCTTTATAATATCAGAAACAGAAGATAAGTTAAATAACATTTTGATTTAATATTAAATGAAGACGAACAAAACAAATTAATAGGTACGTAAAGCTGACGCATGTTTCAAAGAAAAAAAAATATTTTTGCGAGATTCTCCATTTTCTTGAAACTGTAACACGTTTTACATCTTACGCAACCCTCTCTATCTACTATTGTTTGCCAAAATCACAAAAAAGCCATCCTTTATCCCTTTCAAGTAATATTTTATCCTGGATCACAAGTTAATCGGGTTACCCTACCGAATAGAACAATGAGATACATTAGTACTGTTTGTAGTAAAGCTTTCAAAGATATTCTCTGTTTGGTATGCTCAAAGGAATAAACCAGATGAGAGGATAAACTTTATGTTCCGAAAAACGTAGATGTAGGTACATGGAGACATATTGGGTATTAATAATAAATGATTATATTGAAATTATATTTAGATCATATTTGGAGATTATATTGAGAAAATGGGTATATAATCTGTGTTCTCGTGAGCCCTGTACCCCAAAATAGATAGGTACAGAAGACAATCTCATGTATGTACTTCGGGCTTGCGGAGAGTGAGCAATGGGTAGCTCGCTGTCCGGCCGTCCGGTAACTGTCCGGACCAAGCCCAAGTCGTCGACGGCGCGCACTGTTCCCGCGCGCCTCAAGGAGTTGTCAGCAACAGCAGAGGCCTACTGGAGCCAGGGTTATCCGAAAGGATACTTGAGCCCTGGTATGAAGGCTTGAAGGAACGGGGTTTTTACTCAGTAAGAGTCTGACACTATCTCCCGCTCCGCTCAAGAGCGGGGGTTATCATAGGATGATTTTCCCCACAAAAAAAAAATGTATGTACTTAACTTTTTATACCTACGCTCGGTGGACGCACACTAATGAGCGTTTGAGCCGGAACTGTTTGACGAGTGATCCGTGATGCGACCGAGATATCGTGTCCGTGAGCGGTGTCTATGTGTGCGTCGCTCGAGCGCGCTTTGTATGTAGATTGACTTCTGTACCTATCTATTTTGTGCAGCGACCGTCTTATGCTGTGGCTATATTAATGTCGGATATTCGTGTCGCGTTGTCGCCATTAAAGCTAGAACTACATTAGATCGATGCACACGTGTAACACGCCTGATTTGTACGTAGAACGACGTCGCGTGGCGTGGATCAAGTGTAGCTCTACAAGTCAAGTTTCCATATAAAATGTATGGAGACCGACGCGCCCAGATCGGCGTGTGTGGCACACGTGTGAGCAGTGTAGTTCTACTTTAATACTCCACGATTCGAACGAACGAACTACTCAATCACATTTGCTGCAATAACTTAGACATTCACAGAATCCCGATATTTTAGCCATTCCACAGAATCCCGATATTTTCGCCACGGTATTAGGATAAAAATGTGCTGCAGCATTGTTCCGAAGAGTTACCGTGGTCCTGAAAAGTAAAGGGTAAATTAAATGAGTAGAACACATGTGGCTTTTAGGCTTTTAGTTAATAAAAGCATGACGTACCTTCGAGCTCTTCCGCAAATCATCGAATATCTTAAAAATATGGTAGTTGACAGAAATGTGGAAAAGTTGTGTACCTATCTATGTCTATATCGAAAAAATAGGTATGTTATTTATGCAATCATTAGTAGGGGAATTAACCATAAAACTGTAACTTTCTGAAGCCTACTCCTCGTTAACGGCTGGATTGACAGATTAAAAAAATATATACTTGTTTATCATAGGCAATATTATCAACACATGATTTTTTCGTGCGATTAATACTTTTGCCTAACTAATCTTTTTAAAAATAAAACATATTTTTAACATAAAAAAATGCAAATGTTAATGTTAATGTTTAGTAAAGAAAATGGATGTAAATGTCAGCTGGCTGGCGGCAGTATGAGTATATGTGCATTTAACTCTGGTCAGAGGACTCTACGCCTTAATTCTGAATAATGGCTTATTTTCAGAGAAGATGTCAGTGCGCTGCAAGAAATACGGTTTTTAGTATCACAGTCAATAGCCTCTTCCTTCTTATTTATTAAAATACGCGAAAACCCACTGAGTGTTAAAATATTGTATAATTATATTATCTACATAATTACTTACAACTATTGAAAACAAATGTAGGTACTTTAATTTCAGTTTTTATTCTTTCAACATCCATTATATTAAGGCGTATAGTCCCTTGAACCATCTGGCCGAAATTATGTGAACGCAACTCTCGCACTCGCCTAGGCGGCAGTACGCAAATCCGTCCGGAAAGCGCTTTAAATCAATTTTCTCTGCGAGATATTGATTGATTTACATATGCAATGTTCACTTTGAAGAATATTTAACCACTAATTTTTATGTGTAAAAATGTTTCTAAAGGTTCAAGCCGTTTCGAAGGAGTAGGGAAAAGTTGTGAAATTGCTAAATATTTTTTTTTTTACAAAAGTATTAATTGCACGAAAAAATCAAATGTTGATATTATTGTTCATGAATCTATAATAAACATTTTTTTTTTTTCAAACCAATTGACCTAGCCATTACGGAGGAGTAGGCCTCAGAAAATCACTGTTTTATGGCACTTTTCGGGCGCTTGGCCCTTAAGCTAAGTGTTGAATCGTACTTCTAAAACATTATCTATTTCTTTTCATATTAAAACCACCCGCAAGAAAATAGCAGGTGTTACGTTGGCTTAAAATTATAAAATACTTGAGATACGAAAATGGTAATTTTACCACGGGGTTGCACATTTTGAGAGCAAATGAAGATCTACAAAACACAACGGTAGCTACATTTCCGCGGAGAGAAACATGACAGTTAAAGTAGCTGAATTTAATTTGAAGATAAACTCTCTCGACAAGGCGAGATGTCATAGTTTAATGTAAAATACATTCTTCTGCAAGCTTTGCTCATGTACATTTGAAATATTAGTAGTAGTAATATTTGTACACCTCTAATGGTAGGGTATGATCCAAAGAACAACTCTTTAATTTTATACCACCTCATGTTTTACCCATACTCAAACAATTAAATGATTTGTATTTGTATTTGTAAAAACTATTCCAAGGCAACATTTTTTTGTTGTGGGAAAATCATCCAATGACATCCCCCGCTCTTGAGCGGAGAGCGAGTGTCAGATTTTTACTGGCTAAAAACCCACTCCTGTTCCTTCTTTGCCATTGTTCCAGGGTCTCGAGGATCTCTTTCGCATCACCCAGTGGGCTTCGACCCTGCTAGGACCCTACGATTGCTGACAACTTCTTGGCCCAGCAGGGTCAAAGCCTACTAGAGCCTACGGGTTCGCTTCTGAAAGGAAATCCCGGCCCTGGTATGAAAGGCAAAGAAGGAGCAGGAGTGGGTTTTTAGTCAGTAAAAGTCTGACACATCGTTCCACTACTTTAAAAAAAAAACTAAAAGTCTACTCGTTTGCCAAATTTCATCTTAACCGGCTTAGTCGTTTGACAACATACACACAAATACACAACTATATACAATACATGCGGATACAGGCGGAGAGTGAGCAATGGGTAGCTCGCTGTCCGGCTGTCCGGTAACTGTCCGGACCAAGCCCAAGTCGTCGCACACTGTTCCCGCGCGCCTCAAGGAGTTGTCAGCAACAGCAGGGGCCCAGCCGGGTCGAAGCCTACCGGGGCCAGGGTTAGTTTCGAAAGACATCTCGAACCCTGGTATGAAGGCTTGAAGGAACGGGGTGGGTTTTTAGTCAGTCTGACACTATCTCCCGCTCCGCCCAAGAGCGGGGGTTGTCATTTATGATTTTCCCCACCATAAAAAAAACTTTACATAAATATTTATTTTATATATCTCGGCCCAAATTAATAATTCCTATAGTTTTGTAGTATATAGAGAGAATATTAGTGCGAAAAAATACCCTTAAAAAGTAGTATTTAGCAGTGGCGTGCCTGATGCCTTTACAAGGGGCAAGCCAAGGAATCTTGACCTAACTACTACTTACCTAATAAAAAAAATCTCGTGCTACCACGTGTTATCAGTGCAGTAATGCTGATTTTTCTGAATTGCTACACTACTATTAACAAATATAATGTTAATAGTAAGTAATAAATAATGATAACAAAAGCTTCACCACAACAACTTTATCATCATACCAATAATCGTGAAGTTTGATACATGAATTGAAAAAAAAAAATGTATTCTAATTCAAATTGTCTATCTTTATTTATAAATGATTTTATTACTTACACCAGCGTAAAAAGTTTGTGAGCGTTTTAATTCTACCAACAGCTGATTTTCAATTGCAATCAAAGATAATTCGGAAAGCCGCTCTTGTTGTCGAGTGTCGGCCGGCCGGGATGGTCAGCCAATACTATTAAAACGATTAATTTGAACTTAATGAATATCCAATGTAAGGTTGAGTTGAGTGTGAAATAAAACAACCGAGTACTAGATACTGATCTAATGTTACTTTTTTGACGCCAACGCCATCTAGTTATGAATGTGTAACTAATACATTTTATTTTTTGAAATCTTGGTGTTTCAAACACTTGTTCTCTAAAATAATATGTAATATTATTGGCAAATACTCACAATTGAAACTGCGGTAGCTTTTCGTTATTCGCTTTTTTAAAACACACTTATCACTTATCTGTCGAGAAAGAAAACCAACTTTCTATTGGCGGTTTACCAAAAATAAAGAATGAAATAACAGCGTTTAAGTACTTTTGAGAATTTTCATGACACTCGCGAAGTTATTTGAGTCACATACCTGATGTAGGTATTCCAAGCATTGTTATTAACTTTTCTGAGAAATATTTAAAATAGTAAAGTTACCTACAAGATTATATTTATCTTTAAAACTCAAACCCTACCTGGCCAATATCAATTCCACACATAATAATATCCACACACAACCACAAGTATAGTTTTCGAATTCATAAACTGTTAAATGACGGAAAACAAAAAAAAAAACATCAAAACAATAATATTACGTACAACACGATAACCGACCAAAGCAAATTTGAACTGAGTACTTTTTAGTTCGTACAACTTTACGCGTCATAGAGGGCGCCTCGTATTATAATATGCGTAAAAATTTATGTCAAAAAACCCAATCATAAATTTGCCAAAGCCCAGCTTTTTTTTAGAACAAAATGTTCGACGAGCATTTGCACACAATAACAAATTACACCCACACTCAAAATTTGACGTTTTTATATCAAAAATAGAGATAGAAGATAAAGCCTCATAAAAGCCTTTGAGGCAGAAAAAGACAACAACACATTAGTGTTAATCTCTTTCTTTTGTTAAGTGTTAGAGTGAGATCGGAGAGATTTCGCTCAGAATGGCATCCTCGCTTCGCCCTGGTATCGTCTTATGAATGATTTTTGAATTCCGCACAACAACTTAGCGTAACCGCGTAAGCGCGCGAAGTTTAAAGTTTAGATTTTTGTGATAATTAATTGATTGGTCGTGTTCTATGAATTAGGTGAGGTTTTGGTAGGGCAAGCCGGGCTTTTTGGCTTGTATGGCGGGCACGCCACTGGTATTTAGCATACATCGAGGGACTGGAACAATTTGCCTGCTGCGGTCTTCCCGTCTGATTATAATTTAGGTGTCTTCAAGGCAAGAGTGTATAGATTCTTAATAAACTAGGGCGCCTCACCATCAACGATTGCATCACTGCTTACCATCAGGGCCCCAAGTCTGCTATTTTTATAAATTCATCATTCCAACACGATCCCATTGTCATTTTGCTAAAATTTTGTAATCTGCTAATTCATAATGATCGATCATTGATCGGTCAGTGGTATCGTAATAGAGTTGTGGTAGAATGATAATATCAACCATATTAAAACCAATAACTACACAATAACGTTCTAATGGTAGAGCACTGATCAAATAAACTGTCGAAGTTTTAACAGATTACCGCATACGTCAAAAATATTAATTTGTCAATATGTACGAGATTAATATTCTATGCCACTTCTTTCAATGGAGTGTCAGTGGTTGACCACTGGAAAGTCATAATGATGCCATTATATTAGTAGATTACCAAACTTGTCAAAATCAACAATTATGACATCAATGATAGACCATTCTGACACTATTGTAGTAGCAGACTTGAGGCCCTGGTGGGATCGCAGTCAAGCACTAGTTTATAATAAATTTAAAAAAAAATATATAATTAAGAAACGTAACTGGAAGCGGTAAAGGTACACTTCCTTCTATTTTAAGCTTGACGTGTTAAAAAATTACTTCAGGCACCTTCGTTAATCTCAATACTCAAAAGTATGAAGATGGAGGAGTGTGGTTCCAAAAATAGAATGAATTGAACATCCCATCGACTCCCGAGGGCGTCGTCAAGTGAGGGTAATACAGAAAATTACTCACTCCTGTTTTTCCTTAGAATAAATTATAATCAGTATTTTGACTACCGTGTCTTGAAATAATATGAATTAATGTCTGTATAGCTTATTCTCACGGCCTTGTATTTTTACCAGGAATGTTATGGATATAAAATTTCGGATACGGATATAGAGATGATTATTATACCGAATACGGTTACGGATACGGATATGAAATTATTTCGGATTATCCGTTAGTTTCGGATAATTTCGGTTACGGATATTAAATTTTTAAGGAATTTCAGAAGTAAAATATAAATACTATTTATATTTTACGACGCGACACGTTATAACAGGCTGTCATAACGTGTCGGAATTAGGCTCCGCCCCTATCCAATATTATCCGAAACTTTTATATCGGATTCGGTTCCGATTATGGATATTATTTTATATCGGATATCCGATAGTTACGGTTACGGTTATGGAGTTCCCTAACATCCCTGATTTTTACCCGATTTACGCTAGGAGGGTTAGATTTTTCCAGTATTTGTTTGTAAGCATATTGTTTGGCATGCCTTAAAGCCTAAACGGCTTATTACATTTTGGCTTGAGAGGTGTTGTTTTATTCGTCTCAGTTGTAGAGCAACTCTGAGTAAAATCATAATAATAAAATGATATTTGGCCCTAAATTATATATTTCTTCATAACTATAACTATGTTACGAAAAAATATATGTATAAAGCAATAGTTTTTGTCGATACTCGATACCGACTACGTAAATATTTTGTATGGCTAATTTTACAGCGCCTCTAGCGGTCACTTACGGAACCAAAATTTGCCATACAAAATATTTACGTAGTCTGTATCGAATATCGACAAATACTATTGCTTTAAACTCATGGTAGAGGAGTACCTGGTGACGACAAGAGGAAACAATTTGTATCAGGGGTGTTTAATCCATATCGCACCGATCACAGATGGGTTAGTTAGTAGTGCTGTATGTGTCAACACTAATCACGTCATTAATCATCACTCATTATTGTGGAATACTGAAATAATAATAACCTACGGTATCACACAAAATGGGGGACGAACATAATTTATTTCATTTAAAAATCGCTGTATATCTTTGTTCTCAAATTGATCACAGCAATGTCGCTATATAAAAAAATGTTTCTTACTCCATACTAAATAAATTAAATACAGTTAACTAGCTTTTGCCCGCAGCCTCGCCCACGTATATAGCCTATGTCACTCAGGAATAATGCGGCTTTCTATCGGTGAAAAAATTTTAGCAAGCGAACCAGTACTTTCAGAGATTACCTCCTACAAACAAAAAAATAAAAAACTTTACCTCTTTATTCGAGTAATGTTGATGTAGATTCCTGGCCGCCAACTTTTTATTTTATCCCAAATTATCAAACATAATGGGTGATCTCCTGTCCTGGAGGAACAGTTAAAAACCGCCATATTTTTTTCCAGTGCTCCCCAGCCCGCCATTCTTCATGGACGAGATGAGCAACAAGGTGGTGGGCAGAGTGGGGCCCTACCACGACGGAGACACCCTCATGCTGCGCTGTCTCGTCATAGGAGGTAAGGAAGTTCTTCTTCATATTTTTTTTTCTTTTGGTGTCGATTGGTCCCATTTCCAATCGACTATCGTCAACATTGAGCACAGTTTAAAAGCTTGTAAATTCATCTACTCTATTTATTCACGCAAAAAAAGAAAGATAATGGCTGAAAACTATTATTGCTGAAAAATTTTAGCATTCGGTTATTCCGTAGCGTTACTAGAAAATTTCACAAAACTTGTTCCAGGAAATATGTTTTTTTAAACCCACAAAAGTTTTTGAAAAAAATTTTCGTTATTCAGAATCTTGATTAAAACAAGGCTTCTATTTTTATACTTTTTGACTTTTTTTATGTAAATTATGAAGAGACAAATTTCATGCAAATTAGCAGATTTTCCGTGGTCTCACTGAATTTGTTTTACACTTTATAAATTGATTTCAATAGAAGACTAGATAATATCCATAAAATACTGTGTTTCCAAAATATTTAATGAATAATGTGTAATAACGTCACAATCGGGTAAGAGCGGTTGTATGAAAAAAAGTGAAAATGTATCTCCAAGCCTTAAACACAGTATAAATATGTACCTTAAACCAGCGTTAAGTTTGGTATTTGATACAATGATTTGTTTATGGTTCCAAATTCAAATTTTAGATTTTTTGTTGTTGCTAGCTTGGCACAACTATTTTCCATTTTGGCGCGGAGTTTGAGTTACATCTGTTATTTATATTAAATACATTGCTATTTTTAGTTATATCATATCTAGTGTGTATTGCGAATTTCATAATCGACAAAAATATCGAACAAAGAGTTTGTCTTAAATTTTGCACCGCCAATAGAATTTCGTGTTCGGAGTCTCTGAAAATGTTACAGAAGGCTTACGATGAATCTCGTTTTTTTGTCGTAGTTGTTGGGTTTTATGTCGTGGTATATGATCCAGCCTTGTACATCAATCCCTTGATGCCTAAATATTTTGAGGTCGATCCGACCCCATAAGTTTGAGCACCCCTGCCATAAACTAAGCCAAGTTGATGACATAGATTTTTTCTTTACCAAATATTTTCGGCCAGTGTTTGAATGTGAGGTAAATCATCAATATCCGTGATGGAAAAGCCAGCTCTCGGGCAAACTGTACGGTATAAATGAAGGTTAGGCAATACTGAATATCTGAAAAAATACAACCGATTTTAACACAAAAACAGAAGAAGAAGAAAATGAAATCCTTGGACAACGGATATTATCATCATCATTTCAACCAACCGACGTCCACTGTTATACATACGCCTCCCCCAAGTGTCGCCACAATGCACGACCCTGTGCGTCTCGCATCCATCGGATTCCCGCAACCTTCACCAGGTCATCAGTCCACCTTGTAGGAGGCCTTCTGACGCTACGTCTTGCGGTACGCGGTCGCCACTCCAGAACCTTTCAGCCCCAACGGCCATTCAAGACAATACTACCGCTAGACAACTTACAACACAATCAAGGACATCCTAGAATGTCCTAATATAATGACATTCTAGGACCAGAGCTAATAAATACTCCGACAAGATAAATGATTTCCGTCTGTTTGTTTACCTGCTATCCGTTCGTACCGGATCTCGAAGTAACGTCGGTAAATACCTCTGAGACAAGACGGGAACTAATCAAACTGTAGGCTTATTTAGTCTTAGTATTTCAGCTGTAGCTCAAATAGAACAGCTCGTTGATAATAATAACAGCTGCAGGAAAAGAGGTCAATCTTTAGATGGGACTATCTTCATTTTAATTTTAGCCCCTTGAGCAGGGACTTAAAAACACCTTCATAAAGGTTACAGAATTATAAGTGTTACATGTTGAATTGGTAACAGAATCAAATATGTAACACTTATTAATGTGTTTTCAATGTGTTAACCCAAAACCCTTACAAAAGCGTAACCCTAACATATCTGTAACAGATATACAAGTGTTAACAGTGTTAATAAGTGTAACAGGTAAACGCAGCGTTGCCAAAGTTACAATTTACAAAGCTAAACTAAAACTGATTATTTCAGTTACACATATTAACACTTATTAACACATATAAACAGGTTACAGTTTGATTCGGTTGCACTCCATAACACATATAAAAGGTTACAGTTTCATTCGGTAACATTATTGTATCTGTTACATTTAAAAGTGTTTTTCTGTTAAAACTGTTTTAAAAAAACTGTGTTAAAACACTTTATTACGGTTACAGTTTGAGTCCCTGCCCTTGAGCGCCGATTGTACACGTCTGTACAACTTGAGTGACTTTGAAAAAAACGCTTAATTGTCGTTTTATACACACGTTTGTACGAAATTTTTTTTGACCGAATATTTTGGTTTCTACTTATATCTTTGTTTTTTCATAACTGTACCCCTGGCCAAGTTGCTAATCTGCAATAGTTAACGCTAGTAGAAAACTTCAAATGTACGGGAATGACGTCATATCAACGCTCCGTCACGTGGTCACAACAAAAGATTCGGCGACGCGGCCAACTCGAAGCAACTTGGCTAGGGGGCGGGATAGAAAATAGTACCAACATATTGATACAAGTAGAAAAGTTTATCATTGACAGAAGCGGCATTTGCCCAAGCCATAGGCGAGGATGTTATGGAGCTGAGGGCCGCAGTCGTAGGCGCAGGCTTGCAGACAGTGAGCAATGGTTAGCTCACTGTCCGGCCGTCCGGTAACTGTCCGGACCAAGCCCAGGTCGTCGACGGCGCGCGCTGTTCCCGCGCGTCTGAAGGAGTTGTCCGCAACAGCAGGGGCCCAGCCGGGTCGAAGCCTACTGGGGCCAGGGTTATCCGAAAGGACGCTCGAGCCCCGGTATGAAGGTTTGAAGGAACGGGATGGGTTTTTTAGTCAGTAAGAGTCTGACACTATCACAAGAGCGGGGGTTGTCATAAGATGATTTTACCCATCGAAAAAAAAAAAAGGGCCGCAGTGACCAATTTCGACGTGTATCAAACGACATTTTTCAATACACTTACGAAGATATAAATAAACGGGGCTGCTTATTAGCGCCCATCCTAATACGATAAATGTAATAAAATTGTGGCGGAGGCAACAAGGGCACTTTTCCACACTAGTGCGAAAAATAATAAATTGTGTGCCTAAAAGTAGGGATAAGTCTTCGAGTAAGTGTATTTCAGAAACTCATTTCATTATTAACATCGATGGATTGAACCTGTTCACTTCACATTTGAAGTTCCTTTGACAATCAAGTACTAATTAGGTCACGCAGAACATGACGTTAAGTATCTCACATGACATTAGCACTCCAATTCGAAATCTCATATGACTACTGATTTAATGAGCATAGACAACACTAGCTTTTGCCCGCAGCTTTGCCCGCGAACATAAAAAATAGACTATGACACTTAGGAATAAAGCAGCTTTCTACCGCTGAAAAAACGCAATCAGTCTAGTGTCTCCTGAGATCCTTCAAATAAAAAAAAAGACGTGTGGCACTCGGGGACTGCCGCGGTAAAGCTATTGCATAGCATTTTTATCAACTTACGCAATTATAATTATTTATTTATTTTATTTATGCAGTATTTTTTTTCCTTTGTTTTTTTTTTCTTTGATATTAATTGAAGTTACACTTTCACACATTGAATTGAATTTTGATTGATTGTTCACTCATTTGTTTTCTTATCGGTCACCACGCTCAAAAAACAAATGAGTGGGGGGTGTTAGGTTATTTACGTTACGGAATTACTGGATTCGGTCTCCACGCTCAAGGCCTGCGATAGAAGCTATGCAATAGCTTAAAAACAAACCGTACCTCTTTATATAATTTGTATAGATTATTTTTAGTTTATGTATAACTTGAATACATAAGTATAGTTTGTTCAGAAACAGTAACTGAATGGATTCCAATAGTTTGTACACCATGTTATACTTTTCCCAAAAATATTTATAAAAGGTCACAAGTTGGACACGACGAGGTTGGATAAGTACGACAGAGGTCACGCCAGGTCATAACGGGTATAAGGAACCAGGAAACAACTGGGTGCAAGTGTAAAACAACCCCTCAGTCACATGGTTGGCCCGGTGACATGTATTTTTGCTGACATAACAAGCTTATAACTTTGTGATTTTTCATGATACAGTTATGAAATTTTGTACATAGATTCTTTACATAAAAATACTACGCAATATTAAAACGAATGTTGTCAAAATCAAAATCAAGAGCATTTATTTCAAATACTCGTAGTCAAATGTCGGTCAGTCCAAAAAAAGTGAATCTAAATTACACGTTCCAGTATATCGTATAGTCGTTTGTATAAGTAGAACACACTCCTTCATAAGAACGCGAGTAAATTCAATTTCAATTACATATCCTAAGGTACCTCATTAATATGATAATCACACGGCTTTGATAATTAAGCAAACTGAAGTAAATTCGCTAATTGATAATCAAGAATTTATAGACTTGAATTTCGACTAATTTGCTCATGTTATGAGTAGCAAGATTATTATGAAGGGTGTAAGTGTAACGCCAAGAGTCGATGTAATGATATTTGGTGTAATATTAATATACGTGTATAAGTAGGTATCAGATAATCTTAAACAAGTATACGACGTTAGTTTTAATATATGCGAAATCCGACATGTCTAGTATTTTTATGCAAAGATTCTATGTAAAATATTTCATTACTATATTGAAATGAAAAAGGCTTTTTACAAAAAAAAATATAACCCACTTCAATGTTAAAAAACACTGAAAACTATAAAATAACTTTAATTTCGGAAGTCGGTGTTTCTATAATAGTTTTGTCTCTTCGCTATTTAACACCGACTTCCGAAATTAAAGTTATTTTATAGTTTTCAGTGTTTTTTAAAACATTGAAATCGGTTAATTTTTTTTTTTATTAAAAGTTTTTTATTTTTCACTTTTTAGTTATGGTACCACCACTAAAAATTACCCCTCAGACAAACTTGAATAACTTTTTGTTGGAATATAACAAAAACAAATCCATCCTGCTTCAACACTATGGTCTTTGTCTTTCTAAACCATAAATATTGTATTTAACTGGTCTAATCCCCTCGTCAGCACTTGACTGAAATCCCTAGTATGGTTACAGTTACTGTATTCTACAAGCCTTGCTTAGGCAGACACACGTCTCACGTGATATAACTGAAAACACCTTCCAATATAAAGAAAAGGATAATAAACAGTTATTATTGAAATCCTTAAAATGAAGTTTCTCTTTGGTAACCTAATAACCTCAACACTTTTAGCCACAATGCATCTCATAACGATCCCAATAATCCCAAACACGGTTAGATTACATTAATTTACCTTCCGGCTTCATCATCTGTCAGTCAGTCATCGACTACACGTATAAACAAAGCAACTTTACTTGTAACCACAGTTCTGCTGTGATCCTATGATGAGTTCTGTTCAATATCTTCGAAGTTCATGATCAAATAATAACAATATTTCTATGGCACCAACTTAGAAGCATAACCTTTCAACCAAAAAAATAATTATCTAAATCGGTGCACAACTGAAAAAAAAAACACATTCAACCGAACATAGAAGTAGAAGAATCCTTTTCGAATTCGGTTAAAAATCAGCATCAATCAAGCTTGTTATGTTATCCAAACAAATTCATGGTCACCGGGCCATCCTGGCGACTTAGGCGTTGTATTGCTCCCACACCCAACTGTGCGCTGGCGCCTAAAGATAGAACTACTCGTACATTGAGCACATGTGAGCCGCGTATGCGCCGATCTGTAGCCCGATTCACGTAATGAAAACCGTAACAATATCGTAGCGACTTAGTCGTTTAGACCATTTCCGTATTCACATCCATCAATCGAGTTTGAACGACACCGATTTTAAAGTCGTTTGAAATTCGTCGTTTTAAAAAAAAGTCTGTATTACATTATCCTGGTAGAATACTTATTAATGTAACTGGAAATAAGTCGATAGATCGTGAATACCGCTTTTAGATAGGACTTCGATCGAACGACTATAACACTTCAACGATATTTGGTTTGTTTGATTTTACGTGAATCAGGCTCTGGACGCATCGGTCTCCATACATTTTATATGGCAAGTAGACTAGTAGAGCTACATTAGATCCAGGTAGTCTTGCCAGGCGTCCCGATTTACGCGAGATGTCCCGATTTTTAGGGGTCTGGGGACACGTCCCGATTTGCACCCGATCGGGACGCTAAAAGTCCTAATAAATCAAAAACCCTGTTACTCAAAGAACGACTGCCGAAGTCTGGGTTTTACTGAGTAAAAATTTCACACGCCCTCTCGCTCCACCCCAGAGGGTAAAAAGTCATTGGATGATTTCCCATCTAAAAAAATATATTTGTCTCGATCTAAAACCCTAAATCCCGATTTGTTTTACCATCTGTCCCGATTTTTATCCAAATAAACCTGGCAACACTAGATCCAGGCCTCGCGACAAATCAGGCGTGATGAACGTTCAATTTTTTTTTTTTTTTGTATGAACTGAAATATGATAAAAAAAAATTAAAGTCATAGAACAAATGTTGTTTGTGATGTTAGGTAATATAGTCTTAAAAGGTTTCCAGTGTGTTACAATTAATCCTGTATACATATTACCTATACCGTAATAAAATACTTGATCACGGAAAACCAAATTACGTTTCTCACGTTAATTTCGTACACATTCTCATTAATTACAGTAGCAAGTGTGTTTTTCATTAAATTGCAAATAACATCCGATTCCTAATTAAACGTTTTTTCTTTAACTAAGCTATGTCCCCGATGCCAGCAATGTTCCCTGGGACAGCTTTCTTTTAAAAAGTTCCACGGTCCTGCAAATCACAGCAAAAGATCAATTAAATACAACTATTTCACTCAGGTTTTGCTTGCTTTTAACTAGATAGTATTTCTTTTAAAACTGTAATTACAGCTAACTCGGTTCGGTTCGCGAGGATTTTTTTTTAGATTGAGAATTATTTTTTCTCTAAATAACTTGATTGAATGTATGTGTGTGTACACAGAGTTTTTGTAAAAAACTGGCAACCTCTCAAAGACTATGGGTACCAACATCATAAACAAAAACTTTAGTTCATCATTAAATTTTTTTTTTTTTTTAATGTATCATACTATATAGTTCGTCAGATTTTCATTATATTATGAAGTCTATGCAAAACAAGCGATAGTTCAATAGCGGAGGGGAACGAGAACCGGGTGGCGGGGTGCTGGATGCGCTTGCGTCGCGTCATACAGACGTAGCTGTAGGTATAGCAAAATACAGAGTTGAAATGTGTTAGAACAACGAAATCTTGAAGGTTTGTTTTTGATAAATGAATTATGTTTTATAAAAAGTTATAGAACAAAATTTGTTGTTTATGATGTTAGTGATACTGTCCTGCAAGGTTGGTAGTGTTTTACGAATAACCTTTTATAGGTTACGTTTTCATGAAAAAGCATTTTGATTTTGTGAACCACAGGCCAGCCTACGAAAAAAACTTTTTTTTTTTTGTTTTTTGTAGGTCATCAAGTCGAATGTTCATTTTGATTAAATCTACACTAGACCGACGCACACATGGACGCCTGATTTGTGCGTAGCTTAGATCTAATGTAACTATATAAGTCTAATTGCCCTATGATAAAATGCATGGAGACCGACGCGCCCAGATCGGTGTACGTGGCAGACGTGTGCGCAATGTAGTTCTACCCTACAATATGATTTCCCACACGTTTTTATTTAACCATCAAAATCACAACACAATCAACAGTTCAGCTAACCCTATTGTATGACTTTTTCATGAAATAGCTATTCAAATGGTAGTACGAGATCCGTAGAATAGATAATGCGTTTATTAAGACATTCCGAATAGGTTGCCTAGCTCAATCTAATGCCGATGATGTTAAACAATATTTGGTCTGAGATCGCGAACATTTTATATTTTCGACTTTATCCAAATACTTCTAAATTGAGTTCTATCGTTACTAATAGCTTCTATTAGACTAAAAAGACTATTTAACATGAAAAAAATAAGATATGATCGTAAATTATAGCCATTTACTCACCTCTTTATGCGAGGCAACCCTGCTCTTTGCACCACAAACCTATAGTTTTTTTTTTTCAGTTATAATAATAGTTATTATTAACCTATTTGCAATGCCATAATGAACGCATTATCCAGCATATAATATTTATCATAATCAAATAACAGATGTGGGAAGAGATTTCTTCTATCGGATCTTAGATCAGGATAGACATTTGAATTCCGCGAACCACCCCAACACCTTAATCAAATCCAAGTTATCCAAACTTCCCCTATAAACGGTACAGTCACCGTCCTTGAAACGTCCACATATCAAACGTGTGTTCATTACCGGCATTCCTTCTCAACTGTTCCTCCAAATAAATAAGTTTATGTTAGGGTCGGGTCGTCACTATAATTCAGAGGGTAACTCCTAACTTTCCCACTTCCCACATTCCACACATTCCCAACTGCTGGGCAGACGCTGGCCGGTTATCGCTTCATTTTTGGCAACTACCCTCTTTCTACGTTTGCCCGGATAAATGTTTGTATGAGTTTGTTGGAGATAGTTTGTTGGATGTTGGATGTTGATCCGTTTCGATGTTAATCCCAGAATTTGGTTCATTTCCAGAACAACTATAAAGGTAGAACTACACTGCGCACACGTTTGTTACACACGCCGATCTGGGCGCGTCGATCTCCATACATTTTATCTGCCCCCCTAGCCAAGTTACATACGTTTCGCTTGCGCCGAACGCTTTGAGTTGACCTTGCCGCCAATTCTTTTGTTCTGACCACGTGACTAAGCGTTAAGACGACGTCATTCCCGTACATTTGAAGCTTTCTACAAGCGTTAACTATTACAGAGTAGCAACTTGTCTAGGGGTACTGGAAATTAGACTTGTAGAGCTACACTTGATCCACGCCACGCGACATCGTTCTACGTACAAATCAGGCGTGTTACACGTCTGCCTCGGTCTAATGTAGTTCTAACTTTACCGTTCTCTTTTTGTGCAGGTCATCCCCCACCCCGCATAAGCTGGTACTCCGGCGACACGCTGGTGGATGCCTCGGACGGAGACAGCGAGATTCCAGCAGTCCGAGAGAACGAGCTGTACCTGCCTCTGACGAGAGACAATGCTGCTGCACTGTCCTGCAGAGCTTCTAATACGGACCTCGCTCCGCCTATAGTAGCTACCTTGGGGATTGAGCTGTACCGTAAGTGTTTCTTTTTGCAATAATTCGTCTACTTCTTCTTCGTTACGGAACGCTGTGTAAGAATGCTTTCCAACCAGAGATGTGCTATGCTACGTTGCTATGGATGCGTTTGATATCCATCAATAATATTCATTGGTGCACATGCACATAGCTTAGCACTGGTTGAAATGGAATCAACTAAGATTTTGTTTTGTATGGAAGGATGCGTGCTATGGATGTTCACGAGTTGTGTAGCTATGTGCATAGCAGAGTACCTAGCTACAGTAGGCAAAATAGACTAGTAAAAGTAGAATATGGATACATTGCATAGCTCGAGCTGAGCATCTCTCGCACCGCGATATGGCTTAGTATCAGTGGAAACTGTCACATAGTTTCACAGCTTAGCTATTCACAGCTAAGTTATTAGTTGCACTAAGATAAAGATGTAATGCACTTTTTATTACGATTAGTTAGTTTAAATAATATATTAAGATTTTAGTAAGTAATACTATTATACTACAATACACTACACTACACTATACTACTACTATATTATTATTATACTTTTATACTATTTACACCTGTTTTACATACCTATTAGATGAATATTTTACCTTTTTGTTATATAATTACTGTGATTATTTAGTTATATTATTTTACCTTTTCTCGCCTGAAACACAGGATAACCTAGTTCAGGCATATAGCACTTGTGAACTTGACATAAATTAAGGCAAAAATGTTTTTACTGTATTACCTTATATTTTTGAATACAATTTTATTATTATTATTATTATTCAATACTCGCAGCATAGCTTCATAGCACATCTCTGGTGGAAAAGCAGCCTAAAGGTGCTTCTTCGTTATAGCTGTGCGACGGAACGATGGGAGCGCTAAGAAAAAATCCACACAGATCTAGTGGTAACGCAGATTACTGCATTCTACACACCCAAAAGTGAGGAATGCAGGCTACAAATGTGTATGAGGGAACGTGAGCGAGGATACACTTACCATGACCTCTTATCGCGAACCACTTGACGACCCAAACGGATCAGTTACAGGAATGGACCTGGACATACATGGACATACTATAGGGTGTAGTTTTTATAAATTAATATCGACAATAACGTACACATATAAAATTGAAAACTCAATTTGTTTCGATATTGAGATAGATTCATGATAGCACAAGTTTAAACCTTAGTGATTTTTTGGTTGCTATTTAACCTAAATAGTCCAGTAATCTTTGTATAAATGATAAATAAATAAAAAACAAAAAAGCTCTTTCTTGCCCGTACGTCTGAAATCTTTAATACGTCATGGTAGACGGTTGCCATGTTATGACGTCACGACATACTGTCAAATCGTAAGAAATTGGGAAAAATTGAACTTAGAGATGAGCAAAATTGAAGAACTGGATTCTGAATAAACGTTTTTAAATAAATTTTAAAAATTTCTTGTTTTGCTCACCTTATAAATTCTTTGATTTGACAGTATGACTTGACACCACAACAAAGCAATCGATCGTATTCTAATTTGAAACGCATAGTATGTATATTCTTTTGAAGTTTATAGTCTGTCTAATAAGTCAACCGACTTGAGAATTTTATATAATATTTAATCATTTTAAAAATACAAATATTCGGTACTTTTTATAAGTTTATTTTGTTAGTAAACAAAGATTTCTATATCTTAATCAACCTTGATTATTGAAACCGAGTTGACTACATCAGATTTCATTAAATCCTAATAATTACCCAAGTCGTTTAACTTATTAGACAGACTCTAGTATTACACTTACACTGTCCCAATCTCTACCTGACGATAAATTCTATCTCTGATCTTTGCATAACGGATCGACTAATGAGATACTATTAATTTTATCTATTCTGTAGACACCTGGGGGCTTTGTGTTTGCATAAATGCTGATTCTGTTTTGGATCGTTAGCTTTCATAACGAGGTGAAATGTAAAGGAGACAACTTCTGAAGCGGCATGGTTTCTACAGGGTTAGGTATATGTAAAAAACTAGCAACCTAGCGACTATGTTACTAACATCATAAACTACAACTTTTGTTCTATGACTTTTAAAAATCATATTAATACATTAATAAGTTAATACAGAGTTTAAATGTGTTAGATAGAACAAAAAAATCTTGAAGGTTTGTTTTTAGTAAATGAATAATGTTTTGTAAAAAGTCATAGAGCAAAAGTTGTTGTTTATGTTGTTAGTAATACAGTTCAACAAGATTGTTAGCGTTTTACAATTCATCCTGTATATTTACTCATACAAACTATAAAAAAGTCCTGACGCCACACAAAACTAGATCTATTATCAAAGTTCTCCGCAAGATTTGAGCAAGTGCGACAACAACTATATCCATCAGACACAAAACCTTTTGTTTCCCCCCTTTTGTAGGTACATTTAAGGTGCGGCCAAATGGATAAAAACATTGTCTCTACCAAGGTGACCTTGGTTTGTAATCCATGACCTTCAACGTCCTTGGTTGGGAGGCGTTTACCCAACTACCGAACGTGTTGGCGCGTGATTTACATCCAAAACAACGCAACACAAACCAAACATACAAACCAAGGTCACATTGGTTTATGTGTTTGGTTTGTGCTAGTTTGCATCTGGTCACCCTTTAAAACATGGACCAGACGGTTGCAATACAGTATTCCAACCAAGGTCAACTTGGTTTATAAATGTATTGTGTTGCGGCTAGGCGGCTACACGGACTAAAGGTTTGGCCGTTGGCCACACGGTTGCAAACTAGCGTTCCAACCATGGTGACCTAGTTTGTATGTTTAGTTTATATTACTGAAAAAACAAGTCTCCCAACCAAGGGCGTTAAAGGTCATGGTTTACTACTGCTGTCTATACGAATTGAAACTAACAAAGTCACCTTGGTTGGGTTGTCTTGCAACCGTCTGGTCCCTATAGATCACATGACATCCATGTGATCTATATAATCCAGCGTTCCCAACAGAGGTCACCTTGTTGGAAGCTTGTTTTGCCCCCGGATCATGTTGCGGTTACATGGATCTAATCTACGCGCCAACACGTTCGCTAATCAATCACTGTAGTCAAAACTGCGGTTGGAAGAACACGCCCGCCATCCAAGGACGTAGAAGGTCTGCTATCTACACCGGCGAACATAGTGTTCCACGTGTGCTTCAAAGAGATGTCAACAAACCGTAGGAGCCCAGGGGTCTAGTACCGAAAGGGACGCTCAGCCCCGGTATGAAAGGTTGCTGACAACTCCTTGAGGCGCGCGGAAATAGTGAGCGCTATCGACGACTTGGGCTCGGTCCGGGCGGTAATCAGACGGTCGGACAGCGAGCTACCCATTGTTCGCCGTCCGCAAGCCCGCGCCTGCGGTGGCCGGAAATCGGGATCGGAATCAGCCGTTGCCTGATGCGGTCGTCCTCCTCTTTTGCTAATATTACTGCTTCGCTAGGCTACCGCCTGCCATTCCTCCTCGCTCCAGACCATACCCTGTACCAAGGCCCGGCCGGAAAGGACCCCCACAAGGACACGGCGGTGCTCTGCCAAAGCAGGGCACACTTCGACCGTGTGCTCCACCGTGTCCTCCAGACGTTTCACACAATGGCGACACCAGGGCGTCACCTCCGCACGAATCCGTTGCAGGCGAACTTCCGAACCTACCATGTCCGGTGAGAACCTGCGTCATGCGGAAGGTGAGGATGCCGTGAAGTCTTTCCAGCCACACCTCAAAGAGGGGACTTACCACCATAATTTTTTTTTTGGCGTGCCCAGGTGTGGGTTTTAGTCAATAAAAGTCTAACACCACACCGCCCATGGGCGGAAGATATCATTAGATGATTTCCCGTCTAAAAAATCTGCTATATATATATATATAGACAGATTAATATTGCAGTAATGCATGTTCACCTCTGTTGGGACGCTAGATTACATCCTTAGGGTTTTTTTTTATTTCGATGGGAAAATCATCCTATATATAATACCTCCGCTCTTGGGCGGAGCGGGAGATAGTATCAGACTCTTACTGACTAAAAAACATCCCGTTCCTTCAAGCGCCCTTTCGGATAACCCTGGCCCCAGTAGGCTTCGACCCGGCTGGGCCCCTGCTGTTGCTGACAAGTCCTTGAGGCGCGCGGGAACAGCGCGCGCCTTCGTCGACTTGGGCTTGGTCCGGACAGTTACCGGACGGCCGGACAGCGAGCTACCCATTGCTCACTGTCCGCAAGCCCGCGCCTACGGTGGCTGGAAATCGGGATCGGAATCCCGGCGGCAGCAAAGGCGCCTTTGCCTGATGCGGTCGACCTCCTCCTTAGCGAGCATTACTTCTTCGCAGAAGTTGGCGACCGCCTGCCACTCCTCCTCGCTCCACATCCTTAGGGTTCATGATTAACTAAATACTTATCTTCTTTGACTAACAGTGCTAAGTTCTTTCTTTTTTCCAATAGTATTTTCTATTTTTCTTCCCAGTACCCGCATACAACGTGTCGATCCACTGGGTGCGGGGCACGGTGGGTGACGCCCTGCGTACGGGGAGCGTTGCGCTTGCGCAGTGCACCGCGCACGGCTCCTACCCGCAGCCGGAGCTCTCCTGGTGGCTTGACCACAAGCATCTCACGCATCATAGCAACCAGGTATCGAAAATCTTTAAGTATAAAGCCTTGTTGGTTTAATGGTCGTAATGCTATTTACAGCATGACGTCCTGCTTCCCTAGCCAAATTACAGCCATTTCGTTTCTCTTGCGTCGAACGCCTCGAGTTGGCCACCACCTCCGATTTCTTTGTTCTTACGTCGCTCAGTCACGTGGTCAGAACAAAGGAATCGAAGGCGTGGCCAACTCGAGGCGTTCGACCCGTAACGGTTGTAACTTAGCTAGGGGGCTGATATTTCCGTGTCGTTCAATAATGTATTTTTTCTCAGTAGCTGGCCAGAAACATATCATGTAATGGGAATAGGTTCGTCTCAATATTTATAAGATCGAGTCTGCCTCTATCTTTGGGTAGTAATTTTACTTTCATGTTAATATCTTCAGGTATGCATTTGTACATTACTTGACGCATTACTTTGTGTAATTTATTTCATCACCACTGCTCTCAAAACAGTGAAGGAAAACATCGAGAGGAAACCGGCATGTCCTAGAACCAAAAATTCGAAGACATTCACCAAACCGCACTGGGCCCGCGTGATGGATTACGGCCCATTCCCTCTCCTAGAGAGGAGGCCTGAGTCCCAGCAGTGGGAACATTAAAAAGGCTGATAATGCTTATGCGTTTGTACTGTACCTACTCGCATCATTGACTCCGGATGGTCTATTCAGCCGGAGTAACATGATCAGTTCCTAATGTGTTGTGTTTTTCCTTTATCGGAAACCAATGCTATAACCATTTCTAAGTAACTGTCACACTATTGGAAACTGTGAGACGATCGAAAAGAAGTTTAAAACATTTCCTTTTGTGCAATTGGGTTAAAAGGGACTTGCCTAAATTAGTTTTTACTAATGTAGGCAAGTCCCTTTTAATAATTAATAAATATATAAAATAAATATAATTTTTTTTTTCTCATCTCTCCGGTTTTCTTGTCGGTTCTTCTCCATAGGAAACGACCAATTTGGAACCGTGCACTAGCTTCTGACTTTTATAAGTGTAAAATAAAATATTTTTGATTTTGAATTTGATCAATAAATACTATAACTACTATGAAAAAAGGGAAAGTACGAGTCGGACTCGCGCACTGAGGGGAACCCTCAAAGTTAATAACACAAACTTACCTCAAAAGAACATACCTATGAAAACAGTTGACTTCCCGAATTGAGTTACGAAGATTTTTTCGAATAGCAAAAATAGTTTTTTTTTTGGTGACGTAACTACATAATTACAGTTTTCAGAGTTTTTTCCTATATTTCTGCATTGAGACCTTGTTTCATGCCAAATTTTGAGATTCTAGGTAGTAACCCTATGAATTGTAATTCCTTTCAGAGTGTCGAAGTATTCGTTTTTTTGCGACACAAACAACCGTATCTCTTTTTTTTCCATTAACTCAGGTTTGATTATTTCACAATTTCAAGGGACCACAGACTTGAGTTTATGGTTTTAATTTCAACTTGATACGTTCACGCGTTCCCGAGATGGTGGATGGTCTTGACAGACAGACAGACAGACAAACAGACAGACAACAAAGTGATCATAAAAGGGTTCCGTTTTTGTCCTTTTGAGATATGGAATCCTATAAACCACCCAATCTTAATGAAGCTAATGAGGCAACTCACAATCAGTCCATTATAACTTACAAAAAAATGCAACCCCGGAAGCGAAGAGAGATGAAATCAATTAACTAACGAGGGATCCAGGTAATTATAGCCCGTCAATCAAGGAAAAACGTTGAGCTAGCTGTTATTCGGACACAAAATAGATAAGTACAGAAGTGAAACTACATATAAAGCGCGCTCGAGCAACGCACACATAGACACCGCACATGAACACGACATCTCAACTCAATTCAGCTCATTGCGAACGTGTATGCATCCGCTTGAGACACGCATCTAGGAACTTTTTTATGAAATAATGGAGCAAAAAAAAAGAATTATTTAGTGGACGATTTTTCAAATTCAACATTAATTGCTGAATTATCGTTTTATAAAACACCAGTTTAAAGACGTAATTAGGTACGTATTTTCTTGTACTTGAATAGTTTGTTTTTACGTAACGCAGAACAGTTAGGTTGGTAGATAAGTATATGACTTTAACCGGTTGTAATATTTCTACATAGGTATATAGCCGCGCCCGAACGCGCTCGAACACAGCAGCGCCGACCCTAGCGCGAATGCTGAGTGAGATATAAAAAGTGAAGTACATACTACGCGTTCCAAATGAGAATAGGACCGATTCCTATGTTTTGACGTCTCGTCGCACTGTCAAATCGAAGAATTTTTGGCAAAATTGAAGAACTGGATTCTGATTAAACAGTTTTTTGTTCACAGTTCATAAATAAATTAAATTTTTCGCAAATTAATTAATGTTTAAAAATTTCTTTCCTCGATTTGACAGTAAATGGTGACGTCATAACATGGCGGGCGATCCTATTCTCATTTGGAACGCATTGTACATGAGATTAACTTCTGTACATATCTTTTTTGTGGTTCGGAGGTGCTCGTTCGACAAAATTATGATTTGTGTCATGTACAAAGCCTTTAACCACATAAAGGGCCTAAGGAGACGAGGGTAGCTGTTGTGTAAGCAAATATTGTTATTACGAGGGTAGTTGGATCGCGGACTATTGGATGTAAACGGTTTTTTGTCGTAACTACCAAGTTTTGTCAAAATTATATTGTAATTAATGAAAACTAAGTTACAAAACCACCGGAAGACGCAACATTGGAAGGCCTTCTACAAGGTGGACCGATGACCTGGTGAAGGTTTCGGGAAACCGATGGATGCGTGACGCACGGGAACGTTCGTTGTGGCGACGTTTAGGGGAGGCCTATGTCCAACAGCGGACGTATATCGGCTGAAAATGATGATGATAATGATGAAGTTCCAAAAAAGTGGCTGTGACATACGGACGGACAGACAGACAGACATGACGAATCTATAAGGATTCAGTTTTTTGCTATTTGGCTACGGGATCCTAAAAACAATTCGACGGGACCCTGTAAATCTCGTATTACGCATATTATTATTTTTTGTATAATTAAGTTTGGCGGTTTCCTCATGATGTATTCCTTTATCGTCTTGAGAGCAATGGTGATGAAATAAATTGAAGACATTTGATCCTACCAACTCTATCCGCGTGGTGTATTACGGCCCATTTCCAATAATAGAGAAGAAGCCTTAATCCCGGCCAGGGAAATATTATAATTATAATAATGGCTGATTTTGCTTATATATAAAATATTAATATAGGCTTATATATAGGGTCATTTGTGAAACACAAACAACCTTGTTAGACTGTATTACTAACATCATAAACAACAACTGTCGTTCTATGACTTTTCACAAAACATAATTTTAAATACCAAAAACAAACCTTGAAGATTTCGTTATCCTACGTCTAATTCGCGGGCAAGCGCATCAAGCACCCTCGCCGCTATTGTACTATCGGTTGCTTCGCATAGACTTCGTAATATTTAGAACGTTCAATTATTATTTTTTTATTTTAGTATGAAAATTTGATGAACTTTTAAAAGTCACAGAAATAAGTTGTAGTTTATGATATTTGTATGAGAGAAGTTGCCAGTGTTTTTACAAATAACCCGATATAAGAAATAATAATAATAATATTCCACAACTATCACACAAATAACTTCAAGTTTAAAAAGTAAATAAAAAGTACTAAGCACAGTTCAGCCGATATTGTATAATCCAATCTTCCTTTTCATAATGAAACTAATCCCGCTTGATTCCGTGACAAAAATATCACTTGTTTTGTCAAGTCAACTATTAACTTAATTTTATCTTGAGTTCAAGGAAATTTGCCCTTACGCTATGCACGGAAAGTACCTAAGTAATAATATTAAATGGCTTGATAATGGACGGCCAAATTATGTCACTTTCACGTTATTAAAGAAATTATGTTTGTCGGTACAGAGTGGAGTACTTTGGAATATTACATATTTTAAGTGGTGTGGAAAATTCTAGTGAAATCAATTGGAATTTTTCTATAAGGGAAAAAAAAAACTGATTTTTTTTCGTTTCCAGAAAAAAAATAACTTGTGGAATGTTGTTCACTTTAGTCTACTGAGCGAGCCCTTAAAGTTTGCAGATACCTGTCCCTTACACCTTGTATAGTACTTTGTCTTTACGGGTAGTAAGAAACAAAAAAATCGCTTTTTTTTATTGCAATTTTACGAATGCGTATCGTATTGTAAAAGTTACGCAGTTGCTCCAAATAGTGCTAATTAGCACAAAATAGATAGGTACAGAAGTCAATCTCATTACTTCCCTTTTTATACCTACGCTAGGCGATCGCGCTAGGGTCAGTGCGTTGCGCCGAACTGTACGAGTGCGACCGGGTGATTGAGCCGAGATATCGAGTCCGCGAACGGTGTCTATATGTGCGTTGCTCGTGCGCGCTGTGTATGTAGATTGACTTCTGTACCAATCTATTTTGTGTAATTGTGCTGCAAACTGAACCTTCTTAGGCTTAAAGCCGAACCTAACAGTCGAGCATGGATTTTCTGATTAGTCAAACGGATAGATTGATTTGGATATGCATTTGTTTTTAACTATATTTTCATTTCTATTACAGACTTGGATCAACTCGTCCCTCACAGCAATTTCATACCTAGAGCTAAGTCCCACGATAGGTGACAATGGAGCAACTCTCGCTTGTGTCGCTACTAACCCGATAATGGCGCCCAACAGGGGCTCAAAAGCTGACGTCATAACACTTAATGTAACATGTGAGTTATCATACAGAGACATTAATTTTACTTTAGTACCCTAATAGTTGATATAAATGCAAGTTGCAGTGCCTTTGTAATATTTTTTTATGTTGGCGCCCAACCGATGTCCCAACTGGGCACCATTAGGATTAAATTATGTTTTTACCGGTATAGTTAACATAATTATCTACCGATGTTGTTATTAGGTTCTAGTACTCCCATATGTTATAAAATAAGAATTTAATCTTCGATATTATCAGCTAGAAAATGCCACCTAGTAGATGTCCCATTTGGTCGCCAATATTCCCAATGTTTTTTTTTTCTATTTCAGTTAAAAGTTACTACGTTACAGATGATACTTTTTATTTATGATTATTAATTTCGCTCGTAGAAAAGAGGTTATACATACAAAAAACTGTAAAAAATAAAAATACTAATTAGCGCCAAACTGGGACTTGAGGGATTCTAACATTCACTTAATTATACCTCTTAGGTAACACGGCAAGTAGTGCTTTTACCGTTTATTTTGTCAATTTTAGTTCAACTTCTAGAAGTTCCAAGTGCTACCCCAGGGTACAACGTACAATATTGTTCAAAATGTATCATATCCACAACTTAGTCACACAATAACACGATTCTGTGTTACTACACACTCAGTTGTGGCGCCCAACCGGGACTCCAAGGCTGATATCATTACGCTTGCCATTACATGAAAGTTATCTAAATAGTTTATCTAGTAATTGGGAGTACCGTGTTTAAGGTTTAATTTTCTGAGTACTTTTTGTAAATTAGCTTTAGCTATTGCCTCTTGGGAAATCAGTTTTGTTACCAAAATCATTCTGTTTTCTTCTATAAAACAATTGAATTGGATATTTTAATTAGCGTTAAAATTTTACGCAGTGCCCTTTCTCTTCACTAAAATCCGAGCACCCATTTAAGCAGTGTTTAGATTGGTAACATTAAGAATAATTAGCTATTCTCGAGGGTGATTATCAGACATTTGTATTTACATTTCCAGATAGTCCAATGGTAGACGTGATAAAGCTGGGCGACGGAAATCTGAACGATGTGGTTGAGTTAGACTCGCTGCAGCTGGAATGTGACGTCAGAGCCAACCCGCCTGTTGAGCAGTTTATGTGGTATTTCAACGTGAGTAAACCTTAAAGTTATGAAGCAAGTTATTTACGGCTTAAATGTAGCGTTATTTTTTTAATAAGTGTAATATTTTTAAAATCTTGCCCCAAACTACGAAAAACTTCTGTATCGTGGGTTTTTGTTTTTTCTTTAGGGAGGAATTCAATAACATCTCACGCTCTAGGGTGGGGTGCAGTCAGACTTTTACTGACTATAATCCGCTCTTATATTCCTTCTTTGCCTTGCATTTCAAAACCCCGGAGGTCCCTGTATCGTGAGTGCGTTCACAAACATGTAATAGTAGATTATGTGACTAGGGGATAAAGCAGTGTCTTTAGTTGATTTCCGAACGAAACAAAGGTTGCTAATTTTAATCCCGAACGGCAGTGAGGGATTTATATAATTAACTCCCGAGCATTGCGAGGGAGGCCATACTGCATTATCTCCCTAGGGATAGAATGACTTGCTTTAAGTGAGGTTTGTATGACGTATAAAAAGACATTATCGAGCAGGTGGTGTAAAAACTCACATACACAAGTCAACAATAAATGTTATACAGACACTTGGGGCAATTTATGTGTGTTTTTTAGCATTAATGTCCAACAATCAATGAATAACGAGCCTATTATCTCATCATCATCTTCCTGCCCTAGTCCTGTTTTATTTGGGGTCAGCGCAACACGTTTTTTTCTTCCATTCTGTCCTGTTCGTCACGCTATCACTAACCTACCTTTTCTTTCATATCGCTTCTCACTCAATCTATTCATCTTTTCTTTGGCCTTCCCTCTCCTCCTCAAGCCTATTGTCTATAGAATCTAAAACAATTTTATATTAAGATTTCAACAAAATGAAAGATTTGGTACTGATTGAAAACCGTTTTCAGACCCTTTGGTCTTTTGATGGACCCTTTGGTATTTGAATATTGAACTTTATGCCTTCTCATTACAGGATATAGAAATAAGACCCGGTGGCATCTGGGGCGACGCGACGTCTTCACACCAGCTACTGGTGGAGGAGGCGACACGCGCACACGCCGGACGGTACTCCTGTGCGGCAGCCAACGCGATAGGAGAGACCAGATCTGACACTATCACCATTACTGTTTTCTGTAAGTGCTTTAAAGCTACATAACTGCGTGTCCAATAACTATGCACTCACTCGAGGCGTTGCAGTGCATCAGGGATGCTTGCTGATGTGCGGGTGATGGCTTTGCCACCATAATCAGGAAGAAATGTGCCTCCCAACTTGCGTTCGTGGTAGCACGAATACTATACTGAGTGTTTATGCAGATGGGTGAGAGTCCCCCATGCTGCAAATATGGGTGCGGCTTCATGTTGTAATGTAGTTATGTAATTACATATGTTGTTAATACCTATTTAATAATTATTTTACATGTTAGGTTGGCATGTTTAAGTAATAAAACTAAAAAACTTCCATTGATTACAGACCCACCCGAATGCACAGGCTACGGCATCAGACTCGTCAAAGAGACGATACACTGTGTGGTCAAGGCGTTACCAGCTCCTGACACTTACTTCTGGCACGTACAGCCCGCTGGCTTCGAGATCCAGCACCTGACAACGGGATCCCCTCTATTACCTCTTGATCAAATCACAGGACCTTTAGTGGAGACCCTGAAAGCCAGCTGTGAGGCCAGCAATGGGGTGGCTTCTCAAGAAGAGTCTTGTGATAGGATGTTCACCTTTGAGCATCTGAGACCGCCGCAGCCCCAACTGTGTGATATTACATATGAGTTTGGGGAGTTCCAGATGAGGTGTTTACCAGGTAAAATAATAATGCTAGAATTTCAATTTCTTATACACAACTTTAACGGTCACTAGTTAGTCACTAACCATCTAAAATAAAATATTGAAAAACTGAAGTGACCAATAAATACTTCCTGACCAAACTTTGAATATAATATTTCACACACAGTTTTTAAAATTAGTAAAAATTACACATATTATTACCGCTTAAAAAGACCCAACAAAAAAAAATCTTATACAGACGCCCTGAATAAAAAAGGCCTCATCTGCTTTTAGAGAGAAGTAGACTGGTTGGAATGAAGGCCGCCTTTGCCAAAATAAAATGGTCCACCAAAGACTGAGTGTGGAAACCAGACCGGGTTTACGAAGACAAGACAAGCCTCCCTAGCCAAGTTACGACTGACTCGTTTCGATTCTCTTGCGTCGAACGCCTCGAGTACGCCACGCCTCTGATTCCTTTATTCTAACATCATCTCAACGCTCAGTCTCGTGTTTAGAATAAAGGAATTGGAGGCGGGGCCTCGAGGTGTTCGTCACAAGAGAATCGAAACGAAGCAGTTGTAACTTGGCTAGGAAGGCTGATGTGAAGACCGAACTAAACCAAACTGATGTTCTCTTTTACAGTTGAGAACGCAACGTACTATGAAGTATCAGTCTGGCGGATGTCAGAGAGTAACTCTACGTTAGTTCTTGAACGTCGTGCCAGCATGGGGTTCGGTAGCGGACGGGCCTTGGCCGCTGCTGGACGGGGTGCTTCCACTGCTGGCGTGTCCAATGGCCTGGCCGTCCGGGCCGCACTCGGTACCGTACGGAGAGGAGATGAAGCAGGAGCTAGAGCTTGTAACAGATATGGCTGCTCGACGCCACTGCTGCTGAGGCCGACGGATACGCTTTTACATGCTGCCGATCCTCCGTGGTGGCATAGTGAGTATCGAGTTATTTCCTTAATTATATTATTTACATTATCGCACCCCGTGCCTTCGTGCTGGCCTGCAATTAATGTCGGCAACACTGAATGGAAAGTGACTTACTTTAAAACTCAAGGGAATTACCTCACGTAATCACATGGTGATACATAATTACAGACATTACATTCAACTACAGCTAGCGACAGCTGTAGGTGACTACTAAAATTAAGGTTAAAAAAAATAGCTTAGAACTTAGAACCCCAAAAAGAATCGTAATATGTTACCCCTCGTCAGTAACTAGCGACATCTGGCGCTGTTAAAGCACTACAAATACAACATACAAAAAGCTCCATTAAAAGCCATGCAACAGCTTTTTGGCCCTTCATCTGTAGCTAGCGACATCTAGTGGTGTGCTCGAACACCAAATATTATCACTCGGTAGCAATAGATGGCGCTAAGAACATCGTTCCTTGTGAATGAATAGTTTTCATCGAGTATTTCTTTATCCAAAAAAATAAAGGACTTAGCTTCCTTTTCTTTTGTTAATCTACTAGTAAGCGTTTCAAAATTGAGTTGAAAAGTGTATGCTACGTTAGTTCTTGAGCGCTAATTTTTAAGCTTTATTACTTTGATGTGACTAATTTGGGCATTGCTGCTCTCTCGTTCACATTCGTTTCAGCAATTATGTAAGTCATCAGTACCTAAGTTCCTTGGTAAGCCGGTTATTATATCAAATAAACTAACGAACTAAAGACTGGGATCTACTTCATGTAAGGCGCCTATCGTAACGCACTTTGGGAGCTATTTCGTTCACTAAGCATAAAAAAATATTTAATCAATAACAAAACTTTATTATTTCCAGTTTTCCTAGAAAAAGACGTAGGCATATCGATAGGAGCCGTGGTGCTGGTGGCAGTGTTCATCATATCCTCGGTGCTGCTGGTGCGGCTGGCGAGGCGGCCGCGCTCCAAGCCGCAGCCTGTCATACAGGTGCTGCAGCTCGACGACGTGGCCAGGAACTACCTGGATAATATTGGAGGTAATTTTGATTTTTTTTTCTAACCCATATTGCCTTATCATCCTTCGGTTTGAAGAAATACAGGTAAGCATAGGTCTAAGAAAACGCACTTACCTAATACTAATTTGTAATGGTAGCAAAAAGAATCGCCATACTTAAGTGGCAATGGGCAGGGCACACTGCTCGCAGAACAGATGGCCGTTGGGTCCGAAAGTTTCTGGAATGGCGACCACGTACCGGAAGAAGTAGCGTTGGCAGGCCTCCTACAAGGTGGACCGATGACCTGGTAAGGGTTGCGAGAATCCGATGGATGCGAGACGCACAGGACCGTTAATTGTGGCGACACTTGGGGGAGGCCTATGTCCAACAGTGGACGTCTTTCTACTGAAATGATGATGCTGATGAATGGTAATGAAGGCATTGAGAAGTTTTTCTAAAGCCCTGCGAAAAACTTATAAAGTTGGTTTTGGAACTTGTAAAGTTGGTTGTAACTATTATATTCAGTACCGTTGTCTTTTTGCGCCCTGTACCAGTTTCTGTAAGTGCAAAAAGCCCGAACTATGTAAGTTTAACCTGCGTGATGCAGGTCCTCACCAGCCATGAGGGTTTCGGGAGGTACCTGTTTAACATCTAGCTGGAAAAAAAAATCGGGTTTCTCCATTACGCGGATCACCTGGAGTACACGGTGAAGCATATGGTGAAATTTGCAACTGTTAGGCGGAACCCCACTGAGTCCTTGGGGGCGATCGCTGGTGTCCGAACGCCCGGTCCTTCAGCCAATGGAGTGAGAAACAGTAACTTCCTTCAGATGAAATTAATTATACAAAATTTGGCCTTAGTTAGATAATTTCTGCGACCCATCGTGGTCTGCGCCTTGGGCCAAGGCACCGCTGGCACCACCTAGTTACGGCACTGCTTATTTTTTTCTGTGAATACTATATCTCTCCAACCTTCCTTCCTAACAGCAACACTTCCTCATTCCAGAGCACAAAGTGCACGCTTCGTGCAGCCTCCGCTCGTGCAGCAGCGGCTACTCGGACGCGTCGGGCGAGTCGGCCCCCGCGCTGGACCGGCGCCGCAAGCCGCCCCCCGCCTGGGAGCGCTGGGAGCCCCCCCCTCCTGACGTCACCCTCACACTTCACAGAGAAAGTGCTGTTTAAAACTACGACTGATTTATAACATGGCTTCGGCTTTACATTAAGTTAAACCTTGGCCTAAAAAGCCGCCGCCGTTGAATTTTGAATGTGGATTTCCGGTCAAAACAGTTCTTTTAACCGCCCGTTTCGAATTGGCCCGACGAGTATTTCCGTGTCCTACTCGCCAGGGTCGTTTATTTGCGACTGAGTCCATCTCGTTTAGCCACCCATAGGTGAAAGAATAATGGGCCATGGATGAAGCGAAAGAGATCCCCGAGGACTTGGAACAATGGCAAAGAAGGAAGAGGGTTGGGCATTTTAGTCAGTAAGACACTCCCGCCTCTTGGGCGGAGCGGGAGATGACATTAGTGTGACATTAAAAGATTTTTCCACCAAAAAAAAATAGGTGATAGAAGAGCTGACGAGATGAAGCATTTGGTCGTCAATGTGCGACCCTGGCTAAATAAAATTTTTGTCGGATATATTCGACGTAAGAAACTAAAAGGTTAATGTAGACTCTGGATTTATGTAAATAACGTTACATAATTATTCGTTATTCGACTGATTCTAGAAATTTCACATTTTTGTTCACACAGAGAAAATATGAACATATCAGTTGCGGCGTCAATTGACAGTTTTATAGACACTGGCTAAAAACAATTGTATTCTGAACTTAAGATTTAATTTAGTATCTACTCTAATCTAATCTGGATCTGGCTGGACCCGCGATATAATTTATTCAAACTTATGAAATTAATTGAGGTGAATTTTAGGTGGTTGTTAATAGATTCTGTTCAAACAATAAAACTTACCCTATTTACAAAAATAGTAATACGATCAAACGTTATGGACTCGATGTAGTAGATACTTTGATACATGTGGAAAAACTATTTCATTGCGACCGAGGTGGAATTCGTCCGAACCGCAAGCGAGGGTGTTATGGAACCAAGTACTGCAGTGACAAATTTCCAAGTGTATCACGACGTTTTTCAATACACTTACGAAGAAATAAATAAACACGGGACTGCGCAATGCACAGCTTCATACGATACATATCATACATTGTGGCGAGCTGATGCACTTTTCCGCACTAGTGCGAAAAAATAAATAACTCACCTAAAAACGATAAAGGTAGAAACGGGTTTTCGAATAAGTGTATTGAAAATATATTTCAGATTCCAACTGTCTTGAAATAAACTTAATGGTTCGAATGATTATCAACTATCGTATAGATTACAAAAACATCTGAATGGAGAATAAATTATTATATAACATAAAAATCTAATTACACTGCCATATTGTACAGTTTTAAAATTTATCATGAGATTAAATCTACAAAACATAGAATAGAATAAAAGTTACTGTTACGCCATCTACTGTTAGATTTTCAAAACCCTTGCTGTTGTTTAAATTTTATGACTTTCTAAAAGTGATTGTTATGAGTAATTAATTTAGATCGCATTGTAATCAAAATTATTTAAAAAGGATACGTCATTTAGTATCTTCGATATTTTAACTGTAGAATCACTAATCAACTACATAAGGTAATACTTGTAAAAAAAAACTTCATTCATTCCTTTAATTGTAATGCGATCTAAATAATGTATCTCTAAAATAATATCAGTCTTTGTTTCTGTGCAAAGTTTAAAATGATAAACCTCGAATTTCATATCTACTTTGCCAATTTGCATGTAATGCAAAATTAATTTGAAAAAACTATCTTTTTCAGCCTTATAAAAAGCAAGTGTCTTTATAAGTAAATAGTTTATACAATGCATTTATTAGTTTATGGATTACGCTATATCTTGTCGTTGAACCATCCATACCACTATCTGTGCCATGACATGACCCCTGAAAAGCTCCAACGAAAAAAAAAACAGGCTTTAAATTATTAAGTATATTTGTTTATTACAAGCTTATATTTAGAATTTATTGTACGATTAAGTAAATCTAATAATAAATATTTAAAACTAAATATTCTGTCTGTTTATTGATCTGGAATATCTCCTCTACCTCTGTTATTATTGTTCTCAATATTAACTGATACACCATCTTTGTCACCTTTTACATTTAAAGAAGAACCGTTAGCGTTTTTCTGTTGGTAAGTATAACCCTTATTATCTTTTACAACTACTGGAGCACTCTTAAAAGATGTTTGAATGTTTTTTCTTAATTGTAGTTTAGGAGGATTTGTGCTAGCGACTGCAATAGGACTAGCTGGAGGTTTGGCTATCACCTTATTAGTGAACACACCGTTTTTCACTTCACTAATTCTTTTTGGAGTTAACACATGTGTGGCAACATATTGATTAAAGTTTGATTCCGTATTGGTCCTTAGAGCGTCACTTTCCTTCACAACCTTCACTGTATTAGTATTACTCTGTGTTTTATAAACTTTAACGGGATTTTTTGCATTTACAACATTATCTTTTGAACCTACAATTGGAACAGCTTTCATTTGTTTCATGATCTTCTCATTTGTTACTGCTTCATTTCGTGTCATATATTGAGATGGGATAGGTCCTAGAGTCTGGGCTATGTCAACTTTTTTACCCAAATAGTTGAAAGCTTGTACTTTCTTGGTCTGCGAATTTACTTTGTCCTTTGAGGCACTAATGTTTTCGTCTATATGTAGAGACTTCTGCTTAAATAATGGTATCGGACGGGGATGTATTTCTTGAACCTTCGTTGGTCTTAAATTATAACGAACTGGACTATCTTTAAGAGGTCTCAATCTCTGAGGCGAAAGCACAACATCAGAAACAGTTTCAAATCCTTTTGCAAACACCCGTTCACGTTCTTGATTCTGTAAGTACGAATTGGCTTCTATTCTCGGGTATGAGAAATCCACAACTGGAGCTGTTTGATACTGATATACTTCTTGTACAGGAGCGAACCAGTTCGGTTCCGCACTCTGTACGAATGATGTTGCTTCTACTCTCGGGTAAGTGAAATCTACAACTGGGGGACTCTGATACTGAAATATTTCTTGTCCAGGAGCGAACCGATTTGGATCAGCAGCCAAAACTATAGCTTCATCAACCCTTTTCTTAACGCACATTGGTAATTCAGTTTTCATCTTCAAAGTCTCCATTATTTCCACTCCAGGGATCGTATGACCTGTATACGTCAACATTGGCTCATTGTTCTGCATTTGTGTATACGAATATATTGGTTCAAATGGCACCTCTAGTTCCACTCTTTCTTTGAGAGGTCTGATTATTTCTGTAAGTACTGGTTTAGTTTCAACAACTTCCTTAAGAACCGGTTTAGTTTCAATCACTTCTTTAAGAATCGGTTTACTTTCAATAAACTCTGTCAAAACAGGTCTTGTCTGAATCGCAGGAGCAGTCTTAATTTTTTCTTCTACTACGTAATTAACCTTGTTTAATGAAGGGAACATCGGAGTAACAGTTTCTTTCATCACATTATTTTGGCCTCCATATAAAATGCCGGTTGACAGTAAATTGTCGACTTCTTTCACGGCTACAAGAGTATCTTCTTTAGTTTTTGTGCCCACAACTGATCCAAATGCATTTAAATTTACCGGTTTTACTGCTGTAGGATACACGAATTCTTCTACAACAGGTTTCTTAGGAGTAACTTTGATCATAACATCATCATACCCAGGTAGTCTAAAGAGTTTGTATCCATTTTCTTCCTTTACAACTGTTTGTGGCTGGATGTTGATTTGGCTGCGTCCAAAGATGGCTGAATTTATCAAATTCTTGATATATGCTAGGTGTCTTTTGGATCGTTCATTTGAAGATGCTACAACTGCAGATGCCAGTAGCAAGCTCTGAAAGGTGAGAGATGAACTACGTAAGTTTCTGGGTTCACACAAGAGACGAGGGGCGGTGAAACATAACACATGTGTAGAATAAGATAATAAAAAGTATAGGGCTATAAAAATATAAGCTAACAAAATAGTAAAAGACATATTTTGTAAATATGTGTTTGAAGTAGAAACTGTAAGAAATAATGAGCAAATAAAGAAGCATTCAAATGGTCACAACAGAGAAAGATGTAAAACATTTCTAATATTAAATTGATATAACTAACGAAGGCAATGAATATAATACTTACAACAAAAACGAAGGCACGCATTTTAAAAACTATACAACGTCACTTCAGGTACAAACTTTACTCACGCACTTTAAAACTGATTTAAATTTCACCCTGTTACGTTTTATATAGTCATTCTGTATAGTGAAAGCCCTCATTATTGGAAATGAGTCAAATGGGAAACAATTAATTAAATAACTATAACTATACTGACTCACAGAAATGTGTAACCGTAATGAATGACTGCAGGAATTTTAGTGCAAGTGTACCTTTTATTCACTTACATAAGAATTGTAATTAGATACATTAGCTAATGAAAATGCATTTGTATGCAACATAGATTCTCTTTTGATTTGTGTTAATTGGTAAAAGCTAGAATGACGAAGCAGCTACATTTGTAAAGTATTCGTAACATAGAACCATAAAACACGTCTGTGAGCAAAATTGTAAATTTAGAAATCAAAACATATTTGGTCACTAACCTTTTAAATTTTTGAAAAAAAAAGAGCGGTATAAGTGGAAGCTGAACTTAGTAATCGTGACCTGAGAAAATACTTATTCCTATTCCATGAGGAGATTCTTAAGTTTGGCAATTCTTCTCGATATGTCGATAACATTAGCTCTCCTGTGGATGTCTCTGCCTGATTCGTTCACACCGGGAAACTCCGAGAATTGCCCTCTCCCTCTACCCTTTGGGTGACTTAAACTTAAGTGGCTGTGGGCAGGTAAAAATTGGTGAATTAGATCGAAAGGTTCTGGAGTGGACCGGAAGCCGCAGAAGGACTCAAACAAGATGGACCGATGACCCGGTCAAGATCGCGGGAATCAGATGATGAATGTGAGACACGCGATCTTTCGACTGATAAGGATGATGCCAAGTGGAGACAAGGATAAATAGGTACAGCTGTATGTGCCTTATATTATAGGTACCTTAGCTTACAAGAAAATCATCATCATTATCAGCCTTTTTTAATATTCCCACTGCTGGGAGTCGGGCCTCCTCTCTAGGAGAGGGCAAATACAATAAAATCAACACTCATATTAATATAATATTTATTAATTAATATTAATGGAAGACAAAAGTTACAATCAGTTGTTGAGTATCGCATGATCATGTCCATTACACACATACCTACCTAATTATTGTGTCTTACAAAATACAACGTTTAAATGAATACATTAAAATTATGATTTTTAGTATGACGAGAAATAATATCTTAAATTTTAGATCGAAGATGTAATGAATTTCATATATACCAACCTAATACCTAGGTACATAAATAGCGGAAATAATACAATTAGGAACTAAAGTAAATAAATCGCATATCTAACTACTATCTATTTTATTAAATAAGAGCTTTAATCTAATAATGAACATCCTATAAAAACATCAAGGAAAGCCATTTTTTTAAGAAACTTCAAAAAAAATCGACCTATAATTTAAATGCATTGCAAAAAGTCTTGAAACCATAATTATCCACATTTCTTTCTGAAGATCAGAAACCCAACTTATGTAACGTTCAAAAAAAGTTCAGAACAGCATTACCTTAGCTAAGCATACAAAACCAAAGTTATTCCGAAACTGAATTAGTTATAACTTTTTTTTTATAATTGATAGGCTGGCGTTTGACCACTATCTCTAAGCGATGATGTGGCCAACGATGGAACACGCTTGCCTAAAAGCAATCTATTCACTCTTGACTTAAAGTCCCAAGACTTGACTTAAACTTGGTATAAACTTCATTATTTGGTTAATTAGTTGGTTGGACAGCGCCATCAAAGTTTTGCAACATTTTGTAATGCGTTATGGGATCCAGTTGATACCACTATCAGATCTGGACGTACACGAAGAAACCCAATTACTATTTACTTAACAAACGGTTATGTACAAATTATTGCATTAATTCATTGTGTCTGTGATTTCCACGATTGAAAGGTTAATATGACGTATTAAAACTAACAATGACCATATAGCAATGAGTCCCAAATTAAGCGCGGCCTGTACCTTGGTGACTCTAATACGACACCAAGTTCATGAAATGAAATGAAAAACGTATTGAAATCACTCGTACAAATATCAATGTAGGGCTGAAATCCTTCTATAAGCCACCTTCCAGATTTTTACGCGCACCACGGCACCTCAGCATCAAACACGTGTCTTGGCGGATGAATGGAGTGGGATGCATGGTGGGGCTGCGGGGACCCGTGGAGTAGCTCGCACATGAAGCTGATGTATGTGATGGCCAGGCGCAGGGTCTCGATGCGGGAGAGACGCTTCTCGTACGCGAAGGTTGGAACCTGGAGGAGATGGAGATTATCAGTTAATCTGAAATCAGTAATGTAAAGAAAGAAAGAAAACTATTTTATTTGGCATTATATTTACTTTAAATAGACCATTTACATGCACTTTTGTACTGTCAAAATGTAGATCAGTCAAAAAAAAGGGAACCAAAATTGCACGTTTCAAAGCGTAGATCTCTATAATTCTTTATAAACGTGTAAGAATCTCCATGGACACTCTTTTAAATCATGGTGTTGATACATGATGATTAATAATTAAAAGGATGATGAAGATAGTTCTTTTATTTCCTACCGTGCCTGTACTGGCTAGACTAGGGCACATGAAAATCGTGGGGGTGAAGGTTTCTGTTGACGGCGCCATTATGGCGGAGCGAGATACCGGACTTTTACTGACTAAAACCATGCCTGTGTCCTTCAGTTTCCCTTTGCGTTCTAGGACCACAGGTTTTTTTTCGGAAATTCCCCGTCGCCCTAGCCAGCATCAGCACTTCTGATGCCTGCAAGGATTGCGAAATGTTTCGAAAAAGTTACCGCAGCATTAGAACGTAAAGAGCAACCTCAAAGGTAAACAACAGTATGTGCCACAAAGTAAATTTTACAGGAGAGGCAAAAACGCGCTGATAGAAACTTTATTACTCTTAGTTGCTTTAAAGATATTGAAACAAACTCAATTGTATTATTTATTATAATATACATATTTTTAAATATTTCTTCAAAAAATAACATAAAAAAAAAACATTTATAAATATAAAAAATAGTAGCCCACCGGCATCGGGAACAGGGTCCAAGCTGCCGGCGGTCAGGGCTCCTGAGAGAGGAACCTCCGGACAATACGCGCCGTGTCTAGGAGTACTGCCTTCTGGATCAAGCCCTTGATCCAACTGCCTAACGAGAGCCTCCACAGATGTATTATTTATAATTATTAGATGGAATTGTTATGTATTACACATAATTACAATATAGTTTAGAACAACATTAAGTACGCGTAAAGCTGAGAAGTAAACAATCTTAAAATCATTTTAAGTCCTCTAACTGATATATTTTTGTCATATAACTACGATTGGATATTTCTCTTCATTGATGTCGTAGGACTTGATGCCCTATACCATTACGTAGAACTGGTTCTTACGATTTTAACAGTGCAATAAAACATATTTTCAAAAAAGTGGAGTTACCAATGCTTACCTCTGAGGTACAGTAACTGAACACGGTTGGGCCTTAAACACTAAAATTCTGAGACTAGAGAGTCTCCAAAAACGCACCGGGTGGTGTGAGAGAGCTTACACCACCCGGAGCGTTTTTGGAGGCGTTTTTTGATGATTTGCTACCTCAAACAAAATTAAAAGGGTTCAGGACCACATACCTAATATTAATTTATGAAAGGTACCTTGTTTTCCAATCATAGGTGACCTCGAGATGAACCGTGTTCACGCTTAACTTGAAGAATAATTTAGGTAGTGTAGAAATATTCTGGTTTCTAGGGAGAGATACTTAACTTTGCTGGTGGAGTTTGAACACGTCGCAGCTCCTTTCTTTTCCTGCTTTGGCATATAGATAGGAGTTAAATACAAACTTTCAATGTCAATTGATGATTCTGTTCCTATCAGCTGCCGAAACCAGTCAGCCATGATCAATGTGTACACATAAGCCTTTGAAATTACAACGCTGAGTTTTTTTTACGGTGGGAAAATCATCTAATGACATCCCTCGCTCTTGGGCGGAGCGTGAAATAGTTCAGACTCTTACTGACTAAAAACCCACCCTGTTCCTTCGTGCCTTCATACTGGGGCTGAACAACCGTGTATGTTCACTGCATGACAGTGTTATCTAAGCAAGCGTCATCATTTCAGCCGAAAGACTTGAACGCAGGCCTCCCCCAAGCGTCGCCACAACGACCGATACTGTGCGTCACGCATCCACCGCATTCCCGCGAATCACACCAGGTCATCGGTCCACTTAGGAAGTGTATGGTCTGGTCCACTTAGTAAGGGAGCGTATGCTGGGCCAATGCCAGCTAAGGCTACGGGTTTGTTCCAAAGAGTTACTGTGGCCCTGGATTGCAAAAGGCAACTGAAGGAACAAGGGATTTAGGCAGTTAAAGTCTGATAATCCCTCTCGCTCCGCCCAATGCGACAGGAATCATTTGATGATGTCTTAATTTAAAAAAAATAACTGTATTTGCAGCGTCTCTCTAGTAAGCTATGACAAAGGTGAAATTTTGGAATAGATTACAAGTATCTTCAAACCTTCTAGTAGAGTAGCTTTTCCAAAGCAAGACACGTGTTGTGTTGTTGTTCAGTTGCGTATGTTGATAACGAAGCGAAGTGCCGCCCTTACCGTACTTTCATCGTGACTAAAGCTAGACCAAACATTAATTTAGTGAAAATATCAATTACAAACCTTCCTCCGCAACCTATCGAAGCCCTCATTAAGGTTGAAGGTGCGTCGCTGCTCTCTAATGTTGGCGGCGCGTCGTTGAGCGACTGACGCGACGCGGTTCCTCGCCTTCTTGCCACCTGGGTACGACACGACACTTTAGCTTACGTATTCAATACCAACCTTCCTACGCAACTTATCGAAGGCTTCATTGAGGTTAAACATGCGTCGTCGCTCGCGAATGTTGGCGGCGCGACGCTGCGCGACCGAGGCGACGCGTCGCCGCGGCTTCTTGCCGCCGGAGGGGACGCGGGAACCGGCGCGGCCGCCGCAACCCGCCGCCGACCACACTGGTCAGGCCAATTTGTTATTTAATGGGAATATAAGAGCCTGAAGCCCTAGTACGAGCTCTTAATGCGATCCATTTGACGACTTAAACTGAACTATTAGGGCGCCTTCAAAGCAGCAAAGGGCAGCGCGGTGGTAACGTGACTGCAGCATTACACCCGTGTTGCAGCCGCACAACAGTTCAACAACATTATCATGTTCGAAACCAGTGGATGCAGCGTGGCGGCAGCGCTGCAGCTGTGCTGTCAACGTACGGCACTTTGCAGCTAATTTGAAGGCACCCTAAAAGGGATGAAGCCATATAGGGTGTATACCTCCATCCCTCTTTCTTGCTCGCACGCCTGTTATTCTAACATGTCATGATAAGGCAGGTTCCTGGTCAGGGACCAGGGATACCCCGGTATCTTTAGCACAGTTTGGTTCGCCGGTAAAGCAGTGAGTTGTTGGGCGGAACCGTGGGCAACTGTTCGAGTTATATCATCATCGCAAAACCACGGCGGAGGTTTATTTAATTGCGGTAACTGTACCGCTTATGGCACTCTCGTCAATCAGTACAATGTAAAACACATAGCTGACACAGCTATAGATATTTAGTGTTTCAGTATGTTTTGTGCCACAAGAAAAAATTTGTCAACCTTGTGAACTGTAAAACTGGAGATTTGCAGAGGACGGTAAATGTAGAAAACTGCTTGTGTATGTATACACAAACAGTTTTCCGAGAAAAATAAATATGGGTTTCAACGAATATTACCCTCCACTGCTGGATATTAAGCTCTCCTAGGTTTTACTATAACACAGAAACATACTCCCGAGATTTAAAAGAAAAAAATCGATATGATATTCCAGGACAACATACTTGTGAACCTTTTCGTGCAAATCAGAAGTGTGGTAATAAAGTGAAGTAATAAAAACACACATAACTACCTAGATTTCCCTTCAAAACACCATTAAAACCCAATTATAGACCCATAATAACTGTCAAATATCTATCGAGAGCCAGAAACTCTTGACAAATGGACGTTCTAGCATTTTTATCAAATATAATGAACTCGTATGTTATAGTGTCACTTAGTCGCTTTCTCTAGATCCCCAAGATCAATGGCTAAACGTATTCCTTCTTAAAACTCATGAATCATCTTCCTTTGTCCCGTTTTATTTGGGCTCGGCGTAACACGTTTCTTCCTTTCATTTTGTCCAGTCACCCGGCAAACTATCACCGACTGCCTTTTCTTTCGTATCACTTCTCACACAATCAATAGGTGCATCTTTTCTTTGGCCTCCCTCTCCCTCTCAATCCATCCACATGTATCCACATAATCCACATTAACTCTTAATAACAACGTTTTATCCCTCCTGTTTACATGGTCATACCAAGATTCCCTTTCAACTTTTCAATCACTGGCATCACTTTTAAGCTTCCTCTAATATACTCATTTCTGACTTTATCCATTCTCGTCACACAACACATCCATCTCAACTTTCTTATCTTCGCTACATGCAATTGATGCAATCTTTTTTCAACCGTCTTTTTCACAACCCAACATCCTAGCATATGTCAAATCAAATCAAATCAAAAACATTAATTTCAAATAGACCATTTGCAGGTTACTTTTGAATAGTCAAATGACGGAATGTCGGAGTCAATGAACGTGTAAGAAACTCCATGGACACTCTTTAAATCTTATTATGAGTTACATAGATCTTGGTTACATATGACAGGCCTTATCACGGACTTGTATTTTATTTTTTGACTGGCCTGTTGGTCTAGTGGTTAGTGGCTATGCCGGAGGTCGTGGGTTCGATTCCCACTCAGGACAAATGTTTGTGTGATGAGCATAATCATTTGTTCTGTGTCTGGGTGTAATTTATCTAGAATATGTATGTATTTAGAAATATATAAGTATGTTTATCAGTTATATAACTACAACCACTTTTTTAAAAGAGTAACCATGGAGTTTCTTGCCGGTTCTTCTCCATAGGAAACGACCAATTTCGAACCGTGCACTAGCTTCTGACGTTTTATAAGTGCCCATGTAGGCCTATGTGAAATAAAAAACTTTTGACTTTGACTTTGACTTATCTAGTACCCATAACACAAGCTCTGCTTAGCTTGGGACTAGACGGCGTTGTGTAATAATTGAGGAATATTATATTATATTATTATTATTGTTATATATTTTACCTTCCTAAGCCCGCCATACACGCTAGGATTTACCTGACAGTTTTGCCTGTACAAGTAAGTTGTACATGTAAACCGGAGCGTGTATGTTGCTGAACTGTACAGCGGCCGTATTATGACCTCTTAAAACCATCATGTTTTCGGTGTGAAAAAGAGACGGAGCTATACAGGACGAATAGCACTATCCTTTTCTCACACAGAAAACATGATGGTTTTAAGATGTCATAATACGGCCGCTGGTAAACTTGTCAGGTATGCCCTTACTGTTACAATAAAATTGATAATATAGGAGGATAGTTACCCAGGTCGGCCGGCGGGAACGCCAGGATGTCGGGGTAAGGCACGGGAGCCGGCGGCGCGTCCCACAGGGGCCCGTACGGAGACACCTCGCTGCCCTGAACATTAGACATCACACATTAACACACACACACACATCACACATTAAGCCGGGTTTACATTATAGTGTTGTGTCGTGTCGTGGCGCCTTTTGACGAACTTGATTGGCTAAAAAACTCATTACGATATGACGTAATCTTGAACAGAGCCATTCGATTGGTGCATCCCGCGCCACGACACGACACAACACAATAATGTAAACCCAGCTTTAGTCTATTGCCGACTGACGACATGGTGAAGGTTGCGGGATTCCAATAGATGCGAGATGCTCAAGAACGATGATTGTGGTGACACGTGGGGAGGCCTTTGTTCAGCTGTTTGTTTGTTTCTTAGTTGGGATTAAAAAAGATTTTTTTTTTATTTGCTAGATTAAATATATACTATCAAAGACACTTCCGCCTGACCACCGCTGAGTTCATTTTTGCTTGCACTCGAAACGAAAACTTCATTGGGTTCGATTTGGCGCCGCGCCGCAGGATGCAAGCGAAATTTTTTTAAGAGTACAGAAATGACCGCGATGGTACCTACCTAATGTTGAAACTTAATGTTCTTTGTTTTGTTCTAGTAAACAAATATGAAAAAAATATATAAAACGATGTTATAAAACTTAAAAGCTGCTTATAATATGAAAAAGAAGTCCAACATCGAATTTGAAGTCAAAGACCATCAAAATGGCCATCATAGAAAATTGCGTCTTGGTGAGAAATTGTCATTTTTGGCTGAAATGATCATGATGGCGATTGCTGATCAAAGGAAAAGCCACAAGCAGTGGGAACTCTATCTTGCTGCGTTTATAATTATCTTTTACATGCAGTATATAGAAAAGACGGAGCATGCTAGGGCCGATGCCTGCCAAGGCTATGCGATTATTTGAAAGTGTTACCGTAGCTCTGCCATGCAAAGGGCAGCTGAAGGAACACAGGTGGGTTATAATTACTAAAAAATTTGACAATCCCTCTCTCATCAACAGAGAACGGAATAAGTAGGGCTGTACTTGCCATAGGTTAGAATAATATGGATATTCCCCGAGTCCCGGGATTTGGTTTTAAAGTAGTAAAATTATAAAAAAAGACGTGTGGCACTCGGGGACTGCCGCGGTAAAGCTATTGCAAAGCATTTTTATCAACTTATGCAATTATAATTATTTATTTATTTTATTTATGCTGTATTTTTTTTCCTTTGTTTTTTTTTCTTTGAAATTAATTGAAGTTACACTTTCACACATTGAATTGAATTTTGATTGATTGTTCACTCATTTGTTTTCTTATCGGTCACCACGCTCAAAAAACAAATGAGTGGGGGGTGTTAGGTTATTTTCGTTACGGAATTTCTGGATTCGGTCTCCACGCTCAAGGAAACTAACTTGCCTTCGGGACCAAAGAAAGATTAGCCGAGTGCTCAAGATCCGTGACGGTATCTGTACGCGTCTCAACAAAGCAGCAACGTGGCGCGCTTGGCAAAAAGTTTTATAGCGTGACGTCGCATATTATGTGCTTATTGGCTTACATATACATTTTTTTTATACGTATTGAAAAAATAATGAAATTCAATTAAATCCCGTAGTATCAGCCGGAATCCCGTGGAATATCCATATTAACATCAATGTTTGATGTCAATGAACCTAAATAGCCCTACCGATTCCGATCATTGCTCATCACTCAGAGCGAGAGTAGTTATTTGATATTAACCTAACAAAATATTGTCTTATCCTTACAAACTTATTACAAAACAAAGTCCCCCATCGAGTCTGTCTGTCTGTATGAACACTAAATGCTCAAAAACTACAGAACGGATTAACATTCAATTTTCACTATTTTTGTCTTAATTAAGGGCCAGGCGCCCGAAAAGTGCCATAAAACAGTGATTTTCTGAGGCCTACTCCTCCGTAACGGCTGGGTCAATTAGTTAGAAAAAAATATATGTTTATTATAGATTCATGAACAATAATATCAACATTTGATTTTTTCGTGCAATTAATACTTTTGTCAAAAAAAAAAAAATTTGCAATTTCGCAACTTTTCGCAACTTTTCCCTACTCCTTCGAAACGGCTTGGACCTTTAGAAACATTTTTACACATAAAAATCGGTGGTTAAATATTCTTCAAAGTGAACATTGCATATGTAAATAAATCAATATCTCGCGGAGAAAACGCTTTCCGGGCACTGCTGGCCGCAAATAAATGCACAGATTTGCGTACTGCCGCCTAGGCGAGTGCGAGAGTTGCGTTCACATATTTTCGGTTAGGTGGTTCAAGGGACTATACGCCTTAAAGGCTAGAATGAAGAAGCTCATAATAAACTAGTTCACCTCACCATCAACGATTGCATCATTGCTAGCTTGCTTCATCAGGTGGGATCGCAGTCAATCACTAGGTTATATAAAAAAAATAATTTTAAAGGTACATACTGCAGAGCTGCTCCAAACGTGCGGCGTCTCGCTGCCGTAGGACATCAGCGGGAAATGAATCTTGATACCTTTGCACAGACTCCCGGACGAAACTGACACCACCACTCACTCACTGAGCACCAGGAACCGACCCAATGACAATCGACCACGGAGGACCGACCAGAAGCCACCAAGCATCAAAATGGACTAAATCAAATTATTATATCTTCACGCTATGGCTGGAGCTTCGAAGTTTTATTAATTTTACTTACTGCCAAGCAAAAACACACCCAAATACTTAGACCTAAAGTCAAAATTAGCTCTGCATGGTCTTAAATTCACCCCTAACCATGGTAACGTCAGTCTTCTCGCTCCTGATTGGCTGTTAGAAGGGTGAGATGAGGGTGGTGAGCTGTGATTGGCCGCAGCCGGCGCAAGAGGCGGTCTGTATCGACCTCTTGCTCTCCTGAATTTTACTGTAAAACTGTATGAAGCATGAAAAAATAGTTTGCCTTGACTGGTAGGTAGATACGTAGTGGATTTAATCTTTATCATTTTAATTTTAAATAAAGTAGTTCATGTTTTGTGAAGTCTACAATCGACTGTACAGTCTACAATTGCAATTTCTTGTCACATCTATTTTGTGAGAATAATGTAAAAAAAATAAGATAAAGAAAATAAACATTCTGAATATAGAAATTAAAACAAGTTACAGTCTAGAAGCTGACACGACCCTTTTTAATTTTATTGCTACCGATAATTTTACCCTTTTATTTTAGGATTTAACACAAGTTTTTACCAATAATTTATTTATTTATATAAAGAGTATATGGGACAGCTCTCCACAAACTTTAAGGGCTTGCTCAGTAGACGAAACTGAAGAACATTTCACAAGAATTTTTTTCAGGAAACGAAAAAAAAAATCGTCCTCTCCATACAAGCTGTCCAATCTATTAAACTTGATTGGACAGCTTGTATGGAGAGGACGATTTTTTTTGTATGGTGAGGCTAATTTGTTTTTCGTTTCCTAAATTAAAGTCTTGTGGAAGGTTGTTCAATTTCGTACTTTCGTCTACTAAGCAAGCCCTTAAAGTTTGTGGAGGGTGTGTATACTGTGTACTTTACACTAGCTTATACAATTAAAAATAATTATCTACCAAAAAATCAAACGATGATGACGACGTCTCATTGCAGTGGGGTGTCTAAAAAAATTGGGTCCTCGAGCTTTGTTGACATTTTTTTCATGATATCGACTGTCTTTAGGAAGAACATCGCAAGCAACTACTACTTACTATAACAACCACGGATATCTATAATAACAACTATTGTATTAGATCATCAGTCATATGAATAATAAGTTGTTTTCAGTGATATCGTAATCGTAATCGTAAACGCTTTTTAATTATGGAAGAGAAATAACCCATTTCTGAAAAAAACGCATGTTTATGGCTTTGGATATTCTTCTTATATGTCCTCTTATTAATAGATACTGATTGACAAACCTACTTGTCATAATGTTGCACCCAGTAAATCAATTCGGAGCACATTGGATAATCTGTTATAGTAAATGATTTTTTTTTTATTTATGGAAAAGAAATAGGTAACCCATTTCTGCAAAAAACGCATATTGCGGCTGAGAATGTTCTTCCTGAAAAGGGGCGTTATATCCACTTATTACTTCGATTGGCAAACTCAACTTGTCATAATGCACCTGCACCTAGTAAAACTAATTCAAAGCACATTGGATAATCTGTTATAGTAAATGATTTTTTTTTTTTTATTTAAGGAAAAGAAATAGGTAACCCATTTCTGCAAAAAACACATATTGTAGCGTAGGATGTTCTTCCTGAAAAGGCGCCATTTCTTATTATTGATTGACAAACCCAACTTGTCATAATGCACCTGCACCCAGTAAAACTAATTCGAAGCACATTGGATAATCTGTTATTGATCATATCGCATTACCCAGATAGGCGTGACCCAGACAGATGGCAGATTGGTCGCGCATGCATTGTCCAATACAGAACAGTGTCAGAATTGGGGATATTTGTCAATTCTGACGCGAAATTAGTGCGGATCGGGTAAAGCTGTATTCATGCCTTCATCGAGGGGTTATATTGAAATGTTAATTTTTATATTTTTGGGTTGACAAACTGTGGTAGTCCGTCTCCGATCCGCGATAATTGGATGTAGAATGGTTTTCGTTGAGTTGAGTTTTAAATTATAGTAGATATTAGCTGTGCCCGCCACTTCGTTCGCGTGGACTACAGGATTTTGTATTTATTTTTTCTTAAATAAAAGTAGCCTCAGCGTCAATTCACACGTACCACAACCACACCACAGCCACAACCACACCACAACGACGCCATGTGGTCGGGCGTATATTTTGTATTGAAAATGAATATTACAATTTACACGTACCACATTTTGACGTTGTTATCGACCACCTGTGTAATACGACCACATCGCAACCACATCGCGACGGCAACGCCACCACCGCAGCACTGCGGCCACATCGCCACGACATGACATCATGACATTTTCCAATAAAGGATATACCCAAAAAAAATCTATTTCGATGAATACGCTGATGTCGTCGTCTTTTTCTTATTAATAAAAGCCATAACAAGGATAGCAACAACAATCTTTCCTCCATAACTATGTTCAGTCAAGCGTGTTTCCTCTACGAAAGCCGGAGTATAATTGAACATGACCACGTGGTTACCACATCGCAACGACAGCGACAACGCAACCACATCGACATTTTGTCGGTACCACAACGCAACTGCAAAAAGCCGCAGCGACACTATACACACGTAACCACAGCTTGACCACATTATGTCGCTGCGACGTGGTGTGGTTGTGGTACGTGTGAATTGACCCTAAGTTACTCTTTATTATATCAGGTACCTGCCTTAAAAGTCCCGTCAATATCTGTCCAGCCATTTCAAAGATTAGCCGGAACATACAGACATAAATTGTAAAAAATGTTATTTTGGTGTATGTACTGTATATTTATATTCATATGCATGTAGTAAAAAGCAGTTATTTCAATATTACAAACAGGCCCTTCAATTTTATTTAGATGTGTATAGATGTCTAAATAATATTTAGGAGGCAATCATCTAATAACTTTTTCGACTCTAGGGCGGATCAAGAAGGCGTGTTACACTTTTACTGACTACAACTATGCTTTGCTCTATGCTCCTTTAATTTCCCTTTGCTTTCTAGAACCACGGGTATCATTTCATACTTTTCCCCATGGCCTTAACAGGCATTGGCTTCACGGGGCCCTTATGTTTTGCTGACACCTCTTTGAGACGCGCGGAACACTACGCGCCGTGGATGACTTGGGCTTAGTCCGGAAGATTACCGAAAGGTCCGACGGCGAGCTACCCACCCCTTGCTCGCCGTCCGCAAGCCCATGGACACATGCACCCACAAATTGGTGCAACCTCCCGAACTGTCCATGTCCGTGAGAACCTGCGTCATGCGGAAGATAAGGTCCTGGTCAAGGACAAGACAACGCCACCTCGGTTTTGGTCCCTGGGACGACCCAGGGCCCAGGACGACCCAGGGATAGGTCTTCGTGACACGAGTCACGAAGACCTATCCCGACATAGACGGAGTCACGAAAGTGGCTGAAATGAAGACGAAGCGGGGCAACATTCGCCGTGCCTTCCCCGCGGTAGCCATGTGTGGAGTGCCGACAACGCCGTGAAGTCTATCCAGACACTCCTCAAAGAAATTATCGTGATGATTTGGTTTGCTGATGACAGGTGGTTCTGATTTAAATAAATAAATGATTCGGTAGACTATTTCTCTTTTAACTACAAAAGGCTTAAAGACCATTTTGGGGAAATATCTAGTTTTTTATGCTGTTAGTTTTTTACGCTCTTTCGACCTGTGTTAAACGCTTATATGAAAAACATAGTTTTACTAATCATACTCTTCTAATTAGTTTTTTGCTCACAGCCAAAAGCATGAGCTTCGGAGAGGGATTTGGAGTGGAAAGGGTCGAAATTACAAAATGTGAAGTTTGGCTAAAGGAGATGTCAGCAAACCGTAGGGGCCGAACAGGATCGAAGCCTACTGAGGCCATGGGTTCGCTTTTAAAATGAAAACCCGGCGCTGGAATGCAAGGCATCGAGGAACTAGGAGTGGGTTTAGTTCAGTAAAAGTCTGGCACGCCCTCCTGCTCCTCCCGAAGACGGGAGATGTCATTGATTAATAATAATAAATCATTTATTTTCAGGCATCTTGGCCCATAGACACATACCTTACAGACTAACATAAATATAAAGTAAATACAGAATATTGTTAGTAAATAAGACTTATGACTAAGTTAGTAGCACTTCCACTGCACTAATTCACTTTGTGCTGTTCTGTGGCACCTGTCCGCGGAAGCGACGGTATACCACGCCGCGATTAATGATTTCTCACCTATAATCATAATGATTTCTCCTTCTACTTGTAGCCAGGCCAACACACAACACCAACATGAAAATCACGACTCTTATTTATGAGAAAAAAACTCAATCCTAACAAGGCTATCCTTATCCGTGTCAAATTATGAGATTTAGTAAAACATGTCAACGAATTACACGCTTCAATTATAATAGGAAGGGTGTTGTTATTAAAGTCAGGGGCTATCGGGGGCCGAGCCGCCGCACGTGTCGCCGGGGGGACAAAATATGTTTTGATATGATAACTAATGCTTCGTATTGTGATCTAATTGTTTAGGGGACAGTCTCGTTACGCAAGTGTTCTATTTTATAGCGGTTTTTGTTTTTAAATTGTATATTTGAAACTTATTTAAGATTTTAGCTTTTAACTAGCGTCCTGGCCCAGATTCGCATGGGTGTTACAAGTCTTTGAAATGAATCTCTATGTTTATTAGTCTTCTTTTTCTTCCTGCCCTTATCCCAAACCTATTACTTGGGGTCAGCGCAGTACGTTTTTTTCTTCTATTCTGTCCTGTCACCCGTCATACTATCACTAACTCCCACAAAACACCTCCCTCACACAATCTATCTATTTTTTCTTTGACCTCCCTCTCCCTCTCCATCCATCTACATACATCCCCCGCTCTTATATGCCTACTCAGATTCTTTCAGTGACATGCGTTTTTACATCACCATACCAAGACAAACGATTGTCTTTCAACTTTTCAGTCACTGGCGCCACTTTCAAACTACTACCTTTTTTTTTCTATCGTCAAAATCATCCTATGACAACCCCCGCTCTTGGGCGGAGCGGGAGATAGTGTCAGACTCTTACTGACTAAAAAACCCATCCCGTTCCTTCAAGCCTTCATACCGGGGCTCGAGCGCCCTTTCGGATAACCCTGGCCCCAGTAGCCTTCGACCCGGCTGAGGCCGACCGCATCAGGCAACGGCGCTCTCGCCGCCGCCGGGATTCCGATCCCAATTTCCGGCCACCGTAGGCGCGAGCTTGCGGACGGCGAGCAATGGATAGCTCGAATCGCTGTCCAACCGTCCGGAAACTGTCCGGACCGAGCCCAAGTCGTCGACGGCGCGCACTGTTCCCGCACGCCTCAAGGAGTTGTCAGCAACAGCAGGGGCCCAGCTGGGTCGAAGCCTACTGGGGCCAGGGTTAGTTTCGAAAGAGTAGCTAAAGAGAAGGCTTGAAGGAACGGGGTGGGTTTTTAGTCAGTAAGAGTCTGACACTATCCCCCGCTCCGCCCAAGAGCGGGGGCTGTCATTAGATGATTTTCTACCATAAAAAAACCCCCTAAGGATATGAAACGGGGGCCCAAAGTGCATGGAGAAACGCGGGCGAAGCCGCTAGCAGAAGCTAGTAATTTCGGTAATTTATAATAACCGTTCAGTAATTTTTGACTTTATCATGAACAGACAAATGCGGTCGTTCATCTCAAATATCAAAGCTAGCACAAGAACTTGAACTCGAATGAAAAATATACATTTTTAAATTCAATAAACTAATCGCCGCACGAGCGTACAATCGCCTTTTCTACTCAAATGCGCTAATATGTTTTTAATAAGTCGGAACCGAAGATAATTTAATGCAGCGTTTGGACACACTTTCACACATTGCGGGGATGACGCGGGGTGACTTTGCAAAGGGTAGCGAACCGTCAACTTGGGGGATGATCATACTAATATTATAAAGGCAAAAGATTGTGTCTGTGTCTATAATAATAAATAAACGAAATAATAATAATATTCCACAACTACCACACAACGCCGTCTAGTCCCAAGCTAAGCAGAGCTTGTGTTATGGATACTAGACAACTGATGAACATACTTATATATTTCTAAATACATACATATTCTAGAAAAATTACACCAAGACACAGAACAAATTATCGTGCTCATCACATAAACGTTTGTCCTGGTTGGGAATCGAACCCACGACCTTCGGCATAGCAGTCAGGGCCACAAACCACTTGACCAACAGGCAGTCAATATGTCTGTTGTTACCTAGTAGAATATTTATAAAATCTTTGGTTGTTACTCTTTCACGCTCAAATGGCTGAAGATATTTGTGTGAAATTTGGCACGCAAATAGATCATGTCCTTGAAATGTATATAAGATACTTTTCATCCCTAGAGTTTGTACCTATGTTCCCTAATAATTATTTTCTACTTTAACGTGAAACAAGAGCCGCTGATAGAAGCTATTAATTTCTGTTTTGTTTTTGTTATTTTCATTTTTTACGAATACCTATAGTTACTAACCTAACTTTCAAAACACATGTTTGAACGAACTTATGAGTTCGTAGCATACTTACCTAAGTATTTTCCTGGACACTAAAAGATTTTAAACCATCTGACTGACTAATCGTAGTGGATATAGATAAGTTACATAGGCTCTGTGTCTAACACACACAGTGTGTGAGATGGTGTGTCTGTATGTATTTTGATGATTTTAAGAAGTCAATAGTCCTTCTACTTTACCGTTCTCCATCATATTTCCTAGTCAGGTTGTGGTTATAATGTTAATGAGTAGGTATGTATTTACACATTATTTGGCTTTACCTTCATCTTTATTGCTTTGTTGAAAGCCAGGCCGTGTTTATTAAAATTTTGGTTGATTGGGCCGTTCTCGACCTTGCCGCTGTGAGCAGTAGTTAAGCGCGGGTGTGACGAGCGGTAAGAACAAAAATATGAAAATGTTTGAAACACGCCACGAGGCGCCGCTCATAGAGGCGCGCGCTCGCCTACCGACGCCGCCCCGCTCGCCGCGCCCAAGCTAAGACCGAAATCGTGCTTGTGGACAGTGAGCAATGGGTAGCTCACTGTCCGGACCAAGCCCAAGTCGTCGACGGCGCGCACTGTTCCCGCGCGCCTCAAGGAGTTGTCAGCAACAGCAGGGACCCAGCCCCTACTGGGGCCAGGGTTATCCGAAAGGGCGCTCAAGCCCCGGTGTGAAGGCTAGAAGAACGAGAAACGGGGTGGGTCTTTTAATCAGTAAGAGTCTGACACTATCTCCCGCTCCACCCAAGAGCCGGGGATGCATGATTTTCCCCACCATAAAAAAAAATACCGTACTCGTAAACGGGTCGTAAAAGAGGCATGTTATACAGGAAAGAAAAAAGAAAAAATGACACCTTAATCAAATACATTTATTATTCTATCTTATTTATATTATAGCTCTTGTCTATTCCCTAGTGAGTGAGTCGGAGTGCTCGGAGGCAGGCCCCGCGTCTCTGTGTCAGGTCCCCTCCTTGGCCGACACTTTGCCGTTCTCCGTCGCCTTGTTCGTGATGCGCTCCATTACTTCGTGGTTGTACGTTGAATGTAGCATTAGGCCTAGGACTCCAGCTCTGTGTAAAAACAAAAATCTCCTTTATAGCTTTTTTACATTATATATTTCAAATATCGACTATTAGAGTCTCTCTATAAAGTCAAACGACTTGGGTAATTATTAGGGCAAAATGAAATCTGATGTAGTAACACTAGTTCAATAATCAAGGTTGATTAAGAGATCTTGATCATAGTTTACTAATAGAAGAACCTTATAAAAAAAAAAATTGGTTGCCTGTAAAGTCGGTATACGGGCGAAAGTTTTACGTGACAACGACTTTCGAGTGGAAGGGACGCGTGCCTTTCACTTTTTATGTCTGTCTCTCTCGCTCTTAGGCGGGCTAACCATGCCCGAGTGGAAGGGACGCGTGCCTCTCACTCGCTCTCATTGTGAGCGCATAACGTGAGCAGAGCGTAACGCAGTTTCTTGAAGTGTCACCCGGCAAACCAATTTATAAGACGTTGTCACGTCAAAAGAATCGATTATAAGTACTTTTAAATGATTAAATCTATACTAATAATATTATAAAGCTGAAGAGTTTGTTTGTTTGTTTGAACGCGCTAATCTCTGAAACTACTGGTCCGATTTGAATGATTCTTTCAGTGTTGGGTAGTCCATTTATCGAGGAAGGCTATAGGCTATGTTTTATTTTTTCAAAATTAGGGATCCGTAATAAAATTGCTATTTTGTAACACAAGGTGTAAAATCGAAAACCTATTTTTGCGTGCGCTGCAAAAACTATTGACAATAGAACAAAATGATGTACTACGGGTTTGTAGATCCCATTAAGACCTACAAAAAAGTCCGCGAGAACATATATCTAGCTACCATGGTTTAATCACAATAACCGATTTTGTGTCCAAAATAATTATTAAATCGTCTGAAGAAAAAAAAACTACGTTAAATATGTATGGTAATATTAATCTTTATCGAAATTAAGCATTATGTTATCAAGAGTATTTATGTAGAAGTAGAATACTTTTTGTTTCATCTCAATCGGATATTTCGTTTAAAAGTTATCACGTGTGTAAGACGTTAAGAGTTGGTACCTATTAATGAGTTATGGGCCATGGAGTTTTTTATCAACATAAAATCCTGTAATAATCTTTTTCGAAATATATTTGTTGATGATTGTAAGTATAAGATCTTTGAAGAGTATATTAAATACATTTATGAACGCGGTAATTTTGGGAAATACTGATCTGATATGAAAACTGTTTAAATATTCAATAGTCCATTTATTGAGGGAGGCAATTATAGGCAATATTTTATCTCGGTATTTCCACGGAAACGAGAAAAACGCGGGTGAAACCGCGGGGCACAGCTAGTATTATACAAAATTCCCAAGTCTTTTGACTTTTTAGACAGACTATATATTCAGCCGCTAAATACAGGGTTTTATCAACACATTAATGAAATCAGAAATCAGAAACGTTTATTAAGGCGAAGACGCTGGCAGTAGCTAATCTGTATTAATACTATAAAGCTGAAGAGTTTGTTTGTCTGTTACTCCGCTAATCTCAGGAACTGTTGGTTCTGATAATAAAAATCTTTAAGTGTTTGATATGCCATTTATTAAGGCTGTATAATATCACGCTACGACCTACTGAAGCGGAGCAGATATCAAAGAAGTGAGTAAAACTACGGCTAACAGCTAGTTATATTTTCTCTTTTTTTGTTATGGATAGGCTCGCGTTTGACCACATCTCACCTGATGGTAAGTGATTATGTGGCCGACTGGTAAGTGATCATGTGGCCGACGAAAGAGGACGCTTGCCTAGAAGTAACCTATTCACTCTTGACTTAAAGACTCCTAAGTTGACTAAAAAACTCGACTTACCTAGAAGCCATAGCCAGCCTAATGCTCCGTTCCTGCTCCACCAGCTCATCAAGCTTCAGCCACTGCCGCACCCGTTCCATGTCGATCTCAGCTCTTCTCAACTTCTCCCACTGGTAGTGCTTCAAGCAGGACTTCTTGGGGGCTCGGCAGAACTCCCCCGTCGGCTTGAACACGTTACGGACGAGAGGACAGCCGCACACGTCGTGGTCACCGACCTTGGGGTCTTTGAAGTGTTCTGGGCACATTACCTGGCGAGAGAAATGGTGGGTTAATAAGAGATGAGAATTATTTTTAAGAGGACTCCTCCTGGTTTATAACGTGAGTATGGTTAAAAAGCTTGTTGTTTCATCCGATATGTGGTTCCAATCCAATGGTTGATGAAGAGGCAACGCGAGAAAAGAGAGATTGCACCTGAACGCTCTGTTGGTAACTTCAACGCGAATATTTCACTAAATTTGTTCCAGGAAATGTGTGTTTTTTTTTAAATAATATATGTTTTGAAAAAATTCTTCATTCAGAATCTCGATTTGAATGTACAAAGTTTCCATAAATGCTCAAACACATCACACTTACGTATATTATAAAGGCAAAATTCGTGAATTTGTATGTTTGTTACTCATTCACGCTTAAACTGCTGAAGAGGTTGCCTACCCGTACTACTACTATTCGCCAATTGATTTCTAGTAGACACTGTGATGTAAAATTGATCTAGTTTATCTCAAGTAAAAAATATGTACGTACCCTCAACCTCTTGCAGTAGGTAGCGTTGATAGGGTTGTAGTAGTCGCAGAACATGCTCTGTCCGTCGATGCGGGTGCGGTGGCGGCTGCCGAACGACGCCTGCGCCTCGTACTTCACGAAGCACTTCTCCATGTGCTTGACGGCGGTGCGCGAGTGGATCTCGTGCCCACAGGTTATACAGTACATCGAGGTTTCGTCATCTGCGTCCTAGGAAGAAAGAAAGAAAGAAAAATAATTTATTTGGTACAGCACAAGGCCAGAACACAAAAATATACAATAAAAAAAGAGGCAAAAAAATATATAAATACAGTTGTTGTGTGCCTCATCTCCTGTTACAAAAATAAACTAATTTTCAATACATTTGCTCATAAAGTGACTCTTATTGCACTGCACTTAGGTATATAATGGCACTTGTTACCAAACTGTGACATTTTGATTACCATTACGCATTAGTGCTATAATGTAGTTAAAACCTTATTGTTCAACCTCTCCCCCGCCATAATTATATTCCAGTTACTGTATCAGGATGGGAGCGCGTCGTCCCCCACGAGCAAAGAAAAAAAAAATTGTGCGCACTTAAGAAAACAGATTTTTACCGCCACAAAAGTTTAATAGTTTTACTTTTATTTTCTTCACAAGTGTATTGAAAAAGGTCGTATGATACACGTGAGTAATTAATGATTGCCGTTCTCGGCTCTCTTAAAACCCTCGCCATGGCTCGGGTCTAAATAATGCCTCGATGGTAATCACTAACATTACACACTTATATCATAATGTACTATTATCACACTACTACACACTGTATCTATATCTGTCAAGACGCCTACAATTTTGCATTTTTGAAGCAAAAGCAAGTTATTTGCAAAACATTAAAAGAGTAACCATGGAGCTTCTTGCCGGTTCTTCTCCCTAGGAAACGACTAATTTGGCACCATGCAATAACTTCGACGTTTTATAAGTGCCCATATAGGCCTATGTAAAATAAAATATTTTGACATGACTGAATGCCTCACCTTATCATCTGTATGAACTATAGTAGCGTTCTTAGCTCTAGCCACGATGGTGTCGAGATCCGAGTGCTGCGTGTCCAGCGCCCTGAGCGCGGCCTGCGCACGCGCCAGCCCGCCGCGCACCACCTCCAGCGCCTTGCGGTTCTTCTGCTCAGCCACGCAAGACGAGAGAGACCATTCTTGAATGCGTTGGGGTAGCACCTGGAAATAGAAATAAAATTTAGTTGGTAATATATCCAAGGGTCTTCAAAGTCAAGAGTGAATAGGTTACTTCTAGACAAGCATGCTCCATCGTCGGCCACATCATCACTCACCATCAAATGAGATAGTGGTCAAACGCGAGCCTATCCATAATAAAAACCGAGACAGAGGTGACTGAAGCGCCCAGCTCATAAATCCTAGCAGTGGCCAGCCTCATGCCGCACTGCGCTGAACAATACTTGGAGCCAAACTGGGTCAGGCGTGTACACTCTGACCCATAGCGCTAGCAAGCAGCCTCATACCGCACTGTGCTAAACAATACTTGGAGCCATACTGGGCCGGGCGTGTACACTCTGCCCCATAGCACTAGCAAGCATCTATGGGTCTTAGATACTTGCCTGATAAATCCTAGCAGTAGCAAACCTCATACCGCACTATGCTGAACAACAACTGGAGCCGTACAGGGCCGGGCGTGTACACTGTGGCCCATAGCACTAGCATGCGTCTGTGGGTCGTAGGTGATCCATAGACTACTGTACATCAAACTAATACTTGCCTGATAAATCCTAGCAGTGGCAAACCTCATACCGCACTGTGCTGAACAATACTTGGAGCCACACTGGGCTGGGTGTGAACACTGTGGCCCATAGCACTGACGAGCCTCAGTTGTTTGTAGGTGGGCTAAGGACTACTCTATATCAAACTAACACTTGCCTGATAAATCCTAGCAGTGGCCAGCCTCATGCCACACTGCGCTGAACAATACTTGGAGCCACACTGGGCCGGGCGTGTTCACTGTGGCCCATAGTACTGACAAGCGTCTGTGGGTCGTAGGTGATCCATAGACTACTGTACATCAAACTAATACTTGCCTGATAAATCCTAGCAGTGGCCAGCCTCATGCCGCACTGTGCTGAGCAATACTTGGAGCCATACTGGGCCGGGCGTGTACACTGAGGCCCATAGCACTGGCGAGCCTCTGTTGTTTGTAGGTGGGCTATGGACTCTTCTGGTTCATGCTGTTCTCGTTCATGGTGCTTCTTCTTAACTCTATTGCTACTGCTAAAAATGGAAATAAAGTATTCAATATAATTAAAATTGTTCATTTCATACCACAGCCTGGAATTTAAAAAAAAAGACCTTTCCTTTGCAAAATTTTAATCACAAACTGACAAAGTTTCTTCCACAGAAGTCCTCAAGGGTTATGATTACACCAACTTTATGGGTAATTTCAGTGTATGCTATGTCGCCATTTCATCCATCCAGATTCGATCCAGTGCGTTATGTCTCAGTCTATCTATTTTTGGAGATGGAAGATCATCCAATGCCTTCTCCTGTTCTAGGATAAAGCGAAACGGGGCTCGGTCCGGACGGCGAGCTACTCTTTATCCGTCGTCCGCAAGCCCACGCTTACGGTGGTTGGAAATCAGGGTCGGGGTTCCGGCGGCTGGGGCATGAGGACGTCCGTTTCCTCACGCGTGCGGCCGCCTCTTTCGCTAGGACGTGCTTGTCCACGCACCATGTACCGATGGCGCAACGCCGTACGTCTAGTGAGCGCCCTTTCGGATAACCTTGGCTCCAGTAGGCTTCGACCCAGCTGGGCCCTGCTGTTGCTGACAACTTCTTGAGGCGCGCGGGATCGCTGTTTTGGGCTCGGTCCGGACAATTACCGGACGTTCGGACAACGAGCTACCCATTGCTCGCCAACCGCGAGCCCGCGCCTACGGTTGCCAGAAATCGGGATCGGAATCCCGGCGGCAGCTGGAGTGTGAGCGCCGTTGCCTAATGCGGTCGGCTTCTTCCTTTGCTAGCATTACTGCTTCGCAGGAGGCGACCACCTGCAACTCCTATAAAGAGTAGATTATTTCTTACCTCGATTGTCTTGAAGGTTTTTTATTACTCTTGACACACAACCGCATCTTACACTTGAGCTTCAACTTGTTACTGCTGCTGTACTTGTACATGTCCTCACAGGCGTCACAGCTGAAAGACAAGTGTTTCTGTAATGTTCCATTAGAACAAAAGTGTTGTACTTCATAATATTATGGGAGTTAATTAAATATTTATCATAACAGCAGGAAAGGATAACTGAATGTTTCACATTGTTTTGAATACTTGAAAATAAACATTCATGATGGACAATACTTTTGGAAGAATAACCTCATTCCTAAATCTTTATAATTATAAATTACTAGCTTTTGCCCGCGGCTTCGCCCGCGCACATAAAATATAGCTTAACCTTTTGAATGTCTTATGTTACACAGTTCGACATAAGCAATTGTCTTTCTATTGTGTCTCTAATTACGGCTTTCAAAGAGTTAAGTCACTCAGGAATGAAGCAGTTTTCTATCGGTGCTAAAATGTTTGCAATTGGACCAGTAGTTTCAGAGATTACCTCCTACGAACAAAAAAACAGTGTAAATTATGGTTTAGGCGTCTTCAAGGCAACAGTAAATATTCTTAATAAACTAGTACACATCACCATTAACGATTGCATCATTGCTGACCATCAGATGAGACCGCGGTCAAGCACTAGTATAAACGAATAAAAAAACATTTTAAAAAGAAAGTTTTTGTTGCTCCAACTTGAACCAACCTTCCCCTTTTGTGGTAACTTTATGCCAGCCTCGGCCAATTATCATTGTATTAACAGGGAAATCCCGTTTATGGCAGAGGCTGGGCCAACGTGTAAATAGTGCATTGCAGAATCTTCTGCTACATTTTTGCTGCGGGCAAGAGCTAATGTGTTGATAAATAAAGCTTATCACTATCTGATACTCACTGCCCACAATCATTCATCTGCAGACATCCCGGACAGTCCCCACATCCATCTTTAGTGCTTGGTCTCTTTGAAGACTTGTTTTCAGAATGATCTTTCTCTTTGCGCTTCTTTTTTCTATCATCACGAGGTGCTAAAATGATTATGAAAATAGTTTATGTGGTTACGAATTAGACTAATCCATAGAATGATAATTAAATTAGTTACTTTTACAAGATGGCAGTGTTAATTACACAATTCAAAGCCGTGCTAATGATTCATTGAAGTATTTTACATAGATCATTAGGAATAGCCTAATGACCTATCTTTAGTACCTATGTAAGAGGTTAGGTTTTTCTTTAGGTTTGCTGTAAGAAAACCCAGTTGTGGGTTAAGCTCGCCTATGTACTTACATCAAATGTCCTGTTTTTTTAGTTTGTAATTTTTTTTGTGTTCAATAAAGAATAAAGATTCTATAAAATAAAAAAATATAGGGTTATTTGTAAAACACTGAGAAACTCGCAGTAGCCCGATTCACGTAATGAAAACTGTAACGATATCGTAGCGATTTAGTCGTTTAGACAATTTCCGTATTCACATTCATCAATCAAGTTTGAACGACACCAATTTTAAAGTGGTTTGAAATTCGTTGATTAAAAAAAAGTCTGTATTACATTATCCTGGTAGAATACTTATTAATGTAACTGGAAATAAGTCGATAGATTGTGAAGACCGCTTTTGGACAGGACTTCAATCGAACGACTATAAAATTTCAACGATAATTGGCTTGTTTGATTTTACGTGAATCAGGCTGCAGGACTATTTTTATTTTTGTATGAAAATCTGATGAACTAAAATATGATAAATTATTAAAGGTCATAGAACAAAAGTTTTTGTTTATGATGTTAGTACGTAGTCCTGAGAGGTTGCCAGTGTTTTACACATAACCCAGTATAGAGTTTCCGGTTACCGGATAAAGTGATATAACTTTGGCTCTGGGGTATTTCTTTATTCCAAGCTAACCAACCAATAGAAAGACAGTCAACAGTATCCTACGTTCCTATTGATTAATAGCCTTGGGCCTAGTTAGGAAATTTTAGTTTTTTTTTTTTTTGTCCATTATTTTTATCTGTTTTTAGCGGGTGATTTGGGAGTGCTGAACAAATTCTGAGATTTTTGGTCACCTATTGGTGGTTGAATGCCAATGAAGTAAAACCATAGTTTTGTTATGTGGCTTTGCTCCAATGGTTTCAAAAAGAAAACATAACATACCAACATCACCATCATTCTCTCTCTTCTGTGGTCTAAACCTAGTCTTGAGAGTTGGGTCTTCTTCTCGGCAGCGGTCACAGAAGTAGTTTTTTATATACTTTGCTTCTCTCTCCGATATGTTAATGCAATCGCCATGATACCACTCCTCACAGGAGTCACAAGCGCTGAAATCAATCTTTAGTATTAACTAACTTGACAATATTGTACCAAATTATATAATTTGCCACAGGGGCACCTGCTTTTAGAAAATCTCATGTGTGCTCATGCTCATATGATATGATGACTTGAAAAGTGGCATAGTGTGAGAGGAGACATGCACACTGATCAACCGAAAAATAAATAAATGTCCTACTTACAAATGTTTCATATTTGTGTTGGTGCAGGAATCGAACCCGCATTTACCGAAAACGGGTTGTTGGGCAATAAAAAAATGCCCATTCCTAAAAGGCAATTACTGATCTGTTTCTTGATGTCTATTCTCAATGAAAAATCAGTTTGCAATGTTCCAAATGTACAATGATAAGAGAAAATCTTTAAACCATTTGCTGTTACGTTTATTTATTGAGTATACGAAAGACAATCCGTTCATAGTGGTCACTCACATCATAAAACGGGAACTGTCTGAAGAGCGGCATATGCAGTACGCTTGGCCAGCCTGATTCAGCAATGTTGTGATTTTAGACTGACGCTCAGGCAAATTAAACTGCTTCGCTATTTCTGCTTTCTGCAAAAAAAAATCTATGAGAACCAGAAATGCTCACGCAAATTACTTCTTGGTTGTTGGTTTTGCTATAAGAACTTACACTGCGCTTATATTTCTTGTCACTCATCTTGTTTTAATTATCTATTTTCATAAATTTAATTATTTAGCTTCCTGTTTCCAGTTAAAACGACAATTCACGAAAATAAACACGAATCTCACAAGCTTTTACACAAACTTGACCATTGCAATTTCACCATAGACAATTGACAGTGAGTTGAGTGGCACACAACAGATTATGATGTTGTCAAAAAACCATAAAGAAAACATTAGTTTTTTATATCAAAATAATTGTGTCTGAAAATTATGATTTAGGTAGTTTTATATCCCATTGATTTGATTCTGATTTATTCAAATGTTTTTGCGGCCTTTGTAACTCACTGTATCAATGTAACTTCATAAAAAATGCCAAATCCGCCACTACCTTTGGCTACTGCCTGCTTGAGATCAATTGCTCAGAAATTAAACGCGAATTGGTGATCAACAACTGTCTGCGTTTCATGTCACCGGTTTCCATAGCAACGATTATTGTTTATTCAGGTTATAAAGTTTGGGTTTTTTTTTTTTTTAAATCTTTATTAAGGAGCTTTGTCACAATTTTGACCATGTCGCTCCATCATAGCCAAATTTTGTGTTTTGATTTATTTTATATGATTGTAATAAATGTTGTATAAAACTCTTGCCTCGTCTGACGTAGGTTTAGCTAAAATGTTGTTACAAATACCGATATCTAACAAATTTAAAGTGCTAAACATATTTCTCCTAAGGCGTTCGCCCCGCTCACACTCCACCAGAATATGTTGTACGTCCTCAATTATTCCGCATTTTACACAATTAGGTGAATCTGTGATACCCATGAGGAACGTAAACTTCCTCGATGGAATGTGACCAGATCGAAGCCTCATGGCAGTAACAATGTCTTTTCTGTTGAGAGCATAATTGTCTATCCAAGGAATTGTTAGTGGTTCGGGTTGGATGGTGTTGTACCATATACCTTTTTCTTTTGACCTCTGATCATGAAATTCTTTCCACAATTTATGACAATGTTTTCTAATCAGAGAATAGTTATCAGAGAAAATGGGAGCTATATTTAATGGAATGCCTTCAACACAGGCTCGCTTTGCCATTGAATCTACCATATCATTGCCATGAATCCCGATGTGTGACGGAATCCACTGCAGTATTACTGATTTAGAATTTTGTTGAAATTCAAGAATCTGGTTAATTATCGTATACGCTATCGGTGTTCCTCGAATTGTCGAGGTACAACGAGCCACATGTTGTAATGCACTCTTGGAGTCAGTTAGTATTACAAACTTATTATGATTTATTGATTGAGCATATGATATAGCTTCACTGATTGCCAACAGTTCAATATACATTATAGACACGTTTGAATCAATACAAAAACCCAATGAAATATCTTGTTGAGGGTCATAAAAAGCTGCACCAGAATTATTATTTTCTTTAGACCCATCTGTAAATATTTGATAAAATTGTGTGTATTCTGCGCTTAAATGTTGACAACATAAATCATTCAAAACTTGTGGTTGAAATAGTTTTTTTGCCTGATTTACTTCACTTATATTATAGTTAATGTTTTTAGTTAAATCTATGTAACTAACCCAATAAGGATAACCAAACATCTCCAAATTCTGGCTGCAGTGAATTCGTACGTCTTTAAGGTATTCATGGCTTAAAATTAGCAAAGGCTTATTCCTCCGTTTCCAAAAAGGCAACTGAGGTAAAAAACCATAAACCACCAAAAGTTTGGGTTACTTTGTCTTTGAGGACCAGAATTATATTATCAACCATGGAAGAATTGGATACTCCTCAAATCATAACACATGTAGAACATAACATTAACCATTCTATATTCGATTGTAAATGGATTCCATGTTCTGCAAAGTTTGTTGTTATCGGTATGTTGCCAAAAGGAAGTGGAATGTTAGAAATCTATGAAATTACCTCTGGTGAGATCCGTAAGATAAAAGAAATAGAGAGGCCTAACGCGTTCAAATGTGGAACGTTTGGGGCCAGCAGCGACGTTGACAGAAGATTAGCTACTGGGGACTTCAAAGGAACCTTAGAAATATGGTTAGTATCAGGTTGAATACTTACCTTAATGGAACAAGTTAGCACCAAATATCTATTAACAACTGATAGTACAACTCTTGTAAGAAAGAAAGAAAGAAAGAAAGAAAATTTATTTGTCAAACATGCGTTTACATAAACTGACATAACAGACATGCAAGGTGTTAAATTAATATTGTGTAATGAGCGTCCAGTTTTGCCAATAACGGCGTACAAATGTTTTAGTTATAAAAATTACATTTAATTGCATTTACATATTATAGTCATTTCAAAATTTCTAAATTCCATTACAAAATACATAAAATAAATAATTAATTGATGTCAAGATGTCAAGTATAAGTGTATTATAGTCAAAAATAAATTAAATTAAATTATGTCCAGTAAATTCATAATATTATGTAGTCAAAAATTCACATTATTAAGTTGGAATAGAAAAGTCCTTTTCATTCAAAAAATTTAAAACATTATAGTACACTTTATTAACCAAAAAACTTCTCAGTTTTTTTTTGAAAAGTGACAAGGGCAGTTCTCTCCAACTTTTAGGCAATTTATTGAATATCATAGGAGCCATACAGAAAACACTTTTGCGCATGAGGGATGTTCTCGCAGGATGAGAGCATATCTTACTGTTGTCACGCCTGTTACGTGGGACTACTTCATCTATTCGTTTAAATCGGTGTGGATTTGTTTTGACAAATACAGCTACCTCTAAAATGTATAGACATGGCAAAGTAAGTATTTTATATTTTTTAAAGTATGGCACGCAACTATCAGTAGGTTTAATTTTAAATATTGAACGAATGCATCTCTTTTGAGCCTTGAACACCGAGTCTTTATCTGTTGAGTTGCCCCAAAAAATGACACCATAGCGTAGATGGGATTCTGTTAAACCATAGTAGGCTGTAAGTAAGGCCTCCACACTTATTAAAGACGACAATGTGTGCAGGGCATAGGCAGATTTACTAATTTTCTTGCATAAGATTTCGATATGGGCTTTCCAATTCAGTTTTTTATCAATGTGGAGCCCTAAAAATTTTGTTGTTTCTGCCTCTTCTATAGGCTGGTCCTCGTAGTGTATATTTAAGGTACTCTTACTATTGATGCGTTGACTAAAATGTATTAATTTTGTTTTTGTCAAGTTAATTTTTAAGTTATTGTCATTTAGCCATTTTACCATTAAATTTATAGATTCATTTATGTCATTTTCATAAGTATCAACACTTTTACAAGGTATCGTTATGGTGCTATCATCGGCAAACAGTGTCAAAGGTTGAGGGATGCCATTTGGTAGATCATTTATGTATAATATAAATAAAGGAGGCCCTAAAACACTCCCCTGTGGTACACCAAACGAAACTATACGTTCTGAGGACTGAGATACAATTTCATGTTTACTTTTCATATCAATTTGGTTTATATGTGTTATTTGAGTTCTGTTAAGTAAGTAAGATTTAATTAGATTGTTGACATTTCCTCTAATTCCATATGCCTCAAGTTTACTTAAGAGTGTACCATAGTGCACGTAGTCAAAGGCTTGAGTCATGTCACAAAATACGCCACAGACCGGCTTCCTCTTATCAACGTTATATGTAACATTATATAAAAAATCATAAATGGCCATATTAATAGTTTTACCCATTCTAAATCCTTTCTGTTCCTCGCAAATAATTTTGTGTTTTTCTATAAATGAATTTAATTCCTTGTAAATGTATTTTTCGAATATTTTAGAAATTATGGGAATTAGTGATATAGGCCGATAGTTCTCCATTAGCTCCCTATCGTCTTTTTTAAATAGTGGCTTGACAATAGACACTTTTAGAGCATCAGGATAAATACCTGCACTAATGCTAAGATTGATGACATGGCTCAAGTGACCGCAAATTTCATTTGCAACATGTTTTAGTATAAAAGTAGCAATACCGTCATATCCCACACTGCTTGTGTTATGCAAGGACATTATGATCTTTTTAATATCATCTGGTATACTAGGGGCCATAAACATAGTTTTATTATTGTAGTCTAATGTAGCCTTAGGTCTGCAGTCGACACTCAGTTTTGGCTGTATTTTATCAATGAAAAAATTATTAAATGCTTCTGCAACAGACTTGTGATGAGATATGACACAACCACCCATTTTAATTTTATTTATGTTAGTTTTAGGTACGTTATACTTTGCACGATTGATAATTTGCCACGCAGTTTTCGATTTGTTTTTGGATGTTTTTATATTGTAGTTATTTTGTGTTTTTTGAGTTAACTGGATAATTTTTTTGTACATTTTAGAATAATTATATAGTATAGTTTTATTTGTTCTGTTACGATTAAGTCTAAATTGCCATAAGAGTTTTCTTTTCTTTTTACTGCATAATTTGATCCCTTTTGATAACCACTTAGTTCTTCTTATTGTATTTATTTTAACCACTTTTAATGGAAAACACAAATCGTAAAATAGCTTGAAAATCTCAATGAAATAATTATAAGCGACATTTGGGTCATCCGTGTCATAGAGTTCTGAAAAAGTAAGATTCATGAGATGATTTTTAAATTTTCCTATATTTTCCACACTATAGTCCCTTCTAGTTGCGTACCAATACTTAATACAACATGTTTTTTTTACTGGACACTGAAGCAGCTGTGCTGTGTGATCCGATAATGCCCATTCTAATACTTCAGTCTTACATGCATTAAAGTTATGCGCAAAGTTGTCAATGCACGATAAACTGGCCATGCGAGTTGGTTGTTTCAAAGCTAGTTTCAGATTGTAGCTCATTAAAATACATTCAAAGTCATTAGTTGCACTATTCTGCTTGAGTACGTCAATGTTAAAATCTCCACAGATTACAATTTTCTTACAGCTTGAACGTAAAATTTCACGCAAGAGCATTTCAAGTTTGTCGAAACAATAATTTAAGTTAATTGAGTTTGGAATTCTATATATACACACAATTATTATCTTATAACTAGTAAGTTCCACGCCACAGCATTCAAATATGCCTGGGGTTGATAACTTCGCTACTTTCGGCAATTCTTTCCATTGTAGCCCATTTTTAATAAGGATACATGCACCACCTCTTTTTTGTTCTAGTCTACAATAATGTGCAGCCAAATTATAGTTAGGCAAAAATAATAAATTCTGATACCCCTCCATGATAAAGTGCTCCGTAATACACAAGACATCAACATTTTTCTTTTTATTAGATAGCTCCTCTAAACATACTAACAGATCATCTGCTTTATTTATCAAACCTGCTATATTTTGATGCAATATGTTGATATATCTATTCGAGAAAAAACAGTTCATTTTCATCATTATCATTGCTTTGTACAGATTGAGGCAAATCTGTCACCTTATCAGAAGAATTACACGAATTCGAGTCACTGTGTAATGTAATAAGTAAGGTAAAGGTACTTTACCTTTCAAACGTTTACAGTAGAAGATATTTTTTACTTGCAGGGACTTGGAGAAAAGTTGTCAGATGTACATCACAAAGGAACATACAGATATAATTAATTCCATAGATGCAATGGGTGGTAATACTACAAACTGTGGTGCTCCAGAAATTGTTACTGGCAGCCGAGATGGTAACTATTGTTAATGGTTGAACTATTAATTTTATTTCAGCATACCTACTTAATTTTTTTTTTTACTTTCAAATTGATTAAATATTTTAACACTAGCTTTTGTCCGCGGCTAAAATATAGCCTATATCCCTATGACACTCAGGAGTAAAGCAGCTCTCTATCGGTGAAAAAATTTTAGCAATCTGATCAGAACTTTCAAAGATTATTTATAATATTAGTGTAAATTAAACTATATTTTATACAACATGTAACAAGAAAAATAAAATCAACTAATTAATTTTTTTTAAACACTTGCTTTTAATAAATGGAGCTATATATAGCTATCGTTGCACAATACTTATACCATCGAAAAACCATCAACAACATTCATCAGTCTAGAGTTTGCCTAAGTTTGGTTTGATTTAGCTTTTTATGTTATGATTAACAAAACAAGGATTAAAACCGAATCAAACCGAGCCACATAATGTGTAAAGTTTACCTCCTTGCTCGATAGATGGCGTTGTACTTTTTCCTGAATCGCGCTATGGTTTCGTTACATGCGTTCAATGGCATCTCGTCCAAATTTGAAATGAAGTAACCATATACTCAGTCGTCTGTGACTGAAACTTTTTGAATAAATAAATCCCTTAAAAAGAGATTTATTTATAACATACATAATGTACTATCAAAGACGCTTCTGCTTGACCACCGCTAAAACCATTAATTTCGCTTGCAATGCAATGCAATCGAAAAGAAAACTACGATTACGAAGGAAGATTTGGTTTGGCGCCGCGCCGCAGAATTCAAGCTTAGCTCGCGTGAAAGTAGGTTTTTCCATAAAACCTTTAGGCAAAGGCTGAACTGGCTGCCAAAAAATTGGGGATCGTAGCAAGGGTGAGACGGTACTTCACGCCGGAACCCAAGCCCAAGTTCGATCGTGTTTGGAGTACTGTTTTCTCATCTTTAAGATGGATCTGCCAAATACTAGCTTGATGCGCTGGAGTCGATTTAGAGGCGAGCCAAGAGAATCATCGGCAATTATGCACTTGTAGAGTCGACACTCCAAAGCCTTGAGCATCGCCGCCGAGTAGCTAGTCTGTCGGTTTTCTATCGTTTACATTTCGGAGAGTGTGCACTAGAATTGCACAATTTAATTCCTTCAAGTCCGTTCCATCATCGAACCCACGACGTACAGCGTTTTGGGAACACATTTATTATTCGTACAGCCAAGGAGTGGAATTCCCTGCCGGAGTCCTGATAGCTACAACTTAGGGGTCTATAAGTCAAGAGTGAATAGGTTACTTCTAGGCAAGCGTGCTCCATCGTCGAACACATCATCGCTTACCATCAGTTGAGATAGTGGTCAAACGCAAGCCTATCTATCATTGAACTATATTACTAGCGTACGTAGTAGTAATACCTCAGTGCTATCTATACATATAAATAAAATGAAGTGTCTATTTGTAATATTGAAATAACTGCTTTTTACTACATGCATCTATACTTTATTTATTTATTTATATATTTTATATATAATATATATATAATATTATAAAGCTGCAGAGTTTGTTTGTTTGTTTGTTTGAACGCGCTAATCTCCGGAACTACTGGTCCGATTTGAATGATTCTTTCAGTGTTGGGTAGTCCATTTATCGAGAAAGGCTATGTTATATTTTTTTTCAAAATTAGGGATCCGTAATAAAATTGCTATTTTGTAACACATGGTGTAAAATCGAAAAGCTATTTTGGCGTGCGCTGTAAAAACTATTGACAATAGAACAAAATGATGTACTACAGGTTTGTAGATCCCATTAAGACCTACAAAAAAGTCCGCGAGACCATATATCTAGCTATCATGGTTTAACCACGATAACCGATTTTGTGTTCAAAATAATTATTAAATCGTCTGAAGAAAAAAAAACTACGTTAAATATGTATCGTAATATTAATCTTTATCGAAATTAAGCATTATGTTATCAAGAGTATTTATGTAGAAGTAAAATACTTTTTGTTTCATCTCAATCGGATATTTCGTTTAAAAGTTATTACGTGTGTAAGATGTTAAGATTTGGTACCTATTAATGAGTTCTGGGCCATGGAGTTTTTTATCAGCATAAAATCCTGTAATAATCTTTTTCGAAATATATTTGTTGATGATTGTAAGTATAAGGTCTTTGAAGAGTATAATAAATACATTTATGAACGCGGTAATTTTGGGAAATACTGATCTGATATGAAAACTGATTAAATATTAAATAGTCCATTTATTGAGGGAGGCAATTATAGGCAATATTTTATTTCGGTATTTCCACGGAAACGAGAAAAACGCGGGTGAAACCGCGGGGCACAGCTAGTATGAAATATATACACCAAAATATATTTTTTTACAATTTTAGTCTGTCTGTTTGTCCGGGCTCTGAAATGGCTAGACCGATTTTGACGGGACTTTTATTGGCTGATGTAATAAGGAGTAACATAGGCTACTTTATTTCAGAAAAAATAAATTCAAAATCCTGTAGTCCACGGGAGCGAAGTCGCGGGCCCAGCTAATCAATAATAATAATAAAAAACGTCTAAAACTACGTCATAAAAGGAAGCCTTTGCAATATTTCACGCTCAGGCTATGCTTTGATATGTCAGTCAGTAATTTTATCCTTTCATATATAGATTGTCCATTTTCACAAATAGGATCATTTACTCTTCTTATATATCAAATGAAGCTTGATGATAGTGATGTTCTTATATGCAGAATTGTGTTTCAGGCACAGTGAAAGTATGGGACCCCCGTCAAAGAGGCAAGCCGGTCGCTAACATGCAGCCAATGAAAGGAGAGACAAAACGCGACTGCTGGGCGGTTTCCTTTGGGAACTCCTTCAATGATGCTGAGAGGATTGTAGTTGCTGGTTACGACAATGGTGACCTGAAGATGTTTGACTTGCGGACCATGTCTCTTAGATGGGAATGTAATTTAAAGAATGGGGTAGGTGACGGAATATCATAGTTAAATTAATTTTAATTTAATTTTTAACCACCTACGTCGGATATATCCGACAAAACGCGTTTATTCCGTCAGGGTCGCACATCCGCGACCCTCGTCATATCAGCTCTGTCTCCTAGCGGGAATCGGCCCTGCTAGGCATTTACGGTTTACTAACATCTCTTTGAGACTTGCTTAGAGCACTACGCTCCGTCAACGAGTCTGACTTGGTCCTGACCAGACGGCCGGACAGCGAGCAACCCAATGCTCGTCGTCCACAAACCCGCGCCTATCGTTGCTGCGCGGGATCTCAGCAACTCCATACATCCGGAGTGTCTCCTGTCGCGGTAGCTGGGCATGAGGATTTTCGTTACTTCACGACTGCGGCCATCTCCTTCGATAGCATATTTGCTTTGCAGAAGGAGACCGCATCGCATCCCCTCTCGCTCCGAACCTTGGCCTGATTCAGATCACACGGCTCTACCCAAGCGGGGCAAATGTCCACCGTATCCACCACCTCGCCCGCGTTTTCAGCAAACGTTTCTTCCGCCTGGATCTGACACAGGAACCTACCGAAAAACTTATGTGGAGCCTGCTGTGGACATTTTTCGAGTGAAATAATGGTTATGATCCGAGACATAGCAGCATCCTAACTGCAGATAGGCAGCTGACAGCTTTTGACTTAAAATATTGACCATGGAAACATTTTTCAGGTATGCTCAACTGAATTTGACCGCAAGGACATTCCGATGAATAAGTTAGTTGCAACTACCTTGGAGGGGAAGTTCCATGTTTTTGATGTAAGAACACAGAATCCCAGCAAAGGATTTGCACAGGTAAGCAATATTTTTTAAAGAAAAACTTCTTTAATCTTTTAAAAGGCTGTATAATATGATTTTGTTTTTAGGTGCTGGACAACACATCCAAAAGTGGGACAATATGGGTGGCGCGTCATGTCCCACAGAATCGTGATATTTTTATAACTTGCGCCGGCAATGGTCAAGTTTCCCTGTGGAAATAGTAAGTACTATTTCCTACCCTAACAACTTGTTCATATTTCAACCACAGGATAAGATAGACAGAAGTCTTAACATTTTTTCGTCGGTATTTGGCACCAGCATCCAACGGCATCGCTCCATCAGCGACTCTACTCATCTCATCACTTACACTTATACCACTCAGGATTTGTCCTGAGATTTCAGGATTTTTGGACTATCTCATAGCGACTGCATTTTGCAAATCTCATGAAATCTTTTTAATTATTTTCAATAAAATACAGCTTACTTAGTTAACAATTAAACCAAATTAATCAAAATAAGTATTGAAAAAACTTAAAGAAACTAAAATTGATCTTCCTTTGGTAAAGGGCCGACTTTGAGTACTTTGAATCTGATGTACAACGCGCGAGTTCAAAGTTAAATGTGAGAAAATTCTCATAATGTAAAAAATTTCACGATTTTTCGATGGAAATAAGGCCTTTTCTCCTGACTTTTGATTTTTTTCATCTGGTAACCCTACTTACACATCGTTAACCTTACCCCGTTCCAGTGAGTACCCAGAGCACAGATACCACGTAGACGCTCAAGGCGTATCAAGCGGTGTACCAGGCAAGCTGAAGCGACTCCAGCGCATGGTCATCAGCAGTCAGCCCATCAACGCGTGGGAGTGGAACCGCGACCATCTCGGGTTAGCCGTGGCTACTGCCTACGACCAGTACGTTAGGGTCTTAGTTACTACTAAACTTAATCTGCAATAAGTTTGTTTGATATGTAAGAAGTACATATTTTTGTGTATGATTGTGTCACTTAGGCCGAACGTTTCGTTAGGCGGTCCCATACAAAATGCTCCACTGTCGCGGCTTGTCGCGCGTGAACCCGTCGCGGGCACTGCGCCCCGCGCTTCTTTTGCTACGTAATAACAGATTATACTTCTCCGTCGACACGACTACATGCACTCCGTTAAAGTTGAACTAGCGAAACTGCGCAGGCAACAATCCGGTTTCCGCAACGGGGACCGATGCACACGATACACGCGCGACGTCACGCGACAGGAGCCCGCGCGGACTCCCGCTTAACGTAACGTTGGCCCTGCAATGTGTGCTGAAATATATTTATGTTTAAGTTACTAGTTGCATTTTTAATTTATTCTGTTGGGATAGCTGTAATATTGCAATATTACACAAGTGACTGAAACCTCATCCCGTTTTCTGCCAATACTAAGCAACATCTGGTATTTCTTCATAACCCACGCAGTTATTTTATACTGCGCAAAATAGGGAAATGTTTTGACATGACATATTGTAACGCGTAGTTTTAGAAGTGACAACACAATATAAAATTAATTGACCCGCCGTGTAGGTAAACTTCGAGTATCAAACGATATATTGCTGCAGCAATCAATATTAATTATAATGACAATGTAAATTGTTTATGTGGTTTGACAAGATTGTATTGGAGTTATTAGTAGGGTTTTTCCACACAATTGATTACTGTGTGATATCTCGGTCACAAAATAGATAGGTACCTACAGAAGCCAATCTCATGTATGTACTTCACTTTTCTTACCTACGCTGCTGAGCAATCGCGCTCGGGTGCGGCGATAAATAGGTAATATAAATTGTGAAAATATTACAAATGGGCACAAAGTCATGTACTTATCTACCTATCTAACTGTTTTGTGTTACGTAAAAAACTATCAAAGTACAAGCAAATACTTAAGCAATTACATAATAACGTCATATAACTGGTAGCATAAAAAACGATAATTCAGTAATGTTGAATTTAAAAAAAGAAACGTGAACTAAACAATAAAAGTTTTTTTTTGCTCCATTATTTCACAAAAAAGTTCACAGACCCGTGTCTTAAGCGGATGCATACGCGCTCACAATGAGCTGAATTGAATTATTTACGCTTTGTATGTAGATTGTTTTCTGTATCTATCTATTTCGTGTCACTGTTCATTAAATGAATCGTAGTAGGTAAATAAAACATCATGTAAATTTTCTAACTAAAAGAGCGATTTATTGTTAGCCCTAGTACTTAGGTACACATTATAAATAAAATTAAGGCTAGCATTCAGTTCTTATGACCACTAATAAATTTCAAGTTGATTGATCGTGCGCGCCAGACGCAAGTCGTGTCGAGTTTATAGTATCATGAACAGTGGCCCCTAGTGTAAGCTTTGTAGGTAGATAACGTTATCATTTCCTTAATAAGTTCTTTCTATACTTAAATAACGCATAGAAAGTACGCAGTCGAGTGTAAACTACGTACATAACTCACACTTTGGCCTTTGAACACAATTTCTCGTATTGATAGGTGAGACATTTCATTTGTCTCGTCATTACCCACGACTTCGCGTATGTCGCGACGATTAGTCGACATAAAAGCGTGACTGACTACATTCTTCACCCTAACGAAAATAACGCTAATTAATTCAAATCTTAGTAAGAAACGCAACTTTATAATATAACAGAGTGCCTAGTGCTAGTTTGTTGTAACGCGATCGACACGTTTATGACGTTCGGCGCCCTGATTGGTCCGCTTGATACTCTTAACCAATCAGAGAGCAAAACACGGTAAACATTTCGATCGCGATAGCGTAAAAACCACTCGCATTCAGCGCACAGATATTACCATCGCTACTAAGTGTAAGGTGAAAGCTACGGGCCCGATCATGACCATAATCTCGCTAGATGGCGCTGTACTTAATATTTTTAGTTTATTTTGTTTTTTGTGTATGGGAGCATTATTAAGTAAAGGAAATGGTATCTGCGAAAATTAGATATTTCACTTTATTGAACTTAGTCAAATTATTACTGTTCATGTTAAAAGTTCATGTATGACTCGTACCTATAATGCTTAAGTATAGCACTATTTTTGCCGGAACACAGTTCCAAATGAGACACAATGGCTTGGCATTCGAAACGCACGGTAAGCCTTAGAGAGAGAGGGTCATTGTTCGATTATTACACTAAAAAAAAAAAAGTTGAGTTTAGCGCTATCTCGCGAGAAAATGGCCACGCTCGTGGCTTTCTCCTTAATAGTATGGTCCAATATTTCCGTAGCTTTATGGTTCTTAATTATGCAACCACACTAATAAAACTAATTCAAAATCATCCTTCATATCATGGCTGATAACATTTCTACGCTGATTTAAACGACTACATTATATCTCGACTCTTTAAATAAGCATTCATTTTTTTACCAAAATTCTTATAATTAAAGCCTAAAACAATGATGTGCAATCCACTTGCATTTTGTAGTTCACAATTTCATCTGGACAACACATTAGTTTTTTTTGTCTTGTAATTTATTACTCAAAGGCAATAATGTTACGTGTAACACCTAACTAGTGAATTGTACAAAAACTAAATTTTCATACTCCGTAAGCTAATGTTTGCTACTTCTATAAAACTTACATTATTTTTACACTCTCATGAATGATGGACTTATTTTAATTTCGATCAGCTTGTTATAAAGCCAGATATTTGTGTTTACTAATATTTTGAGATCGCATTCGAGCAAGCGATTGTTGTTGCATTCATTTGAGACCTTATTCTCGATGGTAATTACGATAGATTGCATTTTGGACTTGAACAATGTCCAATATACAATTTATAGGAACTGACGTCCAGCGGTAAGATAAATGGCGCACTAAATAGATGGACTGTTGCAACTTCGTAACGTAAACTAAGGTACATCGAGCTATCTAACGCTCATGTTGCATGTAGCCTTCCAAATTGTTGCACAGTGTGTCTACCAAGTGCACCACTTTCTTTAAGGCCTAAGTCTCCGCAGAGTTGTGTAGTCAACTGCGAAATGTAACCAATATAACTATCCGACCGTCCGATACGCTAATGTTTATTTAGTCATGGTGTCTAGTCATCTTTGCACTATTAACGACATATTTCCTGCGCACGACTACACCAATATTCACAGCATAACATCAAATCAACATCATAGACATTGATTTCTATATTTAGACATAACAGCCATTTAAACATAGAACACTCAAATACAAATCGTCTCTAAATATTAACAATCCACGGTATACTCTTACAATAGTTGATGCTTACAACTGATTATTAAATTGAAAAAAAAAAAAAAACTTCTTACGTTCTATTCTATGTGTATATTTTACTTTAAATATTATCCCAATATGTTGATTGTCAAATAAGAAATGAGACCATATCGTAAAGTAAATAGAATCTTATTAAACATATACCAACTTAGTGTTTGAAGCTTACACCAGTAGGGTCTATAATTCTACTGCTAAAAGGCTGGCTCATACATAACTATTAAACATCTCACATGCTACGGAAAAACCAACATAAGTTACCTACCTACCGTGTATAGAAATGAACGTACATTGAATATTTACATTTGATTAGCTTATCATAATAGGGCTGGTACTACACTATCGACGTAATGATTAGTCATACTATTGTTTGTCTCATAATATTTTTTATACCGTGTTTGTGCGCATTTTCCGAATGACACGCCTTTGAAATTGATGTGAATTTTTGATATAGCAGTTATAACTTTTAAAAAGAAAATTATTCTTTCTGGAGGCTTTCATATAAGTGGCTGAACATTTGATAGATAGTGTAGTACCGAATAAAAAGCACAGGTGGATCCATAAAAATATTGAGAGGCATGTGCAATCAAAATTATTATATTCTAGATAAGTTTCAAACGAAACATCTATTAATTAAATAATTCAGTTCATTCATAATTACAACAATTATTAATTCTAGCATTAAAATCAGCACAGCAATGTACAAAGCATTAAATATTTTTTATTATTTCCTGAATTTTCTCATCGCCTTATCGTATCTTACATGTTGTGTTCAACAAATAAATACTATTATTATATCGCGAATTTATAATGAGCCTTAAGTTAACATACAGACATCGAAACAGATTTATGAACGTAACATATTTGCATACAGATCGCAATTCATAAACCGTTAAATAATTAATATTCGATGATAAAACATTTTATTTGTAATTGCGAAATAATAGTAATAAATAAGTTTTATAATCAGGAAAGTTGGATATAATTTTTTAAATAAACATATTGTCTAACGGTCTAGTTTAGTCAATGACTTGCGTAAGTTAGGTAGTGAAGCCACAGCGTCGCAGTGTGTGTGCAGGAGTCAGTGTGTGTGGGCGGCCATGTGCGCGGCCTCACGGCGCGAGGCAGCCCTGGCCGCCCCACGCCCCGGGGTGCCCTGTGCGCGCACGGCTACTTGCCGCCGGCGACCTGCAACCAACACGTTTATATTATGAGTATTTACTCTTCGGACTCCACACAAACGAGCACGCTTGCCTAGAAGTAAACAATTCAATCTTGACTTAGGGCCAACGCTGCATTACGCGGGCGGCCGCAACGGTCACCCGCCACGTGGACACGCGCTGTTTTCGTGTGATCGCAACGGGTCCCGTCGCAGACGCAGTTCGCAACGCTGGTCGTGCATTTAGATCTTTATATAACACATTTGCCTGGTTCCATATGGCCAGGGCGACACAGCATTTCCAAAATTACCCATTCAGTATCAAAAGACATTTTCTTCCGTGAGTGCGTACTAGTGTTTACTAGTCCGCGTGTATCCCCGCGGGCCTGTGTCGCACAGAGGCGGACACCGTGAACGCCCGCGTAACGCAGCGTTCGGCTTAGACTCCTAGGAAACGCAGACTCCGGAAGGGAATTCCACTCCTTAACTGTACACACAATGAATATGTTCCCAAAATAATTTGTATGTATATGTGGGATGTCCAACATATACCAGTGGGTCAATGCCGTATGTCTAGTGATTGTTTTCCCTATTGGTAAATCCATACAGAGCAAGGAAGGTCGAAAGAAAAAACTAAGCGGATAAATACGCTAGTAGGCATACCCCAGTGTTATCGTAGTTGCATTAAAACAATGTGGGCAAACCAGTTGGTCAGGAGTTATTGAATGTGGTTAGAAAATGTTTTCAATTAACGCGATAACATCTGCTTCCGTTTAAACTGCTTAGTCTATTCAACTTTCATGATTTATTTATTAAGTTGAATTCAATGACGATGTATTCTAAAGCCTATAAATGTGAACAATAACGTCCTTCTGTACAGCTGTTACCTTTGTTATTATAAAGTTTGTTTTAATAGCTTCAACCGGACGTTATTTAATTACATGCTTTTTTAAATAAGTACGGAAAGGATGGACAGCGTTTCCCAATTATGACTGACGCCGTAATTCTTTTAGTGTCTGCTTATCTTTAAAAAAAAAACCATTGGGCGTGACGAAATGGGAAAGAAACAAGCCCTTGTTGTGATAAATTACAAAAAAAAAAAACTTGAGCGTGATATAGATGGCCTATTGAACCTTATCGCAATGCGGTAAGAGTCATAGAATCAAATCAAAAATATTTTATTTCACATAGGCCTACATGGGCACTTATAAAACGTCAGAAGTTAGTGCATGGTGCCAAATTGGTCGTTTCCTATGGAGAAGAACCGGCAAGAAACTCCATGGTTACTCTTTTTAAAAAATAGGAGCAACACGTTTCCTATATATTTCAAGTTCATAATCTAGCCTAAATTTTCCGACTGCAAGGCAGAGGTAATTCTTCTCTTGTGTCCAAGCGTTTCACAATAATAACTATAGTGACGTCGTAATTTGTCTAGTGCCAGTATTTAAAGAAGAAATACATTTTAGTCCAAGTTCCTAGAGTTATCTGACATAACTTATTTTCGCATGGATGAAACCTTAGGTTCTCAGTAGCGTCTCATCTGCTGTGTCCTTGTGGCCAGGGTCAGGTGAGAAAGGGAACTAAAAATAAGAGTTCCTTAAATTTTTATATGTTTTGTAGAATATTTTCCAAAGTAGTATTATAAGTGTCAGATACTGTCTATTCTTCCACTCCTGGGCTGTCCTTTTAAGCTTGTGACAATCTCCATGCGTTCCTGTGCCAGCCTATTCCAAGTTTTCTTCGTCAAATAGCGATGGTCGTGGTCCAGAAGTTCAAGTATAGTATGTAATGGTACCTGTGCGCTCGATGCGAGATTCAGTCGAGGTTGTCCTGGAAGATGAGGCGCACGTAGCCGGGCGAGCCCTGCAGCGGCGCCGCGCAGAACGGGCAGATCGCGTGGAAGCCGTTCGTGCCGTGCGGGATGTCCACGCTGGCCCAGTATCTGTGTACACAATACATTCGTCTTATACTAACTCCGCTACAGAATTTCTGAAATGGAAACCCGAGGTCCTAGTCCTAGTCAATAAATATCTGAGATGACTTTTGCTGCACCCTAGAGCACGAGAAGATGGGATGATTTCCCCATCTCAAAAAAAAAGTTTTATAGTTGCCAGTACATCGTCATATGTTTCTTCGTTTTTTTTGTTTGGAGGTAATCTCTTGAAGTACTGGTCCGACAGCTAAATTTTTTTCACCGATAGAAAGTTGTTTTATAGTGGGCCTAAGTGACATAAGCTATATTTTATCAGTGAGTTCGTCAGTTATGTCGTCCACACACGGCCTGACGGGGAACAATTGTTTTTTTTTTTTTAATTTTATGCGTCTTTTCGGACGGAATAAACATGTTTTCTTTCTTCTTTTATGTACCACTGCGGTCTTTTCTGCATGACCACTGTAAAAAAAATTCGCTTGAATTCTGCCGCGCGGCGCCAAACCAAACCCTTTGAGTTTAGGTTTCGAGTGCAAGCAAAAATGAACTTAGCTGTGGTGAGGCGGATGTGTCTTTAATGGTACGCGGGCCAAGCCGCTGGCATATGTTAAGGCAACTCACTTGACGGTCCTCTCCGAGGCCATGTGTCCGCAGGGGTTGAAGGCGTAGGTGGGCGGGCCGGCGTCCACGTAGAAGGCGGGCTCGATGCCCATGCACACGCGCACCACGGAGCCCGCCGTCAGGCACATGGGGCAGCGCCGCGACCCCGACTCGCTGCCTTCCGCGCCCCACGAGTGCTCGCCTGGGGAATGAAACGTTACTTACACATTATAATCATCATTATTTTATTATTATTATGGTTTTTTTTTTAATTCTTAATATATGAATTGGCATTGTTTGTAAACGAATTGTAAAATGTATATATATATATATATTATTTTTTTTTTTTTATTATTCCACAACTATCACACAACGCCGTCTAGTCTCAAGCTAAGCAGAGCTTGTGTTATGAGTACTAGACAACTGATAAACATAATTATATATTTCTAAATACATACATATTATAGATAAATTACACCCAGACACAGAACAAATGATCATGCTTATCACACGAACATTTGTCCTGGGTGGGAATTGAACCTATGACCTGCGGCATAGCAGTCAGAGCCACTAACTACTAGACCAACAGGCCAGTCGAAGCATCATCATCTGCCCGACCTTTTCTCGGATTTATGTCAGGTTTCAGGGTACCGTGTCCAAGTTTTTATTAGTGATTACCAGTGGATTTTCAAAAGGCGTAACCCGCGTAAAGGTTAGGCGCCAGATAACAAAACAATAGCGGTCATTGACCCTTCTACACTTGTTGATATTATAAATATCAAAAACGGAAATAAAGACATAAAGGTATCTTCAATCAACATCTATAGTGTCCTTTACATTTTCTGGTAATTAATGAAAAACTTCGTTGTTTGTTTTTAGGATATCTACGCAGAGATATTACGTAAAGGTCAATGACCGTTATTTTATTGTTATCTGGCTACTACCTTAGCAATTTATCCCAAAAGTGCCTACGTTTTTTTACCATTGCTTGACTGCGGTCCCGCCTGATGGTAAGCAGTTCTGCAATCGATGATGGTGAGGCGCACTAGTTTATTAAGAGCATATTAATTTCTAGCCTTGAAGACACCTAAATTATAATTGAAAGGGAAGCGGGCAAATTGTTCCAGTTCATAGTCTATCGGTATGCCAAATTTCGTTCTAGTCCGTTCAGCCGCTTGAGCATGAAGAATGTTCGGTTTCCGTTGTAATAATGGAGTCGATTCCGAGGATCCTATTCGTGGCATATTTCAATACCTGTTAAATACAGCTATCTGTGCTTTTTAACAAAAATAGATGCAAGGTAGTTTAAAAATTAAAAATTTTAATTAAAAAAAACTGGGCAAGTGCGAGTCGGATTTGCGCACTGAGGGTTCCGTGCAAACTACAATTCCCGAATGGAGTCTCTAATTATTCAGAATAGCAATTTTTTTTTTGTGACGCAGGTATCAACAAATTTACTGTTTTCAGATTTATTCCTTTACCTGTGCTTTAGGACCTTGCTTTGTGCCAAATTTCAGGATTCTGGGTCATCGGAAAGTACCCTATGAATTTCGGATCTTTGAGAGTATCAAAATATACATCTTTTTGCGACATATACAGCCGTATCTTTTTTATTCGTTAACATAGAAGTTTGATTTTGTCACAGCACAATTTCAACTTGATACCTCCACGCGTTTTCGAGATAAAGGGTCTTGACAGACAAACGGACAGACAACAAAGTGATCCTATAAGGCTCCCGTTTTTTTCCTTTTGAGGTACGGAACCCTAAAAACACAAGTCGTCGACGGCGCGCGCTGTCCCCGCGCGCCTCAAGGAGTTGTCAGCAACAGCAGGGGCCCAGCCGGGTCGAAGTCTACTGGGGCCAGGGTTATCCGAAAGGGCGCTCGAGCCCCGGTATGAAGGCTTGAAGGAACGGGATGGGTTTTTTAGTCAGTAAGAGTCTGACACTATCTCCCGCTCCGCCCAAGAGCGGGGGTTGTCATAAGATGATTTTTCCCATCGAAAAAAAAAAAACCCTAAAAACACGGACAACACTATTTTTCAGCCGCATCCGTTTAAGACTGGAAGACGACGTGAAGCCAGTTAAGAAAAGGCTGGGGCAAGTTAGACAAAAGCAAGGCTAAAAGGAGATAATCATTAAAATAACTAATCAGATAATTAATGATGCTGACTATGCGTTAAATATGTAACATTATTATTTATTAATTTGACCAGTCATGATTGACAGTTCAAAAAGTCCGCCGCTTAAGGAAATACCCACTACAGTACCGTTTTGGGAAAGGCCTATACCTAGCTAGTCTATAAAATAAGCTTCACAAAATGGCTCGCACGCAATTAACAAACAAATCATTTATCAGACGGTCATTACGCAATAAATACATTTCACAGAAATAATTTATGTACATTATAAATAAATGTTATTCAAGATAATATATAAAAACAAATTTAAAATGCCTTATTTCTATTTTCCTTAAGTTAAGAATAGGTTTTAATTTACCTAAGAAAATAAATTTATTTCCATTTATTCATTTACATATTTAAATAAGTATATAAATTACATTTTAAAATATTTCTTTATAAAACACAATCATTTTTTACTTTTGGTTACTTTATATTAACTAAACTTAAACCGTTTATAAATTGCCCATGTGCATTTAAAATAAAATATTTTTAGGGTTGAAAAAAAAAACAACTAGCTTAGCACAAGTCAGTCTAGTACACGAAGGGTCCCGTACTACAATATTAAAATCGAACAAAAAAAAAAAGATAAAATAACGCCCGCGACTGAGTACTAGAGTATGGGACCGTGCGGCCGACCACGTAACGCAATTTCGGCCCTTAGTCGGGCCAACGCCTGCTGACTGGGATGTTTGAAAGAGCAACAGATAGATTTTAATCTGAATCTTGTTACAAAAAAATTGCTTTGAAAAGTCTGACAGTCTAGTCTAGATCGCGATGATTTTTTACCAAAAAAAAGCAATATCTGATCGGAGTATTTGAGTTTCAGCTTCAGCAGCTTTTCTGGATCGCGTAGAATACCTCGACGCGATCCAGAGAAAAAAAGTTCATACTTAACAGATATACAGATGAACAAGTAATAATTTATTACGAAAAAAATAGCATATAGCAAAATAAGTGATAAAACTCCAAAAAATAATTAAACTCTAAACAACAAAGCGATTCTTCCAAGGTTCAGTTTTTGCCAACTGCGTTACGGAACCCTAAATGGTCATACGAGGCCACCGTGAGTGACCTAATTGATTTATAAAGTCCAAGTCTGCTTTGCACGGCTTTCGCGACTAGCTCTCGAATGACAAGTAGATGATGAAGTAGATTATCTTTTTTTTTGGCGGAAATCATCCTATGACTTCTCCCGTTTTAGGGCGGAGCAAAAGAGCTTGTGAGACTTTTACTGATGAAAACCCACTCCTGATCCTTTTACCTTCGTTCTAGGGCCTCGGGGTACACTATCACACCACCCATGGTTCCAGAAGTTTTTCTTATGTTTTTATTTATTTCTCTCATAAATTTTAACATTCGTTTCAACATATTTTTAGCTCGCCAACTTTTATAGTTTGATAGCGAGAAACGCTCGTTTACAATCACTTCATTGATATCATAAAACAACACATCAACAGTAAAAGTATGAGTGGTTTTGATGTCCACCTCAAGGAGTTGTCAGCAACAGAAGGCGCCCAGCTAGGTCGAAGCCTACTGAGGCCAGGGTTAGCTCTGAAAGGTAGCTCAGCCCCGGTATGACAGGCAAGAATGAATGGGGTGGGTTTTTTAGTCACTAAGAGTCTGACACTACCTTCCGCTCCGCCCAAGGGCGGGGGATGTCATTCGGATGATTTTACCCACCAAAAACGTTGGTTACCTTGCACATGTCCACAGTTGAGGTACACGTAGGGCTGGTTGAGGTCCTGGTGCGCCGAGGACAGCTTGCGCGGGATGACGAGCGTGTTGAGCCCCACGGGGCACTGCGGCCGCCCCGCATTCAGCTCGTCCACTAATTGTTCGAGATCGCGTTTTGTCTGCCAAATTAATAAGAAAAAATTAACAAAAATCAAACTTAAACCGAAATAAATAAGGTGCAATTTTGTTTTACCCTATTTGCTTTCCAAAAACCTGAAAATCATTTATCAAAAGATTTCGCAACAGATATTAAAAAAATCTGTGTTAATGACATTTTAATCAGTATCACCTGCCCTACATTCATAAAATTCGTCACGACGTATTTTCTACCTGATTTCACTGTCGTCAGAGAATACCCCAAATTTTATCTTCGTCATCTTATAACAGTAATTCTTTTCCCAAATTTTTTAGTGACGTCATTTACGCTGACTGGACTGGTCACATTATAAAGAGGTAAAGTTTGTAAGTTTTTGAGTTTGTTTCTAGGATGTCTGGAACTAGAAACCGATTTTGATAATTCTTTCATCAGAAGAAAGGTACATTACCGCGGAATGAATAAGGCTATATACATGATGAATAATACTTTTACTCCAAAAATATTAGACGTTCAGCGAAGTATGCACGGATCAGCTAGAGAAACTTTTAATAAAGTACATTGACCTTTTCCTAATATCTCCAATATATCGAAGGTACCCGAAAGACTCAATGACCTGTTTTTCAGAAAAGGTAAAGAATCACGATAGATATTTTTACTCGAGACAGTTTCATGTCTTTAATATCGGTTTTTGAAATTAAAAATGTCAATAAATGTAGGAAGGTCAATGACCCTTATTCCACGTCTATTTTCCGCCTACCTTAGTTAGATGATCATCAACTTACCGGTGAGTTTTTAAGTCCTTCAGCACTCCTCCACAGTAGTGTAGCGCCACACAAGTCTATCATCGTTCCGTCTCTGAGGACATTAGTCTCTGCTTGACAGGGTAGGCCCTACAAAAGAGAGAATAAAACATTCTTACTGCACTGAGAACATACGGAGAATAAATAAATATCGGCAACTCAATCGTTTGAACGTTACAGGAATATCTCAAGGGTTTCCCACGCGTGATTCAAATTCCTAACGAACTCTTAGAATAATTTGTCACCTGTTTCTTGAGGTTTTAAGTTTATTTTTATACCATTACGTGTTAAAATGACAGTTGTGCGAGCGAGAGAGTGGGATGGAGCTATATAGGAAGCATAGCTCCATCTCTCTTCCTTGCTCGATTGACATTTTAACATAAGGTGTTAGTAAAAATAGCAGGTGGTCAATGATTACGTCATAAGGTGGACAGCTGCTTGGTTATCATAGGTCAGTTCTTTTTTTAATTCCGCCTGAGGATACACCGTTTCCAGGGACCAAATAAAAAATCTAGAAAAGAATAAACCGACTGCAAGTAAAAGCACGCCGTCCGGTAATAGACCGGACCGAGCCCAAGTCTTCGACAGCGCGTAGTGATGCGCTCCTCAAAGAGATGTCAGCAAACCGTAAGGGTCCGTCCATCAATCCCCTTAAAGGGTTGACCATACGGTTGCAAATTAGCGTTCCAACCGAGGTGATCTTGGTTTGTAGGGATGTAATCCACGCGCCAACAGGTTCGGTGGTTAGGAAAACGCGCCTCCCAACCAAGGGCGTTGAAGGTCATGGATTACAACCATGTGGTCGCCCGTTTAAAGTTCAGTATAGGTCGTCAAGTGGAATGCGTTAAGGACTTGCGGTAGGGCTTCTGTATCCAGGATTCCTGTTCTATCGTTGTAGTTACCTTCTGTTGTGCAGAGCGGCTCTCCCTGAGCGAGAACACGGCGCCTCCGACGGACGTCTCGCGCCACGGCCCGCAGGTGGCGCTGCCGCCACAGAAGTCACCGCGCGGATGCATGATCAAGACACCATTTGTCGTAAGTCCATCTATTTCGTGGTTCTCTGTCCATTTTGTCGCTTTTTCCTGGAAATTTTGATAATATGTTACAATTTTGCCATACCATTGACTAATTTATGTAGGCTTGAAAATTAACTAAATGTAGGTGCATTACTAATGTTATATTCAGACGTCGGAGTTAAGTAGAATTACTCATGTACTTGCATCGAAATGTTGATATTAATTATAGTTATAAGTGTAGAATATACATAATTATGTCCAGCTGTGTAGGCAAATTAGTGTGTTTTACAAATAACCCTGTCTAATAGACAGATTTTGACTAATGAAGAAGAGATATATCATAAATCACCTTTTCACGAGCCCATCAAATCCGCCAACATCACAAAAAAAAAACTTCAAAAACTTGCCTAAAAGTCTGACATTAAAAGATCGCTGGATCTAAGTGGGCTCATTGCGAGTAAATGCCGACTAAATCGTTGGCATTAGCCGTTCATTTACGTAGAGCGGCTACGTCACCGACGCCTACGAATGACGTCAGTAGCGTCAAATATGTGTACTAATTTTGTACTGAATTTGAATCTGTGATAAAATATGCCTAAACGATAAAAGGGCCATGGATTTATACGCCCGTGCGGCGCCTGAAAAGGTCCCTGTGTAAACCTTCTTTTTTGATAGGTATATATTTAGTATAATCCTCTTAAACTCAATAGGATCTTTTGGGGTAGCAGTTGAACTATATATGTGTGTAATTACAATGGACATCGATAACCCCGTGGATTTTGTGGATGGATCTTCTATTCTGTAGGCTTTTACTTGGAAGAAAGTCTGAAGTAAATTGCAATCACATTAAAAGAAATCAGCTGTATTTGTATTTCAATATTTAAACACGGGGTCTTTGAAATCGATTCACAAACGAATACAATGGATTCAGTGCATAATTCTGGACCCTCCCGAGGTGGTACTTTTCGTCGGCTTTATCCTAATTAAAAAAAAACCTCTAGGTATTTTTTTAAATTTGAACTGTGTAAAATCGTTATTCAACCCCAGTGATATCTATAGTAAAAAAAAAGAAACAAAAAAAAATCGTTTTAATAATTAAAAAGTTATTGGAGTAGATAAAGTTTGTATGTTGGTGTTACGTTTTTGTGTTATGTTTGTGTGTTATATTATTTATATATAACATATAAATATATTTTTAAATATTTCAATATAAGAAAAAACATTTAAAATATAAAAATAGTATCCCACCGGTATCGGGAACAGAATATTATTATTAAATCTTTTTCACTAAAAATGTTAGAAAAAAATCGACGAAAAATTCCACTACCGGGGACTCCAGAATCATGTACTGGAGATCTATGGTATTCGTTTGTGCGTCGATGCCACAGACATCCTGTACACTTTGACTAGATTTTTTTTCGCGGGGCCTATAGAATTTGCTACTTTTGCTACATGGCTATTCCGCCACTGGGTATACTCAGCAGTTCTTAAATTCTAACTCAAGTTACAAAACATCCTTTGAATGTCTTATCGTCAACCTACGCTTAATAGATAATTTCAGAGACTATTTTTTTTAAATTGATATAAACTAGTGCTTGACCGCGATCCCACCTAATGGTAAGTAGTGATGCAATCGTTTACGACTTAAGGCACCTAAATTATAATCAGACGGGAAGACCGTAGCAGGCAAATTGTTTCAGTCCCTCGATGCACGCGGTATAAACCACGAGCCAAAACGCTTGTTCCAGGCCGTAGGTAGAGGCTTTAACAACGCAACGGTAGATACTCGTCATTCGTCGGTTTGTCCGATGGTAGAAATGAGATGGTGGAGTCAACTCAAGCAATTCCAGCACACGCTCTCCAAAATGCAACCTGTAAAATACCGAAAGGCTGGCTACTCTATGCCTTTGCTCAAGGCTTTGTAGAATGGACTTAACCAGATCTGGATCATCAATTAGCATCTTTGCACGCCTTTCCACCGAGTCCAAAGCTGCTAGGTGGCATTTTACAGCACCAGTCCATATGTGGCTGCAGTACTCCACATACGAACGGACTTCAACGGGCCTGTGCTTTATATAACATTAAAAGTTCTCCTGGTGTGATTATTACTAGACACAAGACCTAAAATCTATAGCAGCGCCTCGTTACGCCATCATTGATCAAACTTTGTCTATAAGTTTCGATCGACGAGGCCGCGTACAAATTCGTTGACATTACATAAAATACGAAAATACTCGCTCAACCTTTCTTACGTTAAAAGTATCGGTCACTTACCCCTAAAAATATATTTCTGGACGAGTCAAAACCGGCTGCGTAAATGCGGCAGTTGTTGACATCGTTGCGGTCGGCTATGATGCGGCATGCGAACCGCGATATTGTGCTCTGCAGCACTTTTGTGTCTCCAGTCTTGTCGCCAGCCACTGTGTCCATCACCACGAAGTCGATTGGTGACTCCGATGATCTACCGATCTGCGGACAAGGAAATAGTTCTGTTAGTCAGAAATCAGAAACGTTTATTTCAAATAGACCAATTACAGACACTTTTGCATTGTCAAAATGTCGGTCAGTCTAAAACTAAGTGAAGCTAAATTGCACGTTGTAATTTAGTTGTAATCTCTCAGCAATTTAGATAAATTCAACGTCGAATCCGAGCTTCAAAACCAACATTTTCAAATAGACGAAACTTACTTGCATTCCCCAGCAAGCAACCATACTATATTTATTATTTAATTATTATTGTTAATTATCATTATTTTATCGTTAATAACACAAATTGTTACAGCATATTAGATAAATTCTAGGGGCAAAAGTTTGTACGTTTCTTACTCTTTTTACGCTCTAAACGGTCGAATGGATTCGGTCGAAACTTGGTACACGAGTAGACCATGTCCTAAGTACAATAGCAAAACTTTTTAGGAAAACCTAAGAGATCCCAAGATCTCTTGGAATCATTTTCTACTTTCACGCTGGCAAAGCCACTGGTAGAAGCTACTAACTTAATAATCTGCAGAAACTTTTCTAGAAGAATGTACATCATTCTTCTCCATAGAAATCTATACTTTGGAATGTGCAATTAGCATCATGTTTTCTTGCCAACTCAAAAGTGCCTGTAAATGGTAGATATTTGAAATAAATAAATGCTTTGATTTTGATTCTTACATTCTTATTGCAACCCTGCCTAATGTAAAATACTGATTTTATTATGAAGCAAACTAGCAAAACAGTTTTTAACAAAGTTTCCTTTAAAAATGTGGGGGCGGGAGATTCCGAATTGACAAAAACAATTCCAAACTATTAACAAAAATAAAAACAATTGAACTGATAAAAGATTTGCTTACGATCGAACGGAATTACCGAAGTGTGTTATAGGAACGATAATAAGTAATTTATTATGAACTAGTTGACCCAGCGAACTCCGTACCGCCTAACAGTTAATGATGAAGTATATCTTTCGATCTAGTCAACCGATTGCGATGAAACAAAGCCTAAGGGTGAGTTGCACCATTTAACTATAACGATAACCAAACCATAACCAGCCGTGAAACAGCCGCCTATTGGTCAATACGGTGATTTGACAGCTGTTAACGGCTTTGTTATCGTTATAGTTAAATGGTTCAACTCACCCTAAGTAATTTATCAAGTTACATACAATTTTAATGTATACAAGTTATCTACGTCAATTTTGTACATTGTATGTGATACGCGCACAACTAAGAACTTCAACAGATTTATTATATGAAGTGATAAAAAAACGTGTTCAGTTAACCACCTAAACTAATTAATCGGTTAGCAACGGTATTGGAAGCCATTCGAATTCCGACCGATTTCTTCAAGACTAAAAAAGGTTTAGAGTGAGGAAATTGTCGTGACAAAGGCTTTTTTACTTGTAATTAAAGAGTAAATCCTCAGTAACAGTCAGCAGGCTTCGGTTGCCGAGGAGTGTGAAGGCTGCGTTACGTCACCCGTTCCACAGAGTGACTGCAGCGCTCTGATTGGTAATGCCGAGAAGCATTCGCGAGCCTCCTGTCAAGTGCTCCTCAAAGTGCATCGTGGAGGCCAGAGGAAGTTGTGAATGTAAACGCTTTTAATATTTTTTTTGTACAATTTCATCAAAATATTTTTTTATTCAGTTTATCAATAAACTAGCTTCTGCCGGCGACTTCGCCCGCGTGATTGTAGATTTCCCAATTCAAACTTTGGACAACCGCTTCATCCCCTAAGGTGACTTTGGAAAATCCTGTCTAAGTGCTTGCCTACGTCAAAAAAGGAAACCTTGTTCAAAATTTTTCGTTTCTAGTCCCAGTATTTTCGGGTCTGCGTTGATATGTCAGTCAGTTTCTCCTTTTACATATGTAGATAGAAGATATACAAAAATAGAATACTAATTATGAAAACAATATTAAAATTAGTAGAAAAGCAAACAAGATAAAACAAATATCTGTTCCTCGCGCCAAGACGCCTTTTTCTAAGGCAGCCGTACAGGTGTGATGTCAAAGACCATGTCGGACTTCTCTTTGTAATTTATAAATTCGTTGATTTCTAATGAAAATATTTTTTTTTTGTCATATTTGTAAACCCAGTAAAAATTGCGTATAAATTCCTTAGTAAAGTTGTCAAATTTAATAATAGGCGCGTTTTAGCATTTGTATTTTGACTACCTAGCGAATTGTCCGTAGTTTGTAGTGTTACTACTACTAGTTACTACTAAAATAGCTACTACTACTCCGGACTCCTAATTTTATTATTTCTTTCAATTTCGATTCAAGTTTCATTCTAGGGATTTTCTCAAATGTTAAAACGGGCCTTTCATTAATAACAGAAATTTCCCGGTATATATAAAATTTAAAACCACGTCTTTCCTCTTTAAGCACACCGACTTATTAGTGATACAAATTCAACGTTCTGACGAAATAATCTTGGGCATACAGTAAAACCGATACAATCCGGATCTATTATTTGGTCCGCGATCTATATCAGTGGTAATTTTGTTAAAATATTCAACAATTTCGTCAACGTTGTCCCATTTGTTGTTTGGCAATCACGCACCTTATTTCTTGAGCCAACTGGGACGTCAGCATCATCATTTTATTTTTATACCAACGCCAGGCATTGTATTTACACATTTTAAAGTATTTATGCGTTTGTAAGGTTACCTTCAAAGCTGAAAACGTTCAAGTGATCCCTAATTAATGCTTGTTTACTCAGATCGTTCTCGAAGCAACCTTTTAATTCTCAATTACGAGAAATTTGAAATTCAATTTCTCTCGATGTTGGGTAAGTCGTAAGATTGAGTACAATTAACTTATAATAACTTGAAGAGTTTACGAGTGTAACGATTTCTTAGAAATACGCATTTCAAGCGTGGTATCCATTTCGATTAGGTGCTTGGTAACGAACAAATCGGAGAAGATAAGCGTTGAAGTGTAATAATTTAAATTACAAAATGATCGGGTAAGTTCACACGCGTGCTCACGCACATCACGTTCAATAAGTCTGTGGTATCAAGACAATGGGAGAGGTGAAGGCGCTGATCTGTCAACATCGGAATTTATTGCGTTTAATGGCAATGTTTATATAATTTAAATATTAAATACATTATGTATAATATATACAACATTATTCAGAGTAATATAGTTTGGTCAGAATCAGTAACTGAATCAATTTAAATAATTTTTACACCATGTTATATTTTTTTCCAAAAATATTTAAAAATGGTTATAAGTTGGACACTATCAAAACTAAGTACAACATATGCCACGACAGGTCATAGAGGGCATTAGGCGTCAGCGCACAGCTGGGTTCGGCGTGTGGCGGGAGCAAAACAACCCCTCAGTCGTCCGGATGGCCCGATGACCATGTATTTGTGTGGAAAACCAGGTGACATAACAAGCTTATAACTTTGTGATTTTTCATGATACAGTTATAAAATTTTGCACATAGATTATTTACATAAGTGTTTCGGGAATTTCTTTTGAAACAAGCAGTATTTTTGTGTATCTATCATGTATTATCATCTTATTTTTTTTATCGTGTGTATATAAATAATAAATAACTGTTTGCAATATTGCAGTAGTTGTGTGGGGGCATATCGTAGTGGAGTATAAGAATGCAGATTAGCGTGATCGACGCCGCATTGCCGCTGTTGGGTAACTTGAAGCAGCGACGAGGCGTTTGCGTCACGAGCCCGCCGCGGAACCGGCGCGACGCCGCATATATTATGAGTACACGAGGCCCTGCATTATGCACTTGCGAAATTAACTTTATGACAATCGATCGGCCGACCTTTACTCAAGGCTGCACAGGAAATAGAATCTTCTTCGAAGCTTTATAGTAATTGTTCTTGAGAATACCTACTTATTACAATCCAATAAGATCCAATTACATTCGTAGTTCTGCAATTCGCAATATTTAAAGTTCATGCATTCAAAATGACTACATATTCCAAAAACTAATCTGAAATGAGTACGAATCTGTTCCTCGTAATATCATAAACGGTTCCGACAACGCGAGCTGGTAACTGGCTAGGTGATCATTACTCCATTTTGTCGTGTCTAAATTCTATCGCTGTGGTACTAAAGCCATTGCACAACGACAGCTGCGTCTAGGTTTCAATTGAGCAACTCTGAATATTTTTTTCCCTCCAAACCACAGAATTGGATCAGCGGGCGTGACGAGAGACTAAAGATGGTGGAGATTACATGCTATCCGGCAACCATCCCGTTATGTACCGCGTTGCGTCCAGTGCGGCTGTGCCTTAACACCAAGACTAATCTGATGTAGCCACGGTTAAATATTAACCAAAACAATCTATAATTACATCTTGTGCAAAGAGATAAGAACCGTCTCAAACACGGGTATCGTTCGTGTTTCAAATCTGTATTGTTCTCAAACGGCTTGTAATTGCTTAGCTATTTGTAATAATATTTCACCGTCACCATTAATCCTCCCACGAGTATAAAATAACGGCGTAAAACAAAAAATACATAAATAAGGTTTAACGAGAAAAACTCAATGCTATTGTTCCTGAATCTAAATCATTCCGCCCGATTATCGTTTTTTACCATTGACCAAACCAAGGTTAAATGTCGGTCAAGGTTTAGCGGGTGCTGAAACATTGTGTTATGTAAATTGAAGCATTACACGATAAACAATGCACATAAAGCGGACGTTAATCAACTCTTATAAATTCTATAGATTTAACAGGTATTGGAGTGCTGCGATTCGCCAGAAATCTTACGTCAGTAGACGCAGGCATTTATTTATTACAATCAGCTGTAATATTAGTGTCGCTACGCCATTTTGTGCTGGCGGTAAGGTAATGCAGTGGCCGCCTGTAACTGATATCAGCTGACCGCAGGCAGATAAGTAATACGCACCTACATAACAAAACCACAACTGAGCGATAGGATAATTAGAAAAACAAGAAATAAATCAAGCCCTTAATGATTTATTCACAAATTTTCCGTTATTCACTTCACAGGTAAATTGCTTCAAAGGTAGTAGAATTAAAATTCTCCGTGGTCCTATTGGCGCCCGTAAGAAAAGACTTCTTTGTACCGTTTAGTCCTTTAAGGTCCATTGTGCCTGACGTGTGCTGCATCTCTAAGATTGGCATTTGAAAAGGAAATTCGAATTGGTTCTCTTCTAGATATGTCCGCTTGTTATTCTTGTCTGGCTTCCGAGATATTTTACGCCATGGAGCATTACACGGAACTTCAATATTCTAACGATCGAATTTGGAAACTCGAAAGAGAATTTTAATTGGCTTCGTTGAAATTCAGTCAGTCTTCTACATCGCTATAAATAAATATTTGAATTTATTGTTTTCAATCATGAAGCGGTGTAAATGACAATAAGTATTCCCCTTCTTACAAACAAATTCATAGCAAACGCAGGTGCGAGCGGTTAGGGCAGGGGCTGTGCTTCGAGCCGGCAAGCAATGAAGCCTCAACTCGAAGGCAATTTCCTTTCCATAAATTCGATACTGTCGTTATCACCACGCTTCGCTTGCTGTACAATCTAATTTGAGAACGGGGAAGTGGTATCATGTTCGCCTTTTGACTGGCATTGTCATTGAAAACTGGTGTTTGTTCGAAAGAACTTCATTAGAATGATTTTGGTGAGCGATAGTCTGCTACAGTTAATGCCATTTTTAAATACAATTTGTATGCAGTTGGCCCCTACTGGTCATCATCATCTTCCTGCCCTGTCCCGTTTTATTTGGGGTCGGCGCAACACGTTTTTCTCCCATTCTGACCTGACACTCGTCACGCTATCACTAACTCCCTTTTCTTTCATATCAATCGTAGTGTTCTATTGAAATAAATTGTCTATCATAGATCTCAATCGCACCCTCCACATTCAACACTAAAACTGAATCCTTTTCAGAATCCAAGCTTTTTCTTTTCTGCAAAAAATCTCGGTCCAAAAGCATAATTGCATTTCTCAAAAATACCCTCTTTCTCTAGAAAGTGCCGTCTGGCCGGCGGGCGCCTGTTACCTGCTAGTGCTGTACATTCATCTGCTTCCTGTTATTCGAATCTCGGCACTCAACGAGACGGCAAAAACTCAGGTACAGAACAAACACTATTAAACGCATTGTTCGTATAAAATTCACTATAATTTTTCGGTGAATAACGGAGAAACCGGCCTTTACATTCTGCTTCGCCAGTTTTTTGAGTCCTCTATTGTCGTGATTAACCGTGATGGATTTTTAAGTAGCGGCTTAAGAATGTCGAAAATGTATCCTATCGATTCACGTGTAAGTTCTACACATAGTTTTGATATTATTAAATAAACTTCACTGATCAATTCGTTTGTGCAATGCTCAGTTAAGCTCGATTTAATTTCGATTAAACAAAGTTATGTTACGAGCTCGACGAGAATTCAATACGCCTACAATCGAGTGCTATGCAAATATTACAATATTAACTAGGGTTGCCAGATGTTCTGGGAAAGTTGGAACATTTTAATCTTGCTTAAAAGTTTGTCAATTTTCCCAAATACATCTTGCGATTGTAATAACATCATTAATTTCCCGAAAGCTTTTTCCAATACCATTATTTGTACAGTAATTACGTTCAGAAACGAAAACAAATGCGTAATTGAGTACGAAATATATCAAGTGGATCCTGCCTTGACAGCGATCGAAGACAGAGCACTCGATAGCTGCGCGTGGGCGGTAACGTAGGCGAAGATACGGGGGCTCCACACGACTATCTCCAAAACGTTCAGTATACATAATTAAACCACATTATCTGAACAATGAACCTACATAATTTGTCTTATTCTAATCCCATCTACATAATTGGTTCGTGCCAAAAAGGAAAAGAACTATTGGAGTAGTTGCATGATCCAGATTTTTATCGGCCGTTATAAGCATACTCGTAGTTGGTAATCTGGCGCAGCCTTAAAAAGATCCAATTACTTAGTGTATGTAGTCTGCCGGCACGTATTCACACTTTATGTGCTGATTTGATACCTAGGTCCTTTGATAACTAGATTCAAAAGTAACGGAGACTCTTAAAAGAAATTAGGTTTGAATTGCAAAAGAAAATGAAAAATGGAATGACAGAAAGAATAGAGGCCTTTGTTCTGTAACACAGAAAAGGCTCATTACAAAGAAAATAAGACAGTTAATTTACAAGAAAACCCCATACAAACACGGCGAAGTTTGTTGACATTTCCAAATTTGTGTGTAGTTTTGCGAATTCCTGAGTTGAGCCTCATATCCTCGCATGTTCAAGCATATTATGGCATGTGTTCCCAGCCAACGCATCTGCTCATGTCGATATGCGGATACAACATTTCATTTGGTTACCTGGATTTTCACCAAATTCGCATCAAGCTATTGTAAACTCTATAACTCTTTCCATACAGTTCATATTACATACACCTGTGTTAATATTAAATAGGTTATGAAAACGTGAATGTAAGGAAATTGTGTGGGTTCCAGTTGTTCGCTACATGCCACTGGCTGACTGTCAACTGTCAATGGGCAGCTTCCCCTACTAGAGGACGTATCAACGGAAGACCTTTTGTGAAGGTCGAAAGTGATTGACGTGAAATGAACAAGATGGTAGACTTGGCCGATAAATTGGGACCTCGTGTAAATGAGTTACATGGACGCTCTTGTTTTATTTACCACATCATGTCACCCTACATTTCTATGCCATAAGGTGTATTGACTGGCAGTCACAATAATTTATTTAGGTGTTCAACGATAATTCGAATTCGAAACTAAAAATCACCGAAAGAGGCTTTGATCGCGAGGTGTGTACTAAAAGTTTTTAAGGAGGGATATCATTCTTGCTCTAGGGGGTAGTGAGAGGGCATGTCAGACTTTTACTGACTAAAACCCACCTCTGTCCTTCTATTGCCCTTTGCGTTCCAGGAACACGATATCCCTTTCAGAAATTCTCCGGCCCTGGCGAGCCGCGACAGCGACTCTCGATACCCGGACGTCTCCTATCGCAGCGGCTAAAGCATGGCCGTTATCCTTGCGGCCATCTCTTTCGCTAGCATTAAAACTTATGGTGACATTTATTTTTGCTGACACACCTACAAACCAGGCGAATTCCGATAAAATTAATAAGAAGTGTTCGAATAAACGACAAATAATCACGTATATGTTTAATACACATCCTTGACCTAATCATATACCTGCATAGTTTCACATACATTACGAAACTGCGAAGTTCCGTTCAATTTTGAACCTGTAAGGCTAATGCCAATTGTATACTACCTACACAGACATTACGCTGCACTGGCATGGAACATTCGCCATCAAAGCAACCAATAATCAAGTAGCTGTATGTAAAGTAGTATGCGCCTCAAGGTACTATGTGTTAGCTTGTTAACTTGGCTTGTTGGTTCTGATTGTATGGTGAAATTGGCCGGAAAAGAAAAGAAGTAGAACTCTCTCAAGGCTAGTAACCTTCCAGCTTGACCATAGGTCGTGTTCCTCCACTCCGTTCTTCCATGATCGTCAGTTAATTTAGAGGTACAATTTACCGGAGATTTAGAAGGATTGTAAGTTATGTATTAGCTTGTTAAACTTAGCTTGCTAATTCAGATTGTATGGTGAAATTGGCCGTGTCGTTTCCGGAAAAAGAAAAGAAGTAGAACTCTCTCAAGGCTAGTAACCTTCAAGCATGGCCATTGGACGTGTTCCTCCACTCCGTTCTTCCATGATCGTCGTTTAATTTATAGGAACAATTTACCGGAGATTCCTAAGGAGTGTAAGTTATGTGTTGGCTTGTTAAACTTGGCTTGTTGGTTCAGATTTTATGGTGAATTTGGCCGTGTCCTTTCCGGAAAATAAAAGAATTAGAACTCTCTCAAAGCTAGTATCTCTATTCAATAGAGATTACTAGCTTTGATAGATCCAAGCTAGTGGTGCAATAGAGTCTATTGCATTAACAGTTTGGGTATTGGACATGTTCTACCAATACGTCAGATGCAAATTCTAGGCCCACCTTCCAATAGCTATGTGTGTTATATCGTTGGATAGGTATTTTTGAACTGAATGAAAGTTACTGTGGTACTAATTCCAAATCTTAGTCCGTTCAGTTTTATTTAGAGTCTTTTATTCAGCTCAAAATTACCTATCCAATGATATAACAGTCATAGCCCCGAGTGAGCCCTCGAGGTTGGCCCCGATTTCAAAGAAATCCTGGTATCATCTGACCAAAATTATATGGACGCACCTCTCGCACCCGCCTAGGCGGTAGTACGCAAATCTGTGCATTTATTTGCGGCCAACAGCGCCCGGAAAGCGCAGCAGACCTTTAAATCCATTTTCTTTGCGAAATATTGATTAATTTACGTATGCAATGTTCACTTTGTAGAATATTTAACCACCAATTTTTATATCCAAGCCGTTTCGAAGGAGTAGGAAAAAGTTGCGAAAAAGCTAAATATTTTTTTTTAAACAAAAGTATTAATAGCACGAAAAAATCAAATGTTGATAATGTTGTTCATGAATCTATAATAAACATATATTTTTTTCAAACCTATTAACCTGGCCTTTACCGAGGAGTAGGCTTCAGAACGTAATTGTTTTATGGCACTTTTCGGGCGCTTGGGCCTTAAGAAAGTCACTGTATGTTTTTCGTTCTACGAAATCTGGAAGAATTCTTTTCTACAAAAAGAAGGATGGCTTTTCCATGAACGACGTGTCTTTGTCAATGAATTTAGTGAGAGTCAAAAACAGAGGATTACAAAAGTGGTTGGGAAAGTGGATGTAACATATATTTTGGTCTAACAACTGTCTAGAGAGACAGGTTTAAACAGGGACATAAATGCACCAGCATTAGTCAAAAGTCAACGAGGCTGTAAACAGTAGCAATAATACCAGGTACAGATAGATATTGGACGAATTCCGGCGCACAATGAGGCCAGCCCACGCAAATGGCGCGAAATGGGACATCCTTCGTTCTAGTTGCATGAGCTGCATTGTTGTTTCGCAAGCTCGCGTACTAGAGCATTAATTAAATTAATTTGTTTACACAATGATCGGCAGCAGCAGCGGCTCCTTGAATTATTTTCCAATTAAAACGTGATTAACGAGGCGTTTACGAATATAAATTTTCCTCGGATTGTAACCTAGAAAATAAACAAGAATTTTGTTCGATTTTTCTATTTTTATCTGATCCTATCTATGAAATTACATCGTTATTTTTCATGCATACATATTTTATAATGCTTACACCAAAATAATTAATGTTTAAAAACGTGAAAGAGGAAGATGTATTCCATATTTAAAACTGCTTTTCTATAGCGTCAAATAAAATACAAATAATTACATATAATTATGAATATTATAACTATAAATTCATGCACGTTGCCTAGCACGGCATTAGGGAAATATAATAAATTTCACGGCACACGTTATGCACTTATAAAACGCATTAGCAATGCACGTTTTCCCCCAATATAAAAAATACCAAACTGGGGGAATACAATCCTACGGGGAAACTTGTAAAAAAAAAAAAAAAAACGCTAAAATGCTGAGTCACAGATAAAACGAGGTGATTCACCCAAACACATATAAAATAATTAACCTTATCGCATAGTTGAGAATCACAATCTTGGATTAAATTGATCGTAATTACTCCTAAACGACTGCTTTGAGGATTCTTTGTGGCGAATCCTATTAACTTCCTGTCTTATACAAAGTAATATGTACATAGTACTTTTCGTGGAATTTAACAATAAAATTGGGAAAACCGAATTTGGAAATCTGAAATATATCGGGAATTGAAACTGTATAAAATTTAACGTATTTTGCCTGCGGGATGGTGCTGGGGGAATTCCGATGCGTCTGGCGTATTCTGATATTATTACCGAATCGCATAACTTTGGAGAAAAGCCACAGAGCGCCCGGGGCACATTTTATAATGTGCTTTTTGCTGCACCAAAGAAATACGTTGCCTTGTCAAATTATAATTGTACACCAATACAAAGATATTTACATTATTTCATCAAAATTTAACTCCATCATACTTTACAATGCGGAATTCAAGGTAAGTCAATTACTGCAACAATACTATGTATTTGATATGTGTATGACACTGCACATAAGAACATTATCACAAAAATGTTTGTAATTTATGTCTGGTAACTCATTAGATGCTGTCGTTTTCACATCATTGTTTTCTACATGACCTTAGATACTGACGGCCAGTGCGTAAATTGCCGAACACTGTCCATTCAGTAGAAAAACATACGTTGGTTACACAATACGACAAAACAAATGTCTTATACAAACTTAAATTATCACTACAATGATTCTTAATGAGTAGCCGATTGTTTGCCATTGTCCACGTATTCGCATATGTTCTCGACAGGCCATCCCAATTCTCGGCGCCATTGTCCTACGAACAAAGGCCATATTCCAAGATGGCTGGCGGCAAGTACAATCATATCCACGTCCTTACGAGCCGTCTTTAAAAAAAATGGAATGGCCTGATGGACGTCGGCGGTTCTACAGATGACCCAATTTGGAGCGTCCCCAAGGTACGAAATTGTGCCTTTTACGAACCCAGTGCTGCGTTTCAAGCCATGAAAGTACTTTGATTGCGATTTAGTTCCGGTGTGCTCGTGTAACGTTTTGCTTTTAGTGAAATTAAAACGGAGATTCGTCGTCCAATAAATTCTTGCGTCACCGCGTGTTCAAACGCATTCAAGAATGTTACTCTTATGAGCCTGAACAGCTCTGCATTCTAATAAATTAACAAAATCTTGTTATTTAGTGACAGTTTACCTACTAACGTTAAACCAATATAAATTCGTTCCGAATGAACCGAATAAACAGTTCTGAGAATTGGAAAGTAGGGGACCAAAATACATGAGATTTAATGTCACATGCTGTAAGAGGCTTAAGAACATGAAACTGCTTTCAGACTGAATTGGGTTGAGCTGGAAAATATCCACATTGACAGTAAAGTAGTGCTATCGGCTAAAACCCCAGCCCGAATTAATCCAAGTCAATTGCTAGGAATACCATAAATTAGAACAAGATAACTAAAAAGAAGACTTGTTTTGAAACAGCATCAAAATTGGTTATTAAATGAAGCAGTAATTAGCATTTCAAATATTAGAATGAAGAAGAGTGGAGGCAAGGTGGGAACATCTCGCTATCTCTTTTGTACACACGTAAATTAATAGCAGTGACGTCACATTTCAGTTTATTCATCCTTTTTCTGTTACTTGGCTATCCCTGCTACCAGATTTGAAAGGTTTCTAAAAGATTAAACCGATTTGAAAAAATAAATATGTCTTTTTTTTAAACCAATAGTTGTTTACAGTTTTGTTTTAATATATAACACAAACGGTAGTATTATAGTACGTGTCTATTGTATTTGTTTCCAATATGTCAATATTTTGTTCATTGTTCACAAAATGATTCACTACTTATTTCATCGCTAACGTCTGCAAGGTGGGTAGGAAGTAACAAAGCGGAACTGCGTGGATGGATAATATTTTGAGGAAAGCTAATAATGCATTAATAAACCATAAGTGAAGTCGATTCAAGTGTCAAGCGGTTTTACTGCTGACCCACAAGGAGGTCAAATGCACAAGCGGTAACGGTACATTTATAATAGTCTTCGTGTGGTGAATGAATTATACACTATGGACTGTTCCGTTTTTCACGCTATGTCGTCCCTAACAAAATTACCGTCTTTAGAACCGATATGAATTTTAAGTTTCACTCGAAAGCAATTTTACTTGATTTAACTGGATTGGCCTTCCTAAAGACTTCACGGAAGCGAATTAGGGATTCGAAATTTAAAGATCACCGATATTGATAATGCGTTTGCGAGAACTGATATTATCGGCATGTAAAATTTTAAGGAATAACCATTTTGACCTTTGTAATATCATATCATTAACATTATGAACTTATTCAAAACAAGTTTTCTTGACATTCAATAACGGTATGTTAATAGATACTTATATGAAAGAGAAAAAATAACCGTTACATCATGATTATAGTGATAAAATAAAACTTTTTTGTATTTGAATGCTAAATAATTTAGTAGTTGATAAATCAATGAATATTGCTCATTGATTTATCAATAACTAAATTATATCCCTTAATTTACAAAAAGTCCAAATCAATGAATATTACAATTCACTTGGCATTCCTCTGAGTAGTGTTTAGTTAGTACGAAACTATGAAGACAACAGAAAAGCATTTCTTTTTTCCAGTCAGCCTAGTGACCTAGAAGACGACGATAACACAGATACAATTTGCTAGGTCATGTTTGTTTGTAAGACAGAAAACTGATAACATGATAAACCAAAACTAGCTAAAATTTTGGGCACACCACAGTCGCGGAGATCTCCTCTGAGGAATGGTTACAGAGGCGCCAAGGCGTGCTCTTTTTGCGCCTGACGCGACGCAGGTCCTTCCCGGAACATGGGTTCTTCGGGAGCTACTTGTTTCGGATGCAATGGGAAGAAACGCCCCAAGTGTCACCATTGTGCAGATCACCCAATGGATGCGGTGGAAGTGTGCTCCGCTTGGGTGGTGGGTCCGACGTCCTTTCGCATCTGGCCATGGTAAGGAACGAGAAGGAACAGGATGCAGTCATCTCCTTCTACAAAGCAGTAATGTGAATGAAGAACGCTTGAACCGTGAAGGAGAGGACATCCTCCATAACCGCCGCTGGAGATCCCACGGGGGTCGGAAGTCGCAGGGCGATTCTCGGCCACCATAGTCGTAGGCAGGCTAGCGGTCTAAGCCCGAGTCTCCGGCGTCTTATATTACACGCGCGCCTCAGAGATATTTCAGTGAGATGGACGCCATCCGCTATGGTCTATATATGGTGTAACTGATGGAACTCAGCTAGAATTTAGTCAGTAAAAGTCTGACATTCCCTCTCGCTGAAGAGCAGAAGTTATTTGATGATTTGCCAACACAAAAAAAACTAGTTAAATTTCATATTTTACCTAGTTACCTCATTGTCGGCGCTTTCGATTCAATTCATTCGATGTTTTATCCAATTGTCACGGTTATCTTTCGTAATTTCTCTAAAACAGCTTTACAATAATTTCAATCATTGCTGGCCGAATTGGTCTTACGTAGATACAGCGATTACAATTTAATCATTTCTATCTTGATAACTACCAAATGAGTATTTGAACTTTGACGCCAAATTAGGTATGGTAAGGCCGTAAGGGTCAAACGTGTAGTTGTACTCTACCAATGCTGGTGTCTGAAATTACTTTGTAGAAGAGGGTCAATGGTTCATGACTGATTTAATTTGTAGCGTAGAACCTAAAGTATTAAATGAACTAGTTGTAGCCAGTTGTACTTCTACAAAAAAAAAATGCAACTGTACTTTTAGACACCTGAACGTACATATTTACTGTGTTTTTTTCGGACGAGCTTCCATCACCAAGAATAATCAATGTTACGAGATTGAGCTAGACGAGCCATATTCAACAAGATAATGACTCCTACATAAGTGGAAAGTGTACAAGGGCTTGAGATTGGGCTCACCCTATTCATGTAATTGCTAACAATCCCAATTACGAATATGACAGAGCGAGTATGTTCAGCCAGATCAACAGCATCCTTCGTCTAGACGTAGTGAAGGTAATGAGCGTTGAACGCCGCGTCTCATCCCAGGGTCCGATGAACCGTCTCGCCACTGCCCCCTGTGGTACCCTTACCCATCGGGCCTCCCCAACCCATTGAGCTATCTAGGTGAATAATCTCCGAAATATTGAAGTTCACATTGTCTGCGAATCCGACACAAAGGTTACCAATATTTATTTAAATTACATGTGTATTTGTATGACTTGAGCAAACACTGTTTAGATCTCTGAACGAAATGTAATAAATAAGATAATTTAAATCTCAAAATGAGCACAATACCCTTTTTTATAAAACATGTTGATGTATATTAAAAACACCTCTATATTATGAATTGAATTGTTAAAATACCATACAAATAAGGTGTGAATATATGACTGTATGTAACAATAATTTGTATAAACGCTAAACGTGTAAAACAAACAGATTACTTAAACATACTTTATATAAGAGATTTATTGTTCAAACAACACAGCTTGTTTACACAACCTGGCGACTTTGATGGTAATTTAAAAAGTTTCTAATTTTAAAGACGTATAAATAGTCTGTTGTGAACGTTTCGGGAGCTTGCTGGGGTGAAGCACTTCATTAAAAGATAAAAGGGAAACTTAGACCGAAAGCACTTTGTTATAAAGAAAGTTCAGTTCTTAGAGCAATATCAAAACAGCCTTCTAACTTCCAGTGAGTGAAGTATTGCTTTAATTTTAGACTTGTGAAGAGTAAGTTGTGCGGTTTCCTGCAAATAGTAGGACAGCATTAGACCTGAGGTATAATGGAAAAAGTTTCACCTATAGCAAGTGTGCCACAAACGATTGTAAGCATGAACTTGACGCCGGCGCCGGTAAATTGCAGTTCCACGTTATTTGTTTCGCTTTGTTATTAAACCCCTTGGATTAGGTTGCACGTGAGAAACGAAACGTGTGGTTTCTGCTTTATAAATATGGAAAATCCTATGAATTTTCAGCAGACGTTATTGCTGCTGTAAAAGCTTTCCAAACGGGATACTTTCACCAGTAAAAGTGGGATGTTTCCTGGACAGCAGCCAAGGCTGCACTCTCAACGATAACGCGCGAGATTTTCACAGAGGGCTATTTTCAACTGTGATTAAGGTTTATTGGATATTACTTATTTGCTGAAGATACTATCAAACTTTTACAAAATCAAACCAAAAAATGCAGCAACAATTGATTAGAATTCTATTGTTGGAACTCTTTCAAACAAGGCCTGACTTTTCAAGAAAGGAAACGATTCAGATATAGTCCAATAATAGAAGTACTTTTACGTAACATAATCTGGAGTAAATTCATGAGAACTAAAACCAGTTCTCTTCGTGATCTTGAAGGTTGCACGAAGATAAAACACGAGTGAAAGTAAGTTAACCGGGGCGGGGTGAACACGTAGCAAATATATTTTTGCTATATCAATAAAGAGACGGTGAATAACCGTTAGACAAATAACCTAACCTCATCATGATTTTCCAGGGGACCGTAATAAACCCTAACATCGCCCACTGACATGATTCAACCAGAATATACGAGCGACCGACCTAACCTAAAAGAAAAACCCTTCCATCTGATAAGCATAAGATCGCAATTTAGTTCGTATTTACTACGAATATGCAAATGAGGACATTCGTTGTAAACCAACCGGTTTAGAGACCTCGAAAATTAAAAACATTTCTGTTTGCTGAAGAACAAGTTCATTGACGGGGGGAGCAGTCTACCGTCACGTAGCAGTCAAGACTGTATAATGACTACTGTTTGGATTCCTTCGAGGGGACCAGTTGGACCAGTGAAAGCTTGCAAGGGGCTCGTTTAGTGCTTGTCTAGATCAGATGTGAGGATAGGCAGTCGATTGCAGATCGCGGTTGTCAAGCCACGGTATCGATTGTGGCGGGTGTTGCGCGCCGGTCGGCCCGGCGACGTCCTTGGCCCAACCACGCCGTCTCTTACTCCCACCCCAAGTCTGACGTCACGCTCGCGCCCCACCCTCGTTGACATGCGGATCGGGTCATCCGTGACGTCACATGTTACCCCGTTAGCGCCACCAAACATGATGCATCACTGAATTTTTATGACTACCGGCGTTGCCAATCACCGTGGATGGTGGTTAGAACAAATATTTTATAGCATTGCCTTTACCCGGGTGTGGGTCTGTCGAATGGCATCGGAATTTTTAATTTATTCGGAATTCATCGCTGGGTGCCTGTGATGATAAATTCCCAAATTAAATCAAAGACAAACGGCTTAATGTTTCATCCCTTTTATGAAACGAAACAAATTACATTGTCTGGCGTTAAGAGGATGAAAATTATGAATTTATTATAGCAAGCTGAATTTACAGCGCTGGCAACTCATCACTGGTCGTTTGTCGGTATTCATTTCATTCATGCAGTGCTCTTTTAACAACGCTGTACAAAGAACCAATCAATTTTTATTGAAGTTCCGAGTGCTTTGCAGTTATTCTTGTCGGGAAAAGCATTTAGTTGCTCAGTTTAACACTTATTTTATGATGACTTACGTTTTACAGTTCATGGCGGGAAAGATATCTATAGTTTGATGATGTCTTACAACGTGTAATCATATTTCTTCCGATTAGATTCATGAAAATTTAGAAGAAGAATATTATTTGGTCTTTCCACCTGAATTTTCTTAGTGGCATCTCAGAAATTCTTTAGCGTGATGGGAATAGACTCACTTCAAACCGAAATGAGGGTGCACCTACTACATACAAGTAAATCTTAATCCCTTCGGGGTTTATAAAAGTGACGGCATTTTAAATTTCCCCAAGACAATACCTATCGAAAGAAAACGAAAATGCCTGATCAATGATCACTTATTAAACTTGTAATTTTTCCTTGAATAGTATATAACCATAGTGAGTGTTTATTTGTGTGTCATTAGGTCATTAAACCTGTACAATGATGCAGAGGTGTGGCACTAAATCCATTACACGAAGATTCTCGTCGTGCACCGCTCACCTCGACCATGTTATGAAGGACCATTAGCATATTTACAAAAACCAGCTAGACCTAGATCTTAGGCCAACGACCTGTATGAAACAGATTCATTTGCTGTAAATATTTAACTGGCAGTATGGGTGGAACAAAGCCAATGACTGATTAACCATAATTATCAGCGACCCCGGTAGAGATTGTACATGATAATTTTAATGGTGTGACTGTACCCTTGGTTTTTTTTAATGATATAAAGTAGTACTTGACTGCGACCCCATCTGATAGTGAGCAGTGATGCAATCGTTGATGGTGAGGCGCACTAGTTTATTAAGAGCCTATTCACTCTAGCTTTAAAGACACCTAAATTATAATTGAACGGGAAGACCGCTAATGATGATAAGTTTAAAAAATAACATAAACAATTCAAAAAATTGTATCTCCAGGATTCGAGCAGACATCAAGACCTTGTATAAATCGGATATGCTTGCAACAGTTTAGACTGCAGATAATAACAAAAGCCTAGACAGCAAAACGATTCTTTAGACGCAAAAACCGTCTGTAATGCTAACAATTTATTTTTTACAGCCGTAAACAAGTTTTGATCGATGTATTCTGTTGAAGAAATAATCCAGATGGAATACGACGTAGAAAAATATTTATGAAACAAGACTTGCGATCTTATTGAATATGAATGATTTTTTTTCCGGGACATGAAGGATATATTCATGTTCTGTAACTAGGAGTAAACAATGACGCGATATATGCTAATGTAAGGAACACTTCCGCTGCCCACTGTCCCAGTCGAAGCGAAATAAATATTTATTTGGGTGCTCGAATATGATTTTACGGCAACTTTGCGATGTATAAGTGTTGGCAACAATGAAAATGGCGTTCAATCAAATGAACAGGATGTGGAACAGTGCGTCGACCGCGGCGGCAACGAACTTCGACGCTCCATAGAAATTAGCAAGTGCGGCTTCGTCAAGTGCCCACTTGGATTAAGTTGAACAACAACAGTTAACTACCAACAAATTCGTTAATATTTCAGCGGAGGTGAACGTTTTTAAACAGTTGAAGAATTATAATAACAAGATCCGCAAACAAAGGGCAAAGTTATTAAACACAATTTAATTTAATTAAGGGTAATTTTAAATTTATGTATTTAGGTCCTCTACCTGTAATTTCGTTTACTTTAAATAAAAACAAGTACATAAATAATTCGAAGAAGAAAATCATCACGACCTACGCATCATAAATTCACGAGCAAATTACCTTATCACAGACTATTGTTGTAGATGTTTTGCCTAGACCTTATCACTGGTTAAGTGTAACACAATCTGATAGTGGCTCAGCATGGCGGCATGGACTCAGTTCATCAGCGACGCTCGTAGGGACCAACGCATTGTTCTCCCGGGGGGCACTAACCCATATGCGCCGATTAGATATGAGCGACGCCACGACACGCCGCCGCCGGGTAAACACACTGCCTCATGCGCAACGCAAAACGTAAACAACAAGATTTATAACAACAAACAGGCTGACACTTTGCATCTCATTTTATATTTAAAAGGTGGGGACCCTTCGAGCTTTTGGCCCAATTTCGAAGCCCAATTTTAATTATTCAAAAATGTTACAACATTAGACTGCCGGCGGTTCCATTAGAGACACATGTTTGCTACATTTTTTTGGCACAAAACCAACGTTTTTTCCTTTGTATAATCTTGTTTTAATCGAAGCATGCCTCGTGGCAAGGCGTCGTGCTTCTATTTGCGCATTGCGAAATTTTGAAAGCGTCCGAAGCGAGGGTTGTTATCCATACCGTTGTAGATGAAATACGCGTCCCCGTTTAGCAATCGTGTATATCGGCCATTGTTTGAGCTCGTGTAGCACATTGTTTAGATGTTTTGTAGTGCAAACAGACAACGCCTGGTGCCCGATAAGAGGACCCAATGAGACCCCGGTCTTGTGATATGATTTCGAAACCATAAAGCTGTTTTGTTCCCCTCGATGTGGCAATGTCTTAGGAACGTGCGAGTATACGTAGGTGTGTCCATAATCCAAGGTGGTAGAAAGTATTTACGACCAAGTGTAGCCTGTATTATAATCTCGAGTCACGACGGCTCAATTAAAATGTTTTGTGCGTAGTAGTAGCTCTCAGCCTACTCCATTGACTAAGCGTGCGCCGTTTACCTTAAGATTAGCTTGGAAAAACCAACACTTGGAAACCGGACAAACGTAAATCCTGTTGATATGTCTTTAGTCACGTGTGTGACAACGTATACAGATCATTTTACTTTTAAACTCAAAGCAAGTCAGATAAATCATTTGGGTTTTCCAGCTTAATAGTATTGATAAGATGGCAAAGATCAATCGAGTACAAAACTGAAAAATGTTGTTTTCTAAAAAACTGATTCTTCTTATTTCTAAAATAAGAATAACAGATATCCTTTGAACATCGATACTACGCACTATAAGTCGATACCTTTAAGTAATTCAATTCCTCCCGAATCACCATAATCATAGCACCGCTGCGATTGAGAAAAAGATGTTTTCCCCCGAAATATCAACAAGTTGTCTGAATCTATTGAAAAGACTACTATGTTACAGGTCAGTGTTACTTCGGGATCCACGTGGAACATGAGGTCTACCTCCATCCAAAAGTAAATCGTAGGTAATTTAAGAACATAACAATGGTCTCAAAATCTATACCCTATTCGCGTTAAGATTAGACATTTAAAGAAACCTTTTTTTACTGTCTGTTCAACCGATTTTGATTTCTATTTCTTAGGTATAAAATCAAAAAAGTGGTTACAATACCAACTATTTACTACAGTCGCCATTTGTCATGCCACCAAGGTAATAAAAGTCAAAATCGGTTAAACGGACAGTAATAACAAAGTTTTCATAAATGGCTAATGTTACTGTGAATAGAGTATGACTACGACTTGAGTGCAAGCCGCGACTAGAGAATTATGGTGAACTCACTAGTTAGTGGCTGGCATGAATCGGTTGAACGGACAGTAATAAAAGGTTTTCATAAATGTCTTAATGTTATTTTAAACAGAGTATAGTTATATTAGGTAGCCTATGTCCAGCAGTGGACGTCTTTCAGCTGATATGATGATGATATTTAGTCTAAACTTACCTGGAACATATCCGTGTCTGGGTCTTCCGTGTATTCGACGATGACCGCCTGACTGCGGCTGAGTGTGTACGATATTGAATGTTGGCTGGCATCAAGTATCGCCTTGCTGCTGTGAGGCGTTTTGACCACATAGTGCTTTGAGCGCCTCACGCCGTTCGCCGAAGGTCGTCGGTACAGCACGAACTTGCTGCGGCGTCGACCCCTCTCTCCTGCTGGCAGGTATCCGTTGTAACTGGAATAAGAATAATTTTATTACTCCTGGAAACTTACCATGTTAAAATGTCAGTCGTGCCAGCGAGAAAGATGGATGGAGCTATACCATACACCCTATATCAGGGATGGCGAACCTATGATACGCGTGCCAATGGTGGCACGTGGCAGTATTATATGGGCACGCCAGTGTAAGATGTACAACATCGCCGTGATTTGATACTGCTGTAATCACACAATAAATAATCAAACCACAGTAAAAATTTAAAGCTATACGAATTTCAAAGTTTTTCCAATAAATTATAAAGTCAAGATTCTTTGGTGGTTAATTCTTTTTCATGTATTTATTGGCACGTTCTCCAATAAGGGCTCGCCATTCCTACCCACGGATATCGGATATCTATGTCCCTACCCTATATAGCTCCTACTCTTTAACAGTTCAGTTTAGGTCGTAAAATGGATCACGTTCAGAGTGGAAGTGGAAGCAATGCTGGACGCAGTGCTTCCACTTTCACTCTCTTTTATGATTGACATAACAGGCAAAAGAAAATTATTATCTGCGAGTCAAAGTTAGGATAAACTATTTTCATCTTAGGAAAACACCTGAACATTTTAATTTCGTTTCGCGATCATCAATCAACTTCTTATCGATAATCCACAAGAGCGCAAGTAATTAGGCACAAACGTTTTGGTAAACGAGAGTTATTTTCAGAATCTCAAAAATATTATTTCGGAATTTTTTTATGTCGTTAAGATTTTATCTATCATCAGATATGTTTCGGCATTGACATTGAAACGGCGACCTCTAAAACAAACATATTTTGAAAGGAAAATCTCAAAATTGTTTTTCTTAACTAACCTTAGATTCGTGAAAGATTCCTTAGGTCAGTGTTAGCTCTCAGTACTAGCAATTACAACAATAAGTACTTATTGTGGTGCTTAGTTAGAGCCATTATATGCATTAATCGTCGATGGGAAAGGTTAAACTTCCGTGAGAATTTAAATCGAACAATCGACAAGTACTTTGTATCTTTGGGTTCATATTTCCCACAGCTACACTAAACTAAACAAGTATTTGTTTGAATAAACATGTCATTTATGGATTCTAAAAGTACACTCACGAAGTTATTTGTATGCAATCAATATTTTTGATTGCTTATAATTATGAGTTCCGATGGTGAAATCGCCAATGTCAAGTTTACGTCATATGAAGACGAGGATGACGTCAAAATTTGCTTTAAAATGCTATAAACATAAGTTACATACGTCAGTAATTCAATTCGAGTAGTTCACAGTGGTGTAGTATTTTTATGAAAAGGCAAGAAATCAGACAATGTTGAATTGTTGACAGCCCGAGGCATGGGAAACTGCACAAGTGCAAACCTTTTGTGTTCTCTTATATAAGTCGGCGTAACACACTGTCTGACATAAGATGTTTTTGTTAATAGTACATTCTCGCGAATTCCCATCAGATAATCCCCGTTTCCGCATGTTGAGCGAGTTATTTTCACCTTTGGACAAATACAGCTATTAATTTATTTTGTGGGATTTTACTGCATAAAATTATTTCGCTATTTAAGTTGGGTATGTCCCAGTAATACTTAAATAAATATTCAATAAACATTATGGAAAGAATTTGCTTAACAAATTATCCTCATTACATCGTTGATTCAAAGAGCAATTTTTCTTGTTAAACGAAATATTCAAGAAAGGCTAATCAAAGGGAAATCTCGGAATCTAAGAGTGTTTTAACCTTGACGGTCAAAATAGAGCCAATCAAAACTTCGTCGACCTTTGGTTTCACCCCGGGCTACCATTGTAAAGGAAAATCCAACTCGTATTCAATATAATTAACCACATTAAGTCCAATAAAGGTTCTCGGGTCTACAATTTGTGGTTGTGTGGTCACCGAATATAGAAACGAGTAAGATTGGTACAAGTACAAATATAGCTATTATACGTAAAACAATAACAAGAAATGGTCAGAGAGAAAGCAATGAATTATGTCCGAGCAATAAAACTGTTAAATTGAGTAAAAGCACCATTGTTTCCGTTAACACTGGCCTACCATAAATTTGTACGCTTACACAATACCTAAGCGATACTCGATAGGTTACCACCATAGGACGATAGGTACCATCTTTCTTACACGTGTACCGGGTGCTCCATAATTTATAAACGATACGTGTAGAAAAGGTGGTAGGTAAATGACATGTTTAAAATAGAATTGTTTTCACATCGGTAGGGCCTCGCACGTCGTTGGAAAATCCTATTAGGAATAAATCGATCATCACGACACATGGACACATGAGTCCCGGACGACCCCTGTAGGCAAACGAATGCATTACTTAAAGAAAATGGGATAGTATTTCAGTGTAATGGCATTAGTGCGGTTGCATGCTTGCGTGGTTACGCAAGTAGGGGGCGATCGTACAAGAGTATTGAATAATATATATTAATTATAGACAAAGTTTGCTGTAGTGTAGCTCGGAATAGACATCATAATATAAACATAGTGATAGAACTGCAGCTCGGTATTGCGTGTTGGTAAGCGTGGAGTTAGCGAGCAGAAAAAGGTTTGATATTATACCGTTACGTATTGTTTTAATGAGGCACCAATCACCAAATGAGGAGTGCCAAGAAATACTATTAGACTATTATAAACTGAAACCCAATAAAAAAAAACAGGCAAGTACGAGTCGGACTCGCGCTCTGAGGGTTCCGTACAAACTTAACCTATAAAAACCGTTTAATTCTCGAATTTAGTTACGAGGATTTTCCCGAATCGCAAAATTAGATTTTATCTGTGACGTAACTACAAAATTTACAGTTTTTAATTTTTTTTCCTATTTTTGTGCTATGAGACCTTGCTTCGTGCCATTATTGACTCTAGGTCAACGGGAAATACCCTATGAACTTTGATTCCCTTGAGTGTTCGAATTATGTATACGTTTTTTTGCGACGTAAACAGCCATATTTTTTTTAATCGATTTTTTCACAACTCCAAGGGACCGCAGGCCTGAGTATATGAATTTAATTTCAACTCGATACTTCCACGCGTTAACGAGATAAAGGGTCTTTGAAGACACACGAACAAACAATTGATCCTATACGGTTTTTTTTCCTTTTGATGTACGAAACCCTAAAAAGTAATATCGATGTACATAACGTATAATATACGAAAGGAGATGGGTATATTTTAGATCAACAAAGCATAAAATCAGCATTGACTCGCAAAGTTACGTCTGGTTTGACGGATTACGTGTATGATGTATCGTTCTCAAGTCCTCTCCCACACCGTAGATATCAACCCGAGTTATGAAAATTTTATTACAAGGAATCTGTGGGATATTACGAGCCGCAAGGGGAATGATATATTGAAGGTTTTGCTTCATTTCATTCACTTGAGATTGCTATTATCTTGAAGGGAGCTTTTGAGGAGGATAATATTGATTTTAGTCAGGTTCTTGGTTTTGTTTCGTCCTTACAAGTTTGATAACGAAAGGTTCCACGTGTATATTCTATTGGACAATATTGTTTTGTTGTTGTACACACGTTTCGTATATCTGGGTCGCATGTGGGTGTATTTGATACAAAGCAGAAGGTAAATTGCTAGAACATCACGTTCGTTGGAGCTATGAAGATGTTCCATGTATAAGACCACAGAAAAGATGGAAGGAAAGATGGAGATTGGAAAGGAATAAATTTCCGATTTGTACAACGAGTGTCACCGCTTGTCTCACACCCTTTAACTCCACTACAGGCAATTAACCAATACGAAAGCGCATTACGCAACTAACTGACCACGCACACTTAAATCGCAAGTTTGCTATTGGTAGTTGAAGTATGAGCATTGCCCTACTTTGTGGCACGCCTATCCCTACAAGGCCATTCTTAACTTCTTTCATATGTTCTGTGGTTGTAACATGAAAACCCCGTTTAAAAAAAAAGCGTATTTCCAAAAATTAAAAACCTAAATTTTGCCAAGGCGGGCTTGGTGAAATGGCCTTGCCCGCAAATTGTAATTTGTGACCTAACATTCTAATTGCTTGGGTTTTTTCACGACTGATTGTATTATGGGAAGTACCGCATACATCGTCAGTGAATTGATTCTTATATTGAAAAAAAAAAACAAATGAGGTGGTTTATGGTAGTGTTCCGGTTGTATTTCGAGGAGTGTGCGTCGGAATTGCATAATTAAATTCCGGCAAGATCGTCCATCATCGGCTTCAAGACGTATTGCAATGGGCTCCCGGTACATGGTGGACATCCCACCCACACATACAAAACGTTTTGGGAGAATATATTCATTGTGCGTACCGCTAAGGAGTGGCATTCCCTGCCGGAGTCTGTAATTCCTGATAGCGCGATAGTCTAACAGGTGGTCAAGCGCGAGCCTATCAATAATAAAAAAAAGCTGTCAGGACAATAATAATCAAAAGTCTGGGTAAATAACTATAATCAATGGGAATATTATGTTCCTTAATTAATGTGCATATAGTATTTTAAGTAATCTTAGTTTATTGGTAGAACTTTTAACGCTTGTGAATCGTAAGATTTAAGTCAAAGTAATTTCATTCATTGTACAGTACCGGCATCATTCAAGTAAGTAATTGATTTGTTGAATTAGCCAAAATTACTTTAAACTCAGAAATTAACAGAAACAGTATGGATATTTTTCACTTCATCAAAACAATCGATTATAATTAAACTCAATTGTGTCTCCGAAAAGCCAATGTCATGGGTCAAAGACTAAAACGCACCGCATTGATTTCACAAATATTCTGTTTTTCCGAATTCGATACGGAACAGTAAACCGTTTTACCGCTGTTGCGGAAAGTCATTTCACGCTCGCGTTATTACATTTTAGGTGAGACAGTACTTTCCAATTTTCTTTTCATTTTTCCAATCAAACCCCTAATTACGACCTCCTTGATTTATTGAAAAGATAGAACCCAATAAATAGTCAGAAAAATACAAATACAGCACATGGTTATGATACTATTCGAGAGGTAAGTAAGAGGTGCTAGCAAGTTGGTTTCCAATCGATATTTATGAAGACTATTTACATCTCAGCTCTCAAGTGTTTATTTCTTCTCACAGTATTAGTATTAACCTTGATAAATAAATCAATTTTAATTCAAACCACATCCACCCACTGATAAACCAAGAATGTAGAACTTACGTACATTGTACAATATAAATATTTTTATTACATTTCAAGTAGCAGACCAAATAGTGCGCACGTTTCAGATATCGTGAAAAACTTGTGCCTTACGCACGTGATCGATTGGTAACTGTATCCAAATAACTGAAAACAAAGGCCACGTTAGCACAAACCATGTGAATTCGTTCGACCTCCGTGCTCAATTAATCGTAAATCTAACAAAAACAAGCTAACAACTAAAACTTTCCCGAAAGTTCAACAGCAAACAATTAGTGCTAAAGGCTTCGCAACGAGACTTCTCAAAGTACGATCAATACAATAGAAATCTGGAAATCGGTCGAGGTTCAAGAATAGTTTTCATCAAATACAAGTACATTGAACATCCGTTAGCCGAAAAATGAATTAGAAAACGTATTTTTTTGCGTCTGTACTGAGCATGTACGTGCCAGCGGAATATTAATAGCTAGACATGTTAACGGTTATCCACCTGCATACAAAGAAAAAATTAAGATATTCGGTATGCATGACGGAACGACCCGCTAAGTGGAGATACCGATTAAATATCTTCTGACGAATACTATTTTGGGAATTTAAGAATTCCACAAAGATTATGGCGTCAATAATTTAGCATCCAAATATGTCGTTTACAATACTTAATTGACCTTAACGACACCCACGAAAGTGACGGTGTATTTTTGGACATGGACCACACAGCCCCGTGATGTAATAAATAACGACCCGAGAAACGATTTTAGCTTGTTATGATTTTAACGCATGGAAGCAGAGCTATTTTGGCAGCAGCGCTCGTCTCGCAGACTTACTTCCGCAAAGCGCATCTCTTGTCTGATACAAAGAAATAAGGAACGCATCAAAATTGCGCCATGCAGCTGTTAAACCATATGCCTGTAAAATGCCTCGTAACTCCGTTTTACTACTTCAGTAAGGAAACTCCTAGTGGCGCCGTTTTCACAGATCCATTTTGAAAACGTTAAAACCGACATACTAACCTAATAATCTGGTAATTTTGTAGCATTTAATAGCTGATATTCTAGAGACGTTGCCCGATGATGTAATGGTTTAATTCAAATTCTGAATACGCAAGCGGTATAATTTGACCGGTGGCATAGAGCATATAATTAACATTGAAACTTAGCAATGACTTTGGTACCTAGTGGGTGAAATAAAAAAAGTTGCTGTTTACAAGTACCTGAGGTACCTATTATAAATAAATGTCTTTTTACAAGGGTTTTACCGGTTACGTGTTAAAAAGTTAGGCGTGCGGGCGAAAAAGAGGGATTGAGCTACACACCTTATGCAACATTAGTTTTAGTATTAATATACTATAAATACATAATAATATATAAATATACTCTCCACTATATATAATATGCGAAACCCGAAACGTGTCTAGTATAATTTATGTAAAGAATCTATGTACAAAATTTCATAAGTGCATCATGAATAATCACGAAGTTATAAGCCTGTCAGCAAAAATACATAGTCCCGAGTCATCCAGATGATTGAGGGTTGGTTTTGCACTCGTACCCTTCTGTTTGCTGGTCCTAATACCCGCTATGACCTGCCGTGACCTCTGTTAGACTTAGTGTCGGTGGTGTCCAACCTTTAAGAAATTTTTTTGGGAAAAATATAACGTGGTGTAAAACTATTGGAATCCATTCCCTTACTGATTCTGAACCAACTATATTCAGATTTCCCGTAAAATAAAATTAATGTTGTATTAGCTCCATTTCTATAACAGTTCAGTTTTGGTCGTCAAATGGATCGCTTTAAGAGCTCAGTAGCATAACAGAAAGTTCGTGACGGAATGAGTAAATAAAATCAGCACCATATTCATTCGTACATAATAAAAGACCGGAGTTACGTTTCAGTAATGCGAGCTTCGTCGTTATTTCCACTTTTCATCTCAAGTCATATTTAAATCACACATGTTTTGTATATCTGGGTCGTATGTGTATGCGTATTTGGAAAAAACAGAAGGTAAATTGCTATAACGTGTTGTTGAAGTTAAGATGTTCCATGAATAAGACCACAGAAAAAATGAAAGAGATAAGAAAGGAAATACTTTCCGATTTGTGCACCCTTAAACTCCACTACAGGCAATAAACCAATACGAACGCGCATTACGCAACTAACAGACCACGCACACTTAGATAGCAAGTTTGCTATTGGTTGTGTCAATTATGAGCATGATCATATTTAGTGAGCAGTGGTGGCCAAGTGGTAACAGCCCCGACTTACGAGTTGTTGGTCGCGGGTTCAAACCCAGCCAGGCGCAATACTTTGTGTAATTTATTTCATCACCACTGCAAAACGGTGAAGGTAAACATCGTGAGGAAACCGGCATGTCCTAGAACCCAAAATTCGAAGCCATGTGACATTTATCAACTCGCACTGGGCCCGCGTGGTAGACTACGGCCCATTCCTTCTCCTAGAGAGGAGCTTCAGTCCCAGCAGTGGGAACATTAAGGCTGATTATGCTGTTATATGCTGCCCCGCTCACAAGGCCATTCTAACCTCTTTCGTCTTTTCTATGTTCATGTCGTTAATGACCTTATGAGAAACGAAGTTTTGCGGCCAGTCTTGAACTGGATATACCGCGATTATTATGAATTCATGTCATGACCGTGATTATGTGAATCCACATGCGTGCCGCAGATTACAGAAACGAAGTAACTCAGTTTGTTATGATAATGCCGCGGTAATGCATACCGTTTGATAAATAAAGGTGTTAATGTTAGATCTTAAACTAGGTCTTAATTCGAGAAACTTGTAATTCTTGGCGTAGATTAAGCAAACACTAAAATTGTTTGGTGCGATGGTAAGTTTTTTTTATTATTACAAAGTAAAGGGTTTGAATACTCAATTAGCGTTGCGGATTGTCAGGTAATCAAATGCACTTCAACCTTAAAACCCAAACTACGTCAAAAAAAAAAGAAATACCTACAACAAACAGGATGAAAAAAATCGGTCAAGTCCGAGTCTGTTCGTCGTGTTCTGTATCGTCCGTAGCAAAAAAACACAAAAAATTTAGAAAGTATGGGAGCACCACTTACTTAAATATATATTCTGTTTTTAGTATTTGTTCTTATAGTGGCAACAGAAATACATCAACTCAACTGTCTATCACGGTTCATGAGATTCAGCCTGGTGACAGATGGACAGACGAACAGACAGACAGACAAACGGACAGCGGAGTCTTAGTAATAAGGTCCCGTTTTATTACCCTTTGGGTAAGGAACCCTAAAAAGTCAGAAATATGAAAAACAATACTTTATAAAATTTATTGTGTACAAGTCTGTCATGTAGTCGTGACCGTGGCGCACTGGACACATTTTGCTTTGTAACATAAGTTAAACAAAAGACTGTCGGTCAAACAACTCAAGAGGCTCGTCATTTCTGTGTAGATACAACACATTACCATCACCAATTGACCCACGTAATGACAACGGCTATATCAAAGTACTGTCTATTATGCCGGGGCTTTTGAAGGCTTATGATGATAATGATGATTATTGCAATAAAAGAGAAAGTGTAATGTACGTGAATGATAGTGTAAACATTCCTCAAAAGGCATGGCATGCACGATAAGCGTTGTCCATAAAGTTTGAACAAGACAACTTTGTCTCAGTGATGACATCAGTTAGCTAGCCATCCGCACACCAAGGGGCACTTCTGATTGGTTCATAGCTGTTTTTACTGTTCCTTGGTTCATAGCCAGATAAAACTTGTATTGATAACTTGTGCTAAGCAGATGAACGCTACTAACACGATGAAATCTTATTCTATCTTTTTCTTCTTGTTTTATCTTCTTCTTTTTTGATTATATATTGTATAGTTGTATATATTTATACTATGGTTTATTAGCATATCAATTCTAATATTCGCCTTTTTCTCCCTCTTTTATTGAACTTACCACTACTTTTTCTCCGCATCACCCAAAGGTTGTCTGGAAGAGAATGCCTAAGGCATTAAGTCCGCCTCTGTACCCATGTGCTTAAAGTGTTAAATAAATCTATACATATAAATAAAATTGGAGTGCCTGTTTGTAATATTGAAATAACTGCTTTTTACTACATGCATATGAATATACAAGTTGTAAGGGACAGCCCTCCACAAACTTTAAGGGCTTGCTCAGTAGACGAAACTGAACAACCTTCCACAATTTTTTTTTTCAGGAAATGAATAAGAAAATCGGCCTCGCCATACAAATTGTCCAATCAAGTTTATCGTTTTGTAAGGTGAGGCTGATTTTTTTTTTTTTGCCCGCCATTTAGATTATTTATATATTTATTAAAAACCGATGAAACAATTTTACACGGAACTTGTGATATTTTTTATAGTATTCGTATGGAAAACATTTATTTTGTTTTCGATTTCACCTTCCAGTTAAATATTTTTTTTAGCAACCGAAACGGAACGTATAATCAATGTCAGTGTAGGTACTCTATGACCGGGGATTCCCCACAGCATGTGAAATTAATTTTCTAAAAGATGAAGTTCCGTTAAATATTTTATTGTTCCATAAAAGCAGCCGATTTTATTATATGAAAATATTTTTATTTGCTATTTGGTAATTCTAAGAAACTCGATTTGGCAATCAAACTATTTACATAGGTAGGTTTTATTTAAACCCTCGATGTGCGTCTCGTACTTGACCGATTTTAGTTTTTATTACTACTTAAAAAGAAATAAAAAATCCCAATCCTGCGGGTTTGCTGACATCAATACCGCAGGCGTGCGGGATTGGATTAGTCCCTAGTCTGGACCGTTATTCAAAATGGTAAATTATTAATTAATTGGTTTACTTAAAGAGGCTATTGAAGTAAGTCTCAAATATAAAAGAAAACTATAATTCAAATATTGAGGTTCAACCATTGATGTAAGTACCTAAAAACATGGGTTTTATCAAGTCTTCAATAGAGGTTACTCGGGACCAGTGGCGTGCCTGATGCCTTAACATGGGGCAAGCCAAGGAATCTTGACCTAACTACTACTTACCTATTAAAAAAAAATCTCGTGCTACCACGTGTCATCAGTGCAGTAATGCTGATTTTTCTGAATTGCTCCACTACTATTAACAATTATAATGTTAATAGTAAGTAATAAATAATGATAACAAAAGCTTCACCACAACAACTTTATCATCATACCAATAATCGTAAAGTTTGAATAGGTACATGAATAGAAAAAAAAAAATCGTATTCTAATTCAAATTGTCTATCTTTATTTAAAAATGATTGTATTACTTACACCAGCGTAAAAAGTTTGTGAACGTTATTCTACCAACAGCTGATTTTCAATTGCAATCAAAGATAATTCGGAAAGCCGCTCTTGTTGTCGAGTACCTACCGGCCGGCCGGGATGGTCAGCCAATACTATTATAACGATTAATTTGAACATAATGAATATTTAATGTAAGGTTGAGTTGAATGTGAAATAAAACAACCGAGTACTAGGTACTGATCTAATGTTACTGTTTTGACGCCAACGCCATCTAGTTATGAATGTGTAACTAATACATATTTTTTTAAATCTTGGTGTTTCAAACACTTGTTCGTTGTAATAATATGTAATATTATTGGCAAATACTCACAATTGAAACAGCGGTAGCTTTTCGTTGTTCGCTTTTTTAAAACACACTTATCACTTAACTGTCGAGAAAGAGAACCAACTTTCTATTGGCGGTTTACCAAAGTCAAAGTCAAAGCCATGTATAAAGAAGGAAATAACAGCGTTCAAGTAGTACTTTTGAGAATTTTCATGGCACTAGCAAAGTTATTTGAGTCATACCTGATGTATTCCAAGCATTGTTATTAACTTTTCTGAGAAATATTCAAAATAGTAAAGTTACAAGATTATATTTATCTTTAAAACTCAAACCCTACCTGGCCATTGATATCAATTCCACACATAATAATATCCACACACAACCACAAGTATAGTTTCCGAATTCATAAACTGGTAAATGACGGAAAACAAAAAAAAAAACAAAACAATAATTACGTACAACACGATAACCGATCAAAGCAAATTTGAACTGAGTACTTTTTAGTTCGTACAACTTTACGCGTCATAGAGGGCGCCTCGTATTATAATATGCGTAAAAATTTCTGTCATTCATAAATTTACCAAAGCCCTGCTTTTTTTTAGAACAAAATGTTCGACGAGGATTTGCACACAATAACAAATTACACCCACACACACTCAAAATTTGACGTATTTATATCAAAAGTTGAGATAGAAGATAAAGCCTCATAAAAGCCTTTGAGGCAGAAAAAGACAACAACACATTAGTGTTCATCTCTTTCTTTTGTTAAGTGTTAGAGTGAGATCGGAGAGATTTCGCTCAGAATGGCATCCTCGCTTCGCCCTGGTATCGTCTTATGAATGATTTTTGAATTTCACATAACACAGTGGCAACTTAGCGTAACCGCGTAAGCGCGCGAAGTTTAAAGTTTAGATTTTTGTGATAATTAATTGATTGGTCGTGTTCTATGAATTAGGTGAGGTTTTGGTAGGGCAAGCCAGGCTTTTTGGCTTCTATGGCAGGCACGCCACTGCTCGGGACTTCATTGTAATTATGAGTAGCAGAGGTTTTTTTTTTTTTAAAAAATCCAGTACCCACAATAAAAAAAAAAAACAAATTAAAAAAAACTCTGAAAACTCTGAATTTTCTCTCTTCTTATTCTCTTTTCTTTTCGTTGTTTTCTTTTTATTTTTCTCTGAATTCTGTTACTAACAATTTTTGGGCCTAGTTGCCATTAATTTATTATTTATTTTATAATAAATGAACACTGTACTATAACAAATTAATTACACCGACGTATAAATTAGGGGGCCCTGAAGTGATTATATCTTTCTTTTTTCTTTTCATTGTGTATTTTTAGTTTATATTATTGTGTGAGGCACGAATAAACGTTTTTCTTTCTTTCTTTTCTTTTTCTTTTAGTCCACAAAAGTTTCGGGTCCAGGTGGATTTTAAACTTGGGTAATCTGTAACCCGGAAATCTTTTGTGTTAAGTGCGCTGTAACCCTATCACAAGCAGAGGTTGTCTATAACCATTAACGGTTATCGTTTCAATGTTGCTACTCGGTCTATTCCCTTAGCTTCAAGTGTCAGATAGGGTAATAGTGCCCCGAGGCATGATGAAAACCTCTTCACTAACAATAGAACTCTCTAGTTGTGTAACAATATTGTTACGTTCAATGGCTGATTGCATAAATAAAGATAAGGGAAATAAAGAAATTTTTGAACAGAAAATACCTGAAACCGAGAACCTGCAATAAACAAGAGTGGTGCCGATACTGCAATGAACAAGGGTGGTGCCGATACTCAATGGTCATTTATTCATCTGCATATCAAAAGCGGTATTATCTGTGCCTGCCAGAAACAAGAAAATATCGCAAAAATGCGTCCATAATCAACAGCAGCGGTTACTATAACTTGGATCTTCTTTTGTGATTCAGAAGACGTTGGTATGAGAACTATCAAATAAGACAAAGAAAATCTATGTCCTGGCTGAAGGCTGTAATTTATTAAGGTCACCACTCACCACAGGCAAATCCGATTGAGTAGACGACAATTTCATAGGGTAACCTGTGAGGGACCAATTATAAAAAAAAAACTTTAATATTATGTACGTGTAACGGAACGGTTGTTAACCAGCAAAGAAAATACCGGCCTCCTCATCAAACACAACAAAGGGACTGTCTAGTCTACTTCATTAGCAACAGGATCCTCTTATATTCTATTAACGAGACAATTAAGCTTTGTGAATATGGCAAGCACATGGTCAGGAGTTGCCGTATACCACCTGATATGGATGAAAAGACACCGTATTACGTTATTACGACTTACAAAGATGAACGTATATTAAATACAATGGTATGTTAGTACTAATAAATCATTTTGCTCCCACAACACGGAAGAAAATAAAGATAAAATGTCAACAACAGTGATAATTGTTTTCTTAGTTAATATATTATGTAGAACAAAGAGTAAGTCACAATATAGCAATAATGATGAAATGTATCGCTCTATACATTATTATGCTAGTGTAGGGTTGCCATAAATCCCCAAGAACCCATCGGGACATTTACAATTTGGGGGTCCTTATTTTTAATATTTCCTATGTTCGTCGATAAACAAGTCACATCACATCGGAAATTAAAGAAAATAATATTTTATAACAAAAACATTTGGGATTATATGTATTAATTTATTAATTATCGAGGATAACAAACGATTAATTTTATATATTATAATAATAACGACAACGAAACGAACGATTATTTATTATTGTGTTATTATACTATTTTTCTTCTCATATTTATTGGAAGATTTTATTTGGGACAGTAATTGTCGGTTACCTTTTATGACTTTATAAAATTCTTCACAATTCGTGTGAAAATTAATTTTACATATAAGAATAGCTTCCACGGTGTCGACTCCCAAGCGATTTCGTTCATTTACGTGGGCAATTTTTAAAAACTTGTAGCACTGCACTTGACTGTGTTTGTCGGGACATTTTATAGCTTGTCGGGACGTCGGGACACCAGTGTTGATAACGGTGACATGTTCCGACGTATCGGGACGAATGGCAACCCTATGCTAGTGTCAATACTGTTAATAGTTGGAAACATTTGACTTTATTTAATATAACTAACATGTTAGTCATCACCATTCCAATCGAAAGACGTCCACTGTTGGACATAGGTCTCCCCCAAGCGTCGCTACAACGACTGGTCTTGTGCGCCTCGCGTCCGTCGCATCGCATTCCCGCGATCTGCACTAGATCATCGGTCCACCTTGTGGGAGGCTTTCCAACGCTGCGTCTTCCAGTACGTGGTCGTCACTCCAGAACCTTTCGGTCTTATCGACCATTTGTTCTGCGAGCAATGTGCCTTGCTCACGAGCCACATAAGTTTGGCGATTCTTCGAGCTATGTCGATAACCTTGGTTCTCCTGCGGATATCATTATTGCTGATGCGATCACGTAAGGAAACTTACTAACCCATAGCCCTGTTATTAATAATAATATTTCACAACTATCACACAGCGCCGTCTAGTCCCAAGCTAAGCAGAGCTTGTGTTATGGGTACTAGAAAACTGATAAACATACTTATATATTTCCATACATATTATAGATAAATTACACAGAACAAATGATCGTGTTCGTCATACAAACATTTTTTGTCCTAGGTGGGAACCGAACCCACGACCTCCGGCATAGCAGTCTCTTTCTTTCTTTCTTTCACTAGACCAACAGGCCTGTTACTCAAATCACAGTAATATTATGAAGGCGAAAGTTTTTATGTGTGTTAGTATGTTGGATTTGGATGAATTTGACACAGATAGAATACATTTTATTCCGGGAATATTTTTCCTTGGGATATTTTCAAATTTTTTCTACTATCACGCGGGCTAAACCGCTAGCAGTAACTAGTGTTGACTATTGTCACAAATGCGACAGGTTTTTTTTCGTATGGCAAAAAATAGAAATATTGTCGGATCTCGTAATATTTCGCCTGTTGGTAATCGACACTAATATTATAAAGAGACGATTAACAAATATTCAATGTTTATATTTTTGTTAGCAGCCGTGGAGTTTCTTGCCGGTTCTTCTCCATTGGAAACGACCAATTTGGAACCGTGCACTAGCTTCTGACGTTTTATAAGTGCCCAATGCAGGTCTATGCAAAATAAAAACTTGACTTTCTTAGTTTTTTTTTTTTTTATTGTAGGAGATAATCTCTGAAAGTACTTTTCCGATTGCCAAAATTGTTTCACCGATAGAAAGTTGCTTTATTCCTTAATGATATAGGCTGTATCTTATGCACTGCGGGCGAAGCCGCGAGCAAAAGCTATTAAATAAACCCTCGATTGAAAGATGCATGGAACCGGGAAGTGTGGTAAAGGAAACACGTGGCCTATGTCAAGCAGTAGGCGATTCTGGGCTGAAATAATGACGATATTGAACAAGATAATATTCTAAGAAACGATTTGTTTTTTCTTTAATTAGTCATAGTTATCCCAGAATCAAGTCATCACAATTAACAAAAAACAACATTAACGCTGATAATGTAACATGTCACAGCCAAACTTATTAATATAATTGGTCAAAACCACTTTTAGCTGCAGGAATTGGTCTGAGATTCTTTTGACCAAATAACTATCAACTTTTACTCTTATACTTGTTAATTTGGTAGATATAGGTATACTAGGTATCTTTGGTGACCATTTTAAAATCATTTTTTGTTTCATGTGTTTCTTTTATAAAAAAACAAACGCGTTTTATCATAGAAGAATTTAGACTGAAACCGGTTAAAACTAGTTTAGACTAATTAACAGTATTGACTGTAACATAATATTCATTAAACTTAGCTATGCCGTTGTTTCGGTAAGTCAAACAAGATAGCTTTCTTTGAAGTTATTTGGTTATTAAAATTAGTCAGGAATTGTTATCCTCAAAGTAAACACTTTGCACTTTGCTTTGAGGATAACAATTCTTGACAAATTTTCATTAGTATTTAGAACAATGGATTATTGGTTCTTTATTTAACAATTCCCTTTTATCACAATGTAGACATAACAGTTTATTAATTAGCTAGCTAACCCGATAGACGTTCTGTCAAACACACAACGCACCTTTCTTCTGACAATAATCATCATCATCATATCAGCCGGTAGACGTCCACTGTTGGACATAGGCCTCCCCCAAGCGTCGCCACAACGACCGGTCCTGTGCATCACAATAATAAAGACAACAAAAAAAGAATTACCGAAATAGGCTCGCGTCGTGCTGCATTTTTCGCACGCGGCCACGTCACACGTAACTTTAATGGGCTACATCTTTGTTATATTTTATTTAATCTTAAAAATGAAAAATACGTGTCCAATATTTTTTATAATCTAAAACACGGACTTAATAAAATGAAATTATTTTGACCCTGGAAACTACCCTGTTGCCCGGGTGGTCCAATGCCCACGTATTTATGTACCAGGTACCATAACGGGCTAACCTTGTGATTTTTCATGATACAGTTTTAAAATTTTGTACATAGGCGTTTCAGGTTTCACATAATTACTAAAAATAAGGTTGTATAGATATTCAGCAATTTAAAGTTTCTACCGTAAAGAAAACAGACTTTAATTATGAGATTCCGTTTGATTCGAAATTGCCAAACGATTTTGCATGACAATCTGCTCTGTGTCGTAAAATGTATACTTATTTGCTTTGTTTCCATTTTATTATAGGGACAGAGCTTCACTTGTACCCGTTCGTCTTAAGAGAGACCGTAAAACGTTTTATGGAACATTTTAACTGACATTATTACCAATACTGGCTATTAAATATGTACCTGACTATAATGAACGACAGCCCTACTGGCTACAGACGCGTGGCTTTATGCCCAGTGCCGTAACTAGGACGGTGCCAGCGGTGCCCAAACATAGGGCGCAGTCCCTGGGGGGGCGTAGAAGTTGTATATCTAGTTTTGTTTGCATTGTACTTTTTTCTAGGGGCGCAGTTATAGAAGTTCGCACCGGGCGTATAGAAGGCTAGTTACGGCACTGTTCATGCCAGAACTACACTGCGCACACGTGTGCCATACACGCCGATCTGGGCGCGTCTGACTCCATACATTTTATATGGAAACTAGACTTGTAGATCTACACTAGATCCACGCCACACGACGTCGTTCTGCGTATAAATCAGGCGTGTTACACGTGTGCGTTGGTCTAATGTAGTTCTAGCTTCATAAACGCGTATTCGTCGACGAACCAGCAACGACATCGACAAGACGTTGCCACTTCGTCCACAGTGTTATAGTTCTGCAAGCTTCACGCAGGCGTACACCAAGCGTATAATGACAAATACGCGTCTACAAAGCTACGCGTCCGTGGATAGTAGAACTTACAGTAAGCATATTGAATATTATTTCGTGTGGTTTCAGCTCTAGTTACCTCTAATGCTAGGGGTTTGAACTTTTGTGGCTTGGGTAACGACTTCGAGTACAAGAAAAGAAAATCGACGTGACATTTAAAAATATGTTGTAGTGATAATAACTATATTTATAACTGCAATCAAGAGCAATTTCCTTCGCAGCTCAGAAATGTGGCCCTAGGCTAAAGCCCTGTGGAACCCAAGAAATAAATAAACGTAAATGAGCGAAGATGAACAAAGGAAATGTCGTGGAAACACAATAATATTATTATCTACTTTTATCACAAATGTTATCACAGACACCTCAACCCATTAAATTCAGATGGATAGACGGAACTCGAATCAAATTGAGACCGGAAACGTCTGTAGACTGGCAATAAAATTCGTTCCAGTGATGTAATGTTGCCAACATTCAAGCTTGTAATAATGGCAACCATTATTACAATTAATCACGATATGTGATGGATACTGGCTTTCATGTAATATAAGGCTTTTAGAGGGTGACATTCATAAAACCTGTGCACGTTTCGAGGTCAGAAAGAAGATTGCGAGTTACGACAAATGTGTCTTTAGTGTAGGGTTGCCATTCGTCCCGATACGTTGGGATGTCACCGTTATCAACACTGGTGTCCCGACGTCGCGACAAGCTATAAAATATCCCGACAAACACAGTCAAGCGCAGTGCTACAATTTTTTTTAAATTGCCCACGTAGACGAACGAAATCGCTTGGGAGTCGACACCGTGGAAGCTATTCTTCTGAATTGCGAAGAATTTTATAATTTCATAAAAGGTACCCGACAATTACCTACTGTCCCAAATAAAATCATCTGATAAATATAAAAAGGACTGATGTTAATTAATTGTTATGTCATCCTCGATAATTAATAAATGGATACATATAATCCCAAATGGTTTTGTTTTAAAGTTTCCTTTTTTTTTAATTTGCGATGTGATGTGTCTTATTTAACCGACGAACACAAGAAATATTAAAAATAAGGACCCCCAAATAGTAATTGTTCCGACGGGGTCTTGGGGATTTAAGGCAACCCTACTTTAGTGACATATGTTTAATGGTTAATATCGCTTGGATTTTTGCTTGCGTGAAATATGTCATGTTAATAAAAAACCTTTGTGATATTCTTCACTTGGTCATATATATTTGAGAGAAGTATGAGATATGGAAGGATAAAACATTGAGACGCACATTTGATATTGTATTCTATGACAACTAGAGTTTTTTTAGTTCTGTAATTTGTGCACTTAACATAGGTGTTCAAACTTTGATGATTAATATTGAGAAATAAATTATTATTATGCCATTTGTTTTCTATTTTTACATGATATTAACTACATTTTTAAATATTTCTTAAAAAAAAAATACAAAAAATACTAGCCCACCGGCATCGGGAACAGGGTTTTATTATTATAATGTAGTATTTTCAATTACCTATCTAACTTATATCGGTAACATAACTACATCTTAGTACAAAGCCATACGATAGCTCAAGTCAAACATAAGCGATATGCTTTACAGTTTTTGGAGCATCTCAATCAACTATGCGGAGCTTTAAAAGCGTAAAAACTGTTGCTGGAAAAATCTCGTCTCAACTTGCATTGCGATTTCTGATTGTATTATAGACTTGAGAATGTGCAAAGTGCCAGCCATAGAGTCGAATTCAAATGGAGTAACACGATCATATGGATGCAAACAAGCCGGTTGGCTAATTTTAAACAAGAGTTTTCATCACGTACAAGCCAGATTCAATTGCACAGGAATTTGTAATAAATGCAAATTCTAAAAGCTTTCCTAACAACATATGTACGTCTTTACTCTTGCGGCCAATTTCATAAGCAAGATTTAATTTAACCGGGATAATAAATAACCTACACATTTCTGATAGTGTAACTTTCTTGAATTAAAAAAGCTACTATATTGGTAGAACTTGCACAGTCGGATTAGTATCCTGAGTGTTACCGGTTTCTGCATAGAGAGAGCGTTTTATAGTTTTTTTTTTTTAGGGGGGTGAAAATCAATCATTCTTCCGTTCTGGGTAGAGCCAGAGAGAGTGTCAAATTTTTACTGACTAAAACCCACTTATGTACCTTCACTTATCTTTTGCGTTACAGGGTCGTAGTAACTCTTTCGAACAATCCCACAACCCGACAAGCTAATGTGCAGAGCTTGTGTGCGTTCTCCATTTTAATCCTACTACTCTGTGTCGCGAAGTATCAACCTACCATTACGGCGTATCTACGCAGACATATGCTAGGTATAGCATACCTACCGGTCGCATCTTCTGCCTTGCACTCGCACGTTAACCTTGTTACTGTACTAGTAGATGACCGGACAAAGGATAATGAGCTACAAGTACCCACTACTGATGCGATTATGAACCAGCAAAATCACTTATTTGATCATGCCTCTAATTAGTTTGATATACACTCGAACTAGAATTTTATCGGAGTACTTAGTAGAGTGACCTAAATAAATATAATCAACAAGATGTGATCACAACTAATACTTTGAATGGTAATAGTTGAATCACTAAAACGGAGAGGCGTTTGTCGGTAACATCTTTGTCTGGCTTGGTAGAATAAAAACACACTACAGATGAATTTACATGACACTATTATTTTAAAGGCGAAAGTTTGTGCCTATACTACATTATTTTTAGTTTATGCGAAACATGAATATAGTTTGTTCAGAATAAGTAACTGAATGGATTCCAAATCAATAGTTTTTACGCTATGTTACATTTTTTGCCCAAAAATATTTAAAAAGGTCACAAGTTGGACACCACCGACACTAATACAACACAGGTCATGGCAGATCATAGCGGGCATTAAGATTCAGCAAATAGCTGGGTACAAGTGCAAGACAACCGCTCAGTCGCTTGGATGGCCCGGTGACTACGTATTTTTGCTGACGTAATAAGCTTATTACTTTGTGATTTTTTTGTAATATTATAAAAAGATTTGTATTTTTTGACTGTTGTTTGTAATGAATAAACAACCAATAGACCAATTTTCAAAATCCTTTCACCAGTAGAATGCTACTTTATCAGTGAATAACATAGGCTATTATTTTCTACACGGGCGAAGCCGCTAGCAACAGCTAGTAATTACTAACTTATGAGTACATATCATGCGTCCCAGTTGTACCCAACGTTGTTTTCAATGTACTTGAAACTGTAGACAAGCCAATACTAAATTGAATCGAAAATGCCCTTCTCTTTACATACAAGGACCATGTTTCCAACGGAAAGTACCATATTCTAAGCAAGATAATTGGACGCGATTGAAACAGGCTTCTTCCTGATATTGTATTCTGATTTCCATGATTAGTCGCTTTATTCAGTGTGCAGCCCGCTGAATGTTGCTACACGACGATTTATCTTTTCCTTATCAAGCGGCTCTTTTACTAGACGGAGCTTTCAAAGCACACTGTCCTCACAATAAAGTTATAAACAAGAGTTCGTTGCCTCTTTCGATTCGATTAGCATCTTACAATATTATTGCCGCTTTAAATTTTCGGGTTTTCTTACTTTGAAGTTGGCCCTTAACAGGCGAGGAGACATGGGTTCGACACGCAGAGCCACTCTCGGGAATTTTAATATTAAATGGAATTGGACATAACCCGACGCTTCCACGGTAGTTCTATATGTATACAAACTGAGTTTGTCCCCAGGTGCTGTGAAGCTATTGTCGAGTCAGTTACTCAATTGATTGGTCTGAGCAAACAACACAACATCATTATTTTTTTAGATATTTCCGGAAATAAAAACTGTCAAGTGTTTTCCTCACAACAACGCAACAGTGTCATAATAAATAGTGCCTGTATCGACTGACGAAGGTCGTAAAACAAAAGAAAACAATTCTCACCCAAGTATAACGAGTTCTCCATATTTGATGAGAGGCTTTGGCTTCTGTTCCGAGCCGCTCTCGCCAGCTTCCTCCAGTATTGGTGAATCCGCACTGTCCGCAGCACTGGAACAATACAAACAATAACATAAACAAAAATGTACCTTTTACGGTGGGAAAAATCATCCAATGACAACCCCTACTCTTAGGCGGAGCGGGAGATAGTTTCAGACTCTTACTGACTAAACGACCAACCCTGTTCCTTCTAACCTTCATACCGGGGCTCGAGTTCCCTTTCGGTTAACCCTGGCCCCAGTAGGCGCCTATCAAGATCCTTGAAAGGAACAAAGAAAGTGTACTACGACGTAGTACTAAATGATATTTATTTTGCAAATAGGTTTAAAAAACACAACACACGTCAAATTTTTTTTTCGTCCGTTTAACCTAAATGAGGCCGGTGTTTCCTAGCACATCGAAACAAACTCGGGGCTCAAAGTCTCTTTAAAAGCTCATACAGTAAATATGTAATGGTCAAATCACATGAGAACCATGCAGATTAGTCTGAGATGGTCTTTTGAAGAAAGAGCCATACAGATTTGAGTGGACCTGTCCAGTCAGTGCTAGCATTTGTCAGCATTAGCAAAGCTCAATTTAGAACTACTAAGGAGCTCAACGTGTTGTTAATATCGTCTATATTCATAATGAACTAACAGCTGCTTAACTCAACGTAAACAATCAGACATCTAAGAGGGGGATCATGTTTTAATAAGTGAAGCTTTGTCGGGACAGTCATCAACAGGATTACCACCCACAAATTTTATTCAGTATGCCTGTACTTCCGCTCAACAGATCTTATTGATATGACGGGTCAAGCCTTTGTATCAAGCCGAGAAACTCGTTCGAGACAGCTGTGGGTCAAGATTAGTGGTAAATTATAACCACGCCCGCCGGAACCGGTTGCGTTCGATGCACCGACACTTACGCAAGCCACATAAACCTAACTATTAATACAATAAAACGTTCGTAACCCTCTATTTACGTCTATGAAGTAATTAAGCGACGACGAACGTTTTGCAATCATAGGGTTTACTTTGTTCTCCGGCCTAAAGGCAACTTAGTGCTTTGAGTGCTTTATCGATCGCATCCACGATAACTTATCGGCTGCCTGCGAACTAGGCCACTCTATCTGTGAACACACACTTTCAGCCCAAGTAGGTACCTGCCGATGGCACAGTTCAACTATCGCTTTTGTTATGAAAAGTGACCGATTAGATATAAATTGTATCGAACAAAACAAAAGAATTGATATCTAATAATGGCGTAGTTCATAAAAGTTACAAATTGAATGAAACTGGATAGCAAGGACAGCGCCGGCCACAGCGTCCCTGATTACGGGCACGGGGTCAAAGCCCTCCGCCTCCCGCCGCCACCCCCTGCTCTCCTGGCTCCACGATAGGACACTCTTCTAATGCCGACCCACAATTACAGAGGGCCGACATTTGAATAATAACTCTCCGGACAGTCCATTGTCGATATGGAGTCATTATTAAATCATTTGAAACAAAGGCGGTAAGATTACCATTGCTTTAAAAAAAAAATACAATCACTGTTTTTTACTACAACCAGATAATCTAGATTGTAGCTCTAACGCCAATTGTTTCTGGTCTAAGATATTACATAAAAATGCGTCGGTCGATTCCGTGACACTAACAATTAACTTCATTTGCATGTCTACCTCTAATTTTTCCGCACGATTCTTCCGCTAGTCTCACCTTTGTCTGCTACGATTTTTGATCCGATTTACATTTTGATTGAGGACAATAATTAAGAAGCAAACATAGAATACAATGAGTATGCAATTGTTAGCGTAGTAATATTTCTAAGAATGACTACGGAGGTGATTCACGTCACTGGGGGTGACGATGACCTATCGTGGGGACTATTGAGCACACTAAGCACGTGGCGATAAAAGGCTACGATGCATCCGGTTTTGCCGCAACACACCAAATACGGCGAATGTGGGAACGCCGGAAGTTTACGAAGAATCACTCCTACACGATGAGAATTCCGTTGACTTATTTCTTATAAAAGACAAACGCATGATAGTAGGCAATATGATACAAGAGGTACATACACCTACTCAATGTGGACGCGTCTTGATCACGGGGCCTAAACCAGTTCTGAATGTACTCACGTTTTCAATGAAGATACTTTTGAAACAGAACGAACATAAGCATAACATTTTGATATGAATGTGCTATTGAATCCCTCATTGTGCCTGTACTTTCACCGTCCTTAGTCACGATCTCAAGACTAAGCTCTCGTGTATGCCAACACTTTTACCCAGACCACCTGCTACGCCATCCTGCTCCCGCTGGTTGATTGAATATCTAATATAATTTGAATCATATCGAAGGGACTGAATTTAATTACGTCTCGGTTCGTGTGCAGCAAGTACATCAATTAAATGAATTCATACTTTCCTTTTAGTGCACCTCAATTTAATTTAAAATGATCCTTTTGTGCCGTTGAAGTGAACAAAAAGAGCAGTCATAAAACTACTATATATGTATATAAACCTTTGTGCAACGCAGTGCAGAGCTGATTGTGGCACAAAGGACATTAAATTGACAAGAGTCCTTTATGGAAACGCGACGCAAAAGGTATGGTTGTAACTACGATAAAAAAACATAGGCCAAAGTATAAGTGTAGTCGTAAAGTGTAATCAACTGCCCATGGGCAACGGTCGATGATCCAATGGTCATTTTTTTACAAGAGGCGGAAATTACTTTGAATCAACGGTCTTACCGGACACGAAGCGATTTATGTCTGCCTCTGATTTGATGACACATCGGAACGTTAGGCCGATATCTGTTGATATAGCACGCAGATTCCAATTTATTGGTTTTCGTAGGACCCTCAAATAGCTATAAAATTGGTTACATTGAATTGGGTAGGGTTTCTTAAATGCTGTAGGCAAAATACAACGTGAGAACTGGTTAGTACTGAAGATTTCATAAGTCTAAGTCATAATATGCGAAGATAATTAATTAATGAAGGAAGATGAACTATGTATTTTGGAGATATACTAGAATATCTCCAAAAATACATAGTTCTAAATAAAATCCAGTCCGCATCTTGTATAGCTCGTTCCCATGTCCAGCAAAGAATGAACCCTTCTTGGCGAAATGGATCGATTTCAAGTCAGAGTCATCAAGTAAGCAATTAACTTACAATAGGATTGAAACAGAATATCAAGAAGAAATGCGATAGACCCACAGAAAATTGAGCAGTCATTCGGAAAGCAGAAGATGAATGACAATGATACAAATTCAATCAACATTGCATTCATAAGAAAAACATCTGGAGGAAATCCAAGCGTCAGATCGTCGCAATCATAACGTGACGTGGACGGAAGATGGTAATGGTTCCAATCAGCTCGCAGATAAATTACGGTTGTGCGTGGTTTTCGATGTCAAGATCGATACGATTATACGCCATTCGATATTAATACCGGTTTTTCGTAACCTCTATACGAGTAGATCTAGTCGTCTATGTAGAATTAAAAAAAAAATACTAACCGATGTCATTGCAAACCATGAACGAAGGAAAACAATCGATAATCTTGATTAGTCGATAGTGACGAAGTTATTTACTAAACAAAAATTATTTCGATTACCCATCCGGTATTACAGCTCAGCACTTTTTGGAAACGAATGTTTCCTAAAAGTGCTGAGCAGTTTCTATTAGCAGTTTATAAAGAGGTCAATGGTCAGTTGACGCTTTAAAGCTGCTAATTTGACGACGACGACACAGCAACGCATTTTTCAGAATTATGCGACGCTAAAGTTAAAATGGTCTTCTCCAGGAAATTATAAGATTTAGAATAAATAGAGATAATTCTAACGAGGATTTGTAGGATAAACAATGGTTTAAACTGTTTTAAACACAACTTATCAAACAGATGGACAGTGCCCACAAAATTTTGCGAAGTTCTGTTAATTTGACGACGATGACACAATTTCTGTGTCTGCAGTCTTTAGAATTATGTGACGCTAGAGTTCAAATATTCTTTTGCAGTGAATTATAAGAAGTAAAATAAGTAGAAACTGAAGGATAAACGATGTTCTAATCTGTTTGAAACACAAGTTTTATCAAAGAGATCTACAGTATCCAGGAAATTGAAGGCCTGATAATTTGACGACGGATGACACAATTTCTGTGACTGCAGTCTTCAAAATTGTAAGAAGTAGAATAAATAGAGATGGTTCTAAAGAGAATCTGAAGGATAAACAATGTTTTGAACAGTTTGAAAACAGATCTACAATACCCACAACATTTTTTGCGTTCAGCCTATTATAGCAGATCAATAAATCTGTCAAATATTAGAGGTTAAGTCGTAAATTCAGCAATTGCTCGTTGGTATTGCCTGTATCGATATATGTCAATAAATGTGTGATTAACGTTGCCATTGTAATGCCCACTGCATTAACCTTCTTGTCTACATTTGGTACAAAGCAGCAGAATCCTGCTAGCGCTAAGTAGACGTTTGGAACAGTTGTCAGTTCAAATAATGTCTTTTACTGGTTGGATAAATTTCAAATGTAAACGTATGTAAAGTCTCTGTGATATTGTATAATATTTAATCATTTAAAAATACTTTTAGTCGATACTTTTTATAATGTTCGTCTATTAGTAAACAATGATCAAGATCTCTTAATCATCCTTGATTATTGAACCAGTGTTGAGTACTTCAGATTTCATTTTGTCCTAATAACTACCCAAGTCGTTTGACTTTTTAGACAGGCTACCAAGTTTATTGAGGCAAATAAATCGCGTGTGTCTTGTGTTGTAAGTGGAAAACCGCAACCCCAACTCTGGCAATAAGCCGGAAGGATGAACGGTACAATGCGCACATTGCACACCAACGCGTAAATGCAAATTTTATCTTCAGGCATAGCGTTTACTTTGATGACGTTCCACTCGATGTTGACGACACGCCTGTTATTTTGAGTAGTTTTTGTTTTATTTATGCAAATTCTGATACAGTCAGATGGAATTACATTCTGCATTCTCACCGAATCGAATTAATCTGTATGACTAGGTAATAAAATATCTTTATCGCTTTTCAATATTCTTTTAATTTAACACATCTTAAATTACCGGAAAAAATTGGCAAGACTATGCAACGAACGAGACCAAGCGATGCCATGCGGTCAGCGAACCGTAACATGTCGGCACTCGCATGCGGCAAGCGCCATGCGCTCACGCAGCATTTGGAAGGGTGACCTTCCGAATAAGCGACCAAATTCAATCAACGGACGGGCCATTAAATCGAATCGAAGAAGCTAACTCCTTAATTTGATAGCATAAACATAAGCGCATGGCACGTGCCCGGTTGAGTTCCGAAAGAGGGGTGCATTAATTTAATCAGCTATTCAAAAATGCAATGCCGACCTTTGCAAATGTTGACCAGAAATAGCATTTTGCCTGTAGGAAATGGCTACATGGGGGCGTCTTTCCATGGAAAGATAAACACATCTGTCGCGCAGGTGCGGTGTGAGCCAACACGCCAACACGAGGGTATCTAAGGCAGGTGTCGCAAAGCGGCGGCCCATAATTGTTTAGGAGGACCATTAGAAACAGTTTTTTATATTGAAATAAAAGGATCATATTAACTGTGGTCTTTTTTACTTTTAACTGTTTTCAGCATTCTTACGAAATATCACACAATAACGTTTTGTCGGTAATAACAAGTGAAAAAGGAGGTAATTTTACGAGTTTCCAATATAAGTAGGTAGGAAATATAAAAATCATAACAGTTTTTTCACAAAAACTTGGACCTATTTTTTTTGCATGATTTATAGTTTTCATTTTTACATTGAATCATTGGAACCGTTATCTCGGCCGTGACAGACTAACCGAGGGCATTTACGCTTAATTTTTTATGAGTAAGCTTTCTGCTTAAACCGCAATTTCTAATAAAAATCTATTTTCATAAATGGTTCAATGTAAATTCGGCTAATTCGGATGCCAAGAAATGTCAATATTATATTTTTTCCTCACAACGTAATAAAATTGTTCTAAATTTAAGATGCTCAATTTGAACTTTAGTGCGACATAATAGTACAGTGGAACGCGTGCAGAACGTGCATTAGTTTGATAAATATAATGACGTCTAGACACGGCTTTAGCACGGCTCAGCTTGCTAAGTAGCTTCCATTTCATCCTTCGCGCCTTTGATTTTAAAGTGCTCCAACAAAATGGCATAAGTGGAATTCCGCTCTAGTAGGTACATTTCCCGTACTGCCGTCCTCTAACTAAAAAGCAGCTAAGTACTTTTTTTTCTATGTAACTTAGCTGCTTTTTAGTTAGAGGACGGCAGCGTAGGAAATTGTATCTTTTTACCATGGATCAGTAATTCGCTAGTCATCCTTTTATAGAAAGGATGTGTAAATTCGTGTGGGGTACGCCACAAACCTGTGGGGTCTGTGAACGTGGAACAGGTACCTGCCTTCTCGGAAATGCTCTCAATTTATCACCATACTATAAGTAAAGTTAAGAAATAATTTCCGATGAATTCAGATTATTTTGGCATACGGGTACGATAACATGCAACATCAAATTTTATACTCTATTGCAATTAGTTAAGTAATGTAAATAAGCCAGAAAGAATGACTCATTTAAAATACGAGTAATCCTCATGTCCTTTCCGATTAGTTTCTATTTAATTTCTTAGGAATTTGGCTGTAGTTCCGGGAATTAAGTCTTGCGTAAATTGAAGGTACCTATACTTCTACCTAGGTACTGTCTTTAGTTTGCTTATTATTGATAACTGGTTTCCAGCGATGTACTGTTTTATTACGTTTGTGAGATTTAGTACAATGTAGGTCCTAAACATTTTTACGGAGTCGTTTCGCGACACAATTTCGCACAATCAGCTAAGCGAGTCGGGTTGGCCCTACCAAGATGAAACTTTAATGAGCGAGGGTTAGGAGAGGGCTCCACGATAACGGCTACTCTGTTCATCGTACAGGTCCGTTTATAAATAAACCTCGAGTGTTATAAAACGTCATTCTTCGAGTACCTGAAGCTTGAAATGTTTGTTTGTAGTCAATAAAAGTAAACAATAATTGAATTTAATTTAAGACTGGCAAGAGTCTGTGGATTCCTTTGTCTGGATGGACCATAAAGTGGACGGCGACAGAGGTCGGCGACAGTCTGAGATAACAACGTAAGAATAACATTAATCGCGCTCTGTACTTGAACACTAGCGACGCAATAGAGGCATGGAAGGCCGCGACAGATACAAGGATACGTACTACGTACGTAATTTAATAAGTTCCTAAAACTATTCTTATTCAGGAAACCGTACAATAACGATTATTATCTTGTACTTAATGAGTTTACAAGCGATTAAAGAATTTCGGAGTCTAATTGAAAACAATGTAAGCGGCAAACAAAGAAGGCCAATGCAATGTGAAGGTTTTAAAGGTTAAATATATAAAATTTACTTAGGTGAATGGTCGCTTCTCGCGAGGTCCAATGTTTGAGCCGGATCGAGAATAATGGCGAAAGTGTACGTTGAGCTACTCGTAGATAAATTCGCGGTAAGGGATTAACTTGGCCGCCGATAAATCGTAATAGACTCGCTTCCTATACAATACAACACTTCTATCTAGGTAGGCACCTACATTAGATATCTATGGATATGGAAAAGTATTAGCCCTACAGGGCAAACTACTTCGAGAACCCAGATCGACTCTGCCTAAAAAGTCAAACGAATTGAGTAATTATTAAATTAAATCTGAGTTAGTCAACACTGGTTCAACAATCAAGTTTGATTAAGAGATCTTGATCATTGTTTACTAATAGAAGAACCTTATAAAAAGTATCAAATATAAGTATTTTTTAAATGATTAAATATTATACGACATTCCCAGGTCGTTTGACTTTTTAGATAGACTATACCCTCCGTGAAAACTTCAATAACACCAAAGTGCTGCTAGCCTTCCTTGAGGAGCTGGGGTGGATCGAATGACACATTTGTCCCACCCGTACGCAAAATACGCGCTTTAGACGTAGAAACGCAGTCACCAAACAGGCCAAAATACAAATATACATACATACGCAAAGGCTCTATTTAGCCACGGCATTTTATTTAGCACTTTTAAATTTTAAATTCTTCACGCATAGCTGGGAAGTTTTTATTCTAATGCACAACAACAAGTGCACTAGTATAAAATCGTATATGGATTTAGAATTATAGTATGACAGTTACCATATTTATAAACATCACAATATGACGGAACATAATCAAGTTAGGTACTACGGACATCATCTTGAAGACACATTTTGAATAATTTCTAGTCATACACAGCAACTGAGATTGATAAGTAAAGAATGATTGACACGGTTTAGGCCTCGACCCCATCTTGATGATAATCTACATTGTAAATTTTATAATCATAATAAATGTTGACATTAAAATATCTAACGGCATATTTAATTTTTATCTTAATTTTATGTTATATTTCATAATCTATGCTCAGTTTTTTTTTTTTCGGCTTCACATTCTCGTCAATAATTTCGGTGCGGGCGGAATTTTGTTTGTTGTTTTCGTGTGTTTTCTACCTGATTTTACTCAAGTAAGTATTGTTTGGTATTGTAAAGTTAATAAATAATTTAATGAAGTCAAATAAATAAGAAAATTAATGATCAGTTTACAATGCTTCTATTGTGTCTCTAATTGATGGTATTCAAAAGGTAGTGGAGAAAAGAAATAAAATCTAGAATTCTGCTGGTTATTTTAAAATCATTTGGCTAGTGGCCACAGTTTTTATTTTTGAGACTAGGTAGGTAGTAAGATATTTTTTTACAATAGCTAGTTGAACAACCTAATAATTGAGGTTTTAGTTTCAATATTTATTTTTAAACTGATTTGAAAGGATGTTCTTTCCAATTTGGTGATTATCATTTTTATTATTGCCTTGATTTTAATCTTGATCTACTTAATTTTATTTCACAAATATTAGTTTCCTGTATTAAACTCATTACTATAAGGATTTCCTTTACATCAACAAGTGTAAAAAGTAAACAAATGTAATATGCCATAATAACCCTGAGACATGTTAAATTTAATTGTAACAAAATTGAATATGTACCTACAACTTGATTAAAGAAAAAACCAGAAGGCAACAACATAAAGAGTCAAAATCAACAACTAAAAATACACAGAGTATTAATTGATAATTAAACTTTGTATGATTATTTATAAAAAAAAAGATAGTTGGTTCTTTTTTCAAAATTTTTGTCAAAAGTTTGTGGGCAAAAACTATTTCTAAATAGTCATTACAATTAATTCTCCTAGGATAAACCTCTTCACTTCATTCAATTTCAATGTGCAAACAATCTTTTAGAAATTTTGCATTGATAGCAAAAGCTGAAGAAAATGGTACCTTTAAAATAGTAAATTGGCTATCAAATCACTTGTAACCTGCCAGTACCTGTCTTGGCAGGCTGTAATTTATATGAGATTTGACCAATAGGTTGAAATAAACATGCTTACAAAAACATTTGACTCGAGTTGTGAAGCATTTTCTTTTAAGTCCAGCTTGTAGGTATGGATTTATAATCTACTTCCTTCATTGATATCACAGCACTTGTAATAAAAAACATCTATTCTTATCTATGCTTACTTCAATGACACTGGCATTTTAAAACAGCAAAAAGAAAAGAAAAACAGTTTCAATACAAATTAAAAAAAGGTAGGTAAATGTTTGTTCTTGTAGGTAGAGCTGATTCATTGTCTGATCTGCATGTTAATTGACATACAAACCTGAATAACTGATATAGTGACTTGTGTACTACTGTTATTTATGTTAATTTCCTGTTTGTATTTACTTTTTCACATAAATCAATGAAATGCATTGCAATTCAAACAGGATATTTGAATGAAACGCAATTATAAGGGTAAGGATAGTCTATAGATAAAGTTTGTGTCCAGATTTGTCTTAATTTCAAGTCTCTTGATTCTAGGTAGGTACAGCTGTTATTCATAGATCTTTGTTTCATTTTCATCTAAGGAACAGATATAACAAAATAGGGCAGCACTTTGAGAACAATTACTTCTGATCGATATTTCGGACAAAAACGCATTAAATTAGTGTTTTGCATTTGATTACGTGCAAATACAACGCATGGCCAGTTACGTTGCGAAACAATTTCTTACTGAAAAGTACGAAACCTATCTATATTCTGTGAATTGCTACCAAACATAAACAAACAAAAATATCTATCTATGCGACTAGGATTGCCTATAGCATACATTCGGTCTACTTTGTAGAACATAACATCCACCCATGAAACAAAGCATTTTACGTTTACGCGTATCATTCTGGTTTATCCACTAATAATTATAATGTAACAGGCACCACGTCGTAGGCCAAAACTTACCGTTTTACGACCATGATAGAATCCGTCTCCTCGTTTGTGGACCCTATGATTCGAACTATACTTTACAAACGGCACTAACAATATTGGAAACACCATGAATTTTATTATATCACCAGCAATTCAATTTACGAAATTCACACATCGCTACAAAGCGATAAACACACTTTTCTTCATTATTTCACTAACTTCGATTAATTCGCACTCCACTTTGATGAGCATCAAATCTCATAAACACAAACTAAAACTAAAATGTGTTTTTAGATTATAACAGCACGAACTTCACTACAGTGTGTACCGACGACGAAAACATTACATAGTTGCCAACATTCCGCAAACAGAAGTACATGAAGTTGTTAATATTCTTACAAACGTAGTTTGTAAAGCAAACGTAATATTTTACATGCAGTATAATTTAAAAAAAAATTAATTCGGAAGTTTTGTTATTTAAACCTGTTCCCAAAAAATTACGTCTACGTAATAACTTGGTTTCAAAGTTTGTTGTGGCGTCAATTTAGCCAACCTAACCGTACGATTTTGCTGTGACTCAACCGATATTCTCGTTGCTCTGCTGACGATAAATGAAATGGAACTGCTTCAATTGTGTGTTTATATATAAAACCGGTTCCACACACCTGGCTCCTGCTACAAACTGCAAAAGTAGGCATTTGTGGAATCCATGGACGCATCGCAAGCCACCTTTGATTTATGTTTCAAATGGACTGACTAGTTGGGAAAACCGGCTGCTTAGTTAACTGGCTACATAATAATAATTAGCCAGTATTTTGAATTCTGCAGGAAAATAAAAAGTTGGTAAACTAAATCACCAGTTCAATAAAAATAAATATACCGTAAAACGGTTGTATAGAAATTGCAAGATGAATAAAAAATATCAAGAGAATTTTCAAGGTTTATATTTCATAATAAAAAAAGAGTCCGGGAACAAATGTTTACAATATGTTTTCTATTGGCTTTGGTATGCTGATTCCAAATCTGTTTACAGATTTTAGCTATCACGTCTAGTTTTTGAAATATTTGCATTTAAACCAAGTACCGTTATTCGTACGTATTAAAAATACATTTTTTTTAGAAAAAAAATTACCCGTATTGATGACTTTTACAACACAAATTAAAATAAAATATGAATACAAAATAATAAAGAGACGTAAAAAATGATAACTATTCGGTAAATCGCTTTCTTTTATAAGTTAAATGATATTTCTTGATTTATTTTCAAGCAAAAATCAGTTGGTATTGCTAGGGTCCACTTGCCGCTGTTTCTTTTTTTTTTTCATGTGCAATGTGTAAGTGAAATTTTTCATCATGCTCGTAAGACGCTGCGTTAATACTTTCTGGAGCTCTTTGAGCGAAGAATTGGTCTTTGAACAGAAGAAAGGTTGAAATATTTTACTGTGTTTATTTGTTCTAGAGAATCCTTTGATTTGTATCATACAAAAATTATTCGTTTATATGGTTCTATGGTTCTCTTCATATTATAAGACCACTAAATAGCAATGTTTTTTTAAATTCCTTCAGCCAACCAGCCAGAGTTGCTGCACATGTTTTGCAACTTATCTTTAGCAAACAGCTTTTCTCTTTATTATTTTTTTAAAGATCAAACTAACAATGATAAGCCTTTTAAATTGAAGGTTAAAATGCTTAACGGCTTAGGCGAAACGGTAAAACAATTTTCCAGGACCGCATTTTGTGCAGAACTTCATAGTTGAAACACAAAAATGAGATTTCAAAAAGAGTTTGTGAAAATATCAAGAGAGCTAAAGTATCTTCAGATACGATTAAGGAATATTTCATCGAACTTGAGAAATCTTTAAATAGAGTACCAAAAATGTGATGAGACAAATTTGTTGGACGACCTGGCAAAAAGTGTTTAATTTGAGACAATCTGTTTTCATATTTATAAGCAGACTTAATCCAAACATGTAAAGCGTACAACGTTGAAGTTGACGTTGGAGTTGTCAGTAACAGCAGGGGCCCAGCTTATCCGAAAGGGAAGCTCGGCCCCGGTACGAAAGGCAAGAAGGAACAGGTTGGGCTTTTTAGTCAGCAAGAGTCTGACACTATCTCCCACTCCGCCTAAGGGCGGGTGATGTCATTTGGATGAATTTTACCCAGCAAAAAAAAGCGCACAACGTTGATTATGTATTCTTATCAGCGAATTCAACTCACTTGACGCAACTGCTGGACGTGGCATTTTTTCGTCCCATGAAGCGTTACTGGCGACAATTAATATTCAAATGGAATAAGAACATGAACTTACAATAAATGTGTCTAAAATACAATTGCTGTATCTAAGAAAACAAGGATTAGCCCTTGAAATGTACATAACCAGACTTAATATTGAAGATCATAAAAGTGCTGTAAAAGAATCCGTCATAACACTCCTCAAAGAAATGAGATATATTATGCTTCTATGAACATCATGAAACACGATATACATGTCAAGTTTTATTTTTTTTATATCGTAAAAAAAAACCGAGGTAAAAATAAAAACTCGCCAGAGATTTTAAAATCGCTAGCGAGTCGCCGGCGACTAGTCCCTATGTGCGAATCTAACACAGTGATGATTGTCGAGAATATCACGCCTAAGATGAACGCAGTCATTCGCATTTGAGGCGGGTTTTTTAAATTTTTAATGACATTCCTGAATTAAGTTCTTGTAAAGATTTATTTTGTTTTGAATAGAATTTGCTTTTGTTCAGCAATAAAGTTCAGCTTCTTTATTTTTGACAATTGAAAAGTACGAGATCTACATGTAATAATAATAAAAAAAATAGTAAGTTAAAAAAGGAAACAACAACAAAGTGGTAAAAACTCCCGCTGATGATCGTAATCAAGGTATTTGCTTATAATCAAATAACAAATAATATCTTATCAATTCGTTATACCCCAAAAACTACAGTTTCCTCAAACATAAAAGACTACTTACCAACAAATCCTATAAAATAAATACATTTAAAACTGATGATTGCTAAGGATTGTTCATGGCACCATAACTATTTCTGATGCCAATTTCTAGTCTATTTTTTTTCTAAAATTAATATTGATCACGTCATCGTCATTAAGTATCGGCAAAATCAGGTCCGTTCAGCTGGGTAAGTATAGTTCCAACGAGCGATCCCGCGCGACAATCGATTTATCGTGCAGTGCACTATGACCAAGAGATTATTTTTTATTAAATAAACAAAGACAACTTACCGTTTCAAACGTGCCCTAATACTTGCGTCCATTAAAAGACGCAAATAAACTGAATTTATTATAACACTTCCTCTCCTTGTTTTTACGCAAACATATTTCTCGGATTTAACCCTTTCAATGAGTTTACTCTTCGAAAACTTTCTTATTTTCCGCTCCTGAGATTTGCAATAGAAACCCATAATAAGTATAAATAATCTGATCAAATATATTAATTTATATCACTTAAATAATGACTAGAATGTATTGTTAAGTCTTAGTATGTACACGGTACTGATCGGCGCGAAATAAATTTGATAGTAGGAAACCTGCTACGACATTGCATCGTCCGACAGGGTTGGGCGTTCGTGTAGCGACATGTTCCTCGCCCGTAGTGCTGTTCAGTTTCGAGCACTATTATGTCCATCTGTGCCAATCAGAAACCTAATAAATCAAACTTATCCTGTACACACCCAACCACTTATTGATAGGTAGATAACAATGAACGGACACATGTTTTAAAGGTTCTTATTATTCTTTTTCTAGGTTTTCGTTGCTTCTCAACATTTTTTTAAAAGATATTTTTAATGTCTAAGGTTTTATATTTATCAATCAATTCATCTTAGAATTACAATGCCCTCATCTTCCCAAGTTTGGCAAGTCAAGGTATTTTACCTCTAATAACATACAATGTATCTAATAAAACAGCTAGAAAGTTTATCTAAACACTAGCTTCTGCTAGCGGCTTTGCGCGCGTGAAATTAGATTTCTCTATACAAATTTTGGACCCACGTTTCATACCTTTAGGGAGTTAATTTTGTAAAATCGGTACCTAATACGTCATAAAAAAAGGAATCCTTGTGCAAAATTTCACGCTCCTAGGGCCAGTAGTTTTTACTGTGCCTTAGTATGTCAGCCAGTCAGTTTCTCCTTATAAATAAAATAGATAAACACGAATAGAATATCTAATTTCAAATGACGTGGCGGTAACATATTTCCTGCTAATTGCACAAAGTGGGGCAAATTGAAAACAAAGGAATGTCTGTCTGTCTATGCAATTAACGGAGGCGGCACTCCTTTCTCTGCCTGTCTGTGTGTACATTTAGTTATAGTTAATCGAGTTATATTACACTTAATCTATACTTTATATAAATGTATGCATTAATGTGTTTTCAATTTTTCAATAAGGGTCACCTAAATGGTGGATTCTAAAACAGCTGTCTTGGCTTTTTTAAGGGCATTAAGTAGGTATTTTAAAATTTGTCTAATGTTAGATCCTTTGCTTTCATAAGTTAGCAATTAAAATAGATTTCCACAAGACTAGGAGTTTCAAAACATCTCGAACAGCACTACTGCTTGCTTGGTTGTATGCAGTTTCCATACTATTGTGGAGTGTTTCAAAACTAGACACAGAGTTGCACTGTGTGCACAGCGCTAGCTCTATGACGCATCGTGCATTCGCGCTTAGTCATTTTGTATGAAGCCGATCCAACACGGTGAGAGACACGACGCGGCAGGAAAACGGCTCTCTATGCAAGTTTGAACTTGTCCGCATGTTTGTATTATCATTGTGGTGGCGGACTTGTGATGTAATCAGATGACAGTTGTAAACATTCATGACCGCACATTCCGGTATTGATTCGCGAGTTCCCATTCGACTGGTTCTTGGGAGCAATATCTTTGTTATAGCCTATAGCTATCTCTATACAGTTTTATATCTTTTGTATTGTTTGTTCAACACATACCTAGTTTTAACAAACTATGATATTGTTACGTACGTGGGTAATCAAATGCCGATTTACTGACGAGAGAACTTTATTTACCACAAACAATAACAAATTAGCCCAGTCAACAATAATCCGAATCGCAATTAACACTAGAGTACCGTTACACTATCGCTTTAGTCGTTGATAAAAATCACTTCGAGTACTAGGGTAGTTCGCTCTTGATCGCAGTCGAAATCACAACTGACTCGCTTCCGGCCGGGGGCCCGTATTTATATGCGGAGCCAAGAAAATTCTAGATACCGACGTCCCCGGATCTATCCAGAATTCCAGAACAATTGAATCGCTTCTCGAAGTCATAAATCATTTTTATTTCTCGTAATAATAAAAGTCACGTTCATGCGAATTTCGACTCTATTGTTAACATCGGAGAGTACAAATTCCCTTACGGTTTAGATGATACCTATTACTACATGTACCTTGGTAGGTAGGTACCTTGTGGATGTTTCGAGATTTTTCCAAGTCTGTCTAAGCAAAACTACTCTAGACCTTTCGAACAGCAATGCGTTTTAATTATTACGTGCCACTCGTTATTTTCTCGGAGATATGGCGTGTTCACGTTTAGTGGCGTAACAGTGCCCCCCTCTTAGTCATGCTCGTCCCGAGCATTATTAGATCCGTGATACGGCGCCAATCTATCCACATGGACAACCTTGGGTTTCCCTCTCAACCCTTTCTTGATGCGGTAGGTCACGTCATTAATCCTCTTTAACACAGTATAAGGTCCCTCCCATCGAGCTTGGAGTTTCGGCGACTTCCCTTTCCGTCGAAGCGGGTTGTGGAGCCAAACCAGTGTACCTTCCTCAAATCCCTTGGCATTGGCATTACGGTCGTATCTAGTTTTCATTTTTACGCTGGTGTTCATGCTATTCTCACGAACTCGTTTATGCACTTCGTCCAATTGATCTTGAAGGTCACTTACGTAGTCCGTAACTGGCTTAGTCTTGTCAGGTGGCACGCCAGTTATGGCATCGACCGGGAGTCTCATCTCTCTGCCGAAATTCACTCTTGCTGGGGTATGTCCCGTGCTATCATGTACTGCCGATCGGTAAGACATCAGAAATAGTGGAATATACCGGTCCCAGTCCTTCTGATGGTCGTCGACAACCTTAGCCAAGTGATTCTCCAGGGTTTGGTTAAACCTTTCCACCATTCCGTCCGACTGAGGATGCGCAGGTGTTGTGCGTGTCTTATAAATTCCCAGAAGAGTACACATTTCCTGGAACAGCGCAGATTCGAAGTTACGGCCTTGATCGGAATGGATTTCCAAAGGTGCGCCATACCGACATACTACTTCTTCGACCACCTTCTTCGCCACTGTCGTCGCTTCCTGATTGGGTATGGCGAAGACTTCGGGCCACTTTGTAAAATAGTCCTGGATCACCACTATGTACTTGTTTCCGTCATTTGTAACTGGAAAAGGTCCAGCGACGTCGATAGCGATGCGTTCCCATGGGGCTCCCACATTGTACAGCTGAAGCCTGCCCCTGCTCCTAGTCTGTGGTCCTTTCACAGATGCGCACGCTGTGCATTTCCGACACCATTGCTCTATGTCATCTCTACAATTGAGCCAGTAATACCGCTGTCTCACTTTCAGTAGAGTTTTCTTGATGCCCAGGTGTCCTCCAGAAGCACCATCGTGTATTTCCTGTAGCAGGGGGACTACTTCACATCGTGGTACTATCACTTGTGTGGTCACCTCCTTGCCATCGTTCGATTCCCATTTCCTACAGAGCACATCATTTTCTAGGACTAAACTGTCCCACTGTGCCCAGTAGCTCTTAGTTACGGGACTGTGTGACGATACTTCACTCCACTGGGGCCTAGTTCCGCTACGCTTCCAGTCCAGTATAGGTCGAATATCGTCATCTTCTTCCTGGGACTTCTTGAAGTTGCCTTCAGCCCTAATTAAATTAACGTGTTCTCGGGCTTCATTCTGCTGGCAGTGTCTGCAGTCCTCATTACATGGACGTCGCGACAGGGCGTCAGCATTGTTATGCCCTTTTCCACTGCGATGTTCCGTCACAAAGTTAAACTCCTGCAGCTGCTCGAGCCATCTTGCAACTTGGCCCTCAGGGTTCTTAAATTGTAGAAGCCATTTCAATGCAGCGTGATCCGTCCTCAAAGTAAATTGTCTTCCTATGAGGTACTTGTGGAAATGCTGCAAGGTTTTTACCACAGCCAGCAGTTCTCGTCGAGTCACGCAGTAGTTCCTTTCTGGCTTTGAAAGTGCCTTACTGAAGTAAGCGATTACGACCTGTCTGTCACCCTGCACCTGTGACAACACTCCACCAATTCCCGTGTTGCTGGCATCGGTATCAACGACAAATCTTCCGTCTCTGCTCGGATACCCCAGTATAGGCGCTTCACACAACCGTTCTTTTAGCTCGTTGAATGCTGCCTCACAGTCCTCGTCCCAGATAAAATCTCGTTTATCCTCAGTCAGCTGATGTAGAGGTTTTGCAATGTCCGAAAAATTCTTGACAAACCGCCTGTAGTAGGTGCACAACCCTAGAAATGCACGTACTTCCGTTTTGTTCTTTGGAACCGGCCACTGTTGGACTGCCTTTATCTTCTCAGGGTCGGTTCTCACCCCGTCGGCGGAAATAACATGTCCTAGGTAGCTGACCTCCTTCTTGAATAGGGCACACTTCTTTGGGCTTAGTTTTAGGTTAGCCCCTCGTATCCTGGTGAACACTTTCTCCATATTCCTCAGGTTTTCCTTAAATGTGCGACCCATTATAATGACATCATCCAAATATACCAGACAGACGTCACCAAGAAGGCCCACCATGACTCTCTCCATAAGGCGTTCAAACGTCGCTGGAGCGTTGCATAACCCAAAAGGCATGACGTTAAATTGCCACAGGCCGCTGCCAATACCCGTACTGAACGCTGTCTTTTCTTTATCTTTCTCGCTGATTTCCACTTGCCAGTAGCCACTTTTCAAATCAATGGTTGAAAACCACTTCATGCCACTCAGCATATCCAGCGTATCGTCTATCCTTGGTAAGGGATAACTGTCCTTCTTCGTCACATTATTCAGCATTCTGTAGTCCACGCAGAATCTGGTGCTGCCGTCCTTCTTCTTCACCAGAACCACTGGAGAAGACCATGGACTCGTAGAAGGCTCAATTATTCCATTATCAGCCATGTCCTTTACCATTTCTGCTACCTCAGATTCCTTAGCCCAGGGTATGCGGCGCGGTCTCTGTTTAATTGGTCTCGCATCACCTGTATCTATCTCATGCTTGACGAGACCTGTTCTCCCGCAGTCTTTTCCCGTTGCAAAGATATCTCGAAACCGTAGCAGAAATTCCCTTGCTTGCTGTAGTTCCGAAGTCGATAAGTTGCTCTTAGAATTTTCCAGAAGTTGCTGGATGTGATCAGTTTCGACTTTGGTCGTGTCTTGCTTTTCTGGAGATTTATTGATTTGACGGAGATACTGAACTTCTTCACATCTCCCAACAACACTGTTTTTCTTCAGTAGGACCTCTTCTTTCCCAAGGTTCACAATCCTGACCTTGGATTTCCCTGTCGTCATAACTAATGTTCTGGCAGTGATGAGCTCCGGGTGCCGGCCAATATCTTCAACCATTACACATCTTCGTTGCCTGATTTTCTTGGGGAATTTTACTTCAACTAAGGTTTCTGTTCTCGGAGCCAGTGTGGTATTCTTTAAACAATAGAGGTTGCATGACTTAATTCCTCGCAGGAAGACTTCTTGATCTGGGAATTTCAATACTCCCCTGTCGATATCTAAAATACATCGGTTATTCCGCAAGAAGTCGAGACCCAGTATGCAATCGTCGGTAATATTCGCAATTAACGCAGGATGGATATACACTTGATCACCGATTTTGAATTCAATTTCTGTATCACCGAGGACGGAGACTGGCTGGCCGGTTGCTGTCTGAAGTCGGCAGGATGGAGACTCTCTTTGCCACAAGATGGTGCGTTTCAGCAACTCAGGTCTTATAACAGTCCGTGACGCCCCCGTGTCAACGGTGAAATTGCAAGCACGATTATTCAGCGTCCCTTCGATGATCAAACTATTTCCGTTCTGAACTTGATTGATGGTGATGGTTGGGGCCTTCAGTTGACCAGCCAGCACCCGCCCCGCGGCCCTGGCGACATTTAGTTTAACGACTCCTCGTTAACTTGAGTTCCGGAGTCCACACTTCCCCTCTTCCTCTTGGGGCAATCGGTACGAATGTGCCCTTTTTCTCCGCAACCGTAACACGTCGGAATATAGCGGGACTTTGCCGAAGAAGAAGCCACCACTTCTCGGTGACGTGATTGCGCTGGAGGCGAGGCCACCACTTCCCTAACTCTATGCGTACGTGAGTCTTGTCGTACGGCTTCTAGTTCCAGAGCGTGAGCCATCGCACTCTTCAGAGTTTGGTGGTGTCCGAGTTGCACCGTAGCTCTGACTTCAGTATCCCGTAGGCCGTCGATGAATGCTTGCACCAGATTTACTTCCACCATCTCTGGTGTCATTGACATGTACGCACGCCGGACCAGCCGTTCAACCTCAACTCCCCATTGCTGGAGACTCTCGTTAGACCTCTGCGTTCTCTCGCGTAACTGCGCGCGGAAAACGTGCTCGAGGTGCTTGTCTCCATAACGAGTGTCCAGTCCCTCCATGAGACGCTCCAATGTCCTGCCGTCCGCAGGGAGGTTCTCTAGGACCAGCAGGGCGTCCCCTCGTAGAGCCAAAGTTAATGCCGCGAAAGACTGTTCATCATCCCAGCGGTTCGTCTTAACCAATGTTTCGAATTGATATTTGAATGCCGTCCAGGAAGACGTGCCATCAAAACGCGGCACATCAAATTTTGCGGCTGATGCACAGTGGGTGTGCGATGGTCAGCCAACGGCAACGGGTTCGCGTGCTTCGAGCTTGACGATTTTTTGTTGATGTCCAGCAGGCGATTTTCGTGGCCATCAATCCTTGTTTCGAGGCTATCAGCTCGGGCGGAAACCTCCTTGACCTCCAAGGTGAGATTCTTTACCTTCTCACCCAACGTGACAAGGCCGTGGTCGATTTTATCGAGGATCAGGTTCTGCTTAGCCTCCTGATCGCGGCGAGCGGCTTCCTGTTCGCGGCGAGCGGCTTCCTGTTCGCGGCGAGCGGCTTCCTGTTCGCGGCGAGCTTCTTCCTGGTTCGCTGCGATTAGGTCCTGAAGCTTACGCTGGTTGGCCTCTTGTTCGCGGCGAGCGGCTTCCATACTAGCTTGCATGGCGGCCAACACCGCAGCGAGGTTCAATTCCGAGGATGGTCCTGTTGGCACCTCAGCAGCTGCCGTTGCTTCCATGCCAGCCTGATCTTCCTCCTCCATACGATGACGCGCAGCATCCATCTCCATTTGCCTTCTTGTTCGTGGTCGCTGTTCGTCGTCTCTCGGTGTTAATGGCATTTCACTTCTGACACCAGTTGTTACGTACGTGGGTAATCAAATGCCGATTTACTGACGAGAGAACTTTATTTACCACAAACAATAACAAATTAGCCCAGTCAACAATAATCCGAATCGCAATTAACACTAGAGTACCGTTACACTATCGCTTTAGTCGTTGATAAAAATCACTTCGAGTACTAGGGTAGTTCGCTCTTGATCGCAGTCGAAATCACAACTGACTCGCTTCCGGCCGGGGGCCCGTATTTATATGCGGAGCCAAGAAAATTCTAGATACCGACGTCCCCGGATCTATCCAGAATTCCAGAACAATTGAATCGCTTCTCGAAGTCATAAATCATTTTTATTTCTCGTAATAATAAAAGTCACGTTCATGCGAATTTCGACTCTATTGTTAACATCGGAGAGTACAAATTCCCTTACGGTTTAGATGATACCTATTACTACATGTACCTTGGTAGATAGGTACCTTGTGGATGTTTCGAGATTTTTCCAAGTCTGTCTAAGCAAAACTACTCTAGACCTTTCGAACAGCAATGCGTTTTAATTATTACGTGCCACTCGTTATTTTCTCGGAGATATGGCGTGTTCACGTTTAGTGGCGTAACAATATTATGTTGATGACATTACGACGAACCTGTACCTGATTGCAATGTTGCGCGCTGCAGGAGGAAGTAAGTTATATTTATAGGTACTTACCTACTTCATAAAGTGTGATTATGAACTCGGCTCTAAGTTTAAGAAAACAAAATAATCGTCAGGCGACGAAGGAGAATATCAGTATTATTAAAACACAATTAAATAGGTAATAGAACATTTCCTTTATTGCTTTCGGTATTCAATATACATAAGATATATCTCGGAACTTCTCAACAATATTACTTTTGTCAGATTACAACTAAATATTCTGGTATAAGGCAGATCATAATGCTATATTGGTGTACAAATTGATTCTCTAAAATATAATACACTAGCTTTCCCCGCGTGTTTGGTGCTGCTCAACTTCCGTGGATTGTGGCGTGATGTTATACAATAACATTCCTCGATTAATGGACTAATATCCAAGATTAAAACCATTTTTCAATTTGAACCAGCAGTTCCCGAGATTAGCGCGTACAATCAAACTCTTCAGCTATAGTATAGATTTCTTACAAATAAACAATACAATAATGTTAGTTTACATTCAAGCTACTTAAGGAGCCGGCGACGGATGAATTTCCATACAAACGTAATTCCACGCTCATTTGCGGTTGGAGCATATTTCCAACATATTATGATGATATTCGGATAAAGACAATATTTATCTAGGTTCCTACGTCTTTCCTTTTAAAAAAAACAAAAAGAAATTTAAGCGAATTGTATTTCGCACTTTTTTACAGCGTAAATGGCAAAACATGCCATTAGGCTTTTCCTGTATTAAAAATAACCTAGATAAATATTGTCTTTATCCGAATAATATATAATATAATAATATAATATTCCACAACTATCACACAACGCCGTCTAGTCCCAAGCTAAGCAGAGCTTGTGTTATGGGTACTAGACAACTGATAAACATACTTATATATTTCTAAATACATACATACTATAGATAAATTACACCCAGACACAGAACAAATGATTATGCTCATCACACAAACATTTGTCCTGGGTGGGAATCGAACCCACAACCTCCGGCATAGCAGTCAGGGTCACTAACCACTAGACCAACAGGCCCGTCAAATAATAATATCATCATAATATGTTGGAAATATGCTCCAACCGCAAATGAGCGTAGTATGACGTTTGTATGGAAATTCATTCGTCGCCGGCCCCTTAACTCTTTAACCGCTAACGTCGGACTAATCCAACAAATATTTCTCCTCTCTCAATTTCGTGTTTATTTCTCCTGGGTGGCAGAAGTTTTCTGTCACCTAACGCCATCTCACCTAACGCTAACGTCACCTAATGCCATCTCTCGCGAGAGTATTCGGTCGTAAATATACGACCCTGGGGAATGGGACCCGAAAATATGGAATGGGATACGAAAATTTATGTCGGATTAATTCAACGTAAGCGATTAAAAGGTTATTAGAAATTACTCATTCGGCACTTAGGTACGCCCAATTAGTCACTGACTTAGGGTCAATTCCCACCAAAAGAGCGTCGAAGCGCAGCGAAGCGGATCGCAGTTTCAGTGTCATATGAGTTTTAACTTTATTTTCATTACTATAATACTTATTATCGCATGAGAAACTCGAACGAGTCGCGCGGATGCCCGCGGCGCCGCGGGAATTCCAGCGAATTCTATGAACGGTAAACGGGTCGCTGCCCTTCGCCGCTCTTTCGGTGTGAGTTGACCCTTAGATACAGTTGGTTAAAAATGATCTGCATAGTTTAGTTTTGAACATCATAAAACGATAAAGAGTTATTTTGACTTGAATTATGTTCATCGCCTTTGGTTATCATCATTCAGATAATAATATCTAATTGATAAGTGACGACGTTATTAACTTATTAAGTATGTTGTTTTTTTAATTCTCCGAAATAATTTGGCAGTTATTCTCACTAAACAAATCAGACGCGCATTAGCAGTCACGCGGATCATTATTATTAGAAGATTAGTGTTGGTAATATTATTAGGTATATCTATAATCATAATCGCCCACCGCTAGGTACTTTATAATATAATATTAATCTATGAGGCGTGGCTGGAAAGACCACACGGCGTCCTCGCCTTCCGCATGACGCAGGTTCTTACCGTACATGGTAAGTTAGGGAGGTACGGATTCGTGCGGAAGTGAGGTGTCGCCAGAGCGTATCCAAACCGCGTCAAAATCGCTTTTGATTGAGGTCAATAACCCCGCAGGATTTACGGGATTGGGATTTAAAATTTCACTTTCATTTTAAGTAGTAATAAACACAAAAATCAGTTAAGTGCGAGGCGGACTTGCACATCTATGGTGTCTTATAAAACCTACTCTTTCTACCTACCAGCCTACGATTCCCGAATTGAATTTCTAAGAATTTCCAAACCGCATTTAAAATCAGCTACTTATATGTAACAGTAAAATATTTACCAGACCTTTAAATTCACGTGCCATGCGGTATCCCTGGTCATAGAGTACCTAAACTGACATTGATTACGTTCCGTTTCAGTTGCAATACAGGACTCACACAACACAAAATAGAAATTCAAAAATTATTCATTGGCAAGGTGAAATCGAAAACAAAATAATTATTTTCCAGACAAATCCATTAAAAATCATACATGGAACTCGCGTTCCATGTAAAGTTTTTTAATCACTTTTTTATGAGGACGAGCTGGGTCTAATAAATAATATAACCTAAACGCTAATCAGAATCCAATTTTCTTATAAAAACTTCGATCCCGCAGACAGGCGGGGTCCCGCATGAGTAATACCGCATTTCCAATCCCGCAGAAAAGGTGTGGGATCTCGCGCTTGCGGGATTGTATTCTCTAGTCGCCACTGTGTAGACAGCCCGGAGGACACGGTAGAGGTGTGAGGAAACCGACATGTCCTAGAACTAAAGTTAGAAGTTAGAAGACACGTGACTTCCACCAACGTGTTTGGGCCCTGATAGTGAGTTACGGGCCCATTACCTCTCCTAGGATCCTTAGAGGCTTGAATCACAGCAATGAGAAAGTCGCCTAAAGTCTAAGTACGCATTCAATATTTCAGAGTAACAGAAACGCGTCATCGTATTTTTGATATCTGTACATTCAAAAAGTCAAAAATTGCAAATCATTCTCAACTAACTGTAACTACGTTAACATAACAATCACATTACTTCTCTACAACACATAACAACACCTAATCTACATCCAAACTACTCTAAATATGCTATTTGTCTTTTCTACACTAGATTTTCTTTAAGAGCAAAGCATATTTATTTAGTTTCAATTCCTATTATCAAGAAATGAAATGAAACATGAAAAAACTGTTTATCGTACCGTACTGTTGTACAAACTAGCTCTCTAAACATATCTAGAATTTCAATAAATTAAATCAGTCAACAAGTACAGGACAAATTCATTCAACATCTCCACATAATTTACTAACATTCGGCACGTATCGGTGAAATGGTGATGTAATTACGAATACTACTAAGTCCGCACAAACGGAGACGCAAGGCGCGAAAATGCGACAACGCTTTTTTTGACAAAAAAAAAAAAACTAGCCCGTAAAAAATCTACGAAAAATAGCACACAACAAGACGTTGTCGTATTGTCGCACCGAAATTGTCTCCGAAAGTCTTAAGACGACGCTGGGTTTTTGACTAAGCGTGCTTTTTTGACACCTCACTATATGTAAAGCTTAGAACACATACAGTCAGCGCAAGCCTTTTCTCGCAGTGTCAAAAACCCCGTTCGTTACAAAGAAAACATTTTACAATAGACTAAAAAATAACACCTTAATTATGGAAAACAAAAAACAAGAAATGAGATCTAAAAAATTGAATTTCATGTTTCGATTTGAATTAAAATATTTTAATTTAAAGATCATTTTGAACAATGAATTCGTAACTAAACTAAATATATTAACTAAATTTAAAACAGTATAGTGTAGCTTAAATAAATAATAATTATTTATAATGTTTAAAATTAGCGATATAATTCTCAGAACATATTATAAAAGGTGTAAGGGACAGCCCTCCACAAACTATAAGGGCTTGCTCAGTAGACGAAACTGAACAACCTTCCACAACACATTTTTTCAGGAATCGAAAACCAAAATTCCGCCTCGCCATACAAAATTAAAAACTTGATTGGACAGTTTGTATGGAGAACCCGATTTTTTTTTTCGTTTCCTGAAAAATTTTTTTGTGGAAGTTTGTTCAGTTTCGTCTACTGAGCAAGACCTTAAAGTTTGTGGAGGGCTGTCCCTTACACCCTTTATAGGTCACAGTTTACATTTGTGTTACAACAATTGATTGAATTCCACGGCCACGTCATTGGTATTTAACGCAACAAACGCTCATTAGTGTGCGTCCACCGAGCGTAGGTATAAAAAGTAAAGTACATACATGAGATTGCCTTCTGTACCTATCTATTTTGTGGTTGTGTCTAATAAGAAACAGACTCCGGCAGGAAATTCTACTCCGAAGCTGTACGTAAAATTAGCGTTTCCAAAACGTTTTGTGCGTATGGGTGGGATGGCCATCATATACCGGTGGCGCATCTTCGCCGCGCCGTACGTCTAGTGATCACGTCGGGGTCACCAATTTGGTAGTTTGGGGGTGTGTGGAACAGAGAGTAAAGTCTCCTTTGAAAAGGGAGGATCCTCCGACCAGACGGGTGATGATGTCTGGTGGGACCCTACCCTATACGTTCTAATCGCGCGGAGAACTTTGATTGCGCGATGCAGGATTAGTTCTTATGTGACGCCACAGATGTCTCTCTCTAATCCATCATCGATGGATTATGGAATAATGGCAAGTATCTTTCTCTAGCCTCTCTCATATTATTTATAGCATTTGTTTTGTGTACTCATTATAGAGTATGTAAGAAATCACTATTGTTTTATTACTTCGATTAATTTATAATAGCGAACTGATTATAACCCTTTTAATTTGCGAGGTTCGATCTTAGCTTCAATAAACCTATATTATTTAAAATATAAAATATGTTTCAGCCTATGTTCGTCATAGACTTTGAAACCATTCATCCCATGTGTCCCAAACCTGTTTCATTAGAAAAGCAATTATACGAAGATGGTTTTAGACTAATACCTATATAAATTGTTATTTTAACATAATTATGAACTGCCCGAATTATATCGAACTCAATAATAAAGGATCTGTTTGGAGATCGAAAAATATCTCGCGTGTGATCCATTATACTCGATATTGGTATTGAATTCTACACCATAAGAAAACTTTGTCGGATGTAACCCATATTTTCCTGTTATTATTATTGGATCCAAAGCCCTAAGAACACTTTGTCGGATATGACCCATATTTGCCTGCATTGGTATTGAATCCTAAGTGTCTAAACACACTACGCCGAAAGTACGCGACCGAAGTTCGGCATGATTACGCCTGCAAATAGCATTTATTTGAATTACGTTGCGTTATATCATACAGTCGAACTTCGGTCCGGCGTAAGTTCGGCGGCAACGTATTTGTATTCTTCTTCTTCTTCTTCCTGCCCTTGTCCCATCTTATTTGGGGTCGGCGCAATACGTTTTTTTCTTCCATTCTACCCTGTCACTCGTCATGCTATCACTAACTTCCCTGTCTTTCATATCATTCTTCACGCAATCCATCCATCTTTTCTTTGGCCTATTATTAATTATAACGTATTTGTATTATGTACAGTAAACATTATACACGACCGAAGTTCGGTACACATGCCGACGAAGATCCGGGGCGGGGAGCAGTGGGAGGCAGGCATGCCCGCGCCCCGCGTCTCCACTCGTTGTTTATTTCGCATCTCAAAGGTAATAACGGAACCCTAACAGGATCACTTTGTTTTGCGTCTGTCTGTTCGGCTATTTATATAACACACACAGCGCTCGTGACATTGAACACACACAAAGTTGCACAACTGAATTTCTGCCGCATAAGTTGTGCACTTACGGTGTGTCACATCAAACGAATACGTCGGAACGCAAAATTGGCTGCGAAACTTCGGTCGCGTCCCTTCGACATAGTGTGTTTAGATACTAAGCGTTAAAAAAACTTTGTCAAATGTGAGTCATTGGATATTTTCCTATTATTCATATTGGATCCTAAAATGTATAAAAAAAAATTGGCGGATTTGACTCGTACTTCCCTGTTATAGGTATTGAATCCTAAGCGTTAAGAAAACATTGTTGGATGTGACCCATATTTCGCTACTATTGGTATTGAATTAAGTGTCCCCGCACACGGGCCACAAAAAAAGCTGCTTCTAGCTTCTTTTTGTGGCGGCCTTTTTTTGTGGCCCGTGTGCGAGGACACTTAGCGTTAAAAAAACTCCGTCGGATTTGATTCATATTTTCCTGTGATTGTTATTGAATCATCCTCAATCCTTAAGAAAACTTTGTCGGATGTGACCCATATTTCTCTGCTATTGGTTATCCTAAGCCTTGAAAAAAACTGTCGGACTTTTGTCACATTTCCCAGTTATTCGTATTAAATTAAACTTTGTCGGATGTGACCCATATTTCTTTGCTGTTGGTATTGAATCCGAAGCCTTAAGCTATCGTTAGCATCCAATACACCGGAGTGTATATCAATATTCCTCGTAGTCATAATAATCGTCGTCCTGTCCGTTTTGAAGCATGGCGGCTAGGGACAGCTCGCCGGTGATGTCCGCTGGATCTGGTTCTACATCATCTTCGTAGTCATCTACGATTTCTGTTGAAACAAAAGAAATTTGTATAAGGCGAAGACATGTGACGTCCACTAACTCGCAATGGGCACGCGTGGTGGATTACGGCCCATTCCATCTCTTAGAGAGGCCTGAGTCCCAGCATTGGGAACATTATAAGGCCGATTACCTGTGTTATTTATGCCTATGAAAAAATGTTATTCAAAAGAAGTTTGTTTAACATCTCAGGCCCCAGTGTACCAGATTCGGTACACCTCGGAACCAGCTAACTTAAAACTTATTTATATTTAATAAGGTTTCAATTAGCTAGTATGAGGTATAGAATATTCGATGGTGCCTTAGAGGCCCATTGTAATGTAATATAGTAAGTAGTAGTTACCAGTAATAGGCTGCGGTGTGGGCGGCACGATGGGGCCGGGGGTGCGCGGGCCGGGAGCGGGGGACGCGGGGGGCGCGGGGGTCTTCTTCTTACGTTTGCGCGGCACGGGGGATGCTGGGACGGCCACTGATGGGGTTGCTGGTTTGTTTCTGGAAAATTTCAAAATAAGAATATAAAATAATGTGTGTATAGTGTGATGAAAGTTTTTGTGTCGGTTGGTTTGAAAATAAAATTGTACCCAGTAAGTAGCACTGCTATTGGATTTCTGACGAAAAGCTAGCTTTTGGATAGAAACACGTTTATCGGACCGCTAGTCATATATACATAATTATTCTGTAGGTGTGTTTGTCACCTGTCTCCTCCTAAACGGCTTGATCGATTTGAATATAATATTATGTAAAATATTTGAGTGGGTCTCTGAATAGTTTGAAAATGAAATTGGACCCGGTCAGTGGCGTTGCAGTCGGGTTTTTATTTTTAATTATTTTCTAACAAAATATGAAGACGAATACGAAAGACGTCCTCCCCGAAAGCTGACACTTTCGGGCAGGACGTCTGCCGAAACCGCTAGTACAATATATATTTTTACATTCAATATTTCTCTTTCACCGATAATCGAAAGAAAAAGTGTGACGGATATTTCGTACATTATGAATCGCAAATAAAAAAAAATGTAAAATATTATTACTCAATTCAAAACCCTTGAATGTATTTTACTAATAAACTTAAAAAATTAGGAGAATATAATACTTTCAAACATAAATACTGTAGGTAGATAGAGAGGGACCCAAAGAAAAGATGGATAGATTGTGTAAGGAGTGATAAGAAAGAAAAGGAAGGTCGGTGATAGTATGACGGGTGACAGGACAGAATGAAAGAAGAAAACTTTTTGCGCCGATCCTAAATAATATGGAACAAGGGTAGGAAGATTATGATGAAGCGTAAATACCAGGGATGTTATGGATATGAAATTTCGGATACGAATATAGAAATGATTATTATACCGGTTATGGATATGGATATGAAATTGTTTCGGATTATCCGTTAGTTTCGGTTACGGATATTAGATTTTTAAGGAATTTCAGAAGGCAAATATAAATATAAACTATTTACTACTATACTATTTATATTTTACGACGCGATACGTAATGACAGGCTGTCATAACGTGTCGCCATTAGGCTCCGCCCCTACCGATATTATCCGAAACTTTTATTTCGGATTCGGTTACGGTTATAGATATTATTTTATATCGGATATCCGATAGTTTCGGTTACGATTATGGAGCTCCGTAACATCCCTGGTAAATACTAACACTACGATGGTCATAGGTTGACAGCACGTAACTGTAATGTATAGAATTTTACAGGAGAGGGAAAAAACTGTATAATTTCGAAATTAAATTAAAAAAAAATGAAATAAAAAAGTAGTTGGTAGAAAATCAAGTTATCTATTGATATATTTAAAAAAAATGAAATACCCACATAGATTTTTTATTAATTATTCAATATACAAACAATTGCGAGGAAACAATATTAAAAAATCCTCACTTCTGACGAGTTACGAGCAGTCAACGTACACTTGCGAGGTGTCAATTTAAAATAAACACTATTTTATTAAATTGAAACAATTAAATTTGCGACTAATTATCGTAAATAAGAGTAATAATCAGTAGGTAGTACAGTTTTAGGAGCTTGCAAGTCATTAAAATTTTATAAAGTTTATGCGAGTTCTTAAAATGTTGCTCGTAGGTTGTTACCGGAAAATTTATATTTCTTGGCCTCATCATCATCATTATTTCAACCAAATCGTCGTCGTTCACTCTTGGAAATAAGCCTCCCCCAAGTGTCGCAATAACGGCCAATCATGTGCGTCTCGTATCCCTCGGATTTCCGCAACCCTCACCAGGTCATCGGTTGTGGAAGGCCTACGGCGGAGCTCAGTATAATGCTCGGTGACCTCAGTAGAGCTTCCGAAAGAGTGGGATATAAAATGAACATGGACAAAACCAAAGTCATGGTAAACATCCATGTAGCACCCACTCCTATCAAGATCGGAGACTACACTCGAAGTTTTGGACTACGTTTACCTGAGACAGACTGTTCAGTTAGGTAGGTCTAACTTCTAGAAAGAGAACAATCGTCTAATCCGACTCGGCTGGGCAGCTTTTGGGAAACTGCGCGGTATCTTCTTGTCCAATATACCAGTGTCTCAAGATGAAAGTCCATGACTGTGTATGTGTGTGTTGCCAGTGACAATGTGCCTCATCAGTAGATTTAAAGTCAACCAAAGGGCTATGGAAAGGATTATGCTTGAAGTTTCCTTGCGTGATTACATCGGAAATGAAGATATCCGCAGGAGAACCAAGATTTCTTGGCCTGCTTGGCAACAAAGAATAGTTTTGTTGCTATCTGGTTTGTACAATAAAACTTTCAAGATCTGTGACAGCAGGATTTCCTGTTTTCTTTTCAAGCCTGATACTTTCATGACGCATCACTTTTGGATTTTGTTAAAATTTGTCGTATGGATCTTATCGTGATATCCAAGTTATGTCTGCATATTGGTGATAGATGGAACATAAATAGCGTCATATTTTTTTATGCCACGTTCGATAGCAGCATGATGCTATCCACTTTCATCTGCTTATGCTCAGGTTTTAGACATTAGTGGTAAATAACCACATTATTCACAGCAGCAAAGTTGGCTAGAGCATTTAGCTACTAATCATCATCACCAGCCTTTTTAATGTTCCCACTGTTGGGACTCAAGCCTCCTCTCTAAGAGGGAATGGGCCGTAATTCACCACGCGGGCCCAGTGCGTGTTGGTGAATGTCACATGTCTTCAAATTTTTGGTTCTAGGACATGCCGGTTTCCTCACGATGTTTTCCTTCACCGTTTTGAGAGCAGTGGTAATGAAATAAATTACACAAAGTAATGCGCCTGGCTGGGTTCGAACCCGCAATCTACAACTCGTAAGTCGGGGCCGTTACCACTCGGCCACTACTGCATTCTATTTTGATAGGTGCACAACCGTCACTCTAAATAATGATAGGTTTTGTTACAAATTCGCCATCAGAATTGGAAATCATATCATAAAGCTTATCTAATATGCATCTAACAAAAACTGATGCCTAACCTTGTCTGAGTATCAGAGTTGACTTCGGAAAAGCTTGCTCCTATAATAATGACATATTTTCACAGAACATACAAGATGCATTTTCCTTCATCTGCCTCTTATTTAATTGTTTTTCCTCAGCTGATGATATTTTTATTGCTGTTCCGATATTTGATTAGTATGGTAGCCTAATCTTATTCTGTTATTGCGAACTGCATTTTGCGTTGACACCTTGTAACTCGCGTACTAGTGAGCTCAGGTTGATACTTTTTCTTTGTGGGTTGTCAACTGTAGAACAAATTGTTCGAGTGACATTTTTTGTTTATTACGAGTTATCAATAGGAAGATTCGGCGCTTAATTTAAAAATTTTTGATGTGCTTAACTCATTTTGCGAAAAAATGTGGGTTACGAGTTGTCAACCTATGACCATCGACTAGCCAATAAAGAAATACTCACTCAACCACAACAGTCTCCTTAGGCGTCGCGGGTGGCAGCGGCGTTCCAGGATGGTCCAAACTCTTCAGAATATCATAATTAATCTTGGAGCTAATCTTCTTCTCCGCTATCATCTTCTCAATAGCTTCCCCAGCAGTAGCAGCATTACAAGGGGTCCTCTTCCTATAAGAACCTCGGAGTTTCTTCTTCTTATCCTTATTTTCTTCCCGTTCTCTGGCGCGAAGCTCTTCTTTAACTTAAACATGTATGACTACAAATTAAGATTTTATGGTAAACGCTAGCCTTTGGTTCGTAGCATTCTCTTACACAAATCCATCACTGCAGCCTATTGTTACAGGCTTACATCAACTTGTACCACTGTAAGTTGTACGGCTACCATTTTTTTTTGGTTGCAGTGTTACATGCATAATACACAAATGGGATTGGCTGCTAGATTCAAATGGGATTGGAAGGTCATGTCAGCCGCATGCATAGAGACCGCTGGGCAAGTGGCACTACGCAGTGGATTCCTGCAGAAGGAAAGCGTCGAGGCCGGTTTAGGCCGGAAAGAGGTGGCGGGATGATCAGTACCTCTACCATGACTTTAAAGCAATACTACTGCTTTAAACTCATGGTAGAGGTACTGGAAGCGTACCGTGAGGATGGATTCGAGACGGCACGGGAGAAGTATGTTTGGAAGGAGTTGTGGGAGGCCTTTGCCCAGGGCTAGGAAACAAACTACACAAATACTAATTAATTGCCATTCATAAAAATATTTGCTTGTGCAGGATTCGAACCTGCAAACACACAAACTATCAGTGATCGCTGCCGATCGTTGTCAGTTTTAAGAATTATTTGATTGCAGTCATCGAAATTATCGAACGGTGCGACTGTCTCTTTTATCTTCACAACCGACTCAATTGGGTAAGTCTAAACATTGAAACATGAAAATATTGCAAAACAGCTGGTAAAAAGCAATTAAATTTAAACACAGAAAAACCTATACCCTATTCGCGTTAAGATTAGACATATAAAGAAACCTTTTTTTACTGTTTGTTTAACCGATTTTAACTTCTATTTCGTAGGCATAAGGATGGCATTTAAAGCAAAAAATGGTTACAATACAAACTGTTTACTGCAGCCGCCATTTGTCATGCCACCAACGTAATAAAAGTCAAAATTGGTTGAACGAACAGTAATAAAAGGGTTTTCATAAATTTCTAATGTTACTGTGAATAAAGTATGACTACGACTGAAGCGCAAGCCACGACTAGAGAATTATGGTGAACTCACCAGTTAGTGGCTGAACAAGGAATGCGGGAGCGATTCCGTAGTTCTTACGACTGTGTGGTCTGTCCCGACATCTTCCTTTAAACGTCACGCGTGTTAGTCCAAATGCTGCACTATACAGCAAAATGGACGAACAAATGAACAATATTACTGTTGAAACTAGACTTGCCAACCATACTTTATCTACGCTAATAATCTACACTATCTACCCTAATATTATAAAAAGGTATTTTTTTTTGTTTGTAGAATGTAATCTCTGGAAGTACTGGTTGGATTGCAAAATTTTTTTCACCGATAGAAAGCTGCTTTATCCCTGAGTGACATAGGTTATATTTTATGTACACGGGCGAAACTGACTGACAGACATACCAACGCACAAGCGAACCTACCGGGATGATAATAGAAGCGTGAAGTTTTGCACAAGATATCCTTATACGATGTAGACGCGCACTAAGAGAGGGTATTCCAAAATGTACTTCTTAAAAAGATGAAACTTTTGTCCAAAGTTTGCATGGAGTTGCTTTTTTCACGCGGGCGATGCCGTTGGCAGAAACTATTTATTTATTTATTTATTTATTTAACACTTTATGCACATGGGTACAGAGGCGGACTTAATGCCTTAGGCATTCTCTTCCAGTCAACCTTTGGGTGATGCGGAGAAAAAGTAGTGGTAGGTGCAATAAAAGAGTGAGAAAAAGGCAAAAACAAGGATTTATATACTAATAGACCATAGAATAGATATACTAATAAACCATAGAATAAATATATACAACTATACAATATATACTCAAATTAATACACTACATAAATACACTAAAATAGTCAAATAATTGGTCCAAATCGACAATAGAAAAACATTAACGCTGTGATGAAACTACTGCCAGCTTTTTACGAATCAACTCGCGAACTTTGATTTTGAATGTAAATCTGCTTGTTGCCATCCTGATCTCCTGGGGAAGCGCATTCCACAAAGAAATAGCTTGAATAAAGAAGGAATAGTGAAGAAAGTCGGTACGATGAGTGGGACAATGGAGAAGGCGGTTATTAGATGAGCGCAGATTTCTATTGTGGGTGGCGCAAATGTATTGAAAGTGAGGGGCTAAATAACTGGGGCAATTAGGAGAATCAAGAAACGAAAATAACGTGGTGAGCGCCCTTTGCTCTCTGCGCTGACGTATGGGCAACCACTTTAGAAGCAACCGATGCGCTGAAACTAGTACCATATATTACTTTCATCACCAGCCTTTTTAATGTTCCCACTGTTGGGACTCAAGCCTCCTCTCTAGGAGAGCGAATGGGCCGTAATCGACCACGTGGGCCCAGTGCGTGTTGGTGAATATCACATGTCATCGAATTTTTTGTTCTAGGACATGCCGGTTTCCTCACGATGTTTTCCTTTACCGTTTTGAGAGCAGTGGTGATGAAATAAATTATACAAAATAATGCGCCTGGCTGGGTTCGAACCCGCGACCTACAACTCGTAAGTCGGGGCCGTTACCACTCGGCCACCACTGCTCTATATATTACTTTATTTTTGTTTATTATACTTTTGCATAAAAAATATAATGTGGTGCATAAAATGAAACGCTAAATACATAATTACTGAACTATATCGATACTTCCACATACGAATAAATTCTGTTTAAAATCCAAAAAAATTGGATATGGACGACTTATTTATTAAAATTTAAATTGAGAATATAGAAATGTTTTTAAAAATTTCAGGATAGTGAAAAACTATTAGTGTGTTAGAACAGCATAGCATATCAAAATTAGTCTTAAAGAGAAATAATATATATATAATTAAAATTTCGAAAAATACATTTTTTTTCTTTGAAATACTTTTTTGTCTACTAAAAAAAGAGATACGTTATTTGTCTTAAAAAAACAGTTGGCAACCCTAGTTGAAACATGCATATGTATTGCTAACATATTTGCATTAATATCCTACAATCCGACCGGATGGCCTGAGACGCATATACTATTTCACTGGTTTGCATAGCATAGGCTTATATTTTTTTAAAGTAACCTGTCCCCAGTTATGCCAAAATGCTTGATTATTTTTGTATTTTCAGGAATAAATTTTGCCACTTTTGTTGTAATATAAATATTTGTAGGTAGGTTACCGTACTGGGTAACCACATGCTTGCGCGATTCTACAATGTTCCTGGGCGAACATTGACTTTCTGATGGAGCAGGATTCCGTTATTCTTTGCTTCCTACCCCCCTAGCCAAGTTACAAACGTTTCGCTTGCGCCGAACGCTTCGAGTTGACCTTGCCGCCAAATCTTTTGTTCTGACCACGTGACTGAGCGTTAAGACGACGTCATTCCCGTACATTTGAAGCTTTCTACAAGCGTTAACTATTGCAGATTAGGAACTTGGCTAGGGGTACTGGTATATACGACATCTTTGCCACAGCGTAGGAACTAAAACTCATAATTCTGTATCGCTGTATTACGTAGTACGAGTTTTCTGCGCGATTGGAACATACACAATGCCCGAAATCAAAATCGGGCAGTTGTTCGGACCAGATCTATCTCTTGTCTGGTCGGAGGATCCTTTCTTTTCAACTGAGGTTTGAGGGACTTTACACCTTGTTACCGTACATACCGTACATTTTAAAAATCGCATGCGGAATAAACCGCGTCTTAGTCTCAAGCATGTGATTTTTAAATACCATAGCGAGCTATAGTATTGAAACATTATCAATTATAGTCATTAAGTATTAACTAACTACAGGCCTTTAATCAAGAAGAGAATTTAAAATTGTGGAAAACATGTTACAATTAATGGTTCCACACTTTGGGGCCCTTATAGCCCGGGGGGGCCTTATCATCAACACGGGCCGGTAGCTACAACCCCGGGTAAGTAATATTGGTTTGTTTTTACAATATACTAGGTGCATTTAGTCAATTATAACGCCATTTTGTCCCTCAATTATTAAAGTTTTACAATTTGGTACATTTCAGCATAACCGGGTCCAATTACCCAAATAAAAACTTACTCTTCTGCTCCCTCAAATATCCAGCATTCATTTTATTCCACAGCTGAGCCTTGTGTTTGACTTCCTCTTCTGTCATGATGAGAGAGTTGATGTAGTCCTCATCCTTCTGGTCCAGGATCAGTTCGTCAGCATTGTGGAGGTCTTTGGCCACCTGCTTCGGTTCAGGTCTTAGGAACTTGTCTGATTTGTCCTCTTGACTAGACCCTCCTGCGAGACCTATGACAGCTAGGTCTGGACCTGAAGGTAATTAAGGAAAAAATAAATATCTGCCCAGTGTCGACTTCTAGTTTAACAGAAATCTTTACATGAAGCAACTGTGAGTTGATCTGAGTGCCACAACCCAACGTAATACTTCTCTGAGAAGAGGACAAGTGGAGACACTTGCAATGCAACAAAATTTTTAAGAACTGTGGGTGACTTGATTTGAGGACTTTGTTTTTATGTTAATTTTAACGTCAAAAAGTGCTGATTTATCAATTAGTTTTTATTTTTAATACGATACTATTCTATCTAAGACTGCGGTATATTGTTTAAAAGAGTTACCGTGGCCCTGGGATACAAAGGGTACCTGAAGGAACAGAGGTGGCTTTTAGTCAGTAAAAGTCTGACACTCCCTCTAGTTTTCGCTCCACCCCAGAACCGGCGAAGTCATTTGATGATTGCCTACGTACGTAAAAGGTCTTCTATCAGAAATACATTAGGTCGATAGTTACTGTTTAATACCAATTCGTTTTACGTCCTTTTAAAGGAATGGAACTATGCAGGGTTATTCGTAAAACACTGGCAACCTCTCAGGACTATGTTACTAACATCATAAACAACAACTTTTGTTCTATGACTTTTAAAAATATATCATATTTTAGTTTATCAGATTTTCGTACAAAAATAAAAATATTTCAATTGAACTTTCTGAATATTACGAGGTCTATGCGAAGCAAGCGGTAGTACAATAGCGGAAGGGAGTGGGATCAGGAGGCGGGGGAGCTTGATACGGTTGCGTCGCATCATACAGACGTAGGTAGGTATAAATAGCAAAGTACAGAGTAGACATGTGTTAGATAGAACAACGAAATCTTGAAGGTTTGTTTTTGGTAAATGCATTACGTTTTGTAAAAAGTCATAGAACAAGAGTTGTTGTTTATAATGTCAGTATTACAGAATTGCAAGGATGTTAGTGTTTTACAAATACTCGCTCGAACGACTGAATTTTTAACACGTTATAGCAAGTCCCCTAGTGGTCGGACTACTTCACCGACTTCAATAATAAGTATTAATATCATTTAGTTGCATATAATTAAGTTAAACAGACATTTTAATCAAGGAAGCATTCATCAAAATTACGATACGTCGTCATTATTCACAGATTAATTTAAATTTTATGGCACCAATTATAAAATGTAGAGTAATTAAGCATTATTATATGAAATTTATTCCGTTTATTCATAACATATTATTTCCTTAGAATATGTAGATTTTCGTTGTCATTAGTAGTTCTTTAATAGACGTTCTAGGGATGGTCAGAATTCAAAAGTATGTCAATATTACAAGGACCTATTCCACTACGAGATATTCAGACTCGTTTTGTCTATAGTTCGACGTATCTAGTCTATGGTTCGACGTATCGCGCAGTGTAATAGGGGTTAGACTGTTTTTCTATGAAATAAAAATAGTACGAGACGGAATATCGCACGCGATATTCAGCGCAGTGCAATAGGTCCCTAAGGGTTTTTTGTACGTGAGAAATCATTTGAAAGAGTCTAACACTCTACAGCATTGGAAGGTCTCTCTCAAGGTGGACCGATGACCTGGTGAGGGTCGCGGCAATCCGGTAGATGTGAGACGTACAGGGCCGGTCGTTATAGCGACACTTGGGGACACCTATGTTCAACAGTAGACGTCTTTCGGTTGATATAATGATGAAAACTGCCTTTTCAGATTTTTACGGGATTAAATATAATGACCACCATAAAACGCTTTGGTAACCTTAGTTCTTTTGTCAAAAATATATTACTTGACACCAAAAAAATGAAATCCTAAAGTTACAATAGTATTTTAGTTACGACTGTACTTTAAATTGTATTCGAACACCAAATGTAGTAAATGATAACCAAATCTTAGCGAGCAAATTAATGCGCTCTTTTTAGCCCCGTAGAGCAAGATGATACTTTGTCTAATCAACAATCTATCTTAGTGGAATTTTAGGGCACCCCGGGTCGGATAGATTTAGGTTAGGATAGAGTTAGGTTCTTCGAGGTTATTTTTTTTTAAACCACCCAGAAGTAGGAGCCCCGCGTAGCGGGGCTCCGTCGAGCTGCTGCTTGGCAGGTAGTTAACCTAACCTCAAAATTTTAACTACTGATATCTCCGTAACCATGGGGTTCTGCCGATGCTTTATTTGGATTCATTTTGCTTAAATAGGATAGCGAGATGTTAAAACTGGTTATAATTTTACATTAAAATGTAGGTTTAATTTTGGTGATCATTTACTATTTTTGTCTTTTATATGTTACTATATCTGGTGGTAAGTTAAACATAAGCCGATTTTTACTGACTAAAACCCACCCGTGTTTTTTTCAGTAGCCCTTTACGTTCCAGAACCACGGTGAGCCACGGTCACTCTTTCAAAAAAACCCATAGGCCTTACTGTAAAGCTCTCACCAACCGACCTACCCAACCTACTTCTACTTCCCACGTACGCGTAACTTCTTAGATGCGTCATCATACGTTTGGTACACCTGCATGAAACTAGCATACAAAACTGAAACTTTGTCGACGAATCGGCAGCGTCGTGCCGTCCGTCGTGTCGTTACATTTCACCAAGCGTATAATGATGAATGCATAAGAATGAATGTCTATGAAGCTACGCGCCCGTGGACACTAGACCTAAATCATAGAAAAGATGAAAGGGATTAGAAAAGAAATATTTTCCGACAGCGATACACATTCCGATTCGTACACACCCTTTAACCTTTAACTACAGGCAATAAACCAATACGAACGCAAATTACGCAACTAACAGACCACGCACACTTAGATCGCAAGTTTGCTATTGGTAGTTGAACTATGAGCATTGCCCCACTTTGTGGCACGCCTGCTCCGCCCACAAGGGCATTCTAACCTCTTTTATATGTTCTGTGGCCTAAATAATACAAACCTAGTCCTTTTTCCAGTTTCGTTTTATCACTCTTGCCATTTTCTTTGTCCTGCACGTTTTGTGCTATCTCTCCAATGAGGTCCAACGCATCTTCTGCTGCAAATCTTGACGCCTCCACATCCTCTGAGGTGGTTTCATCTGTAATTATAGAATTGATTTTAAGGAACGGACAGAAGATTAGGTCCAGGGATGGGCACTTTGGGGTGGCAATAATATCTGCTGCTTCCCGTTAACCTAGTATCCTGAAATTTGGCACAAAGCAAGGTTTAGGAATAAATCTGAAAACAGTAAATTTGTTTTCAACAAAGTCATCGGAAAAATCTTTGAGACTTCATTCGGGAATTGTAGTTTGCTCGGAACCCTCAGTGCGAAAGTCCGCCTCGCACTTGCCCAGTTTTTTATTATTGATAGGCACGCCTTTGACCACTATCTCAGGTGATGGTAAACGATGATGTGGTCGACGATGGAGCACGCGTGCTAGAAGTAACCTATTCAATATTGACCGTCTCAATCTGAACTTTCTTGGTAGTAAGATTACCCATGTTACTCTACCCTGTTTTAAGGTTTCATCTCTAGTGAGGTACGGAACTCGGTCGCTCAGTATACCGTCATAATGACTCAGCAAACACGCTTATCATACAACTTTTTTGTTTTAATTGAGTTAGAACTCAACAGTATAGTTCACGAATAATCCATATAATTAAACTAATATTATAAAAGCGAAAATTTGAGAGTGTCTGTGTACGTATGTTTGTTATTTTTCACGCCCGAACGACAGAACGGCTCCGGATATTTGGCAGCCATGCAGTACTTTTTAACCCGGGAGTATGTATGCTGGCCTGGGAACAATTTTCTACTATCACGCTGAAGAAGCCGAGGATAGCAGTTAGTATTATAAAAGTGAAGGTAACTGTGTCTGTTGGGCTTTCAAGCTTAAACTACAGAACTGATTGTAATGAAATTGGGAACAGAGTATGTTTGAAGCCCAAGAAAGGATATAGGCCCCTTTTTATCTGGCTTTTACTTCGTGTCGATAATAGTTAATAATTGACACACATCTAGACGAAATCGCCGGTAAAAGCCAGTCATGTATCTATATTTTTTTGAAATGTATAAATCTAAATGTAGCGTGGAATATTTACATTATTGCTAATTAATTCCATAACTTAAATTAATCGTTTCGTAAATAAATAAAATGATTATTATGTACACGTCACATGTACGTCACGCTCACATCACGGCGGGCACATTGCTCGCAGAACAGATGGTCGATGGAGACGAAATGTTCTGGAGTAGCGACCGCGTACCGGAATACGCAGCGTTGGAAGGCTTCCGATGGATGCGAGATGTTCATTCGTTGTGGTGACACTTGAGGGAGGCTCATGTCCAAAAGTGGATGTTGAAACCGAAGCCAACTAAGTTTAGCTTCCAGTCTTACCGGATGCAGCTAAATAGCGGTATTTTACTTGGTACCTCCTAAACCTACATTCAGAGTGTCAAACAATTGGCCTAGGTTATCTTAGGATTCTTAGGCCAGACTGATTTTCATACTTGACCGTATGAATATGCGGAATAACCCAAAGATAAATTGGTAAAAAAAGAATATACAACCGTATTGAGAAGTGACTAGTTTTCAAATCCGTTCAGTACACAAAGATACAGAAGCAGATTTTCAACAGACTTCAAATAAGGATCCTCCTCTTTTTTTTGAAGTTGAAAATCTGCTTCTGTAACTTTGTGTGCTGAACGGATTTGGATGCAATTTGCCCCAAAAATAAACCATGTCCTAGAATAGATTTTAGGATACTTTTTACTCCATGAGTATTTTCCCTCGGGATAATTTTCTAATTAAACGCGGGCAAATCCGCTAGCAGAAACTAGTCAATAAGCTCTGTAAATAATACGTTACTACTCACGTGCTTTCACGCACGTGAGGGATTCGGTATGTAATGCATGGTCACCCATCGCAGAACAGACCACGGTAAAGTTGCTTAACCTTGAATCTTAATTAGTGTGGCTGCTATTAAACTCGTTAAAAATAAAAGATCCGTTTTGACATTTGAGAGGGACCCTAGAATGTAACTTAGAACGAAACTGAAAGAAATAATAACTAATTATGTTGAACGAAACGGGGAAGTGCCACGAAATTTATGGCGCTTAAGACATTTTGGTCGCGAAAAAAGTATCCTCTAAAAGCTATCTTAGCGCTGCATGTTATAATAGTTCTGTTAGACGATATAATTCCAATGTAGCGCTGCAGCTAACTTTGGTTTTAACTTTTCAGTATTTTGATAGTTTCCATGAAAGGGCCCGTCTGTCACTAGTAATGTAAGTCGATGTTCAAAAACGACAATAAAATGAAAATCTTTATCGTTTTTGCACAAAATAGACAGGTTTTTTATCTATAAAGATTAGGTTACCAATATGCATATGCAAAACAATTTTGCAGATCAATAATATAGACGTTTCAACTTCCTGTTCAGTACCGGTATTTAAAAGCTGTCTAATATTATTTATATCGATATAATTATTTACTAATTAAGATGAATATCGTAGCTAAATTATAATTCTTCTTTTTCTTATTAGTTTCGACCTGTGACGTAATACATGAGGAATCCTCGTTTATTTGAGCGTCTGCAGTCTACTGCATTGCATGCATGATACCGTCATTATGAATAGGTTTTTAGTCGCAAAGGAAATATAATTTAGCATCTAAGGTACGAGATTTTTTTTTAAATATTATTTTATACACTTATTTTAAATAAGTCATGTTTGTCTTGTATTTTTTTTATGTGGTGTATATTAAAGAATATAAATAATAAATAAATTGATGGGTCGTGAAGCTCTTTGGACCGGAACCGCTGTCAAAATTTCCACCTATAAAAATAATAGTTTTTTTGAGTAGTATTTTGAGACAACAAATAAAATAAATACAGATTTTTTGGTAGAAATCTTATATATTTTATTATAATGGGGTCCCAAAATACTACTAAAAAAAGTTAATATTTTTATATGTGGGAGTTGCGACCGCAGTCCCAGTCCAAAGAGTCCCACGACCCTTATTGATAGACTCGCGCTTGACCACTATCTCATCTGATGGAGTGATGATGTGGTCGACGGTGGAGCACGCTTGCCTTGAAGTAACCTATTGACTATTTTGGCTGAAATACTCCTTTGTTGTAGCTATCAGGAAACACAGACTCTGGTAGGAAATTCCACTCTTATACGAACAATGAATGTGATCCCAAAACCATGATTATTCTTATCCATGAGGATTTCTACGACACAAAAAAAGTACATATCAGAATTATGTCAATTGTAGTTGCAACGATTCTGCCTATTATTATTGTAATTAAATCATCCTTGTAATACAATAGCATGGACAATAAATCATCGTTGGGCTCTTATTCAGTAGGATATAATGACAGACCAAAATAATGATCAACAACTTGATCTTACCAATTCCCAACACAGCGGTGGACGTTCCAATAACGGCAGCAACCTTTTTTCTTTTATTGCCATCCTTTTCTAACTGATGTTCTATCTCTTTCTGTAGTTCCGTCAGCTCTTTTTCACCGTCCTCTTCATCCATTAACTGTAAACAGAAAAAATAAATTACATCTACAAAAATTAAAAGCAAATTATAATAACAAGTGTTTTCTACTTGTCAGTATGAATGCTGTGGAGGAAAAGATATCCCACTCCTCCGAACTTCATCTTTCTGGCAGAACATCTGCCACCGGGGCAGGAACTGCAGTGGCCAATCTGGAAATCGCTGCACCAACTGCGGACTCAGGTTGGCCACTGCAGAGAAAATCTGGCCAAATGAGTTTCCTTGACCATCACAAACACAGTGCCAGTGTGGAGCCCCTTCACAGGATATGCGTCACCTCCTTTCCTGCACAACTACCAGCACCCTCCATGACTTATACGAAGCCAAAGACAGAGCTGTCCAGGTGGCTAAATACTGGTCGGACAAGATTTGAGTCAGATCAACACGAGAACAAGAAGTTTCTCTTAGCTAATAAGGCTAAATAAATAAGGCTAAAGAGAATACTATCACATATGGCATGAAGGCTAAAGAGAATACTATCACATATGAAATAAGGCTAAAGAGAATACTATCACGTATGTGATAGTATTCTCTACATTTTTCAAAAGAAGTCAAAATATGAACGAAATGGGGGGAAACCTATCACCTGGAGAGCTACAACAGCGTATAGTGCTGCTATCGTGGGTCAATGTCCTCCTCTCTGTGAGAAAATGTGGGTACGTAATCCACCATTCGGAGCCATAGTGAACTCCACCAGAAATGGAAAAGCCCAGGTTAACAAAAAAACACAGTTGTATGACCTCCAGTTTTTTAAATGAATCGGTCTGAGTCTTTGGTCAAATTACAAGTTCAAGGGCATTATTTTCTCAAAGAAGAATACATAACTCGATAACAAGAGTTTTTTTTTATTTATGATCATCACAGGATTCTTTACATTCACGGATCCATTCATGCTATTCTAATTGGGCACTCGACCCAGTCGTTTTTAAATAAGTTCTTTCAAAAGATATCCAAATCGGTTCAAATTAAGCTGGCCTGTTGGTCGAGTGGTTAGTCGCCCTGACTGCTATGCCGGAGGTCGTGGGTTCGATTCTCACCCAGGACAAATGTTTGTGTGATAGATGAGTATGATCATTTGTTCTATGTCTGGGTCATAGATTTATAAGAACATCCAGATGCCTAGTACGCGCTGTCTAAATGCTTCGAATTCAAAGAAACCAAAATGGTGGCTTCGTTCGTTAGCCCCGCCCACAGGCCGCCATTACGCAACAGACGTAAAATAAAATTATAACAATCTCCAAAAACTATCATAATAGGCACTCGGTATGAATGTAAAAGGCGGGTTTCATTTTGTACACATATATTAACTACATAATTACCTATGTCAATATGAATAAGAAAACTACCCGAATTTTCCCATATTTTGGGGTAATCATTTTGCGCTGGTATTAGAAAAGTCACGCACACAAACGCAGAAACGATAATAATACACTTACGGTGGGCGGTCCGCACGCACACACGCATTACAAAATGCATTCAATTTGAACGTTGCGTTTTGTACGGTACACTCAATCTGGTTCTTATAAATCTATGGTCTGGGTGTATTTTATCTATAATAATATATGTATGTATTTAGAAATATATAAGTATGTTTATCAGTCGTCTAGTACCCGTAACACAAGCTTTGCTGACAACGTAGTTATAAATCTGGTAGAAGGGGAATCTGTCAAGTAACAGACATAGGGTATATAAACGTGAAATGTGACGTCACTACCATTAGGTTACCTGCGTACAAAACAGATAGAGAGATGTTACCACTTCCCCTTTCTTTCTCATTTCAAAATTCGAAATGCTAATTGCTGCTTCAATTAATAATAACCAATGTTGGTTTTTTATCAAGTGCGAGTCAGACTCACGCACTGAGGGTTCCGTACAAACTTACCTATGAAAAAAATTCAATTTCCGAATTGAGTTACAAAGATTTTTCCGAATTTCAAAAAAGAAATTAAGACATAACAACACACACAGTTGTGTGTTTTCAACAACAAATTTCAACTCGATACCTCTACGCTTTCCCGAGATAAAGCGTCTTGACAGACAGACAGATGGACAACAAAGTGATCCTATAAGGATTCCGTTTTTTCCTTTTGAGTTATGGAACCCTAAAAGGATGTATTTTTAGTGTTGTTTAATAAAAAATATTGTACAAAAATAAGCAGGAAACACAAATAAAACTTATTTTTCTTATGATCCTCATCATTGTATTCAAACGATTTGCATGTATTTTGATACTTCTAATTTAAACATGATAGATTCCTAGTCTTCGGCTTATGACGTCGTATGAGTAGGTACGAATATTATGCGTGGATAGTAATTAGTAATACGGAAGGAGTGTTTAAACAGGTTGATTTGCATGTATTTTGATACTTCTAATTTAAACATGATAGTAGTAGATTCCTACTCTTCGGCTTATGACGTTTATGTAGGTACGAATATTATGCGTGGATAGTAATTAGTAATACGGAAGGAGTGTTTAAACAGGTTTTTCTTAACTAATGTATTTTGACGTGGAAAGTAAAATTGTCTGTTAGTCGACTTAAAAACGGATACGTAAAAAAATTTCACCCACGCTTATTATTATTTGCATATAATACAATTGCCAAAACGGATCTTGAGCGCTCGGCGTCAGAGTGGGGATCGCTTTGCGCATTCCATACATTGGCGAGTCCAATCGTTTTCGTTGTTAGATACACGCAGCAACGCAGGGAACGAATTAGGAGTGACGTCTATGACACTCCCCGCCTCTGCGTCTGCGACTTCTGCGCAACCGCTCAAGATCCGTGATGGCAATTGTAAATCTGTAGAAGTTTTTGGTTGTGCGCGCATCACGTAAAATGTACGAAATCTATACATATAGATATTTTTTTTACAGTAAAATCATGTGTAACTTGATATATATTTGGGCTTGGTTGAAAAAAAAGATTATATCTAAAAATATATGTAGGTACTATATTCATTGACTGTTAGACGGTACAAAGTTCGCTGGGTCAGCTAGTTACACATAGTTTATTGTTATTTAAAGTCAAACTATAGCAGGCGAGGGGTTGGCATTTCTGGGAAGCTTACGAGCGAAAGAGGTAGCTGTCATCGTGAGGGCTAGGACATCCTCACACCGCAAGTCCTGCTGCAGGAGATGCCCTGGGGAATCGGGTGTTTCGGGGCGATTTCCGGTCACCGTAGTGCGCGGTCTTGTGGGTGCCTCAAAGAGATGTCAGCAGAACTGACGGTTTTGATGGCTAGCTAGCGCAGAAGGATAGTTCAAAAGAGTTACAATGGTCCTGGAACGTAAAGGGCAACTTTATGGATTCATGTGGGTTTTACCACAATATAGATAGGTACAGAAGACAATCTCATGTTTGTACTTCACTTTTTATACCTGCGCTCGGTGGACGCACACTAATGAGCGTTTGATCCGGAACTGTTCGACGAGCGGGCTGAGACACTCCGAGATATCGGAGCGGTGTCTATGTATGCGTTGCTTGAGCGCGTTTTGTATGTAGATTGACTTCTGTACTTATCTATTTTGTGGTTTTACTCTGTAAAAGTCTGACACGCCTTCTCGCTCCACCCAGAGTGAGAGAAGTTATTGATGATATCCCAAATCATAAATTCTTAGAGTGAAGTTTAAGCTTTCGAATACCGTAATTAAAGACACAAAAGAAAGACAGTGAGGGAGCGAAGGTTGGCTTTCGCTTGGGGTTTAATGAAAAAATTATTTTAGTAAAATAGGTAGTAATAAAATTTTGTTTAACATCTTCTGCTGATGGTACTTTAAGCTAAACCGAGTTTTGTTTGAGTTTATCAAGATAACAACAAATCGGGTGCCTTCGGTTCGGAGCTCTCGGGGATCGGGGCCCTCAGGGAATAACCCGAGTTTCTTACCTACTGCAAAGTTAATGTCATGTGTCCATCACAAAATGTTTTTGAAAAAGCTTAATAAAAAGGTTGCTAAAACACAATTACATAATTTGCAATCCGAAACGGCTATATTATTTTTTTAAATAAAATAAAACATCATGCAATCAAATATAATGGATTATTAGTCCAATCGTTTTCCATCGGGGCTTTACTGTTAACATACCTATTTTTTTGAATCTCCGTATTTTATTTATACTCTCAACTACTTCATTAACATTCTGTATACAATTTTTTGAAAAAATAAATTAATCGGTATTTTATTTAAGTCTGCATTTGACTAGGCATTAGCCAATAGCGTAGGTAAATATTGTGAGTGGTTTATGCTAATTGATTTAGCACATACTAGTGATCCACCTCAGCTTCGCACAGGTGTTAAAAATCTTTAAAATTCTCGGATTTTCTCTATTATCATATTCATCTCATCATCATTATCATTTCAGCCCATAGACGTCTACTGTTGGACATAGACCTCCCCCAAGTGTCGCCAGGAACAGGATCGTTCATTGCCGCGTATTCATCTACACTAATATTATAAAGAGGTAAAGTTTTTTTTTTTTTATTATTGTTATTTTGTTTTTTTTATTTGTAGGAGATAATCTCTGCAAGTAATGGTCTGATTGCTAAAATTTTCACCGATAGAAAGCTGCTTTTTTCCTAAGTGACATAGGCTATATTTTATGTACGCGGGCGAACCCGCGGGAAAAAGCAAGTGTATTATACACCTCAATCTTTCTCATGAATCACTCTGTCTATTGGTGAAAACTATGAAAATCTGTTCAGTAGTTTTTTAATTTAATGCGAACAGACAGACAGGCGCGGGACCTTTGTTTTATAATATGTAAGGAGGATCTGTAGTAATGTTTTAAAGGAGGAATCAAGTTTGTCCGTCTATATGTTTTTCACATTTTCAAGACTAAACTACTGAATCTATTTACATAACCACGAAATAAGATGGTGGGAGACATTTGACCAGCACTGGAACAGTTCAGGCTAACTGCAACATTTTTAAAGTTATTATTATTATTATTTTTAGGTGGGATAATCATCCACTGACATCCCTGGAGTGGGAGGGAGTGTCCGACTTTTACGGACTAAAAACCCACTCTTGTTCCTTCTTTGCATTCGTCCTAGAGCCCCCGAATCTCATTTTCACACTGCCCGCAGGCCCAGAATAATTATATTGATGGAGCACGCTTGCCTAGAAGTAACCTATTCACTCTTGACTTAAAGAGTAGCTCAAGCCGTTAGGACGAGGCCATGATGTCTTCTTGAAACCGAATATCATCTACCATCTACTTAACACAAAAAAATAACAACTTTACCATTAATTCTAAAAAATGAAGAAGATTATGGAATAAAGGCGCTCTTAATAACAAATTGCCAGCTCTGCCGCCCCGGGAAAAACCACGTGGTTGAGCGTTGAGGTGACGTCAGAATAAAGAAATCGGAGGCGTGGCCAACTCGAGGCGTTCGACGCAGGAGAAGCGAAACTAAACGGTTGTAACTTGGTTAGGGCTGATAAGCGATTAACTTTGAAAAGAACATAGTATAGGGTGCATTTACCCCAAAAAGTAAATAAAACATTTTCTGTGGGATAGTTACATTATAAAAATACCTTCTGAAGTCGTTCTTTATCCCTTTTCCTAGCTGCTCTGAAGGCTGGTGGATCTTGTTCCTCTTCTAAATCCACTGTCATAAACTCCTCAAGCGTCAGAGCACTGGATGGAGTGTCGCCGAATTCCAGGAGTCGCTTGCGCAGCGTCGACTCGTGGACTTTGACTATTCGGACAACATCGGCGGGTGTTCGGTTGAATTCGTGGAGTCGAGCTGCTATGAGGAGAGCTGAAGAAGAAAAATATAATGAGTTTAACTTCAATCTGATTTCGAAACTTCAATAAAAATTCGATATTTCTAGACTTATAAGCTTTGATTATTATCCCCCAAAATCTGAATACTGACCATATGTAGATCAAAAAAACAAAAACCCAAAATTGTTCACGATAAATTGGTAAATTCATATTTGAATCAACCATTCATAACAATTGCTTCTAGAAAATATTACGCACAGTGTTTTTCCATTTTGATCGCCATTCATTCATAAATCAATAGCCTGTACAATCTTTCCATAAATTAAGGGACATTTTGGGATATAAACAAACGCTAATATCTTTTCTGTTTACGGATATTAGACTTATTTAAACAATAACCAGACCTTTTCTAATAAGCCCTTTAAGTATTTGTACTAATTAAAAATTAGCGGTATAATGTACAGTGGATCTTACCCTCGACTGTGATTTCTCTCTGACACTCAAATGTTTGCTGAGATAATAGTACATTATGATATAAGTGTGTAATGTTAGTGATTGCCGACGAGGCGGTATTTAGACCCGAGCCGTGGCGAGGGTCTTAAGAGAGTCGAGAACGCTAATCATTAATTACTCACGTGTATCAATACGAGGTTTTTTAATAAACTTGTGCAAAAATAAAACTATAAAACTAGTTAACTTTTGTAGCGGTAAAAATCTGTTTTTATATGCGCGCCCATTATTTTTTTATTTTCCTTTCAATACAGTCACTGAAATAAATAAACAGGGGTTGACCGGCGACTCGTGGGGGACGACCTGCGTCCATCCTGATACGATAAATGTAATATAATTATGGCGGGAGAGAGGTTGAACAATAAGGTTTTAACTACATTATAGCACTAGTGTGTAATGGTATTCAAAATGTCACAGTTTGGTAAGAAGGTCCATTATGTACCTAAATGCAGTGCAATAAGAGTCACTTTCTGAGCAAGTGTATTGAAAAACTCATTGTTGTGTTCAGCTCTCCTTAGTACCTACATAAATTGTCAAATCACTGTACTACATACAATGTTAAGTTTTTTTTTTTGTGTAACTACTTACAATAAAAACTTAGGATGATTTTTGTTTTTTTTTTTTTGTTAGCCGTCAATAGTTATGTCGGTACCCATTATTTCTGTAGAGTTTGATTAGCTAATCTTAATTTGACCTTGCATATACGACAAAATACAAAAAACGAAGATCACATAATTATGGCTGTTTCTCCCATACAAGTATATATACACTACAGTAACCTTATTATTATTTTTTTGTATCCAAGAGGAAATACATTGACTGATTGACACATATTTCCTCTCACCAAATATTGTAGAGTGTAAGAGAATAAGGAATTAAATATTCGCACAGAAACCAGGGCCACTAGTGCGGATAATTTTGCTTCCGTGCACAATTATGACAGCCTTAGATATGAGTGAACAAAGAGAATTTTTTGTCACACACTTTTCGTAATTAACTGCTCCACATTGGCACTCGATTCATATTCATAACACGCAATGTTTGAATAAATAATTGAGTACATTGAGTTCCAATAAATAAATACTAATATTATAAAGCTAAAGAGTTTGTTTGCTTGGATGCGCAAATCTCAGGGACTACTAGTTCGAATTGAAAAAATATTGTAGTGATGGATAGGCCATTTATTGAGGAAGGTTATAGGCCATATAACATCACACTACGACTAATAGGAACGGAACAGTAATCAAAGACGCGGGGTACAGCTAGTACAAAATAAAATAACTGTTTATACCTATTTTCATTTTAATTATCATAATCATCATTAAGTATTATAATTAGCACTGGTTTATATCACTAAAAAAAAAAAATTAAGTGCGGCCATTTGTAGGAATTTAAAAATCATTCAAGAACACCACATATAAGTAGTAAAATGAAAGAACCTTATTCGGAAAACCAGTACCTGCTGTATTAAGATTTAAAAACACACTTGACCTCATTTTCAATATTTTTGTCATTTAGCAACCGTTCGAAAAAAATTAAGATAATAGGTCCTTTGAGTCTTTACCAAAGACACATTCTTTTTTGTACAGATTCACCACAATTGCCAACTATGCAACTCTTGAAAGCCAGGAGTTCCGGAGAAACAGTCTTTGCTGATTAAACTGTCTTGGCTGCGGATTTACGTGGTTTCTGAGGCAATGGGGTGTGACGCCACCAACTTCCAAACTCCGGGCAGTTATAGTGTGATTTTGGTGGAAAAACCCAATAGCACTTTTTGCCCCGACCTGGGAATTGAACCCAGCGCCCAGGATTCAGGACCCCACGCTCAGTACTTGTGACCCATGAGACCAACGAGGCGGTTAAACTACTTCAGGACATAGAATACATTATACTACTCGTATAAAAACCAGTCCTTAAGAATAAAACTGTGTAAACTCAATACTCTTAAGTTGTTGAATAACCCCAGTCAGTACACAGCACTACAAAAGTAAAGCCTGATCTGGCAGTCACCATCACCAGCCAAGAAATGAGAACTAAATTAATCATGAAGCCTCTATGAAGGAACTGCCTATGCGCTAGAAAGAAATGATCGGAAAAATACGAATCTTATAAGAAGAGGGTCTTACCAGCTCCGCAGATACCGGAAGGTCTTCGCCCAGAGTGAATGGAGTCCCTCTTCATCCTTTGGACTAGTCGCAGAGCCGTCATGCTGACCTCATGGGACTTTTCGTTGAACTGCAGCTGGGATGAGAACCGAAGAATGTAGAGGCATGGATCTGCAAAAGGAGAATGACAATGAGATAGAATACAAACAGTTTATTTATTTTTAGATCTAAGATTTTGGTTCTGCCGTTAATGTCATAAGCTGATAGACAGTTTTGGTTGCTTACAAATTTGGGTAACGTGTATTTTTTTATTTGCATTGTCTTACGTTTATTAGCTATAACGTCTCAATAACGTTCAATATTCACTAATCTAAGTGCTCTAATATCTTAAATACACAACGTAAGCGCTGCAGTGACGCAAGAAGCGGCAAACGATTTGCGGTAGAATGGCATAAAATCGTGTGATTCTAATATTTCTAATTATCGTCTCTACTGCATAATTAGTCTTGCAGTAGGCTGTTGCTAAAGAATTAATGTAGCATGTAACTTTAGTAAAGCCAACTTTATTTTATATAGAACCCCATTTTTGTGACTTTAGTTTTATGCCTTCCATTTTTAGGGTTCCGTAGCCAAATGGCAAAAAACGGAACCCTTATAGATTCGTCATGTCTGTCTGTCTGTCTGTCTGTCTGTCTGTCTGTCTGTCTGTCTGTCTGTCTGTCTGTCTGTCTGTCCGTCCGTCCGTATGTCACAGCCACTTTTTTCCGAAACTATAAGAGCTATACTGTTGAAACTTTGTAAGGAGATGTATTCTGTGAACCGCATTAAGATTTTTACACAAAAATAGAAAAAAAGCAATAAATTTTGGGGGTCCCCATACATAGAACTGAAACTCAAAAAATTTTTTTTCATCAAACCCATGCGTGTGGGGTATCTATGGATAGGTCTTCAAAAATGATACTGAGGTTTCTAATATCATTTTTTTCTAAACTGAATAGTTTGCGCGAGAGACACTTCCAAAGTGGTAAAATGTGTGTCCCCCCCCTCTAACTTCTAAGATAAGAGAATGATAAAACTAAAAAAAATATATGATGTACATTACTATAAAAACTACCAACGAAAATTGGTTTGAACGAAATCCAGTAAGTAGTTTTTTTTTAATGCGTCATAAACCGAAAAAAATACACTATTATTAAAACATCGATCAAAGTTACAATACATTACAAGAACTTTTATATTATGTTACTTGCTGCTACGGAACCCTTCATGGGCGAGTCCGACTCGCACTTGGCCGGTTTTAGACATAACTTGGACTTGGGTCTCTTCTCTTTGAGAGGAAGTGGACAGTCAACTTCCCAATCCATCCTGACACGCCGACTCAGTACACATTAGTGGATATCACACGTCTTCGAATGTCTAGGATATGTCGATTTCCTCACGATGTTTTCACCTATGATAGGTTCTAAGATTACCAGAATTTTAATATTCAACGAAACTTAATGCTGTGCCAAATGAAAGATTTATGAACCGAAAACATGAAGTGCTTTCTCAACACCTCCAACCTCGATCAGGTTGAGCAAGCCAACCTTCAAACACCCAGGACTGTAAGACCTTGCTTCAACCACACCAGGCAAACTACGCCATTGTTCTCAACCAGAATAGATTGCGAATGGGAAGTGATTGAATGAATAAATTCAATATTTTTCCTGTGGGCACAGCTCTATTTCATATTCGCTGTCTAAATACGAATTTTGAAGGTAATGTGAAATACCGTGACGGAACAGGTAAGAAATACCATATTACGAGTCACACCGTATAACTGTGAGATTGGCAATGACTTTATATTATAGACGCTAAATAATGGTTATGGTTAATGGTACTTGGTTTATTGTAAGTTAGGCAACAACTTCATAAATGTTATACGTGCGGTGTCGGTTTTCGGCGATGATACAAAGAATGGCAGACGCACCTATTAAGTTTGAATAAAATTAATTGGACTGTCGTTGCTTGAATTTAATTTGAATATTTATTTTTGTACAAAAAGATTCAAACTAGTTATAGGTCAAGTGTTATTCCAAACCATTAATCAGGATCTATTCAAAACACGAAATACTGCTTTTTAAGGTTACGGTACCGAAATAATTATACGGTATTTTAATTATTATATACCACAGTGTCTCAAGACGAAAGTCTATGACCAGTGCGTGTTGCCAGTGATTACATATGGCTCCGAAACGTGGTCGCTTTCAATGTGCCTCATCAGAAGGCTTAAAGTCACTCAAAGGGCAATGGAAAGGTCTCATCATCGTCATTCATCATTTCAGCCGATACACGTCCACTGTTGGACATAAGTAGGCCTCCCCCAAGCGTCGCCATATCGAACGTTCCTGTGCGTCCCGTGGTTTCCCGCTACCTTATCCACCAAAGGTCTATGCTCGGAGTTTTCTTGCGTGATAACATCAGAAATGCAGATATCCGCAGGAAAACCAAAGTTATAGACATAGCGCAAAGAATCGCCAAACTTAAATGGCAGTGGGCAGGGCTCATTGCTTGCAGAACAGATGGTCGATGGGGACGAAAGGTTCTGGATGGCGACCACGTACCGGAAGAAGCAGTGTTGGAAAACCTGACACAAGGTGGACCTGGTGAGGGTCGCGGGAATCCGATCGGACCGGTCATTATAGCGACACTTGGGGAGGCCTATGTCCAACAGTGGACGTCTTTCGGCTATACTGATGATGATGATTTTAATTATAGACTCAAAAGATGACAATAATAAATAGTGAAAACCTTTTTGCTAAACCTTGTAATTCTGGGAAAAACACTACAGATATCATCGTAGGCGACGAATCCGCTACGATCGTAGGTGTAAACTTACCGTAAAACCTAACAAGGATATCCGGATGCGATAATAAATGGCTTCCTTGTGTCATTTAAGGTTAAAAGGCGTTAACACCTTAGGTACAAACGTTCGTAAATATTCCATACAAGTTCGGAAAACGAATCTTATATGATAACTAGCTTCTGCCAGACTTCGCCCGCACGAAAGTCGGTTTCTTCATACAAACTTTGGGCCCCGTTTCATTACTTTAGGGGGTTAATTTCGGATTATCCGTAGCGGATATCTACTACTAAGTACCTTATAAGGAATCTTCCTGCCAAATTTTAAGTTTGTGGGTGTTATAGCTTCAGAGATTTCGTGATTAAGCAGTGAGTGGTATTTCATCATCATTTCAGCCGAAAGACGTCCACTGTTGGACATAGGCCTCCCCCAAGTGTCGCCACAATGAGCGGTCCTGTGCGTCTTGCATCTATCGGATTCCCGCAACCCTTACCAGGTCATCGGTCCACCTTGTAGGAGGCCTGCCAACGCAACGTCTTCCGGTACGTGGTCGCCATTCCAGAATCTTTCGAGTGGTAGTCCGCTTCTACATATTTAGACAGATAAGACCCTTGTATTTCTACGTGGTGGGGCTTGCGCGCTCCAATGAACCCTAGGTCTGAGTCAGTAGATTTAGCGAATTTTAAGTGTGTGCAAGACACCCGTGCCATTTTGTAGACGTGTATTTTAACAGTGGTCAGGCAGGAGCCAATAGTGCCTGCATATGACTAGGCAAAAAATCGCTAAACCACCCAAACCCATATATTTAGTGTCCATATCCAATAATTGACTTACCAACGACCGGGAGTTGTCTTTGGGTTAGTGGAGGGTAGGGAGAATCACCGGGTGGATCTACATTTAATTTAATTATGTCCAGGACGCTTAGGTTCTTGGATATATTAAGACATAATAATAATTCGTTGAAGGAGCACTTTCTTGGCCGCCTGAATAGCCTTTTATCAAGAGGGAACAAGGTGCACGCCTTAAACGGCTGGGTCATGTTGTTTTTTTAAGCTATTGCATAGCTTCTATCGCGGGGCTTGAGCGTGAAGACCGAATCCAGAAATTCTGTAACGAAAATAACCTAACACCCCCCACTCATTTGTTTTTTGAGCGTGGTGACCGATAAGAAAAAAAATGAGTGAACAATCAATCAAAATTCAATTCAATGTGTGAAAGTGTAACTTCAGTTAATATCAAAGAAAAAAAAAACAAAGGAAAAAAAATACTGCATAAATAAAATAAATAAATAATTATAATTGCATAAGTTGATAAAAATGCTATGCAATAGCTTTACCGCGGCAGTCCCCGAGTGCCACACGTCTTTTTTTTTTGGTGTACTGTGTTTTCCGACCACTCAAATGAACTCAGTAGGAAGATGACGATGATATCACGTTATACTGGGATCGGTTTATCATCATTGACAGGACTATTGTTGCCGACTAGCTTGACATAGTGGTAATACACCTATAAGAGCTTTACACCGATTGTTGTTATAGCGGTAATTCATGACGAGAATCTCGTGAAAACTGAGAAAGATAAATAAACTAAGTATCTTGACTCAGCTCGGGAGGTTGTCGACATGTAGGAAGTGGATACAGGAGTCATTGTACCGGCATAATAGCCAATATCTTATAGATAGTCTTGATTATTATTACATCTGAGGAAGCTATAGGATGCAGTTGGATCAAGGGCTTGATCCAGAAAGTGGTTTATTTATTTATTTATTCATCTGATACAAACAAGACTGCGATCCCACCTGATGGTAAGCAGTGCTGCAAGGACAAGGCACGTATAGTTAGCAGATTCTTCTTCCTATCCACCGATAGCTTAGACCTTGTTCTCCTGATCTCGATATTTTTTGTAAGTACGTGACTATATAAGTTCACATGTTGTTTAAAAAATTAGGAACTCGGTTCTAATTAATGTACTTAAGCGCTAAACCAATTTATTGAAGGCAAAATATTTGTGACGTTAATTTGATATTTAAATACACGAAGGCAGAAGAAAACAGACAATTTTCACAGCATTTTGAGAAATATGTCTGGACAAATAAAGCAATGGATATGGTTGAATAATTTGGTAGTACGTACGGGCTAATGTTTAAGTTTATATTTGGACGTGAGGTTAAGTTCTGGGGCAAGACCAGACCGATTATATTCAAATACGGAAACACGTTTTTCTTACCTGCATATTCATTTACCAATACTAATATAACAAAGTGGATGTTTCTGTTCGTTTAAACGCTCTATAATCACCAGTCGAATTAGAATAAATCTTTCTGTACAAGATAGTTCCATATCGATTTAACTTATCTTATAAAGATTATCTTCGCTTCTGTGGGTCATAATGCTATGACCCACAGAAGCGAAGCAGCAAACAAAGACGCGTATCAAACCGCGGGTGATAACTAGTTTATCATAATTTATATCGATGATGGAATTTCTAAGAAATATTACGTTCTCACAATTTATAAACTTCATTAATATGCAAAACGGAATTCGATATTAAAAGTAAAGTCAGACGTAACAGGTATTGCAGAAAATATTTATGTTTTATATTAGAACTGACGCGATATTTATTATTTGTTATAAACCAGTGCTTGACTAAGATCTTACCTGATGGTAAGCAGTTATGCAATCTCTGATGGTAAGGCGCACTAGTTTATTAAGAGCCTATTCAGCCTAGCCTTGAAGACACCTAAACTAAAATAGAACGGGAAGACCACAGCAGACAAATTGAAACAAACGGCGAAGCGAAACGCTTAGTCTGAACCGTAGAAGAATGTGTAAGACGATTTCGTCAATGCAGAATACGATTTTACACTATCTAAATGTGCTTATTCTTATAAAGTTGCAGGATGTTGCCACAAAAAAAAGCAATATTACGTTGCCATACAGCTCAAAATGTTGGTCCTTACAAGGATACTCAAGTTTTCATTAGGTATTAATATTAAATGGTCAAAGGCCTTCCGCAGGTACCTATATTTTATTGTTTATTCTATTGACAAGGTTAAAAATAACTTTATGTATAAAAACTAGCTTCTGCCAGCGGCTTCGTCCGCTTGAAAGTAGGATTCTCCATACAAACTTTGGACCCCGCCCCGTTTCACCTCTCTTAGGGGGCAAATTTTGAAAAATTATCTCTTAGTGCTCCTTTGCGTCATTAAAGCTAGCCTTCTGCAAAATTTCAGGTTTTTAAACGTAATAGTTTCGGCTGAACGTTGATATGTCAATCAGTCACTTTTTCTTTTTATATAAATACTAGCTGTACCTTGCGGTTTCGCCCGCATCATTGGTTACTGCTCCGCTCCTATTAGTCGTAGCGTGATTTTATATAGCCTATAACCTTCCTCATTAAATGGGCTATCTAACAGTGAAAGAAATTTTCAAATCGGACCAGTAGTTCCTGAGATTAGCGCGTTCAAACAAACAAACAAACAAACTCTTCCGCTTTATAATATTATATATATAATATATATTAAAAAGTATAGATATAGATATATAATTCCCTATTTCTCCTGATCACGCTATAACGTAAGACCGGCTGGACCAATTTTAAGGTTTAAAGAATTTATTCTCCTAAGAAAAATTACAGTTCACATAAAATGAGATATAAATAGCTTATATTATAAGTATTGAAATGTTCACATCTGGTGTGTTGGTGACATCATAGGTTGTATACATATTTTTTAAAATTTGCTTTAAATATATTAATATTTACACATTTCTTTAATTCTTCGGGTAAATTATTAAACAGCAACAATTTTAATAATTCTTTTTTTGTTTTATTCACCACGATACAGAGAAAAAAAAATTAAATGTAGGGTAAGAAGGTAGGTACATAGAGTAGGGTAGATAACTAGGTAGGGTAGAATGGGGTAGGGTGGGGTAGAAGAGTAGAATAGAGTACTCAGTTAACGGAAGCGAACCCACAAACAAAATAAATATTGATAGTCAAAAACACAAGGTAGATATTTTACAATTGAGTGACATTGCTGACCGTACAACTGAAAGTCCATATAACACTCATTGTACTCATAATATGACGAAATCAAATGACGATCCCAAATAATACTATACAAAAAAAGAATACATCTTCATATTAAAAATTTAAAGGCCATACAATGTCACTGGACCTGTATTTTAAATTTAGAATTTAACATGATTTTCTGCAAAGTAAGCCGGCCAGCATTAGTTATTGGAAGTTGTTCAGACAATTCAGACCATTCAGATATGTTACTGTTTTATACGAAAAGACTTGAAATCGTGGATATTTTTGACAATCAGAGACTATGTGAATGGATTGAAACGGTATCAAGTGCTACACATCTCGCAACTTTGATCACATGGATTTTTTTTAGAATAAGGTAAGTGTCGGAAAATTAATTAATGCGTACATAAAATAAACCCTATGTCACTCAGGAATAAAGCAGCTTTCTATCGGTGAAAAAAAAATTTGCAATCGGACCAGTACTTCCAGACATTACCTCCAACAATTAACTACCTCTTTATAATATTAGTGTAGCTGTACTAATAGTGTAGACTACAAGGTAATCTGCAAGGGCTAAGGGATTTTTCGAAAGATTTACCGTGGTCCTCTCGTAAAGAGCAACTTAAAGAACACTAGGCTTTAGTCAGCAAAAGTCTGATACTATCTCCCGCTCCACCCAAAGCAAAAAAAACAATAATTTGATAATTTCGCCCGTAAATAAAAGATATATCAATGTCTATAAACTATATCCGTTATGTTCGAGGTCAACCAGCCAACGTCACACCCGAGCCATCTCTTGTTGAAAATCAGTGCTATAGCTTTGTCTTCTATACAAGTCACATCACGGTGCCTTGTGTCCTCTTGAGCAATTAAGATATAACTACACTGCTCACACGTGTGCCACACAAACCGATCTGGGCACGTCGGTCTCTATACAATTGCCAAAACGGATCTGAGCGCTCGACGTCAGAGTGGGTATCGCTTTGCGCATTCCATACATTGGCGAGCCAATCGTCTTCGTTGTTAGATACATGCAGCAACGCAGGGAACGAATCAGCCATTTAAGCTTGGCGATTCTTCGAACTATGTCGGTAATCTTGGTTCTCCTGTGGATATATTCATATTCATTTCTGATGTGATCACGCGGAAGCTCCGAACATAGTCCTTTCTATTTCCCTCTGGGTGACTTTAAGCCTTCTTATGAGGCCCATTGTAAATAACCATGTTTCGGAGTCATATGTCATCACTGGCAACACGCACTGGACATAGACTTTTGTCTTGAGACACTGTGGTATATTGGACGAATGGATACCGCGCAGCTTCCCGAACACTGCCCAAACGAGTCGGATTCGACGATTGACCTCTTTCTCAAATTTACACCTACTCAACTGGACCGTAAGCCCCAGGTAAACGTAGCCGTTCACGACTTCGAGTGTAGAGTTTCCGATCTTGAAAGGAGTGGGTGTTACATGGATGATAACCATGACTTTAGTTTTGTCCATACTCATTTTAAGTCCAACTCTTTCGGAAGCTCTACTGAGGTCACCGACCATTGTACTGAGCTCCTCCGTTAGTATCAGCCATGACCTATGTCGTCAATAAACCGAAGGTAAGTCATGTACTCGCCGTATCTGGAATGGATGGTGATAAAAAAGAAGACTGAGAGACATATAATATTCCAGCAGACGCTAAAACGGACAAGGCCTAAAAAGACTACCTGAAGCCATGACAAGGTCAAAATTCAGAGAAGACACCTTCCAGTATAATCTAAATTAACAACAATAAAAAGGCTGAACACGTATCCAAGTGCAGCTCACGCTCTGTTTAAGGCCTATAGTTCCTTGAACATCTGGCCGGAATTAAATAGTCACCCCGATTGGATGGATTGCATGTTTTTTTTTTATATATCCTTTTAATTCCGGCCAACTGCGTCCGCCCTGCGGATATAGCCCCGCTGACCTTTAAATCGATTTTCTTTGCGAAATATTGATAGATTTAAATATTCTAAATACATTCTGAAGAACACTTAACCAGCAATTTTTTGTGTAAGTAAACATATTTCTAAACGTCAAAGCCGTTTGAAAGGAGTAGGGAAAACAAGTGAAAAAATATCATGGCGTTTTTTATTTTTGTTTTCAAAAGTATTAATCGTACGAAAAAATCATTTAAGTTGATAATGTTGTACTTGAGTTTATAATAATCATGTACTATTGTCAAACCTATTGACCTAGCCGTTACCGAGGAGTAGGCTTCAGAAAGTCACTGTTTTATGGCCCTGCTCGGGCGCTAAAGCCTTAACTGTTTTGTTTATATTACACAACCTGCAATTGGCGCCAAAACAGACTAATTTTAATGTCTCTTTAATTACATTTATATGCTGAATTCGTGTTTACGGACTGGAGGCCACTGCAAATCCTTTAATGCAATACCTTCATGAATAGCTACTGTGTCCAATAAATGTTTTAAAATATAACTTGTTCGATGTATTGCAGTATTATAAAAAGGTCAAGGAATCAAAAAACTTGAAGTGGTTAACAAGAGGCTTAAGCTTAACTTGCTTTTCTCGAGATAATATTTTATGTAAAATTTATTTAGTTTGATAATTAACTTATAAGCGGCTTTTGATTGAATGACACAATATCATTACTTGACATTGTGATTATGTCTTCGTTTCATCACTTATTCTCTTACTTATAAATATTTCGTATGTTTGTATATTTGTATCCATTTTAGTATCAAGTTTTGTTTACTTATTTGGTTTGTACATAGCGCAACCCCATTTTGTGTCCATTCTAGGTTGCTTTGAAGAAATCGCTTGGTGCGATAAGGCCGCCAGTTGTAAGTGTTTAATTATATGATTTCCTTTTGTTATAAATAATAAATAAATGACAACACAAAATCATATTATTGTTTGTGGTTATTTGTATCTATCAAATTACCAACTACATTATGTTCAATTGCTAAACCTGCCTATCGCACATAACAATTTAAAAAAATTGGAACCTAAGTCGACAACGACACCACATCACATAAAATCGTGCTTGGTAAATTAGACACATGGTCTAAAAGGCGGAAAAGAAAACCTACCTAAGTAAATCAATAATACAAATGAATGCAAAATCATTACAAGCACAAGAAAAAGGACACAGTTTATCTTTTTGATACATCCTGAAACCGTAACGGCTAAAACATTACATGTCGGAACTAGCACTATCTATTATGTAAAAGGAAATAATGTTTTGTATGCAAACCGAACCCACTAGCCTAGAAAAGTAGTACAGCGCGATGGTTAGCTAACCTTCACCTTACTAAACCGTCTGTTTCCGATACGAGCCGAGAACCGCATTGCAGACTAACTGCAAGACGATATAAAGACTATATTGAAGAGAAATTGTGGCAATATATTATCTATCCATATACAAGGTTATTTTTAAAACACTGACAACCTCTCAGGACTATGTCACCACCACCATAAACAACAACTTTTGTTCTATGACTTTTAAAAATTTATTATATTTTTAGTTCATTAGATTTTCATACAAAAATAAAAATATTTAAAGTAAACGTTCTAAATACTATGAAGTTCGCATAGCAAGCTATAGTACAATAGCGGAGGGGAGCGGGGATCAGGAGGCGGGGGTGCTTGATGCGCTTAAGTGAAGTATAGCAAAAACAGACTTAAAATGTGTTGGATAGAACAACGAAATCTAGTTTTGTTTTTTTTACCCGACTGCAAGAAGGGTTATGTTTTTCGCGCGTATCTTGTATTTTTGTATGTTTGTAATATATATTCTTTATTACCTCATATCTTCCAAACCGCTGAACAGATTTTTATGAATAACATATCGTTAGATTTCGAGTTCGTCTTGATAGCCCAAGTGTTCTTAGATATGTGATGTTAAAACTACGTAAAAATTACTTTAAATAAAAACTGAAATGAAAAATGAACAAGTTCAGTCCACAGTTCAGCAACAGTCGGGACCCATTAAAATAATCTAGACTAAAAACATTATATCTAATGAGTGTCCCGACTGTTGCTAAAATGTGGACTGAACTTGTTGATTTTTCTTTTGTTTTTATTTAAAGTTATTTTTTACGCAGTTGGGTTTTTTTTATTTTTTAAATATCTTTTTGGTAAATGAATTATGTATTGGGTAATTTTTTTTATAACGAAATTGGTTGTTTATGATGTTAGCAATACAGTCCTGCAAGTTGTTAGTGTTTTACAAATAAGCCTGTGTGTAAAAACGAAATACCATTCACTGATAAATCACGAAATCTCAGAAACAATAACACCTACAGACTTAAAATTTGGCAGGAAGGTTCCTTATAGAGTGTAGACATCCGCTAAGAACGGATTTTACAAAACTCCACCCCTAAGAGGGTAAAACGGGGGTCTTAAATTTATGTGGAGTAACCTACTTCTAGTGTATGAACAGTACACTAGCCAAGGAAGCAATAGGACACGGCGGACACGGCACAATAGCAGCAAATATACCTGGAGCCTTACCATAACGTGTTAAAATGTGTGACGTGCGAGCGAGATAGATATATGGGGCTATATTAAACACCCTATAATAGCTGTATCTTTTTAAAAATGTAGGTCGTCAAATGGATCGAATCAAGAGAAGGAGATAGAGAGAGAGAGAGAGGGCCTCTGATATGATAGAGTCTAGTGAAGTGGCATGGACCCCTTTCCGGTTAACTCATGCTGTCCAGACAAGGAAGCTTCGGAAAGTGTGCCGTATAAACCGGTAGTCCATGACTAGCTACCACTATTATGGTGACTGCTTCGACGATAAGGCACAGCAGACAGCACGCAGCAGTCCAGTGGTACAATGCGATGGGTAGTTAACAATCACCTCTGTACACAGTATGTTTTCAATATTAAAAGAGTATTGACTGTATTGCATCATCTAAAGGTCACAATACAATACACCAAGAAATAGAACCAATGATCATCTTACTACCTTTGTCCCATGTTATTCGGGGTCAATGAACCACGTATTCATAGTCATAGTCATAGTAGTTTATTGGTAAGGGATTTTTACAAGTCAATATAGAATTTTTAAATTACATGTTAACAAATGATCATCCTGATCATGATGTTCTTTCATCCATCCCTGTCAAACATCACGCTACCATTCACTCCCTTTTTTCACATCACTGTTCACATAACTCATCTATTTTTCTTGGATCTCTCTCTTTCTCTCCATCCATCAGCATTTTATATTCATCACTTAAGGCCAGGTTTTTTTACTAATTTTGTAATTTTTTTTTTAACCTCTGGATATCCACAAATATAAATAAAAGAGAACACCGTGAAAAATTACTTTATTGAATTGCCCATTTAGTATGTGTAGTCTAACCGCTGGGTAAAAATCAAATCATGATATAAATTAGTCGGCTCGATAAAAAAAAATCACGAACTTGACCCTACCTTACGATTTCAAACGTGTATCGGTATCTACGAGCAAAGAAATATAAAAAAAACAGTCTACGAGATTATATCACGGAAATATTTGTAGGTTACACAAAATAATACAGCTTGTTTTTTAAAAGGGTCTGGCAAAAACAAAAATCTTGAATAGTTGAGCTATGTTTTTTTTATAAAAATAAAATCGCGAAGTCGTCACGAGATTCGGGCCAGTGCCTACAAACTACTCTGTGACTATAACCGGCTCTTATTTGATGAACTACAATATAACGGTTATATTCAAGAGAAATATAGGTAATTTCGCCCTTGATGAGTTTTGGGAAAAAAGTGAGTACGTAGGTAGCGTATGTACTTATGCTGTAGGCTGAGATCATTTTGGGAAAACCAGTATCGTTGGAGGTCAATTTTAGTAATCGCTTCTTCAGGTATTTATATAGGTTTCATTATTTAAAGTCATGCTTTGGTGCTTTGCATCTTTACTATGTTCATTATGGATTTGTCTCTAACTAGCTTTTGCCCGCAGCTTCGCCTGCGCACATAAAATATAGCTTATGTCACTAAGGAATAAAGCAGCTTTCTATCGGTGAAAAATTTTAGCAATCGGACCAGTACTTTCAGAGATTACTTCCTACACACAAAAAAACAAGATTTACCTCTTTTTTATAATATTAGTGTAGATTTATAATTATTTGATTTAAACATCCTGTTATCTATGTTTAAAGGAGCATTGAGAAGCCTACTGCCGATTACAATCAGCTAATGCATGCACTAAGATGACCTTATCAGTACCGGTGTTAAGCAAATATTTGTATTACTAAGAATTTACATAATTTTCTACGTCTGCATTTCGCCATTGCCAAGACTCACGCGTATTAAATTTAAAGGCCACACGATTTTCACAATGCGGCCGATATAAATATTATGTAGTTCTCAACACTGAATACAAAGATATGTCTATAGACAATATAAGTAAACTTGTTTTTATTGAGTTACTTATTATGCTCGAGTTCTCACAACACTTTATATGAAAACAACGGAACAGTGTGAGAGCAATATCAGTAGATATGTTACTAGCAATCTGTATAATTCAGGTATTCTATACAATACCTAGGCAATGTACCTATATGCATGTATGTATGTATGTAATGTGTAATGTATGATATCTGAGGCGTCCAGGCAATCAATGTATGAAATATTATGAATATTACTGTCCATTATATACTTTACCAAAGTAATGAATACAATTTCTATGGATTGTATAGAGTACCTGCTGATTCATCGGCAATGTGTAAAATAAATAGATTTTCGTACGTAATTTACTTACCCGCTTTATGTGTTCTATACATTGCCTAGGTATTCTATAGAATACCGGATTATATGTATAGATTGCCGTTAACATATACATACATCATTTATTTTCCTTATCCATATATTCCCATCTGTTGAGTTGATGGTAACATTAATTGAATTAGTCATACTTTAATAAAAACATTACGGCAAAATAATGGTTCAATGACTCATTCACACCCATAATCGTCCTAACTCCGCTCGTTTCTCGAGCAAAATGGGTATAAAGTACAGTACTTACACACAGTTCGCTGACCAAGAGGCAAAAACTAACAATTATAGTTTCAAAAGAACATATAACGATTGATTCTATTTACGTAATAATTCAAGGTGGATACGTTAAATTCGTAGCAAATTAATTAACGGCGATACTATGAGTAGTTGCGTCAAAATCTTTCACAAGATCATGCCTCTACCGTGATCAGAAAGTTTAGTCATCAGAATCTTGTAAAATTTAAAACAACAGATTCCGAAGACTGCTACTATGATAAGGATAGAAATCAAGGAAGAATAATCAACATTCAAGAGGCTTGGCAGTTGATTGTAGTATGACGTTATCATTGTAGAAGCGAGCTTCGACTATTTCCTGATTATTACGATTTCCTTAGTCTTGTATTGAAATTAAGTGAAAGAAATTACTAATTTTATTAGCAGTGGTCCATTACAACCGGAACCTAGCATTTCGACTAAAAGTAATCCGGAAACATTATGAGGATCTTTAGAACCGAAACCTAGCATTCGGGCTAAAAGTGGAAACAAAAACTAGCATGATATGATGAAGAGGAAATACTGATTAATATGAAACCTTCACTGTCAATAAAGCATAGGGAGATAAGGACCCTAATTTCTAGACCGAACATAGACCAATAACAAGTAACATTGGGGGAATGAGGTCCCAAGGCAGGATCTAGGAACACTATAAATGAATGCTCTCATACGGAGACTAGAAAAGATAATAAAGAATTGATAGCTGTAGTTTGTAAATTTTCAAACAAGGTCGGCTAAGGAAAAATACGGAAAACTTTATTCTTGAATCGAGTCCTGTTGACCTCAGCTTTGCTGGTGTGATCTTCAGTTTTCCTATTGTTTCTTTATGGCCTTATTGTAGACCTGATTATAATGGGAATCACGTGAATTACGAGAATCAATTGCGTTTAGAATGGGATATTGACACCATCATCAAAGGTAATCAGGTTCTGTACTCGATGTGTAGGGAGTACAAGAACTTTATTAATCGACAGACAGACAACAAGCAACTTGTACAACGCCGGGTCTAGTAAAACGCATCAAATTTTACCCAGGAGTTCTTTTTGTAGCAATGAAGAAGCACTAAGGAAAGAGTTTTGAAAATTCAACACCTCTAGGCAACGTTCGTATGGCAACCCATCATTTTTGACATCCCATCAGGTACACGGTGTGTTCTTTAGTATTTACTTTTCAAATAATATTTAAAAAAAGAGGTTATGTTTGCTCATATTTTGAGAATTGCTTTTTTCAAACCGGAAATCTTTACCTTCAAGCACGTAGGTGATCTAAAGGCACTCGCTGACAAAGTAGTTGATTACCTTATTATCGATTACACAATGTATGAACTTGAACAATAAAATATAGCACCTATAAGTGACCAACCAATGACTCAGGCTGTAACCAAAACCTTGTAGTATTACCTCATTGACATCTGAATAAAAATAATGTTAGTTTACTTTAAACAGCAGTGTTATTTCATAATTATTGTCAAGCATCAGTAGGTTATCCACAAAATAATGATTCCGGACATATAATTCCAGGGTTTTCTTTATTTGGTTAGATAGAACTCTAGGATTCTTAAAAACTTGATTAAAATGCAAATACAATGCAAACCGCAGAGGTATTTAAATCTGTTTAACTATCCAACATAACGGGTCGTACATACAGCGAAACGTGTTTGATTCAAAAACAAAGGCGATCTCGCTCAGCAATAGCATGTATATGGTCTGCTTACAGGCTGCGCAAACGCATCTTGAATGCCGATGGCTTTAATGCCACCCGCGGTAACCTCATTCGTCGTATGAATATGAGGTGTGAATTAAATAAATATAAAATACACATGCTTGAGGGCACCGTGAATTCGTGACCTCGGGTCGCTTTCAAAATCACATCAGGTCTTGGACGTAATTACTTTGTGAAAATGAGAAGGGCAACTGTATAAGGGCATGAAGCACTTGCAGTAATCGATTGTGATTCTTATCACGATCTGTCTCGATTAATCTTCGATTGAATAGACGATAAAATTCTTTGTTCTCCAAAACTGTTTATTTTTTGTACAGTTTGACGTCAAAAACTGTTTAGATGGCAGGAACTAAAATTTAAATTCATGTATCAGTTAACAGCTGTTGAGTGGTTTAAGTATTATGGTTAACTGGCCTTCTAATGCTACTTCCAGTTGAGAAAAAAATTAAAGGTTTTATTTTTTTAGTGTTCAAATCATAATTTAATTATCACTTTGGAAATCTCCGTCAAGCAACCTTCTTTGAGATGTGTATTCTTCATACTTGTACTATTTGTACTACAAGTTGTAACTCGTAAACTGTAGACAAGGTTGCTTAGCACAAAACACCATTACCTAACTGGCAGTTATGAACCTTTAAGATACCATTAACAGAAGGAATAGGTCAGAGGTTTTGTCATAACTATGAGAGATGACTATTTAAAATGACAGGTCAAAACGAAATTTTCAGAGCAGAGAATTTATTGCAAATATTTCTGTCATTATCATCACTGTAATTACTCTCTCATAGGTACATGTCTTTATTTTTCTTATTTGTGCTGTTTCTGTTTCTTTTTTTGATGTGAGTAATCCTCAAATAACTTCTTCAGCTCTAGTTGGAGCAATAGGGAGTGTCAGACTTTTATTGACTAAAACTCACTAGTATTCCTTCAATTGCCTTTTCCATTTCAGGGTCACGATATGTAACTCTTTCGAGCATACCCTAAACTTTCTAAGAGTTAGCTTGTACGAAATGTTTTAGTCTAATTTTTATTTAGTAAGTATTGTCTTTGTTTATTTCAAGGCAAAACTGTACTTCCTTATTAAATTTTTTTAAGTAGATATACTATTTATCTTAGCAATGAGAAAATCTGTATATAAGTTATTCAATCACGCCTCAACGGATAAATGGAATTGGTAAATTTTTGGGTCAGTGGTAGACCATGTGGTCAGGATATTATCATACTTTTTGTCGCAGTAGAAAGTTTAAACGGGATAATTCTGGATCTGCTTACTAGTAATGCCGCTAGCTAAATTAGATGTATCAACCACGAAAGAACTTGAAAAGTGTTTTATTTTTTCGTTTATTATTCTTAGAACGATGAAATTGTCATCCATGCAGGATGTCGTGGGCGTCACCAAAAATACTGCCCTTAATAAAAATTCGGTAGCAAAATTCACATATATTCCTCACATTTGTCGGAGAATTTATCGTCAGTGTTATTTTATTTACCGTGGACCTAATTAAGCTAATTGCGTGCTTACGCCTCCAGAATGCCACATAGGTATGCAGTTAATTTGGCTTAATTAATTAATTATTCACTAGTTTGTTCCGTCTCTTTAACAGTCACTTGTTTTATTTCAATTGGACTATAGGTTGCAACACTCAATTTTCACTTCAGGTTTTAAATTATAATAAAAACAAGAAGTGATTAAAAGTGAGCATTTTTTAAACAATCCACGAAGGTGTGTCTGGTAAAAACCCTTCTGAACAATAACTTGACTTGTAGGAATAAAAACATAAACATTTAGAAGAAATAGATAATCTTACCGGTTATGTGACGCGTATAATTAAGAAAACCCAAACAAAGACGCGGAAAAAAAATTTAAGCTGATATTTTGCCTCAGGCAAAGCTTCCGGCAGACAGAATTTAATACTGCCTAATAAATCGAGAGATACTAATGGCAATACCGGCAATACGTGATAATTTGCAAAACCAAATGATTCATTAAATAAAATACAATCTTGCAAAACTGCTTTAGAAATCAAATAACTGGAAATTAAATGTCATATCTACGTTTCGCGATCTAATCAAGATAACGACGTGATTAGACGACACCGATAACAACTGCATTATGCCCTGCATTGATAAACTATGACATCATATACTTTCTCGGTCCAAGTTGGCTGCAGAGGCAGGTGTCCCGAGCGGCCTTGCGCAAGAGTGGGCCGCCGGTGTTCGTGAGCCGAGCGACGAGATCGGGCGCAGTCGGTTGAGCGCACTGGCGCGGGCGCATTGATTTACGGAATAAAATACGAACTGTTCCGCTGTTCATTCACGAAATACTAGTTCGTTAACCCGGGCGTTTTAAACTTTTAAGTGAATTACCTAAACAGTGTTGTGTTCAGTGACTAGTTTGCCGACAAACCTGTGGTCATGCTGCAAGTGCTGCTGTGCAGTTCCCTGAAGGAATGAAATGAAGGGAAGGAGTTACCGGGCGCCCAGTAAGCTTCCAGTGGTTCTGGGGAAAGTACTCCTGCGCTGGCTCTTCACCAAAGCCGACCTCGTGTTCTTTGTTTACCGGTTCGTTTCTTATCTATGATATTATGTGCTTCCTCGTACTTTTCGCCTCGTACAAAGTAAGCACAGCGATGCCTCCGTATAAATAAATAATGATTGATTACAATTCACATTAACGCAGGAATGCGTGATGCGCACCAACTCAACAACAGAACGATCGGTTGTTGATTAGATAATTTATTGTCTTCTACAATATCTCTCAAGTTTACTTCAAAGAGCGTGCTAATCATTGTATTCACAATGTTATCAATTTACCAATCTTTCAAAAGCCGCCTTGGTCTCATTTTGACAATGAGAAAAAAATAGATTGGATTAAATATAACTACATTTCACGTCGCTGTGTGATAATGAAGGCTAAATATATACAATCAGGAAATAAATTATAGAAGCTAGAAAACTTTCAAAATGTAAAAAAAAAAATGGATAATTAGCAAGCTAGTAAAAGACATGAAATCATCAAAGGTCAAGTATTGTTTTTTGTGTGTTTTACTGGATTAATGAAAACTTGCGAGAGTAAACCGACAATACAAAAACTGAGTTGAAAATTGCTTTTTTGGGCTTTTTAAATTGATTTTAGACTAGACTAGTGGAAAATGCAGATGAATATCAGCATAATAAAAGCATAACCTCCACACCAAGCAATCCACCAGAAAATGAGAGTAGTCTACACATAGATATTCGAGTCTACATCATCTATCTGCACTAGCCCTTTAGGATCCAATGTAGATCGTCACAGTATCATATACTTCCTTATTTTTCATGTCATTACCCAACGTAGTAGCAGAGATACAATCTTAAACTAAGCAGTTGTTTTCACAATACAAAACAAGATTGCCAAATATAGGCTGGCCATATTAGCCGTAGAAACAACAACCGTTAGGGTTGGGGTCATTGCCGTATCTATATAAGTGACTTGCCTGAGTTTTGTGTGCAGTTATCAGTACTTTGATGTCGATAATAGAGTGTTGAATCGGTAACGCATCATCCTGCGGTCTAGCACCACCGCAGGATATTGGGATGGGAACGGCCCACTATCCCTCCTATAGACGCCTATGGTTAGGGTAGATTTTGTAGATATAAGTTTTCTTGATTGGAAGACGCGATTCTTCCAACGATTTAGGTAAGGCTCAGGCTAGGTGGTCAGACGGTCTCCGTAGGGTACCGTAGCTGCAGGCGAATGGAGATTCAGGACCGAATTTATAGCGGGCGAATTGGTATGCCTATATCCAGCAAGTGACTGCTATAGGGTGATGTGTAAGGCAAATCACTAATAAGTATACCGATAAAATTGTGGATAGATTGTGTAAAAGATGATATCGCCAGATAGGTAGAGAAAACGTAAAATAAAGAAAAAAGCAAAAAGATATACGAAAGACAATATATGCTGAATTGCTGATGTGACCTTAAAAATAAAAAGATATGGCCAGGAATTTGATTAGATTCATATAAAGCCAAAATCAAAGCCTATCAAAATACAAAAAGGCTTGAGATACTGCTCAAACAGATTTGTTGCCACAGAAAACTATAGTATTTTGAGTCATTCGATCATATATTTCAAAACAAAGCTTCTAAAGCGGTATATTCTTACAGCTTTTAACTAAACTAGTTTTGTAATCAAGTTTAAATCATTCTTACACGACATAGCTGCTATTTTTAGTTTATAGACAAGTTACATAACGTAAATTTTAAAAGAATGTAGAACAAAAAAAACATGTTGCATAATTAAGTTGAATAAGTTTCTGTGTAAAGCAAAAAGAGGCTTGTAAAAAACTAACAACATAATTTTCTAGTGTTCGACCGAAACGGGTTTTTGCGACCGAAACCGAAATTCGGCAACAGTCTCAGTTTCAGCCGAAACGGAAACCAAATCTTCCTTACAAGGATCATGTTTTGAGGAAAAAATAAATAAAACGTTATTAATCATGACTGATTTCTTATTCTTTTTTTTAATGCATTTTGAATTTAGGTATATATATATTCGTTTGCTATCATAATTACTGCACTCGATTTTAGTTTGGGAGTAGGTAAAACGAACTGCAAAACAGGCCAGTCACGACATGATGATTAGGCCCGTGGATACGGCAAAATGTCTTCGTTGCTTGGAAGGAGTTTAACGCGCTGAACATGACCGATCACAGCGCGAGAACTCCCGAGTGTAGTCGGCAGGTGTGATACCGAAACTGAAACTAAACCGAAACTCGTTTTTTTACCGAAACCGAACATTCGGTCAGACACTATCATTTTCTTTAAACAGCTAGTGGTTCTAGTCTGTCACCATGAAGTACATGAACTCGTGACTTGTTAAACTGTAGTCAAAATAAATTGCTACATCGTGAACTACAAACATATTTCAAACGGTATTGTATTCAAAGGATGACATCTGACATGATGACATTATTAGCGAACAATTAAAGACGGTCAAGGCAAATTGTTTTATTTTCGTCACATTACCCTTGCTAATACTTGGTTATTTTGGAAAAGTTTTCGTTCTATTGAGACTTAAAAATTTTGGCAGAGGTAGCAAAGGTATTAGAATATAATAGAAAACACTTTATTGTACACCAAATTAGTAACAATTAACCTTTCGAGTACCGTTATTAGAGTAGAGTAGAGACACAATATAAAGACAATGAGGGAGCGAACGCTGGCGTTGGCTTGGGGTTTAATGAATTAATTATATTAAGTCACACAGAAACTAAGATAGGAGAAAGAGAGAGAAAGAGAGAGAAGAGAAGGGGAAAGGTGGGAGGTAGGGTAAGGTAGCTAGTTTCCTGAGTTCAGGGGCCTTAACCATGACGTGAGTCTTGCGAGCGAGAAAGAGTAGAGGCATTAAGTCCGCCTCTGAACTTTTGTGTGTCTAAAGTATTAAATAAATAAAGAGAGATAGATCTACTATACCCCTAAATGCATAGCTCCATCGCTTTAAAGTTAATTTCAGACTACGCTATAATAGTATAACGTATCGCTCATACTTCATAGCACAACAATATCGCACACTAAACATTTATTTAATTTAGCCAATAATATACAGTATAGCAAAATGTGAGCGTGTTTTAAATAAATGTATGGTAAGCGATATTGTTGTGCTATTAACTTTAAGGTATGTGATATAATGCTATTATATTATAGCGTAGACTGAAATGAGCTCCCAACACTCGTGGTACTCAGGGCTTTTTTGAGTAGTCTATGAATCCATAAATTAATAGATACTAAGTGATTTAATGATATAATAATAAGTAGGTACCTTCCAATTTATTTATTTGGATACTATAATGTGCGATCTTAAAAAGAAAAAATAAAAAAAACCTGTTCTTTATTTTCATCATTATCATCATCATGCCCTTGTCCCGTTTTATTTGGGGTCGGCGCAACACGTTTTCTTCTTCCATTCTGTCCTGTCACTTGTCACGCTATTACTAACTCCTTTTTCTTTCATATTTATATATCATTCTTTATTTTCAACACATAAAATAAAATATGCATTGCAATCTTATTTACAACCTTACGATTCTTATTTTACAGTTTGATTTCTTTAAACCATAATTGCATTTAAAGAAGACTTTTCAAGCTTCAAGATTGAATTAAAATTATACGTTTCAAAGGTGATCCCAAAACTGTAATTCGTTGACATAAAATGCACAAGCATAGGTCAGAGTCGTAAATGCTAATTGGAAATATCTTCCCAGTGGTAATAATGCAATCATATTTGAGAAAGTCAAAAGTTTCCTGTTGTATGGTCATGGCTTGCTAAATAAACGATTAGCCTACATCAACTTTAACAGGAAAAGGTTAATTTAACCTTTCGAATACAGAACACAAATCATGTCTATTAGAGACACAATATAAAGACAATGAGAGAACGAACCCCGGCGTTCGCTTGGGGTTTATTGAATTAAAAAAAAAAACTGTATATGATATTAATCGTAGACTTTTAGAGAGCAGTGGTGGCCCAGTTGTAACGGCTCTGACTGAGTTGTAGGTTGAGGATTCAAACCCAGCCATCTACATTACTTTGTGTAATTTATATCATCACCACTGCTCTCAAAGCGGTAAAGGAAAACATCGTGAGGAAACCGGCATGTCCAAAAAAAGAATTCAAAGACATGTGACATCCACCAACCTCTGACTTCCACAATGGGCCCGGGTGGTGGTTTACGGCCCATTTCCTTTCCTAGAGAGAAAGCCCGAGTTCCAGGAGGGGAACATTAAAAGGCTGATTATGCTCATGCTCTAAATATATTAAACCTGCCATGCACTTGCCATGTTATGTTTCAGCACCACCCTAAGGTCGACTAGCAGATAATGCCTAAGGCATTAAGTTCACCTTAGTACAGTTCTTTGTGCATAAAGCTACAGAAAAATGGCGATAAAATCTTAAAAATAATTATTTGCCCTTTATTCTATTGCCTTCAAAACAATTAACTTATAAAAAAAATGTCGTTTGACTTTGCATTGTAAGTTATAATTTTTAAAAGCTAAATTATTCAAAATCGTACTGCTAATTTATACGTTGCGGTCATGTACCTTTGTCTATCTTTATTTATACATACGTAAAGAAAGAATTACGTGTGTTTGTGATCTAACTTCTCCTAAAGTTTTTGACCGATTTGGATAAAGATTTGTCTGTATAAATAAGTGGGTTTGGTTTGAAAGTACAATTGAATCCGGTATATAGACAATGTCTGCTGGGACCGTTACTACCTTTACATATAGGTAAACTAGAATTATACTTATAGGTTAGTATAATTCTTCTATATGTATGTTTGTCACCTTCTTCTTCAACTTTTCGTGTCGATGTTCTACAAACTAGTTTTTTTTTTTTTTATCAATATTTGGCAACCTGTACAGCTCCATTGTTGGCCTCACATTGATACTGAACAGTTCAGGTGGTTATGTAGGACTGGTAGCATAGCAGGTGACACATGTCCTGTGTAGTGATGGCTTCACAAGTCCACACACTGTTTTAGAGATGGGTCGAGGAAGCCACATTTGGCCAAATTCTTTTTACAGCAGCCAACCATACTCCTACTTACGATTTGACCGATTTGGGTAAAATTTTGTTTGTACTACGCGTTCCAAATGAGAATAGGACCGATTCCTATGTTTTGACGCTTCGTCGTACTGTCAAATCGAAGAAATTTTGGCAAAATTAAAGAACTCAGAAATTAGTAAAATTGAAGAACTGGATTCTGATGAAACTTTTTTCGTTCACAGTTCATAAATAAATTAAATTTTTCGTAAATTAATTAATGTTTAAAAATTTATTTTCTTGATTTGACAGTAAATCGTGACGTCACAAAATGGCGGGGCTCATTTGGAACGCATTGTATATAAGTACTTTATAAATGGGTCCTCAGGATGGTTTCAAAGTACAATTAGATTAGGGTTTTTATCTTTTTTTTCTGATTAAACGCCAGCAGGGCAGGACCACGTCTGCCAGGACCGCTAGTTTTATGTAGGTATAGAACTGTTCTTATCACTACTAGAGGTACTCTTGAAGTCTGCAGCTGACCCACCGTCGTTTGTTACCCATCGATCATCGTTAGGGCTGTCGTAGATCTGTCATGCTAACATCTCTATACATAAAAGACATTCTTCAGCATAAGGGAAACGTAGTACCTACTTTCACAAGATGACAGTAACGCATTGCAATTTTTATGTTTAACATATAAAATAGAAATAAGTACTGTTATGCATAAAAATATGAATTCATGTGAATATTGATATCATTGACTGTTTGTTTAGTTACGGGAATTAACTTTTCAGTTATGAAACCAGTGCGAACTAGTGAAGTAGGAATTGACCCAAAAAAGGAAAATTCTTGAGGATAAGTTTTCATGAATAAGATTTCGGAATTAATGATAAACTAACGCACGTATTATGAAATAGAAGACACAAATACATTTTTATTTTATTTTTGATGTTGAGTCGACAGTAATCTATATAAAAAGTAGCTGTGCCCGCGACTTCGTTCGCGTGGACTACAGGATTTTGAATTTATTTTTTCTAAAATAAAAGTAGCCTAAGTTACTCCTTATTATTACATCAGCTACCTGCCAAAAAAAGTCCCGTCAAAATCGGTCCAGCCATTCAGAGATTAGCCGGAACAAACAGACAAAAATTGTAAAAAAGAATATTTTGGTGTGTCTATGTACTTACCGTATATATATCTATTCATATGCATGTAATAAAAAGCGGTTATTTCAATATTACAAACAGACACTCCAATTTTATTTATAGGTATACAATGTACCTATAGATGAATAGCTAGAACTCGAAACCGACTGGACCGATTTGGTTAATAAATTTTGGTCTTGAAATTTCCGTGATAGTACAGGGAATGTTTAATTCATTAAAACCCAAGGGAACGCCGGCATTAGCTCACCCATTGTCTTTCTATTATGTCTCTAATTATGGTATTCGAAAGGGTAAACGGTAAGAAAAGATGAAAAAATATACGAAAAAAAATCCGAATACTACGCCATCTCTAATTAAAATGTAATTTTAAAATGAATCATGCTGGTTCTGGCAATGTTAGTAGATTGCGTTATAACACAGTTCAGCTTAAAGGTAGCACAACAATTATTGACTAATGGGCGGTATGAAGTTCGCCGGATCAGCTAGTTCTTTATAAACAAAGAATTATGTTTGCCCATGTCACGGTAGTTGGGCGACAATAATATTTTCAAACATAATTACAATGCGTTCCAAATGAGAATAGTATCGATTGATAAGTTGTGACGTTACGATTTACTGTCAAATCCAGGAAAGAAATTTTTAAACTTTAATTAATTCACGAAAAATTTAATTAATATACGAACTTAGAACGAAAAAAGTTTAATCAGAATCCAGTTCTTCAATTTTACTCATCTCTGAGTTCTTCAATTTAGTGAAAATTTCTTCGATTTGACAGTACGACGTGACGTCACAACATGGCAATCGATCCTATTCTCATTTGGAAAGTGTAATTTATAAGTAGTTTTTGGCAGTAAATACCACCTTATGTCCAACACAAAAAAAAAGAATAACCATGGCCGTCTCTATTGTGTACATTATCAATTTAAATAAACACATTATGATACACTCGGATAATATTCTCATGTTCCCAATGTGTATTTACCCATACATAATCGCACAAGTTAAATAGTTGCCATTTGTGCCAAAAACCAGTACTTACTACATTGTCGAATTTTAAAATAAGAATTTTAAAGAAAAAATTTAAAATTATTAACAGATTAGCATTTAAAAATTAATCAATTATACACTTATTTTACGGCTTTCATACATCTGCAAACGACTTATTTCCTGCCAGGGTTGTGAAGTTGTTTTACTCAAAAAAAATACAATAAGTACGCATTAGCCATGATTCTTTAAAATAATTACTACGCAACCAAATTGTTCGAAGTTCAGAGTGGTCAAGATACTTCGTATGTTAATATGGATTTTGTTTTACGTGTTGAAAATAGAATTTTATAGTTTCAAGGACACATTTATACTATCCAGATAAATAAATCAGAAAGTATTTACTAGAATATCATTAAATTAGTATAATTTATTGATTCATGGACTATTCAATAAAGCCCTAAAGCCTTATCATGATTTATCATGATGTGTAAAAAAATACAAACATTCGAATTGAGAACCTCCTCCTTTTTTAGAAGTCGGTTAAAAATGTCAGACTTGCGAGCGAGAAAGAGGGATGGAGCTATACATATACAATTGCCGGCACGGATCTTGAACGCTGGCTTCAAGTTGCGCAGAAGTCAAATATTCGGTCTCTTTAGTGGTGCGAAGTGAGACACGGGGGCGGGGAGTGTCAGTGATTGGCTCGCCGCGCCATCGTGTCATAGACGTCACTCGTGATTCGTTCCCTGCTCTTGCTGCATGTATCTCACAACGACGACGCTCGCCAATGTATGGAATGCGCAAAGCGATCCCCACTCTGACGCCGAGCGCTCAAGATCCGTGACGGTAATTGTACACCCTATACATATAGCTCCATCTTTTTAACAGTTCAATTTTGATGGTCAAATGGATGGCGATAGATCTCTTGATCTAGGGCCTCTGCTCCGTGGCCCAGGAACACAAAGGACAACTGAAGAAACAAAGGTGGATTATAGTCCACACACAAAGTTTCGCTGTGAGAGGTGGAGCCATTTGATAGTCTCCCACTAAACAAAAGAAAAAAGCCACTTCTTTCGCAGGAAATATAGTTGCATTGCAGCAACCATCGATATAATTTGTTGTACCAGCAACAGGCGCTGTAATGTAACTGTTTTGTCTTCCGAGGAAATTTTTTTTGAATTCGGTTAGAACGGACTAGAAATTACCTTTTACAAAAATAACAAACAATTTGGTAGTTTTTTTTTTTTGGTTTCCTACTGTTTTTGGATTTAGTCAGTGTCAAGTTTAAAAAGTATTAAGTTTTCAATTTCTTGTAAGTTATTTTTGAGTTCCATTAGAACGTGTTTATAACACATTCTAATTTTTTAGCAGTATTTTTTAGAAAATGTATCAGGTCAGCCTGCTCGATAAGCTTCGCTATGGTAGTCAATACTTCAATAGATTATTCTCGCCCGGGCCATTTCCATAATACAGTTTTGAAATTTAAGTGCATAAATTCTTTACATAGAGAGGTGTTTCAGATTTCGCATATTCTAAAAATAAGGTTGTCTAATAATTTAGAAAGCGCTACTGTCGATAAGTGTACAAAAGACAAAAAGACCAGGGTTCATACCCTACAAAATGTATTCTGAATTTAATTAAGTACGACATATTTAGAGACTTGTTTGTTTAGTAAGTTGAATAACATGAAAGTCGACGGTTTTGTTGAATCTACAGAATGATTTTCATTGTTACCGTTATTAGGTATGGTGTTTGCTTTAATTTGTAGATTTCTGACGTACTTAGGGCCATGTCGTGGTGTTGTTAATGTGAAACGGCACGACACCCTGACCGCGGTAAATTGTTGCGTTGTGCAAAAATACGGTGCCCGGTATTGTGCCGCGTATTACGCGTATTTACGTGGTACGCGTGGTATTTATAAGTGTGTATTATTATTTTACTACGAAGATCAGACGCTACATCGTCAAAAATTTCGCGATTAGTCTCAACCAAAAAGTTTTTCGACAATCTTGTCGTGTATTTGCACAGCGCAGTAACGTGCCACGGTCAGGCGCAATGTTATTTCACGTCATCAACCGCTGCACAGTATGTGACTAGGACCTAGACCATGAACTTTAAAGTAAGATTGTTTTAATCTTGTTTCGGTATGGGTAAGAGACAGAGCTATACAGGTTGTCTAGCGCCATCGCTACCCACACTGAAACAAGATTAAAACAATCTTACTTTGAGCGTCATGGTAACCCCGCAGGTCCTTTCGGCTAGAATAAATAGCGTATTTAAATAACTCTTCAGTATTCTTTGCCTTATAGAGTAAAATTATAAAAAACCGGCCAAGTGCGAGCTGGACTCGCCCATGAAAGGTTCCGTAGCAACAAGTAACATAATATAAAAGTTCTTGTAGTTCGTTATAAATTTGATAGATGTTTTAATAATAGTGTATTTTTTTAGATTAAAGACCCATCCATAGATACCCCACACGTATAGGTTTGAGGAAAAAAAAAAACATTTTTGGGTATCAGTTCTAAGTATGGGAACCCCCAAAATTTATTGCTTTTTTTCTATTTTTGTGTGGAAATCTTAATGCGGTTCACAGAATACATCTATTTACCAAGTTTCAACAGTATAGCTCCTATAGTTTCGGAAAAAAGTGACTGTGACATACGGACGGACAGACAGACCGACATGACGAATCTATAAGGGTTCCGTTTTTTGCCAATTGGCTACGGAACCCTAAAAAGGCTATTATTATGGTAGATCGACTGTCAGTAACCATCACTGCTGGCTATAAAACGGGTGCAAACAAAGATCTGTTTTCAACCGTATTCCAGTTATCCTTCACCCACAATTTCTCTATATTATTATAGAAATCTTAATTTTTATGAACTATGCTTAATTTTTCGTTTCTTTGATTTCAGTTTTATTGGGTATGCGTGTCATCTACACGTGCGATCATCGATGAATAGCAGCGTGGATTTCTTTGAAAGTCTTATAGACGAAGATGGGCGCTTCGCCGAGTTAAATTGTCAAGAGCCCCAGCGAGGTTACCGGCCACGACAACGACAATTACCTCAAGGTAGATAAGCCTTCATGAAATAAATGAAAATAAACGTCTTATTTTCATTTATGTCATTAAAAAAAATAAACCTTGATGTCTTATTAAGATATGTCCTTATGTTATTACAAATAAGTACACAACCTGCAAAACGGCACGGTTAGTGCAGAGGTTGAGCCATCGGCTACTGCGCTGCGTGTCACTGGTTCGTTTCTGGTACGGGACGAATATGTGCACGGCCTACAGATACTCGGACCTAAGACAATGGGTCTGAGTGTCTTTTATATACGAGTCTAAATGTTTATGAACGGAGCCTCGACATAGGAATAGTCCCAATATAAAGGACCTATTACACTGCGCTGAATATCGCGTGCGATATTCCGACTCGTACTGTTTTTTTTCATTCTTATAAAGACAGTCTAACCCTTATTACACCACGCGATACGTCGAACCATAGACTAGACTGTCTTTCTATGAATGAAAAATAGTAAGATCGCACACGATATTCAGCGCAGTGTAATAGGTCCTTAAAAAAAAATGAAGAGACAAAATAATAAAAAGTCAAGTTTTTATTTCTATAGTTGAGAATGTTTCCGAACGTACAAAATGTCAGTGGACGTTCTCTGTGGCGCTTGCGCGGTGACCTCGGATAAGTGCCAGTGTTGCCCTAGCTAAAGAAAACCAATCTATTATGCGTTTTATTAACAGAAAAGAGAACATAGTCTAAAACCTATTTTAAATAAAAAGATTTAATGTGTCTCAAACATTTAGTGTCTTCGTCATATTCACTTGGCGGTCAGCAGCTTGAATACGCTTCATGAGTGCAAAATATTTTACGATAAACTTTCACGGAATTTAGAAAAACAATACTTAGATAATGTTTTAAGAACAGATACAAAATCTAAATCGACAATTATTGTCGATTTTAAAAAAGAAATTGTATGCAAAGATGCACTCGTCAAGTAAAAATTCCAAACTTTTGAGCATCAACGCCGAATTGCTAGCCATTTCGGGGAATGTGCATAGGAATTGCACAGTATAATTCCGCTAAACCCATTCCATCATCTGACCACTAGGTGTACAGCGATGCGATATCGGTACATGGTGGGCTTATTACTATGTGCAAAACCTTTTGGGAATACATTCATTTCGCGTACGTACTATCTAAGGAGTGGAACTCCCTGCCAGAGTCTGTTTCCTGATAGCTACAACTCACGGTCCTTTAAGAAAAGAGCGAATAGGTTTCTTTCAAACAAGCATGCTCCATCGACAAAAACATTGCTTACTATAAGGTGAAATGGTGGTCAAACGCAAGTCTATCAATAATAATTAAATAAAAACTTTTTTTATATTTAACAATCGCATTTAGTTTAAAAAATTATGTTACACTAAAAATAGTAAAAATTAAAAATCAAACTATTTTCTCTGGTACCCACAATATTATTTCCTATTTTTGGTATCTTTTTTAAGTCCGCTATATGACAACACTACCTTTCCGTCTGCCAGCAAACAAAATGGCTGACGTCAGTGCCTAGAAGCTCGCGGCCCAAATGTTTGCGATAGAATTTTAAAATATTGTGAGGTCACATAGTCACTATGTCGAATTTGTGTTCTAGAATCGTTTCAAAACCTCCGAAAAGGTTACAGGACAGTGTCCCTAGCATGTCTGTAGCTCAAACAAACGCTTGGATGAATGGTGAGCTTGTGAAGCATTGTAAATATTGATTTATTCATGTGTCAATTTAAATAAGTGTTTTTAAATGGTTGTAGGGGTCAATAAATAGGTTAATTACGGTTGTATGGTTGATCGAATGTAGTTCTGTGTCATGGTTCGCGAGATTTAATTTAGCTCACGACCTGAATTTGTTGCATCGGTTGTATTTATAGCTTGTCAATATTCTTGGCATCTTACGGTGGTGTTAATGTGTTTCCAGCTGAGAATATCAACAATGGTGGTGGTTTGTCGCTGTCCCCGCCGCACACGGTGTCGCAGCGTGAGACGGGCACGCAAGTGTCCCAGTGCTACAGTGGTCCGCCGTCTCCGTGCGGCTCCTCGAGCGCGACGCCTTCCCCCACGACATCGCCGGCCCCTCCTCCGGGCACCGCCACTTTGGACCCTAATTGGCAAGCCACTAAACCCACAGTACGGGAAAGAAATGCAGCTATGTTCAATAATCAACTCATGTCCGACATCACATTTATTGTTGGAGGACCCGGTATGTATTTTAATCTTCTTGTTTTTATAAGATTATATTCAATAACCTGTTTATTGTACTGATAATTATAAGTACCTATTGAGGAAAATGTTTTTGCGTGTTGTTTATGCTTATTAATACCTACATAGATTTGTTATTCATTTTATCAGTTTTTATTTCCCCAAACAATGTACATTCATGATTATAATATTATATTAACACATGGCTTTATTTATATTCCAGGCCACTCACAGATAATACCTGCTCATAAATATGTATTAGCTACTGCCAGCTCGGTGTTCTATGCTATGTTCTATGGAGGGCTTGCAGAATGCAAGCAAGAGATTGAAGTACCTGACGTTGAACCATCAGCTTTTCTTACACTTCTCAAGTGAGTTTTATACATAATTACATCTCAAGCTTCATAATTTACATGCATTTTAAGGATTTATTAATGTTTTTATTTTGTTTTAGGTACATTTACTGTGATGAAATACAACTAGAAGCAGATACAGTATTATCAACTCTATATGTTGCCAAGAAATACATTGTTCCACATTTGGCCAAAGCCTGTGTCAATTATTTGGAAACTAGTCTAACGGCAAAGAATGCATGCCTGCTTCTCAGCCAGTCCCGGCTCTTTGAGGAACCGGAACTGATGCAGAGATGCTGGGAAGTGATAGATGCGCAGGTATGTGAATCTACTGAGAATCTCGCCACAATGTGTCTTGAACAATCGTCATCCTACAGCAGTCTATTGATGGAACTATCAGAATCTTCCAGTCGAAATTTTTCTAGTCCAGAAAGCATGGAAAATATTCATGGAATTTACAATTGATAACTCTAGCATAATGAAGAATTGTAATTCTATTCTACCCATTTCTGACTGATCTTCTGACCAATAAGTTGTTATATAAAAGTTGAGACTATCTTACATTTTGTTAAAGTTTTTCAAAATTGTTGACACACCATACAATAGTTTAAAATTCATGCCATTTAAAGATTAACTAAAAACATTTTTTGTGCCACAATGCATTTGTATACTCAATTTTAGGTTGTGATTTAGGCTTAAGGGTGAAATGCTATATTTATTTTACCTTATATTATGTAAATATATTTTCTTTACATTCCTATAAGCTCTCTCTTGTGTATCTCTAGTCATGTTCATATATAGATTAACTGCAATACAGTTTGCTTGAATTAGTATGCAATGTTTTCCATACATTATGAATGTTGTGTAATGCATGTAATTGTTCAAATGGCAATTTTGTAATATTTATAATGTAATTTAAAAAAAAATATAGATCTGAATAAACTATTGTACAAATTGTATTGCAGTTTCAATAATCCTTCACCTTCTATAACAAATATTCTTTTATTTTAGGCAGAGATGGCCCTGACATCAGAAGGTTTTGTTGATATTGATGTGTCAACATTAGAATCAGTATTAGCAAGGGAAACACTCAATTGCAAGGAGATCAACTTATTTGAGGCAGCTTTAGCTTGGGCACATGCTGAATGTGTGCGAAGAGATATAGACCCAACGCCTACAAACAAAAGAGCTATGTTGGGAGGTGCCATATACTTGATAAGGTTTCCCACAATGTCATTAGAGGAATTTGCTAACAGTGCAGCTCAGATTGGCATTTTAACTCCACAAGAGACAATTGATATATTTTTACACTTTACTGCATCAAGTAAACCACAATTATCGTATCCGATAAAAACAAGAGCAGGACTGAAAGCTCAGGTAATTATAATATCTTTTACCTAGTACCATACTGCATTTTTTTTTTTTTAAATTTGAAAATAGACTAAATGTTATCTTTTCTCTGTATTACAGATTTGCCACAGATTCCAGTCATGTGCCTATAGGAGCAATCAGTGGAGATACCGCGGGCGATGCGACTCCATACAGTTTTGTGTCGACAAGAGAATATTTGTCGTCGGTTTCGGACTTTATGGATCCTCAAACGGGGCAGCTGATTATAATGTTAAGATTGAACTGAAACGCTTGGGCAGAGTGCTGGCAGAGAACAACACTAAGTTCTTCTCAGATGGATCAAGTAACACTTTCCATGTGTACTTTGAAAATCCAATACAAATTGAGCCAGAGTGCTTTTACACTGCTTCAGCGATACTAGATGGGAGTGAATTAAGTTATTTTGGACAAGAAGGTTTAAGTGAAGTGTATATGGGAACAGTGACTTTCCAATTCCATTGTTCTTCAGAAAGTACCAATGGTACAGGAGTGCAGGGAGGTCAGATTCCAGAACTTATCTATTATGGACCCACAGTCAACACTTCAATGGCCAACACCACCACTAATGAGGACTGACAGTTGAATAGATCTCGCCCTTTTAACTATTATTCCGTATAGTAAGATCGGAACACTTAGAAACTCAATAATATTTGATCGAAAATCTAAATTAAAATTTTATTATAGGTACTTAACCATTCCCAAATGTTAAAATTGTTTTGTTGGAAAACTTTAAAGTTCTTGTGTATATTGTTGAACTTGACTAGCGAATAAGATACGTACCTTAAGATTGTGATATGGGTGTCGTAATAGCTCTCTATAAATCAGTAGGTTCTAGACCTATCATGATACAAATTCATTGCAATATATATATAGTTATTACATAATAATTAAATGTTGTTTATTTTTACTTCCACCTTACTAATCACATGATAACACAATCTGATGAGGACAGGTATCAATATAAATAATTACTTATCGATTTTTAAAACACCTAAGAGTACCAAAACTTGCACTGGAAATATGTGAAGAGGTTGCTGCTCATTCTAACAGAATGCCTTACTATATTGACTGACTGACTGAAGTAAAATGTACTGACTTTCGAGTTGGCAGGCAAATAAAAGCTGTTATATAGGAATATAAAAACATATCAACTACTAAAACAACATGGAGGCAGATAATTGAGTTTAGCAGTCTGCATAATTATGTCATTGTAATTCCTCAATTCTTATGATCAAGCAAGAGAACTTCGTGGATAGATTGGAGTCGACAGAAAAAGAAAAGAATATACAAGAATATAATTTGCTGGCAGTGGCTCGATACAAAAATGTTAATGGCACAAAGAAATCTCGAGTCTGTTGTTATATTATTGAAACTAGGTAAAAAGAGAACCGCATCAGAATCGGTCCATTCGTTTAAGAGTTACGAAGCCATGGACAGATACATAGACACGTCAAACATAGAATAAAACACCCACCCACAAACTGAAGTTTTTGTATAAGCTGTATTACTTTTTGGTGTACAATAAAGTCTATTCTATTCTATTCTATTCCCCTCTCTTTCGTCGGGGGTTAAAAAGTACCTGGAGGAATACTTATCTGCATAATCAGTATATAATGTTCCCACTACTGGGACAGCCCTCTCTGTGAGAGGAAGAGAGAATGCGAGAGTAATCTACCACGCGGGCCTAGTGCGGATAAGGAGATATCACGTCATTTTTAGTTCTAGGATAATATGCTATGGTTTCTTTAGGATGTTTTTCTTTACCGTTTTGAGAGCAGTGGTGATGGGAGTGGGGCCGTAACTACTGGACCACCATTGGTCTTTTTTGAGCTGTGTTAAAGTAAAAGTTAGGTTAAAGTAATTAAAACTAGAGTACTTACCAGTAGGTGGTATGTTGATGCACAGGGCTCTCGACAGCTTGAAGTAAGTGCGGCCGACTTGATAACAGCAGATTGGTACAGCATCACTGACATCAATCAACAGATCTGTAGTAATTTGTTCAGAAAATTAAAGAGTAAAAGAAGCCATTGGCTCTCTATCTCAACATTCAATTTCTCTTCACAAACCTCTGCATGTAAAGAGAACTTTACTAAGACAAGCATGTTACTTAAAAAATTCTAACTAAAATCAATATTTATTATAAATGCTAAAGTAACAGATAGGTACTTATAAAACGAATGACATAGGTAACATTTATAATCTGTCCGTTTGTTTGTTGTTTTGATGTCTTTATGTACTACTAAACCAGTTTTGATTAACTATAATATTGAGATACCTACTCATTGGTTCAGTACATTGATTATTTTTATTAAGATGCTGCCGCGCTGGCAGAAGCTATTGTACTAATATTATAAACGCGAAAGTTTGCACCTATGTATGGATGTTGGTTACTCTTTCACGCAAAAACTACTGATTGGATTTCGATGAAACTTAGTACATAGGTAGACCATGTCTGGACAAATGGCAATGCAAGAAATAGGATACTTAGGTATTTTGTATCCCGGGAGTATGCGATAATTTTCTACTATCACGTGGGCGAAGCCGCTGGCAGCAGTTAGCCTACATCTACGCTAATATAGGGTGACTGGTAATTAGTGACCGATACTTATTCACGTGATTGTGCTTATAATTACAAACAATTTTCCCAAAGATACTTTTTATTTATTATCATTAGTTTTATCACTATAAAAAAAATAGCTGTTTGAAATTCGCATGCGAGCGCCTTCGACTGCTCAGCTGTTAGCCGAGGAACGACAATCTCTCATAAACAATTATGTACTTTTCCAGAGCACGCGCGAATTTCAAACTGCTGTCTTATTATTGTGATAAAACTAACTAGTTGTTCATAATCACGAGTACAATCACATATATAAGCATCGGTCACTAATTACTCGTCACCATATATAATAAAGTGGTATAAGGTTTTTTTTTTTTTTTAAAGGGGTTATTTCTGGAAGTACTGGTCCGATTGCTAAAATTTTTTCACCAATAGAAAGTTGCTTTATTCCTGAGTGAGATATTTAAGCTATATTTTAAAAGCGGGCAAAAGCTAGTATTTTATAAAGTAGTCAACGGGATTTACATGACCGAATGCCGCAACAAAATTGGGCGAAAGTAACTACTGACTGGACTCCGAACAGCAGGAGCCGGCGACGCGGTAGACCCAGAAGGAGATGGCGTGACGAATTGGACTCCTACTTTAAGGATTGGCCAGAAGTGGCTACAGACAGAAAAGAGTGGAATAACGGAAGGGAGGCCTTTGCTCTGCACTGGGACACAAATGGCTCGTAAAAAAAAATATATATATATAGAATGGGCAACTGGACGCTAGCAAGGAAGGGCGATTTCTAGCAGCAGAGGCAAAGGAGGCGGCCGCACGTGTGAGAGAAAAGTACATTCCCTCACGCCCCAGCTGCCGGAATCCTGACCCCGATTTCCAGCCACCATAGGCATGAGCTTGTGGATAGCGAGGATGACAGTAAAAGTCTTACACTCCCTCTCGCTCAACCGGAGTTATTTAAATCCACCTCAAAAAAAGGTGGTCTCACGAGGTGTACGGTGGGCAAAGAGGGGAAAAATATTACATCTCAATAGCAGCTTTTTATAAGTACAAGTAGTATGTTCTATAGCGAATTTGCGTTACGAAAATAGTGACTCGTTGTTGTCACTCAATAGCAACTTTTTATAGGAACAAGTAGTAAGTTCTATAGCAAATTCGCGTCAAGAAAATAGTGACTTATCGTTGTCACTCAGTTTAACCACGTTCTTAGACCAATTAAATCAAAATAAATTAGAAGGCTGTTTTCATATTGATTAGTAGAAGCAAGAACTTTAGATAGTACAGACAAGTCTTTTACCAAATTTAAAAATGAATACCTACTTCACCTGTTCATAAAAATAAGAGTGAAAGTTCTGACGATTATGATTAAATCTTAAAATTATTACTACTACTTGAAAATACTGTGTAATAAAAAGTTTGCTTTAATATGAATGGTTTAATGGGTTTAATCTTTACCCCAGTATCAGTCATCCATATCCTTTTTTTAAAGGTGGGAAAACATTCAATGACTTTCTCGCTCGTGTTCTAGGGTGGAAAGGAAGGGCGTTTCAGACTTTTACTGACTAAAACCACACCTTTTTGTTCCTTCTTTGCCTAGCTTACCAGGACCACAAGTTACCCTTTCGGAAGCCAACCCATGGTTCCATTAGGCTTCGGCCCTGCTAGACCCCTATGACTTTGCTGACATCTCTTTCAGGCGTGCGTGGAACACTACGCGCGGTCTACGACTCGGGCTTGGTCCGGACGGTGAGCTACCCATTGCACGTCATCCAAGCCCACGCCTTCGGTGGCTGGATCCCGGCGGATAGGGTGCGAGGGTGTCAGTTCATTCACGCGTGCGCCCGCCCCCTAACGTTAGCATTACTGCTCCACAGGAAGCGACCGCCCGCCATTCCCCCTTGCTCCGTACCATGGCCTACCCAGGACCAGGACCAGGACCCAGCGCGAGTGGTCGCTGCCGACGATCGCTCCTACGAGGTCACGGTACGACAGCCTAAGAGGGTCACACCTCCACCGCATGCTCTGAAGTGTCGAATACGCCTTTACTATGCAGTTGCACTGATAAATCATTATCTTCTTAACACGAATAGTTAGACTATAGTTAGATAGTTTTCGACTTTCATGCAGATGAAGCTGGTGGCAAAAGCTACCATTAAATAAGGATTAACAAAAAGGATACGGGCTGTTCCTTCTGTCCTGCAGGTCATATACACGCAAGCTGCCTGTGTATGACTGGAGGGCCTCCCAATAGTCAAGTGGCGAGACAGCGCCATCTTGTAGAAGTTGCAGGCAATGTCTATGCACTGCTGGTTGAGACGTAGTTGTTGGCAGAGTGCTGTGATGCCTTCACGGGCCTTTCTTAGTGTCACCTCTCTGGATTCCTGACCGATGCCAGCGTTGAAAGCTGTGGAGTAAAATGTATGATTTTAAATTGCAATGTTGACGAAATTAACATAAATAAATACTTATAAAATAACAAGGTAGTTGTTTTATATTATGTTTGTATCAGATAATTAATCTTCAGAAATACTAATGCAAATATGAAATGCTTATACAAATAGATAGTTACTCTACATGCTGGTTGACATAGTTTTGCTATAAATATTGATGTAGTGGGGGGCACTTATAGATATAAGTGATAAAGAATCAGTGTCAGACTAAATGAGTCTATAGTCAACCTTTCAGATACCGTCAATTTGAGACACAATAGTAAGACAATAGATTGGGGTTTAATATTTAATATGGTGCCATTTAATGGAATGTCGCCTGCAAAGTTAATATTGGTGGAATACATCTGATTATGGCTGGATAGCCGATTGCAGATACAAAGATTAGAGATAAAAAAAAAAAAATTAGTTTTATCCCAAGCATACACTGGCATTTGCTCTCTCATTGTCTTTCTATTGTGTCTCTAATATATATGGTATTCAAAAGGTTAAAAGAAAAAAATTGTGGTTTTGGTACATTCCAATAGTGAAAATGTTCTACTAAAATCCTATAATTTTTTTCTTCTCTTTCTCAAGTCTGTCTTCTTAAAGATTAGGTTTTGCAGTTATATATATTGAAGAAAAGGCTACATCCCATCAAGATTGTCATTGTTAGAGGAAGACACTTCCAAACTAATTTCGTTAACACGGCAGAAGGCGCTGTCGGGCTTTAGGTACCTTTCGAGAGGAATGGAACCATCCATAAATTTGAATAACATCCAATTTAAGCGAGGCGTTTAGCTACAATAGGGTAAAAAACACCCATACTGTTCATAACTTGTGTATATTGTGGCTAAAAGTCTCCCTAAAATTGGTTGATTTTCTATATGATGGACTGTCACACTTCTCTTAAAAACTACCTAAAACGGCGCGGCACAGCATTAACTCTATAGTTCCTCCAGCCCTGTTAAATACTTGTTGCTTTCTATTTATTTACCTCGTCCGAAACCTGTAGCTCCTCCCTTAGACTCGGCAGATACGAACTGTCCGATGGTAGAAGCCCCGCCGTGAGCGTTCTCTTGGAACTCGATTTCAGCAACAATAATATTGTCTTCCAGCACCGACCCGCAATTCGTACACACCGCATCCCCGCGGGCTGGGTCCACCTCGATATCCGAGGACCCACAATGCTTGCATTTCTTCCCAGACATCCTTCTGTTCACAAAAAATTAAACATAAACATTGACGAGGATACAGGTTAAGTGGTCAATAACAATTACTAAACTTAACAATATTTTCAGATAATTACCTAGTAACTAGTCCTAAATTAAAGTAGTAGCAGCTGTAGTTTACCTTTCACTTATGTATTCAGTAAATTCTATTCGAGCTTGGACCAAAAACATAAAAATGTTCGCACTTTCGCAGTGCAGATGGCTGACATTAGCATTAGAATCTCTGTGATTAAAATACTTGACGTATTTAACGTTGACAAATCGGCATCTTGACCAAGAGGGAAAACAAAAACAGTCAACCTATATAAAATCTTTGGAGTTGGAAGAGGATAACGATAAATGAATAGGCTCAAAATCATGGGAAAACGAGATCTTCGCTATTTCGACACATGACATTGACAATTCATTGACCAAATGACATTGACACAAAACACATCGACGTCTGTTCGTTCATTGACGTTTATAGTGTTGTATCTAAGACTATTTTAAAACAACTAGTCACTTTATTAATTTATAGTTGCTAAACTGAAGTAGAAACGAAATAGCTTTGCTATTTGCATTTTAATACTATTTGGCAAAACACTATTCATTTATACCACCCTCTGTATTACCTATTTTTTACAAACTAAATAAATGATTCTGATTATGATTACTATGATTATGTACTGCATATTTAAAATGTAAATGTAGTCATAACTCCCTCACATTATTATGACCCTTTCATGCAATTATATCTAAAACTGTTGAAATTAATTTGGAAAACCAATATTTTTATCAGTTTGACACAGAGTAAGACTTCCTACTCGTATAACTGGTGCAACTATTAATTCATTTCAGGTTAGCTAGAAACAATTAATTTATTTTACATTTTCCATCACAGTTAGTGATCTAAGAATGTTTTCTTTACAGTCTTAAATCTTTCCTTATTTTAATATAAATAATCATCCATCTACCCATTATTCTATTGTTCAATCATCACCATCATCATTTCAACTGAAAGAAATCCACTGTTAGACATAGACCTCCTTCAAGTGTCGCCATAACGACCGGTCCTGTATTGTTTAATGGAGCTTAGAAAATATTGTAAAACTGTTTTCGCTTCCGAAAATCAACATTAGAAAAATGTTATGTAAATTAACATAATAATTATACAAGCCAGAAAACTACTTTAAAAAAAATATAAACGAATTATCAAACGTAAAAGCGAAAATATAGTGAGTTTTCTTGGTATCGTCGCTGAGTCAGGCAACCTTGTTCCACCAAATTTAAGTGACGTCATCAAAATGAAGCTTTGCTATTGGTCGGATATCACGCGATACTGTATTTTTAGACGATGAGATCACCCTTCAGTTTCGTTTAGGCTGAAGTTTAACGATACAACCAAAAAGTAATTTTGTGTATGATAAAAGTCGGCGGTTATGTCGTTTCGTTTCGGAGAATCACAAATTCTAAGGAGAGAAGGGCATCCCCAAACCGACGACGACGTCATCGCTTGTGTGCAAACTGCAATGATGAGTCATCATTGTTGTGTTCTCGTTGGATAATCTTTTTCGATTCAAGGCGCCTTATTTTGATTCCGTTGCTGTCATTAGTGAACTGTCACAAGAAACTTCGCAGTATTTGATAGTTACGCGGAACTACAAACTTTGTTTGAACTTGTAGATCGCAATATCGCATTGATAATACGTGTTGTTTGTCGGACAAATTACGTAAATCGCATCTCGTGTTGAATCTTGGACTTGAGTGAATTGAACTGATGACGATGAAGCTGGAAATCAGTGATAGCCAATCAAACCAGTCGGACATTTCTTGCGATGACAGTCAATCGTCGCAGGATTCCTCCACAAATGATTACATTTCCTCCGTACCGATCTCCCGAACCTTACTTACGGTAAGTAAATTAACACACAGTCCAAATTCATCAGGTTGATGATACGAATCAAGACAAAGGTTACATTTACATACTTCAAAAAAAACTTTATTTTGTAACTACATTTGTTAAAACACCAACGAGTTTTTTCTATCTAATCCTATAATATTTAGTTAGACCTTGATGACATCTGACTTCCTGGTGTAACTTTAACATTTCTGACACCAATAAAGACCCTAAAATGTTACTTGGAACAAAACTGAAAGGAAAATAAATTAATAATTAGGGGGAGTAGTAGCTACACTACCCCGGACAAGCCGCTTGGTAGTCAAAATACAAATTTCGAAACAGGCCTTTAATTTTTTGACAACTTTAAAATACAAATGCATTACAGTATGCATTTTTGCCGAAAAGATAATTTTTTACTGTTACGCTAAATACTCCAACGTTTGATGGTTTATTAACAGTCCGTATGTTTTTGGCAAAATTGTGGTGTCTCTTCCACAAAGGCCATTAATTAAGAGTTAAAGTTCAAGTTGCATTTTTGCCCAAATCACATTTATAATGTAACAGTCCTTTCACAAAATTTTGCTGCGACTTTTCATTCAATAATATTTCATGTATTTTCAAGACTTGAGGGAATAGGCTCTTAGTCATTTTGTGCGCCCTTAAGCGTGCGCCTTAATTAGTATACATCAATTAAAAAAAAATTGCAATACTTATATATAAGTTCAGCATTCTTTTAGAGTTTACTTTAAAAATGTGCTGCATAAATGATTTTATTTATTCAACAATGTATTAGACTGAAACTATTACATTGTTGAATAAATAAAACCATTTATTCAATCTCTCCCAGTCTTTGTTGACTTGTGCTATGAACAGCTCTTTATATTCAACTCTTTAAGTCACAGCATAAGTAATAATAATAAGTACATAAGTCCCAAGCTAAGCAGAGCTTGTGTTATGAGTAGTAGACAACTGATAAACATAAATATATTTCTAAACACATATACCTAATATAGATAAATTACACCCAGACACAGAACAAATGATCATATCATGATCATAACACAAACATTTGTCTTGGGAAGGAATCAAACCCACAACTTCCAACGTTGCAGTCAGTGCCACTAATCACTAGACCAACACAACAGCCCAGTCGAAGCATTAGTACAAGTGTTGAGTTTAAGTTTTTATATTAATTGTGTGTGATTTAATAAAATCAGGCTTTTGTAACTCTTTATTTAACTGACTTGAGTGTATATTAACTGACTTGAGTGCTATGTTTTAACTAGAGGCAAAAGGAAATCTCTTTTACATATGAGCATTAATACAAGTTTCAAGGTAAAAAACAATTAAAATTATATTCTAAGAAAACAAACAGGATGATATAATGATATAATAACTGAAATGGGAGGAGTAATACTTTACCTTTACCTGAAATATTACAAGGTTGTATCTCGGTTTGAAAACATTGAAATTGTATATTATTTATTTATTAAAACATCATGCAACGCAACAATACAAAGTCAGACTTAATACCTTAGGCATTCTCTACCAATCAACCAAGGGTGGTGAAGAGAAAACATGGCTAGTGCATAAAAAAAGAAAAGATTACTACTAGCACTCTCTTAACCTGTCAATCGTGATAATGACAGACACAATTGAAAGACAATAGGTGCGCGAACGCCGGCGTTCGCTTGGGGTTTAATGAATTAAATAATCGTCAAATACTATCTGCTGTACCACTAGCCTACCCCGCTAAGAATTTTATGTTATTTTAAGACTAGATGTACCTAGTTTTTCCACAATTCAAAAGATAAAATTAGGTACTCTATTTTGCTTTATATGTACAGTAGTTCCTTTATTATATATTACAATGCCTTCTAAATAAAAAATAGGATTGATTGTCAAATTGTGACATCACGTCATACTATTAAATCAAAGAAATTGGGTAGAGTGAAAAAACAAGAAATTTTTAAAATTCAATTTATTAATTGTGAATGAAAACAGTCCTTTCAATCGTGTAAATTACAGACACAATAGAAAGACAATAGGTGTGCGAACCCCGGCGTTTGCTTGGGGTTTAATGAATTAATCCGAATCTAGTTCTTCAGTTTTGCTCATCTCTGCATCGTTGTGTGAAGTGTGTGAGTAGTGGCAAATGGAAGAAGAAGGCGAATTGTTCCTAACAATGAAAATAAGAAAGAAAATAGTTTTTTTTAACTTATTATGAATTAAAACAATCAACATCATCATCATTTCAGCCGATATACGTCCACTGTTGGACATAGGCCTCCCCTAAACGTCGCACTAACGAACGTTCCTGTGCGTCTTGCATCCATCGCAGTGCTTAGTTTGGGAGTTGTTGACTCACTTTTTGGAACTTACCAATGTTATATGATGTTATTTTGTAGTTGTGTTTTTGTGTACTTTTTGGAAGAAATAAAGAATTATATTATATCGGTTTCCCGTAACCTTCGCCAGGTCATCAGTCCACCTTATAGGAACTTAACTTTAACTAAGACTTATTGACAGGCAAATAAGTTTTCTTTGCAAACCGTATTTTTTGACTCAACATTTGACAGATTGAGGTTATTGACTGTCCTATTCTTATTTGAAACGCATAGTATAGCCTATGTGTTAATCCAGAATACTACTACGCCGGTACCAAATACTATCCAAATCTGGTCAAATTTGAGGTTGCAGGAGTTAGTGACATAGGTATATCCTGTGTTTGTGTGTGTGTGTATGTTTACACATAAATACATGATATATGTACTTTTGACACTATAATATTAGTGCAACAACAAAAAAAAAAAAACATTTTGAAAAATCAGTATATAATTAAAGCAGCATTCTGACCACTACAAAGTTATCTGATTAGATTTAGCATGGTTAGTTTACTGACAGATAACACCCACTCAATATGTATGAAACATAGTATATTAAAATTAAAACCTCTTATCCATTCAAGAGAATAATTATAATCATTGTGATGAAGGCCTACATACACTTTAATATTCCTACACAATCCGTAACATACAAGACATATAAGTGGATAAATTTTGCGGATTGATAACAGCACTTATCTTATATCTCCTGATAATATGAATTTATAGCTGTCAGAATGAGTCATCTTTCTTTAAATTTAGTCGCTGTGTCATAGCAAACAAATTACGCCTTAGCATTGATAAGATTCTCAGAAATGATGTGGCCTTTTTCATTACCAATATACTTACTGATAAAATTTATTTTTATTTAACGATAAAGTCTATTATTATTAACCACTAGGTTTTACCTGTATTGTCAGCCATACACGGTCAAACCTGTCGTCCAATCGGTATGAAGCTACATGTTTGATCAAACGGATTTGACCGTGTGTGGGAGTGGATCGGTATGACCAACATGTTTGATGGCACAATCGAATTTCAATTCTTTTGGTTTGATCATACTGATTGGATCATACCCATTGGACCGTGTATGGGGCGGTCCAATCAGTACGATCAAACCAAAAGAATTGAAATTTGGTTGTGCTTTCATTGTGATCTCGTGCTCTTCAATCTCCATAAATGAAAGAGAGTGAGCTGGCGAGATGGAGTATTTGGTTGTGGAATAAACGCGAGAGTGTTTGCCGGATATATCCGACGTAAAAGGTTAATGAGAAGTTTATTATAGCATGAATTTCCATAATCCGAATCAGTAATTCCAGAGATTATCTTTTAGAATTATATACTTTACAAACAAACAATTTTAAGTGGTTTTAAATCAGTTTGAAAATCCATTAACCATACACTAATATGAAAATGTTATTTTATTTGATATTTTTTATAGTTTTTATTTGAATTTAAATACTTAAGTCGAAGGATTCCATTCAAAAATTCCCTGTGAATAAATAAATGACCCATTCAACATTATAATATTTTTTAAAGCATTGCTGAGACAACAACTACAGGAGTACAGGACAGTGGGCCCAACTTGGTCGAAGCCTACTGGGGCCAGGGTTAGTTTCGAAAGGTAGCTCAGCCCCGGTATGAAGGCACGAAGGAATGGGGTGGGACTAAAAGTCAGTAAGAGTCTGACACTATCTCCCGCTCCGCCAAAGAACGGGGTGTCATGTCATCATGTCATTAGATGATTTTCCCACCGAAAAAAAAACCAAACCCGGAGCAAATATCTGTATGTACCTAACATAAATGTAACATACAAGAAGCTCAGCAGCCAATTGCTTTAATATTGCGTGACCCACGCTTGCTTATTGTTTCCTCCGTGTTTTCCTTAAATATTATAAGATTGATATGAGATAAAAATGTTATTTACATTAGGTATCTGTTATTTAGTAATATTATAAACAAGCAAACATGTTTTGATTTTATGTTAATTCATGTTTAGATTAGACACACAGCTGACACTACAGAATAGTGTACTCTGTTAATGTCTGCGTCTATTTTTGAGGTGTTGTGATTCCTGACCCGACCACGACATGGAATGAATATGTATGGAACAAGTTTTCAGGATGCTGAAATAAACTTTTGTTCTATTCTTGTTTTTCCAGTTATCTTGTCTTGTTGTGTGTAGCATCCAAATTTTCTGTTCTTATTTTTTCAGTTAACTTGTCTTGTTGTGTGTAGAATCCTGAAAACTTGTTTCATACTTTTTCAGTATCGTTTTATTGTCGTAGTTAAATCTTAAACCCAACCCGGGTTTCAGATTTTTACTTTTTTTGACGTGACAACGTCTTAAATTAGGTTGCGGCTGGGAGTCACTTATGAAAAAGTGTAACGCTCGGTAACGTTACGATGAGTCACCGAACGAGAGAGAGGCCCGCCGAATGCCTTGCGTCTCTCTCCCACTCAACTATGATCGGTCTGCCGCGCGCGCAGCACTAGAGAATTAGGCGCATTGAATCGGCGCATGCTTGTGTCTCTGTCTTTGTCTTTCTCGAACGTTCTTGGCGTTGGAAAAAAAAAGACGTTGTCACGTAAAATCTTCGCCCGTAAAACCGACTTTACAGGCAACCATTTTTTTTATTGCTTTTAGTTTTAAAGTTAAAATGTGGGTAGTTGGTATAAATTTTTCGTAAGTGCCTTATTTGAATTCAATTTTATCCGAATCAAGATATATTCTGTGATATGAATAGTAAAAGAATTTCGTGTACCATAAGCACAATTTGACACATATTTTTGGCATAATCAGTAACTTCCCACTATTGATATTCTATTAGATCTGTTGTGTCTCAAATGGTGAACTTAGCAACTGGTGCACTTCGCAAAAGGAATTTTTTTAAGATGAGTGGAGATTTGGAAAAATAGTCTAAAAATGAAAGAATTTGGTTTTGCGTAGGTAGTTTTCTTAAATCCTTCAAGAAAATACCACATTGAAAACCAATAGGGTGCGTTGCAGAAAATGTAAGAACTAGTTAGACTTGTGAAAAGAATGGAAGCACACTTTCAGCAATGTAGCACCACCACCACCGCCGTTTTTAACAATGACGCAAACCTTGACGCGGACAAGGACGTGGAGGAGGAGCTGTTGAGTGATGCTGGCTCTTCCCGATCGTCAGATAATTCTTGTGCTACATCCACATCTGTTACTACTCGTCAATCTAAAAATGCCAGTGCTAGCAGTAGCGCGAGCTTGAACATTTCAATAAAACGATTTATTATTGCTACAAGTCAAGAAGATAAGAAGAAAATGGATTTACAATTATCTCGTTATATGTTTGCTACTAACACGCCTTTTAATCACGTAGAACATCCAGAGTTCCTGAAATTAATGGAAATGGGACGCCCAGGATATAAGCCTCCAAACCGCAAACAAATTGCTGGTAATCTACTCGACGAAGTCTACAATTCTACTCAAGAAAGCGTAAAAAATGATTTGAAAAACAAAGTTGTTTATCTGTCAATTGATGGTTGGAGTAATGTTAGGCAGGACTCGATAATCTTTATCTGTGTCACAAATATGTTGACAAACTCAACTCATTTAAGTGATATAATAGACACAGGCTCCGAAAGCCACACAGCTGACTACTTGGTTAAAGTTACTATTGCGGCAATAAAATAGGGTTGCCATCACCTAAATTGCTGACACCGGATAAACACGGCAAAAATCCCGGACATTTGGACGAATTATGGTTTTTTCCCCGGACATCTCTCTGCTGGGTTTCTAAATAGATTTTAACTTACAAATGTGCAGTGCGAAGTGCAGTCACAGACAACGCAGCAAATATGAGCCGTATGAGACGAGATTTAGCCCAACAGGAAGAACTAGCTTCTCACAAGGATATACTTACATACGGTTGTTCGTCACACTTGTTAAATCTTCTAGCAAAGAATTTGTATGCGGAAGATATTACTGAGAAAGTTAAGTCAATAATGCGGTACTTCAAATACACTCATTTTGCATCTGCCAAATACAAAGAAGCTGGCTGAAAAGCTTTTGTTACACCTCAACAGGTACGGTGGAACACAATGGCTGACAGCTTAAAAGTTTTTTTAGAAAATTGGCATATTATGTCTGATATATGCTTAGGTAATTCAACTCCTATATGATGTCAATTTCATTGAAAGTAAATGACGTGGCGCTGAAGCAACAAGCCCAGGGTCTCTACAATAAACTGGAAAAATTTGCAGTTACACTTGACATCTCCCAAAAGACATCTTGTTGTATTGGTGAAGTAACGGAAGCCTGGATAGAGCTCAAAAATATGTTTGAGGGTGAGAATGTACGACTGCGTGAGTCCGAATATTCACTGAATATCTAAAAAAGTTCAAAGCTCGTTATGAAACGGCAATGTCTTCAGCTCATTTTGCAGCAAACTTACTACATCCTAAGTATAGGGGCGAAAATCTCACGAGTGAAGAAATTTCTGAGGCTTTATTATTCGAGAACATTACCACAAAGGGGCCATGCCCTATGTTGTTAAATACAGAGCAATGACGGATCCCTTTTATAATTTTCTATTTGGAGATCATGTAGTAAATCAAGTCGGACCTCTCGAATGGTGGCAGTCATTAAAAAAACAAATAAATGACCAAACAATGGACTTGGTGACTCAGCTTCACACTGCTGTGGCTTCGAGTGCTGGAATTGAAAGACTGTTTTCAACATTTGGATTTATTCATTCTGACATACGAAATCAACTGGGTACCGAGAATGCTGCAAAACTTGTCACAGTTTTTAAGTATTTAATTAAATAAGAAAAATTTATTTATATCTTGATCTTGCTATATTCATATTCTCTTATTCTGACCTGACTGATATAATTTTGATTTTATAAAAACTCGTGTTGTTTATTATTAAAAAAAGTTACCATTTTGATTGATTTGTTTATAATATTATGTAAAAATTGGTAACACTTGGTTGTTTGATAAAATAAATTACTAGTTACGAGTACAATGCTAATATAAGTTCAAAATTATAACAGCAATAACATAGACTTAACTGGGTATATGTCAAGCTATTTAGTCTCCTAAATATAAATTTGTTTTCAGTTTATACCCATGAAAGATTCAGACATATTTATGACCATGAAAGATTGTTTTAAACATTTTATTAAAAAAAACTTTTACAAAACTTTTTTTATTGTTTTATACAATGTTTAAAACTTGTTTTAATCTGTGTTTTTAAAAACAAGCAGTAAAAAACACGGTTTAAATTCAAACGGTTTTAAACACTGTTTTATAAACATATTAAAACACATGTTTATAAAACATTGTTTAAAACCGTTTAATCACATGTTTTAATTATTGCCAACCCTAGCACAAATACATGGTCACCCGGCCATCCAGGCGACTGAGGGGGTTGTTTTGTTCCGTAACCTAGCTGTGCGATGGCCCTAGGGCCCGCTATGACCTGCTAATTATGTATAGTGTCGTTGATGTCCAAGGGTGCAAACATAAAGAAACAGGTTACCGGTGCAGGCAAGTCTGTACGGATCGGTTCCTATCGGTGCAGGTATAATTCTCTCGTGTGTTCTTATGCGCTCATTAATAAAGAAACAGGTTCATACTGGTCGGTACCGACTGCCTGGACCCAATCATACGGGTTTAAGCATTGGCCAGTGTAGTGTTTTACTCATACAGATTTACCTGTTTCTTTATGTGGTTTTACCGGTACCGATCTGTACCGACCCGTACCGACTTATCGGTACCGAAAAACCTGTACCTATCTTATTATTTGAAAAATATACTTAACATGTTGTAAAAATGATTGGAATCGATTCAGTTACTGATTATGAACCAACTGTATTGAGGTTCCGCATGTACTAAAAATAATGTTGTAGATATACCTTATGAACTTAGCTAACCCACAAAAAGGTTTTTTTCCTAGTGACTGGTGATTCTAGAGATTAGAGAGATTATACAAAAAAAAACGTAGGCATAGATAAAACTAAGTCATTTTCCGTATTTGATTGCTTATCCGCTAACCGCTCCTAAATCACGCATCGGATTTTGATGCCGTTTTCACTAATAGAAAGAGCGATAAATGTGCACTTACAAAGCCAGTACACCTGCACCCTACTAGTGCTGTGACCTCACTAGTGTTACATACACAAATTATCAAAACATTTTTCCTCGCCAAAGGGTCACAGGAAAATGCTAAAATGATCTTATTACCATTTACAAATTGATTGTGTTCCATATTTGTGTAGTATTCTAATTATAATGTTGTTAGATGTATTGTTGTGATGAGGATGTTTATTTATAAAGCAGTATGTCCTTCGTTGGGTACCTACAGAATTAGTTCAATCTATGGTTGGTAGGTATGTTCGTCTCCAAAAAAATATGCATACAAATATGCTTGTGGTCTACTGGGGGGGGCAAAAGTCTATTTCTGAAAGGGAGGCTCGGCCCCGATATTAAAGGCAACGAAAGAAAGGGGTGGGTTTTTTAGTCAGTAAAAGCCTGACACTATCGCCCAAGGGCGCGGGATGTCATGGTGGTTTTTAACCCACCGAAAAAAAGGGGTTGCAGAAATCCGATGTATGCGTGACGCACAGAACCGTTAATTGTGGCGACACTTGCGGGAGGCCTTTGTCCAACAGTGACGTCTTTCGGCTGAAATGATAATGATGATGAAAGGTAGAATTGTGTTATTGAACCAGATTAAACAGCAGGGATTTTAAGAGGCCTAATTAGTTTTGTCAATCAATTGAAATTATTATTTATTGAAAGATGGTATAGATTATTTTTCCACTGCAGCATTTGATTAAGCAGCACAATCAGTGGATGTAAGACAAATATGTATCTCATATAAAAAAAAAGTTTATTTAAATATATTTGAGACAAATGTTTATTCAATGAAATAAAATATAAAAATTTAATAAAATATTCACTTAGCAAAAAACTACATATTTTTACAATAAATCGGCTTAGTTACTAAACCTAAAATCCAAAGTAGCTACCTATTATTTTGTTTTTAATGATAAGGTACATTTGAAAAATAGACTTGAATTTCAATAAATGAATGAATGTTAAATTATAGAATTAACCACAAATGGTTTACAAAAAGAATTATAAACATGTGCGTGAATAGGCACTTGGCGCCTATCAATTTTTTTTTAAATACAATGTGGTAATATTAAATAGTATCTTACGACATGTCGACAATTACTTGCCACAATTTTATAATAAACTGACAGTTTGAGTTTGCCTAAGTACCTAGGTAGGCATGAGTAGGTACTATACCTACAGTCAACTACTCATCAGTGTTGCCACTTGAACTATAAAACTGCTCTTATTATAAGATACAAATTCGTTGATCGAGTTGCATGTTGACTTAGTTGCGTTAGTTCATAGTGAGTATTGAAGATCATTTTGAGGTAGATTGTGATATAAAATTGGTGTAGTTTGGTATCTCAAGTATTCTACTTATCTGCACAACTGGGCTTTGTACTAAAACAGGCGTAAGTTCGACAAAAGAGCGCTTAGAAATTTATTGTAGCATTGACTACCTCAGCAAAGCTAGACGAGAAAACTGACTATTATAGATACATTTGATGAAAAATATTTTTAAAACATTAGAATGTATGTTATCCATATTCTAATGGAAAAACTTAACTGTATTTTGTATCAAAATGCAAATAAAACGTGAACTTGACGCTGGCTAAATGCACAAACCGTGCGAAACTGTAAAAAAATCTGGTCGTTTTAGGACCACAAAAAGGATGAACAAAAGGCAACTGCATGCAGCAGAGACGATAATGCTAACAGGAATATGTAGCATTAACCGAATAGAACAAATAAAATAGTCATGATTTCTTATTACGTAAGAAAACAGTTTAAGGTCTACTGTCCACGGACGCGTAGCTTCATAGACGCGTATTCGTCATTATACGCTTCGCTTGGTGTACGTCTGCGTGAAGCTTACATACAAAACTTTAAAACTGTCGACTAAGCGGTCTTGCACTTTCGTCAACAGAGTTGGACAGAGGCCTATAAGTGGCACTGACTAGTGATCGAAAAGTGGTGTGGGAATCGGCTATATTGGCATAGGATCCGTTGGAAAGAACTGTGAGAAAAGTTACCAGTATGAATGTGGATAATTAATGTAGTGGTAAAGGAAAATCAAAGAAACGAAGGATTCACTGTCGTAAAAGAAATGGCTGGTAAAGAGGCCACTACTGAGATTATGGCAAATAGAGATGAAGAAGATAGACAGGAGAAAAACAAGCATTGTTAGCCCCTAATTAAATTATATAAGAAAGTAATGACTATGTAATAGGAAACGTGGTATCTAAAAGTGGCACCGGTGATCGAAAAGTGGTGTAGTAATCGGCTATATTGGCATAGGATCCAGAGAAAACAGCTGTGAGAAAAGTTACTCGTATGAATGTGGATGATGATTATACGGGTAGATGAAAACCAAAGTAACGATGGATCTACTGTCAAAGATGATATGGCTGGAAAGGAGGAGATTTTGGGAAATAGAAATGAAGAAGGAAAAGGGCAAAACCAAAGAAACGCGGCAGGGAGAATGAAAAGGCACTAGTGATCGAAAAGTTGTTGGCTATATTGTGGCATACGATCCGGAGGAAAGAACTGTGAGAAAAGTTACCAGTATGATAATTAATGTAGTGGTAGAGGAAAATTAAAGAAACGAAGGATTCACTGTCGAAAATGATATGGCTGGTAAAGGGGCCACTACTGAGATAATAGCAATTAGAGATTAAGAAGATAGACAGTTTCTTTTTGATGTGGTAAATCTTGTAGATCATCAAATGCTCTGGCTAAGGCGAGAGAGAGTGGCAAGCTTTTACTGACTAAAGCCCACATGGGTTCTTTCAGTTTCCCTCTCAGTTTCAATGCCAAGGCCATGTTAACTTTTTCTTACTTACCCTCAGCCCTAGCAGAAATCGGCCCTACTTGCACCCCATTTTGCTAATATCTCAGAGGCACCCGTGAAACACAACCCGCCATAGACTCTGGTTTGAAGATAAACATGCAAAAAAGATATGCTACAGCAACCCCAAATAAATTGGTATGAGAACAAAAAGATAATGACGTAAGAGTACAAAGTTTTATATAGATGCTTGAAATTTACATACGTCGTCGTCTCCTCAAAAAAATCTAAAGGCAACTCTGACGGAAATGAAATTAAAAATAAGACGTAATTATAACACTTATTGTGATTGTAAGTTCTTTTGCTGTGTTTTTGTTAAGGGGTAACACGTGTAAGTGAACCATGTACTAACTTAAACAAATAATACGGAGTTATGATAACAATTTTGTTTTGAACAATGGTGTTTCCTTAATTGCGTAACATCGGCTTTAATTTTCCAATATGTAAATCTCAGTTGTATCCGTGGTTGTATCCTTAATTATTATGGTTTTAATTGGTAAAGAGGAACTGGGATATGGAAAAGGGTAACAACGTTTTTAAATGTCCATTTTGCGAATTGTAAACTGCACTTATTAATAAGAGGTAAAGTTTGTTTTTTGTTTGTGAGAGGTAATCTCCTAATCTCTGAAAGTATTGGTCCGATTCTTAAATTTTTTTCGCTAATAGAAAACTGCTTTATTGCGAAGCTGCGGGCAAAAGCTAGGCTAATATATAAAAATCTTGTGTCGAAACTTCGAGAGAGTTTGTTATCGAAATCCTCCGAAGCGGCGTGACTGATTTTTTTGTGTATATTTGGTAGGTCTAAGAATAGGTCGTAGACTATATCTTTCTTTGTTAATTTGTATAGCAGAACAAAATTTGTCTGGCGTAAAAAACAAAAATTAAAGTAAGTTGTATTTGATGATAACTCGACATCGCACTTGTTTTGAGATTTGAACAAAGAAAAAATATAGCTTTGTGAATAAAGATAAGATTTAAATTAATGTAAGTAAGTAGTTATCTACTTCTTATAACAGACGTGGAATGACTCACGAAGGCTTATGTAATGTCTACGATATTAGCTACAGGTACTTTTAATTAAAAGAGATTAATTCATTGATCAATATTGACAACGAGACTGATTGCCCAGCTACTCCATACCTATTCAACGCGTAAATAGACCCATTCAGACATAGGTACTGCATTCTTCTTAGAGCTGGAGATACTGTTCGATGAATTAAATTTTGAGTCAATCGAAACGAAAAGAACATGTCAACATTAGAACTGCAAATTAGTCGCAAATGAGCAGTTTAGATGGATGTAGTTCATGTAACTGTATTAAAACTATGCAGTCCATTTCGACTTCTTTAAATACTGCAGATATACATGCATTAAGATTGCAGACCGTCTGATAAATCTAACCTGAAATATTCAACTTTTTAATTTTTTGTGTCTCTAGTACGACAGAATTTAAAATTTTTGCTGACCTAGAAACTTCGCCATATCCACGGCATCGTCTTCTCTGTAGCAGCAGAGAACACTGGCTGCAAATTTTGGTTCGCAGAGGGTAGGACATCAGGGAGATTGCTTGCGACACAGCTTCGTCGAACCCGCACGTTATTGCTGTCCTGTCGATGTTTAGGGTAGATCTTCCCGATTGGGATGACAGTTATGAATTTTGCCAGCAGCTTAACCCAGAAACTGAAAATATTCTGACAGACTACAGTCTATATACACAGTGTGTATACAGACTATACTAGCAGGAGTGCGTATTATGTACACATTCTATATCTTAATATGTCCTCGTATACGAATCTGTCCTATGTCCTAATCCACGACATATACAGTCTACACCATAGTCACTTTCGCATTTATAATAAGTACTAGCTTCTGCCAACGGCTTTGCTCGCTTGAATGTAGATTATTATCTCGAAGGAACATACTCCCAGGATAACAAGTATACTATTCCAGGTTATTATGATATACCCGTGTGCCAAACAAATCCCTTGAGCAGTTTCAGCATGAAGGATAATAGACCCTTACAAACTTCGCCTTTAAAATTTAGAGGTATACGGAACAGGGCGTAAATCCCTATTTAACACCGCGATTCCGTTGATAAGGGGGGATTCTCCGACCAGACGGCTGTTGTATCTGGTTCGGGCAATTGCCTGAAAGTTGATTTCTGATCGTTGTAAATGTATATGTTATAATAGCACGGAGAACTTTAATATCGCGATTTAGGATTTTGAATTTTAGTTTGTAGCGATATCTATGGCGTCACATAAGAACTAATCCTGCATCGCATATAGAACAGTCCGAAATCATCTATCAGCCAGTTGCCCTCTATATTTAACACTTGTCTGGTCGTAGGATCCTTCCTTTCCAACGGAGGTATGTGGGACTTTACTCTCTGTTCCGCATACTTCCAAAAGTCCCACTGTGGCGTCATAGATGGCGCTACTGTTATATTAGTATGATTTGAATGTGGAAGATATGTTTAATATTTAATATAGTATTATACGTAAAATGTGCTTATTTATTTAACCTTTCGAATGTCTTAAGTTACACTGTCCGACATAAGGTCTTTCTATTGTGTTTCTAATTACGACATTCAAAGAGTTAAGTGACGTTGTATTTTAACCATAATTATGCAACCTCAATTGCTGCTTTCCAATAAGTTAATTAGGGAATTACCAAAATCCCTTTCCTCTATTAATATAATCAAACCAAAGTAATAAAGAGGATTAGGTACAGGCCCGAACAGACAATATTAATTATCATGCTGCAAAACAGCCTACCAACTATGTAGCTACTTATTTCCTCTAGCTTTTTCCGTTCCGAGTTGTTTGTTTCTGATATCGCGGTTTTGTCCTAAGGCAATTCACAGCAATTATAAATTACAATAATTTAGAGCTAGTTAAATTGATTAACTTCGAAGACCTACTTCGTACACGGATACCACATCCAAATGTAGAAGCTAGGTTGAGTCAAATACTAGTCAATATACTAGTGAAATGCTCAATAATGTAGCTCTATTTTGAGTTCAGCTATTCTAGACGAGGTGCTTGCTATACCTATTCCAAACAAAATTGCTTTGTAAGCTCTATTAAAGGGTCAGAAGCAGCTGAGCTATTTGCTAAATTTCCTCAACGTTCTACACAGTTTGATTCACCTTCTTCTTCTTTATGTTTGCAAACTCTATTACGGAAGCTGCCCGAGCCTTTCTTTGGCAATAAAAACAACATTTTTCCCTCGTAAGAAACTTGGATCCGTATTTTTTCGTTAGACATGGCTTTCATGGCATCTCGATTCCTGAAATCCCTTAACGACCTACAGCTTTCCAATCTGACCTTTATTTGTTGAAGCAGACATTCTGAAAGTGAGAATTCCGAAATTATGCCCAAATGCGTCCCATAGAGGAAAAACTAGCTCTAACAATCAATTTCCGTTGCAAAAAGTTTCAGGAATGGCTCTGCTTTGGCTTATCGAAGGCTTAGTTTCTAGCTTGCCACCTCCGGCTGAAAATTGAGTCAAAAACGACTAGCCGTTTATATTTCCGCCTATGACATAACGAGAGACGAACGATCGGTTCGCGTTTCGTGGCCGAATTTAGATTCTTTGTTAAACACCCTTGTTATAAAAAATCATCTTAACTAGACAGTGTTATTTATTTATCCACGGTCTACGAAACACCAAGTTTTTGCGAATGATTGAATACCTAGACTGCAATAAAAACTTACGCCAAGATTAACCTTTGGATTGACTAGCCGTTTCGTCTGTGTCGATCCTTTAACCATTAACTTTTTACCGGCTCACGTGTGTTATTAACTGTGTAAACAGTAATATTTTCTGCTCTAAAACTCATTTAAAGCAAAAATATAAATAAATTCTCATTACAGTTTTATTCAAGCTGACATGGATGGAACTGTGGAGTGTGGTTCCATACGGTACTTTACCAATTTTAAATTTACCTACATATTAAGGTAAATAATATATTAATATATTGCAATAACTACTTTGATTTCCATAAACCTTTTGTGTCGCTATATATTTGAAAAAGGTTATAGCAGGAAAACATTACCGAGTGGCGATGACCGGGCTCGGCGCTGACGTCAGCGATTCGAGGAAAACTCTACTCGGGCCCACGCGTCGCTCGCGCATGTCTACCAACCAGCACTCACGAAACAAACGAACGTAAATTGATCATATATAATATTACCATTATTGACTAGCGGATAGCGCATTACACTTGATATTATTCTATGATACTACCATTAAAACACAAGTCATACGCAGAATTTGTTGCTACGATTTAACGCAAGGCCTTGAACGGCGGCATGTGTCTGTATGGCTCAAGGCAATGCAATACAATGTTCAACCTGCGAGCAGTTGACATACAAATGCTTTAGCTCACTTGTTTTGATCATAAAACTAGGAAATCTGTGTACTAATTGGAAAACTGATAATAGACAAACAAGACAAGAATAGAATTCTTGTTAGATATAGCTATCTCTCTGCTGACATAGGACAATATACCAGCAAAGGTCGTGTGGTATTAAATAAATAATATTGATTGAAAGCAACACGTGTTGTTAATTTGAATGAGTCTTTCGCCAATTTGATGAGCACGTTTATTAAGCTTCTGTTCTCTTTAAACGAATTCGTTCGCGAGAAAGTTTTTATAAAAACTTTAACACTCCTTAAACCATATTCTGAGAGTAGTTCTGAAAAACTAATAATGACAGTCTCATGCGCGTATTTTGATTACAATTTAAGTTTACTTTTCCCCTATAAGGCGAAATTCCTCCTTTATGTCTGCATTTCCAAAAGCCCCTTCTTAATGCTCACTTCAAAAAATGAAACCTTGTGTCAAATTTCATGTTCCTAGTCTTAGTAATTTCAGCTATGCGTTGGTATGTCAGCCAGTTAGATTCTCCTTTTTAATTTATTATAGACTAGCTGACCTGGCAAACATGTTTTGCATCAAATTATACAACCAGAGGGTGTGTCAAATTGGATTATAAAAGAAATATCGCGATTAAAATTTTGGAGTTTGGGGGTAGAAGGATGAAAAATTCTTTACGACCCAAAAAAAAAAAAAACAAAAATCGGTTTAACCGTTTCCTAGGAATTCAATTACAAAACGATCAACATATAAACAATTTGTATGACACCTAATGTTGATGTTGTACTGACGTCCAGTCCCAAGTGTGAAGCTAAACGACCCACTTATCTATTCGTCTGTAACTTATTGACACAGTAATAAAATGACGTGTTTCGGTTTCAATTAATTTGAGATAAATTATTATCTGCAGTTATTTTCTTGGCAACGTTTTTTTTTTTAAATCCGGTTTTTCGTTGGTTTTGACCTTCATTCTGTCATTATGTTTGATTTGAAACTCGTTTCTGTTTGTTTGGTCGAAAATAGTATACCGATTGTTTTTCTGCTAAATAGGAATTGAGTATCGAATTGTATCGCATTAGTGGGCAGTGCGCAAACGTTGATTAGCAAGTCAATTAACGCGGGTTCAGGTTGGGCAAGCACCTCACACCTCCACTGCCTCAGATTTATTGTTCCTGTAAATGATTCTAAGATAGTCTACATAGATAGTGATACTTCCTTTTGTTCTAGTTAATACTGAGGTGTGTTGTGTTTAAAGTTAGATAGTAGATACACTGCTCATTACTGTGTTACTTTGACAGAACTTCCAATCTACACCCATCCTGCAGATATTCTTAATAGGTAGGTACTCCTCACCTATTTTTAAAATGACCTTGTCATCTTCGCAACCTTTTCACAACCAACGCTCAGTGACGATTGAAAAAGTTCAATGTAAACACATAATAGGATTAGAAATTGCATCAGAAAATACAGCAAGTTTAGAAAATATAACGGTAGCGTATCCGAATACATGAATAAATTAAAATGTGACGACAATAATTATGAAACCAAACACTTAGAAAAAATACTTACATAAGGCGATCTTTGTTTTATAGTTTTTGGCAGCTGGGAAGTTAAAATAAAACATTTGTACTGAATTATGTGGACAAACAATGATCGAATATCCGACCTTTAGAAAATAAAATGCCGATAGTCGGAAACATATTCATTTGAGTAATGACAATTACAGTGAAAAACATAGAAATCGAAAAGATCCGATACGATATCAATATGAGAACATATTTATTTCAAACGATGACATCGACAGTTTTCGTGGAAAATGGGGCTGAACTAGTGGAAGCTTCGCGTGACTGCTAGTCAAGGACGGGCCCTTGAACTGTCCGGGAGTTGAACGACTCACGATCTCGCACGAACGATACGCAAACACATGTTTTATGGTGTGATTGATGGTCATTTCAGTGTAATCTGAAACAATCTAAGTCCCGTATTACAGAACGTCACTCAAAACTCAAGCGTTACTTGAAACTAGTGTCAACCAATCAAGTGGCTTGAATCTAGTTTTAAGTAATGCGTGTTGAGCGATGTTCTGTAATACGGGCCTTAGTCTCTTAAATATCATTGACCATTGGTGCAATGTCTGCTGCTTCGTACATGCAGTTTCTTTATTGCATTTTGAAAGGTAAAATTTCCCAAAAGAATTTGTTATATTGCTTAATAAGTTTTCAACGTCCGAAGTCCCCCAACCAAAAGCTTGTCTGAAAAACCCAACTTCGATTTTTTGGAGCCCTTAACCTCCCCTTTGGATAGAGAATTTTATTAAGTATCAAACTAGTTATAATGCGGTGATTTTAGACCTTGAAAAACCTGTTAATATTTATTCCAGAATTCTCAGAAAACTTATTGTGGTACCTACAAATTGTAGGAAACTACTTTTCGGTGAATTTTGTTTTGTTATTTCCTGTAACGTGGAAAAGGGCACTGTTATCAAAATACAGCGTATTACTAGATTTGACTGCACGATCACGATTTCCGATGAAAATGATAGGCAGTGTGTTACTGCTACGAGTATAGAGGTGACGTAATGTCTATATCAGACCATCTTATGTAATGACCAATCGTGTTATCAGACTGCGTGGTTCCTTCCGAACGGTACTTTGTGCACCACAATGAAGACTGTGTTATAAATGTTAATAGTATCTGTATTTATTTATTTCAAATCTACGTCTATACGTGCGCTATCTGCATTGAAATCTAAACTCTGGCTTTTGTATACGCGGAAATTATAAAAATATATTATCAAGAGTTCAAAGGTTAAAGTTGATTATGATTGTAAAGTAATGTGATTTTATAAATCTATAAATGATTCATACATTGTTTTCGTTAACATAAACTGAGATTACTCCAAGTCACTTGAGAAACTAGACTAATGGTATATTCGTCGATCCCGATAATCTTTGATTTCAAAATCTCAAACGTGGTTTTATAGTTATTTAGTAGAAGGTAGTTTGATATTCTTGTTCTTCACTTTACTGTGTGTTTCGGTTAACAAATGCCGTTCTAAATATCTACAAGCAAATCGATTGAAACCTCGGATAAGTTACTTATTGCTACAGCCAGCTGCAGTATGCCGCATACACCAACCTCATTATTTCTGATGGACATTATTGAATTAGGGATATTTACTAACTGATCTTCAGCCTCAATTTGCGACTTGTGACAAGTCTTTTCAAGAATTGCATTCGCAAGTTAGTCTAGAGCTTTTGTGTTGTAGTTTATAATAATTGTAACAGTTCCAATGCAATTTGTTTTGTTCTGTTAGTTAGATGATTCATTATAATGTAATTACTGCCTCTGTGGCGGCAAAATATTTACTACCTACACTTTGTTTGCTACTCCAATGCCTACTATCTAAGGATAGCAAATGACCTACTTAACCATGTTCGTCTATCATAACTTTTGTTTCAGTTTGAGTTACTATACGAAAAGTTCGAGCGACTTGTTTGCTTCAGTTCCTTACTAACCACTATTAAAAGAAAATGGAAATCCCAGATCATTTAGTCACATCGCTGTTTTGTTTCTTTTGCCAACTGATACTCTCTAACTGCATGAAATATTTACTTCCCATGTCATGTAAAAACTATTCCTTGAATCATTGGATGGAACATCGCTTCATTCAAAGAACCGTAAAAAATGTATTTGGCTCGGTTAGCAAATTGTTGAAATGCTTGTACATAGAACGTTTTGGTTCCGAGGCGTCGTTTGCGCGTGCGCCGTGCGGCCGCTTGGTATCATACAAAACCGGCCACAAGCGCGCCAACTGACTCAGTCTGATATAAAACATTCTAGCTACGCGTACGTCTACAGTTTGTAGAAGCCTTCATATGAGTCATACTCTTATCATATTGTGAATTGACGCGCCGTGAGTTTCGCGAACTCTTTTCATTGTGAACTTTAATTTGTTGCCCTTAGTGGATAGTTGATATCGTTAGTTTGGACAATATTAGTGGAAAGTGGTCTTCATGTCTCAGCTGGTGCCATACCACCTCATCAGCAGCGAGCAAGACGACAGTCTGATGTTCGCTACCATGTTTGACTACCAGGCAGACGAGTATAAGAAGCCAATGGTGAGTTTTGAAGCCAGCACTTTGGTCAGTTTTTGCGTCATTGAAGCCAGAGTTTAGCACGACGCTGCGTGAAGTGACTTCGTAAACAACTTTCTCAAGTTGGGGACAGTTAGTTCAATGTGTGAATGGTGCAATCTTTTTATTTTTTGTCGTCAGTTTCAAACTTTTAACACAGTCTATTTGATTGACCTTGGAAGCAATTCGATATATGTACTAATATCCTAATACTCTCATTAATACACAAATAGTTCGTTGTTCGTTTCTTGAAGTTAGTCAGTTCTTAGTATTATTTTTGACGGTCATTGTATCACTATTATCCCAATAACGAAACAGTAATTAATTTTGAGTATCTATTCATTTGAAAAACAATACTGGTCCACTGTTGTGACACCAATAATAGAGTCCCTGTCACTTGGAATGGCTAGAACGCTATTGGTCCGTGACTTGTGCGAAAAGGACGAAGTCTAGATCTAACGAGGCTTGGATCACGTTTGCCATTTTACCATTACTTATTTAAAGTTTCGAACTTTTTCTTTTAATATCAAGTACTTTACTATTTTTTTTTTTTACACTTCTGTCAAATTTTGTTCTTCATAATTTTATTTTGAATCAATTTTTATTTCATAATAGAATGTTCTAGAATTTGTTGCTTCAAAAAAAACACCTGTGCTACAATACGTACGTTTGACAATATTTGCGTCAATACTATTTCCAGGAGTTGTTTGTTAATCGTATTGTTGCAATAATTTATTCCTATTTTTAGACATTGACGTAACCTAAACGTTACGATGTGGTCAACAATAAAATATATTGTTATAATTTTTTTTTTCATTATACCGCTGTGAATCGTTCTCTTAGTTTGTCATAGATGGCGCTACTTGCAGCTTTGCGCGCCAATTTTATCTCCAGATACAACGAACAGCACGACGATGTGATAATACAGTGTTATCACATCGCGCAGATAACAAAACTTGTATCATTATTCTATTTACAGTAGTACCTTGCTCTCATTGCTAAAAAAAAAACAGAGTAATAAAACAATGTCAACTATTATAAATATTTTTCTTCTAATAAATCTCGTGCACAATTTTCAGTCTCGTGTTAAGGTTTTCTCCTTATCACTGCGTGCCTGACGTCACATATGGTCCGACGGGTGACGTCATGCGATGACGTCACCCAGCCCCACTGCGCAGTGCGCGATTCTTGAGAAGTTCCACGAACTCGTATCGCTACCTGAACCATTATTATAATGTAACGACTATAGGTACAGTTTTTACATTATTTTGTTGATCACTTATAATCAAGTTGCGATAAAAAATCTGAGCTGACTCCTTGAGTGTTAAAATACTACCTACAAGTTCGAGGAAATTGGAGAAAAATTAAGGCTTGGTATTTCCGTTGTCCAATATCTTCCTTGAAGAGGCTTTGGTCACGTATACTTGTGGTGTAAGTAGGTACAAATGCTTGTTTTTCAACCTCAATTCATTTCTTTTCTACCAATGACTCACTAGTTATACAAACACATACCTAAGTACCTACAAAGGTATTTCATAAGCTTGCGTGAGAACTTACCTATGTATTATTTCTAGATTTTTGTATCATTTTCTTACGGTACGATGTACTATGTAAAAAAATGTTTAATGAAAATTCCCATACTACAAAACAGGATAAAATAAATGAAAATATGCTAATCGGATGACGTCATACGCTAGACATGTTTACTTTCAATATGCATGAATGAAATCCTTGGATTTCCCCAACACTTATTCTAACATAACAATGTGCGTATTAGGTACCTATAAAAATAATAACCTAATAGGTTTTACGCGTACCTAAGCACAATTACCACATAAGTACATGTTCTAGTGTAATCTCTCCTTTGTGTTACGTGAGATAACCACTATAGTGGGGGTATATCTTATCCCCCTTTTCCTTTGGTGATAACTTTAAATTTCTTCAAAGGCAAATAGTCCTATCCTCCAGATACAGCCCATTAAAACCGTGTACGATGCAGAAACAACTGATCTTTTAGGATCTGATAAACGAGACTATCAGTTGCGCAAGCGCAACCGGATTTGCCCGAGCAGGCGCAGCGGTGATGGTAACCTTTGCGAAGCGAAAACGTCAAGTCCGGCTGACTTGACCCACTTCGCGCGCTTGTGAAATTTCTCCTGCGCCTGACTGCTTCCAAGAACATAAGTCTGTGCTTGGGGAATCCCCACACGCTAGAACGCAACACAACACGCCACCATTTACCTGCCTTGAACAATTAATTACTACTATTACAGCATTTGCCGTTACTCTATCATCATTTGGATCATTCGACCTTTAACTGGTGACCTATTTCTCCTAAAGTAACAGATGCACTGTCTATTGAAATGTAAACTGATTTCAACCAAGTATTAAGCTTGTTGACTTGAGCAGATGTATTTTATTGACGGACACCTATTAAACTGTTGTAGTCAATACGGGCCGGATGTGGACAATTTATTTTAATTGTAATCAACTCTGAATTGGCCTTAGTTGAATTTTGCTAAGGAAAACCACTGTCTGGGCTTTCATATGTGGTCCTACCTAAACAGAATCGTGTGGCTTCTGATGCTCTTTACCCTATAAACATTAAAACAAATGGTTATGAATGAATTGGTTTTTCCCCACTTTGCTTGAATGAATTCAATTAAGGGATTTCCGTTATTTTTTAATTCGTAAATCGATTTGTCCTCAAATAAAAGGCTACATTGTAAAGTGATGCATAATACAAGTTTATGGTTCGCCGTAGTAGAATGAATTATTATCGATAGTATCGTGTAACAACGGATTAGATAATCTTCGTTACACACGTTGAGTTTTCTAAGAACATTGTGAATCATCGGAAGTAGGCAGGCCATATTTTTTAACAAAGACCTGACAAATGCGAATACTTGTACCATTATTCGTTAACAATAAGTTTGATTGCCATAATTTAAAAGTTTATTTTAAAAGTTTTTAGCGTTTTGTCATCGAGTATCATTAAATTTGACCTAATTATATATTGATGAGATTACAAAATAATTAAATTTTAAACACACCAAACTCTTATCCTCACTTCTAGAACAAATATACCTAACTTCATCATCATCCAGTTCCATATTTATTAAATAAAACATTTGAAAATATTAATGTCCACATTCACGTGTTCCAATATTTAAATTATTATAAATAACTGGCGGTTTTGGCGTATCCAATTCATTACGTCTTTATTTTTTGTCCCGTTTTTGTGAGCTGATCATCTATTTTATAGTCTTTTGTAATTTTAATTGTAAGTTCTTATTGTTCATAAATTGCAATGAATAGGTGTTCTGATGCAATTCACCAACGTAGGTAAAAAATTCGCGGCCTGCACACCTGCGCGCAGTCGCGTACCTACTGACTTGTGACGTCAGACGTAAAGCACGCGGTGGTAATATGTAAAACTTATTGTCTGCTCAACTATTTTAATAGTTAATTACCTTATTGGGAGCTATTTTTCTTCTATCTGCTTTTGGTTTATATACTTCTGGTTAACATTCCTAACATCACTGCCTGCCTGTCCTATTTAGCGACAATTCCAAAGATCTTTTTGTTTCTATTGTAACGGTACCTGTTATAACACTGACTCCATTAAATCGCACTACACCAAAGACAATAAGATATTACGAAGTGATAGCTGTACAGCTGTACTATACAAAACGAGCTTTTATGCAGTTGCACAAGTAGCTACAATAAACTCTGAAGCTGACTTCTTTATTACCTTTAAAAGATAACACGGCTGCGTTATCCGTTTTGACCCATTACATAAAGTGTTTTCCATTGTCTCCTGGCATTCATTGCTTTCGAACTATGCTGCGTACAAATCTTACAAAGAGCAATATTGGAAGATAGTGAAAAGCCTTACTTGGTAGTTCTGTACACAGATTTGTTTGTGGTTCGTGAATAATACTCAGATGCGAAGCTTGCACTCTTTTTAATAAATTTTGGTCTATGTCTTAAAACTATGGCAATTTTGAAAATTGACCTTTTGTAGACTATCCTATGGTATTGTATAAGAAGTCGCATTAAAAAACTTGGCAATTACATCTAACTGTAATAAGTCTAGACTCCTAGTCTACAGCCAATATAATGACTTGCAAATAAAGCTGTAAAGCAAACCATGAAATTTTAAGTCAAGGCAACTTCACAATAAATGAATGTAGATTTTATCATGATTGCTATAATATTATATTGTTCCCTTTGATCATAGTAAAAGAACATTGTAATAAGTTTTAGCTTTGGGTATTTGTAGACGCTAAACCGCTTAATGTTTTTGTTATAGATAACACTATGTTCGATTACAAAATTTGGTTCTAATGATCATAGCCGAGCCTACAACGGAATTCCATTGTTTTTTACTGCAATATCTTAATCCCTTTGTTCTTTGGACATTTTTTTTAAACTATGCGGTCTTCTTTCCTATTGTTACGTAAATTTTTTTAAGGTAAGCCCTTTTTTATCGTCTGTAAATTGTCCTTAATATCTTTTGTCTTGCACAAAATGCTTCTCCTTCAATCGATTAGCTATCTCGGTCACATTAAGTTGTTAGAGCATGGGAGCTGTCACCGCGGTGCTAAGTCATGCGGTCCGGTCTTGTCGCACCATAACCAACCACCCACGTTGTACAATGTCATGTTGACGTTTATCCATATCAAAAGCACCGTAAATTCCAATATTTGTCTGGTCTGCAATTGAAATGTAGGATATTTGTCGTGTGATATAACTTTCGAGACTTAGGTTCTTAGTCTTACTTCGTCTTTGAGGATATTTGAGATTTCGTTGGAATTACTTTCGATTTGGGTTCTAATAAATTCTGGGAATTAAAGTCATTAAAAAAATAATCAGTATCCTGTGTTCATTGTAAGTTTAACTACTGTTTCAAATTCAGGTATTTATTGAAACAGGAATTTGCAATGACATACTGTACTTCGAGGAAAAATAAATAAAACGGTGCGTCCCACACAAACCTGCATATTTCGTGTGAAAGTAAATACAAGGTCGCCGATACTGTTAGGCTCACAGGATTCCTCTTCTTTATTTTTTGCTACTACTGTGCCTGAAATTACTTCATTATTCTAGTAGCAGATTTGCACTCAAAAGAATGTTGGTCCATAATAACTTAAATTTTTTCATCAGCACAAATATTCAACCATAATTTAGAGCACAATAAAGTCTACCGTAATAACATGTCACAATCACAATTAGCCAAATCATTGTGACGACCACATCAATATAAGGCGAAACAGGAAAACGTTTTTGTCTTTAATAGTAATTGCAAATAAATACACATAAATAAAGTTATTTTAGTTACAGACCCAACTGTACTTATCCGTTTGATATTGAAATTTCCTGTTTGTCAAGCTCATCAGTTTTATTATAGAATGTGATATTGGACTAATTCCATGTCATTGTATTATTCTAAACCCCTTCCTTATTCATAAACTTGACTTAACTTGACATCGGTTGATATATCTTCTCATGGTATTCATTCTCTAATAAATTAGTTTGAGAACTTGTAACTCTAATAAATTAGTTTGAGAACTAATGTTTTGGTTACACAACAACACATACAACCTTACATAAAAGGCATAATCTACAACCTTGATGAGAATTTATTGTAGGAGTAAAAAAAAAAAAACGCTTAATAAGGTCCAACACATTCCAAATGTAAATAAATTCTGAAATTCGTAGTTGATTGATGCGCTCCATCGCGCCTTTAGTTACGGCTACTTATGGTTGAAAGACCCAAGCACGCAACCTTGTACAAATATATAAAAAAGTTTAAACACTTTTGCAGTTTCGTCCATAGCTCCTTCTGGTCTATTGTTGACGTTAACTGTCGGGTTTGCCCGACTATACGGAATTTGTCAAACACAATTGGATAACAGTGTGATGCCATAACATTTTAAGAACTCTATTTACAAGTTATGCCGCAAAGCCTGCCGCTTAAATTGTTTCTTGGAGCTCTTTCGGGAGACTTTGTAACGGTGCAACAATAATTTCATCGAGTTCTGTTTGCAGCGGGGATCCGTTAAAGGTAGTTAAGGATCCCGACTGGTGACCACGGGTACCAATGAGTCACCCGTTTGGCTCGTACGGCATTCCGCCGGACATTCCGTCCATACCGTTTATTTATCTTGATCGCGGGATTATGAAGCTAGGTTGCCTCTACAATTAAACATTTACATAAGTGCAGTAAAGTTGAGTTTTATAAATTCTAAAACAAAGGATTCCCTGTATAAATTGCGAACTTAATTTTCTTTGTTTCACGAAGCAATAATAATTACGTCACAATAATAAGCATGGAGCTGATATTTACAACAGCTGCGGAGTCCTTGTTCCGATTATGGACAAGAATCGTGCTTACCGCTTCGTAGATTACTGACATTTTCCACGTTTCCGCCTCGAGTGCCTTATTAAAAGATGTCATACTCACCGTTGCAGGCGCACTAATTGCGTTAGATCATTGTTATAAATATTTACGCATTAACAGTTTGTCCGTTTATAGAGCAGAATTTATCGATTAATGGAATTTCAAAGTTCTTGTGACACCGTGGGACAAATTACTGAGAAGGAAAAGATATAAAACCTGCATATTTTAATATGCACAGTAGTTTATTATTACAGCCATGCATTTATTTAATACCTATATGTATAAAGCCATGTTTTAACTTACGACTACAAATAATAGACTTCTAGGTAAAAGCTATTTCGTTAAATACAAACTCAAGAGTATGTTCAATTTGCATTCCTTTTAAGACTATCTAACGTCTACATTTGTTATCTTAGTTAGGCTCATCATCCACATGAGATACACTATTTCCACCCTCGAAGACTTGGAATAATAGGATTATGAATTGTAGGCAGTCTGCTCCCGCCCACAACAAAATTCATGATAGACGGCACAATAACCGCACTACCAATACCGACGCCATTATTTAATGAACCCTCGTCAGATGAAAAGGTCAAATTATTTGAAAAGATTAATCTCGTAATTTATGTGGGCCTAACGCGCCCCGACAGATTTCTCGCCTGACGGACAGAGTTATATGACATTGATTTTATGTAACGCACAAAGAAATATGGGATTCATTTTTTTCCGGACTTCATCTACTATCTTGTTTGGTACAGAATAGATTTTTTGTGCTCTAAATATTTTGATCAGTATTGTTTTGCTTTCTCGACCCCGCGTGTTCAACTGCTCGAGTTAATATTAATCAAAGAACGTAATTCTCCAATGTGGTATAAATTGTCGGGCGGATAATTTGCACGGGCATGCCAGTTTACTGAGAGTAATGTACTCGTAAATGTTTACGACTGTGGCTGCGTTTTCAATGTTATTTAAATCATTTTTTTGAGATTCCTCCGCCACTGTTGTATAGGTTTTGCCATTACGGATTATAAATTATCGATGATAAATATTTTACTTTTATGGCATTCCATTGGATTTGCGATTTTTTATTGCCATGACCTTCAGGGCTTGTAAAGATTGCAGTCTTTCCGATTTTTAATATATGTACTTACATAATATATATCTACTTTATTCTCAGAAGTGGAAGAAGTGTTTTCTTTTAATATTGTCGTATTTTGATTGTTATTATTTCAGGCACCAACTCAGTTGCTCGGTTTTACAATAAATTGTTTTGATAACATGGGATGTCAGTAAATAACTGAATTAATGGGTTTCGAATGGCTGCTTACTTGCCGCAATTCTTCGAATCCAATTTTGTATTTTACTACACCTACGCAGTTCTTAATTCTGATACATTTGCAGAAGGTCGCGTGTCATGTTGTTTCTGGATTTCGCAGTTTTTGTTTTTCTTCAAATTGCTTATTTTGTATCGCATTAACTGGCTTATTGCAATAATAGTGACGACCGAGGTTTTAGAAAGACACTGTCTAACAATTTATCTAAGATGTTTTCTTATCGCATTACGAATACCAAGTATACACAAATGACGTAGTTGATATGCAACCTATTACGTACTTCATAGATCATTGAACCTCTGCTATTGGTGATGGGCCTTAAAATCTTTGTGATCTATTTTTATTTTCAAACAACAATTTTTGACTGCTAATGTTGTTCGTTTAAAACAAAAAGTAAGCATATTTTCCTCAATCTTTCTCTTTCTGTTCTTCCCCCCATTTTATAGTTGATTACTCGCCTGTGTGCGCTTATGCAAACGATTTTGCACATGCATGGTTGATTACATACGACTTTGTCAAACTTCGACGATAGCACGCTTTTAACTATCATCGTTATGAAACAGTTCTGTTTCAATGACTATTGCACTATTAGCATTGCACATGCACATAACTTATAGAACTTATAACTTACTAGCTTTTGCCCGCGACTTCGTTCGCATGGAATAGTGACTTCCGGAAATTTCAGTACTGAATTGATGCCGACTCTTGACCAATAGATGGCGCTGTATGTCCGGAATATTTTTTTTTTATTTCTTTTTTTTTTTTGCAATAAAAACTATCCTATGTCCTTTCTCAAGTTCCAAACTATGTCTGTACCAAATTTCACACAAATCGGTTCAGTAGTTTAGGCGTGAAGCAAAGACAGACAGACAGACAGACAGAGTTACTTTCGCATTTATAATATTAGTTTGGATACATAATATCTTGTCATTGCAAACCAAATAAATTATTTTTCTTTCTTTCTTTTCTTGATATAAAAAAAATAGGTATAATCCGTTTTCCTTTAACGTTTTAGATTCTAAAACGACATTATGTATATTCTTATGAATTTATTATTACTTATCTTTCTGTTTTTATTTACTTTAACATCTATGGACAGTGGTTAGAGTTGATTGATGGATGGTGGATCAATGTAATCGTTTAATTTTTAATTACTGATATAATCGTTTACGATGGTTCACCCTTTTGTGTTTAGTAAACTTGAGCGTCGATGATCCAGCCCAAAGATGCAATTGCCAGTCGCGGAGCGGCGGCCGCGGCGCGGCTGTTCGTGCTCGACATGCTTGCACTAATTCAATTATTCTGTTTATGTACCTCACCGATCGCGTTGCATATTGAATTTCTGCCCGACGCACCACCAGCCCAATTAGGAGGACACTAAAAAGGTGCTGCGTTTGTTTGTGCCTCATTGTTCTCACCGGTATCTGGGCTACCGCCATAGTTTCGCAACTGGCAAGTCTCTGTTTCCTAGTCTTTTTAAGGAATCGAAAGCTGTTGATTTTCTGCAACGTGCCGAGGTAAGTTGCAGTTGTGAAATTGTGCGTAGGTGCGGTGCATAATGCGCGGGGGCCCGTCTGGTCGGCGGCGGTGGCTGCGCCGCCGGTGCCGGGTGCCGAGGGGCGGCCGGTGGTGTTTACGATGCACCGGTGCGGCGGCGCCGAGTGGGGCGTAGGCGTCGCCGGGGGGCGTCGCGCCAGGCTTATCAGACGGTGGCGGGGCCGGCGCGCGAGCCTCACTCCACGTTCTACCGCTGGCCGCGCGTGTCGTGCACGCTCGCTGACACCGGTTTTAGATAACAAAAACCTTTGTCCAGTCGAGGCAATAATATTTACACACTGCGTGCTTTGCGCCGCGTAGTTTCTGAGGGGTTTTCCGACGCCGACCGACATCTGTCAGCCGATTGTTTTCGTTGCGCGCACGCGGGAATCACACTTGCTGTGTCAAGTTACGACAAGTTTTTGAAGTTTTTAATGAAGTTTCCTGTTGCATTGTGAAGTGTGTTATTTGGATTGCAGTTAGAGGAAATCGGTAAGTGTTAATCTGTTAAATAGGCCGATAGATATCACAGCGCAGGGCGGGAATTCCCTTGCCGTTTAATAATATTGCGCCTACCACAAACAAAGATGATTTTTCTTGTCACTATCTGTAGGTATTTTTTATTGCATCAGCTTTGTTATTGGTTTTGCATTATCACCACTAAATGATGGCCAGTTAATAGTTCCAAAAGTTGATGTTTACGTCGTCACATGACATTTGCTACTATCGAGATAATTGTCCTCGTGGCCTGTATTGTTATCATGGGGTCTGATCGTTGTTGAGATGGTTGTCGCGGCGTGTTAGAGGCGGCGCGACGCAGGCGCGCGTGTGACGCCGCGACGCTGCGCGCGCGCACCGTGTCATCGTTCGCGGTCAGTTGAACGAACCCTCCGCCGACCGACGTCAACCTTGCCATAATCGTTGCATCGCCATTGTACCCACTGTGGGTCGTAAGTGAGCCTCTAATTGTCTCACCGAATGCGCGGATGAACCCAGAAGCAACATCAAAGTGCGAAAAAAAAAATTGGTTGTTGACTTCGCAATTTTTTTTAATAAACGTTTAGCTAGAATAAATGTGGTCGTATTACAATCATGATAAGAATACTGTGGAACATTGTTTGCTTTCTATTTTATCGGCGCTGTTGCTGATAATTTTTATTGAATGCCCCATCGTTCCTTGAAGTTATGATAGTGTGAATATTTTTACGCTTCTGAAAACAGTATCATGTAGATATTTTTTAGGAATATTAGCTTCTGGCAGCAGCTTCACCCAAGAAAACATACTTCCGTGATGAAAAGAATATTATGTTCTATTCCAGGACATGGCCTACTGTATTCCAAGTTTTATCCAAATCTGTTCAGCTCTCAAAAGAAGTAACAGACAGACAGCCCCGATTTGACTGGCTGTTGGTCTAGTGGTTAGTGGCCCTGACTGATGCGCTGGAGGTCGGTTTCGATTCCCACCCAGGATAAATGTTTTTGTGATGAGCACGATCATTTGTTCTGTGTCTGGGTGTAATTTATTCATAATATGTTTGTATTTAGAAATATATAAGTATGTTTATCAGTTGTCTAGTACTCATAACACAAGCTCTGCTTAGCTTGGGACTAGACGGCGTTGTGGTATATTATTAATATTTCTAATTTAAAAAAAAATAGTATTTTTCAAATTCTACTTTAGCCTGAAAATCTGTCTAAAGGCATGTAAGTAGCTTTACTCAAAGTACTCAGTCCAGAAACTGGCTCACTTTCATATTTATAATATTAAGGAAAAAAAAAAGATGCATGACTCTTGAGATCATTTTTATATTATACCTCATTGACTTTCTTTAAACTGGAAATAAAATAATGACGCAGGCTAAATAAAAAAATCTAAATTTTTTTGTTTAGTCTGTACTACACTTACCCATTGCTGGAAAAAGGCCTCTCCAATTTCTTCCAGGTTTTCTTTTTTCGAGCCATCTCGAACTAACCCTTGTGGTAGGCTTACATACAAAGTATTATAAGAATATAATATTACGTCTCTTATATCTAGTCTGCTTTATTGCTACTCAAACGACTGTACCTCAACATTTATAACATTTTAAATGATAAGATAAACACTAGGAAATAGGTCGAACCCATTGACGCCATTGATGGTTAGTTCTATAACCAACATAAATGTACTTTCCTCATAATATAAAGTATGTACGATAATAATGCAATACCATTAGCAAACATTTTTAATAAGATTTTTTTAAATTATAGATCTTTCAAGTTCTGAGATAAGCATCATCATTATTTTTTTTTTATAAAATAAAACCGTTTTTCAGTATCTCAAATCTGCAGCTCAACAATGACTTGATTAAGTAAATATCAGCATAAAATAAATATTTATCAAAGTAATTTAAGACAAATGTGGGGACATATATATGCACAACAGGGCATCCTGTTGCGCTATTCAAATTAGTTTTATACAGGAGGCATTATTCTCTTGGTCACATAAAAATGTATAAAAATCTATTTTATGCGGGCTTATTATTCGTCGTGTGTCGTTTAAATGCGTCTCCTCTCTCTTGATGACATCCATAAAGACTATCTGCAGTTGTATGTGGGCAAACTTTTATTACTTTACTTCACATGACAAGAGCAATTATTATTTCTTTAGCTATAACGATGCTTAGACGGTATAATAAAAACTAAAAAAAAATCTAATTTAGCAATTATTTACGGTAAAATCTTAAAGCCCATAAACATTGTCTATATGGATGATGCACTAATGAGTTGCACTAAAAATTGTTAAACAACTTCAGAACGAAGAAAACTTGGATAAACTGCTTCCGAAGTCCACATAAAGAATTTGATTGCTGGTCAGGTCTTCTAATACATTTTCCTTTCACGTAGAAAGCGTTGAACACAAATTATGACATACTAATCGGTTAACTATCTGCATTGTGATACACGGATATGAAGTTCGTTTGACAAAACCTTGGGTTTCTGCCAAGCTGATGTCAGATACACGATTGTACACTTTGCTTGATGTATTGTAACTCGTAGTGACGCTGAACATTTACGAGTACAACTGAAATTACGTCTCATTTTGTTATTTACGCACTGAACTGTCAAAGAATATATATAGGTACGTGTATTTTCCTAATGCTTCAAATAGGTATTGCGTTTACATCATACTTCATTATGTCTGCAGCAGTTAATTTATTCGACTTTTATATATTCGAATATCATCTCTTCCAACCAAGTTTTGTTTACCAAGTTTCTTTATTATTAATTACTTTCGTTCTCACTGACTAGATTTGAAATTGAGCTCGATAAATTACTAAAGGTCAAAGGTCGGCAATCGCTAATCTTTTGCCATGTTATTTTGTTTGTCAAAAAGCTTGACTTGTAGGCTTATTTATAAAATCTTACAATAACAAAAATCTAACTACTAAAAAGATCTAAATGACATTCCAGTACGTTCGATTCCCGCTTCATCGGTATTTTCTGTAGAAGAGCAATTGTGAAACATTTTGCGATAAGTGCAAGTGTTTGTGCAGCTAAGTGTTCTTGGAAGGGCGATAAGCATAGTGCCGGTGTAGGCAGCGATTGGGATGCCGCTATCTGCACTGATAGCAAAGGGACGAGTCCTGCGAATTGAGACATAACCCGGACAAAACAAACAATAGATAATGTTCCGTTCAATAAATTGCGTTTTAGATTTCGAAATAGCTTAATAGATTTTACGGAAATGTTGTTTACTTAAGTAATTCTACGACCCGTTTCAAATTAATTACTTAGTAATTATTTAGTAGTTATTACCTTCAATAAAGTGTTGGTATGAATTGTAATGTTCTTACTTATGGTCCGACAGCGACACTAAATATAAAATATTGTATTGACTTTTTCAAAACTTTCTACGTAAAAGGAAGTGTGCAACATTTTGGATTTTCCACACCTCTTTATGTCGAAACATAAAACGTGTTTTTCCTTGAACACAACAAAATGCTGTGTGACGTCAGATGATGGGCGTACAATTATCTCGTCGGCTCTCGTGTGGTGCTAGGCGGTGCCAGGGCCACAGCGAAGTGGCGGCCTTTCCGCACCCAACTGATAAACCGAAATGCTTTCAACTGCGCACGAGCAGCTGAGCTCACTTTGAAACAGATTAACGGGATCCCTCAACGCATGCTTTGGGTGCAGGGATTTGCGGTTGTAGCATTGTTTATCAAGTTGAAATATGTATAATAAATCTCAATTTAAAAAAATCATTCAATTTCACAAAATGTCACCAAATATCATTGGGCTTTCGAATTTTAGAGCTATCTCTTGCTCAGTGTTGGTTTTCGTTAAAATATTGCAGGTAATAAAGCATTTTGTTAGCCCGCAATGAAGGCTCGAGTGTACCTCAAAAGAAATTAGCATAAGTGCCGCCAAACACAGCGAGCATCGAGACAATGGCTTTGTCTGTCTATCCGTCTATACGTCGCCTACTATAACTGTTTCGTTATGTTTTACAATGTTTCTTTAAATGTGCACCGCCAAAGTGAATTAGTGGTCATATTTTTGCATTGCGAATCCAAAAACGTTCACTGTGTCGTTAAACAGTATGAGTGGCGTAAACTTTGTTCGCTACGTTTGCCGTAGCTCGTTTGACTGGCAGTTACTGCCTTGGTTCTGGCTTACTTTCAAGTAATGCCTACGTCGACTTAATACTCTTTATCTGCCTCACCTAACCTTTTAGTATGCATTTTTATTTTAAATACCATTTCCACATAAGGAGCTGCTTTATTATCGCGTTCTGATCTTTTAGTCTCCGTTTGTATCATATGATTTCCAAGTTTCATGTTGGAACATTTTAATAATAAGAACTTATGTTTCATTGACACTTCAGTCAACCGAATATGTCAACTTTTATGGTATTTTGGTCGGAGTTTATTTAACTTTAAATGAACTGCTTAAGTACTGCAAAGACGATTTCTTTGATGGCAATGTAGGCGACGCAATTAAAAAATGAATAAAACAAGGAATACATTTGCGTAGGCGTCGGTCTGAAGTCGGCAGTCGCGACGCGGCGACGGGTTACCGAGGATCTCGACTAATAATACGTGGTGTTAATTTAATTCACCACTCTGTTAGCTCCATAGACATGCAATCTTTTATGTAGGTTCGTCGTTTGTAAAAACATTGTTATCAAGAATAAATATTGTGTATTTTTCCCAATCATGTTTTCGTAGATAACGTCCACTTAAAATATACGTACACGCTAAAACGATTTACCTATCGAATTGTTTATCTAAACGACCAAAATGTTAATGCATGTAATTTGGACTTTGTACATCCATTTTTTTTTGTCATTTATGTATCGTTTCAGTCGGTCAAAGCAACATTTTGAGTGTACTTGATCGTTCGTCTTACATTTATTTCGTAATTGCGTCACTCCTTCTAGCTAATTAATTCGAGATAATGCACATAAGTATACGTAATCTGACCACGCGAAGAGTCACAATAACCATTAGCGCTGCAATATAATTTGCATTGCCTTTTAACGCGTTAGGATTATACCTCTTTGTTCTACCGCATTCGCGCAGCTGCTGGTTCCTTATCGACGCAAAACAATAAATACCGATTTAAAACAGTTCTTACTGTAGATAACCCGTTATGCCCTTCTGTAATATTCAATCTTAATTAACTGCTCTTTGTCTAAAATTTTGCAAAGTTCCACGAAACAGAAGACGACCTAAAACCAGAAGTAGGTATTAAAAATATGTTTGGTGTCGAGAATGATGATTTTATTTAACATAATGCCTGTAAAAAATCGCGAGTTTTTTCGACAAGTGTGCGGTTAGCCGGCGGCGCCGCGCGGAATGCTTGCCATTTCCGGACGATATCCGGTCCTTGCTTCGGCGCCATACGTAGCGCTTTAGATAACCTTATCTTACAGTCAGATGATACGAATCATAATCTCTTCATAACAAAGTATACATTGAATAGTGTATTGTCTCACTGAATCAGATATTAGATTCTCCTTGCTTTTCCAAGTTTTTCCATTTTCTTAACAAATTATTTGTTGGTTCCTTGTTCCTACTCACTTACTTTTAAAATCATTGTATTTTCTCGTAAAAAATATAAAATTAGCCCATCATTTCACACGTAATATTCATTAAGCAATTCTTGGTATCCATATTTTGTTACCTAATTTTTTTTTATTTTTCACTGGTGTCGCGCGATGATTCATAGTTCAGAATGAATCATTCAACGTAATCGAGTTTTTGAATTGAGCCGACGACGACGAATGTAAATACGCGATCGTAGTGACCCGCGATAGAGAGCGAGTGACGGTGAGTCACGCGGGTTTTCCGAGAAACACAGAATGGAGCAGTTTTCGTGAAAACGAAGGTCGACTCCGGTCGGGCAGTTGCTGTAATGACCACCTCTTTTGTGCCAACAAAGACTAATTTTCTTTATACTTCTAACTTCGCTCATTGGTAGCATGGTATTACATATTTCAAAGAAGTATTTGTACTTAATGACATTACTTGTAACCCTTTGTCCTTTAAAAGTCCCTAGGGTATGTGTGAAGGGTGCATATGGAAAGCAACAGTGCATCGATCGCGTCGTCCTGACAAACGCTAACTTTTCATCGCTATCTGGTAGTTTATTCATTGCTGCCTAGTTGCGGCTTCACTTTCCATGGTTGTCGTGTCTGCAGCGATGGTTTTCGCTTGAACGTTAGTTTCGTACAATAAAGGTAAAGTGAAGGGACGTTGGCGCGGTGCCAGGGTGTCGATTTATTTTATTATTCGCTCGGTGGCGGTCAATGTCGCGCCAGGCCGTCGGCGGCGCCACACATCGGTTGCATGTGTTGCTCTTATTATTTCTACTGTTTAAATTTTTATTGTACTTTGTTACTTACATATGACATGTCTATCATTTGAATCAATCCAATGTGAAAAATTCATAGTAGTGATGGATTTTTTTATTATGCTCGATTTATGTTTCAGTCAGGTGTCTGCTTATTTTAGGTTTATAAACAGCATTCTATTACCTCAAATAATGATCTAGCGGAACCTTGACGCGCACCTTTCCTTTCCGGACGAACAATTTATCAAGGATATTTGATTTTTTCGCTGCTTCTAACTCAGATTTTAAAGGTGCTATTTATTCAGTAGTCATAATGTAGGACTGGAGCTGTATTGCTCTACATAAATCAAATAAATTGCCCATGGTTTGTGCAGTCAATTTCAATTTAATTATGTGCTCCAAATTATCCTCATCACATAGTGATGCAACACAAGCCGTTCTTTATTTTATTTAGAATCAGTTCAAGGAATTTTCTAACTCGCCGGAGCGTCGCTATTAGTATGAGCAATTAGCGTTCCGTTAATGAGCTCCCAGACAACCGACCAGATACGAACCGACGGCTTTAGAAGTATACGTCTTGATGGATTACTGACCACTTAAACTTGACGGGGTAATAGCCTGGGAGTGCTTTATGGCGCCCGTGGTTAGCGATGTCAATAAGTTCCGTATCTCCATAGAATTGGGGTCACTTTTCGAACAGCTCAAGGTTTGTTATGGCGTACTAGGAATTTCAGATTGCATACTCCTATGCAGTTTAGTTCTGGGTGACTCTGGCTGCAGACTGTACTATAGTATGTCTATTGTTTACTTCGAGCAGTTCCCACCTTTCATCTAGATCTTTCATCTTTACGTGAACGGCTTCTCTGACTTGGTAATTTGAGGTTGGCTTGGTTTATAAGCTCCGTCTCTAATTACTTTTCTTGGATGAGTGGTTTATCTGCTTTACCTTGTTTTGGCAGTTCTTCAAAGAAGTTTCTGCTCGATATCTTCTAGCTGTCTAAAGATGAATTCTATCTATACATAATCCATGTTTTTCCAGCAGTATATTTAGCTCCTTGGTCCTTACAGGTTTGAAAAAGTCTAGACCAGAAAGACTTCATTGATCTACACAGTATCCTCATTATTAAGTTGACCAAATATTATTGTGCGGTGGGCGTGCCTCACCTGTCGCATCACGCGGCCGCCACGTGCGCCCGCGCATGTTCTATGTACGCGACACGCATACCGATCCCAGGCCTCGTAGGATTCACACGTATTTTAACATATAGGCCAAGATTTTAGGGGTAACTTGGCTTTAAAAAGGGGGTCGGACTCTTTCCTATTCTAGATACTCGTAGAGTGACATCCTAAAAATAAGTTGATTTTAATTCTTGGTATATATTTTTTGGTCAATTAAGCTTTAAATAAAGTTAATATACTTGTAACAGATTCTAGTTTACAAAGCAAATCAAAAGTAGCTCAATAATGCCTGTGAAACGACCAACGATCCAGCCTTGACTCGATCAGTAAACTCATCACGATCTTGAACAATATTATCAATGGAGAGAATCTATCCAATATGGCCACCCAAATGGTCATACAAACAACAATACCAATCTTTAAAACACCGCGGTGCCGTTTATGTATGACACAAGTGGTTTCCGAATACTAATTTCGCACTATCCTATTGGGGTCATACACCTTAACTTTGTTATTGTCAAACATATTGACATTGTGATGTGCGTCTTATTTTTAAAGCTTGTAACGGTTGTTGTTTTGAACAAAACAATTAGGAAAAGTCCGTTTTTCTCATGAATTTTCTCATCATTACGACTCTACTGAGTTCTTAGTTTCTTTGTGAGGTTTGTAATTCATTTTCCTTTATCCTTACGGTGACTGGCCTATTGCCAGGGCTCACATTCAACAAATAATGTTAAGTAGATGAATTAGTTACTTGTGAGTGTGACCCATTAATTAATTACTGTATCTTCTACAGCCTTTATCTGGACTTTATATTTGCAACCTAGCAAGGAGACTCTGAAATATTATGAGACAAATCATTTACACGGAGATATTGCTGGTTACCTTTGGTACCTTGCGAACTCGCTACTTAGTACCAACTCAAAATCTACAGAAGTTCCGGTCAATTCTTAGGTCTGAGCCACATGGCGAAACGTAGATCAAATCCATGTTTTATTTACATCAACGAGCTGCTCCTGTTTTCAGTCAATATCAATTTTATTCGTTTACGAAATTATGTTTTTATTTGTTTTGCACAATAAAATGTGAAACAGTGTGCAGATGTAGTATCGGGCATCGTTCCCTTAAAGCCGCAGCGAACCTCGCGCTCTGATACGGAGCTAAATAAAACTCTGACGACGCAGTTCGGGAAATATCGTGACACTACTTTCAATTGAGAAAAATATAAACAGCATGAAGTCTTCGTCGAAGCACCTGTGCGAATGATTACAACCATATCTATGATATCTGTTAAATATCTATAAGGAAAATGATACGGTACCTAAGTCCAACCTGTACACTACCCAGTTACCGAGGAAACTGAAGATATATATAATACATTACTATTACATATACACATTTAGATAAACATGCAACAGATGACGAATTGGAAGAACGTGAAGATCTTACATTTTATTTGGGTCACTGAGGACCGTTTTCCGTGAAACTCCAATGCATGTGGACATTGCACACTCGATTAGATATTGCATTATGTGGGAGGGCACACACGTGCGGATAACGGTTTGCCTTATCAACTGAGCTTACAAACCTCACCTAGTTGTTCTGGACAAAAGAAAATCCGTATTTCGCAACCAAAGAGCATTGTGATATTATAGTGTGAAGCTTGCGAAATTATTGTGATAAACCGAATGACCTTACGTTTATTTCTCCTTCTATTCCAGAAATTCTTTCAAAAGTTTTCTAAGAAAGTCTGGAGGAAAAATTGTTTGCTCAATCTACATTAGTCTCGTGACGTAAACAAAAATAAGTGCCTCAAATAATAGTTCAAGTGTAACAGAACAAAACATTAGAGAAGCGCTGTACGTTGATACGTCACAACTAGATATAGTGGTGATCTCATTGGCGTGCTGCTAGCGATAACACCGCGTACTACGCTCTCTGAGAACCTTCAAGGGCTCGACGCGTACGAAGCCGCGTTGTTTCGACTTTTCCAAGAAAATTTGAATAAGCCCTAGCACACAATACCCGCAGGAATGACGCACTTCAGTCTATAGGTCAAGGTAACAATTTCTTTATACAATGTGACAGCAATATAAAATGAGAGATCTCAACACAAAGAAAAATTCGTGACATGTTTGCTAAATCCTTTATCGCCAGACAAAGCGGTAGACGCCAAACTGCTTTTCGAAGCAGACGGAAACCACGAGAAATGCGAACAAGTATTTAAACACCCGAAAAGTAACATGACCAAGACTAACAAGCAAGAATGTGATAATAAAGCGTTGGTTAATTGTTAGGTAAAGCACCGTGACCAATTAACGTACATGTTAGCTATACAATGCGCGCGCGCATTTGAGACGAATTTCATTTAAGCAATTGTAGTAATTGACCGGCAGAGCGCCTTCCGGAGCAGCCGCCTGCTTTGTCTCCTCACTTGCACTGATGCACGAGGTCGGGAATGTCGAGCTATCTGATATACGATCATTTATATTTCTATCATTTTAATTGAATCTTCAGATCTGCCAAGCTCGCGTGGAATTTAAACAAAGTATAAATGACTATATTAGGGTATACATTGACTTGTTATGTTCAAAAATGATTTCTGCACTTTTAAAACACGCCTTTTAAGGTAGTATTGACTTGCGTCTATGGCAGTAATGAGCGCGCCCACGGGTCCAACGCGTCCTTGCGACAAGGTCCGACCAAGCCTCCCGCCCACCAGTGGCGTCACCACACGCATCATAATTGTACAATAGCTAATCGATACTACTATATTAAGTTCTAAATACTGTAGCCCTCATAACAATCCATCGTAATAGGCACACAATCTTGATCTAAAATGAAAATGCGGAAAATTCTGAAGCTTTGTTTGAAAGCCGAGATTGCATGAGAGCAGAGGCTTTGTTGTGAGTATAAAGCGTTACCTCAGATAAGTAACCATCGCCGCGTGCGATGCGAAATGATGCGAAATATTTCCGGAGTTAGAGGAGTATTCTATTAATAAATGATTCGACGTCGCTCGTGGGCGAAGATTTCGGGCGAGCGTGCGCGGGCGCGGCGTTCAGTAGCGCGCGATCCGCCGCGGCCGGCCGCCGTACGCGCGCGCAACGAACGAACGACCCGCACTCCCGCGCACACGATACTCCACGCGATTTTCGCGACATACGACCTACGATCCGCCCCTAAACATGCGTTAACGCCGACCCCTATACGAAAGTCCCGTGATATCAAATCTCGACGGTGCACAGACGGATCGACCTCACGTAGTTAATACCTACTGCACTTTTGCGAGGGCGGATTATAACGAACAAATCGACTAACAAACTCGAACCGCACGAAGGTGTCGCGTCGCAAAAAGCGCAACACAATAGAGTAAGCGTCTAATTATAAACGTGGTTGAGTTAACACAGCAAGATGCAGAACATTGATCCTCTGGAGATCGCCAACATCCTCGCCACGGAGCTGTGGTGCCAGCAGGTATATCGCCCACTGCCTCTCATTGTGAGCTAGCCTCGGGAGCACTAGCCAGTGTGTTCCATATTCTAGGATCCTGTCGTTTACTGAGAAAATTGGCTCTTGCTCCATTTAAAGGTGTCACAAATGTTGAGTCTTTCCGCAATAGGCTCATTAACACTATAATTTAGTACAACTAGAACTAGAGTAATTTATGTTAATAAATCGTTATCACAAGTAATTTGCAACGCAATTGACGAGAGCAGTTCGTTTGTTACTAGAGCATCAGTTTTGAGGTGACAGATTTATTGGTTGGCTTTCAACGCACATGCCATTAGCGTACTCACTACTAAACTTACGCGGACTCTTGAGATAAACAAAATTAGAACATAAAAAGAAACCTTTAAAAAGAACATTAAACTATTTACTTTTACGGAAGAATGTTAAATTAATATGTAAATAAAATTGTTATTTTGTTATGTTATGTTGTTGTTACGATACATGTGTTGTGAAAATATTTTGCTGATAAAACTCGATCGGAATGTGGAAGCAACCACCGTTCGATCATAACAATAAATATTGCATAACAAATTATAATAATTTTGCAATGAATTATTGAAAAGTTGCAAATACTATCAGTCAAAGTTATCGTGTAGTTGGACTCGAAGGATAGGTCGGGTTTATAATTTTATGACGATGCAATGCTTTGTTAGGTATACCACTGTCTACGTAGTTAATCAAATCGTTTTGTCTTTAGTAAGCAAGTCGTAACAGGCTGACACTCGTATACCTACTTGGACTTGAGTTTTTCTTTTTGTATACTACTTAGTATTTGGATAAAGAGGTACTTAGACTACATAAGATCCCTCAATCCGGACTCAATTTCGTCAATTTTTAATGCACCTCTTACTCACTTGAACTAACTAGCTTTAATAGCTCGATCCCCTCGTAGTCGAGATCAGACTAAGCTTAATTCCCAATAAAAACCCCTCAGTAAATTTAAACTATTACACGCAATATTTATTAATTAAAATTTTATGCACTAGTAAAAAAACACTATACAAAAGCGGACTTAAGACCTACCATTACTTCCAATGCTCATAGCTACATTCTCTATTCCAGTTGGCAAACCTTGAGGGCCTCCAGTCGGGGGTCCCGACCCGCACCACGGCCACCATCACGCCCACCCAGCTGCGGAACTTCGAGCAGACCTACATCGAGCTGACCAACTGCCGCAGCGAGCCGACCACGCACGCCGGCTTCGTACCACCTTCAGTCACGCACGCCAACAACTACGGTACGTACTTTGCAAACTAGAATGGAAAATTTTGAGAATTTATAAAGGTAATTCGGGGAATTGGAAAGGGATTTAGCAAGGTTATCAAACGCCCATCGTTTGATGGAGTGGAATTTTAATTTAGCGTATTAAAAGAACGGCTTGAAATTGAATTCGATATAGAATTCAAAGATGTTAATACATTTAAATATGTTAGTTGAATAACTCTTCCAAAATAGACAACAAAGATGCACAGAGAAATCGCAGGTTATCTACAAATATTTCAATAGCAAAGCATCAGTAAATTAAAAGACAAACTCTTGTATAACATCAAACTAACATACATTTTCTCATTCCAGGCATCCTGAATTCGGTGGGGTACTGCGACTCGGGCCCGACGACGGCGCTGCACGTGTCGCCGGGCCCGCTCTCCGCCAGCGGCGACAGCAGCAGCAGCCCCGGCCTGCCCACGCCCAAGAGACGCAACATGGGCGGCCGCCGGCCCACCAAGACACCCACGGACATCTCCCCAGAAGAAGAAGAGAGACGGAAGATCAGGAGAGAGAGAAACAAGATGGCCGCCGCTCGCTGCCGCAAGCGCAGACTCGACCACACAAATGAACTACAGGAAGAGACTGACAAACTCGAAGAGAAGAAACAAGCCCTTCAGGAGGAAATCAGAAAATTGAACCATGATCGGGAGCAGTTAGAGTCGATTTTACAGACTCATATGCTGTCGTGTCCCTTGGGCAAGCGGTCGACGAGTCCTCCCGACGTGAAGCCCTTCCAAGAGTACGCGTACCCCGAGATGCCTGAAGACGGTGTGCGAGTCAAAGTAGAAGTTGTTGAACCTGTAGTGGACCCCGTCATGGTGTTGGATAATATATTTACTTCGCCGGCGAATGACAAGAAGTAAGTAACCTCGTATTACTTGATTGCCTGCATTTAGTTATTATTGTCAGATTAAACCCTCGAGCACCTATCCTTATACCAGAAGCAAAAAAAAACAAGGTATTTTGAATCTTATGGACCAAAGTTGCAACATTTGAAGATTTTTTGATTTACTAAAGATTTTATTTGGAAGTCTTGATAAAATCTATTTATAACATAAAAACATAATTATAATAACAGTTGTCGAAAAAAGTTGCAGTGCCTGAAAAAAGACTAACGAAACTGATATCAAAGTAACTTTTAGATTGCTTCATTTTAGCGAAGTTGGTGCCTATGCCGAACTATATTTTTTTCAATCTTTAACCTTCAAATGTGTCTAAATATTTTGCATCCTTAATCGTAAAGGGCCTAACTCAAAATGCCCTCTATTTGAATCTGAAAGCATTTGTTTAAAAATCAAAGTTCAATTTTCAAATACCCTCTTTTCTAAGTAACGACTCTTTGAACGTTAACGTCTCGTTTAAACGTGCGATTTATACTTTCAACAGTAAATTAACCATGTTATCTTGTCTTTCCAGAATAATGTTGTCGGCGGCCAACCTAGCGGTGGTGACGAGCGGGTCGGGCGCGGTCACGCTGGACACGCCGCCCGTGCTCAGCCGCCCCAACAGACCCAACTCCCTACAGGTGCCGCTCAGCCTTACGCCCGCGCAGGTAATAACGCTACTTACTTCATTTTAATTATAAGCAAAACTAAATTTAAGTGACGTGAAGTATTGTAGTTAAGTTCAGTCTGTTCACAACCACTTTAGAGCATATTTCTATCCTAATTAGATGCAGATTAGGATAGAACCGACTTCTACAACATTTGATCGTCCATAAATGATAAATGTGAATAATAATATTATAAATGTGAATGTAAAAACCTCTGTTTGTTGCGCTTTAACGTTTAAATTCCTGAATCGATGTTTGATGAAATTTGATAGAAGAAGGATTCATTTGGACGAAGTCGCGGGACAAAGCTATTGTAAAATGTTTTGACTAAGTCTCAAGTATGAGTGATAATCGCCAGTATTGTTCTTCGTTTGAAAAAGTTAAATGCCCAATATTGTATAAAGATATCAATTAATCTTAATTGTGCTTATAGAATCTCAATAGCCATAACTAATAAAACCTATTTTTCTCTTCCAGTTACACAATAACAAAGCGCTGGGCAACAACAAAATAGCGGGCATCGAGATCAGCACGCCGTCGAACGGCATCCCGTTCAACTTCGACAGCCTGATGGAGGGCGGCACGGGGCTGACGCCGGTGCACCCGCACCCGCACCCGCACGTGTGCGCCGCCCAGACGCGCGCGCAGCCCGACGCCGCCTCGCCCGACGCGCACAACTCGCTCGTCAGCCTCTGAGACTCGCCCGACTGCGAGTGGCTACACTACGGTACGTGACACACGGTCACCCCTACTTCGAGTCTTCTGAAGACTACGCTACTTCTATTTATTCGAACTGTATCGGCAGCGCCGAATTCTCTCTTTCTTCTCTTCTTCTTGTACGGTCGGAAACCGATCTTATTACTCTTTATTTATTGAGAGCTATTTTAAGTAACATACTTGCTCACTTGTGCTTTGTATTTATAATCGTAGTCTTGTTAGTGACGGCTCCGTAGCCGCCCTACTGAAGTCAATTTACGAGCTGTTTTATAACATTCTAAAGAAAAATATTTTTATAAATAGATGTGTATTTCTGCAGAAATAATAATTGTGATCGAAAAATAAAACAGAGTTTTATTTGAAGCATTTCAGGGATTTATTTTCGTGTTGTGCTTAATGTCTAGCGAGGCTAGAATAAACGGTGCGTTTTATATTGTAAGATAATGTTTGTAAAAGATCTCTTTTACACTGTTCACTTTGGAATAATTCGGCACAAAAATGTATTTATTGAACGATCCTCAAAGTATCTTGTCATAATAACCCTCGTGCCATTTACTACGTCTACTCTCAGGAATACAATAATTACGAGTACGAAATATTTAGTTAACCATAAACTAACAGCAATATTACTTAAAGAATAATTAATATATTGAATGTAAGTTAGCTCAATGTTGATGTAACGTCTTACCGTTCCATTGGATTAGGTACTGGTAGTGTAAAATTATTGTTAAGCCTATTGTGATACGTCCAGTGAACTGCGGGGCCGAGAGCCCGGCGGACTCCATGTTATGTATAACTCATGCCATTACATTTTGTAATATCGTTGAACGTAATACATGCACTGACTGCATTTTTATACTCACATTATCTAATGTTGTTAACATGAAATTAACTATTTTCTAATTACAGTTATTACATTGTGACAGTAAATAAATATATAAGTCAATTATAATATTATAAAACATGAATGCTATGAACTATTGATCCCTGGCATGAGTTTTCCTAGAATGTCTTTAATTGGTAGAGACAAATGGAATAAAAATAAATTAGTTTAAGGCAATAATTAGTGTAAGGGCACTTAACGATTTAATTATATATTATATGCATAACTTAGACCAAATTATTACTTCATGTGCTTTATCGTAGTTGTAATTAAAATCTAAGCCAAATATTGAGTTTATGTCGTTACTTTAGATTTAGTTATTCCCGTTAAAGTATTATTGTCTACGCGCCGAGAGCGGAGAGTATTTATTTAGTAATCTACGATGTATTGTGAACCAGCAAGGATTGTATCTAGTGCAATAGTGCGCCACATTGCCTATGGTTTATAAGCGACAATTTTTGCTATGAAGTTATTACTCATTCGAAATATTATTACGCATAATATGAACATCTAGGATTAATAGAGATGTAATTTTTTCTAGACGATTTTTCTTAACGCAATTGTAGAATACTTTTGTATTTTTTCATGAAAATTAGCAAAGCAATATATTTGATAAAATTATTGGAATTTATAAGCAGATGTAGTAAAATATATATGTAAATCAGAAAATATAAATTTTGTTTACATACACCTGAATTCTGACTTTTTATTTGACGAACCTCCCTAGTTTCATTTGGTTACACCATCTTACGAAAGAAACAAGTAGGTACCTGATACACTCAATTGTTTCTAAAAGTATTTCGCATCCACTTTTCAAGTCTGAATCGTATATAGTTTTTGATTCCGAGGTACATGTAGAAGAATATCTCCAACACGCTGATGCAGCTGCATCCCATGAACAGGCCGAATACACCGCCCAAGTTCGCTGAAAAAGTGTTAGTTAGCTTAGTTTATCTAGCCTTTGAAATCGGCGTCGCCTGCATGAAAGTAGAATTTTGCTTTCATATTGGAATTTTACCAGACGAGGGTAGATGACAGCTACTTACAAGCTAAACTGATGATCGACATGACCGTCTCTTGTTTCTGCTGCATGTACACTGGATTACTAAAATAGAAGTGCATTGCGCTGGTGCTGACGTTCAACACTAGCCCCATGCTGCAAAGAAAACTTAAGGTTTAAAAACGTGAAGTAGTTGTAAAATCAGCTTTGGTCTGATGGTACGGGCATGCTGGATTATTCGAAAGGGGTTTTAAGATAAACGCACACATCAGAACCGAACGCGTCGAACGAATCGAAAGAAAAGTAGTAGTAGCAGAGACATTGTCTCCCGCTCCGCCTAAGAGCGGCGGTTGTCATTAATGATTTTCCCACCATAAAAAAAAATAAAAACAAAAAAAAATTGAAAGAAAAGAATTTAAATCTGTAGGTATATGAAATCCGATGAAACCTCAAATTTGGAAGGACTCCAGCATAAAGAAAAATTCTTTCGATTCATTCGGCGCGTTCAGTTCGGATGTGTACGTTCACCTTTAGTTGAAAAAAGTCTGAGGTCTCTTCACCCAGAGTGGATGAAGTTATTTGAAGATTTAGCAATACTCAAAAAATATATATTAAGGGCAGGGCCGCGTTAATTCATATATAATTCAATTAGACTTTGTTTTAATGATAGCAAAGTTGATATTAGGGAATGCAAAAACCGTCAAAATTACAAACCGGTTTTTTTTTCGGGTTTTCTAAAAAAAAAACCGGTTAACCGGGTAACCGGTTTTAAAATTAGTTAATTTTGAAATTTATTTTTAAGTGTAAAATTTAACTTTTTTTGCTTGTGAAATTCTAAATAATTATTTTTAATAATTATTTTGAAACTTATCTATTGAAAAAATATACTGTATACTTAATATGGCCATGAATTCTGTCAAAGATAAAAAAAAAATAACTTCATAAAAACGAATGTCTTAGAATGATGTTATATATAGAGAATCTAAGCCAGAAGTTAATTTAACTCTACTCAAAATATCCACCGTTACCCTTAACACAAGTTTTTAGGCGTTCAGGCCACGCGTCAACGGTTTACGCACGGTGATCATTGGAAAGTTGTCCACCGCTGATTGTAAAGAATTTTTAATTATTGTTAGGTGAAGGCCATGCCCTCTAATATAGTAGATCTCAATTTGTAGTTATGGGGTTGAGGTCTGGGCTAGTCAAAGGTCAATCATCAGCCTTAATAAAGTCCGAAATACTCGTTGTAAGCATCCTGAAAAAACCTAGTATGTTATCAAGAAGAGAGAGGCTTTAAGAGGCTTTGCTATGGCGTTTAGGATAGTATCTTGATACTCTTTAGCTGAAGTTAGAGTAGCCCATTTTCACGAAAATGAACCATTACTGATGCCGAATGATGATCATTCAGGACTCTGATAACTGTTGAGAGTGTTCTTTGAAGTTACAAGCTACACCCAATTGTTTTGCTTGTTGTAATTTTTCTTGATTGTGATCATTTTCTCATCGGTAGCAAGAATATCCTTTTTATGGTGGGAAAAATCATCCAATGACAACCCCCGCTCTTGGGCGGAGCAGGAGACGGTGTCAGACTCTTACTGACTAAAAGCCCACCCTGTTCCTTCAAGCCTTCATTCCGGGGCTCGAGTTCCTTTTCTGATAATCCTGGTCCCAGTAGGCTTCGACCCGGCAGGGCCCCTGCTTTTGCTGACAACTCCTTGAGGCGCGCGGGAACAGTGAGCGCCGTTAACGACTTGGGCTCGGTCCAGACAGTTACCGGATGGCCGGACAGCGAACTACACATTGCTCACTGTCTGCAAGCCCGCGCCTACGGTGGCCGGAAATCGGGATTGGAATCCCGGCGGTGGCTGCGAGAGCGCCGTTGCTTGATGCGGTCAGCCTCCTCTTTTGCGAGCATTACTGCTTCGTAGAAGTCGGCGAACGCCTGCCACTCATCCTCACTCCGGACCATGGTCTGAACTAAGGCCTGGCGCGAGAGGTCTCCGCCGCCGATTGCCCCCACGAGGGCACGGCGATGCTCCGCCCAAAGCAAGAATATCCCTGAGTTTTTCATCAGTGTAACGAACAAACAAAGATTTTGATCTTTTCACTCTCTTCTTTAAATGCGACTTGTTTAAGGAGATGATATTATGATGTGTAACAACGGTGGGTATTCCATCTGTGCATAAGAATTTCTCTGTCCTTACGAGATTTTAATTCTGGCCCTTCATTGCCTGTTCTCATAACACGTGGCCGGCCTGAATTTTTAATGATCGTAAACAGAAAAACTGTACAGTTGGTTTCGCTATCACTATGGCACGTATATATAACCAAACCTACGATTGATATCAAGCCTTAACAGAGTTTTAAAACAATATTTAATAAAAAAAATAGTGTCATTTGAAAGTAATAAAAAAAACCGAAAAACCGGTTACTTGAAAGAATAAACCGGTTTTTTTAATCATTAAAAATATGCCGAAAAACCGGTTTTTCGGTTTTCGAGTTAACCGGTTTGCATTCCCTAGTTGATATGTATTTGGCTGTGAGAACACTTGGTCTGTGTCATTATTTGGTTTACATAAAATAAGACTGATGATATTTTTCCCAGGTACATATAATTCTTTATAAGTATACAATACATAGGTACTATGTATTGTATACGTAAGTATACAATACATAGTACCTATCCCTATCGTTTATCCCTATCGCCTATCGTTTTTTAACCGACTTCAAAAAGAAGGTTTTTAACCGGTTCTATGTTCAGCTGATTGAATTTAAAAAATTTAATGTTGGTAGACTAACAGTCAGAAAAGCTATCATTCCTCACTGTTTGGCAATAGCCGTATTTATCTATGCACTTTTACTGAATTGCCTCCATCCGTCCTTCGTGGTGTGCGTCCAGGGTATTTTGCTCCCTCTTAGTGGGCCAACCCCTACGGCAACGAACATCCTCGAGCAATCATTGTTTGGCTCTAAATCTTGATTGCGTAGTGAATAAAATAGGGCTAAATACTTACTAGGGGTTCCTGAGCACGTATGGTAGAGCATAAAAATTGCCCATGGTGAATTCTGCGCGGTACCTCCGCGACACGCAGTCGCGAGGACAATCGCACTGGTGCGCGGTCAACCAGTTGTTCATGTCCTCTGAAATAAAAATACTCATGTAGGAAGTAAGATAATATTATTACAGATACCTACCTAATCTCATTTTGCTAAAGTAGGCACCAGATAAACATGGAATAAAGGTCATAGACCTTCCCGCACACTTAATTTAAAAAACTACAATAAAGACATAAAGCTGTCTTGAATCGACATCTATAGCGATCATTTACATTTTCTAGTAATGAAATACAGTTCATTTTTGGTTTTTCGGGCACTTTCGCAGGAAAAGATCAATGTACTTTATTCCAAATTTATCTGGCGCCTTGTATGGTTCTGCATAATTCAATGAAATATAGGTAAAAGCCGCTCCTATCTTAACCGCTGCAGAAACATTGCCAGAATCAATAGCGATCCGTAGCGACCATCAGGATAATGTTCAATGTATACCGGAGCAACGAGTCAACTGTCTTGGACCCGAAAACGAAACCAGCCAGAAAAGAAAAGCAGAGGAGTTAGAAAAACATAAATTCTACTTCCTTCCATTCCATAGCAAGTTACAGATTAGACCAATATGCAAAAATCCCTTTTTGAAATGCAAAATTTATGCAAAGGTCCCTTTACGACTGGGATAAGTCTAGTCTCCGAGCACCAGTGTAGTATATTAGGTATTATTAGTGTACTATATATATTTATATATAAGGAGAAACTGACTGATCGACATATCAACGCACAACCAAATCAACTGGGTCTAAGAAATTAATATTTTAAAGCTGCAGGTATGTGGTGCAGGCGCATTATGCGTGAGGCCGCAGCTTTATGCTGAACGTTCGGCCGTTTTGCGCGAAGGAGACGCATATCTTCCCTATTTTGATGTTATGTTCTGTTACCTACTTTTAAGTTTGCGTCTTTAACGCGTAAATAAACTGTTTTTCTTTTTTTCTTTCAGGTCAAACTGCATGCGCATCACACAGTCAACGGACTAAGGAGAAATTAGTGTCACTGACCTTATAGATTTTTTATCAGAATATGCATAAGAGGTCATTCTCATTTGTGCTTTCATTAGTCATCGTGATTGCGCAATATTTCATAACATGTGCAATAACTTACATACTGCCTGACTGAAGCCATAAGAAAAAAAAACCTGATTAGTGCATAAAGTCGTTAAAAAATAAAGGCTCGTTATATATGAAATGTTATATATGTTATATATTATATGAGAAACACCCTAGACGAAACTAATAATAATAATAATATTCCACAACTATCACACAACGCCGTCTAGTCCCAAGCTAAGCAGAGCTTGTGTTATGGCTGCTAGACAACTGATAAACATACTTACATATATATATACATATTATAGATAAAAAATGTTTTGTATGTACAATAAAGTATATAATAATAAATAATAATATTATAGATAAATTACACCCGTCTGGGTGTAATTTATGAACAAATAACAGAACAAATGATTATGCTCATCACACAAACATTTGTTCTGGGTGGGAATCGAACCCACGATCTCCGGCATAGCAGTCAGGGCCACTAACCATTAGACCAACACAGGCCAGTCAAAACTGAAACAAACAATACAATAATAACTAGGGTGTAGTAGTAGCTTAGCTATTTTAGTGGTAACCACGACACTAGACCGGACCAATCGTTAGGTAGTCAAAATACAAATGTTAAAACGGACTTTTTTTTTGTCAACTGTACTTCCCTTTGACCAAGGCGAAGCTGGAGAGATGAGCTGGACAACTACCGTAGGGACTGGCCCGCAGTGGCCGAGGACAGACGTGTGTAGAAAAGAGAGAGGGAGGCCTTCGCCACGCAGTGGGACATAATGGGCTAACTAACTTATTAGATTAGAGACTTTGACCCCTGAGTTTGTTTCGGTGTTTTTTTTCAGGGTAGTCTGCTAGGAAACACCGGCCTCATCTAGTTTAAACTAACAAAAAAAAAATTTGACTTATCAAAGTGTTTTTTAAACCTATTTGCTTAATAAATATCATTTATTACTGCCAAACAGTACCTATCCACAAAATGCAAAGCGTTAGTAGGTAGGTACACTAGATACCTATACAAAGTATACCTAATTATATTGATAGCCTCAAGAATGTATGACCCAACTCCGGTATTACCCACGATATTGACCGAATTTAAATGATCTTGGTTCAATGTTACCAATTGGGTTTTTCTGTGAGGAAAGTTTGTGGTAGCCTGACCTTAAGAACTTTGCCCGGTAAGTGGCGGCGTGCAATAAAAAGTTTTATCCTCTATTGGATTTTGAAGGTTCAGTTTAGCACCGAGAGTTCAAAATTCAACGGTGTAATTCAGGTGTTTATAATGAGGGGCTTTTTATTTGCCCCACAATATACCTGACTAGAACATTATAGGTACTTACTAAATTTATATCTAGGTACTACACAACTAAATATTATTAATTTATTAAACCCCAAGCGAACGCGTTCGCGCATCTATTGTCTTTCTATTGTGTCTGTAATTTCCACGATTGAAAGGTTAAAATACTATCTAGCACGTTGTCACGGGCTACGGGGAATTTGTGAAAAGAATATCAGAGTCCTGGAACGCAGAGGGCAACTGAAGGATACAGATAGGTTTTAGTCAGTATAAGTTTGACGCGCCCTCTCTCTTCACCCTAAAGCGAGGTGAGGTGGGAAACCACCCAATCACTTCTTTATTTAACGATTTTCCACTTCAAAAAAAAAACCCTTGATCAAGTAGGTAAAGTATCAATTAAGCGTTTGGAAAAATCTTTGAATAGTGTATGAGCACTCGGACCCTACGACCCATGAGTTCGAATCCCAAATGGCTCGATAAAACTCCCGATGAGGTTGTGGTATTACCGCCACTTGCAGTTCTCCATGTCCATAACCGCCGGGGCCAGCCCCAGCAAAGCACTACGAACTAAAAAGATGGGATTGCGTAAGAGTATCGACACAAATAGCGTTCCACACTAAAGGCCTACCTATCTCCCACGGACATAAACACATGCTGTCCGGTCTCTAACAGTGTATGTATGTTTGTTAATTCTTCACGGTCGAAGTCGAACGGCTGAACGGATTAGGATGATATTTCACACATACGGGCAAACCATGTCGTGCCCCCCTAGCCAAGTTACAACCGTTTCGCTTGCACCGAACGCATTGAGTTGACCTCGCCGCCAATTCTTTTGTTCTGACCACGTGACTGAGCGTTAAGACGACGTCATTCCCGTACATTTGAAGCTTGCTACAAGCGTTAGCTATTGCAGATTAGCAATTTGGCTAGGGTACTGGAATAGAAAATGCGATACTTTTTATTCTGGGAGTACCTATGGTCTCTTGAGGCAGTTTCTTAACCGCGAGCGAAGTCGCTGGCAACAGCTAGTAAGTGAACCGTAAACTCACTCTATGATAGAAAAAGTTTTGTTGCAAGCGTGACCAAATCTCAAAATAACACCACATCGGAGAGATGTGACCTCTGATGGGACAAGTTGAAACCTCATGAATATTTAATCGAGCCGTCTGAGAGCCTCTCTCTTGAACATGAGTCGCCATAGCCAATCTGGAAAACTCTAAAAATTGCGCACCCAAGTTAGTCGTAGCAAAGACAATCTCCATAGATGAAGGTTCCTGGACGGTTCCAACCTTCAGTGTTCGTGCGGCGCCTCTCCGCAGGCCATGTCCCACCTTCCATTCTGTATGACGTGCCCTATTACCTGTTCACGTAGGGATCCAATAACAGCATTATTGGATAGCATTGCCGAGGCCAGGAATATAAAATTAGTTTTGCCTTCGACACACTAAAAAGAAGATAGAAAAATTTTTTAAACTCACTCTTAACTTTAATAATGCATGGAATGCTGGTAATCCTGCAGGCAATATCTTCCCTGATGTTGGGCAGGAAGGCGGGGAAGCAGTCGCAGGCCTTGTGCACGGCTGCCACGTAACACATGTGGTCGCAGTCCGAGTTGCGGTACTTCCTGAAGAACGGCAGGTGGTGCTCGTCTTCGAAGTAGCATTTGCGGCTGGATGGTTCGTAGTTAAATAAAGTAGAATTAGCATTAGACATAGCGCAATCCTTACTGGCCCCGTCCCAAAAATCAACCCAGTGTATAATGTTACCTCCACACGGGCAGAGACTGTACATCATCGGAGCAGTAGGTGTGGACCGCGCGCAGAATGTGGAAGGATTCTCCCCTGGTGTCGACAACGGCCATCTCGTCGTCAGACGGGAACTCGGTCCAGTCTGTGTACATTACCTGGATGAAAGGAGAGGACTAAAGGCAGCTAAAAGAGACATACCTACATACATTTATGAAAATGATAATGAGATCTTTATTAGTTCTGCGATTTGTTCCGCAGAATTAACGAAGACTTATTTTTCTTTACATGGTTCTTTTTTATCGATTTCATTTTTATTGAACCCTCTCATACTTATTTAGGTAGCAGGTTTAAACCCAGGCAGGCGTTGTACTGTGTAATTTCAGATCACCACTGCTCTCAAAAAAGTTAAAGAAAAATTGTGAGGAAACCTCAGAAACCGGAATGCTCTAGAACCAAAAAATTTAAGACAGCACGGGGTTTGTATGGTGGATTAGGTTATTCCCTACCCTACGGAGGAGGCTAGTATTTTTGTATTTTTTTCTTGGCAAATTTTACTTTCTAAATAACGAGACACGCTTGCATTAATTTCTGGGATAAGAGTAAGACCATAATTATAATACATATAATACACTAAGTACATATTTGAAGGCAAGCTTGCGTGCTTCTTTTTCTTCTCATATTGTTTGTTGAGTCCAATATCACACATCCAGTTTTCTATTATAATGACTTAGTAAACAGAGACTGATATAGATAGTACCAGAATAGCTCCAGCATTCAAGAGAGTTCCAGGTATGGCGTCTTCCACGTCGTAATCGGTAATTGCTATCAGTGCGTTTGTGAACCCCACCGCCTGTACCGTGCGGTTCCTGAAGTTTTTGATCACCGTGTTTCTGAAATATAAACATGGATTCATTCTTCAATATGCTTGTGACACACCTACACACTTCACAAGAAATGGTCACAAAAATTCTGTATCGCGTAGGTAATGTTTGTGAAAAGTTACGTAAAACATTGTGTTCACAACACTCGCAACAAAACGAACGTGAGCTGAAGATTTTACTATCAACTTAACCCTAAAAGTCATGGTAAATAACCATGTAGTACCTACTCCTATCAAGATCGGAGACTACACTCGGAAGTGGACGGTAATGTGTACCGGGCAGATGGCCCTGTTGGATCTCGAAGTGAGACCCAACAGGACCATCTCCTGAATCTTTTCCCGACCGACATACAAGTCCCTCAACACGAAAGTCCTTGAACAGTGCGTGTTGGCAATAGGCTTCATCACAAGACTTGTCAACCAAAGAGTTATGGAAAGTGCTATGCTCAGAGTTTCTTTGTGAGCTCGATCGTTGTTGCAACACTAAAGGGGAGCCTATGTCCAACAGTGAAACTCTTTCACCTGAAATAATAGGGTAGTTTCCAGGGTCAAAATAATTACATTTTAATTAGTCCGTATTTTAGATTATAAAAAAATATTGGACACGTAAAAAATAACAAAGATAATTATAGTCCATTAAAGTTACGTGTGACGTCATCCCGTGCGAAAAAATGCAACACAGCGTGACGTTACACGTAAGTAATTTTAATGGGCTATATCTTTGTCAATTTTGGTTTAAATTACAAATAAAAAAATACGTGTCCCATATTTTTGAATAATCTAAAAGACGGACTTATTACATTTTTTACGGCGACTAGCCTATTACCGTGCCTTTCTCCTTCTTCAAGGGGTTAGGCAACGACTATTACCGTGCCTTTCTCCTTCTTCAAGGGGTTAGGCAACGACTATTACCGTGCCTTTCTCCTTCTTCAAGGGGTTAGGCAACGACTATTACCGTGCCTTTCTCCTTCTTCAAGGGGTTAGGCAACGACTATTACCGTGCCTTTCTCCTTCTTCAAGGGGTTAGGCAACGACTATTACCGTGCCTTTCTCCTTCTTCAAGGGGTTAGGCAACGACTATTACCGTGCCTTTCTCCTTCTTCAAGGGGTTAGGCAACGACTATTACCGTGCCTTTCTCCTTCTTCAAGGGGTTAGGCAACGACTATTACCGTGCCTTTCTCCTTCTTCAAGGGGTTAGGCAACGACTATTCCAGATAGCTACAGGAGACGCTCTAGGGTTATATGCCCTCTATGCCTACTTTGGTTGTAAGATAGTTCGAAAGAGTCACCGCGACCCTAGACTACAAAGGGCAACAAAAGGGACACGGAGGAGTTTTAGTCAGTAAAAGTCTGACACGGTCCACGTAGAGCGGGAGGAATTATTTGATGATTTCGTAATGACTAAAAAAACAAAGGCTTTAATAAACCTACAATTAGTACCGTGGAATCGACAACCGCGCACACATCTAGCTAGACCATTCCATAGGGCCAATAGCAGACCGGCTTCTGGCAACTGACCATCGCGGTAGTCTAACTGAATCTTGCTAAAGTTAACGAAAGTCACTATAGTAGGTAATGACCCAGACCAAACCGAACCGAACCAACCGAAGAAGACGGGAAAGTCTAGTGTTTCCAACATACAGACACTGTTCAAGGAATCCAATTGCATGACCACAGTATATCACGAAGTTTTTCGTAGGAACTAAAGTGTAAGTATACATACCTTTTGCCGTTAAATGTGTACTGACTGTTAAACGCACAGCAGTATCCATGAACGGTAAGAATAGGTTTGAACAGGTCAGAACAGTTCTCATAGTGCTTGCCTTCCAAGTAACAGCGCTTCAGGAATTTGTCGCAACTCTGGGGCATCCTGCCCATTACTTCTGGTATCTGCAAGAGAAACAAGAGAAAATAAATCTGAAGTACGTACTTGTTCGTCTGTAGGTATAAGTAACCAGAGGGAATATGCATAATTTAATTTAAAGTAAATAATCATTTATTGCGCAAAAATACCTAAGCCTATAGGTAACATCAGTGATGTAACACCAATGAAGAGAGTGGGTATTACTCATTAATAAGATCACTGTCCTTCAAACTAGGAAACAATTTTGTATTTTGAAGAACAGTACCTAATAGTATTACAAATAGTACTAGTAATGTAGTATTTACAAATACTTATGCCAAGACGACGCGGACTAGTGGGAAACTCGCAACGTTTTCAACTTGTGTAAAAGCAAGCTTAACTAATATAATAATAATAATGTTTATTCAGAATAACATTTGGTAAAATGGTTACATACAATCTTAAGAGTAATTACAAAGGTAAATGCTATGTTATGTGCCTGTACTAGGATAAACCTGTATCACAGGCGGTAGAAGCTCTTACATTATAGTTTTTTAGGTCAATACTATTGATAACAATATTTAAAAAGTCTTTGTGTAGTGAAAAATGTGATTAAATTATTTATAATGTTATATACTTAGTTTACTAAAGCACTAAAGGTCTCAATATGTTATTTTATATTCTAAAACTGTTTCTTGCACTTTATTCTATATTACACACATATGATTTTGCGTCAGCAGAATTAGTAATTGGGTTAAAGTCGAGGTTGCGTTAATTCTAAAGAGTTATGTTTACATTGGACAAATATGCTAAAATAATAAGAAAAATATTAATTTTTATAATTAGAGGTTTGTAGGTCAACACACTGGAATTTTAAATCAGCAGTAAGCGTTACACGGAAGTCTGGCCTTGAGTATGACGCTCTAGGCGCCCTCATAATCGATAGAGTTAATTCTATATTCCGCTATTTTTCTAGCAGGACACTCAGCGTCTCCTGTTTTATGGTTGGAGGGCTTTTTGAAACGAGAGCAAGTGGCACATTTCGGTGTGTCCGCCTTCTTTGCGCATTCAGACATTGAATGTCCTGTCTCACTGCAGTGGCCGCACGTCGAGTTGACTTCTCTACAAGTTTTTTCTGTATGTCCATACTGCTGGCATTTGTAGCATCTCATAATCAGGGTGAAGTCCCTGACAGGGCAGGAAGTCCAATTTATGAAAATCCTTGTCTGGGAAATTAGAGCTCTTCGTATGTTGGCTGGAACTTCAACCACGTAGTTACAAGTATGCGAGTCTTTCTTCCCCGATTTGTGACTTAATTTAACCATGGTCAAAAAGGAATCCATGGCAATCGTCGGAAACTTTTCGGCTACATTCTGTTCGTAAATGTACCTGAAGACTTCAGATTCGGTCAAAGAAGACGGCACTTCTACAACAACAATCCGGGGTTTGCGCTTGCTGGGTTCGTCGGCGGTAAGGCCAGATTCAGATTGCAGGACTGCGTGCTTAATTTTATCCGCGTCATCTTTCGTCTCCGTACTAATTATGACGCCTCCGTTTTTAGTTTTATGGACACCACGTATATGCAACTTGACTTGATCTGGTCGTATCATCTTTTGCACGAGGAGTTTTGTTTCGTCACTGGACTTCAATTTGTTATTGGGATATATGGCCGGCCACGGAGTTTAAATTGGTTGGCCGAACGAAATCATTTTCACCATGTCGGCAAACGAAACAGTATCGTCTTCGTGAGATCCAAGATGTGGTCTGTCAAGTGGCACTTTTCCATCAGATCTTCATTGAGGATGCGCTCTTGGATTGCTTGTTGCTTCAAGGATTGATATAGGACTGCCATCTTTGAGGTGCCAGATCCTATTTTACGGCACAAGGTTGAAATTTTCAATTTCTGCTCCGAGTTGAGTTTGCCATCCGAGGCAATAGAACAAACCTCGTTTAAATGGTGCTCAATGGCTGACATCCATCTTTGTATCTCGGATGTTGACACAGGTTCGATTGAGTAATCAGATTTGACTGGATTTTGGGTCATCGTCTTCGCTGGAAATGCGGAGAGATTCGCTCGATCTCTTGAGAAGGGGCTGTTGTCCATTTTATTTATAACTAGTTCACTTATTCTAAGTTTTCATTGTATTTACTAAACTACACACTAGGCAAAAAATGTACCTATGCAAAAAGAAGGTAACTGATATTATTTTATAAAATTAAATATTGCTACCGAGCACGTCTGTATGCTACGAGTGCTAATAAGTCAATCTTAACTAGTAGCAAGTTAGCGACGTACAATACCCTCAGTAACAAAATGGATTCCGCCGAGAAGATTGCCTTTGCACGTCCGCAACATATTCGCTGCGCATGCGCGGCGTGTTCTTTGCGCGCTCGTAACATATTCGCTGCGCACCCGCTCCGCTTTGAAGACGCTCGCATTTCGCTAGTATGATAACGCCCTTAGATAAAAAATATTTTCTTCTTCCTGCCCTTATCCCATATTACTTAGGGGTCGGCGCAACACATTTTTTTCTTCCATTCTGTCCTATCACTCGTCAAACTATCACTAACTCCCTTTTCTTTCATATCACTCCTCACACAATCCATCCATCTTTTCTTCGGCCTCCCTCTCCCTTTCCATCCATCTACATGAATACTCAGAACTCTTTTAGTGATATGCGCTTCATCCCTCCTCTTCACATGACCATACCAAGACAACCGATTTCCGAAATATTTTATTCATGCATATTCCCTATTGTAATTTTTTTGATTAGAATGATTACAGTAATATCCATCAGGTGGGATCGCAGTCAAGTACTAGTTTATAAAAGATTTTAAAAAAAATGTATACTTACAGTGTAACGGTTCAAATCAAAAAGTTGCTGCAAGTGTGTCAACATGTCATTATCTAATCCGCTCATAACTTCGTAAAAACCTAAGATCGCGGGTAGAGCAGCTTCCAGATCAATTGTTGTGTTACCGTCTCTGCAAACACATAATATTCCTAAGAGCATTATAATCCTAATATTATTAATACAAGCGACAGTTCTAATCAGATTAGGTATCTAACGGAAATGGTTACGGAACCGTTGTTTTTAAGTTTTTTTTTATCGGAATCTGAACTGAAATTGGAGGCGGAGGTGGAGGCAGAACTACCTAATGAAACACTACTCCAACTAGGTAGACAAAAACTCGGTTAAGTATGACTGAAGAGCGAATAATAACATTCGAAACAACGTCGGCACCGCGTACATCGAAGGACTGGAACAATTTGCCTGCTGCGGTCTTCCTGTCCGATTATAATTTGGGTGTCTTTAAGGCTAGAGTAAATAGGCTCTTAATAAACTAGTACTGCGCCTCATCATCAACGATTGCATTACTGCTTGCCATCAGGAGGATATTCAAGCGACATGAGAGCCGATAACAGCAGCGCATCTGAGCTCACAACCACCATTTGGAGCCAAGGAAAGCGGTCGCTGTGACTGAAATCGGCTCGATGACATTATCATCATTTACTATTATAATCATTGTCTTAAATAGTTGAATTAAATTAATGGCTTACACAAGACTCCTTTTGAAATAGTTCATAGAAGAGATGGTCATCTGGTTAGGAGAACAGAGGGTGATGGCAGGGTAGGGAAGGTTGTTCACCGGCTCAAACTGGCTCTCAATAGTCACCCTCGTCGGCATCTCGGCGAAACGGTTGTACAGAAGGTGGGTGAGTAGACACGACATCGCCAGAACTGATATCATGTTTACCGCCCAGAAGCATCTGTGTGGAATGGTTAGTAAAATATATATTATTTGTGGAGTTATTCGCTGTGTCTTGGTACAGAAGGAATGTAAATTCAAGGTACATTAGATGTTAGGTACCACTAGTCTCACGCTTCATGGGTCTACATTTGGATACCCAAGAAGTCTACGTAAACAATATATGATATGTGAGGCGGGGACATAGACTTCACTTCCAACCCCTGCAAAAGACGAGGTGTCTGTGGCGGGGTTCGGGTGTCGCGGTACAACTACCGGCTTCCGAAGGTGCGGGCTTGCGGATGGCGAGCCATGAGTAGATTGCCATCCGACCGTCCGCTAACGACCAAGTCGATAGCGCGTTTTGTTCCAGATGCTAAACTGACGGGACAGTTAGGAACAAGTAGGCCAGGGCAGCGGATTGTTCGAAGAAGTAATTTATCGTACAGCCCTCGCAAAAAAGGGCAATCGACGGAACACTATGCGTTTTAGTTACTAAAAGTCTGAAACTTCACACTTCATACTACACAGAGTGGGAGACGGTTCCACCCAGAGTTTTTTGATAATGTCTCACGTAAAAAAACTACACTAAACTTCACCAATTCTAGGAGTGTCAGACTCGAAAGCCCACTTTTGTTCCTTCAACTGCCCTTTATGTGAAAGTGCTGAGGTTACTCTTTTGCCTTGGGTTTAAGAATACCTTGATATGATATCCGGGTAGAGGTAGAAATACTTGAGTCCTACTATAGTGCTCTGTAAGCAGTAAGTCCGTAGCAGACGCCAAAAGTTTTCCGTCATGTTTACTGCTATCCTATTTAAGTAATAAGGCGGAAGTGTATTTAGAAAAAGCTTAAAAAAGCGTTCCGCTATCCTTTTTGTACGTGTCGAGTTAAATGCTTTATCAAAACAATCAGAGGTTTAAATAAATATTTATCTATCACAATAATCATATCGGTAATTCAAAACCACTGTATAAACAGGCACGATATGCTGCTTAATTATAATTATGAATAATTAAATTATTTTAATCTCTGAATCTACTGTGAACGAGCAGCTGTTTTTCATTAATGTCATGATTATTCTTTGTCAATGTCACTCTTTGTAGAACGGGTCGCATGTCGTTGGTATAGTTATCGGCACGAATATTGAGCGCTGGCTTCAAGTTGCGCCAAGAAGTCAAATATTTGGTCTCTATAGCGGTGTGACGTGAGACGCGGGGGCGGGGAATGTCAGTGATTGGCTCGCCGCGCCATCGTGTCATAGACTGCGCTTGCTGCATGTATCTAACAACGACGACGATTAGCTCGCCAAGGCATAGAATGCGCAAAGCGATCCCCACTCTGACGCCGAGCGCTCAAGATTCGTGCCGGTACCTGTACGATAACAGTTGGACCTTAGGCCCCTCGCTCACGACGACTTTTTGTAGTGATGCTGTCGCGCGTTCGTATCAATACAGTCGCAATGCTATCGCAAGCTGTTTGATGCAAACGCGATTCAGTAAGAGCACAAAAATCAGAGAGAGCACGGCGTACCAGACTTGCTGAAACCCTCTCTGGGTTTCAGCAAGTCTGGTACGCCTCCCGCTGATTTCCCACGTTGGCCTTGCGTTGTACAGAGTTTCAATATAATACGAGGTCAGATTATACTGGGTTTGCTATAACTGACAGCGGCTTACAGTATAACCTTCTTGACCGAATTTCGATAACGGTGGCCAATCTCAACAGAGATTAGCCAAGTATGCAGGACATATTAAAGTGCACTAATATGTGCGCAATCACAGGTGCACTTTTTAGGGTTCCGTAGCCAAATGGCAAAAAACGGAACCCTTATAGATTCGTCATGTCTGTCTGTCTGTCTGTCTGTCTGTCTGTCTGTCTGTCTGTCTGTCTGTCCGTCCGTATGTCACAGCCACTTTTTTCCGAAACTATAAGAGCTAAACTGTTGAAACTTTGTAAGTAGATGTATTCTGTGAACCGCATTAAGATTTTCACACAAAAATAGAAAAAAAAGCAATAAATTTTGGGGGTCCCCATACATAGAACTGAAACTTAAAAATTTTTTTTTCATCTAACCCATTCGTGTGGGGTATCTATGGATAGGTCTTCAAAAATGATACTGAGGTTTCTAACATCATTTTTTTCTAAACTGAATAGTTTGCGCAAGAGACACTTCCAAAGTGGTAAAATGTGTGTCCCCCCCCCTCTAACTTCCAAGATAAGAGAATGATAAAACTAAAAAAAATATATGCTGTACATTACTATAAAAACTACCAACGAAAATTGGTTTGAACGAAATCCAGTAAGTAGTTTTTTTTTTAATGCGTCATAAACCGAAAAAAATACACTATTATTAAAACATCGATCAAAGTTACAATACATTACAAGAACTTTTATATTATGTTACTTGCTGCTACGGAACCCTTCATGGGCGAGTCCGACTCGCACTTGGCCGGTTTTTTATTCCTTTACTCTCAAAGTCCGGCAATCCGACGCGACCGGGGGAGATCAGAAGCAGGACCAATGGCTTTACGTGTTTTCCGACGCACGGGGTATTATACAACTAACTTCTAAACGTAGAACTACACTGCACATACGCCATTCTGGGCGCGTCGGTCACCATACATTTTTATATGAAAACTAGACTTGTAGAGCTACACTTGATCCACGCCACGCGACGACGTTCTGCGTACAAATCAGGCGTGTTACACGTGTGAGTCGGTCCAAGTAGTTCTAGCTTAAACTTGGGGCTGCTACAGGATAATCCCTGATGGAAACACCCAATAACAGTTTTTGTTCGACCCGGGAATTGAAGCAAAGACTCTATGCTTAGCAGTCATGCTTGCGACTACGAGACTTACAGTACCAATGAATCTGTTGACCTTTTTTCAGAGGCGTAGCGTGGACTAATTTAGGCGTGGGTGAAGGTACATCAGTGAGGCCTTTTTCTTTCATAAATTCGAAAATGAGCCAGCGACTGTCGCAACCCAGTGCTCGACCACATCGTCACTTACCATCAGGTGAAATAGTGGTCAAACGCGAACCTATCGATTATAAATCTTTGACAGTTGTTACGGATAGTCAAAAACCAGGGTATCTTTTTTTTATTGTTGATAGGTACGCGCTTGACCACTATCTCACCTGATGGAGAGCGACGATGCTGTCGACGATGGAACGCGCTTACCTGGAAGAAACGTATTCACTCTCGACTTAAAGATTCCCGGGTTGTAGCTATCAAGAATCACAGACTCCTGCAAGAAATTCCACTCCCTAGCCGCACGCACAATGAATGTGTTCCCAAAACGTTTTGTGCGTGTAGGTGTGATATCCATCTGCAAAGAGTCTAGGCAAGGAGTATCGTGTTAATCAGGCACCGAGTCGTGAAGATCTGAGGGCTTGCCATGACGTGTTAAATGACTGACGTGTCATGCGAGTGAGAAAGAGGTAATATAATCTAATATATAAAATTCTCATGTCACAGTTTTCGTTGCCATACTCCTCCGAAACGGCTAGACCGATTCTCATGAAATTTTGTGAGCATATTGAGTAGGTCTGAGAATCGGCCAACATCTATTTTTCATAATAAAAAAAAAAAATAGGCGGTACGAAGTTCGCGGGCACAGCTAGTGTAATATAATATACCACAACTCTCACACAACGCCATCTAGTCCTAAACTAAGCAGAGCTTGTGCTATGAGTACTAGACAACTCATAAACACATATACATATTTCTAAATACATACATAATATATTATAGATAATTTACACCCAGACACAGAACAAATGATCATGCTCATCACACAAACATTTGTCCTGTAGCCTGATTCACGTAAAATCAAACAAGCCAAATATCGTTGAAGTTTTATAGTCGTTCGAACCAAGTCCTATCTAAAAGCGGTATTCACGATCTATCGACTTATTTCCAGTTACATTAATAAGTCTTCTACCAGGATAATGTAATACAGATTTATTTTTTTAATTGACGAATTTCAAACGACTTTTAAATCGGTGTCGTTCAAACTCGATTGATGGATGTGAATACGGAAATGGTCTAAACGACTAAATCGCTACGATATCGTTACGGTTTTCATTACGTGAATCAAGCTACAGGTTGGGAATCGAACCCATGACCTCCGGTATTGCATGTATATGAAACACGGTGTAAAATCCTGTGAACCTCTATTGAAAATGAAGGATCCTCCGACTAGAGGGGTGTTGTGTCTAGTCAGGCCAACTGCCCGATAATGGATTCCGGATTATTGTATATGTTTTAATCGCGCGGAGAACTCTGATACGATGCTGGATTTTGAATTTTAATTCCTATGTGGCGTAATAGATGTCGCTACAATGGTGTGTGTGTTAATAAATAAAAGATATTTCTTAGGAAAAATGTATAAAGTGATTTTATTGAGAAATTCTCATTACATATTTTTTAATAGGTTAACAATGTTCTAAAGTTTCTGTTGACTTTTCCAAACAAATATACTATAGTGTTATACATATATCTATGAATACACGGTGCATAATATCGTCACTCGTGTTGAAAGTAAATACATCAAACATTTATTGATAAAAGGTATACATACATAAAATTATACTAATTTTGAATTAGGGTAGGCGTTTAAGGATTATTCCTTTGCTTCTACAGAAATAATAGTTTCATAGAATACACATTTTTGTTTCAAATTATCGCACACTAACTTTTTATATAATTATATATAATATCTTTTATATATGTATATATTGTGACGATTGCATTTACTATATTTATAAATATCGATCTAAAAATTGTCGATATTGCATTTTCAGTTTACACTGATAAAGTAAATAATTTATACATATTATTTATTATATATTCCACATAGTGTGGCGAGTGAACTTTATAAATACGAGTTAAACTATAACACATAACATGAGTACATTCAAAAAATTTGCCATTCTTCTAATGTAAACAGTGCCCACACGTATTGCGTTTAGAACAATCATTGCAAAGAACGCATTGGTGCACATCCATACACTTAAAAAAAACTACAATTTTTTAATAACTCAAAATATATATGTGCTCCCTTTTATATACTTAAACTCATATATTTTTGAAGTTCTTATCACATTTATAAATTTTTTATCCACATTTTAATGAGAAACTGATCGAGCTTATACATAGATAGACATTTTTTCGCTTTATACTTATCAAGTATTTTCTATGCTTAAGAAAGAGCAGGTACTATTTTGGCTTTCATGAAGAGATTATAACAATATGAAAAGTAGACGGTAGTAGTACGGGGCATCGCGCAAATGTATATAGAAGTGAATTTTTCACCACTGCGATGTAGTATTTCCGAACCACAAAATCGCGCTATCGCACAGTTACTAATTAATCTAAATTTATAAAAAATTCTGGATGCATTTATTAATTCTGGCTGAATCTACAAACTTATGTGATATCTACAATTGGTCATCTTAATAAGCCTACATTGATGAAGCTAAGTGACATTTTAATATGTCGAAGTTGAGCCGCGTAATCTGAGCAACTCTTGTAAATATTTCGGTGATATTCAACATACATATTCATTGAGTATTGGCGTAAAATATAGAAGACTACTTTGTGTATAAAATACATATATTTTTTTGGTTGAATACTGTCATGTAATTGAGTAATAAGTACAGAAATTTAAAAAATATCGATTATTTTCTTGTTTTTATCTACGTCTAACATGAGCAAATATTGAGAAATTCTGTAGAAAAAAGTAGATATTTATTTTGTTAATGAATGTGTTTAATAAATTTAAACGTTTAAACAACCATTTATCTTTTTATATTGTGATAGATTAATAATGCGGTATTTTATGATAGACAACACTGAGTGTTCTTACGTTATAACTAAAAGTGTCTGAGAAGGCGACATTTGTGGTGACATTACAATATAAACACCAACAAAACTGATCGATAGGAGACGACATTTAAATACATAAGATAATATTATATGTACAGTCAGCTAATTAAACAAGTGATGCATGTATATGAGATTAATCGTTTGAGTATGTAGAACGTTTAAATTCAAATTCAAAGTTTAAAGTAAATGGCTGTTCTCTCAACTTAATTTAAGTATATTTCCTCTTATACCATATGTAAAACTTTTCTGTTGCCAGTACATATAATAATATATATAATATGTGACTATCGAAAGCATATTATTTTTAACGACTTCCACGACAAGGGTAAGTTTTACAGTTGCAGGCAAATAGGGTTCTTCCTAATTTAATAAAACGCTAATCTTACAACTCTATCATTCGTTTTTGTCCAATTCAATATACAAACAATTTTTTTGTTAATATTTCTAATAAGTCATATAGTTTTTTATCGCTTCATTAAAAAAAGGCTTCATGCCTTACAAACCATTTCGGTGATAGTTATACAATTTATATAATTTATAAGACATCTATTTGTTCCGCATTTAAGCTAGTATTTCGTCTCCTTGCCTACAACTATATAATATATATATTTTATATATACTGTATATATATATAATTTTGTATTATTTATAATATTAGGCATGCAGGCGTTTAATTTAGTTTTTAGTAAAGTTTTGTATAACTGTAGGATACATACATATAACATCCATATGGTTTTCATTTATTATTCTAATTCTATTTTTAATAAAAAATCATATTACTGTAAAATTTTAATATAATTATATATTTGTAAAGATATTGTAAATATTTCGTGCGTTTTGCCATAAATTGACTTTCTCTATTTCAAATAATAATGGCTATTTTTGTAAAATCTTAATTATATCAGCAAAGACCTTTAACAATATATTTCAATATTATAAGTAAAATAGATTCATAATAAAGTTAACTACATACATAATATCTTTGAAAATACGTAAAGATCATATTATATTTGAAAGTAGCCTATTAAAATATTAATTGGTATTATTGCTGAAGGATTGAACTAATTATTATTAAAAATTTAATTATTTTCCTGAAAAAATGCCAAAGCTATTTCTTATAAAATTATTATCGAATTCTAAATATGTTTGTAATGATGTATTTTGTAACTATCTAACAGATGAGTGATTATTGGATTTGTATCACTATGCAAAATTGTTAGTTTCCTTACACATTATGTATGAAGAGTATATTCGAGACATATTAGAGTGAATGTCCATACGTTAAAGTACAATATAATATATCAATATTCAATAAATATCCTTTCTAGTTTCATAATTCTATCTCACATGTATTGTGCGCTCCAAGTCTTCATCTTCATTATAAATACTACAAAACGGTTAACGTTCAAACTTTTGAAAATGAGAAATTAAATCCTAAATCACTCTCGAAAACAAGCATTAGCGGAAAGAGGTCTCATTTAAAAAAATACGGTATCCAAACGTTACAATTCCCGTTCAACACACATAATAATATAAGCTTTAAATATAATATTGGAAAAATTACATTTGAGATTCTTTCGCTGGTAGAATCGTCTATACAAACTCAGTCAAAAACGTGCCCACAGTGCAACTGAGTGATTCGCTTGGTAGCGATAAACGTGGTCAACGGATTGGTCCGATCGACGGCAAAGCAAACCGCGTGCTAACAACGAAAGCGACACGCACCCGACATACAGGTGCGGGCGGGCGACGGGACGTGCAACCCGGCAGGGGCCGCGGGGGCCCGCGGGACGTCATACGGAGCGGGACGTGCGACCTGGGAGGGGCCGCGGGGGCCCGCGGGACATCATACAGAGGCTCAAGCGTGCGCGTCCGCGTCGCGCTATGTCACCGCACGTCAAGAGTCAAGCAAGACGTGCCAACGCTGCACCTGAATAACAGAACAAGTTTCGTCGTTGATCTCTCAAGAAGTACTTTCGAAGTCATGAATGAATATTACTTTTTTCTCTTTTGATTCCGTGTACTAGGTAAGATAATTATTCCTATTAATATATATAATAACACAATATATCTACACTAATATACATTATAGTAATAAAGTTTTTGTTTATAGGTAACCTTTAAAAGTACTGGTGCAATTGCGAAAATTTTTTTAACCGGCAGAAAGCTGCTTTATTCTTGAGTGACACAGGTTATATTTTATGTACGCGGGCGAAGCCGCGGTCAAAAGCTAGTGTTTTATACAAGAACACTGATGACTGTGGACAGTTCCCTGGACTTTTGGCTGATTCAGGTTCCTATCAGCTCAAAAAGTTGAAAGTAGTTACCTGTTCGCCCTGTCGTTCACACAACTCCTGCCAGTGCCTCTCTTCTTCCCTGCCAGAAGAGCTGTGTCCCATTGAGAACCAGCCCACCATCTCGTTCCGTTTGACGCTGCGTCGCCACCATACCGACACCATTAGAGTCACCTCTGTTAGTTGGAATAGAGCTACCTGTAACACGTCATATTTGGGCTCGGTAAGAATATTTCCTTTTTACACTACATGTTCAATAACACTCTTTTATATGTCATACAACCACTTAAAGCAAGTTATTCTGTCTCAAGGAACATAATAAATTAAATTATAAATTGTTCCAGTATATTATCTTTTAATTATCTCACAGAAGGTGTAAAAAGTAGGGTATCCAACACGGGGACAAAGCTGTCTTTATCTTGGACAGCTTGAATTCTTCACTTCACTTATGTTTCTCTATTATAAGTTATTAATTATATAAATCCCTCACTGCTGTTCGGGATTAAAACTTAGCAACCTTCGTTTCGTTCCCACGACTTAAAGACGCTTTACCCCTAGTCACATGTTATCCTCTACCTATTGCTGAGGTTTCTTTACAGTGTAGCGAGACGTGGCTTACTATGCTTCTAGAGTTCAAATGAGGATCCGAAAACGGGCAGTGCGACATTGCTATGAGACCAATGAGAGTGATGGTTCTTTAGTCAGTGAACTGTTTGGCCAACTTTTGGTATTATATTATAGCCTGTCTTGAGCTTTATCACACTAATCCTTAAAAGGCGAAAGCACGCGAAAGTTCTTATGAATGTATGTGTTTGTTACGCCTTCAGGTCAAATGGTTGAATGAGTTTGGATAAAAGATCCCAGGATAGCTTATATCCTTAAAATGTAGGCTATAATTTGTAATGAGGAAAAACGAATACCCCGCAGGTGGCCCCTCTTAGAAGCGAGTCAAAGAATATTATTATCCCAGGAGTATGTGCCCTTGCGATAATTTTTTACTATAACGCGAGCAAAGCCGCTAGAATATAATTATATATATATGTCGTGGCCAGATCTTAGAATTGATCACTTCATGATATGGCCAAATATTTACGTCAATCTTCGTTTGGCCATATCTTAATTGATATAGAATTTCAATGATAATAAAAGGTCTAAAGAAATTAGGCCAAACGAGAATTAACCAAACTTTGACGCTAATACGATCTGGCCAGTTTTACTTGCCCATGTCATGAAGTGATCAATGTCTAAGATCTGGCCACGACATATATAAATATATATAACGGATTCGACTTCAATAAAAAACTATAAATGACTACAGTATTGTGCACCATATGTGTATGTTGCAGTGACCCTAATGTAGTAGGCTAGTTGCCGTAAAAAATGTAATTAGTCCGTGTTTTAGATTATTCAAAAATAAGGGACACGTATTTTTTTATTTGTAAATTAAACCAAAAATGACAAAGATATAGCCCATTAAAGTTACGTGTAACGTCACGCCGTACTGCATTTTTCCGCGAGGGGTGACGTCACACGTAACTTTAATGGGCTATATCTTTATTATTTTTTGTTTAGTCGAAAGAAGAAAAAATACGTGTCCAATATTTTTTTATAATCTAAAATACGGACTAAATCAAATGTAATGTGTGTGTGTGTGTGTGTGTGTATGTAATTTTTACCTTGGAAACTACCCTATTGTAAGAACTTAACCACCTGTGTACAAACAATAAATACAGAATAAAGGATATTTTTTTAGGATAATTTTCTACATTTACCCATACGAAGCCGTATAGATTTTTCAAATGTTGAATATTTCGGCTAAAATACTTGTAAAACCTGTCGATTGTTTTGTGAGAACCGGAACGATGCAAAGGGGATCAGTATAAAGGAAACCGGAATGGCAGCTTAGGTAAAAACGTTGTTTTGAAGCGAAGGGTGTTTTGATGTTAAATAACGCTTATTAACGTTGTGTTTAAAATAACATCGGTACGACGCCACTAGACTTTTTGACACTAAGGCCCGTATTACAGAACATCGCTCAACACGCATTACTTAAAACTAGATTCAAGCCATTTGATTGGTTGAATCTAGTTTTAAGTAACGCTTCAGTTTTGAGTGACGTTTATTAATACGGGCCTAACATTTCATAGACATTTGAATTCATACCTCAATTTAGATAGTTGACACGTGTCCATGAGAATCAGCCTTACGATATTTTACAGAACGCATTTTGGAATTGCATGACTTGATTCCGTCATCTTTTTTTTACCATCGGATAACTGGCTGTACGGCAAGTATTCACTTTTACATTGTTAAAACCTCTACGGTCCGGACTAAGTGTTACGGCTCATCCTTTGTTCCACGTATATCAAAGGACTGGAACAATTTAGCTGCTGCGGTTTTCCCGTCCGATTATAATTTAGGTCTCTTCAAGGCTCGAGTGAATAGGCTAATAATAAACTAGTTCTTCTAACCATCAATGGTTGCATCACTGCTTACCATCAGGTGAGATGGTCGCAGTCGAGCACTAATTTATATTATTTAAATTTAAATTGGCGGTACTTGAAAGCCTGTGGATCTCTGACCTTTGTTAGCTGCTGTTTCATGTGATAATAGAATATTATATCCGAGATAAAAAGTATCCTACGTGCTATTATGGGACACATCGATCTACTCGTGTACAAAGTTTTATCGATATCAGTTCGAGCGTACAAAAGTAACTATATTACACACACACCATCACAAGCTTTCGCCTTTATGGTGCCTGTGTGAAGTGTGATAGCAACATGCGAACGTTTACCTGGAAGATGAAGAGCTCCTTATAGAGCGGGTTGGACTGCGCGCGGCGCGTGGTGGACTTGCAGCGCCCCATCTCCATGCCCAGCGAGCTGATGAGGCACAGCTTCACGTACGTGTCGGGCGCCTTGTTGGGAGACAGCTTACGGAAGTGGGTGCCCTTTATGATCTGTAGTAAATGAAGTATAAGAATAAATTGCGAAGTTTTTGGTGTCTTGTTGGGAGACAGCTTACTTACGGAAATGGGTGCCTTTTATGACCTGTAGTAAATGAAGTATAAGAATAAATTGCGAAGTTATTGGCGAGATTTCGTGTGAAGTTCAGTGGCTGTTTTAATTATTCACAAATTGATTCCTAGTGGATATTGTGATGTAAAATTGGTTTAGCTTTGTATCTCGAGTATTTGCGGAAGGGCCTACGTAGACCGGGACGACATGGCAAGGGATTTTAATTTTTACTAATGGACATTCAACCGTACTGTTACAGAAATACGACATAAATTGCTATGCTTTAAAATGATGCCGTGGCATTGAAAGGGATTTTATCGCACGGCATTAAAAGACGCGCCACAGGCTCCCGTGGCGGGATGCCGTGGCATACTGCAGTAGGCAACGGCATGCCACGGACTCCAGCGCTCGTACTGATATACTGGGGGTGCGGCGGCGGGGGTAGAGAAGCGGGGAATGCACACTATTGACCATCCATTTGCGCCCGCGTGCCGGCATGCCGTGGCAAAGTGCTGGAATGCCGCGGTATCTAAGCGGCCAGTTTGCGCTGACTCACGGCAAAATCCCTTGCCATGCCGTCCCGGTCTGCGTAGGCCTTGACTGGAAAATATCATTGAAACAGGCGCGATCTAGGTAAAAAGGAGCTGAGAATTTTATTGTAGTTTTGGCTACCTCAGCGCAGTTTGCTGGGAAGGCTAACATAATATATTTATTGCTAAATTCAGCAATATTTTAGAATGTGTCACACCCGTATTCTAATGGATCTTAGAGTCAATACTCCATACGAAAACATGAGAGGGCATATCTTGGCTTCAAGGACATGGTATCCAAGCCAAAAACATTTCTAAAAATTAATAAGTTGCTGTTAAATACAAAGGGCCATTTATTGAAAATTCTTAGTCGCTGAGGGTCGTCATGTCACTATATACCATTCTGTATGCCTTCAGAGTAAAACACACAATGTATTTAATTCAGGTTTATAAGTAGTATTCGTTGTCTTTGAGGACAGGGGGTATATTTAGTGTTGTGAAGTAAGTCAACAGTTCAGGGCTAAAACCACCGTTGTTGAGGAGCGTGTCAACATATTTCAGAATGAAATTTTATAGATCCGTTGCTTTGCAATCTTCTGCCCTTGCGACGTAATAGCGACCTGCAAGAGACTAGAGACTCATTCATTGAAGACTCGGGCAATGTATGCTATTTTTCTTGCTACCTCTACCTGGACTGATCGGTGGTTGAGTTGTACTGCTCAGCAGCAGATTTCGCGCTGCAGCAATACGACGTGGAATCTGACCGAATCACGAACCAAGGCAATATGATGTACCTCTACAGAAAGATGTCCAGTGCTAGAGTTGTACTGCAGCCCTAGCAGCAGTTCTGGGGCAGATCTGGCGCTGCAGCAGGAAGATGCTGAGTCTGAGCGAGCGAGGCTGCAGGCTTCGCCTCCAGGGCCGCTGGCGCCGGGAGTTGTCACCGTAGCTATGGATGATGGACTGGCTAACACCCCGGTCATTGAGTGGTTGAGTTCTAGCTTCGGGAGCTGGTGATTGAGAAATAAATGTAGTTTTTTTTATATAAGCAATTGGGTACTTGGCCATTTGCTATGTATTGCTTATTTTTGTACAATATTTTATACTAAACAATAAATAACATTATTCGATTTTTTTCTAAAAAAATATGTTATTAAATAAAGCAGCAATTAGCATTCCGAATCTTGTTCTGAAGAAGTTGGGAGTCGTGGTGGAAATAGCTCGCTATCTAAACGTAATCTAAAGACAGTGACGTCACATTTCAGTACATATGTGCATGATCCTTATAATGTTATTTAACAGTTTCCTTTTTCACCAGATTTAAAAGATTTTTAACTTGACTTGAAATAATTAGAACATTTCTTTCTATTTGCGATTTTGGATAAAGTTACTTTTCGATACAAACAGTTAAAAAAATTGAGTCAAGTTCTCAATTATAGAATTTTGGATGGGTAGATCCAATTTGAGTGATTGTAATTCTGAAACGTAAGAGGATAAGTACTTTTGAACAAAGTTAATGGCATTTTTACATTTTTTTTTTTATTAACGCAAAATTATTTGATGCTATCTCCTTATGCTGCATCTGCAGTATCTGTTATCCGCCCTATAAATTTCACTATTTAAACGCTCTAAAATAAAATAAAATAAGTTTCGGAGTCATAAGGAGAGCATACAATAAACTGCAGCGAAGTAAATCATCAGAAACAAATGTCAAAATCAATCAAATCAGAAACAAATGTCAAAATCAAAATCAATCAAAATCATTTATTTCAAATAGACCATTTGCAGGCACTTTTAAATAGTCAAATGTCGGTCAGTCCAAGAAAAGTGAAGCTAAATTGCACGTTCCAAAACGTAGGTCTCTATGGAGAAGAACGTGCAAGAAACTCCATGAAGCACAATGTAGGTGGATACGTAATAATAATAAGTAATTATTCTTTTTACTAAATGTTTTTAAAAATGTAAGACCTCATGTCTCCTGCAGTTAGAAAAACTAAAGCCACCACGTTATCAGCCTTACCTTATTAACCTGCAAGCTAGGCTGATGATGCTGCCTCGGCATCAGCTGCATCCACAAGCTATTCTCCAGCTCGAGGTTGAGAGTGGCGAAGCTGACGGCCGCCTCGCCCAGGAGGCGCTGGCGACGCATTCGCTCGCACCCGTAGATGCGTATACGTAAGCCCAGACCATGGACGTCCTCTGGGGAAGGTGATTTTGATGATTGGTTTGCTATTATTATTGAGCTATTTGGATTTTATAGTAATGTTTTGTTAGCAGTAATGTGGCTGTATAGCACGACTATTTTTATGTACTTTTTAAGAGAGGGAGAGAAAAAAGGGATAGAATGAAAGTTCTGATCGGCTACGCCTCCGATTTTTTTGTTCTGACCATGTGATTGACCGTTGAGATGACGTCAGAAAAAAGGAAACTGAGGAGTAGCAGACTTAAGGCGATTGACGAAAGAGAATCGAATCGTAACTTGACTAGGCCTGCAAGGTACGTTACCAAGCGTTAATTGATACTGCTGTTTGGCACCCGAAAATATTTGTCCTGTCGGTATCACAATTTTCACTGATACTAAAGCAGTTCACGAATGATCAATAAACCACATTTTGAATGTCTCATCACATCAAAATAAAAATTGTTATCGATTTAATTTTAAACATTCCAATCAGATTGGCGTGTTATTTGATATTGGAATTTCCCACTAATGGAAATTATGAATATGCACTTACAGTAATTTTCCAGAAATTGGATGCTTGCTTTTAATAGTATGTGTGTATCTATGATAATATCAACTCTATTCTATTAATACGGACTGTTTATGTTAAGAATTTACTGATTTTAGGATAAACAAAACGCTTCTTGGAAATGTACTTAATGTTCGAAATAGGCATAATTATAGCCTGTCCATTACATATGTTTACATTTAATTCTGTTTACATTTCAAAATACAAAGAATATAGCAGTTCAGTCTTTAGTTGTAAACCATAGGAAAATAAGCAAAGTAGGCATTTGAGATAGAGATTATGAGAAGCTATTTTAACCAAACAATATGTAGGAAAAAAATTCCGAGCCATATACAATACTATACTGTGGTAAAAGTTTAAATATTAGACTCGACTCACAATAACTGTTAGCAATTACAATGACAATGAAAACGATGGCAAAAGGTGGACAATGGCAGTTGGGTACGTCCATGTTATGTATAAGCTGACAGACGGGTCGGACCCTCCCCGCGCCACGCCTTGTGCCCGCGTTTCTTACCCCTTGTATTAGAATGATGCAATAAACAGAACGCAAGTAAGATTGCTTGAAGCGTAACCTTTTCCCTTGTACTACTCTCGTAGCTAACTGTCCACAAATTCAAGGTCGCTCAGCGAGCTATGCTCGGAGTTTCGCTGAAGAATAAGATGAGATTATCCGAAAAAGGACCAGCCGTCAACACAACTTGCTGGGTTTGATAGTTAAACTGGCAGTGGGCCATGAGCGTCAGAGGTTTAAAGCCGAAGCAGTTGAGACTTAGAGAGGAGGCCGCATATCGACAAGCGTTCTCTGGGATGCTTTCTAGTAAAGTCTTCTTCTCGAATCGATGGTTTTCTTTTCACGTTTATAGCGGCATCAGTGGCGTTTTTTGGTCGTTCGGAGTGTAGATGTACGGAAATTTTGGGCACTTTAAAAAGTGGGTAATTGTCTGGTCAGGCGCATCGCACTCGCACTGGTTGTCGGAGGGATATATGTACAGTCCAATAAGGTAGTACGACGACCTTAAAATACGAGAGTCGGGATTCTTTTTATTGAAGTCGGGCGTGGGTGTGTCAGACTTTTACAGACGAAAACCGATCTGTGTTCCTTCAGTCGCCCTCACCTTTCCAGGGCCACGGTAACTCTTTCGAACATACATGTAGCCCAGGTAGGCATTAGCGCTACTGGGCCCCTTCAGATTCCAAGTCGTCGACAGCGCGCACTGTTCCCGCGCGCCTCAAGGAGTTGTTATCAACAGCTGGGCCCCAGTAGGCTTCGACCCGGCTGGGCCGAAGCCTACTGGGGCCAGGATTACCCGAAAGGGAACTCGAGCCCCGGTATGAAGGAACGAAGGAACTTTTTAGTCAGTAAGAGTCTGACACTATCTCCCGCTCCGCCCAAGAGCGGGGGTTGTCATTGGATGATTTTTCCCACCAAAAAAAAAAGATGGAGACGCCTAGCCCTGTCTAGCAGATTGTTAAAGAATGAGTTACGGACGGCAAGGTAGGCGCGGTGATTGAACGATTGGCTTCTGCACTGTGTGTCGTGGTTTCGATTCCCGCACGAAATAAATATTTGTATGGCCTACAGACGTTCCGGGTCTGGGTATCATGTGTATGTGAGTTAACATGTCTGTGTACGCACTTACGATACAGGAGTTATTCCAAAACGTTAAAGATGAATCTATTTACCTGGATTTATCTTGTGAAACACAAAACTCTCCATATACTGCGGATTTTCGCCATTCCGTATTTTCGATTTGTATTTTTGCTTTTTCAAAGGCAATAACACAACTCGGACCTGAGGAAAAAAGTTACAATAAGACAAAGACATTGTTTTCAGATTATCCTTATCCTTAAATATTATAAAACAAAGTCCGTCACCGCATCTGTTGATCGGATCGTGATAAACTCAAAACCTACCAAACGCATTTTCATGTGTTCACCAAAAGATAGTGATTCATGTGGAAGGTTTAGATGTAAAATAAACGCATATTATAGATAACTTTTGCCCGCAGCCTCGCCTGCGCACAAAAATGCCTATGTCACTCAGGAATAAAGCAGCTTTCTATCGGTGAAAAAATTTTAGCACTTGGACCAATACTTTTGGAGATTATTTCCTACAAATAAAAAAACAAACTTTACCTCTTTATAAAATTAAGTGTGGAATTGGTTCTAATCTAAATCCTGTGCGAAGCTTGGGCAGGTCGCTAGTTCATAACACATTTATTTACATTATTGCATTCTACGATGACGCATCTAAAGGCATGTTATACTTCTGATTTATGACTCTAATTTAAAATTATTTACGTTTTATTACCCAATGGAAAGGCAAATATTATCAATTTGAATAAGTTATACTTAGCACAATGTTTATCAAAGGGATAAAGTATTTCTGGTATTGCACATTGATCGAAATTGAAGAAGGAATGCTGTTCGATTATGATCACCTACTTATCGACGGCGTAGTGCTAATAACTCCTGCCGAAATAAAAAATTCTGTCTCAAAAACGTTACGAGGTAATACTATAAATTAACACGTTGGTTGATTTAGTTAAGAGTAGGATAGTAACGGAGGCCAACATAGCGGAGGCGGAGACGGATGCGGAGGCAACGAGTTTCGCCTCCGCGGATTCGGATTCGGAGGCGGAGGCGAAATTGGATGTGGAAAAAATTGTAATTTATGCTTTATAGTCGGCAAAAAAATATATTTTAAATACGTGCATACTATGAATGCACGTATTTACACACTTAAATAATTGTTTTATAAATTTGACGTAAATAAAATTCCGTTATAACTCCGCGGCGGAGGCTGATAAAAACTTCCGCAGTAAGGGAAGCGGAGGCAAAGTTACATTACAACTTTAGTTAGGAGGTGTTCCATCTCTTTAACAATTCAGTTTAGGTCGTAAAATGGATCGCGTAAACTGCTCACTGTAGGGCCTCTGGGCTCATGTATCAATACAGTGGAAACGATACAGACCGATTATACTCTAGCCGCAACCTCAAACTATTCAAATACCTGGCTTTGCAGTATCTGCCCCGTACTCCTCTGCGGCAGAGTCCTCGCCTGCAGGATGTGGACGGTCATGCTGCGAACTGGTGCATCGTATAACAGCGTCAGTTCTAAAGAGCCGCGCTCCTGGGAACTGCTGCTTTCGCCACAGAGAAGAGAGGTGTCCTGGTGAAGATATAAACAGAAATAAAAATTCTTGAGTCAAAAAACGATACTTGGAAATTTTGATTGCCGCAAAAATCATACCTGGGTCCGATTTTAGGGGATAGTGATAAAATTACAGCCACATTAGACTTGATGATTTCAACGGATTTACCTCTGTGTTTCGGACCATCAAAACATGGTCTTAAACGCATCAAACATCCGAAAAGCATCGTCAAATCTCTTGAACGACAGACAGATGCCTAAAAATGGCACCAACCTTTGTCCCGATGTTAGGCAATGATAACGTTATAAGGCTGCGTTAAAAATGCGTATTTTATTATTATAATTAATAGCATTTTGTACTTACATTATGAGCTATAACATCGCTATCCACACTGCTCTGCGCCTCCAACGTGTGTATGTACTCAGTCCTCTTCGGCACCACCTCATCGATCCTGGTCTCCCGGAGCGCTGTCTCCCTAAGACTGGTCTCCCGTAGTTTGTTCTCCACCAGTTCTACATCCAGCTTGGGTGCTGCCGCGTTCTCGTTCTTTTCCTCGTAGTGGCATTCCACTTCCTCCTTATCCTGAGGAGTTACAGAGTTTAGAACATATGGATTTGGTATTTGGACCCTGAACCGCCACAGTAGAGCGTTCACCTATAACACACGCACTTTTGGTTAGTGGTGTGGTTAAGGTATAACTGGCGGTCAAAGGTTTAATGGTTCGATGGTAGGCTACGGCCTGCGGAATGAGATGACGTGGAGAGGAGGCAAGACAGCAGGGTTCCACTTATATTCAAACGTACTTCACTTGATTGTGATTTTGACTAATTTTTTCTTGACTATGGCAAAGCTAATGGCTAAGCTAAGAGCAGCGGTGGCCGAGTGGTAACGGCCCCGACTTACAAGTTTTAGGTCGCGGGTTCGAACCCAGACAGGCGCATTACTTTGTGGAATTTATTTCATCACCACTACTCTCAAAACGATGAAAAAAAACATCATGAGGAAACCGGCATGTCCTAGAACCAAAAATTCAAAGACATGTGACATTCACCAACCCGCACAGGGCCCGTGTGATGAATTAGAGCCCATTCCCTCTTCTAGAGAGGAGTTCTGAGTCCCAGCAATGGGAACATTAAAAAGGCTGATAATGATGGTAAAGCTAAAAGGAAGGGTAGTTATTTTTTTACCACCAATTTGTCACACTACCGAGAGACTTCTGTTAGATTAGTGGTGTGCGCCAGGTTGACGAGCGAAACATAAATGAATGCACTGGACGAGTTTATTGCCTTACCACCCCGCTTTCGTGCTTTACAAAGTAGGTCGAAGTAACATGAACCTTCTTTTGTTAAGAAGGCCCATCCTTCTTTTGTTTCAGTCCCACCTCTAACCACATCACTCGCTTCCCCGCTCCAGCAATATTGCAGGCCGTAACCTCAAGTGAAGTCAGCCAACCCTTAGAATGTCCGAGCACAGAAATGATTAAATACATTTATGAATTAGATACGACATTAGTAGAGAACGAAATAAGTATAAAAGAGAATAAAATTCACATGCTATTATAATTGAAGTAATAAAACTATAACGATAACTACGTAGATAATAATGTTAAGAGACTCGTCTAAAATGCAGCGCATATCAACATGGTAATCATCTAATGAATATCTCATTTGCAATTCATGAATACCGCGAGTGGCTAGGGAATTCTCCTGATTGTGAGGCATTCCATCTAGAAGGACTGTTTTAAGCCCTTGAAGAGCTTTAAATTGTGTTAGGAAAATGTTAATTAGAATCTTATTCGAGTAAACGGAGCTGTAATACCGTTCCGAATTCAGAGACCGTACAGTAGGCACAACGGATCTTGAGCGCTCGGCGTCAGACTGGGGGTCGCTTTGCGCATTCCGTACATTGGCGAGCCAATCGTCTTTGTTTTTAGATATATGCAGCAACGCAGGGAACGAATGAGGGGTGACATCTATGACGCGATAGCGTGGCGAGGTAATCTCACTCCCCGCCCCCGCGTCTCACTTCGCACCACTAAAGAGACCGAATATTTGACTACCGCGCAACCGCTCAATATCCGTTGTGCCTACTGTACCACGATCCAATTGACAACTTAAATTGAACTGTTAAACGGATAGAGCTATAAAGAGTGTATATAGTCTGTCAAAAGTCAAACGACTTGGATAATTATTAGGGTAAAATGAAATCTGATGTAGTCAACACTGGTTCAATAATATAGGTTGATTAAGATATCATGAGCATTGTTTATTATTAGAACCATATAAGTTTCGAATATAAGTATTTTTTAATTTAACATTATTAAGGGACTTTTTTAAAAATAAAAATGCAAAAGATTTTCGTTTAGAATATTTTTTTTTTTTTCAGTCTCTTTAATGATAATCCTATTACAAAAATAGGATACATTTACAAAGATATGATAGTGTCATATGTAAGTATAAAGTAATAACATAAATCGTGAGAGAAATCTGATTCTAAATATTCTTTTCCGCTTATTGATTCATTATCACTAGCCATATAACGATCAAGATCTGTTGATAAACTATATCAAGAAACAAGTGAATGACAACTAAAATTCGCGTTGCCAACAACAGATTTTTTATTTAAAAAATCCCAAATCGTTTGACATTTTAGACAGACTATAGCTCCATCCTTTTTTCTCGCTCGCACGACCGATATTTTAACATGTAAGGCCCCTGTTCTCACTCAAGTACCAAATCCGCGGGTTATATTTATAGTCCAGACACTGGAATTTCATAGATTTAGTACTGATGCACTCAGGATAACAGGATATTGCGCAGTGGAGAGTTAAATTATGTAAATTATTGCAATTCCGTTTATTTTCGCACCGACGTGAGTTAATACATCTGAGGTGCCCTAAATACCCGACTTAAATGAGAGGTTTATTAACAGTTAAAATGTCATCGCGATGAGTCATTCCTACTGGCTGGTGAGAAAGAGATCTGCGGATTTAAGGAATATGGAGCAAGTATTTTTAATTCATTTTACTTTAACATAACACGGCTAAGGTCAATTACATTTGTAAAAACACGTTATGAATTTAACATAAGAATTAAACACAACTACACAGCAGTCATACACTCATCTCACAATACTCCAGACATACAGAAAAGATCTTCTTCCGCTTCATCCGCGAACACGTCACAATCAGGTTTAGCATCCAAAAGAGATTTAGATTAACATAATAAAAGCGTGAAACTAGTCATAGCGGAAGAGTCATTCAAATGTCGAACGGTCTACTGTCTCACCTGTTGGATGCGCAAACGCAGCTCTTCATCCGAGTCGGACGCCTCGAACGTGAATATTCGTTCGGGGTAATGGTTCGGTTTCGACAAAGCATCTATAACAACACAGACGTACGGACAACGTCAATCGATATACAATATTTCCCTAACCCGAACTAAACTACTCTAAATTGTTATGATGTCTAAATTCTAGCATATATCGTCCTCTACATTTCTATGTGTGTAAACAAACACCTAGACAGGTATAGCAGGTAAAGAAATTAAATACGAGACCTTGGTGACGCACACGACGCCCTTGACGGTACATTTAACACTAAATGAATGTTAGTTCTTCTATACTACACAATAACGCTTTCACAAATGACTTCGCTCTATAACGAACTCCAAATGTTAATAATTAATCACAAAATCAATAGCCATAGGTTTATAAAGGTGAAGGATTTTTTATGTCTATACTTGGTTTTTATATTAAAAAAAAACATAGGTATATATAATGTGTAATATTAACATCTATTGTGTTAGCAACAAAGAAAACCTTCGTACCGTTCGTTCTAATATAATATTATGATAAGACATACAGTAGCTTAGTAACACAGAAGCAAAACAAAGGTTTTATGCTTACCGAATTGAGCATTGTCGAGGGGGAGACAGGGGGCGGGAACACGCGGGTTCACGGCGAGGATGTCATCGCAGCACTTGCGGCTGAAGACGGCGGCGTGGCACCAGCGCCGGCCCAGGAACAGCAGCAGCACCAGCACCACCACGGCGAACGCCGCTACCGCGCTTATGTACGCTGTCGCCTCCACTGTAGCACACAACAAACACTCGAGCTCCGCTCAAACTTCAAACACGACCAAGTGACAAATATGTTTACCATTAGTCGGGTTGATGACGCCGATGTTGGCCACCATTCTGGCTCACTGGGAGCCCACGGGGCGCATCGTTGCGCGCCGTGCTCTCACACTCCCGCCCTCACTAATCTCGTACGAAACATTCGACGAATATCTCAGTTGAATATAATGCGACAATAAAGCGAACTGAGGGAAATAATTGGGACGTGTTGGCACGGTCGGGCTGTCAGTGGTGCACATGCGCGGTACGCGAGGGGCACGTCGGGGCGTATGGAATATTCTGCGCGGCTATAGGACGAAGGACTTCGCTCACACCTGTATTGCGTGTCTGTATAAATACGTATAGATGAGGAGCTTGTCGTCAAGGCCGAGGGCGGCACGTGCCCTCACACCCTTCGCTTATACATACCTACATACTTTTAGAATACCGTACCTACATACATACCTAAGTAACCACATAAAATGCTATGTAAGACTGACAAGGTCTGCATAAATAATTCCTTACAAAAGGAATTCTTTGTCATGAAAGTTGACCCTATAAATTAACAAAGAGCAGAGGCAAGGGCAGCCTACTAGTACCTATAGTAGCCTATTTATTTAAAATCTAATATACATAAATATCTGGTGTTTGCGGTCACACTCCTCCGAAACGGCTCACATACATATTTGATTAATTATTTTTTGATTAACTGAGAAAAAAAAAATTGATATTTGGTAGGTACGAGAATAGGTAAAGTATTGTTTCACCCTCCTACCCCCACCACCAATTATTTTTTATCGCGTTTTTAAGATTTTTATTTTCGATTTCTATTTACGTTCAATTTCTTTCATAATTTATATGGCAGAATAACAGGTCAGCTAATAGTAAATGATCATGTAATACATATAATAATCTACATATATCAGTGAGAAAAACGGCTAGGTAACAGATGAACATTAAGGAAATTTACATTTGCACACCTTCGCACGCAATTCAGTTAGATGGCACATTACAATGTTGCAATTAGGACATTGGAGATCTGCCAGAACCATAGAACTTCAGCCATACATCACTAACACTTAAATCAGCGAGGATTTGTGCAAATACAACTGTCCATCAATAGGAAAGCCTTTTAGTAAATTGGACATTATTCAGGTGGTTTCAGGAAATGTATAAGTATTGGAAATACACAGGCCTTTGGCATAAACATGAGACACTCGTCAGATAAACAAAAGGAAATAGCAATACTGAAATCCAAGTCGTTTATTTCCGGATTAAAATGAGAGATCTAAATCCATTACTGAGTAATAGCTTGGCTAATGGAAGTTTTATTGCCGTATTGGAATATACAAGGCTTTTCTATATAGAAAGTTGCGTACACAAGGGTTATTTTCCTTTGTATACTTTACTACTTTCTAGTCTATTTCATTTATATCTGTAGCAGGTTTATTTATTTGAAATGATATCAGAAAATAGTAGCCTGCCATCTGATGAAATATTGATATGATTGAGCACATTGGTAATCGATTAGTCTTTAGTGACAGCGCCTGTTCTTTGTTTATGCTTTCCAACGTAACTTTTACTACCACAATAAGTACAATTCCATTATGTATTTAACATTTGAGACTTTGTTTTAAGTATACAAGGACTAAAACCATGATTGATTTGTTCAAATATTTATATACAATACTAATTTCATAATAAATTATCAACCTGTTGTTTATTATTTATTCAAATCTACTTATTGGTTTTTTATATAATTTTTTGGGCTAGCAATTAACGTTCTTTTGTTTTCGTAAGTATAAGTTGTTCAATCTGTATTACTAAATTGACCCTAATTCCTTATTCAATTGTTTTGAAAACTTTTCTAAACTAAACCTACAATTTTCTTTTATCGAATATAAATTATTCGATAGAAGAAAATTTCAGGTGAGAATATTGGCAGTTTTTTTTTAATTATCGTCATGGCCGCCCGGTTGAAATGCATATAGCAGTAATATAGGCTCATACAACCGGTCATATCGTACTTACTCTCACATTATCAGTGTAAAGCTCAGCTCAGAAATGTTCAGAATTAATATCATTAAATCTGTCCGTCTAGGCTATTCATCTTGCCAAATTCGAGTAATATTAGTATTTTTTTTTTTCACTTCCGATTTGGTTGATACTAAGTTCAATATAATTATGCTAATTGAATCCTCCGCCTTATATTCCAACTAAGGGTTATCTCAAATAAAAATAAGAAAAACAGAGCCATAACCAATTAAACCGTAATTAGAGACAATAGAAAGTCAATGAGAGAGCGAAAACCGGTGTTCGCTTGGAGATTAATGAATTAAATCTGTGTAAATGTTGGTATTCAATCTATCAATGTAACTCCTACTGGTCAGCATTAATATATTAGATTGACTTCTGTTCATTAACTTTAATCAAGGTGAAATTAATTGTTATAAGGCATTGTACAATTTGATCAATGCTCTGAAAGCTTTTCATGAGTGGTAGTCTATTGATTTGTAATGCCTTGGCCTGGATACTTAGTCATTTAAGCCATCAAGTCTATTGATTAATCAAGTGAATGTTGTCTGCCATTCGATTGTGTTGCTAGTATTGAAAATATTAGGAAAGAAAAAAATAAATAACAAAAATAACAATGAAAGACCACATTAATATTTTGAAAATGTTTTTTTTATTAACACTTACATTTTTACAGCGCTCCTAGCCAACAGAGTAATACTATAAAATGAATCGGTGTAAAGAACTGTCGAACGCAAAAAAATGTTAGTTCTACAGTGTACGATAAACAAACCGCTTACAAAGATCAGATCATTACAATAATATCATCAACGACTATTGTCAGTGAGATGTACATCGTTCTCATCAAACAAGCACAGAAGGTCACCCTAAAGAAACGAACTTCATTTAAATCTATAAACATTTCATATAATTTAGATTTTATTATTCGCTATAATGTTATATTTTACTTTTGTAACCATTATTATAATGTTATATGTATTCGTTACGAAAAATTGAAATGAATCGCTCCACTTGGTCCTCGGCGGGTGCGCCTCCCGGAGTCCCGGCCGCTCGCAGCGCGCTGCCACCTGCCGCGCCGCGCAAGGGCCAAGTGCGGACTAAAATAACATGACTCTATCATAACTGTATAATTTTAAAAATTTCTAATTACGCATCCCTACGTTTTGTTATTATCTTTTAATTAAGAAATAAAATCTTACGTAATTACCATGAGCAGCCTATTTTAATAAATTTGACAAAATTCGCTAATAATCTGATTATTTTTAGAAAAGAAAAGCGTCGGGTCCGGGCCGGGCGTCGGGTCCGGGCCGTGGCCGGGCGACTGACGAGTACAACGAACAATAGTCGACGGCAGTGCTGTATGAACGTGTAGCGGTGCGACGCGCACGCACCGCCCCCCGCGCCTCTAAGCGTTCGCGACTGTGTATGCTTTATTTATCTACTTTTACAATTGAAAATACGGCATCAAAATTTCAACTACCTACCTAACAGTAAGCAGTAGTACACTAAAACTCAGGCACTCCACATCGACCTCTCATACACCATGCACCCGATCGAATCGTCAACTAAACTTTTTTCACTCGAAAAATTCAACTTAAATCTAATTCACTTAAAATATAATAATAATAATGGCTTCTTAACTGTTAATTTTACAACAAATGCGTTTCGTTGGCCGCCGAGCACGGAGCGCGGCGGGCGTCATACTTTCTGCCCACTCGATTCACGAACGATGAACTACCGCTAAACGATAATTTATTACTTATTACATAAGTATGTGAAAAACAATTTTTATTAGTATTACTTTTAATCTATCTTATAATGTCATCAGTGTCACTGAGGGCGTACTACTGTAACATGAAATCCGAGTCGGCGGCCGCTTGCGCGTGACGAGCCGTGCGGCCTGGGCGGCACGGCGGGCCGCGGGCCGGCGGCGAGCGGGCGGCCCGAGCGCCCGGGCGCCGGGCGGGCCGGCCCAGGGCGGACCGCACTACCGGGCCGCACGCCAAGCGCCCGCCGCCGCCGCGCGGCAACTCATAAAATATCAGACAGAGATTCAACAAATATCGAAAAGATTCATCAAATTGTCGCATGACAGTCGAGATACTCGAACGTTTTAAACGATCTCGATACAAAATAACATGATTCACGATTTAAAATAATTATGTGTATAATATTTTTTTTCTTATATCATCACAAATAGCAACTTCATTCTCCACTGTGCATATATACATACATAGTTCTTTAAAACGATAGTGTGGCGTGTGCGGTGGCGTAGGGCGGGCGCGGGCCCGGCCGGCGCCAGCGCAGCCGCGTCCTCTCGGTCACGTTACGCAATGAAACATCAGAATAACATAGAACACTCGACAGGTACAAACACAGGTGCCCCTGTGCGGAGCGATGCGGTAACAAGCGGTGAGAAGCGTACACGACAGCGATTACACATATACCGGAACGGCACCGCAAACCTCTGTCAGTCTGATATAAGAACACAAATGAACTTTATGTACGCAGTAACTAACTGATGCACGACGGTGTGGACAGTGGTCGGTGCGGTTTAGTAGTAAGTCTCTTGTTCGAGCCAGCCGCCGGGGTTGCGGCGCAGGTAGAAGCGTCGGATCTCGTCGTAGATGAAGATCGACAGCATGAAGGGAATGGCAGGCAGCCACCACACGAACCTGGAGACAAACACACCATACATGAGCACTCATTGAGCAAACATGATGAAGCAATTGAATTCGTCACTATCGAAGTAGTCCATGATACTCACTTGAGAGGGTACATCCTCAATCCCTTGTCCATTCCAGGAGTGTAGGAGAGGAAGGCAGCAAGCGCGGTTTCGAAGATGAGACCAAAGTTCAGAGCCCAGTTGCGCATACCCTGGTGGATAATGGAGTTACGGCGCGTCTTGCAAATGATCAGATCGGCCCATTGTACGACTACGATGGAGACGAAGAATGCGGTGTGGCAGGTGAACTCGAGAGCTTTGCGGTCGCGGTACGTCTGGAATGTTCAGAGGGCTCAATTAGACTGATGAATACTTGAAGATATATAATCATTTAATGGTCTTTGAATTTGCTAAAACAATGTAAAAGGTAATGCAGTGATGTCATATACTACAAGAGTGATTTCATTGGTTAAAATAGTAAGATTTTTTCAAGTTAAGAAATATTCTTCTTTTGTTTTCAATAGATGAGAAGAATGATGGCGGCCGTGAAGTTAGCCTTTGCGAACGTTTGCGCATACTACACTCTTCTCGCATACGCACGTCGCCATTTGGTTCCCAAAACACGTTACTGCGCAGCCTTCTGCGCAAACTTCACGGCCGCCATCATTCGTGAATTGTACTGTACATTGTTTTAAAAGTATCTAATGTTACGAAGTCAACGTACCCATTCCTGTCCATAGGAGTCAGTCAAATCGTTGATGGCCTTCGAGTCCCATTGCTTTCTGATACCGAAGAGATGCGTCGGCAGGAAGCCGTTTTCAGCCATGATAACGAAGTACACGAAGAAACCAGCCGCGGCTTGGATCATGCCGATTTGACCGTACGCCATCGAAATAAGCCTGTATACACCCGGGCATAGTGTCAGAATTCCGATCTCTTTGGTCTTGTAAGTTAGTACTTTTTTCTTTTGGGGAGTTTCTTTAATTGTAACGTTAAAATCTGATTGTTATTTAAGTGCAATTGTGCTTGTAAAAGAATTTCAATGTTAGTTTTCAGTGATAGTTAATTTTTTTCTCTGATTGGGGGCCAAGCTTTAGTTTTTTGGTAAAATAAAAATTCTATAAAGCAATTAATTTTATCCAAATATCAGCGTTTTTAAGTATGACAAATAAGACGTTTTTGAGCTATATAAAAATAACACTTTTGTGTGCTATAATATTAAATCTATTGTTATATAGGTATCTTTATCGTTTGAAATATTTTTTAGTGTATGAGTATACTTATGATTTTTATATTCAGTCTAATTTGTCATATATTTTTAATCATTACATGCTTTGAAAACCAGAATACATACAATATATTTTTATTTTTTATTTAGAAAAAATCAGTGTAGCTCAAAATATTCTGTTTTTCAAGCCATTACCAATATTTTAAATCTCTGGTTAGGTTGGAGGTCACAATCCATTGAAGGTTCACACAAGCATGCATGTTTTTAACTATCTGGCGAAGAAAGCTTAAGCGGTTTCTTTTTACAATATCATTGTGTAAGGAAGTCATAAATAAAAAAAATACTGGAAGAATAAGCAAGAAGAGTTAAAATAAATATAAAGGAACTGTAACGGTAGCTGTACAAACTGCCTAACCGTGGTGTATGTCACATGTGGGGCTTGGAAGCGCTATTAGCGGTGTGATCTCAGCACTACAACGTGCTTCTATGGAGAATATACTACATAATATAAACCAAAATATACGTAAACGATATACTAGGAAAATATAAGAAATAAAAATGTTACAATATAAAAAAGATGCTCCATGTCGCCTAAGACATTCCTTCAACAAAAACGTTTGTTTAAAAATTAGTCATGAACCATTCGACCACCACTAGTCTACTTTGGCTAACACGTAAACTCACACACAATAATAACCACTAGTGCGCTCTCTATGGTAGAGACTAAAAACAATTCGCTAATTGTTCACTAAAACGTGCAACTTTTTTTTCGACACAGCATTGCATCGCTTACTGTAATAATTGAATTTCTAATATTGAAATATGGAAGAGTGAAGATTATACAGTAAAGAAAGTACTAGGTCCTCTAGGTCTAGAGACTTCTAAGGTAATTTTGTAGAAATCTAAATAAGTTTAAACAAGATAATAGATTTAATTAAAATAAATACTGTTGCTATGAAGAATTCGGTATATTTATTTTGTATTATGTACTTGAAAGCGTCGCGTCTAAAATTTCTATCGGGAAGGGTATAGTCTAATTTATATATATCGGGTTGACAGCCAATTGCAATACGATGGACAATGTGGGGGGGGGGTCGGGTCGTCATAATCACTCTTCCACATCCAGTTTCAAATGGTACTGTTGAACCACAAGTAGCCGCACCACTCTCACAATATTTAATCTCACCAATGAAGGTGGCTGTATGCACAAGTTATGACGGTGGGCTAGTCGTTGTGTTAACACCCATATGAGAATCTAGTAAGCGTCTGGGCTCGGCGCCCGGTGGCGGAGTGGGTGCGAGGCCAACCTTCTGTTGACGAGGTTGTCACGGTAAGGGTCCCGCGGCTGCCGCTTCATGATATCGGACTCGGGCGCCTCGTACGCCAATGATATAGCAGGCACCTTTGGTAACACAATCAATCAGGACAAAGCAACACTTGCGCGACTGGCACGCACCGACTTATACATAATAAATATACGTACAGACAGCCCTCGGCTACGCCGCAACCTATATCTACAACTAGCGTTATAGACATTAATTAATATCAAAAATATACATTAAACTATTTATTGTAGGTACTTAAATTACGCATAAAATTAGCTAGTAAATATAAAAGTGGAAAAATTGGCGTGATTTAGATTTAAAAATTATGGCAGCTGGTATACTAGCCTTGAGGAGACAAAATATCTGAAATACTACGCTAGTGAAAGAAGTTACAAATATAAGCCCTAGCAGCATGTTGTATCATGTATCATACAGTGTTGCTGAAACGCTGTACCTAACAGTATATAGATACGTAGAGACGTAGTGTATAATATATGAGTATGCGTGTGATGAAGCCTGTTGCGTAAACGTGTGAGAATACCGAATGAAAGGATGTCACTTGTGAGATAAATATCGTGTCATGAGATCATGAGAGGTAACAAAATGAGAAAGTCAAAATACAATAAGTATAGAATAAATAAATAATTAATCAGTAATAATCGTAAAGACGTCGAGTGTGTTCATACATGCACGATAGACAAATGACAGAGACAGGGAGACACCAAACTTACCTTGGCACACGAACACAGATTATAGCAGAAAATATTATTAAAAAACCACAAATACACAATGGAACAATGCGTTTGGTTTGTGAGCAAGACGCGTGTGTCGAAACACGTTATTCCATCTCCACATCAAGCTACATAGTTAAAGGAAATAGGAGATACGTTAGTAAGTATAGAAAAATATATAAAAAGACATCGCAAGGCAAAGTTAGGAGCGGTGCGATTGTCGCCTTCAATATCCACACACACAGAGTTCTAGAATCGTGTACCTACAGGACACCGTCCACACACTGCAGGCAACAATCAAACCTCAATATTGAAGACTAGACACGTGGTAGCAAGCAAGTAGCGGATAGAATAATATCTTTGAACGAGTCTCGTCACTCGTGATGTTTTACCTCTCGTTAACGAGTTTATCAGTGAAAGGGTTACGCGGCTGTCGCTTCATAATGTCAGATTCGGCCTCCTCGTAAGCCAGGGAAATGGCGGGCACCTACACAAACACTAGCGACGTGAGCGGACGGCGCGAGCGAGCCCGCGCCACAAGCGCTCACGCACTCGCACGAAAGCTTGGTGCATCATGTCACATGTGTACAACATCGAACATATAGCAACACCGTTACAATCAGACGCCGCCGCCGGCTGGCAACACTACTGGGTCGACACGCCACGCCGGGTTCAGCAGCGTATGCTTGCAACTAGTTACGCTTAAAACTATCACATAAAATAAAATTAAACACAAAAAATGTAGATCATGAGATGACTTCAACTGCAGACAGGACTCTTCGTAACTTAAAAATATAAAATGAACCGAATGGTATACATGGATGAGAAAGTAATGTTTTTGAAATAAATCACAATGTCGATGGACGTTCTCGAATTGGATTGATGGTGATGGAGTGATATGACTGTGGTAACATCAGTGTGTTGTGTTTGTCTTAGCTGTGGGACATACTATGTGGACCTTTACACATTCTGTCCGCCTTGGGCTTATAAACGGCTAGTATTTCTTGGATGTCATCAAGTTTCTTTGTCATTATTATAGGAATTAGAAACAACACATCTACGTACATCATCCCCTCATTCCTACTACTTCCAGCACATATCAGGACCATGATATGGACCACACGTATTAGTAATGGAGCCTATTAGTTTGTCTGCCAGATTTTAGTAGAATCATGCATGACTCTACATTTTTACAACACTGTAACACAATATTATTATTTACGTAATCGTAACTTAATCAATTTTGTTCTGAATGAAAAACGATAATTACAAATGCTGCTTTAATTAATGTCATTGATATACCACTTTGATCGTTACAATTACGTAAATAAGGTACACATTAGAAAAACACCCACTCGTCACGATATCGAGACAACAGCGACGGTATTAGCTGAAAACCAGTTAGTAGTTTCATGGCAACATAACAGTAATCACTTAATAAAGACCTCTCATTGACTAGTTTGTCGCAAAATGGGTTCCTAGGCGGACGTTTCATAATGTCTGCTTCAGCCGTCTCGTAGGCCAGCGCGATCGCTGGCACCTAAGTCAATCACTAATTTAATATAAACTGTAATAATGTACCAGCTCGAGGGATCTTCAACTGAAATGTTTAAGTAAAATACTATCTTCTATAGTAAATATCTTCTTTTACAGCCTTTGTTTATTTTCACCAATCTTTTATTTAAGCTTAGCGCCCACAGAGGCAGGAAGCAGTCACAATCCAGGATGGATATTATGTTATAAGTATATTTATAATGTTAGGGTTTGTATGCAACCAGTTACACAGAATGTTGACGAGATCACAAACTGGAGATAGCTATCGGATCGCTTTCGCCTCTGTGAGCGCTTACCTTTAATCTACATTTTCAGAGCTTTCGTCTTTTGTAATAAACAAAAGCTGTGACTGATATTAGTAAGAATAACAACATAATTTTACAAACATGTATGTTACATTGTAGGAGTGTAATTTCTAGACCCATTCCAGAGTATATTACTCGTCCAAACTTAACATTTTCATTTAATATAATAAACAAAGTAACTCACTTTTACAATGTAACAAATTTTATACCAAATTAGATTGTAGTACTGTAGAAATAAGGTCGAACTTACCATGTCAGTTCCAAGATCGATGCAGAGGATAGTAACGGTTCCTAAGGGCAGGGGGATGTCGCAAAGGATGAAGGCGAGGAAGGGCGAGATTTCAGGGATGTTGGAGGTCAGGGTGTACGCAATAGATTTCTTCAAGTTGTCGAAGATCAGGCGGCCTTCCTCCACGCCAGTTACGATTGAAGCGAAGTTGTCATCAAGCAGGATCATGTCGGCAGCCTAGGAAAATGTATGATGGTGAATACTGAGAGAATTATACAGACATTAGTTCCAATATTAATAACTAACACTCCGTTGTCCGTCCATCTATCTGTTTGTTCGTCTGTCACTAGGCTGTATCTCATGAACCGTCATGGCCGGAAATTTTCACAGATAATATATTACTGTTGCCGCTATAACAACAAATACTAAAAACAGAATAAAATAAATATTTAAATAGGGCTACCATTTTTTGGTCGTTTTCAGTCAGTTATTGCATTTCATGAACGGGCAGGGTCAGAAGAAACGTTCGTGATAGTCATTTGTTTCTTCACTTACTTGCTTAGACACGTCAGAGCCGGCGATACCCATGGCGACACCGATGTCGGCCTTCTTGAGAGCAGGCGAGTCGTTCACACCATCACCAGTCACGGCCACGATGGCTCCAAGTCGCTGGCAACCTTCCACAATGATCAGCTTCTGCTGCGGTGATGTACGGGCGAATACGATTTCCGTGTGGTATCTGATTGATAAAACAAAATAATTGGTACAATAAAACAATTACAAAAACAGTTTTTTCATGACATAAAAATACATTATTGATACACACATCCGTTTGTCGGTAACAGCGGATATTATTTTATATTTTATCAAGAAAAATATGTGTAAGTTCTTACTTCAAAATCTCATCAAGTTGATCAGAGTTCAGTTCCCTGAGCTCAGTTCCGTGGATGACGGCGGCCTTAGCTTCGCGAGGGTTGACTTCAGATACGGGGATGTTCAGCCTAGCGGCAATGTCTTCAACGGTCTCGTTGCCTTCAGAAATGATACCTACTGACTTGGCGATAGCCTTGGCAGTGATGGGGTGATCACCAGTTACCATGATAACCTGGAAAAGGGACACAATTATTAGTACGAAATTCTGACTGAAATGTGGACTGACAGTTCTTTTAACAGTTCGTTTTTACCTTAATACCAGCCGATCGGCACTTAGCAACAGCATCAGGTACAGCAGCACGAGGAGGATCAATCATACTCATCAGCCCAACGAAACGAAGGTTGTCCAATGGGAAGTTAGGGTCATCAGTGTTGAACTTGTAGCCAATAGGGTACTTGTCAGAGGGCAGTTGGAGATCGCAGAATCCAAGCACACGTTCACCAAGTCCACCGAGTTCCAAATAAGCGTTGTTGAAAGCTTCCTTCATTTCCTCGTCCAAAACCTGACAAAAAAGAACGTGTTAGTTTTTGAAAATGGAATCAGAATGTGACTTCATTTGTTTTATCGTCAGATGTTTTACCTTCTCCTTTCCGCCAATAAAGATGGTGCTGCAACGTTCCAAAATCCTTTCAGGGGCACCCTTCATCACAAGCAAGTGCCGAGGATCGCTGGGGTCATCACTCTCGTGGATCGAAATCTGATACTTGTTGGTTGAGTTGAAGGGAATTTCACAAGCCTTCTTGTTGCGCTTCCTGATCGATAAAACATCTCCAAGAGCTAATTCCATACATTTGAGCAGAGCAGCCTCAGATGCGTCTCCAGCGACTTCCTTCTTCAGAATTGGGACACCATCCTGACCTCCCTTGAATTCAGCCCGGTTGCAAAGAGTAGCAATCTTAGCGAGGGCCTTGAATCCGGGGCTGGTGCGGTCTGAGGACAAAGATACCAATATTATGAACTCCGCCTAATTTGGAGTTAATTTATTACCATAACTGGTCTTACTACTTACCATACTGAACTCCAGACTGATCTTCGGTGGTGTCAGCTTCAATGATCTGGTTATCGAACCACATGTGAGCGACAGTCATCCTGTTCTGTGTCAGGGTTCCGGTCTTGTCAGAGCAGATGGTAGACGTAGATCCTAGGGTCTCGACAGCCTCTAGATTCTTGACTAGGCAGTTCTTGGAAGCCATACGTTTGGCAGTCAAAGTCAGACATACAGTTACAGTGGCCAATAGACCTTCAGGTACGTTGGCTACGATGATACCTGGAAGAGGAACAAGGCTTTAACATTCAGCGCCTTATATGGAAAAAATATCATGTGTATGGATTTTTTGCCGTTGGTACTTACCAATAAGGAAGATTACGGCATCCAGCCAGTGATAACCAAGGATGAAAGCAATGAGGAAAAAGGTAACGCCGAGGAACACAGCTACACCGGTAATCAAGTGGATGAAATGGTGAATTTCCTTGGCGATGGGCGTCTCTCCAGTGTCCAATCCCGAAGCCAAACCAGCGATACGACCCATCACCTACGTATAGAACACAAGTATGAATATTTCTGTAAGGAACATGATAGAGGATCATAGTCTCCCTATTTTTCTCGAAGTCCCGACTTACCGTATTGTCACCACAGCAGATGACAACGCCCTTCGCCGTACCCTCGACCGCGTTAGTAGAGAAGAATGCCAAGTTCTTGGTTTCCAATGGGTTCTCATGAGTGAAATCGGCTCCACGCGATTGAGGTTCAGATTCGCCGGTTAAACTTGAGTTGTCGACCTTGAAGCCTCGCGCCTCGATGATACGGATATCAGCAGGGATGCGGTCACCGAATTTTACCTACGAATTTGATAGTTTAAGTTTCGTTTGTACTTTGGGACTTAAATATGCTGCATGATTTTAGGGTAGTTCTTACTTCAACAATATCACCAAGCACCAAGTCTTCTGCGCGCAGCGTCAACTTTTCACCCTCACGAATGACGGTAGCGAACTGAGGTACCATGTTCTTGAACGATTCCATGATCTTTGAAGACTTGCTTTCCTGGTAGTATGAGAAGATGCCCGTAACGATAACTACAGCCGATAATACGATTCCGAGGTACATGTTGTCATCTGCAGGTTCTTCAACGGTACTCGCCTGGGGATTAAATGAGTCAGGGTCAATTGGATTGCTACTTTACTTAATTATTTAAGTTTAATGAGCATCATCTCAATGCACTGCTACTGACCTGGATTCCGTAGGCAATAAAGCAAAGGATAGCACCAATCCACAGTAATAACGCGAAACCGCCGAACAGATTTTTACAAAACTTCACCCATTCGGGCGTCTGTTTTGGCGGCGTGAGTGCGTTTGGACCGTCTCGTTCGAGGTTCTCTTTCGCTTTTGCGTGACTAAGGCCCTGGAAATGAGAACATATGATGTGGACTCCAAGTTACACTTCAAGACTTCGTAAAGTTTGAAGTCGATTTCATCAATCCATGTTATAAATCGATGGGGCTTACATTTTCGGGATGTGTCTGAAATCTTTGGTAGAGCTCTTCGGGTGTTACTTTGTGAAAATCGATGTCCAACTCCTGTTTGAGATCATCTAAATCTCCTGCTTTCCGTTTTTTCGCGGGGGGTTTCCGGCGAGTCTGTAATATTTACACAAAAAAATATATGAATACATGGCGATAATATTTCACAGATCTATATTTTTACACATTATTAAAATCAACAGTTTCTCGCTTCTATATTACAAGCGAAATGATGAAGAATCAAAATGCAATGCGAAATAAAATGCATTAAAAACCATGCAATACTTTAATGTTGACAGCTGCTTGTCTTGCGACTGCTGGCGTCATTGGTCACTTAGCAAGATTATATGAAAGATGGTAATGTAAATAAAAACCTTGTACTGTCCGTCAGCGGTTCTATTATCGTCCTTAATGGGTCCAATGGTGGCGACGCGGTACGAGTCGGTACGGCCATGCTGTAAACACAACTAGGGGCTAGACACATTCTACTAGGCGGCCCTATGGGCCATGCACTCATGGATGAATGGGTGGCAGTGAGGAGCATCGATATCGCATGGAGCCATCATTGAAAGAACTCATGATATGCATGACGAACAAAAGTAAGAAGCATGCAATATCGATACTCAAGATCAAAACATATAAAAGAAAATCATAAAGCATCTGGATGCTGTATCTTCAATCAATAAACATGAAACAATCCAGGCACTTCGTATAAAATAAAAAAGAAATGCATGTTGATGTTATAATAAGACAAAGGGTGGCGCTAAATACAAATTGCATCTAATTAATGATGATTGTGCTAGCTATGATGTAATAAACTACAATTTTTAAGGGTGTGTTGTAGGGAAAAATTCAATAGACGAACGTAATCATTTGAAAAGCGTTCAATTGCAAAGCATTACACAGCAACAGAGCGTATGATGCATAACCTTGCCGACCGAGTACTCTATAGAGCTAGGGACCGACGGCTCAATGGCGCTCAATTGGCCTGAACTAGTTGCGCGTGCGAACCTGAGCGAATGTAAGGACACCGGACAGGCGAACACCTCTATGCATGGATGATTCCACACATAGAACCCCAAACACTAGTCTAAGTGTCCACACTACAACGGACTACTCACATTATCGTTTTCCATAGTGTTCTGGATTATTTATACTTCAGGGAGTACGTCTTATCGTCAGGGTGTCTAAATGTTAACTGTCCAACTAGTCACTCAGTAACGGACCACCTAAAATTGCCTGGATATGGGTTGTTACGTAACAAACTAGTGCTATATGCGCTAAAGGGGAGTAATGTCACAAAGTCTAAATGCGTCCGCGGTGCCGTAAACAAGCTAGCCGTCGCCGTCGATAATTGATGAACGTTTTCATAGCAGGCCTCATTAAACCGCGCCCTGAATTCCCGTGAAGGTTATCGCGAGAATAACTGGAATAATAGGCTCTGAAATGCACTCGTGCCGGAAAATGCTTCGAATAATGGATTGTATAATTAAAGGAGCCTTCAAGTCAGCTAAGAAACCCAACTTCCTTTACGGCTTGGGGTGGATGCTATGAATAATGGATGCCGAAGGGAATTGAATTTAACAAAAAGGTGTCGACAGACCCGAGGCGCGAGGAGAACGATGAAAACGGAATTCCAAAGTGTAGCACGTGCCTTGCAGTACCCACAAGATGCAAGGCAGGGGCCACACTGTATCTGACATGCGGCAGCGGCGACGGAGGCGGTGCGGCGCGGCGGTGTGTCCCGAGTTACATAAGCGGCGCGCACATCGCGCATGCGCACTGCGGCTCAACCCCCGCGCGCTACCCTCGACATAAATAGCTAAAAGACAAGGTTGCCACCCCGGGGCCCCGGCGACCGCATTTATAATCTCTATAAAGGTTAAACCGGAATATCTGATGGAAAATCGAAACTGGTTCTAGCATGAATAAAACAGCGACGTCTACATGGGGATGATTAACCCACTTTCAAAACCTTGAAACGAGGGGATCAGTCAAAAGAACTTCTATTGAGGAAAGGTCTTCTACGGCACGTGTGAAGCAAAATTTATTTGTACAGCAAAAATGCTATAATAAAAAACTGACAAAACGCACTCCTATTAAGTCTTTGACCTTTCGGCAAACGAATGAATCAAAATTGCCGAGATAAAATATCAAAACATTAAATAGAGGTGATTCAGTCAACGACTGCCATGTCATGTGTCAGCCAGCCGGCAAAGATTCATTGCCACGGCCGCAAAACTGCTTTAAACCGAAAATTTGTGGTTACTACTGTAGTAGATGCGTGACGCGTGAATGAGACAATTATTTTTAACATTAATGAAGCGTGGCGCAAGTGACGTGCCGGCGGATCCCCGTGACGCCGCGATCCACGATCGTTTGCCAAAATACTATTATTATCTAAACCCTACTTTCCCGTGGCCTATCTGAGATCTAGACTAGCAAGGAACAATAGAACATATACCTAACGTGGGCGAACCGACATTGAATTCCATAAACAACGAAATTTATCGATATTACATTTATTTTATAATCTTGCATTACCATTCACTAGTGATTGATTGTTATGTTAAAACAATTTTTCTTTTAAGAAAACTTTTAACGAAAATCTAGAAATCTTTTTGCATTTAAATAACCACTGTAACTAAATCACCAGAATATTTCAGAGTCGTTTCTTTATTACAAGAGCTATATTTCGAGCGTCTGATTAAATTACAAGTAGCACTCGATCTTTATTTGCTATAACGATTATGATTGGTATTGTTATTGATGCGTACTTATCAGGAGAAACCATCGTAATAAAACCGTGAAAAAATTAATCGGACAAAAAAGTTCCAAAGATAAGGTTGAAAGTTAAACGCGAGTTATTTTGATAACCTATGTTTAATACCGTTGACAAATGAAGAACAATGAAGTCATAAGTGCGTTGTTGTTTTTAAATAAAGATCATTGAACCAAGAGATCGAAATATAATACGCGCCGAAAAATATTTAAAAATAAAAATGCAAAAAACTATGAATGAGACTGAATACCGAAGAGATTCTAACGAAAGACGAGGTCCGAATGCGACGAAGGACCAACTGTATCTGTCTGGAATGCAAGAGGAAGTGATTAAGATAAGTCTGCAAAGGATGGCGGTAGTTCAGTACCTAATTGCGTAATGCACGAGTCTATGGCAGTGTGGCCGTGGCAACAAATGGTGGGCAACTATCAACGACAATCTACTGCAGATGTGTCCTTTGATTATAATGCATTCATTAATGAGCCAAGGCTCATTAATTAATGGATTATAAACCGCTGTTGCAGTTTAGAATTATATTCCTGTAATTCCTCCGAAATGACTAAAATGAGAGTCTACTTTGATCTGAAACATTTTCACAATAGCGAATAAATTATAAGACTTACGCCTTCCATCGGCGTTAATTATAAAAGGGTTTCATTAAAGAAGACTAGCCGGATTAAGTTTGCACGAGGCGAATAACTATGGAGCCATTGTTTGTGGAGAATTCAATTAACTCGAGCTTCCAATAACTACGAAATTGCAAAGAGAAGTATTAAGAAGACAGAAGAACTTCAGAGCATTAGGAAACACCTTCAAGGACCACGTCTAGCATCCTAATTGATGCGTGCTGTCGTCATAAAGGATAAAGGAAATACTCCAATAGAGCGACGGTACTCTATGCGATTTAAATGACATAATGACGAAGGCAATTTTCTAATAAACCTTCGGTACTCTTATAGTTGTCGTGTCCGAACCACGGTTGGCTCCCGCGACAACCTGTTAGCCACTTCCTTCAGAACACCTAGTGAGGAATGGGTCTTTTTGCCTTAGCAATATGATCACGTGATCAGGACATGACGTTCTCAAGACAGGACATTCGACCTAAATGGACTAAGGAAACTAGGGCAGCCTAAGAGCTAAAATCAATATTTCAGCTTACAGGATTTGTAATGCGCCAAATGTACAGATTTTGCGAATTAGGCTTTTTGTTATATTTAGTGCCGCTTTCCAAGTTGGCAAGGAATATTTTTATCCTTCTTTCATTGATTTAACTATTTGTGAGCATATAATCTGCAAAGTGCATTTATTTTTTCCCATTAGAGATCAAGGAGAAATTTAATATTGAAAATTTTAAAATATTGGAGATTGGGACATTACGAAAGTCTCATCCAAATGTGGGAAGTACAAATTATATATTTTCAAATTCTATTGCAATCGACTCAGAGACAAACTATGGATTCTTCAAAAAAAATATTATTGTGCGTTACAGGATTTAGAAATGAGATGTTCAAAAATCTTCATCCTTTTGTAACCGATTCCGATTTCATTTTTAGACGTGTTCTCTTTATTGAGTTTTAGTTTTTTATCTTATAAAAGTATAAACTTCATAACTAAAAAAACAAATCGGAATTATGAAGATGCGCTAAAATTGTTACGAAAACGTAATCAAGAAAATATTACCTATCTATTTCTTATGAAATAGAAGAATTCTCTTAGGATTCTTGAAGAAATAGAAATATCAGGAGGTTCAAGGAAGTGGTTCGGTACTGGCATGTGAGGGACCGAGCGGAGTGTCCCTCTCCGCACAGATCGATACGCCGAGTTACGCAACCCGACCGGCGCCGTCTCCGATATATTGCTCCTCTTCAGTCCTCCGAACTTTGCAATTAAATATATCCATAAATATCCTTAAATTAAATCCAAAGAACATCAAACTACAAACTAAATTCCATTCAGTGCAACATCTTAATTAAATGGACAAAGAAACTCAAGCGGTTACAAGGAGAAAAACGACGATTTTTCTGCTACGTGCTCAGGATGATGGACCGGTGGTAATTTTGTGACAGAACAAAGGCGATGGAACGTGCAAATGGTTTCCTGTAGTGAGACTGCACAGAGACATGAGACGAGGATCGCAAGCACTGTCCACGAGCAGACGAGCCCCCGCTGCCAACTGGGGGCTGCTTCGTTACCTTTCCGCACTCACTGTCCGCGACATGCACTTACACCTTCACGAAAGCACTGTCTCGCCGACTCGGCACGCTACTGTAAAGGCTAAGGCAAGCACTACTGCAAGCACCGCACTCACCTCGCCCATTTTCGCTAGTCTTTATGTAAAGGCGGATAAAAAGGAACAAGCCGCCTCTCGGTCTCGCCTCTTTCCCTCAACGGAGTGGGGTGGGTCGTCGCTAGTTCTGCAACAACGGGGACCGTTACGGTTTCCTCGTTCCAACGTAAAAACTTAAAAAGTGTGCGCTTTCACGTAGTCTCGACGCACGGCACTGGCTATGACATCTTTGTACGAAACTAAAACCCGGTATGAGAGAGGTGCGCGGATGGCGGAGGCGCGTAGGGCGCGACGTTCGGCGGCCTGCTTCGGGCGGCGACTGACGGTGGGGCCGGCGCGTATCGAGCCGACGGCGCACTGACGTCACACTGCGTCACGACGCCAGCGCCGCGCAGCGACGCGCGCAACCCGCTGCGCGCGGCGCCCTCTGCCGCCACCGCCCCGCTCGTAACCTTCCACAACCGGTACGTTGACAGCCCCTACTGATCGACAAGCTTTCCGGCGACGCACCACCGCCATACTATCTACCAAATATTTGTACGATTCCTAAATTGTTAAATATCTTATTTAACTTAATCTTACACAACCGGACCTGATATACTGAGTGGCTATTGTAATAGCCACTATAAGAACGATCCTCTACACGGCGCTAATACATTTTTATGAGCATTTGTTAGAAGGGCGCGCGGCGTAGGCGGGCGGAAGGCCGTCTCGGCGGGCGGCGCGCCCAGCCCTAATACTATATTGAGTACTTATTGACAAACGGTCTTATCTTGAGGGCAAACTCTTAGCGGAAGAGGGCTTATTATCACCAAAATAAAATGTAGACAGATATTTAAAGTGTCGAGCTTATTAGAAACTTTTCATTTGATCAAGACTTGTGGTTTTCGCAGAGCATCAACGGTTGGTATTACCATCAGTTTATATTCGGGTGGCCAATAAATTTTATAGCGAGTGAATACATTTGCGTCCGGTTTATTGCATTCGTATTATGATAATGTCATAACCTCCGCATATAAATAAATTCTAGACGTAAATGTTTTATAGGCAGCGGCCCTCCCAGAGTAACTAGTGCGCTCGACTAAATCCGAAGGTTTCAGCTTCTGGAACACACGCTGAATTTATTACTTTTGATCGCGGACTAGAAACCCGCATTACCTTGAAAAAAGAGGCTTTAGCCGTGTTATATGGGGACCATTAAATCTTTTGTCCGAAAAAATCCGCGTACAACTCGTACCTACACATTGTATTTTAAGCTTGATTCTCTCGCGTATTTATTCAGTACAGCATGGTAACCACGGCGTACAATGTTCAATGAATTTTGTAAAGTTTGAAACAAATATCGTGATAGTGTGGCTAGAAACAAAAACGTTGAAACTAGAAACTATTCCAAACGAAGAACTAGCGATACATTTCCGAAGCTAATTTTAAATGAATCGATGAAGTAAATTGCCATCGGCCTCTTTGTGGAACAATCGTTTTGCCGTATGCAAGTAGTGATCGATCCCATTGCCTGGAAACCAGGACGGTTCATGAATAACATAACACTAAGGCCGAACTAGTGTCTGAATAAATGATTGATGTCTTAAAAATATGGCTGTAATAAATAAATAACCCGCAGAAAAGATGTATGAAGATCAGAAACTGTTCTGCGGAGCGTATCTATACCTAATAGCCGAAATTGTTTACAGAGCCTTTGTTATTTATAGCAAAGAGATCAAAAGGGTAGCAGTAATAAACTTAGTATTTTGGGCTTCACTGGCAACATGTAGGTTTTCACGTGTCGGTATAAGATATGTTGGGTATTATAATGGTACAGTTGGCGCATTGGTTGAGAGATTGGCTGTTGTATTGTGTATCGTGGGTTTGATTCCTGCACACAACAAGAAATAAGTATTTTTATGGCCTACAGATAGTTGTTCCGGGTCTGGGTGACTTGTGTTGTGTTGTGTGTGTGACTTTACATGCTTGTAAATGAGAGATTTTCAGACGTTTTCCTGGATTAGTTTTATAGAAATTAATGATTTGATTTCAATAGAAACCTAGATAAAATCCACAAGGTATTTATGTTTCCAAAAAAAAGAAGAAGAAGAAAAAAAAGCTAGAGAAAGATTCTTAATAAACGTCATAATCACGTAAGTGCTCATAATGATGTTTATAATTAGATTACTTTTGTGTTCAGATATCTTTTTCGGGACACAGAAGTCAATGCAATTATGATATTATATCATCAATTCAGCCGAAAGACGTCCACTGTTGGGTATAGGCCTCCTCCAAGCGTCACCACAACGACCAATCCTGTGCGTCTCGCATCCATCGGATTCCCACGACCCTTCTTGGTCCACCTTGTGGGAGACTTTTCAAAGCTGCGTCTTCCGGTACGCGGTCGCCATTCTAGAACCTTTCGTCACCATCGTCACCAGTTCCACGTGCAATGTGCCCTGCCCATTGCCATAAGTTTGGCTATGCTTCGAGCTGTGTCGGTAATCTTCGTTCCTCTGCGGACATCTTTATTTCTGATGTGATCACGCGAGGAAACTCCGAGTATAGCCTTTTCCATTGCCCTTACTCCATTGGGTGATTTTAAGTCTTCTTATGAGGCCCCTTGTAAGCGACCACGTTTCGGAGCTATATCATCACTGTCAACACGCATTGGTCATAGACTTTCGTCTTGAGACACTGGTATATTGGACGAGAAGATACCGTGCAGTTTCTTGAACGCTGCCCAACCGAGGCGGATTCGACGATTGACCTCTTTGATATTAGGAATCTATGTATTTAATTTATCATAGTTTAGGCACATTCCCTGACCCTTATGTGCTTTGCAGAGTTAAGGAAATGTAAAAACGGTGACGAATGTGAATACACACTATAAGTATAGATAATCCTGTTACAAGCGAAAGATATGTGATGTAATGATACTGATGGAAAGCCCAAGTTAGATTTAAAAAGATTACGTAGATGCGTAAGTATTCCTTTTACATTTTAATACATACATGATTTAAAATGATCATGTTTTGGATTAAATCATTTCTGCTACATTACATCGATACCAAAAAAAACATCGACGATTTTTTTTATCATCAGTATCTTGTTTTACGCTCGTGTAGAATTTAGCAATTCATCCCTCTGTATACGAGATGAAGGGATTAATGACAGGGTTGAAACTCATCAATTTTCACGCCATTCCTGCCAACATCGTACACAGTTGATATGCTGTCAGCTCTTGATACAATGACCAGATTATAGGTACACGTATACGTACCAAAATACACGTTACGTACTCGTTATACAATATTGTCGTCATTAACAATTCATCTATTTGCTGACAATGACTCATTTATAAGGGTTTCCCGACGCAGACACGCTATAATAACACGCGTGTTGCGTGACTACTATAAGTGTTACTACATATAAAACTTCGGAATGACCTCACACAAACAGGGGTATCTACATTTTAAATGCATACTGAACTAGGCGTATCAAAGCTAAGCGAGCCACAAAAGCGAAAATGTCCTGGACGAACGTCAAGTGGTTACCGCGGAATACATTTCCGCCACACCGAGGGTGCTACCTGTCAGATATTAATTTCCGGCACTTGACGCCGTTTGCCTCGGCGTAATTATACGTCAGCAAATATAGTCACATCGCAGGCGCTACAACCGGCGACCAGCCCCACTTGAGCACGCAAAAGCCCTCGAACAATATTAGCTTTTAATTATAACGATGCTAAAATGGTAGACGTTCTAACAAGCATAGCTTGACCTACGACACTTGTAAAAAGCCTTCTTTAAGATACCAGAGGATTAAAAAGGAAAAAGAGCATTTCCCTTTTGAAGGCAGACCACCGTAATAAATGTTATTTCTATGTTGTAGCTTTGCAACAGCCGGGTGAAAAACTCGATCGTAAATGTGTTGAAGCAATCGTTGGTACATTTTATTCGCAATCTCCTGCAGTCTATGCCTCCCCTGTTACAATAAAACGCAAAGTTGCACACTTTTCAATTTCAGCGTCCGTCGTGCCCCGCCTGTGCGCGTATTTTTCATTTTACTAGCTCTGGACTGGGATGTGAAACAAAAGGACTTTTCCACTCATTGTTTCAGTTGATCTAGAATTGTGAGCATTCCAACAGTTTTTCTGCGTAATTGCCGAGGATTAATTAAACTCGAGGGAGTTCTAGGCTCTAGGATATTATGGAAACTCCCGTGCATACTGCCAGATATAAATGTAAGTACCTGCATATCTGGAGCATTTGTTTAATTTCGTCTTATATTTTCATGATACCTTTAGGCATGATTAAGATCCTTCAGGCATCAAAGATTTAAATCAAAAATTAAAATTACATAACTACAGAGAACGCGTAGCAACACATCACCACAGATAACCAGGTAAAATGTATCGGTGCGATCAATATAATTGCAATATGTCAGCTACGTGAATAATATAGAACGCATGCACCGCCGGGCTGCCGGCAGGGTGGCTCCGGCATAGGTCAGTTACCGTGCCTTGCCGACACGGCACGCCATGGGGGTTCAATTTATATTTAATGCACTTTCAACCATTTTCTTTGTTCCTACCCGAATATACCTACGTCACTTGGAAAAATCTTATGTCGTTGTGTTGTAGCTAATTATAAAGTAAAGCTAAGAGCAGTTTTTAAGACCTAATTTAAACCGCTTTAGGCAATACATGAGTGGAGTAAGCAAAGCAGTATGTAGTATTAGGAAACATATTATCTTAATAAGGTAACCAGGCTATTTCCATTTGACGTTTTTATAAATTTTAATGCACGGCAGCTAAATGTAATGTGCACACATACTGGTGTCATAAAGACTATCAGCCCCAAAAGTACTCATGTGGCCACTTGATAAGAAATTCATGTCACAATGTTAAGGCGACAAAGAGATTTTAAGCGTAGATAATTCACAGGGTTGTTCATGATATATTATGTAAAGCATTAGTATCAAAGTCGGGGCAGCGGGCCATTCCTTCGTGGAGAAAGACCGGCTGATATGAAAATTCGTCGTGAAACGGCCGGCGGCGGGCGCGGTGTCAGAGAGGGGTGCTCGGTTAGGGGGGCGGAGGGTGCACGGAGGCTCTATTTGGGTCACCCCGGGCGTCATTCTCCACGATCAATAGTGGAGTCGGCGCGCGCCGTCTTCCCTCTCGCTCGCGCGCCGCCAGTTACCTAACGCGTCTCGCACACTGCCCCACCAACATTAATTATTTTCCAAATCGCCTCTTATATGGGAACTATTTAGATAATACTGAAGGCCACGAATAACCCCATTAGGAAGCGTAACCCGTAAATTCGATCAGGGAGGATGTACTTATTGGTATTTACTCAATACAAGAGTAACCTAATGCGCTGATATCCTACCTAGTCCTTTCCTAAACTGAAGTCTAGGTATTGCGTAACACAGGACAAAATATATAAAATGTTAATGTACAGTAAATAGGAACACTGTAAAGATTTTTATCAGTCAACGGCGGTTTTAAATGAGCCATCTCAAGATATTCAGTGGCCATCTTCAAGTAGAATGGATGGTGCAATAAATTGCCAGTCAGCGCTATCTCAAACGGCTCATAATTTTAAAACTACGCTGAAAGCTTATAATGAGGCGTTCCGAGTCGAGGAGCGGTCTGAAGTGGACACATAAATATTACTGACGAGTACAACCGATGAAGCGAAGTATGCTAACTAGCTGAAGATGTTCATGTAGGTGTGATCCTGAAAGTATGAAAAATTACTCAATCCCATAAGACACGTAAAATATATATCTCTAAATCGAATAGCCTTCCTCTTTTGAAACAAACGAGAAAACAAACTCATCGGTCTCGAAGGAATTCTAGACATTTGCATTTTGAGTGAATTATTGGACCAACTTTTTACATCAAAGTTCATCGGTTTGGATAAAAACTTTTGGGCAAATGATTCAGATATTAAATATTCGTTTTGGTTGTCTGCTTTAGGGCTTAAGAAATCAATCAAATAGCTGGGGAGATGTATTGCATGTTCGTATCTGTTAGCAACGTATTCTTCGTGAACATAGTAAATCATCTATTGTTAGGCAAAATACCTAGACCGCAATCCGCGTGCTTCAGAAATAGCCCGACCTGAGTAAGTACGTCGGGATATAAGGTAAACTTTCGTATATAGGTAACCGGGTGACGTATGCCGTAAAATAATATATTCGTTGGCGAAATGTACCCATAAACCCCTAAAGTTATTGTAAACCACTTCAAAAGCCGAATTTAAAGAGATTGTGGTATACGGGACTTCGACGAGAAACTTTGAACCACAAATCTTGGTAAAATATGAGTTTTGCTCAAAACTAGGATTTTGTGCGGCAACCTATTGTAGGTACGTCGGTTCGTAACATTATGTAACGGTAACAAGGTATTGAACTTCTATACAAATATATACGGCATTGATTTTACTACCAGCCGGCGAAGTGTAGTGGTTTTCCGTTTGGCGTTTTGTGCCGAAAAGAAGAAAAATGATAATAGTAGACAACAGTATATCAATCGAACCCAATTGGAAATTAACATTCTAATAAAGCAGTCTATTGAATTTGCTCTTCATGCCATAAACACTATTAACCACATAAGTAAAAACAAACAGATATCTCACTAAAGATCTGCTTCTTACTAATGTATGTAATGTTTATTTTCCTACTCGACTGGAGCTATGATAGTTAACACAAATGAGATGCTGTTAAAAAGAATTTACTTCCACAATTACTGGACATAAAACAGTTTGGGCTATCATCTCACATCGTAATGATAGTGAACTAGTGATTTGTTAAAAAAGCTTCAGAGAGAAAAACTTAGTGCAGATAAATGTATAAGAGAGCTTTCAGAAAACATTAATAAGATGAATTAAATATCTTACATCCGCGATTCTCTAGTTTGCTAAAAAGAAGTGATTGCGTGCTCATCATGTATCTGAACTATTTTCTTTGATATCCGTTTCCGGTCTTTAAATGAACCATGTGACTTCCTCAATGAAGAACATATTTTTTTACAAACTTTTATTACACTTGCAATGTTTATATCTGCATCTGTTTGTTTAGGTCAAATCTTGCAAATGAATATTGAAACAGTTAGCTCTAACCAATTGAGTAGAAATTTGGTTTACCTATGTAACTTGGATGACAATGCATTAATATGGTATTATGGAGCTGGTCGGTTGATAGAGTATATAGTGACCTGACCATATAGTGCAATAAGATAACCCCATCGTGCTTGAGCTCGTTAGAATGGACTTGATGAGTAAGTACTACACTGCGTGATAAAAACTTGTCTTGATAAAATGTTTTTCATTGTAAACTTAATAAAAGTTGTTCCTTATTTTTGTCTTTCTACAAACACGAAACCGCCTTTATCTTATTATGAATAGTGCAATCTTACAGCGAGCGTAAACTCCCACTTTTTCTAGTAACTTCCGTTTCTATCCAAAGTGCTCGAGACCTGTGTTTATAAGCACTTCTCTAATTTCATTAACCACAACTCCCTCATCAGCCCATTTCAATCCAGTTTCAGGCCCGAGTACAATTCCGTGATACATCTCCTTAAAATGATGGACGATATCAGGCGGGGAAGGGAAGACACTAAAGTTACTGCTTCGGTGTTAATCGACTTCTCTAATGCTTTTAATACTGTCAGTCTTAAAGGCCTGCAGTCTATCCTGTATGATCTTTAGGTCTTTCCGGAGGTACTGGAGTAATTTTTTTCTATCTTCAGGGTTGTCAGCAGTCAGTTCGTGGTGGAGACTCTTCATCAAGGCGGTGAGAACTTACGAGCCGGCGTCCCTCAAGGCGGTATTTTATCTCCTCTTTTGTTTTCTCTTTTTATTAATATTATAACCATTGAGCTTTAGTGTGCGTATCATCTTTACGCCGACAATTTGCAGCTCTACTGTTAGTCAGGTGTTAACAACATGCCACCGTAGGCGCGGGCTTGCGGACAGTGAGCAATGGGTAGCTCGCTGTCCGACCGTCCGATAACTGTCCGGACCAAACCCAAGTCGTCAACGGCGCGCACTGTTCCCGCGCGCCTCAAGGAGTTGTCAGCAACAGCAGGGGCCCAGCCGGGTCGAAGCCAGGGGGCCAGGGATATTCGAAAAGGAACTCGAGCCCCGGTATGAAGGCTTGAAGGAACGGGGTGGGTTTTTTAGCCAGTAAGAGTCTGACACTATCTCCCGCTCCGCACAAAAGCGGGGGTTGTCATTGGAAGATTTTCACCACAAAAAAAAAGGTGTTAACAACATATCGGATTTGATCAAGAAGCTAATGCAAGATTAGAAAACAATAAAAAACTCATTTTTGTAATTCGTTTACTCTGGTCATAATAAACATCTCCGATCTACCAATAATCGTCAACTACGATGTCCCTCACATCGCTCTGGGTTTATCCTGTCCTCCTTTGTCTAGGATTATCTCTCTTTGGAATGCGTTCTCCCCTGAACATCAGGGCAGGATCCAATCGATTCTCTTTTAAGTTCAAGGCACGTGAACACATTCGCCAAGAAGTTGGTGGTATCATCATAGAGTTGATTTGTTGGATTTATTTTTTATAATAATATTTAATTTACATATATGTATTTATTATTGTACATATGTCTTTTTTTTTGTTTACCTTTAAGTTGCGCCTACCAAGTTGTTTCTGTACCCTAAGGTAGACTGATAGAAAATGCCAAGGTATAACTCCGCCTTTGTACAGTGTTTGTTATAATCTGTCTATAAAGTCAAACGACTTGGGTAATTATTAAGGTAAAATAAAGTCTGATGTAGTCAACACTGGTTCCATAATCAAAGTTGATTAAGAGATCTTGATCATTGTTAACTAACAGAAGGACCTTAAAAAAATATCGAATATAAGTATTTTTTAAATGACTTAATATTATTAGGGAACTTTTTACCAATAAAAAATGCAAAAGATTTTCTTTTAAAATATATATTCTTATTATAAGTAAGATACATTTGCAAAGATATAATAGTGTCTTATGTAAGTATAAAGTAATAACATAAATCTGAAATCGCAATTGAAATGTGATTCTAAATATTCTGCTCCTTCTATTCTATTCATCATCACTAGCTAGGTATATTACGATCAACATCTGTTGTAGTTCAGAACTATCATCATCGTAAGATACAAGTAAATCAAAACTAAAATTCGCGTTGACAGCAACGGATTTTTTATTTTCTTCATTAATTCCCAAGTCGTTTGACTTTTTAGACAGACTATACTAGTAGTTTTAATTAATAAATAAATCAATTTATAAGGAAACCCGATAAAAACGATGAATTTTAAGGATTACATGTCCTTAGCTAGAGCTGTCACAATTAATTAAATTTTAACATCACTTTTACGGCACCCTTCTCCATAAACGCCATATAAAGAGCTAAAACTCATTAAATGACGAGAAGCGTGCGAGTAAAAGATAAAATTACTTATCACAATAGACTTACGAAGTCGTAAGGTTTTAAGGAGCTTGAACATGATGATCCCTTTTAATAATATAACGCAAATTCATCAAATTATAATTCGAAATTCCCTTTGAAGAAACCGCAACCGTTTTCATCAGCATGGTGCAAATTTGTAACTGGATTTCTCAGTTTGCGACGTAAGAGAAATATAATTATTAAATGAGTAAATAAATAACATGTCTCAGATGATAAGCCAGGTCTGATGTAACTAAACTTGAGTCAAGTCGAAAGTCAAGCTTATCCAAAGAGGATACTATAAATAGTTAAGATTAGGAAGATGTATGATTAGTTCCACGTTGTAAGAGTCAACTAAGAGAAACGATTACGTTACATTTAGGTACGCTACACGTGGATTAGACTCGTGCCAACTAATTTAGGGTTAGCTACACCCATAAGAGAAAACGAGCACAGATACTGAGCATAATCCGCATTAAATATGATCACAAATGTAAAAGAGAGACGTTATCGTCTGTATAACCGAAACAAAACTGAGTCGTGCTCAGTTTCAGAGCACGCACTTTTATGTTGAATTCTTTTAACTTTATAGCTACCCTATGGATAGGAAATGAAAAATCGGTCAAGAACAAATCGAAATTGCGCTGCAATGAGATTGGTTCGACCACAAAATATACACTGTAAATCATTTTAGAAAGGTTTGTTTGAAGTTTTTTTTTTCATCAGAATAAATATCGATGAGTGTGAATGATATCATGTGCCGATTGAGTAAATATCCAATAGTAGATAGTTTGGTGTATTATTTCTTAAGAACACAGGAAATAACTGCTAATAGGGCTAGTCAACCGCCGCTTCAAACCGCTTGAAAGAAGTTAGATACACATGTGATCGATAAAATAGTACGTTGCTGTTGTCGTGTCAATATTTCAATATTAGATTTGCATATATAAAACCCTACACCTAGCTGATGTTATATACGACAATATGTGTGCAGAATATAGTAACGCGTTTACATGAGTTGATTCAATATCATTGGTAAACAATAAAGACATAAGAAGATCATGACGCGTAAACTTTCTCAGCCCCGCAGAAATCGAAAACGTATTATTTGCATGAATGTTTTAATCTTGTTAATGTATCGAGACGTGGGCTATCCACCCTTGTTTTTCCGCTCCAAAATATTCTAGAAGCTGCATAAACTGGGATATGGGACTGTGCCAGTGGGGCTCTTGATTCGCTAACGCTATGAAGTGGGGGATAATAGTTTTACCTCACCTCCAGCCGAGTCGGGCGAGGTCGAAGCGAATAAACCGACGAGTCGAGTCAATTTCCGATATTAGATTTGCCTACAAGCAGAAGTGAGGCGACGGTATTCCAAGTCTGCTTTATCTTTAGATAGGACATTAGTCGAATGGAGTTTTCAATCAAGCTGTGGCATCTTGATCGATACGACTAACACTGATTGAATTTGGACGGGTTCAAGATTTTTCTTGCTTTTACGTAAACTAAATAACCCTTTGAAAATGTGATCGAAAATCTTGTAAAGTAACTTGCATACATGTTAAAACCAGCAATGCTTTATTGGTAATTACTACGCTATCGTTAATACCCCTTTGATTAGCTAGTTACTTGTTCAGAACCTCGACGGACAAGATTACACCCTAGATCTAGTCTACGTTACTATGGATGTGTTTTATATTCACCAATCATATTTATTGGTCCATTTAGCCTGGCACTTGTCTTCTAAGCTATACCTATTTTATATAGAAAGATGCGTGTTCTGGTTGCGAGTTATGGATGGTGACGGAGGCGGGAGCTGTGCTTCCTCCTCGCAAAGCCACCGCGCGGAGGCGCATGTTCATAGCACATCTTACTCGCCCCGCTACAAAGCTTAGCATCAGTGGAAACAATCACATAGTTTCGTAGTTTATCTTTCACATCCCCGCAGCAAAGCTGCATAACACAATTCCGGTGGAAAAGCATCCTAACGCATACAAGGTAGGATCCAAACAAATCCAGGACATAACTACGTAAAGTATGTACAAATTATATGCATAGAGCCATTTCGAGTACATACGTCGTTGTCAACTGCCATGAAGGGCACATAAAATTCAATAAATAAACTCCAGGATCAAGTTATTTCTCGAATGGGGGCTTCATAAAATCACCCAAGTTCGCATCCAATGACATTGGCTGTGAGCGGGGAAAATATAGGAAATTGTGTTAAAATTCACGGGATTACGTTCGTCAAGAGGGATTTCGATCAGAAGCATCCGGAAAACATGCGGCCTTGCCAAATACGTGTCTCTGCTTAGTGAGATACGTAGATATTCCACGAAATTCAGTCAATGAAATTATTACAGAGTAAACATTATATGAGCAAGTATAAACATCGGACGTCACAGTCGTTGCTACGACGGCTGCTGTTGATTCACTCGGCTCAGCGTACAGACCGAAGGTGAAGACGGAGGAAGTTTATTGCAATATGTACTACCAGATAATATTTATAGTTCTCAGTAACTATTCTAAAAATTGCACACGTCTCGACTCCACTCACCACTGGTTGAAGCTTTGAAGAGCAACGTTTTAACAAGGATCATCGTGGTATTTTGGTAACATGATAAACTCAATATTTACAGAAACAGCAGATTTATTTGAATCATAAATTAAAAACGACCACTGATATTTACAATATTGGTTACACCGACTAGTTTTAGTACTTAACAACTCTGTTTCCGTTTGGTTTACATATAATAATATTGTTTGTTTGGTGCCTTTTAAACATAACACAAAATATATTGATTCCGAGCAATGGGGCAGTGGATTAGTTAACCGCGAAGCCGGTAAACTGTTAGAAAATGTTTTAGTTACGCGTAGAACAGTGCGGATGATATTTGAGAACTGCTGTAGGAGGGATGCATTAACATTCAGGGGATTAGCAAGCAGGGTACGAGTCGGAGAGAAAACCTTTTTAGAAGCAGAACAAAGAAAAGTACGCATCGTTGCGTAATACTCGCTTTGGACTGACATCTGCTGCTTTTACATAGAAGGGACAATTTGAATTTCAAAGCTCGCCTTACACCTTTCTGTTGCCATGAAGACTAGAAATTTTCAAAATCAAGAAAATATGTGCTCGCTATAGAGATCGCTAGAATAATGTGTGTCTGATTTAAAGCTTCCTATTTAAATCTACCAGGAGAAGATTTAGTATCACAGCATCGATTCCTGGTAATGGAATCAGTTGTCAAAATAAAATGCAACAAAAGCAAAGAACGCCCTCCCCCCAAAATAAAATGAGCATATGCTAGAGAACAATGATCGTGCGAACAAGTTTAGAGAGCGAGTGGTAGACAAAATGATAGAGATGTGACATGTCTCCCCATGAATGATCGAAGTATAAATGAAAGCTGGAATGAGTTGGCTGAGTGTATCAGGCACGCAGCGAAAGACATTTTGGGAGAGACGAGTGGAAAAGGCACAATAGATAGGGATATGGTGGTGGTCGATAGAAGTTCAGAATGTGTAGAAAGAATAGAAAATTCATCAGTCCTGCAAGCCAAAAAGAGCTGTACCGGCTAGCTTGAACAATAGAAAGACGAAGGATGTTTGTCAGGTAATATGTGTAAGGAATGAAGCTGGAGTGGTCCTGTCGGATGATGACAAAATCAAAGAGAGGTGGAAGGACTATTTTAAAAGACTGATGAATGAGGAATATAATTGGAGTGGGATTTTCGAGAGTAAACCAGTGAATGTAGGGTTAGTGAAAATGGTTAGTATGGATGAAGTCAGAACAGCAGTAAATGGAATGAAAAATGGTAAAGCCATTGGTCCAGATGGAATACCCGTTGAAGTGTGGATGTTATTGCGAGTGGATGGATGGACGTGGTTAGCTTTATTCTTCAATAAGTTGTTGCAAGAAGAAGCTATACCTGATAATTGGTGCAACAGTTCTTTGGTGCCCATCTATAAAAACAAAGGTGCTGGAGTGGTCACATACTATGAAAGCCTGTGAGAAAGTTATTGGGTGACGGTTGAGAGAAGAGAGTGAAATTTTACAGAACCAATTCGGTTTTATGCCTGTAGCCCGATTCATGTAATGAAAACCGTAACGCGATTTAGTCGTTTAGACCATTTCCGTATTCACATCCATCAATCGAGTTTGAACGACACCGTATACATGTAGATGGATGGAGAGGGAGAGGAAGGCCGAAGAAAAGATGGATGGATTGTGTGAGAAGTGATATGAAAGAAAAGGGACTGGTGACAGGACAGAATGGAAAAAGAAAACGTGTTGCGTCGACCCCAAGTAATATGGAAAAAGGGCAGAAAGTAGGTTATATTAAAGAGGAGAACATCAATTTCGAATGAGGACAGGTGAGCTTTGCAAACCTTGGACATTCGCTGTAGGTACGATGCTGTGACAGATTCATTGAAATATAGTAGTGTACATCAGTGTTGCGTAACTCTCATTCATTTCGCACTAATTAGCTAATCCTGGCATTGGCGACGAGTAGGGTGTGCTAAACAGGCTCCAGGGTATTTCGCGAATCACCCAGTGTTAAGTGCACGTGAGAATTGCCGCGCTCCACATAACTCAATTATGAGCTTGACGGCACCGCATAGGCACATTACCTTCATATTGGAGCAACGCTATAACTTTTTATCGCATGCATAACAGGTATATTAATCTTTAGATTATAGGCGTATTGGCTGTTAATATTGCCGCTGGCAACATATAGCTGTAGGTGTTACAGCGTAAAGTTGTGAGATTGTTACATGATTATTAAAAAAGAAAAAAATTGTTTTTGATTCCCAGAAAATAGGTTAAGATAACAAATGAATTGACCTGCTTCAAGGGACGTGACCTATGAATTAATCACCAACACGAAGGTTGAGAATGTGAAAATGGCAAGAGATATAAATCCCAAATTAATTATTCAATCCACTGCTCTGCATAGTAAAAGGGTCTTGAAAGGACTCCGGGGGACCGACGTGTGCATATGAGAGTATTACCCGAATATAAACGATTATCCTTTGACCGTTACTGGCTAATGCCGGTGAGATCTGTTCGAAGCGGTCCGCACCGGTGGATCTGGACAGTCCCCGCGCGATTTCCGTTCGCTACTCCACTTAGATCAGTTCAATGCACCTCGTTTTAGACACTGGCTGCTACGTAAAAAAGCTTATATGTAAATAAATAACCACAATTTTACGCAACTTGAACTGCTAATAGCTTTTCCTAAATGAAAATTTATTATTCCGAGAAGAATCTCGAAATCCAAAAATTACGAAATGATTGAATTTCATGTGAGATTACGCTAAAGCTATTCGTCCGTGGAGTACGTGCATCGCATACTAATTAGAGCTCAAAGGGATATAAATCAAATTAAGTATATAAAAAAAACGCCTTAATGTTGTTTGAAGAAACTTAAGTCCGTGCTCAGTCTCGCTAATTCCGCTCGTTTGTAACAAACTGTTTAAAAAAACTCCAAAAAAATAAATCGTACAAATTAGTGCTAGAACCAGAAAATCAAGAAAATAGAAAGAAGATTTCTACCTACGTATAGTTACATGGGAGAGAAAATGAGCAATTCCCAAGATACATTAACTTGGAAGTTTGCGTACATAACGGAAAAGTTTCAGGTAAGTTTGTTCTCCATTACTATATTAACTGTTTGGCCCAATTGAACGTGGGCGAGGTAGGTATATGAATGAATTTCGCGTCTGTCCTGAATTGGTGGTCATCGGCACCTGTACACTCTGGATTTTATTAGCAACACTATTAAGGAACGCCTATCAGGTAATTCCATTAATGACAACGAAATTATTCCCTGAAAAGTCCATTAAATCGATTTAGTGCACTTTATTTTCAGTTCTTGTTAATTTATTTTTCATTTTAATATACTTTCTTCTGGATATTTTATTAATTGGCATAGCATCATCAAAGCAAAGACCGGAACGTTCAAATGAGATTTGTGAAAAGCTCCTCCGCTGCCTTGCAGAATTGCAAATTTAATTTTTCCAGAGCTTTGCTGCGCTCCCGGTGGGTTTTAAATGAGTGTAAAAGTTGCAAAAACTGCCACTGGGTGAGTATGTACTAGGAATTAATAATAATAGTAAACGTGGCGTAACAAGCTGAACTCCAGCGTTTAATTAATATGTGAACAGATTGCTTAATTAAAATGAAAATGGTTTTAGAATCTTGGCTCTGGGAACACTATATTCTAACGTAGCGAAGAAAATGTCTATTATTCTATGTACATACTCGTACTTTGTACAAGTTTCTGATGAATTAGTTCCAAATTGTAAATAATTCGTGCAGAACTGTTTCCAGTTAGAAAAGTTGTCAAATGATGAAACGAGTAGATAAAAGTGACAGGTGTTTATTTTCTAGTCATTTGTGGAATAGCACGTAGTTCCATTTGACACTCTTGTAGTCACGCAAAATAGTAATCAGTTAATTTCTTATTTGTAACTTTGTTGCTATGATGTTCTATGTAGTAAAAAAATAAATTGGCTTTCTTATTTCATTGAAGACATGAATTACCTGATTTGGGAAGTAGTTTTAAATACGAAAAATCTGATTGTCGTGGCGATGTTGTCATGACTGAGTCTATTGTTCGGACTGGTGATGACCAGCCAGGGTCCAAGCACCACAGGAATAAACGACGAAAACTCTGTTCCAACGTATACGTTAGCAGAAGAGCTAATTGCAGTCGTTTAAACCTGTGGAAGCTCCTTGTTTCCATCTGAAGACCATGTGTGGACCCTGGCTAGTCACCATAAGGTCGAACAGTCTATTCATTCCAAATCCTGTAGTAGAGCGGTTATCATGCTTTAAAAATGTAATTACTCTGTGGAAACATTACTTGATTCTCAATTAAAAATAATTACATGTAGGAAACTCAGTACCAGAACCCAAAGAAAAATTTCATTTCCATTTTATTATCCGATATCTAGTTGAACATCTGGATTCCATCAGATTTTAGTACCGGACATTCAGCTGGACGCCATCCTTTCACAAAGTAAAGATTTTAACGAAAAATGCTATTACATACAACGTTGTTTACTGCACTATTACTATTCTTTGTAAGAACAGCTACAGACGGTTACTTTGTATCGTAACCACTATTTCTTATAGGCAAGAGTGCTCTATTTTAAAGCACGTTCGCGCTTTTCATCAGGTGAAGCTGCGGACACGAAGAGCCATTCCAGAATAATAATGAAATAGGATTCTTGAAACCACCGTGGCATACATAATATTTTATTGGTTCTACACAGTGGAATGAAGAAAATCGTTCCGTGAGTTTCAATCTATTACCACGATTCATTGGTGACTGGAATGGTCCAGCACTTATTGGATAACACATCTTCCTTGGATCAATTAATTTAATTTATGAGAACATTACTCTCACTTACACCGAGGTAGAAAAAAGAGGGAATAAGCGCATTTGTACAAAAACTAACTGTCACACTAAATGATTTAGGTATCATTATGTGCCGCACCGGCGGGACAGCAACGTTTGCGAGAAATTGGATGTGGGCGTCGTAAAGCACTAGTTGTATGCTTCGTTATCTTCTCCTTTTAAATTAATTAAACTGTGTAACGTGTAACAATAAACTTCAACTAATAAATCTAAAAAGAATGGGAAATTCTGACGTTCACGAGGCATGGGTGCCTGATGATATGATTATCCGACGAAAATTTTCAGTGTAGTAAAAACTTCCTCTTCAAAGGCGTGTAATTTGATGAATGCTCTAAAGGAATATCTCCGATGTTAGGCCTTACGTAACAACAATAAATCATGTTACACAATACGTGACTCTACACTTAAGCATGACAATAAAGCGGCAGCTTCACATACATACGTTGTCAGACACAAGCATTACTCATACAATCAGAAGACTGGATGGCGGGCACACTGCAGTTAAAGCTGGATTTCATTTCGGCCTTTGAACCTATTCAATGGGGTAATCTGCGTACCTAGACTGAGTCAGAGGAAAAGAACTGTTTAGGTTTGTTAATTTAAATTAGCCAAATTATCTAGTGAGGATGAGAAGCAGACGACCTTTGAAACATTAACTTCTTTGCAGCGGTGAATCAACCTCACGAAGCCAGAGTATACACTTTGTCGGAGAAGAAATGCAGACACTTGAAATAATAGCGTTTGGTAGTTTTGAAAATTGAGTGCTTATATAGATAACTAGCTTTTGCCCGCGGCTTCGCTCGCGTTAAATTCGGGGCCCCTTAGCGAACTCCACTGCGGGTCACGTAACCTACGACAAACTTATTATTTTCAGTTGGTACAGTAATCGGGTCTAGGGATCGAACCGCAATATTTAGTTTGTTTTTTATTGTATATATTTTTCCGGGGTAAAAAGTACCTAGTGTGGTGCCCAGGATATTAAAGAATACCTAATTATACCAAGTTTCATCGTAATCGAAGCGGTAGTTTTTGCGTGATGCCTGAACAAAACAGGCTGACAGAAATTTTGTTAATCACATTTTTGGGTTCGGTGTCGGTCTAGTAAGGGGGTGTTACTCCCATTTATTTTTTTTGATATTTTCAATGTAGGTACAGAATTTTTACTTCTACAGATTTATTATAAGTATAGAAGATGATTGATCAGGTGAGTAAATATGGAACCTTTGAAACATTAACTCCTTTTCAGTGGTGAATCAACTTGACGAAACCAGAGTATACACTTTGTTGGAGAAGAAATACAGACACACGAAATAATAACGTTTGGAAATTTTTAAAATTGAGTTTTTATATTGATAATAATCGATCAGGTGAGTAAATATAGCAAAGATTTTGAAACTCCAGACAATCGATCGCGGAATAAGGAAAAACATCATACAAGGAAAGAGGGGAGGATTATATCCGGAGGTGTGTAGGAAAAGCTTGCTCGTAAATTATGATGCTATTAGAATGTATTTTGACGAAACAGGATCCCACACTCTTGAATGTAGGGGATCTTGTTTCAGGGGATGAATCGTTTCTTAATGTATTAGTATCTCCAAATATAGTAAATGGTTTTGTGTCACTAGTGATTCAAGATCTTATTCTGAGCTTGATTACTTTAAGTAAATATATCTAAAAGAACCCGATATAACGTGTTTCAAAATTGGCGAGTTTAGATAGATAGAAAGAAAGAAAACTATTTTATTTGGCATATACACTCGTAGATAAACACAATGCAGTAACAATGAAATTGTCTATATCGATTTACCCAACTTTCCCATACTAGATAATTAGGTTGCGCAGAACCCTAACTCTTTTTCAAAAATAACCAAGTTTCGGAGATCAAACGAAACAAAAATAAAAATTGTGATAATTGTGTCATTGTACAACTACCGAGTAAATACAGCATTTACCAAAAAAAACTGATTTTGGTCATAACAAACCAACTTTTCAATTTTATTTATTTCAGGTTCATCCATTGTTTTGGCCCCTTTAACCAAATATAGAGGCACTAAATCACATATAAATTTTTTGGATTAGTGTTCGAAAAATTTAAGTATACATGAATTTAATTGCTGTCGTGTAGTAAAATTTTGATACATAATTTTTCTACACGACAGCAATTAAATGACTGACAAATGCTTATTGCACTAGTTTGAAACACACTAGTGCACATCAAAATGCAGGCAGCAATAACCAGAGCGCATAAACGGTCGACTATTCAAAAGAGATTGAATTTATTCACGTGCGCGGTGCAGTTGATTCTAGACAAAACTGATCTGATTCGCTTTACCGAAGGGCTGCTTTAGTCATTAATTTGACTCGAGAATGACTGATAACATAATTTGCAAGGTAGAACAGACCAAGTTGTAATTTAATTTAAATAACGAGGGGTCTGGGTTGGCAGTTCATGGCGTAGTATTAGGGCTTGATGAAGACACTATTACTCACAAGGGTTTACCCAAAAATAACGATCTTGAAGCTGATATAGATGCAGAATATTCGTGAGGTAGTCCTAAAAGACGGTATGAATGCGAACTCACTTTTAAACAAGGAAAATATTCCAAATTCTGAAATGAATGATTGAATTCGGACAAGTGCCGAAATTAATTAACCCAACCAAGAACAAAGTCTAAACGGATTGATTAATTACTGGCAATTAGTGATGAAAGATTAAACAAATTAACACCTGATGTAACTAATACATGAACGTACCTAAATCGTTAACGGGTGCATATTAATTATGGATCGGCAAAGAATAACCATGAACCCTTAGATAAACTTCCAAAGGAAATTTATATTCCTGGAATTTCTTTGAACAACGGATTTTGCTTACTTATATGCCAATCGAGCAAAATGTGCGTAAATCTAGATGTAACAATGCTTTATCTACCTCCATTAAAGTTTCAAAGGTACATTAATTGTTTTTCTACAAAGAACGACGAATGCAAAACGTTTTACAATGAACGGGAAAATTCATCAAGAACTTTTCATAAAGAAAACACTATAATACTTTTTTTAAAGAAGAATTTTTACTTAAAAGCGCTTGCACACCTTGGAGCGTTAAGCTACTTATAAAACCTTTGATACAAAACCAGAAAATCTCGTCAAATAATGATAGTTTTTAAATTCTGTTGGCAAAATGGAGTTTACATGTCATGAGACTGATGGGACAAAGCTATCTATCAAGCTTTCAGCTTAGCTTGCACGCGAGCATGTCTCCAACACGACTCAGGCCAAACATAATTACGTTCACCATGTTGACTTTAAGCGTTTAGTTCGTGAATTACTTGCAACATAGCTGTCTAGCACGTTACATCGACGAAAACTTCTCAAAGACGTGCGTTATTAAATTTTCCTCAAAAGCAAGAATTTTAATAATAGAATGGGTATCTCCTGTAACATAATTCATTTTTGTCATCACGACACGGCCTCTAGAGATTTCAGAAATGACATCAGGTTGTCTATGGCAAGTGTTAGTCATTAGTCACTTGCCTATAGAATGGAATGCTTTCAAAAAGTTACAAAAATGTAAAGGAAGCTTTATAGTTTACGAGGAAAATGTTCAGTTAAGAGAAAACAGAAAGCTCTGAGAACATTCGCAGTTTCAATACCCGGTTAATAAAAATGTCGGTAACTCGCTTGTATTCTAAACCTGCACAGTGAAATGAAACCATTCTGGGGTACGTTTTAAAGAAATTTGATTTGAATTGCGGTATCTCCATTTACAACTTTGTCTTGTATAAAATTGAATTTCAATTGAAGTTTTCGACGTACGACGGAAACGATTTCAACGTGTACACCTATAGTATATTTCATGTTATTGCAATTGTTGTGCGGATGCGGAACACCAAACGTGGGCGTCACGTCACATTAAGGTATCACATTACTCGATTCCATAATGGGAACCCGGAGTGGCTCTATATTCAATTTACCATTTAAAATGAAAGCATGAAAACTGAATCCTTAAGAAACTGTATTCATAGCCGAGTTGTACGGAAAGACATTAGCACAGCTCAATTTATTGATTCCCCGCCATTATACTTACAAAGTAGGTTTCAATATGAGGAATAACAACGACGTGAACATGTTCCTAGCTTCATAAATTATACAGAGGTTCAGTGGAATCGCAGAAACTGGTGGTAACGTACTAGATTTAAGCACCCACCCCCTTTTCCCATGTCGTAACAATGGGGTGAACTACCTTACGTCTTCAGGCTTATTGTTCGCTTTCTACTTTAAGATTGAGACAAACGTATTGAGATTCTGTATAAATTTGGATATCATCTCTGAATACGAGAATTCAATGTAACATACATGCTCATTGTATTAGTTTCAGCGACAACATTATCTATAAGTTACTGTTTGAGTCTATTATCAATGTTCTCCATCAAATCACCTTGAAAGGAGTCTATACTTCACAATATAGCAAGTCGAGGTGCGGTAGCGTTAACTTCAATTATGGAAAAAGCCTCATCAGCTACGCCCGTGACGTAGGTATGGGTAATTAATGTGTTGTTAGATTTTAGCTCAACGCCCAAACTAAAAGCATTATCAGGTAAGCTCATTTCCTTCTCTACTTAAAAGTAAGTGCTCGTAAAAGTATTGTAAAGGACAGTAGGTTGTACATTGTTAGACAACAGTATCATGAAAAAGATTAATGCGAATTGAAAATAAGACGTTCCATTATCTCTATCCAACAGTGAACCCAACAAGGAAATCCAAGTTACATAACACCCTCTTTCTTGTACAGAAACAGAACAATACGCAGCAAAAATGTAGTCCCTTTATGGAGTCGGTCGATGAAGTTTTCGAAACCAATATAAAAGTATATAATCAATGTATTCTTGCAGTCTGCGAGTCTGCGGGCGCGTCGCGTAGTTATATAACATTCAGCAGTCCTGTCTAATCAATACGGGCGCCCGGCACTTCATGCTAGGGCCAATGTACGAGGAAAAAGCTCGAGTCAAGCTCCACTCTACGGATATCTTGGCTAACATCTTGGCACAGGCTCTGCCTGACGTTGGCATTCCCGTTTTGACGTTTTCAGTTCATAGGATCACGTGTAAATGTGACCGTTTAGATCCAAGTATCAGATATTGGTCGAATTGATTTCCGTTGCCCCCAACAAAAGTTTATATGTATCGGATGTTATTTTCGTTACGTAATTGGATATGTTTCGAACAACAAAATTTTTATGAAACCTCTGCAGAAGTTCTTTTTATCTTTTTGTAAAGAAATTTAAGATTTCCATTCCCCAAGGTGGCAAATGTGGTCATTAGATCTCCAAGAAAGAAAGCAAAATGCTGGTTGTATTAAATCTTATCTCTGGAATTTTCCGGGGAGGAAGTTGGGCCACACCTACAAGTTTTACAATTGTGAATAAGATTCTTGCCCATTGCCTATTAAATCCTACGGCACTGAGATGGGATTATTCACGAACTGCCAGGTGGTTCAGCGCGAAACGATTTAAATAAAAACCTATTTTCCAACCGACTACTTACTTACTATTTTACATTATATTGCCTGAATTTGTCTTCGAATCTATGAAACGGATCTTTTAAGTCAGTATTATCATAGCTAGGCCAATTTGCGTAGAATGTCTATAAAATGGGGGAACTCTCAGAATAGTCCGGGGCAATGTTCGGATAAAGAATGTCATAGTACATTTTTATTACTTGCGTTGGCATTCCTTCTTTGGCACAAATAGGCCACAAATCACATTATTCTTTGTGACAGTGGAAAATGTGTTACAATTCTACATGCATTAAATTTTAATATTTATAGTTCCATATCGTTATATTATTGCTACTTTAAACATCGTATTCCCATTTCAAAAATTGTTTTTCCCATTTATATCCTTATTTAAGTGCATATTACTTACAGAAATAACTCAAACGCCGACTTGTCCAAGTTATAAATTTTTATTCATCTGTAGGCAGGATACTTTACGGGAAAACAAAATAAATAGCAGAATAGGCAACCATCACACATTTTTCTTAGTCTTGATGTGGCACTCACGCGAATATATATGGATGGGAATTTTGCTGTCAGAGACCACATGGAACAGTTACGTAACAAGATCTGGCAGAAAATATTTCCAAAGGCAGAGTTTTTGCCTATTATTACCATAAGTTTGAACATGGACGTAATTAGTACCATTACGTAGCACAAACATTTCCCAATGTTGTTGTTTTTTAATTAAAAGTATCGGCTAAATAAAATTATCATCTAAAGGATAGGCTGGTTTGCGAAGACGACATCCACTTACCATGACAAGTTCCGGCGAAAATACAAAAATCGCTCCGTAAGAAAACAAAAACTTCGTAACGTCTAAAAGCCAGAAGTGAGCTTACTGATAAGCACAAGAATAGTTTTCTTAAGGGAAACCCTGGCGGTGGGCCAGCAAAAAGGTAAGACGAAAAATAAAACTCTCTTCACCTACATATATTGCCGTCCTAGCCATGTTACGACTAGGCAAAATTGAACTACAAGTAACTGTGTCAATGACAAACACGCACGTAACACTAACAGGCTATTGTGAAAGGATACCCTGAATTTTGTTTCAAGGACTTTCTTCAGCAGCCCCAGTCATAAACACGAATTTATTGGAACACCGACACGCAAGTCCCCTTATGACCTGTGACCTTTCCTACTAATAAAACTTTGACGTAAGAGCGAACAAGGTGTCAGTCTGCTAATTCATAAGTATAGATAGCTCCTATAGGTACGTAATGTCCTCCATTTTGTAGATACGGTGAGCGCACGGAAAGCGGAGATACATTACCGACTCCTGGAAATCGATACGAAAAGTACACAGATATCGAAAATGGTCGATGACTGGAAGCTTCTAATGGCGGTGTTCATTTACATGTAAATTGACAATTTTTGCCACGCCAAAAATACCTTGATGGATCCGTACCTATCTGTCAGTGTTAAGATGAAAATGGAGACGTGCGTTTGAGCCCAATCTTGTGGAAATCAATATACTTGGTAAGGCACTTTTATATACGCAGTAATATCTTGGGTTTCAGGGATAGCAAAATCATATGTTGCTAAAAAGGCTAACAGACAAAAGTCGTGGTCATTTTACAAAGGTTCTGTTATGCCAACTTTGCTACAGAATACTAAAAAACTGACCATTTCACGCTACGAGTATCCTCGAACCCGTATAATCTGATAATAAAAATGTTTGCCGAAATAGAAAGACGGAACGATCCCAGAGGTATGTCGGATACGTAATCCCATCTGATTTATACATACGAGTACACACTGAAAATATTTTGCAGTTATATTCATGAAAGGGGTAGTGCAAAAACTATGTTGAAAGAAATGTGGTTTTATTACATTTTTCTAAGAGTGTTAAGGTCAATAGAAATAATGCCTAAAAGTTGGAAACGCGGCCTTGTTCTAAAAATATGACGATGTGAGTAATTGAGGTTGTTGGTTTTCAATGCTACGCGCTACGCAAGATTCTCGTAGACCATCGATCGGCTACGAAAAATTTAAATTGTCTTACAGTCTTTACTTCTACTTCGCCTTCACCAAATTATAAGAATACAACGAGACGTCAGATGAATAAAATTTCCGTTCTCCAAGGAAAACTACTGAATGTTTCATTGGATCTCATACAGTTTACCCAGAGGGGGTTATTCTTACGTGCAACGTTGACAATGTACGCGAGAACTACTTGCATAATGAAATCGCAACATTTGAATAACATCGGCGAGGCTCTCCACCCTACGAGGGAAGGATAACACTATACGTAAGAACATCCTAGAACAAATGTAATTTCAAATACTGAACAGCTTAGGCGGCTTACAAACAAGATTATTCTACCACACGACTGCTCTCAATGATCAAACTCGAAATTTCTTCGTTCAACTTCCTCGAAGTTAATTGAGTTATTTAATCAGAGTTGGCGAACGTATGCGAGTTAGCGTCCCCTTATTCACCTTCAACAAGACACAGCTCGATAAGTTTCCAATTAAATGTTTTCACGACTGGAATGTTGTGCAACACTCGAGTTCAGCAATGTCGTTGTTAACAATAGATACGAATAGCGTAGTTCTAAAGCTGCACTAACGCTATTGTACTCCAAGAAATATTACGAGGGTAAAACACACTTGGAAGCTGCTACATCTGTATCATAGTTCTTATGTTGTATTTCGTTTTTTATTATTTATGTCTCTTCTAGTCGGTGATCCCGAGGATACAAATCAAATATTTATTTTAGACACGAGCGGAACGATGTTAATAATCTTTTGAAGTGTGGAAGAAACGTTCTGATTCGATGCTCAACGTTACAAGTTTGTGAGAAGCTGAGTAAATAATACGAGACGCAATGAAAAGTCCACAGCCAAGCTTTTATGTCGGCAGTCCCTTAAGAAAAATTTAATCTGGAAAGTAAACTGTCCTTCAGGTGCTTAATTGATTCTTGTTTTTCACTCCATCACGAGCCATTTAATCTTTGTAAACAAAACCTTAATTGAAGCAGGTTTTACGATATGAGATTCCTCGTAATTATGTCATTGTGGTACATTACTTTCTACCTACCACTATCCTATATACAAGTAGTCACGCCCAATGTTCTGGAATGTTCCCTGCCGCACAATACGTACCTGCCTAAACCCCGGGTTACTTCGGGATTATCCCAGAAAATGCTCTATCTATAATATTTTATTTCGAAGAACTTTCATTCAGTTTTATCTGAACAGGATTTCAGAGAAATCTTAGACATACGTTGTGCATTAAGACGGAGTTCCTTTCAGAAATCTGGGTTTTCATTTTGAATATTATATGATCTCATAAACATTGGTCAGAAATATGAAATGGTTTTCTAATAGGTAAGTTTACATTATGCAAAACATGTTTCTTTGTATCTATCACTGTCCGTTGTAGACTTTAAAATCCAACCAATGTGCCCCATACCGGCTTCGTTAGAAAGGCAATGCAAAGATGGATTGAGACCATTAAAACTATGCATAGAAATGCATATTTCCTCCTTTTCCAAGAAAAAAACAAAATGTATTGCTTTTTATAGCGGAAAAAAAAAAGTATTTTTGTACCTAGTAAATGCCTGATATACGGTAGTCCGTTATCTTCATATATAAAAGGAGAAACTGCCTGACAGACATTTTTCGACGCATAGCCGAAACTACTACTAGGACTAGGACTGTGAAATATTGACTAGGTTTCCTTTCATAGCGCAGGCGAGCAATAAGAGGATTTTTCAAAATTCACCGCCTAAGTGGATCAAACGGTACCAAAGTTTGTAGAGAGAAATCTACTTTCACGCGGGCGAAGCCGCTGGCAGAAGCTAGTCTCCCATGAATCCATTAGCGGATAGATTGCCTTACTAACCGAATATGTCTGTATACTTACGGATATTTCGCATCTAGAAAGGAATGAACATTTTATATTCTACCCGAGAAAAGTGCTTGTGAGTGCAACTCAAGGCAAATGTTTTTTTTACCATAAAACATTATTAGATTCACCTCTGGCCTTTTCAGCACGTAATCTAAACGAGCTAACGTCAACGTCAACCAGTCAACTTATAACTCCTCCGTTTTTAAATGACGTAGGTAGTTCAATTTCCTACTGCATATTGTCTGTAAAACATTATAACTTCTGTTATATCATTCACAATATTAGATGAAATGTCAACTGCGTCGTGAAACTGTCTGGCAGTCGTGCGATCCATCTCATTCGACTTATTGATCCGGTAACAACGTGGCTAGTTTTTGCTGGAGAAAAAGGTGACCTATTTTAATGCGCTTCCGAGGGACGTGAAACACGTTTTAAAGTAAAGGAAATTATCAGGCGTACTTATCGCCGATTGCCTTTTAATGTTCTCTCTGCTGGGAGTCAGGCCTCCTCTTTTGGAGAGGGAATGAGCGGTAATCCTCCGCGCAGGTCTAGTGCGGGTTGATGGATGTGATATCTTTGAATGTTTAGTTCTAGGATATGCCGGTTTACGCTCACGATGTTTTCCTTCACCGTTTTGAGAGCAGTGGTGATGAAATAAATTACACAAAGTAATGCTCCTGGCTGTGTTTGAACCAACGCAGTACAACTCGTTATCACTGTGTCACCACTGCTCAAATGGCATATGGTAATTACGAAAAATACGTTTACTTTTCTTTTACTTGTACATTGTAAGAAAATTCATATGGTTCCTGTTTTCGCCTGACTATGGGTATTGTAGTATTTAGTAGTAGAATCGAGTTAGGGCCAGCCATTTGTTAGTACCGAAGTGATTTTCAGTGTTTCTGTAAAGTATGCTTCATCATGACAGCTGATATTCTTGTGAAACTTCGTTTCTACTCCTTAAGTGCATAATGTCGCGTGCCAGACACTGAACACAGTCAATTTGCAGTAAATCACCTAAGAGGTCAGGAGTGACGTGAATCGCGCTACACGAGCGCTCTAGAATCTCCTAAGGTAAGGTAATTACTGATGTGAGTCTAAAGGTTGCCTGTTACAGGTTTGCTTGGCAACCAAAAACCTTTACAGAAACATTCACGTTTCTCTTCTAAAGCCTGCCAAAAAATCTGTTAAAGTAGCATCGTCGAAGTTGAAACGAAAGAAAGAATTTCTTTAGTTCTTTTCCCTAACAAAAGCTTTGTTGAAGGATGTTTTTAAATTACTTTATAAGGAATCAATGCAGCCCAGATTATTCAAGACCACCTTCTGCTTTCTGCGCGCCCCAAGGAGTTGTCAGAAACTGTAGAGGCCCAGCAGGGTCGAAGCCTACTACTGGGGCCAAGGGCTAGTTCCGAAAGTAATGTATGTAAGGCAACGAAGGAACCGTGTGGGTTTTTTAGTCAGTAAGAGTCTGACACTATCTCCCGCTCCGCCCAAGGGCGGGGGATGTCATTTAAATGTTAAGTTAATAATTTTTACACACCGTAAAAAAAGACTACCTCCTGCAAGCGGGTATGCTTACATAAAAGTAGCAAACATGTCGTCACGCAATGATACAGTAGCATTCTACTGGTGAAAGAATTTTTAAAACTTGTTCTTGTAATTTGTGAGTTTATTCATTGCAAACAAAAACCTTTCCACTTTTATATTACAGCAGATAGACCGACAAACATACTTCCTGTCTGCGCACAATCCCTTATAATCGCTCGAGTACAACCGTCGTATCGATTTAGTCTTCATGCGCGCCCAGGATATGGAGCGGTGCCGTACCGTAGCGTACTACAGCTATACCATAAGAAAATACTACGAGTACATGTGCTAATCTCTTGTTAAAAACAAGATTCGATAAATAAATTGCTGGCATCGTAATTCGAGATTAACTTCTACTAATGCTTCACACTGGTAATACATTGGCTTGATGCCAAGATCCTCTCTACTCCAGGAACGGAAGTGGTCGAGTGCTCATTAGTTGACTTATGACCAGTTCTTTCTTTCATCCCTAAGGTACATGGAACAGATTTCATGTGAATTATGTATGTGAACTGTGACATCGTTATGGGTTCAGAGTTACGTAAGTTATCGATCCTGAAATTGAACAAACGAACAAATGCTATTATTTTACAACTCTACCTACCGAAAGGCCTGCTACAGATGCCAAAAATGCAAAAGGGACTACTAAAAACAAACGGGTCACTAACTAAAAAACAGAATCATCCCCGCCCTAATTTAAACAAGAGATAACAAGTCCCAACAACAAAATTTCGTCATAATTATTAATGACGCTCGCAAAAGTTGGAAGCGTTTCAAACGTGCTTACTAGTAAGGCTCAGTTTTTGAAACGCGTAAACAATAATTGGTAACAATTTGGCGCCAGTGCATCTAAGTTATGAAACTTGCAGCACGACCTGACCGGATCGATGGCGACCTCTTTAGCGACCAATGCACCAAGTTAACTGCCCGGGAAAACCGTAGCGTGTGCTTTGTTACATTACAGAAATAAGCTGCCTCGATTTAAATCAGGTCTATCGAACTGCCGATCTAGTTTTGAAACTAGTTTTAACTGTCTTATATGAATTCGTCGTTATGGAAAATGTTCCTTCAAAAGACCCGACCAAGTTGAACGGTATCTTACCCCGACATTACTTGAGTGACAGGGATCGGATTAGACACACCCAATCGCACTTTGTTCGCTAAAGTGGAACTGGAGATGTGGCGAGAAATATTGTGGGAATTTGTCAATGTTTTTCTAGATAACTTCGCAGATCAACTTTCTTATACAATTGAGATGTTGCCTTATAAAGATAGATTTAAGTACAATATTAATAATTCGCCATAGCATCGGCGAATTATGATGATGTCGATAAATTCCAAGTGAGCTAAAAGTAAATAGCTTTATAATGAATGCTAGTACTTTAAAACGAAAACTGCCCTAATTGTACCTACAATACGACAAAAGAATCGATACAGCCTGAAATGGTAAGCGACCATCGGCAAAGTCTGAATAAATACGAAACAATTTTCTTTTAGCTCGCTTGTATGAAATAAAAAACCTTTGAGATATTTCCGAAGACGACTTTTATCGTTGTAATATTATACAAAGTCAAGCTGGGCCGATGAAGACTTCGCCATTTCACAAAGTAAAGGAAGGATACGAGAGAGCAAAAATAAAAACCGATGTTGGATGTTCCTCTTTTTTGTCAGTAAAAGCATTTGTTCTGTTTGAAAGTTAAGAGGTATTTGGTGACATTGTCAGAAAATCAACAACCGGAAAGTTTGAGGACACAATCATCGATAAAAATTAGATTTTGGCTTGAAGTGCTTCCTCCGTTGATCCTGTAAATATCAGGCTTATGCTTTTGACCTTCTAGAAAGATTTGTAAGGCTCCATTACTGTGGAAAATACGGTTACTTCCGCAGACGATACCTTAGCGTCAACAAAAGGTGCCATTTAAGGTAACATGAGCTGCTCTTACAAAACAAGTTATCTCTGAGGTCTTGCGAAAATGGCGTAGAGGGTTTAGTGCGAAAAAATGATATCATCAACCAGTGAAAAGCCTTCATAGGAGATGAGAGCTTATTAGACATAGTAGATTTATCCTTATGAGTAACGCCTCTTTCTCTTCTCCCTTTCTTTTGTAACATATAAGCTGTAATCTTACGTGATTTAACAAGTCAGTTTGACTTACATTCAGGGTTTAATAAGTCTTTGGAGGTATGCGGAACAGAGATTAAAGTCCCAGATACTTCTACTGAAAATCAGTCTGTGGAGGATCCTCCGACCAGACAGGTGTTATGGTCTGGTAGGCAACTGCCCGATTTCGGGTGGTCATATATATTCAAATCGCGTGGAGAACTTTGATTGCGCGATGCAGGATTTCGTATTTTATAGATGTCGCTACAAGTTGTTATACATCTGCTTTTTTAGTATTCTTAGGGTTGAGCTGCATCTGTTAGTACCGAAACGTTCTGTCACTTAGAACCGTCGTATCTCATAGTATATCCGAGAAAGAGAGCAGGAATGCGATCGCATGCGACGGAATCGACGAGGCGGTCTACAACAGAAGTAGCTTTCCTTACTAAGTCCTGCGTCTTCATTAATGTTAGCACATCACGAACACTATCTTTGTAACGGTAATGATTAGAAACTTGTTTCTCGTACGTATGTTCAGTCCTTGAGGATATCGAGCGAACAGTAAATGTTAGTTACTAACACCTTAAGAGCGCCCAACCCGTGACTATTTCCCATACAACTCTTGCGTGATTATGACATTATTACACATCTTTAATTCTTTATCTAGATATTTTGGAATCCGATATCTAGTGGTTATTATCCAGGTTTCTATTGAAAACAAAACTTAAATCTCAATAAAACTAATCCAGTAAAGACCTCTGAAAATCTGCTGTTAGCACTAATTTTACATGGATTTTGGCCTTTCATAATGTACCTACTCATAGATTTTAAAAATATATTTATGGAAACCTTGCACATCAAATTGAGGTTCATAAAGGCAAAAAAAAAATTAAGAACAAATTTTGAGAAATATTCGAGTAAGCAATGGAAATTACCATATGTCAACCAAGCGTTCAGGCACTATCTCTCTTTTTTCGCGTTGTCTCTTTATCAAACATTACGTTGGGTGAAACGGCAAACTTTTCAACCATGCTCACGTTAACGATAGACGAATCAAGAAGAGCCCTCTTAACGCAGTAAGAAAAGATGGGAGAAAATATTAGATAAACCCGGGTAATGAAAGCGCTTTTACGACTTAAGTTGGGCTTATTTTTCTCATTGACATTCTAACTGTATAGATACACATTTGGCGATAAGTAAAAGTACCTATGCTTTGTTTTGTTCCATATAAGTACTGAGATATTAGCAACGATATAAGTAGCTTCTGCCAAAAGGGCTTCACACGCGGGCATACCCGTTGGCAGAAGCTAGTTACCAAAAGTAGGTTTCTTCATAAAAACTTTGGACACCCATTTCATCACGTTAAGAGGCTGCTTTTCCACTCACCAACATCGAGCATGGTTTAAAAGCTTGTTACTTCATCTAACGCAATCCAACGCGATGTTTGACGAAAAGACAACGCGAGAAAAGAGAGATAACGCCTGAAAACTCCGTTAGCATTCGGTAATTCCGTGATTTACTCGAATATTTTATAAAACTTCGTTCCAGGAAATACGTGTTTTTTTAAACTCTTAAGAGTTTTTGGAAAACATTGTCATTATTTGGAATCTTGATAAAATTTGCTAGGCTTGTATGTTGTACTTATTCATTTTTGAGTAAATTATGAAGTGTCAAAGTTCATGCAAAATAGCAGATTTTCAGAGGTCTTAACTGGATTAGTTTTACACAAAATTATAAATTGATTTCCATAGAAGCCTAGATAATTTCAACAAGATACTGTGTTTCCAAAATATCTAATGAAAAATGTGTAATAATGTCATAATCGCGTAAGAGCGGTTGTAGAGCGGTTGTATGAAAAACAGTGAAAATATACGTCGAGATGGATCCCCTTACGAAGTGAATATTAGAAAATCCTCTCTTAGTGCTCGCCTAGAGACCCCCTTGTGCAAAATATTACACTCCTAGTCGCTGTAGTTTCGGCTGTGTGTTGATATGTCAGTCAGTCAGGTTCTGCTTTTTAAATATATAGATCAGAAACTATAGGCTCAATTAAGAACAGCTAGGTGTCGACATTGGCATTCAATGCATTTTTATTGTACTAGTTTCTGCCAGCCTGCGTTGACGTAGAAATTATGAGAGAGAAGAGAACATACTCCCGCGATAAAAAGTATTCTCATGTGCATACTCCAGTCAAGGTCTACTTGTGTGCCAAATTTCATCCAAATCCGTTCAGCCATTTGAGCGTTAAAAAGTAACAAACATGCACATACAAATATTCGCTTTTATTTTATAACTTCATTTAACAAAGCAATCGAGTAAACAATGTCTAAATGATTTCCAACTAAATTGAAATAGCGCGGATCACGTAAACATCGTTGCTAAGCGTACGGTAACTTTGGGGTTTTCTAGATCTCTATCTATCATAACGAAGCACTGCCTGCTGTGCTCGCCCTATTACGAGCCCATTTCCCAGTGGCCTCAGTATATTTTGCAAAATATTCTTTGCCGTCGGGGAACTTATCATGGCCAGACTGCCGCACGCAACGTCTACCCCTTTATATAATGCTACGTAACTGCAAAATGTATAAGTTTCGATACATACATCGCATATTCCAGTTAGCTACAGAATATTGGCTGATTATTGAAGGTTAGTAGTCCCTCTAAGCCTCGCCGCCATTGATATATAACAATAGATCATCACTATGCGATTAGAACGAGTCAGCTTTGTCATCAGAGGTTACTTCGAGTGGCGGGTTTTGATTTACTATTTGTATGAAATTAGTTTTCAATGGAAATAATTTTTTCATAACAAGCTATTAACTTGGATTATAGTACATAACAAGGTCATTCCAAAGAGCTCAATCACGATGGTGTTATTTTGCGCCTCAGTAGTTCCTATGGCTACTATCCGACTCTAACATCAGATCAGGTCCATAGTACCATATTAATGTATTGTCATCCAAGTTACACGTGTATACCAAATTGCAGCTTAATCGGTTTGGGGTAACCTGTTACAAAACCCATTTGCAAGATCTGCCCTTAACAAATATACATAGGTACATACATTTGCAAGTTAAATAAATGGTTGTAAAAATTATTGGGTTTGAATTTTAATGCTGTGGGTTTCAACATTGGACTATGAATTCTGCAACATAAAAGGCATACTTATTGCGAAAATAACGATCCCGATATATAAATTTTTCATCATTTGTAAACGTGTACCAATTTTTATTTACTTTTTCGTATGTTTTTTACTCCTACAGTTTTTAGTATAATATTGGGTTCGATTAAACTGTTTGTATGTGGTCAGATCCCAGAATTGATCACTTCATAATAAGGCAAACTCGCCAAAACTGGCCAGATCGTTTAAACGTTAACATTTGATGATATCTCAATCCTCGTTTAGCCATATCATAGTTATAAGATTTCTATGATAGTAAAAAGTCTAAAGAAAGAAGGCCAAACGAGGATTGACGTATCATCAAACTTTACCGTTTAAAACAATTTGATCAGTTTTACTTGGCCATATCATAAAGTGATCAATTTCTAAGATCTGTCCACGACATACATAGTATAATGTCATCACTTCCCATATTGTTATCCTAATATGCGAAATTATAGAATAGTAAGTGCATTTTTTTTTTTCAAAATCAACGTTTCGTGATTTTGAAAAAAAAAAGCACAATACTATCCTAATTAAGAATATTAATTTATTCAAAAATACAATGATGCCATAAAAATCGAGTCCTGATACTCCTTTCGGGTATTTTTCGCTTTTCCTCATAATAATTTCGGATTAAAACGCCCACTTGAAAAGATCATCCTGTATATGCTATATACTTCCTAAATTATGTTAAATCAAGCGCCACCTAATGGTAGGGGTGGCGAGGTTCCTGTTAATATTCTGTTGATACGTGCAATTTTTCCGAGTTTGGTAAGATAATTTTGTTAGGAACGTGGAAAATTTTACACTTATCGATGGTTTTAGGTACATCGCCCCATGAAAACCAATCTGGTGGTTTTAGGTATAAGTAGATATATAGGTTTTTCGTAATTCTGATAGGATTACCTTCAAAAAAAAAAATCAATCGCGCCCCAGCATTTACATTTTTTTTTTTTTTGATAATTGTTACACGCCTCACTGAAATGGAAACTTGTCATAGCATTTTTTTCGTTTTAAAACCGATGCTTCATAATCCAATAGGTTCCCATGACGCTTTAGTAACTGCAAATTTAGCATCCGCGCCTCCCCTACTAAAAGACCAACTTTTGATTTATGAACGCTCAAAGTCGAAGTTCGAACTTCGAGCGCAAAAATTAATAAAGGAAGTGATGCGTCTTTTTCTAATTTAGATCTATCAAACGTAAAATAACTCGTAGCGAAATATTTGGTGTCCTAAAGCCTTAAAAGGACCTGTATATAATCGGGAAAGTGGAATACGTAGGTGATTTTATTTTATTTATTGGCTTCGTAACGAAGTTTAGCAGAAATTACTGAAATACTAGATAATGTGTGGTTGTGAAGATATTTTTTCATTAATAAATTATTATAAAAAAGCAGATAAGGTTGAAGTCATGATTTTTTAATGTAAAACTAGCTGACTCGAAAAACGTTGTTCTGCCGTATATATTAATTATCTATTATCAAAGAAAAATAAATAGGGACCTACCAAAATATACACAAAAAATCGGAGATGCCGTTTTAAAGGAGTCCGATCGATAACAAGAACGACATTTTTATATTATAAGATGTACAGTTTTTGTTGCATTATTTTTTATTTTAAATCAATCATATATCAATGAAGTAATTTTTTTACGATCAATTTCAAGCGGCAAAGTTTTGGCAAATAGGTACCTGTGCGTTGCAAACCTTACGTATCTTACAAATACAAACTGTTACCACGCCTGTAACAGCTTCAGTGCTTTTCACTGCCCTTGAAAAAATAATAAACCTATAAAACGAAAACGTCTGTTGCTAACCGTCCGCCAGACGTCCCTCCAAGCATTCGTATTAACTTGAAATTACGAAAATCCCTTATGAAATATTTAACAACTTTGCTGCGTGACCTTCGGTATTAAAAAGTTCTTCGGTTGAAGAAAATTGTCGCCCTAAGATTCACCCTAAAGTGGCGGTCATTATGTTGCCAGTAACAATGTTCGACGGGCCTGGAACCGAGATAAATATTCTCGCTTCGCTGAAGATATTCTGAAGTCGACATCGCACCGGATAGTCCTCAGGCAATGTACGAAAAATAATAAGCAGCGAGTATTTTGGCGAGTAACGCAATTTACTCAACAATGCCAAGCTTTTCTGCTATTCTTTTTTGCCGTAGTGTATTGAATACGGAATTAAGGACCGAATATTGAAAAGTTAAATAATGTAAATTGTCAAAATGGCTTAGTAAAATATTTTGCTGTAATTTCGGCAGAACATCTTTGACGCCGTCTTAAAGAAAACGTAATGACACGGTTCGTGTTTTTCTATCAATTTCAGTTTACTCAGTAATCCATCAAAAAGATGTACAGACTCAAATCTATTGTAAGCTACTGAATGACAGAGTATTTAACACTAACAGATGATTTAATTTAATTAATGGCACAATCTGTCTGTTGTTTCGCCGAGCACTAACGAGGTAGCCGCCGAGAGCGGTGTAATTAAAGCGCTTCTAAAGGCGTACCGTGTTCCTCTACTAATGTTCAGATACTCCTGAATAATATCCTCATTAAACCAAGGAGTTACACAACGTCTGCGATCGCCACCCACGACAGCGCAAGAGTTATGAGGACACGCTCTCATTCCCAACATCCTGCGGGAAGCACGGCTACTTGCGTCAGCATCGTGCAGGACCTTAGCCTTACTTGTAGTTAGCCTGTCGTAGACGATCTCTCAGACGATTGCAACTGTGATATATGACATTCGTTATAAATACCTAGTCACACATAAAGACCCAGAACATTAACGATCTACCCAGCCTGATCTAGTGCATTGAAATTCTCGTGCAATTCACACTGCCTCCAACGGGTTTGCATCTAATGAATTTGCCCTGGAGATCTCTGCGAATTGAATCGAGTTATCTCTAAAAGGGTTTCCGTTTTGACGTGCCCTATATTCGCAAGGCTGTTTTCTAATTTCACAGCCGACTGCCTATCACGGGCGCTAAAAGATACGAGTGGTGTGTTATATGTCTAAAAGTTTTCGGAATCAGGAGAAACTTGCGCTAACTGGAATGGAGTACAATGGAATACACAAAGTTGGTGGAAGTAGCCGCCGGCACGAAAATATATTTTCAGTGGCATTGGCATAAAACGATGTGCGGATTAATCTTTTGAATAGGTGAGTACGTCCGTTAATGATGTTGAAAAATGAGACGCATGGACTATTCAGGTGTATTCATTTATAAGCCATAATGCAAATGGCACAATGTTGGGACGGGTGTGGAAGGCCAACTATTCATATGTTAGCCGGCGATCCCTACTGGTTACTGTGTCCATCAATTCATTCACATGAGGAAGTAACCTTACTTTACAATTTGCAAATCTCGTAGCAAGTACTAGAGCACTGAATGAATGATTTATTCTGATCTGTCACGGTGGAAGCAAGCCTCGCTCTAGCAATTGATTATAGTCCGATCACACTACCGTAGGTCAATCAAAAGCGAGTGTAGTGGCATCGATTTCAGAAAACTGAATTCAATGACAACATAAATCATGTACAAGATAAAAGAAAATAACAGCATGAATTGCAAATGTGCCCTATATCCGGGGCAGTACAAAAATTGGGCCTGTATTTTTCCGCTATAAAAGCTAGCGTACGTGGGTATCCAGTGGAGTATTTCGCCTACGGATGTGTGGACAACCTTGGACGAAGATGAGCTCGTTTTGGACGCGTGCTGTGTCCTTTGACACAAATGCGGATGCGTTCAATTGGCGAGGCGGCCGTTATCGAACCGCGTTAAACACCACGCAAGGCTGCACTCCCGCACTTTTGCGATGTTTCATCAAATCTTCGATTTTATAGAACTAAGAAGAAGATAGTCTTTGATTCTACCAAGACTAATTAATTAAGAAACGTTTATTTCAAATAAACCATTTACGCGCTTTTGAATTGTCAAAACATCAGTCAATCAAAAAAGTGAAGCTAAATTGCGCATTTCAAAGCGTTAGATCTATATTTCTCCATTTCGTGTAAAAAAAATTTTATTAAACCACTAATTTATGGATTTAGCCATACACACAATACAAATTCTGTCTGGAAAGGTACTTTCCGAAGAGTGTACAGTTATTGTACCTATTTCTCTGAAGTTTGATCTTCAAATAACCTTCAGAAAATAGATATCTCTTAATAGCCAACTTACTTCCTTGGCTTAAACCTCTTGGAAATCGTCCTGCATATTAGACGTCGCCAATTTTTTCAATTCTTTATAGGCAGTTAAAAGATATCTGATTATCTATGATTGCACATTTTAAAGGAAGAAATAATGTTGCTTATTATAAGGTTTTTTTTTTCATTCATTTCATAGGCTAAAAACTGTATCAGAACAGGAACATAGAACTTAGACCCAGCATAATATGCCTAGCCTAGTCTGTTCCACATAATGTGTTGGGGAATGTTGAAATAATGTTGAATGTAATTATTTTAGATAGAATTAAAGATTACTTCAGTTTGGTGTAACACCTATATTACTATTGAATTGACTTCCAATTTCATTGAAAAGACAACATACTAATTGTCTGTATAACTATGTGTAAAGTAAATGCACCTTTCAGTGTTCAAGAGAAGTCAATGCAACATTATGTAACAGCCACACCCATGAAGACGTCTATCTATTAACTATTTATCTCAGAAACATATTCATGTAGCATTTATATTAAAACATAATATCTTTGCTCCTGAATATTTTGTATATAATTTGTAATAAAAGTTTGGATCTATTACACTTATGTATTTTTAAGTTAGAAATATTTTTTACGTGAAATGAATAATATGTATTTGAGTAATTTTTTTTTATTGTCTTGTCTTGTCTTTGCCCTTTTTTACTGAGGGCAAAAGGGCTTTACAACATATATTCATCTTTCTTTCTCGTCAAACATCATATTAATGATAACATACAACACCCTTGTCTTTCATACATACTTAGTTAAAAAATATGATTGTTATACTTCTAATTGGAATTCCTATTGATATTGTAGGTTTAGCTTACCCTAAAAAAAAAATCCATACTACAATGCACAGATCTCCTCAAAAGCAATTGTAAAGTGGATAAACATATGTTACATAACGTAGGAGTCAATCTAATTCATCAATTTAAAAAAAAAGCAATCTGGACTACCTACGTAAGTTTTAACATTTACTATTCTACTGGTTCATGTTTCACAATAAGGTAAGTATATATGCCCATGGCATTTCTGTGTTTCCTCTAGACAATTTTGTGTATCATTCCCTATGTAAAAGATTTAGGACGCTCGGAACTATATTTCATTTCATAGAATGGGAAAAATGGATGGCAGCGAACAGCACCTGATGATGGATCGCCCATCACTGTTGCCTATGGACATCTTCAATACTAGGTATACTGTAGGTACATCACCTAGGTACTTATTTTATAAGAGATTTTGTAAACTGGCAAATAAGTATTTATTGCGATTCTGTAGTTTCGTCATTGATGACGATAAATATTAACAAAGTATACATGGAGCTGGTCAAACCTAAACAAATGAAACTCACGTTATGGCCTTATTTTGGCAGTTGTGAGGCTTACTATTTAATCTCGATTATGTTTTCTTGTTTCAACCTTTAACTAATTGTGTTTGTGTGCCTTGTTTTGTGTCAATTTTTTTTTTTTAATTGTCTATCAATGAACAGCAGTAAATATTGTCATTATTTACCTATCCATATATCACACCCATTGTCTCACAATGATGTTAGCATACAGATTAACCTAGCTGGAATCTTATTAGAAAAGTTCCTGGATTATAGCTTATGATGTAGAAGATACAAGTATCTGCCTCAACAGATAAGACACTTTAATGATAATTATCCATAACATAGTAAAACAAAAAATCAGAAAGTCACCATCCTGAAAATATACACATCAGCAAAATATCCCGTAGATAGTTTTGCCGGTATTTGCTATTCTTTTGAATAATTAACTATGATGTTAATCATGAATTAAAAATATAATAATTATGCAACTGATTACTTAATGAAGTAAATGAAAAGTACCGTGTGTTATTTAAATGCGTTCTGCGTATGTTTTCATTCAAAATTGCGGTAAAAACAATGAAATACAAATCAAAAAGAAATCAACGGCTGGGGCGTGGCCTTCTTCAGTTATTTGTAATATTTAAAATACGTTTAACGATATTTTTTTCCCTAAATTACATTCTCTAATATGTCGAATGTTAGTTAAATGAAAAACAAACCGAAACGGTCGCCTAAATCCAAAGAAAATAATTAATACTCACGTCCAGGGACTCCTTTGACGCCATCTTTCACACACAAACAAATTAGTTTGACGTTTCACCAAAAATCGATAACAAGGCTCGCAGCTCAGTTCGGATACGCTCCTTGAAACACAAAAACTACATGAAAGTTTTCGTATTCACCTTTATTTTTTATCCCACAAATGGAATAATAATTGTCTTGTAACAATTTGGCTCGATTTTCCGTAGTTCTAAGTCTTAAACCTCGCAACGATTCACCCAATAACTAATTCTATCTAAAGCAGAAAAAAGATAATGTTGAGTAATCACAATTGAAATTCATATTAGCAGCTTATAAGCACTTTTATGCTGCTCGGCTAGCATAGGTCTCAATCAATATTTAGCAGGCATAAAAAGCTTTGGGCACGCCACAATCATGGCGGTAAGTCCCCTCTTTGAGGCGTGGCTGGAAAGGCCTCATGGCGTCCTTACCTTCCGCATGACGCAGGTCCTCACCGGACATGGTTCGTTCGGGAGTTTCCTGCACCGGATTCATGCGGAAGTGACGCCCGGGTGTCGCCAATGTGCGGAACGCCCGGAGGACACGGTGGAGCACACGGTCGAGGTGTGCCCTGCTTGGGCGGAGCATCGCCGTGCCCTCGTGGGGGCGATCGGCGGCGGAGACCTCTCGCGCCGGGCCTTGGTTGAGGCCATGGTCTGGAGTGAGGAGGAGTGACAGGCGGTCGCCGACTTCTGCGAAGCAGTAATGCTCGCAAAGGAGGAGGCCGAATGCATCAGGCAACGGCTTTATCGCCGCCGCCGTCGCCGGGATTCTGATCCCGATTTCCGGCCAACGTAGACGCGGGCTTGCGGACAGTGAGCAATAGGTAGCTCACTGTCCGGCCGTCCGGTAACTGTCCGGACCAAGCCCAAGTTGTCGACGGCGCGCACTGTTCCCGTGCGCCTCAAGGAGTTGTCAGCAACAGCAGGGGCCCAGCCGGGTCGAAGTCTACTGGGGCCAGGGTTATCCGAAAGGGCGCTCGAGCCCCAGTATGAAGGCTAGAAGGAACGGGGTGGGTCTTTTAGTCAGTAAGAGTCTGACACTATCTCCCGCTCCGCCCAAGGGCGGGGGATGTCAGTGCATAATTTTTTCCCACCATAAAAAAAAGGCATAAAAAGCTTAGCTCGAAGGAGAAATATTATTTTCTACATAATTATCGATGAGAATTTTATGCGATATGGACGATAGGTTTCAGTAGAAAAAAAAAAAGAAATTAATCTAAGCGCACGGCCGTGCGCAGGCCAAGTTCCAGGAACAGGTCGCGCGCATGCCGTGCACTATTTACACGAACCGTTTCGACCCACTTTTGACCCCCCTGTAGCTCATTGCAAGTACAGAGATAAAATTGTACCTACGTTATCATATATTAGTACTACAGCAGTTTGCCTTTCATAGATGTAACTTCAGTAGATCCTGAAATATGACCCTGTCAATATAGCTCAGTGACCGGTAATCAAAACCTCTAGGCCACTTCCAATTGTCTTAGCGTTATGAAATTTGGCACACAGGTGGTGTGTTATACATATAACACGTTTACGTGTAACGTTTTGTTAATCTACATAGATTAACAAAAAATTAAGAAATTTAAGAAATTGGTCAAGTATGAGTTCGCTCAGTCGAATATTTTATGAACCAGTGAAATGAGAATACGAAGAGGAGGGGGGGGGGAGGGAGGAAGGAGTATAAAATATGTCTTAAGAAATTTAAGAAATCGGTCAAGCGTGGGTTGGCTTAATCGAATATCAACTTTTAACAAAATATTTATAAACCAGTTAAACAATAAGAATACGATCTAAGGTTAGCAATGGACGCGGGCGTGGCATAAAAAGAAAAAAAATAGGTACGATTTCTTGAAAAAAGTATTGAAATCCCACTAAAAACATACCTGTTAAAAAGGGGGCCAAGTTCCTATCGGCTAATTGTTCGCCTATAGTCTGTTTAATAAGTTAAACGACTTGGGTAATTATTAGGATCTAATTAACTCTGATGTAGTCAACACGGGCTCAATAATCAAGGTTGATTAAGCTTAACCTTATAAAAAGTACGGAATATAAGTATTTTTTAAATGATTAAATATTATACAAAATTCCCAAGTCGGGTGACTTATTAGACAGACTATAAAAAGGTTGAAATCCAATCCAATGCCAAGTTTAGATGCACTTTAAAATCGATCATAATCATCATCATTAACAGCCTGATCATCGTTAAATTTGAACTTGGCAGGTTTTCATGCTACACGTAACATTTGATTAATTTTATAATTAAATTTATTACTTATATAATTAAATTAACCTGCCAAGTTCAAATTTAACGATGATCAGGCTGTTGATGAAGATGATTATGATTAACTTGGCCCCCTTTTTAACAGGTGTGTTTTTAGTGGGATCTTTTTTATGTGGACGAGCGCTGGCAAGAAGTGCATTGTAAGTGTATTTTGGTAATTGATTGATCTATATTAATGTTTGCTTATTCGTATTGAGTTCTCTGTTCGCTATTGCGAAGCAGCATTCATTCATTATAAATAAAGGAAAATAATTCAAAAACCGTAAAAACCAGAAATAAAAATCCGTAAAGTACCTACTACATATTTCTGCAGTAAAAACAACCATTAAATCAGTAATGACGTTGACAAGCTTTTCGGGTGTGTTGCCAGTAAGAAGTTATTTTCATTAAGTTGGACTTTAGTTAACTAAAGATTTAAAAAATTCTAAAAATTTCAGATAAGCTGAGTCATTCTTGCGTAAAAGTTTTTGTAGCTTAATTTTATACTAACATGTTTTTTGACCATTTCATGTATTTAAAAATTTAATAAATCAGAAAGTTAGGTGGTATTTTTAAAGAGGTAAGGGTGAACCCCGGTGTTCGTAGTCATCAACACTGAAACCGAAACGTCATTAACGTCAGGCTACATAACAAATAGGTACAAATACCTAATTGTAAGCAGTGAATGATTATGTATCCGTGTCGCAAAATAATAAAAAGTAGCTTGTACTAGAACTGTGATATCAAGGTAGTTGAATGCTTTTGCTAGAGATGTTATCAGAAAATTACAAACCGGCATTTTCGAAATCATAAAATTACGTAGACTCCTCACATCGTTGTTTGTACTTGTGTTCAGTTTTTTCATGTTTTCACGACTTTCAGCAGCAAACTTACTGCTAAAACATTTTCATTCATTTAATCGTTTTAATTTTAGTTTTGAACACAAACATGATTGTAGATTTTTATTCTAAAAAAGTGTCTAGACCAGTGATGAGACTTTTTATTTATTTATTAGGTCCCACTATGAGGATTAGAAGATTGTCGGCTGTGTTTTGGACAACATGCATAATTGCGTTTATTTTTATATTATATGTGGTGACAGATTTGAGTTTCAAGTTACCAAGTATAAAACCAGCGGTGCAAGACATTGATGTAAGTATAATAAAAATAAAATATCCTTAAAATTATTTCATTCTCTAACAGAGCTTTGAAGGAATATTATGTTGATATGTGTTCAATTACCAAACAGAAAACTTTTTGGTTATTGAGGAAATAATATTTCAGTTAATCTGAAGATTAAAAATGGTGGTGGACACTTTATTGTCTTAAATAATTATGTTATGCGAGAATTAAGTAATCAACCGTCAATATTTATTACATTGATTTATTTTTCGTTTCATATAGGTTGTCTTCGAACCCCCAGTAAGTTAACAACAAGTACTTTTGGGACTAGTACACTAACCCACTGTTAAAATACTGTTGTACATAAGTTTAATTTACCTTCATCTAGTCATATTCTGTTATATATAGGTATTAATTCTAATCAATCTAAAACTTTTAATTTCATATTTCTGATGTTTTCAAACTTAGAATTGATTTCTGGTTTGACCATAATTAATAGCAATTATTCAAAATGGTACTAATGGTTTTGGGTCTATAGAAATACTATTTGTGTCTACAAGATGTTTAAAATACAACACACAATACTGATAAGAAAAGTTGGCTTGTATGAAATATGCTACTAGATAGTTCATCAAGTCTTATCAATATAATAATAATGAGACATTGCATTACTTATGACAACATTATGAGTTCAGCAACCTTATTGCATTTACATCTTCAAACTTTAATAAATAATTTTAAACACATTATTTGTGTGTCATAACAATACTTCAAAGTATTTGTGTATTAAAAAAATCACAATAGCATTCTTGAAATAACTCTAGGTGTTATCATGATTTTATTTTCTCATATTAATTTGAGTCAATGGCCTCATTTATGTCCTTTCAAACCTCTTAGTCCTCTGTAATCTTTATTTCTTCCAACTTCTAATAGTCAACAAAACTTTCTAACTCTGTTTATATCAACTATAGTAATCAATATTGCAACCTTTACCAGGGTCTGGAATTACTGCAACTGAACAGTTAGCTAGTGCGAGCTAGTGGGTCACAGATCCAGTCTCTTCGAGAGGCTATGGTTGAGCGCTTGAACTTGTCCTTGGAGGCAGTCTCCGAATGGGGCGATGCCAATTTGGTCAGGTTCAACGCTGCAAAAACCCAGGCGTGTCTATTTTCCGCTAAAAGGAGCCAATTCAGTCCTGCTCCAACTTTCCGGGGTGTAACCGTGCCGATAACCGACCATCTTGACCTTCTTGGTGTTACGCTGACATCAACACTCAACTTTGGGCCATACATCGAAGCAAAGGCTCAACTGGCTGCAAAAAAGCTGGGAGTTCTCGCAAAGGTCAGACAGTACTTCACGCCGGAACAGCTGCTCAAACTTTATCAAGCGCAAGTTCGATCGTGTATGGAGTATTGCTCTCATCTTTGGGACGGATCTGCCCGATACCAGCTTGATGCACTTGAGGCAATTGAGAGGCGAGCCAGAAGGATAATTGGCGATGATACACTCGTCGAGTCGAGGCTTCAAAGTCTTGAGCATAGACGCAGAGTTGCTAGCCTGTCGGTTTTCTACCGGTTGCATTTCGGGGAGTGTGCGTCGGAATTGCATAACCTAATTCCGCCTAGCCCGTTTCATCATCGGACTACCAGACGTACGGCTATGCGCCACCGGTATATGGTGGATATCCCACCAACACGCACAAAACGTTTTGGGAACACATTCATTGTGCGTGCGGCTAGGGAGTGGAATTCCTTGCCGGAGTCTGTGTTTCCTGATAGCTACAACCCGGGAATCTTTAAGTCGAGAGTGAATAGGTTTCTTTTAGGTAAGCGCGTTCCATCGTCGACCGCATCGTCGCTTTCCATCAGGTGAGATAGCGGTCAAGTGCGAACCTATCAACAATAAAAAAAAAAAAAAAAAAAAAAAAAAAAGCTAGTATTATTATTATCTTAAATTTTTCAGACAAAATGGTCATCGTTTGAATCAAAGCTGCGACATATAGAAAACGAGTTGAACCAACATCATGTTGTGGTCGGTGAGATTAAATCTGCAGTTGATCAGATTGTGGAACAGTCACAAGAGTACCATCCCCCTCAGAAGAGGCCTAAAGATGTGGTATACAAGGAGCTTCCAAAGATGAAAGAGTTCAAGGCGGTTGGTGATGAACCGCCAAAGATTGTGCGCATTCCCTTCAATGAATCAATGTGTCCTATACAGAAACAAAGTATACCGAAAACGGATATACAGGTAATCTTTCTTCTTATCCCAAAATAATTATCTGTAATTAATTGTCAAGGTATTTTGAACACCATAGGTGCATAAGCAGTAGCTTATGAATCTATGGTGTTCGGCAGACATTCCAAGTGTTTTCTCTTATTAACCATATGTTTGTGAAGTTAAAAAAGGCTGCATAAATATTGAATTTTTGGAAATTATTCTAAATAGCCAGTTCTTCAGTAGTTTCTTTAGTTAATAATAATAATAATCATGCAAATAGCAATGTTTCATAATAAGTTATCATTACATATTGTTACTTCATATCTTTCCTGATAATAGAATACACAAATAAATATGAACATTTGTGATTATGAATATCTTCCCTTCATTTTTGTGCATTAGCGTTTCATTTCTATGAAAATCAAATTGAAGTTTAGAGGAAGGTAACACTTTAAACAATTTTGCTGTTTTTTTCGTATTTCTGTAACCCTAGCCAAGTTGATAATCTGCAATCGTTAACGCTAGTAGAAAACTTCAAATGTGCAGGAATGAAGTCATCTCAACATTCAGTCACAAACGAACGCACAAAAGATTTGGGGGCGTGGCTAACTCGAGGCGTTTGACGCAAGAGAAACGGTTGTAATTTGGCTAGGGGGCTGTTAAATATTTTTTTTCTAAATAATGCTTCTGTTACAGATGCTGTCAATGTATGACAGAATTTTATTTGACGATCAAGATGGTGGAGTTTGGAAGCAAGGCTGGGAAATAGAGTACCAAGAAGATCAGTGGAATCAGAAGAATAAGCTGAAAGTTTTTATAGTCCCACACTCACACAATGATCCGGGTAAGAATAGTGAAGTTTTATTAATTATTATTTTTTATTATTTTGCATAATTTTACACTACGCTGAAAAGACTACTACTACAAGTTGTTACTTATTTCTCGACTTATGAGTCGGGGCTGCGTGGGGGGTTAATTTTATTGTAGTTTAATTATGATCCTGCTCGGAATTATATTCTACGATGAAAAAAAAACAAAGAAAAATAATTTGCGATGCGTTGTAGACGTGACAGAAAAATCCTGATCCACCTACAGCGGGAGTAGACATTGTCATGACAATGACATGGTCATCAGTACTTATCCATATCTATGGTCATGACAAACGTGGTAATATGCAGGATAGGATTTACACTCGAAACATTTAATTTGGAACAATTGTCCTAAAAATTTAGACATTCATGAATGCTGCTCTTGACGTTCACCCACTAATTAAGTTACAGACAATGTGTCACCGATATAAATGCGTTTTTTCCGCCCATTTAGCAATCAGGTAGATTAATTCTGTCATTTGATAGCATTTCATTCGCTCACTAAGTCACTAGTCTCTGTTCGATTTGCATTGTTTACTCGTGTGTAAAAGATAGGAAAAGGGTGTCTCTGAAATTAGTTATTTTTTATAAATACTGGTTGGAAAGTCGGGTTACTTTGGTTCAGGTTTATTAACCTTTCAATCGTGATAATGACAGACACAATTGAAAGACAATAGGTGCGCGAACGCCGGCGTTCGCTTGGGGTTTAATGAATTAATCAATAGGAACACGGGAAACGGTTTCTATTGGTTAACAAGCTTGGGCCAAAGTAACCCGGATGGCGGGCTGCGCAAATATTGTTCGAAAGAATTACTAGGCCTAGAACCCATAAGGCAACTGAAGGAACACGAGTGGGGTTTTGTCAGTAAAAGTCTGATATTCCCATTTGCTCCACCCAGAGTGTGAGATGTTACATGATGATTTCCTAAATTAAAAAAGCTCCCGGGGCCACAGTTGGACAGCCCCATACACGGTCCAAACTTTATGATCCATTCGGTTTGATCAAACCAAAAGAATTGAAATTCGATTGTGCCGTCAAACATGTTGTCAGCATGTTGTCACTCCCATACACGGTCAAATCTGTTTGATCAAACATGTAGCGTCATACCGATTGGACTACAGGTTTGACCGTGTGTGGCTGGCATTAGTAAAAACAAAACGTTTATATGAGGTAGGTACATAGCTTGAAAGGCAAAAATTACTAAGCGACATTGAGTAGAGAGACACTCGCCTCCATAAAACCCTCGCTTATGGCTCGGGCGAATTTCGCTTCGGTCAAGGGTCAAGGTCAAAAAAAACTTTCTCCACTTGTATCAAAATGACGAATACTAATACTAATAGATCTGACGAAACTAATAGATCTGACTTTAAAAAATATAATTTCTTCATAAAACTGACCTCTATTATCAAATCAAGGTTGGTTTGTGATCGAAAAGTGTTATCGCTGTAATATCTAAATTGGCATATTACACAGATTGTTTTTTTTGTAATGTTGACCTAGAGAGTACAATGGTAGACAATCAATGGTCAAACGGACATATAGTTTAAGCGTAAACTATCTACAATGTTTTTTTTTATTCCTTGTTCAATTGTTTTTATAATTATAAATATTATATTTAACTTGGTATCGTCATTTAAAGAGAACAGATGAAAAGCATGTTGCTAAAAGAGTTATGAATTTACATGTGCATGGATGGAGAGGGAGAGGGAGGCCAAAGAAAAGATGGATGGATTGTGTGAGAAGTGTTAAAAAAGAAAAGGGAGTTAGTGATAGCGTGACGAGTGACAGGACAGAATGGAAGAAAAAAACGTGTTGCGCCGACCCCAAATAAAACGGGACAAGGGCAGGAAGAAGGGCAGGAAGAAGAAGAAATATTTAACTTGGTTCGACAAATATTATTGTGTTCTATTCGCCAGGGTCGTGTGTTAACGACGGGGTATACCGTCTTGTTTGGCTCTTCAATCCAAGTAATTGGTCATGAATGTGCGACATTGAATGAATAAACGTGAGTGTTTTTCGGATATATCTGACACAGACAGTTAAAAGGTACGTTAGTATTGTAAAAATTACCATTATCATCATCATTTCAGCCGATAGAAGTCCACTGTTGGACAAAGGCCTCCCCCAAGCGTCGCCACAACGAATGATCATGTGCGTCCCGCATCCATCGGATTCCCGCTACCTTCACCAGGTCGTCAGTCCACCTTGTAGGAGGCCTTCCAACGCTGTGTTTACCGGTACTCGGTCGCCACTCCAGAACCTTTCGGCCCCAACGGCCATCTGTTCTGCGAGCAATGTGCCCTGCCCATTGCCACTTAAGTTTGGCGATTCTTTGTGCTATGTCGGCAACCTTGGTTCTCCTGCGGATATTTTCATTTCTGATTCGATCACGTGAGGAAACTCCGAGCAAAGCCAAATATTACCAAAATAAATAAAATCCTGCGAACCAAAGCAAAACCTCATAGTTTTGTATAATTTATTGATTGCTTTATCGCGGTAACAACAACCAATTAAGTTAATTGACAGAAACCAATTGTAATTTCAGAATAATCACACTTTACAGAGTTTGTTTTTAGGTTAGGGAATTCATTCAATGACTTCTTCCGCTCTTGGGCAGAGCGAGAAGACTTACTGACTAAAACCCACTCCTATGTTCATTCTTTGCCTTCGTTCTTAGTACCACAGTAACTCTTACGAACTATCCCGTAGCTCACCACCCGGGTTACTTTAGCCCAAGAACCCCGGGGGTTCTCTTTTGCACAGCCCATGGCCCCAGTATGCAGTAGAGGTTTCACCTACAAGGTGAAATTAAATTAGATAGTGAAACTCCACAAAAGATGGGTGTCTATAACTCATCATATCATAATCATCGTCATATCAGCCGAAAGACGTCCACTGTTGGATATAGGCCTCCCCCAAGTGTCGTCACAACTAAGGCAGTGCTGTGCATCACGTCACTAAGGGACATACCAGAGAATGGGCAGCAGCATTCTCTTTCGGACAATCCCGCAGCCCACCACCCGGGCTACTTTTGCCAGAGAACCCCGGGGGGTTCTCTTCCGCACAACCCATGGTCTCAGTAGGTACACTTTACAGGGACAAATGAAATTACACAGTGAAACTCCACAAAGGAAGGAGATGGGTGTCGGAACACTTTGCAAGGACAAATGAAATTAAATAGCGAAACTCCACAAAGGAGATGGGTGTCGATAACTCTTGACGATAAATTCTTTGCCTTCGTACCAGGGCCACAGTATCTTTCGGACAATCCCGCAGCCCACCACCCTTGTTACTTTAGCCCAAGAACCCCGGGAGGTTCTCTTCCGCACAACCCATGGTCCCAGTAGGTACAGTTTATAACAAATGAAATTAGATAGTGAAACTCCACAAACGAGATAACGGGAGTAACGTCCCTTTAGGATATTTTTCTATCGTGGCCAGTTTTAGAATTGATCACGATCGGATAAGGCCAACTAAAACTGGCCAGATCTTTTAAACGTTAACATTTGATGATAATCTTCGTTTGGCCATATCATTGATGTAGGATTGCTATGATAATAAAAGGTCTAAAGAAAGTAGGCCAAACTGGCCAAACGGTTTCAACAAAATTGATATGTCATCAAATTTAAACGTTTAAAACGATTTGGCCAGTTTTACTTGGCCATATCATGAAGTGGTCAATTTAACTACATTCATTAAGGACATTTCTACTATTACGCAGGCGAAGCTGCTGGCAAGAGCCAGTAGGTACTGAAATAATAATTATTTTACGCTTACGAACTTGAATATATGAGGATAAAATGTAATTCGCGTAGATAATTTAATCGAAGGACGTTGCTTATCGAACACACTTGTACAAATATGTAATATTAGCTTCTGCCAGCGGCTTCGTCCGCGTGAAATTCGGTTACTCCATACAAACTTTGGACCTCCGTTTCATCCCCTTGGGGGGTAAATTTCGAAAAATCCGTTCTTAGCGCTCCACCCTATAAGCACAAAATAGATAGGTATAGAAGACAATTTCATGTATGTACTACTACTACGGACTTTTTATACCTACGCTCGGTGGACGCACACTAATTTTGAGCGTTTGAGCGAGTGATCCGAGACGCGACCGAGTAATATCGAGCACATACTTATATTGGTCTGTGATATCGAAGTAAACCTAGTACGCCTAGCGAGTCCGGTGATGGGGTGGCCTTGCCAATGGACAAAAAATTACAGATCGTGTCCCAAATAAAAACCTCCGTTTTCTAGAGGTTGTTGCACTATTATTGAAATAAAAAACGTCAAAAAAAAAATGGCGTTATGTCAAGCATGGCAAATAGAGTCGAGTTGTTGTCACTGTATAATAGAATCGGTAACAAGTTTGTTACTAGGGAAATATATTGTTTAAGCCAATATGTAATTAACAATAGGCAGGCGAAATTAATTTTAACCAAGTTAATGATGAATTGATGATAACTCGAATCAAACAATAAACCAGTCAACGAACTCTGTTTGAGTCGGTCGGTAACTCGGTAGTGTTTCAAAAGAGTAAATTCCGGCAAACCTCCGTTGAAAAGGGTGGATCCTCCAACCAGACGGGTGTTTCCCGTGCGCCTCAAGGAGTTGTCAGCAACAGCAGGGGCCCAGCCGGCTCGAAGCCTACTGGGGCCAGGGTTATCCGAAAGGGCGCTCGAGCCCCGGTATGAAGGCTTGAAGGAACGGAATGGGTTTTTTAGTCAGTAAGAGTCTGACTAGAGCGGGGGTTGTCATTGGATGATTTTTCCCATCGAAAAAAAAAACCAGACGGGTGTTATTTCTGGTGGGCAACTGCCCGATAGATGATTTCGGGATGCGCCATCATCATCATTTCAGCCGAAAGACGTCCACTGTTGGACATAAGCTTCCCCCAAGTGTCGCCATAATGATCGGTCCTGTGTGTCTCGCATCCATCGATTTCCCGCGACCCTCACCAAATCATCGGTCAAAACGCGCAAAATCGTAAGGTGCGTTGGGGTAAGATCGGCATTGGGGTAAGAACGTATAAATCAATATACCACTTATTTAGCTTTATTTTAAAGCCAGTTACATTCTGGGCAAGGTGGAACATAATGACGCGGCACGCAATATGACAAGCATTAAAAATAAAGCTAAATAAGTGGTATAATTTATATTAATACGGTCTTACCCCAATGCCGATCTTACCCCAACGCACTTTATTTATAAACTTGACATGAATACGTAACTTTAGGTTCCGTCCAAGTCCAGTTGATCTGTCTCAAGTGTTTGATCGATGCTCATTAACTCGTCATCGAGCTAACTTGGCGGACGGTTGACTCGGCCGACCGACCTTGTATATTGAGTCCGGTTGACTCGAGCTGCAACTCGAGTCGGCCATCATTTCAACTCGAGTAACTCGAGTTGTCGAAAATACGAGTTGGCTCATTGCTAACTGTAATATATAACAGCACACTTAGCCAAGTTGTTATTCTGCAATCGTTGACGCTGTCGAAAAGTGATGAAATGTATGGGAATGACGTCATCTCAACGTAAAGTCGCGTGGTCAGAACAAACGAATAGACAATTCGTAGCAAAGTTCACATCGTTCAAAATCATTTCCACAATATTTAACGCTACATCCTTTGTTACACAAACGCTACATTGTAGAACGAGCGGCCGACTCAGGCGCGTCAATATGTCTACCAACTTATCGTTTTCTACAATTGCTGTCTCCGAGGCGTTGCCGATTAGAGAACGGAATTCGATTGTAACTTGGCTAGGGGGGCAGGTGTCATTGATCTCCTGGTCGCAAGCGTGACTGTTGACATAAGGCGTATAGTCCTTTGAACCATCTGACCGAAATTATGTGAACGCAACTCTCGCACTCGCCTAGGTGGCAGTACGCAAATCTGTGCATTTATTTGCGGCCAGCAGCGCCCGGAAAGCGCTTTAAATCCATTTTTTCTGCGAGATATTGATTGATTTACTTAGGCAATGTTCACTTTGAAGGATATTTAACCACCAATTTTTATGTGTAAAAATATTTCTAAAGGTCCAAGCCGTTTCGAAGGAGTAGGGAAAAGTTGCGAAATTGCTAATTTTTTTTTTTGACAAATGTATTAATTGCACGAAAAAATCAAATGTTGATATTATTGTTCATGAATCTATAATAAACATATATTTTTTTCAAATCAATTGACCCTTAATCGGCCCGTTCGCGACCTTACCTTGCCGCTGTGAGCGGTAGTAAAGCTCGGGGCGGCGTAAGAACAGAAGTATGAAAATGTTTGAAGCATGCCACCAGACGCCGCACTTAGCGCCACACGCACGCTTACCGATGTCGCCGCTAAGACCAAAGTCGGGAACATACCGTAAAGCAGGCCTGAGTTAGGAATTTGACGGTGTGACACTGCCGTGCTTCAAAAAGCACGTTGTAAAACCATAGGTCTTGCGTCTGACCACTCTGACTCAGGACCAATGGTCTCCACATCAGTGTGTGTGCACACATCTTTGTGTAATGTAGATCTCCTAAATACTTGGAATTCCGCCACCATGATCGAAATTCGGTTGCGAGGATATTTTTTTATATGTTTATCCAAATTAAGCCTTAGAATAGAATAAACTTATTTGTACAACAAAATAGTAACAATAATTGTACCCCACTTCACCAAAATACAATTGTTGTTGACTTTAATTTATATTAATGTCTGTAAAAATAAAATAAAATATGGTGGGTCAGCAGCAGAAACACGTGTGTGGTAACAGGTGTTATGTTAATGCTTGCCCCTGTGACTTGCAAATTTTGTTAGGGTTCCTTACACTTTTGGGTCGCGGAGCTCTTTGGACCGGGACCGCGGTCCTAAAGGACCCATTACACTGCGCTGAATATCGCGTGCGATATTCCGACTCGTACTATTTTTCATTCATAGAAAGACAGTCTAACCCTTATTACACTACGCGATACGTCGAACCATAGACTAGACTATCTTTCTATGAATGAAAAATAGTAAGATCGCGATATTCAGCGCAGTGTAATAGGTCCTTAACTTTCACCTACAATTATTTTTTTTGGTTTAGTATGTATCTTGGGACCACAAATGAAATAAATACAGTTTTACGGTAACTATGCTTGAATGTCTTTTTCCTTGTGGTCCCAAAATACTACTAAAAAAAAAAACAATTTGTAGGGGGAAGTTGGGACCGCAGTCCCGGTCCAAACAGCCCCAGGACCTCACTTTTGACCAACGAGACCTTAATACTTAGAAAACGAAAAAAAAAAACGTTTTATAACGTACTGTATACCGAGGCGATTGTTGTATCTAACTATCTATATTTTTAATTAATCGGCAATACAGCGATTACATTGTTTTACGAGTGGATGCATTAATACTATCTATGTAGATCACGAGATAAAATATAGTGTATAGATAAATAAATTGAACAGATGTATAGATAAAGTGTATAGGATGTATAGATAAAAAAATGATTTTTGTGGTCACGCGTCTAGTTTGGTTCCAGTGACCCTCGAGGCGACTGAGCGACTTGAGCTATGCAATGCTAGATGCAAGGAGGGGTCCTCTACGAATTTGTTTGAAAGAATTACCGCTTTGAAACGGAAAGGCCAATTGAATTCAGTTATAATCAGACACCTCTCGCTTCACCCAAAGCGAGCAAAGTTATTAATAAAATAAATAAATAAGGGTGAATCTTTAAGGTCGTCAAGCATCGCATGCCGAGGCCGGTCCTTGGATCGGTGGCCATTACTTAATGCACAGAGACCCTTCTGTGCCTATAAAACCCCACCTCTAGGGGTAATCTAGTGTAGTTTAAAACGAGACCTCTTTTTTTTTGAGGTGGGATCATCTAATGACCATCAATGACACATCTCACGCTCTCGGGTAGAGAGAGAAAGAGCGTTTTTACTGAATAAAACCTACCTGTGTCCTTCTAACATTCCCGCAGCCCTACAAGATCCTCTAAGCGGGGGTAATTTGGTTACCTAAACTCGGGCAGAATGATATTCGATTTTTCTAATGGTTTTCTTAGGCCCGTTAGAGAAAAATTTTGCTCGTTCATTTCAGTACGGCTAATACATTAGACACATGACTGGCGAAATATTTGTTTACTATTTAACTTTCCCTACTTTAGTTGTAATTTTCGATCGAAAGATAAACCTTGTCATTTGAATTTGCGTAACGAATTTTTTCTTTAATAGACTTTTATGACTAGCTTTTTCCCGCGGCTTCGCCCGCTTACATAAAATATAACCTATTTCACTCAGGAACAAAAGCAGCTTTCTACCGGTAAACAATTTTAGCAATCAGACTTTCAGAGATTACCTCCTACAAACAAAAAAGCAAACTTTACTTCATTATACTCGTAATATTAATGTATACATATTTATAGCCCATAAATAATAATATAATATATTTAAGTACATGGTTTTTCGAGGGTACACGCGATTGTTGATAGAAAATAAGAACGTCCCATAAAAATAAGTACAAGTAGACATAGTCAACGAAATTCATTCTTACGTACTTTATAAACAATAGCTTCTATTAAATTGAAACGTTACTGAAGCTAAAATTATCTACGTACCGAACTGTCAAAGAGACAAAGCCTTGTCGCTTTGTTACGGGACATGTATTACACCATTATTGTGGTAAACAATTGAATTTCCCTAACCACATAAACCGTAAACTTACAACAATAGTAGCAAAGGTCACACAGAATTTTTAAAAAGGTAATTGTTCGAAAAGAGAAGAATATGAAGAATACATGTTATTATTATATTTAGAGTCTGTCTAATAAGTTAAACGACTTTGGTAATTATTAGGATTTAATGAAATCTGATGTAGTCAACACGGGTTCAATACTCAAGGTTGATTAAGAGATAGAGATCATTGTTTACTAATAGAAGAACCTTATGAAACGTATCGAATATAAGTATTTTTTAAATGATTAAATATTATACAAAATTCCCAAGTCTATTGACTTATTAGACAGACTATATGTATAGATATTTTGCTACTAACAAATAATTTAGGAAGTTTTCTGTACCCTATTTGCGTTAAGATTAGAAATTTAAAGAAAGCTCTTACTGTCTGTTCAACCGATTTTAACTTCTATTTCGTAGGTATAAGGATGAAATTAAAAGTAAAAAAAAAGTGGTTACAATACTAACTATTTACTGCAGCCGCCATTTGTCATGCCACCAACGTAATAAAAGTCAAAATCGATTGAATGGACAGTAATAAAAGGTTTTTATAAATGTCTAATGTTATTTTGAACAGAGTATAATAATATGTGACTATAGTGGAAACTCAATCAAATAGAATAATAGTTGTCGTAACTCGTAAGTAATTCGGACTAACGAAAATCCTGATAGTTGAATGTATGTATATATATATTTTTCAAACTATATATATATATATCTATAATTAAACTGTTTGAAAAATATTTCCTTGTCACTGGCAATGCGGATAACTGCGAATCTGTATAATAGTAACTGAATCTCCCTCCACTGTAGTAACATTACCTACGTAATTGAAAATTACTTTAATTATGGTGATGATTTAGAGATTCAGAGCGATTTTAATATCATGCGGTTTTAAACACGCACGCGGGATTACCCCGCACGCGTATCCCCCGCAAATGTCCTTTTCATACAAGTATTTATTATAATGCGTGGAATAAGCACGCGGCACCCCCGCACGTTTGTCGTCCATAGTACGGAACTACAACGCACAGCAGCCCGCAGAAAACTAGATCATAGGCAAGCGTGTCTCACGCTGCGTGAAACTGCGTGCGGGGCAGTCTCGCATGCGTGATGAAATCTGCACTAATTTAAAAACACCCATATTCTGGATTCTATTTCATCTTAAACCAAGATCAAAACCGTGATCTTAAAAAATAATCGCACAATATACAGTTTCCATCACGGATCTTGAACACTTGCGCAGAAGTCAAATATTCGGTCTCTTTAGTGGTGCGAAGTGCGACGCGGAGTGTCAGTGATTGGCTGGCCGCGCCATCGCGTCATAGACGTCACTCCTGATTCGTTCACTACGTTGCAGCATGTATCTAACAACGAAGACGATTGGCTTGCCAATGTATGGAATGCGCTAAGCGATCCCCACTCTGACGCCGATCGTTCAAGATCCGTGATGGCAACTGTAAATTCCTGTCATTATCATTCGTTCTTGGAATAGAAAAAAAAAATGAACGTCACTGATTGTTTTCAAAACATTTTAGGCTGGATAAAGACGTTCGAAAATTATTACAAAGCGCAAACTCGCGCGATATTTAACAACATGGTGGAGAAATTATCGGAAGGCATCGGGAGGAAGTTTATATGGGCCGAGATCAGTTTCCTGGCACTCTGGTGGAATAGCGATGCAACTGAAAAAGACAAAGCTGCTTTCTTGAAGTAAGTATGTGCTGATCGTAGATTTGTAACCAGGGATCGCTGATCGCACTAATATGTAATTATAAACTCTAGCATATCGTCGCGTGCACCTCGATCATGAACGTGTATATTTTTCCGTATAGCATAGATGCGCACAAAGAATCAAAATAAATTAGTATTCTCATAAAAGTTTAGTAAGAGTAATATCATTGAGACTACAGTATTAATATGGTTCATGTAGCGCTTGTTTCAGAAATAATAACTTAAATATTAAAAAAAACGACAAAAAAAGTACAAAAAAGGCGAAACACTCTGTTTTGGGCAATATAGTCTGTCTAATAAGTCAACCGTCTTGGGCAATATAGTCTGTCTAATAAGTCAACCGACTTGGGAATTTTGTAAAATATTTAATCACTTAAAAAATATTTATATTCGGTACTTTTCATAAGGTTCTTCTGTTAGTAAACAATGATCTCTATCTCTTAATCAAACTTGATTATTGAACCCGTGTTGACTACATCAGATTTAATTAAATCCTAATAATTACCCAAGTCGTTTAACTTATTAGACAGACTCTATTTGCTTTGACTTATATTATTTATCACGTAAATATCACTGAATAAAATAAAAAATATTTATCACGTGAATATCAGTGAAGATTTTTTTTTTGAGTGTGAGATAGGCGAAAAGTGCCTCTTTTTCACACTCCTTTTTTAAATGCTTTATCTTGCTGACATTAATTATTATTATTATTCCAGCCTCCTAAAAAGCGGCAAGATAGAAATAGTAACAGGTGGATGGGTGATGAATGACGAAGCCAATTCTCATTGGCTTGCAATCGTTCGCCAACTGACCACAGGTCACCAATGGTTGTTAGACAACTTAGGCGTTGTGCCCAAGAATGCTTGGTCTATAGACCCCTTCGGGTATTCGAGTACTCAACCCTATTTGCTGAAGTTGGCCGGATTCGAGAATTCTGTGATACAAAGGGTGCATTATAGAGTGAAGAAGGAGCTCGCTGCTCATAAGCAGTTGGAGTTTAAGTGGAGACAGTTATGGGGTAAGAATCACTACACTTCAAATTTTTTTTTTAAATATACAACCTTATTTTTAGTATATGTGAAACCCGAAACACGTGTCTAGTATTTTGATGTAAAGAATCTATGTACAAAATTTCATAACTGTATCATGAAAAATCATAAATGTATAAGCTTTTTTTTGTCAGCAACATTACATAGTCACCGGGCCATCCAGGCGACTGATGGTTGGTTTTGCATTTGCGCCCATTTGTTTGCTCTCTCCTAATGTCCGCTATGACTTGCCGTGACTTGTATTGTCGGTGGTGTCCAACTTGTGACCTTTTTGAATATTTTCGGAAACAAATATAACATGGTGTAAAAACTATTAGAATTCATTCAGTTACTGAAGTCATCGGGCCATAGGCAACTAAGGGGTTGTTTTGCACTTGCACCCATTTGTTTGCTGTCTCCTAATGCCCGCTATGACCTGCCATGACTTGTATTGTCGGTGGTATCCAACTTGTGACCTTTTTAAATATTTTCGGAAACAAATATAACATGGTGTAAAAACTATTAGAATCCATTTAGTTACTGAAGTCATCGGGCCATAGGCAAGTAAGGGGTTGTTTTGCACTTGCACCCATTTGTTTGCTGTCTCCTAATGCTAGCTATGACCTGCCATGACTTGTATTGTCGGTGGTATCCAACTTGTGACCTTTTTAAATATTTTTGGGAACAAATAAAACATGGTATAAAAACTATTAGAATCCATTCAGTTACTGATTCTGAACAAATTATATTCAAGTTTCGCATATACTGATACTAATATTGTGTAGTTTAAAGTTTCGGTCTCTTGATCGGAACGCACAACGCTGCGATATGCGTTGACCGGCACTTAAATATTCATTTCATTCAGCAAAATAATGAATTAAATGAACAGCTTCACACGTCGTACACCGCAGCGCTATTCGATGAACAAAAAACTGAAATATTACAACCTAGCACGAAGGAGTACTTAATGACATAAGTTATTTGATTGAATTATTTTTGTTCTGCAGATGGCGTTGGCAAAACGGATATGTTTACGCACATGATGCCTTTCTATTCTTACGACGTTCCTCATTCTTGTGGGCCTAATCCAAAGGTAAATGAACAACACATAAAAACAGGATGCCTAATTGCGTAGTAAATATTTTTATTAGAGAGTAATTTTATTGAAAATCGCAAGAAGAAAAAAAAATAGTTGAGTAGAAATCTTTCAAATCAGGTGGTAGGGGAAACTGTCAAGTAACAGAACGAGTATGCAGGCACTGACATGTGACGTCACTGCTATTAGTTTATGTGTGTACAAAAGAGATAGCAAGTCTCCGCTATGCCTCCACTCTTCCTAGTTCATTTCATAACCAATTTTAATGCTCTTTTCAGAAAAAAAAAAAAGATTTTTTAGTGTTATATCTTATTTAAACTCAACTTAGTTATTTCATCACCACTGCTCTTAAAACGGTAAAGGTAAACATCGTAAGAATACATATAGGTAATAATGATGATGATGATGAATATAATGCCCAAGAACCAAAAATTCAAAGACATGTGACATCCACCAACCCGCACTGGGCCTGGGTGGTGGATTACGGCCCATTCCCTTTCCAAGATAGGAGACCTGAGTCCCAGCAGTGGGAACATTATAAGACTAATTAAATATGCTGCCAATTGCAGTGGGTATGAAGTTTGAAAATTTTGCTTTACTTTTTTAGGTGTGCTGTCAATTCGATTTCAAACGTCTACCAGGCAACGGTGTCACTTGCCCATGGGGTATTGCACCACGGAAGATTACCGAGAAGAATGCTCAAGAAAGGTACATTAAAAGCAAAAGTGACTCTATCTGTTCTAACTGACGAACAGATAAAGTCACTTTTGCTTCCATTTCATACTTTAACGGCTCATCGAATTTTCATGAAATTCGGCATACGGATGGATTAATATCTTTGTTCTCAATTAAAACAGGGAACTTTTTTATCCTCGAAGTTTTCTATTTTCCCTTGGAATAGTTTTCTATTTTCACTTGGGTGAAACCGCTGGCCGAAGCTAGTTTCTGAGAATTTAAATCATTAAATATTTTTTATCATTTTTATGTAACGGCAAAAAACGAACCTAGAGCACACTCAAAGTATATGGCACATTGGTGGCATGACGTAGTAATCTCGATCAACGCAAATGGTGCGTCGGTAGCAACGAATGCGTTAATAGTACTTCCAATTTTATTTTTTGAGTTAAGAAACCATCAAATAACTCCCCTTCTTTTCTCTGGGGGTGTTATCTATAAATGCAAGAACCCTCTATATGAGATATAAATTCCTAGGACCCTCGAGTTACCAGTTATTTAGGTTTCTGAATAGAAAACTGTCAAGTAACAAAAAAACGATGCACGAACTGCATTGCATGTGACGCTATTAGGTTACGTACGTACACGAGATGTTCTCACCAGGCCTCCCCACTCTTCTTTGAATTATTTAAAATACTAATTAACCCTTTAACGGCTTACGTCGGATATATTCGGCAAATACACGTTTATTCCATAAGGGTCGCACAAGTCACAGTTGTAAACTCAAGACCTTGGCTAATAGATCATGAAAACAATCGTCGGACCAATCCGACGCCAGCGGTTAAAGGGTTAAAAACTCATTTTGATACTGTTTTCAGAAACTAGATTTCTTTTTCTGTTCTTTGTTGAATCGTATGAAATATTGTATAAACATACTAGCTTCTGCCAGCGGCTTCGCTCGCGTGAAAATTGTGAATCTAAACCATTCCCAGATCCCCTTGAACACACACAAAAAAATTCATCAAAATCGGTCCAGTCGTTTGAGAGAAGTTCAGTGACATACACACTCACAGAAGAATTATATATATAAAGATTGTCCATTGACGTTTTTCAGGGCAGCAACAATCCTAGACCAATGGCGCAAGAAGGCGCAACTGTACCGCAGCAACGTGGTCATGTTCCCACTAGGGGACGACTTCCGGTACGACCGGTCCAACGAATGGGACAACCAGTTCCAGAACTATGAGATACTAATAGACTATATTAATAATAATGATGGATGGAATGCTGAGGTGAGCATCTTATTATTTTATTGTCGATTATTAAGTTTAAGGAGTACTAGCAATAGACAGAGTAGGGTAGTTTCCAGGGTCAAAATAATTACATTTTATTTAGTCCGTATTTTAGATTATAAAAAAATATTGGACACGGTATTTTATTGTTTTTTCGATTAGACGAAAAATAACAAAGATATAGCCCGCGGCGCGGCGTGACGTTACACGTAACTTTAATGGGCTATATCTTTGTCATTATTGGTTTAATTTACAAATAAAAAAGACGTGTGGCTCTCGGAGACTGCCGCGGTAAAGCTATTGCATAGCATTTTTATCAACTTATGCAATTATAATTATTTATTTATTTTATTTATGCAGTATTTTTTTTCCTTCTTTTTTTTTTTCTTTGATATTGAAGTTACACTTTCACACATTGAATTGAATTTTGATTGATTGTTCACTCATTTGTTTTCTTATCGGTCACCACGCTCTAAAAACAAATGAGTGGGGAGTGTTAGGTTATTTTCGTTACGGAATTTCTGGATTCGGTCTCCACGCCCAAGGCCTGCGATAGAAGCTATGCAATAGCTTAAAAATACGTGTCCCTTATTTTTGAATAATCTAAAAGACGGATTAATTACATTTTTTACGGCAACTAGCCTATTGTGAGGAAAAGGGAGAGGAAAACCTTTGCTCATCATTAGTAGATCACTACGTGCTGTTGACGGCTGAGCCCGCTCCGGTTTAATACTGGACGGCCGTACGGCGAGCGACCCATTGCTCGACGTGTCGCTGTGTCTACCGTGGCTGGTAGTCGGGGTCGGAATCTCGGCGGCTGAGGCGTTAGGACGTTCGTTCCCTCACACGTGCGACCTCGCTAGCATTATTTATTTATTTATGTAATCTTACGCAACACTAAGCAAATAGGGGGACTTAATGCTTTAGGCATTCTTGAGCATTACTGCTTCGCAGAAGGCGATGTCGCTTACCGCGTTAGTCTGTTTATCCGCTAATTCCTTTACCACGCAACGGATTTTGTATTTTTAGTTAAAAGGAAGAGTAAAAAACGGCGGAACTGTTTAATTAGGACTATCAGTGAGTTAATTTGCGAGAATGTTTTCATAAAAAAATTAAGTCCCCTTAAACCATATTTGTGGGTAGTTTTAAAAAAACGAATAATGACAATATTTATTATTAATTTTACACAAGAAATAAGAATCCTCTATACAATCTTTTAAACCCTCTAAATTGCTCTATTGGAGGTAGTTCTTAAAACAAACAATGGCAACCTCTGTTACTTAGATTACTATTTGTGCTATATTATATTATTGGCACACGAATGAGGATTTTACATATAACGTAATTCTTCCTTTTCATTCTATTATAAGTTGAATTTACAAAAATCTCTTCTGTGATAAGCTAGCATTAAAAAGAACAATAAGCGGTCTCCTTATCGGTAAAAGCGATATTTCACTGACAACGTTCGTGATATTATAATAATATTGTTATGAACGTGAGTAATTAAATGCCGGTTTACTATTAGAGAACTTTATTAAGTACCACAAACAATAACAAATGTATCCAATCACCGATAACCAAATCACTATGTGTAATAGAGTTCTTTTTTTACTGTCGCTTAAGTCGTTATATGAGTTCGTACTAGTCGCTTCTTCCGGTTCGGAGTTCGTACTTCCGGTCGGAGTCTCGTATTTATACGCGAAGCCAGGGAAATTCTAGATACAAATGTTTCAAGGCCATTCCAGAACAATACAGTTGCATCGTGTGGCAATAAATCACTATTATTACAAATATCTGAAAATAATAATCGTTCATACGAATTTCGACTCTACTGTTAAAACAAAAGGAACAAATTCCCTTATCAACCTTTTCGAGTAATAATAAAAGAGAGTTCTTCCGCCATAAGTACCTAGTTGATTCTTTCAAAAATTCGCTAGATCTTGTATACTTTGGTGCTGGAACCTTCGCTAAGCAATGCGTTTTAATTTCACGGCGTAAAAATATAAAGGTGTAGTATACATAAAAAATACGGGAGGGTTTTAGTCATTAAAGGTCTGATACTCCCTCTAACTCCACCCAGAGCGGGAGGAATTATTTATTGATTACCCGCTTCTAAGAAAAGTTGAGAATGAGTAAAGTTACTAGCTTTGGCTTAGGTAATCCAAACCATAAAATTGACATACCTATGTTCTTGTATTGCTTCAGACAGTTCTGAGATAGTGCCAAATGTAAAACAGAAAAGCATACGCTTGCCTTGTTATTACTTATAATGCCCAGAATGTTTTTAATCTCCAAATCCTTTCAGGTCCAATTCGGCACCCTCCAAGACTACTTCAAAGCAGTCCACGAAGAGGTCAAGGCCTCATCCTTCCCGGTGCTGTCAGGGGATTTCTTCACGTACGCTGACAGGAACCAGCACTACTGGAGTGGGTACTACACGTCCAGGCCGTTTTATAAGAACATGGATCGTGTACTGCTGGCTTATGTTAGGTAAGGTTGTTAAATTGTTTTATAGTTATGGATGTGTGCATAATATAGCATAACATAGTATAACATAACATAACATAGCATAACATAACATAACATTGCATAACATAACATAACATAACCTAACATAACATAACATAACATAACATAACATAACATAACATAGCATAACATAACATAACATTTCATAATACCCGTTATAACCTCGTGACCTGTGTTGTACTTAGTGTTTGTGGTGTCCAACTTATGACCTTTTTAAATATTTTTGGGAAATATTATAACGTGGTGTAAAAACTGAACAAACCATATTCATGTTTCGCATAAACTAAAAGTAATTCTGTATATGAATTTCCGGCCAAATTCATTTGTTTTTTTTTTTTACCGACGCGACCTATCTATCAGCTTCGAGTTGTTGTGCAATTTTTTTTCAGGATCGTATACCATGGGATTCTTTTATTGTTCATAGGTTCACTCTTGACCGCTATCTCACCTGATGGAAAGCGACGATACGGTTGACAATGGAACGCGTTTACCTAGAAGAAATGCCCTATTGCGGATAATGCATATGTGACTTTAACTACATCTAAAAATATTCACTTACAGGGCAGCAGAAATAATCACAGCTCAAGCCACAGCGTCTCACGCGGTGTCCAACATAATGTCGCTACAACTGCGAGACAGGGTGGAGCAGGCTCGGCGCTGGCTGTCGCTGTTCCAGCATCACGACGGAGTCACCGGCACCTCCCGCGATGAGGTCAGGGAAGACTACGCTAAGAAGTAAGTGACGTCATAGTATCAAAAGTCCAAAATGGCAGATATCTTGTACTTTTTGTACCTTTTTTTCGGCATCGGCATCCTCGAATCATGCAAATGAAATTTGTTTCGTCTGCAAACACGCTAATTTGGCATGGCGCAGTGTTGAGAGATAAGCTGCTGCGCTGCGTGTTGCGGGTTCGTTTCCCGCACGGAACAAATATTTATATGGCCTACAGATGTGTGTTCCGGGTCTGGATGTCTTGTGTATGAGTGTTTACATGTATGTGGACGCACCTACGATACAGGAGTCATTCATAGTGTGGGACAACGTTTATTTTATTTTTTAAAAGAATCTTTTGTCTGTGCGTGTACGTATGGGTAAAATTATTGCAGTTCGTAAAGCTAAGCATAATTATTCTGGTATAGCAGTGGGAACTGCTAGAACAAATGCCTCCTCTTTGTGTGTCGGAGTGGGCCATAATCCACTGCGCAAGCCCAGTGCGGATTGGTGTTGGATGTCACTTGACTTTTTTGGAACTTAACTATTCAGTCCCCATATATAGAGAATAAAGGAAAGGTTTGTTTATTTACGATTTTTAAAAACTACTTTATGAAGAACTTCTTATTTACGTTCTTGTATCCCATAAAAGAAAACGCTCAATAATTGATAATATATGCGTTTGCTTGGTGTTTGATAGAAATGGCGCGAATTTCGCCAGCGTTCATTTGAGGTTTGGCAAGTTAAATATCGTCTATCACGATTTATTCCGTCGAATACTAACAAAATCTTTGTTACAGAATGTTAACAGCAATAAAATACAGTCAATCAGCGATCCAGCAAGCCGCGTACTATCTGCTCAACCAGCCATTAATCATAGATCAGTCTCAGGAAGACATTTACTTCGACGTCGACGACATCTGGCGGTCGCACGACGAGATTCCGACAAGAATCACTATTGCGTTGGACGCGGTGTCTCCTTCGAGGAGGGTTGTCTTGTATAATGCGCTTGCGTTTAAAAGGCATGAGATTATGACTGTGTTGGTGTCTTCACCGCATGTTGAGGTGAGTTATTCAAATTATTTGTATCTTTTTAGGAATTGAATTGAAATATCCAGCCATAGGCAGCACTTATGAAGGCACAGCACAAGGGCAAGTTAAGATCTCTGATGGTGAGACGCAGTAGTTTATGAGCCTTTTTAGGGTTCCGTAGTCAACTAGGAACCCTTATAGTTTCGCCATGTCTGTCTGTCCGTCTGTCTGTCTGTCCGTCTGTCTGTCTGTCCGTCCTCGCTTAATCTCTGTGACCGTTTGCACTAGAAAGCTGAAATTTGGTAACAACATGTATCATGTATCAATCACGCCGACAAACTGGAAAAATTAAAAATTAGAAAAAATGTTTTATTAGGGTAGCCCCCCTATATGTAAAGCGGGAAGTAAGTAGAACTTTGTAAGAACTTTCTAGGAAAATTATTTTGAACTTGATGGAAAGAACAGTTTTCAGGACTAAGTTTGTAGTGTAATCGTATATGCAAGCATTTTTTTAAACTCATAAGTGGGCACACTTATCGTGACGGTTGGGAAACTACGGAACCCTACACTGAGCGTGGCCCGACACGCTCTTGGCCGGTTTTTACTCTTGTCTTGAGGACACAAATTATTATCGGACGGAAAGACTGCAGCAGGCAAATTGTTCCAGTTCTTCGACGTACGATATAAACGACGAGACAAAACGCTTAGTCTGAATCGATGTTTCAGCAACGTATGTTTGGATATTTTCTGTTATGTGCTAAAAAGTATTTCTATTCACAGGTATTCGACCCTGAAGGCAACCCGATGATGGCTCAGATCTCGCCTGTAGTGGCAGGTGACAAGCGTCTCGCTTTCGCAGCCAACAAGTACCAACTGTCGTTCCCCGCGGTCGTTGACCCGCTGGCTTTGACTGTGTATACTATATCGCTGCGGGATAATACTAGGCTTAATAAGTAAGTGCACTTTTTATTTTGGCTTTCAGATAGAAGAAATCTTCTATCTGGAGTCTTAAAACTTCGCCTGACATCGCCACGTACATAGTGGCGCGATGTCACCAGATATGTCAGTCGAAGGTTCGTGAAGTTGAACGAACTCGCCAGACGTATGGACTTTAAAAGAGACTTTGACCCCTGAGTTTGTTTCGGTGTTTCTTATCATCATAGTTTAAACTGACAAAAAAATTGACGTGTAAAAGTGTTTTTTAAATCCTATTTGGAAAAATAAATATCATTTATCGCTACAGACAAGTCTCGCGATATCGCCAGATAAATCCAGCGAAGTCGCTCGACTTGGCTTGACATGTCGCCTACACATGTCGCGAGACATTTTTCCCTTAGTTTATTTTTTGCTTGATGATGACAACATTTGACAGGATTATAATCTTCACTATCTATCTACACTAATATTATAAAGAGGTCAAATTGGTTTTATGTTTTTTTTTTTTTGTAGGAGGTAATCTCTGACAGCACTGGACCAATAGGGTAATGTCCAGGGTCAAAATAATTACAATTTATTTAATCCGTACTTTAGATTATAAAAAAATATTGGACACGTACATATTTTTTCTTTTTTTCGATTAAACAAAAAATAACAAAGATATACCCCATTAAAATTACGTGCGACGTCACCCCGTGCGAAAAAATGTAGCACGGCGTGAGGTTACACGTAACTTTAATGGGCTATATTTTTGTCATTTTTGGTTTAATTTACAAATAAAAAAACTTGCCTCTTATTTTTGAATAATCTAAAAGACGGACTAATTACATTTTTTACGGCCACTAGCCATTGCTAAATTATTTTCACCGGTAGAAAGCTGCTTTAGTCCTGAACGACGACATAGGCTATATTTTATAAACGCGGACGAAGCCGCGGGCAAAAGCTAGTTTTAAAAAAACGGCACACCGGCCCAAGCTAAAAACCAGCTCACAGCAACTGTGAGCTCATTGCATTATGCGTGAGGCCGCAGCTTTATGCTGAGCGTTCGGTCGTTTTGCGCGGAGGTGACGCATATCTTCCCTATCTATTGATGTTATGTTTGTTAGCTAGTTTTAAGATTGCGTCTTTTTTCGCGTAAATAAACTGTTTTTCTTTCTTTTCTTACTTTCCCACACCATCTCTTCTAGATACACATCCTACTCGCGCGTGCGTGTCTACAACGCGGACTACTGGACAGTCGACCTTCCGAAGATGTTCCCAGTGGACCAGCCAACATCCCGCCTCACGGAAGACATCACCATACAAGCCGGCAACAGTACCCGTGTCGTTGCAACCATGGACGGACTTATTAAGGCTATTGTTTCGCCTGAAGGGACCACTGTACCTGTTCATATGGATTTTGCGCAGTGAGTGTGTTTTGTTTATTATGGGCTTAACGGTCGTTTTTGAGAGCAGTGCTGGCCGAGTGGTAACGGCCCCGACTTGCGAGTTGTAGGTCGCGGGTTTTGAACCCAACCAGGCGCATTATTTTGTGTAATTTATTTCATCACCACTGCTCTCAAAATTGTGAAGGAGAACATCGAGAGGAAACCGGCATGTCCTAGAACCAAAAATTCGAAGACATGTGACATTGACCAACACGCACTGGGCCCGCGTGGTGGATTACGACCCATTCCCTCTCCTAGAGAGGAGGCTTGAGTCCCAACAGTGGGAACATTAAAATGGCTGGTGATGATGATGATGGTCGTTTTTGGGTCTACCACGAGCTCACCATGTACCATGCTTGGGCTATCCATTTGACGACCTAAACAGAACAGTTTAAGGGATGATGCTATACAGGTTGTCTTTGAAATTGACGGACAAATGAATACCATGGGTTCAGTACATGATTCTGGACCCTAGTGTTGGAATTTTTTGTCCATGTGGTATGTGGGATCTTACACTCTGTTTTCCATACCTTTAAAAGTTCCGTAGGGGCCCAGCAGATTCGAAGTCTACTGGGGCCATGGGTGATGCGAAAGAGATCCCGGAGCTCTGGAATAATGGCAAAGAAGGAACAGGAGTGGGTTTTTAGTCAGTAAAAGTCTGACACTATCTCCCGCTCCGCCAAAGATGCCATGATATTCCCACCAAAAAAAAATACCTCTAAAAGTTAATAAAATACGCTTAATATGGGACGTTAGCCAAGTCTGGCCGCGGTTTACTTCAGTTAGACCTACTACCCTACATCAGTAATAATATTAATATAATATAATAATATAATATTCGACAACTATCACACAACGCCGTCTAGTCCCAAGCTAAGCAGAGCTTGTTGTGCGAGAATTATGGGTATTCTGATGAAAATCAATGACTGGATGCTCAATGCAAATTAGTTTTTTAATAATTTTCGGTGTGAACAACATATTTTACAGAAAACAAGTGAAGACAAGTGACAAATAGAAGTGTCATATTTTTTCATATAATTTAGGAAGCTTGCAAGAAGGTTTTATCTCCAACATTTCCCCGGGCGTTGAAACCAATGGTTTCAACCAGATTCTGAAGACACAGGCAAAGGGCAGATTCGGTTGAATGCCCGTCGAACGACTCCAGTAGACGTCCGAATGTCAGCTACACGGGCGATACCATCCGTTCCTGGATGAACAGCCACGATCCGTCCAAGTCTCCACTTCAACGGAGGAAAATCGTCTTCCTTGATCACCACCAAGGAGTTCAGCATCAAGCCATCCTTGCAGGAACGCCATTTGGAGCGTTGTTGCAATTCTGCAACATACTCCTTGCTCCATCTGCTCCAGAAATGCTGGCGAAGCTGCTCGATCCTCTGGTAACGAGACAGATAATTGGCAGAGCTATCCTGGTAATCAGGTTGCGGCAAAGAAGTAAGTGGCCGTCCCACAAGAAAATGTCCTGGCGTGAGCGGAGTATAATCTGCAGGATCTGAAGACAACGGCGTCAATGGACGAGAGTTCAAGATGGCTTCAATCTTGGTTAGTGTGGTGTACAGCTCCTCAAAAGTCAAGTTACAATTTCCCAACACTCTCTGAAGGTGATACTTTGCTGACTTGACACCCGCCTCCCAGAGTCCACCGAAATGTGGGGTGTAGGCGGGAATAAAATGGAACCTTATTCCGTCGTTTGCTGCACTTTCACCCAAGGACAAACTATTTAATTTTAAAAATTTGGAAAGGTCGTTGTATGCACCGACAAATGAGGTACCGTTATCGGAAAAAATATCAGCAGGTTTACCTCTCCGAGAAATAAACCGATACAAAGCCAGTAAATAACTATTGCTAGTTAAATCACCAACGAGCTCCAAATGAATGGCCTTGGTTGTGAAACAAATAAAAATAGCGACATACACCTTTACTAACCTACATCCACGGCCCTGGCGACTAGCACACATAATAGGGCCAGCGTAATCAACGCCTGTGCTTTCAAAGGGATAACCTGGACGAAGGCGTTCTCGTGGTAAGTTACCCATTAAGGGAGCTACAACCTTACCCTTCATACGGTGACACAAAACACACTTATGATAACAGGCTTTCGCCAACTTGCGACCTCCTATTGGCCAATAAGTTTCCCTAATGGAAGCTAATAATAATTGTGGGCCAGCATGCATCAGCCTTTTATGCTCAAAATTAAATAATAGTTTAGTGAAATCATGAGTGGACTGTAATAAAATAGGGTGTTTCTTACTATAAGCAAAATTAGAGTTATCGAGACGTCCTCCTACTCGCATTACATTATTATCGTCTAAATAAACATTAAACTTTAGAAGGGCGCTCTTTTTAGGTAAACTCTTTTTGTTCAAAAATAATTGGTATTCAGAAAATGACTGAATCTGACTCTTAATAATGACAAGAGTTAGTGCATCTTGTACCTCATCATGTGACAAGTATTTGGTTTTAGGGTAATGCTTTCTACATGACTTAATAAATCGTAATACGTAGGCAACAGATCGTACGAGCCGTGTGTAATTGGAATAACGCCTAAAATCAATTAAAACTTCAGGTTTCGAATCGTTTACAACATGTAATATGATTTTAGGTCGAGTCTCCGGTAACGATTGTAGTCCTGGGCTCGTAATTTGAGAAGGCCATTCAGACGAATCTAGTTTTAAAAAATCTGGTCCTTTCCACCACAGATCTGACTCCTGCAGATCACTAATATCCATGCCACGAGATATTAGGTCTGCTGGATTTTGATCTGTTGGGACGTGCCTCCAAGTACAGTTACCCGACTTATCCAAAACCTCAGCAACGCGGTTGCGCACAAAGGGCTGAAGTCTGGTAGGCATCATCTGTAACCATCCCAAGACAATGGTTGAATCAGTCCAACAATAAACCCGACTGATCTTCACTCGAAGTGAGCTCATCACCTTCTCGTGAAGACGAGAACCGACTACCGCACCACATAACTCCAGTCGCGGAATTGTCGTAGGCTTGATGGGAGCAACTCGACTCTTTGCCATTAACAAGCGAGCCATGTACTCACCCTTAGCATTAACACTGCGAATGTAGACGCAAGCACCGTACGCGGACTCAGACGCGTCTGTGAAAATATGGAGTTCTAACTCCGTAAATGAATTGCAGACTACAAGTCGCGGAATGCGAACATGATTTAAAAGAGGTAAAGATTTAATAATAATCTCCCATTGTTTACAAATCTCATTAGGTAATGGTTGATCCCATGATAATTTATCTAACCACATTTTCTGTAGCAAGATCTTCATAGTAATAACAATAGGACCTAACAGACCTAAGGGATCAAAGATTCGCGCAATAACGGATAACAAGTCACGCTTTGTGTACCTAGTCGAAGATTTAGTCAGACCTATAGGAAACCCTATCTCATCAGTGCCGATATGCCAACAGAGACCAAGCAACTTTTCTGGCTCATTTTGTCCAATGTTCAAATCGTATGACGCAGGGACAGCATTCGACAATAATTGAGAATCATTTGACTTCCACTTTCTCAATGGCATACATGCCGACGCAAGCGCTTTGGTGACTTCAGTGCGAATGAACTTTACTTCATCTAAGTCATCCCCTCCGGTCAGCAAGTCGTCGACATAGAAGTCATGTTGGATGATTTCCGATATCTTAGGGTTCCTACAGTCGAGTCCTACTTGTTTAAGGCATCGTGTCGCAAGGAATGGCGCACTGGCCGTACCGTACGTGACGGTGTTTAATTGATAAACATTAATAGGATCACTAACATTATCACGCCAAACAATCTGTTGTAAATATCTGTCCGACGGGTGGACGACTATTTGTCTATACATCTTCTCCACATCCGCAGATAAAACATACTTGTGGACTCTAAAGCGAAGAAGTATAGACAATAGACCGTCCTGTACGGTTGGCCCAACCATCTGTAGGTCATTAGAGGACACTCCCGTCGAAGTAGAAGCACTAGCGTTGAAAACAACACGAAGTTTGGTCGTGGTACTCGACTCGCGTAAAACTCCCATATGTGGAATAAAATAACCCAAACATAAATTAGGTTTATTAATTTTTGTCATATGACCAAGTAACTCGTATTCTGACAAAAAGTCATGATACATTCTACTAAAGTTCGTCTTAACCTTTAATTTACGCTCTAAAGAATGTAAACAATGTGTGGCTTTATTAAAAGAATTTCCTAAAATTGAAGGATCTTTCTTAAGGGGGATGCGAACACAAAAACGACCATCAGACAATCGTGTCGTATTTGTAACGAAATTGTCTTCACACAATTTCTCTTCAGGCATATAAGAATTGGAAGACTTCGCATTCACCTCCTCTAATTGCCAAAACTTTGTCAATTCTGACTTGAGGTTTTCCCAGTCACCATCGCTGTCGGCAACCATTTTAGACATATTGCACTTTACGTCATTCGTCAGCAGTGAGATAGTATTCTGAGTAATTGGACCGGAAACTATCCATCCTAGACGGGTTTCACATAATATTGGTTTCCCGGTACCTAACTTTAGTCTTTGAGATCCTAACAAATCCCAAAAAAGATCAGCGCCGATTAAAATATCAACATCGGCAGGGTTATAAAAAGTAGGATCAGCTAAAGTAATATTCGAGGGAAAGTCGAAATCAGAAATATTTATCTGACGACACGGAACACTACTCGTAATGAACGGAAGAACAAAACAATTTAGTTCGAATACAAAGCTATCATCTAATGGCGTACCCTTAACCCGACATATTTTACCTACGTGCGAAGTGACGTTATTGATTCCAAGGATTGATCTATCTACCTGGCTAGTTTTTAAGTTAAGTTTATTGCACAACCTATCTGTTATGAGTGAAGACGTGCTACCACTATCGAGCACCGCGCGAGCGAGATGCACACACCCATTGTGGTCTCTTAATTTGATCAAAGCGGTTGATAACAACACATCTCGTTGCGTATGACCACACGGAGATGCAATGTTTGCGGATAAAGCTACGTTATTCGTTTCAGTCGTAGCAGACAAGTTATTCATCGAATTACCACTAGGTGTATTCGATACAGTGCCATTAGAATGTACGTGAACTAATGTGTTGTGCCTACGTTTGCATAGTTTGCAGCCTGGTTTTCTACATTTGTTAGCATAGTGTCCGGAACGAAAACAGTTAAAACATACCTTATAACTAGGTAATGATTTGAGACGGTCATCGTTACTCAATGCGAGAAACTGTGGACAATTATTTAATGTGTGATCGTTGTTATTACATTTAGGACAAGGTTTAGAAGCTGAGTCAGTGCTAGAATTGATAGGAGATTGTGCTACCATTGACTTGATCTTAGGACCTGATTTACCTGGTGATTGCGAATAATGATTGCGGGGGAGTTCCAGGGTCTCGATGAGGTCGGCTCGATTGCGTAAGAATTGCATAAATGCGTTAAACGTGATTAAGCCATCCTTGTCTATCCTACCTTTGCACTCCTCCCACTCACGATAGGTTTTTTGATCAAGTTTTCGTGTGACAATGTAGATTAAAAGTGTATCCCAGTGTTTCACAGGCTCCCCTAATGACTCTAAAGCTCGCAAGTCTTTATTTAACTGATCGATCAAATTCTTAATGGCAACAGAAGATTCTTTTGTAATTGATTCAATAGTAAATAATGAACTTATATGATTCTGAACCAGTAATCTTTTGTTGTCAAACCGATCACATAACAATGACCATGCCACAGAGTAATTACTTGAAGAAAACTCAATGGATTTGATAACTATAGCAGCTGTTCCCTCAAGTGATGCTCGCAAGTAGTGAAACTTATTGATTGCGTCTATGTCATCATTACAATGAATTAGGCTAGTAAAGGTGTCGCGGAATTCAAGCCAATTACAATATAATCCGCTAAACTTTGGTAACTGAATCGTTGGCAATTTAACCGGCTGCTTTATGCTAACATGAGTACTTTTACAACTTTCCATCGATTTATTATCTTTATTGTAGTCAGTCAGAATATTCTGGGCTCTAGATAAGGTTTTATAATAAATAGACTCAAACTCGGAACGCTGAGAATATTGTAAGTTGATGTCGTCAACAATGCATTCTAGACGTAACTGTACCTCATCATACTGCTCATACAACGCCTCTATCTTGCCCATGCGCAACTGCAACTCGGACACATCACAGCTAGATAGCTCCTTGTCCTTGAATGAGTCCAGAAAATTGAGGAAACTAGTCAAGCGACCTTTGAAGCTGCCTCGCTTCTTAATTAAATCCTTTTCCTCAGACATTCTGGGAGACGAGTGTTGTCAACCTGGCATTGATACAGGAATATAAAAATTAAAACAACAATATAATTTCAATAATTATACGCCTAGCTGTAGTCTATGCCCTTTCTGACTGCTAACTATAATTTATAACAATGACTTGTACTAATATCTAACACTCAAATATTTTTATTATGTCAAGATACTTGTTAAAAATTAATACCACTGTTAAGTAGTTATGTAATTAGTTACAGCTTAATATAATGTAAGTTTAATAATGTAGCAAAATAGCTAACTATACTGTTAAAAGTATGAGTTTAAACTTAACATTGCTGTTGAATAAAATACTAATCACAATGCAACAAAGTACCTAATGATTTTACTCAAACACAATATAATTGGTAATTTAATAAAATAGTACTGACCTTAGTATGACTACTTATATATACTACCTGAGTGTTGGGTGACGATATTAGCGTAATTATAACTGTACACCACTAACTAACTTGCTTGAAATCAATCCAGTTCTCCAGCAGTGAACTCATGAACCTCCATTCAGCGTGGAAGTCAGTCTCTATTCTTTTTCTTGAAAATAATCGCTGATCTTCTTAATTATATTTCATCCGGCTCGTTATGGACCATGTGCGAGAATTATGGGTATTCTGATGAAAATCAATGACTGGATGCTCAATGCAAATTAGTTTTTTAATAATTTTCGGTGTGAACAACATATTTTACAGAAAACAAGTGAAGACAAGTGACAAATAGAAGTGTCATATTTTTTCATATAATTTAGGAAGCTTGCAAGAAGGTTTTATCTCCAACACTTGTGTTATGGGTACTAGACAACTGATAAACATACTTATATATTTCTAAATACATACATATTATAGATAAACAGTTGTACTTTAAATTACAAGTCGCTTGTGATAAATATTTTGTCTCTGATAAAACAATCCCAATATCTTCCCAGATACGACAGTCAGCGTGGTAAAGACAACAACAGCGGAGCGTACCTGTTCATCCCGAGCGGCCCGGCGACCGACTACAAGAAAGAGCCGTTCCCAGAGATAGTGGTCACCGAGGGCATCTACAAAGCTACCATGTATGCGGCACTAAACTCATTTAAAGCTGCTGATATTGTTTTAGCGGTGAGTAATATAACATTTTTTGCCAAATGAAAATGCAATACTATCAACCAGGACCACTCTGTCAAGAGTGAACGACTAAGGAGGAGGAGAGAATATAATATTCCACACAACTATCACACAACGCCGTCTAGTCCCAAGCTAAGCAGAGCTTGTGTTATGGGTAGGTACTAGACAACTGATAAACATACATATATATTTCTAAATACATACATATTATACATAAATTACACCCAGACACAGAACAAACGATCATGCTCATCACACAAACATTTGTCCTGGGTGGGAATCGAACCCACGACCTCCGGCATAGCAGTCAGGGTCACTAACCACTAGACCAACAGGCCAGTCTAATATAACATTATACAATCATGTTCTACAACATTATTTTTAGTTTATGCAATACCTGAATCAGGGTGTTTCTGACATCAACGCACAAACGAATACCACGGATCCAGTATATGATTTTGGACTCCCCAGTGGTGGAATTTTTCGTCGGTTTTTTTCTATTATTCCTGTTGCGCTACATGCTGTGGGTTCGATTCAAGCACGGGACTAATATTTGTACAATACATTCCAAATAAAAACAGGATCGATTTTTACGCCATGTTGTGACGTCATAGCTGTCAAATCGAAATATTTGGTAGGGTGGGCAAAACAAGATTTTTTCAAATTTATTTACGGATCATGAACGACAAAAGTTTAATCAGAAACCAGTTCTTCAATTTTGCTCATCTGTGTGTACACTTACTCAGTAGTGATGAAATAAATAAAAAAAATAGTTTCTTTTCTAAAATTAGGTATGAAATAAATAATATATATAGCTAATTTACATTAAACCATAACGTTTTTACTTCATCTAGTTTTAACTAAGACTTAGTAATACAAAGAAAAAGAAAACCGTTATTGATACAAGTTTTTTTTGCAAACCGTACTTTTCAATAAACGTTTGATAAATCGAGGTTATTGACTTTCCTATTATGGATGGGATTATATATAGGGTGTCTTGTGTATTCCACAATACAAGAGTATTTCCTAGGTCATTTCTGAATTATTTATTAACATTTTTCCTATTAACTATTTATCTAAATGTAGTTTCCGCCCTTTGTCTGTATGGACTATTGTACATGGGCCGTAACGAAATTTATTCCACCCATCCGCTGTCTTTAGAAGACCAGCCCCCCTAGCCAAGTCACAACCGCTTCGCTTGCGAAGAATTGGCGGCGCGGCCAGCTCGAAGCCCGAACGCTTTCTTTTGTTCTGACCACGTGACTAAGCGTCGAGATGACTGCATTCCCGTACATTTGAAGCTTTCTACAAGCGTTAACGATTGCATATTAGCAACTTGGCTAGGGGGGCAGATTAGAACTTCCAAACCTCATCAGAAAATCCTCTGGTTTTCGAGGTGCCTTAGGAAGATGAAACTAAAGCAATTTTCATAAGAAGATAGAACTTAAGCAATTTAAATTTTTCTGCAGGTTTCAGTTCACAACAACCCATCGCTACCACACAGCGAGGTGGAAATCAGCAACACGTTGATGATAGACCCTCAAGTGGATGACTTGGAGCTGGCCATGAGGTTCCGCACAGCTGTCAAGAACGGACCCGTGTTCTACACTGACCTTAACGGCATGCAGGTACGATGACATATATCTCAGTGGCGTAACTATATCATCTGAGGCCCGTGGCAAATTCATTAGATGGGGCCCCCGATAAATCACGTTACGTTGTGATTTCATTTTCATATTTTTTTATATATATTTTGGGTTACTTCTTCTGAGCTCGCGGCCTCTAAGATCAGGGGCCCCATCAGACCTGGGGCCCGTGGCATTTTGCCAGCCTTGCCACCCTATAGTTACGCCACTGATATATCTCAATTTTTTTTTTTTTACCCTTCACATTTAGATTGGTTCACAAATTGCGTGTAGCGCTTGTTGTAGTCAACTACGGAAATTAAGGAAAGAAAATAAATTTATTTGGCTCAACACAAATCATATAAACATTTAGGTAAACACGAAATAAAAAAGAAGCATAAATACATGAGTGTGCCTCACGGCCTCAACAAAATTGGTTCAGTTCAGTGTAAATGCCAGCTAAATAGAGCCTTAAATAGGTTCTAAGGAATGTATCCGGAGGAGAAATGAGTGGTGTTACCACACCAATCGATTGAACGACGATGGATGCCATCGATCGATGGTAGAATGGATTAGTCGTCGTTGATCGATAATTTTTACCAGACCAATCGATCGTCGAGCGATCGAGGGTAGAATGGATTAGTCGATGCCAATCGCATCCAGAGTCTTCTGCGTTGACGTCTCCGTAATAATAGTAAGAGCAGCGTTATCAGTACGATTCACAAGAGGAATTCACATTTCGAAAGAAACTGATCACATATAGCCGGGATTAATCGATCAACGTCGATCGAGGCTTTCTACCGACAGTCGACCGATTGGATATTTGACCGTTATCCGTCGATCAATTAAGGCTAGCACATTAATCGATCAACGTCGACCGATATCGATCGATGAAATCGATTGTCGATCAATCGATTGGTGTGTCGGATAAGCAAGTTAAAAAGGCTATGGGAAGGTCGCATGAGCCGTAAAAAGTATCACTGTTGGGATAGACTGTCGCTGAGTCAACATAATTTCAGCCAAAATACATTCTCTGCTGAACATAGGTCTGCCCTAAGTGTCGCCACAATCTACCTGTATAAATACTACACGAGTATTATAAAGCTGAAGAGTTTGTTTGGTTGAATACTAATCTTTTAGTGTTGAATGGCTTATTTATCGACGAAGGCTTTAGGTTTTATAACATGACGCTACAACCAATGGGAGCGAAACAGGAACCAAAGACGCGTGTAAAACCGCGGAAACAATTAGCTTATAATAATCGTCTAAAATCATTTCCTCAATTCGCATTGCATAACCTAATTCCGCTTAGCCCGTTCCATCATAGGACCATCAGGCGTACGGCGATGCGCCTGCTGTACATGGTGGACATCCCACCTACATGCAAAAACGTTTTGGGAACAAATACATTGTGCATACAGCTAAGGAGTGCAATTCCTTGCCGGAATTTGTGTTTCCTGATGGGTATAACCCGGCAATCTTTAAGTCAAGAGTGAATAGGTCACTTCTAGGTAAGCGCGCTCCATCGTCGACCGCATCGTCGCTTTCCATCAGGTGAGATAGCGGTCAAGCGCGAAGCTATCGATAATGAGAAAAAAAAACATTATCTCATCACCAAGAATTTTCTATAGATGATAAAACGTCGCTACTTTGAGAAGATTCCTCTCCAAGCCAACTTCTACCCGCTGCCAGCCGCCACTTACATAGAGGATGATAAGATTAGATTCACGGTACTGACGTCGACGCCGCTCGGTATGGCCGCCTTACAGCCAGGACAGATCGAGGTAAATATGAGTTAAATTATTAAACAATTTGTCACATGTAGAGCAGTGGTTCCTAAACATTTTTTGACCGGGAACCACTTTGATTTTTTGTCGTTACCTATGACTAGAAATGAAACGGATAGTGGTTTGGCCGGATACCGGATACCGAATATTCGGCAAGCTACGGCTACCGGATATTCAGCCCTTTATCGTATTTTGTGTTCGTATTCGCAGTTTGATTTGCTAGAATTTATTTTTCAGCACCTGACAGTAGCATTTTCAGCGTAAGGGTTTTTTTTTAGAAGCTGGTTTAGTTTACGAAACTAAGTGGAGTCGCCTCTTACCATAAAATGCTGAAAATTTGGTATTAATTCACCACAATTTGTTAAATCAAATAAACTAATAAAACAAATATTTTTGACCTATTGTGTCGATTTGCCTGGTGTAAAAAAAGGTTTTTTTTTTAAATTTTACTATCCGGTATCCGGCCGGATAATCAAAACAAGGCCGAGTAGGCCGGATACAGGATATCCGTTTCATCTCTAGCTAGGACCAAAAGTCCAGCAAAAAACTTAGTTATGTTAATAAAAAAATAATATACGACAATAGTTTTAGTAGATGTGAAACCCGAAAAATGTGTCTAGTATTGTTATGTAAAGAATCTATGTACAAAATTTTATAACTGTATCATGAAAAATCACAAAGTTATAAGCCTGTTATGTCAGCAAAAATATATAGTCGATTGACGGGTTGATTTGCACTTGCATCCAGCTGTTTGCTGGCACCTAATGTCCGTTACGACCTGCTGTGACCTGTGTTGTATTTAGTGTCAGTGGTATCCAACTTGTGACCATATCAAATTTTTTTGGGACAAAATATAACATGGTGTAAAAACTATTGGAGTTACTGATTCTGAAAAAATTATATTCAGGTTTCGCATAAACTAAAAATAATGTATTCTTCTTCTTCTTCTTCCTGCCCTTGTCCCGTTTTATTTGTGGTCGGCGCAACACGTTTTTTTCTTCCATTCTGTCCTGTCACTCGCCACGCTATCACTCCCTTTTCTTTCATATCACTTCTCACACGATCCATCCATCTTTTCTTTGGCCCCCCTCTCCCTCTCCATCCATCCACATGTAAATTCATAACTCTTTTAGCAACATGCTTTTCATCTCTCCTCTTTACATGACCATACCAAGACAAACGATTTCCTTTCAACCTTTCAGTCACTGGCGCCACTTTCAAACTTCCTCTTATATACTCATTTCTCACTTTATCCATTCTCGTCACACCACACATCTTAACATTCTCATCTCCGCATACATATATCTTAAATTCAAATGATTTTTTTTTTGGTAGCCTTTACTGTCCCACTGCTGGGCAAAAGCGTCCCCCAACTTCTTCCAGGTATATTTCCAGGTTCTTGCGGTAGGCATCTAGGTCGTCTCGCCACCTCGTCCCAGGTCCAAATGATATTTGTATACAACAAAATGTTTAACTTTCTTTTAGATAATGCAAGACAGAAGACTCAGCCGGGATGACAACAGAGGTCTGGTACAAGGTGTCCTAGATAATATAAGGACGAGACACACGTTCAAACTTATTATTGAGAACGCTAAGAAGACTTGTGAGGTAAGCCATTAAGAATTACATTTGAAAACAAACAAAAATAAATACGTACAGCCGAACATAGGACCTTCTTCTTTATGAATTCGGTTAGAATAATATTAGAAATTAGAAGATGCTTTTTTTTTATGTGTGAAATCATGAAATCACTTCTCCCCGCTCCGGGTAGAGCGAAAGGGAGTGTCAGATTTTCTGCCTAGAACCCACAGTGTTTCTTCAGTTTCCCTTAGCGATAGCCAACTCTGCGATAGCCAACTCTTTCGAATAATCCCGCAGACATATGCAGTAAAAGGCTTTGTCAATCATGTTAGACTCAACGCGCCGTCGCCCGGGCTTGGTCTTTATCGGACAGTCGCCTGGCGAGCTATAGAACATCTCAAAATAGAACAGCTCGAAATCGCCTACCGGGTAGTTGCCCACCAGACTTAACTGGAGGATCTTCCCCCTAAGAAGGTATGTGGGAATTTACTCTGTTCCACATACCTTTAAATGTATATTTAACTTAAAAATATTTCTGACTAGTGTTAACTAGTATAAATGTTAATTTATATGTATTTGAATTTTTCTTATTCGAATGTATTCGTTCAACAACATAAAAATGATTCTCGTCAATGTAAACAATTTTTTTTTTAATAACTTCAGCAAAAGGTGCCAGCTGACCACCCGTCCGGCCAGCTGACACTGGGCGCGCACGTGTCTCAGCAGCTCTTACTCCAGCCTCTCATAGCCATGCACTACACCAGTAAGAAGGACACCACCCACATCGGCTACTCGGGAGCCAGCATCAATCAAGCTGACGTGGTGCTAGCATCCTATCACTCGCATGTCACTGCTAAGGTACGTCTATTTTGTCAGCAACAGCAGGGACCCAGCCGGGTCGAAGCCTACTGGGGCCAGGGTTATCCGAAAGGGCGCTCGAGCCCCGGTATGAAGGCTAGAAGGAACGGGGTGGGTCTTTTAGTCAGTAAGAGTCTGACACTATCTCCCGCTCCGCCCAAGGGCGGGGGATGTCAATGCATGATTTTTCCCAACATAAAAAAAGGTACGTCTATTTAATACCAGACGATTTTGTTTTTGTAAAAAGTTTTTGGCTTGAATACCAAGCCCTTTAAGCCATGTCTTTGTATGAATATAGTCTGGCCTGTTGGTCTAGTGGTTAGTGACCCTGACTGCTATGCCGGAGGTCGTGGATTCGATTCCCACCCAGGACAAATGTTTGTGTGATGAGCATGATCATTTGTTCTGTGTCTGGGTGTAATTTATCTATAATATGTACGTATTTAGAAATTTAAAAGTATGGTTATCAGTTGTCTAGTACCCATAACACAAGCTTTGCTTAGCTTGGGACTAGACGGCGCTGTGTGATAGTTGTGGAATATTATTATTATTTCCTTTATTCATTTTTTAACATGTAACAATATATTTTTAAATATTTCTTAAAAAACTATTATTATTATTATTATTGTACAGATTATTTTTTTTAAGGTAGGAAATCATCTAATGACATCTCCCGCCTTTGAGTGAAGTGGGAGAGCGTGTCAGACTTTTACTGACTAAAACTCACTCCTGTTCCTTCTTTACCTTCGTTCTGGGGCTCCGGGGTTCAGATTCGCACAACCCATGTACTGATTTGTATCAAGATATGCTTCCCTACATAGTACAAAACAAAGTCTTGCTTTCTGCGCGTATCTGTTTGTCTGCTAACTTCTAGGTTGTCCTAACGCAACGGATTTTAATGCGATTTTGTTGGTAATTTAACCCATGTATTGCCAGGGTGGGTCACTAGTGTAAAAACTATTTTGGTAGTATTCAAATCAATATACTTATGTTTTCTTTTTTTCACAGAACAAAAACGGTGTCGTACATGGCAGTGGCATGACGTTGCAGCGAGTGTTCCTCGACAGCTGCTACGGTAGCGCAGAAATCAACAAGTGGTACCACATGGGAGACGGACAGGTGAGTACTTACCCTATTTTTTTTCTTTAGCCATTACTGTCCTTCTGCTAGGCAAAGGTCTTCCAGACATTCTTTACCCGTGCCTTTTCAAACCAGTCCTCGTTGTACGCCTAAGGCCAAGATTTAACCCTTTAACCGCTTGGGTCGAATTGGTCCGACGAGTGTTTTTGTGACTTGGGTCAACTCACACCGAAAGAGCGGCGAAGGGCAGCGCAGTTTCAGTGTCATATGAATTTTAACTTTATTTTCATTTCTATAATACTTATTATCGCGACCCGTTTACCGTTTATAGAATTCGCTGGAATTCCCGCGGTCCCGCGGGCATCCGCGCGACTCGTTCGAGTTTCTCATGCGATAATAAGTATTATAGCAATGAAAATAAAGTTAAAATTCTTATGACACTGAAACTGCGCTGCGCTTCCCTGCCCTTCGCCGCTCTTTCGGTGTGAGTTGACCCTTATTCGCCAGGGTCGTGTGCCTGCGACTGTATAGGTACTCTATCTCGTCTTGCTCGTCAATCCCCATGAGTGACAGAAGAGCTGACGAGATGGAGTATTAGGTTGTGGATGTGCGATCCTGGTGGAATAAACGCGAGATTGTTTGTTGGATATATCCGACGGAGGCGATTAAAGAATTTCAATCACAGAATCGTAGAGGTCCTATTGATTTGTTGTAATTATTATTATTTCTTTTTAACTATCTTCTATATTTTCTATCAGGTATCAATAACAGACCTCGTCAACGCACCTGCAGAAAACATATACGAGAGTTCCCTGACATACGTGACCGTACGGAACCCGTTGCCAAGCGGCGTACTAACGCTCTGTCCCATGGAAGTGAGATCCGTGTTCATTAACCAGACTCTTAGGAAATATTAATACCACGTATTATTTTGTATAGGTAAAAGAGAAAACTCGAATTTCGCTGGTTGAAATCGCACTTTCACTGTAAGGTTTAGTGTTCGTTCACACAGACCGGCTCAGAGAGCAGCGCGCATTTTTCTTTTCACACAGACCGGATCGGAGAAAGAGCATGCAATCGGAGCCGAACGGCTGCGCGAACGAGAAAAAGTACGCGATCGGAGCCGGTCAGCTCCCAAGCGCGTTCAAGTATTCTTAATGACAAAAGCAGTCCACACGCAAAAATAAACCTTATTACAAACACTAAAAACTCTATTTTCAAAGTGATAAGAATCTACTCTCCTGTCCGAGCCGGTCTGTATGAACGGACCCTTATAGTCCACGGCCGCGTAGCTTCATGGACGCGTACTCGTCATTATACGCTGGCGTGAAGCTTACACACAAAACTATGGTCTACTGTCCACGGACGCGTAGCTTCATAGACGCAACACGACGGCACGACGTTGCAACTTCGTTGACAGAGTTTACATTAGTATTAGTAGAGGATACGGTTAAGAACGACTTTCACCGGTTTGTTTCATGGATGAAACGTATTTTATGATAAATTTAGTATATTAAATAATACAACGCGGGTGGGTTGCCTGATATATTCCTGGCCAAACAAATTTTTTTTACAAAATGCACCGGTGTGTTTAACGAATAAATTTAATACTAACCGAAAGAGTGAAGCCTTTAGAACATAAAAATGTTGGGTTGCCTATTTGTTATGTATAAACAGGTATGTATAAATAGTTGTGTTTATTTTGATAAACAACAAATTCTATATCAAAATAAACGCTGTTTCATTACGCATACGATGTTATAGTGTTGTTTGCAAAAAAATCTGGTATGAATAACGGTTATGCATTTTTCTAAAAAAAAAAGTACATTTCAATTTATAATAGTCTGGCCAGGAATTTCTTAGGCAACCCACCCGCGTTATATTATTAACCTTTCAATCGTGGAAATTACAGACACAATAGAAAGACAATAGGTGCGCGAACCGGCGTTCGCTTGGGGTTTAATGAATTAAGTACACTAAATTTATCATAAAATACGTTTCATCCATTAAACAGACCGGTGTAGGTCGTTCTTATTCGGATCTTAGACTATATAGTTTTGCATGTAAACTTCACGCAGGCGTTCGTGGACATTAAGCCTAAAAATAGCCAATATTCTTCTATATAAAATACTGGCTAGACAGCTAGGAATAACAAATTGACTGATATAGCAATTTTGTTAATAGTGTTTTTTTTATGTGGTTAGAGATTGACTCCATTGGTTTCTGAAAGTTTTTTTTAAATGTAAATTTTGTAGGTAGTGTGAAAGATGAGCCAGAACGCGAGTAGATGAGGATTTTTTTTTTATACTGTGCAATAATGAACTATCAGAAATCAGTTTTGGCTTTCGGGAACCATGGGTAGCTTTACCCTAGAGTACTAGCACTATGAGGTGATTGGTCGGTGCAAGCAACTTGGAGGTAGTAAAAATTTCCTATCACCCTCATCTACTACTAATTGTAGGTGAAGAACTGGGGTGGGAGGGGGCACCTACTAGGCTACGTTGGATCGTGGAACTTGCATAGTTTTGAAAATAATGACGTTAGTTTTCTAAAACGGTACTCTAGGGTTATATTACTGATTTAGAATCGATTTTTGTCTAAAGTATCTCCGAAACGGTTAATTGTTATTGACAGTCTATAAATATAAATAAAATTGGAGTGTCCGTTTGTAATAAATATATACGATACATACACTACATATACAATTTTTGTCTGTCTGTCCGTCTGTTTGTTCCGGCTAATCTTTGAAATGGCTGGATTGATTTTGACGGGACTTTTTTTGGCAAGTAGCTGATAGGATAAGGAGTAACATATACTTTTATTTTAGAAAAAATAAATTCTAAATCCTGTAATCTACGCGTACGAAGTTGCGGGCACAGCTAGTATTTACATAAATGAGAATATATTGACAATTGCTTCAATCGTATAAATATCGTCATCGCAATTAACCGTTTCGGGAACCATTAAAGGCTTATTGCACTATGTAACTTGTAGAAAGTCTTATTATGAAACCGGCAGATGTAATCACAGTTAGAAGAAATTGTATCCGATTTAGTGTAAATTGAAGGTCTCGACAACTATACTACGATCTATTACTCTGTTCAAATAAAATTAGACATTTATGAAAACCTTTTATTACTGTCCGTTCAACCGATTTTGACTTTTATTACGTTGGTGGCATGACAAATGGCGGCTGCAGTAAATAGTTGGTATTGTAACTACTTTTTCTGCTTATAATTATGCCCACGAAATAGAAGTTAAAATCGGTTGAACAGGCAGTAAAAAAAGGTTTCTTTAAATTTAACCCCAAAAAGGATAGGAGAACGACTTCTTTTTCTTTTCTAAACTTAACAAGTGATCGAATTGTTTAGAATCAAGTCTCAAAAAAAAACTAAAATCGTTAGGTTCCAAAACGTGCAATATGTTCATAATATTTACGTTTTTCTTAATAAAAAATATCGTTTTGCCCAGCACTTTCCCTTAATCCTTTTTAAGCATATTTTTCACAGAGTTACGTTTAGAGCAAGCCCAATGATCTGTTGTTTTGATAAATACCAATAATAACCTTCTCCACGAATGCGTCGTCTGTACGATTTAGGCTCGGCGCAAATGGGCCACCGACCACAGCCACCGGTGTCTGTCGCGCGCTACCGCCACATTTCTAAAAGTGTCAGAAGCGAGCGAAAGCCACCGGTGTCTGGAAGCCGCCACATTTTCAAATCCCAAATAGCGGGACGTGAATGGATTTCCGATATGAATGTATCAACATCCATTGAGACGTCGTGCTCCATGATGGTACGCGTGCGATACGTAGAACGTCGAACGGTTAACTGTGCGGCGGGTGGAGCAATGCGACAGTGGCGGGTGTCGGCGTTTTGTGTGGCACGTAGTGACCACTAGTGGCGAGTCGCGGACACTACTGTAGCGAGTGGCCGCCACCGAATACACGTGTGCGGCGCGTCTATACAAAATATATTAAAAAGTGTGTTAAGTCGCCGTCGCTGGCCACCGGTGGCTGTGGTCGGTGGCCCATTTGCGCCGCGCCTTAGAATGTATTAATCAATTTAGTCTAGTGCGTTCACTAGCTAACAATTTTGGTTCAAATCTGTCCCTAATTAGATTTTCTACAAATTGAATATCGCAATAAGCCTTTTAAATAGTTTTCATCAGCACAAAAATGCTCAATTTCTCATTGCGGGTCAGTTTTGAAGAAACAAAAGAAAAGTTCATTTATTTTTTAATTTATTAAATGTATGTCCCAGAAAAACAAAACACAACGTTTTGCTGACTATTTGTAACAAAATGATATAAACAAAACAATATAATTTATTTATCGCAATTGGTTGTGTTGTTTGATACGCGATATCTAGCCATCTGTATGTTCATCAATAATTAATAAATATTTATATTTATATAGTATTTAAGCTGGCATTCTTGCTTTTATGTGGAATTATAAATATTGTGTAATTAACATAAATAATAAACCATTAATATTACTCAAAATCAATGATCTTAATTTTATTTAGTTTTTAATATAACTATGACATAAATTTTTAAAACCTCCACTATTTTTGACTTTCGCGTAAAGTAAATTTTTAGGTTGATATGTTTTATATGTTATTACAACGTGTATTTTTATTAGCTAGAATAGTAGTTAAGTTTATTTTCTTTACAAACAAACAAATATAAGAATGTATTCACATAAAATGATTTCATAACTTCAACTATTTTTGAAATCGGATCAAAATACTCTTCTGCTACATCTTAGCTACTATAAATACACGGTGTTAAGGTAGGTGCCAGATAAATTTACCATTAAAGTACTTTGACCTTTTCCTAAAATTTCTGCGTAATCCGAAAAATAAACACTTTTATTGTTTTGGTAACCAGAAAAAATAAAAAATCACGATCGACATCGATTCAAGACCGCTTTGTCTTTATTTCCCCTTTTTTAAATAAAAAATGTCATTAAATGTAAGCAAATTTATCTGGCTCCTATCATAGTTACAATAATTATACTGCCAAGTTTAAAGTGCAACTGTAAAACAACTTACTCTAAATGGTTGCTATTAGCCAAGTTTTTATTGTGAACCTTTTAATCGCTTGCGTTGGATTAGTCCGATGAATGGAATCTCTCTTGCCCTATTCGGTTGTGTGTTAGCGACTGGATACTCCAACTCTTTTGGGTCTTCAATCCCCGTAGGTGACAGACAGCTGACGACATGGAGTATTTGGTCGTGGATGGGAGACTCTGGTGGAATAAACCCGAGAGTGTGATATATAATGGGATATATCCAACGCTGTTAAAAGGTTAACAGTTGAATATATTTGCACATGAATACTTAAAGGTCACTTTAGTGATAGTCACTTGTATCGATGTATGTATATTTAAATTGCATTATATATAATAGGGTTAAGCTATGGTTTTTTAGGGCAATGGTGCCGCCATATAACGGCCGCATTTTTGCATAAAACGGGTTGTCAAAAGGCTCTCTAGGAATCAACGCCACCTTACTGCAGGTACGTAACTGAGTCGGTACCATTGGAAGTTGCGTTAGAGTCACACACTCAGACCACTGTCACTATCGTAACGAGTGCGTGACGATAGTGACAGTGGTCTCAGTCAATATTAGTTCAATGGCCTCTCACACAAGAGTGCCACGCCGTATCGAAGTTCCTGCGATGCAATTTCGTGTGGAAAAGCGTCGGTTCAGGTGACCATACAATATGCAGTGCGAATCAATCCGCGAGGTCTTGCGTTGCGTCGTGTGAGTTCGCAGATTTTTACGAAGTGACGTCGCATTAGTTTTGTCTTTGAGCTCTATACTATGGACGGCGTTTTTGTATTGTCATAAGTCGCTTCATTGCGTCGCTGTGTAGCAGCACCACTGTCTTAGAAAACTAACTTAGTTAATATTTGAAAATTGTTCCGTCGACACATGATATTAATATTGAAATGTTTTTTTTTTTGTTTTGGTGACGAAATGAGATTGTTTAAATAGCACAAATTATATTATTATTAATGAATCTGAAAGGACAGAGATGAGAAGGCAAATTTTAATAAAATAGTGCAATAAATGATCAAACAGAAAAAGTCCAAAATTGTGTGATGAACACTTTTGAAGTAATAACATCGTTATAAAGAATCCAGTCTACAAATAGTGTGTATTTAAGGTATCACTCATTTTAACCTTATTATAATGAAACTGATTATGCAATTTAAGCCTTATTTCAATGACATAAAAGACGAAGCTCGCTTGTATCTTGCAAAGATTTTACGGCAATTACCTACATTTATTACAATTTAATACTCCGTCTAATGTTACTTGATACAAATTATATATTATCATGAAGATCTCAATATACAGGTTGACTGGTAATTTGGTGCATGTTAAGATGTTATGCGTTGTTCTAAAGCTTATTTGTAACTATTTTGACTCTGATAACTGGGGGTTAATACGGGTTGTCAAAATTCAAAATTTACCTTACAGGGGCTTTGAACTTTTCTTTTTCAGTAATCGAAGTTTTCTTTGTTTTTACAACACGATAAAAAGCCTCTTAACCTTTCAATCGTGGAAATTACAGACACAATAGAAAGACAATAGCGGCGCGAACGCTTGGGGTTTAATGAATTAAAAAGTCTTAAATGTGGAAAATGTACTCTACTCAAGATAATAAATTGAAACGTCTTTGATAGTTCAAGAACGAATAAATTCGAGGTTGTGAGGCAGAGAATTTCCGAAACTTTCGAAAAGAGCTCAATTTCGATAACTCGAAAAGAGCTCAAATTGAATCGCAAAGAACTCTTTTGAGCAATCCTGCAGATTATTCGAAAGAGTTACTGTGGCCCTGTGTAACGCAAATGACAACTGAAGGAACACCAGTGGCTTTTAGTCAGTAAAAGTCTGACACTTGCTCCACCCGAGGCCGCAGCTTTATACTGAGCGTTCGGCCGTTTTGCGCGGAGAAGACGCATATCTTCCCTATCAATTGCTGTAATGTAATGTTTTGTTAGCTAGTTTTAAGATTGCGTCTTTATTACGTTAATAAACTGTTTTTTTTTTCTTTCTTCTTTCACCCAGAGCGAGAGGGGTTTTGTTTTAAGATTTCCCACCGAAAACATAAAAATATCATCCGGGGTCAAAAAACTTGCATTGCCTTTTGTTTCTGCTCCAGTACAATACATTTGAAGGACTACACTGAATTACCAGTCATCCTGTATAACGTCATATATATTTAGGAATGTATGTCACAATTTACTACTGATTACAATAATAATATGCGTATACTACAATGTATATTTATAATTTCCTCTGAACCTATCTACCTATTTATGTAAAATATTAGTGAGATTTGTATTATACTGTTTTATCATGCATTTAAATGTATTTTAATTAATGATGTAAATATAGGAGATTGTGTTGAAATGGACTTGATTTTTTATTTTTTTTAACCCTTACTAATGTCAATGATTTCCTGCTAAAATTAGTATGAAATCTTCTATGTAATGTAGAAAGATCTGCCGCACGCAGACCTCACGACGCGAGGCGAGATGACTTAATGACAATTGTTTGCCTTCTTTTTCATTCAAGGTGGGTTTGCGAATAGGTGTGACGAACCTGAAAACTTACAAGGTAGGCATCTTTTTAAATTAGTACCAATGGTACCAATTGAGTACTAGAGTATTACACCGAGAGGTTCCTCCTCTCCTCAATCGAAAATTGCCGTCTCTGAAATTATGTTGTTGATGGCGTGTTACACGTGTGTGTCAGTCTAATGTAGTTCAAGCTTTACTCTGATAATCTATTTAAGGCTGCCCGCTCACGTTAGACTTTTTGTAGGACAGATAATCGGGCTGATTTTGTATATTTGTAACATTGTTCTGTATATTTCTAACCAACTTTTTGTAGGACGTGTGCATTGCACCATTGTTATCAGTGTGTTCTATTTTTCTCCTACAAAAAATCGGTCACCGATTATCGGATTGGGCGGGCAGCCTAAATGATTTTAATTTTATTTTAAGGTGAGTTTTTTTTTTAAATATTTGTATAAACCTTTAAATCTTCTAACGGCAGTATTATTAATAAAATAAATAAAAAAAAAATGGACATAATTGAAAGTGTATTTATTAAAAACTTAACATGGTAACAATATTATCCCGTTACTATAACAAACATAAAATAACAAACACACAAATACTGTCAATCTGTAAGACTACAATAGCTTATCAAAATTGAGTATAAATTCACTTAAAGATAGCATACACACATTACACGCTAGGGTATACCTGACAGTTTGCCTGTACAGTTGAGTTTTACAGGTAAACCGGCGCGTGTATGTTGCACAACTGTGCAACATTTTCACGGTTTCCACACAAGCTGACCTGACAGGTATAACTTTGCTGAGAAACCTGTCAACTACACCCTAACGTGTATGGCTACCTTAACACATATTATTATGTAATTTGTCTGAATAACATTACAGCAGAAAAATAAAAACATAACAGCTTTGGGGAATTAATACAATGCAGCAAATACTATAGATACTTAGTGTTGCAGAAAATAATACTATAAGTGCAAAATACTGAATTGAAATAGTAAAAATATTTCTGAAATGCATAACTTTGATTAAAATGTCATTAGCGCCGTGAATGCTGTAAAACGGACAGATTTATGAATACAAAATTAAATAAATTTTAGCTAACAGCGAATATTCAGCTTCAAATAAATAATACATAATATAAGTACTAGAGTGTGACACGACTAGAATGCTGCTAAAAATACTCTTTAATTGGGCAGTTGATTTTTTTTTTTTTAATATTTGTATTAACAAGTAACTTAATCCAAAATTGTAAATTGAAAGAATTTTTCAAATCCATTTACTGTTAAATAAGTTAAAACCTTTCAAACATGGTGTAAGGGAGAAACTATAAAGTAACAGAATAAGGACGCAGATACTGAAATATGACGTCACTGCTATTAGGTTACGTGTGTACAAAAGAGATGGTGAGATGTTCCCACCACGTCTCCACTCTATCTCATACCAATGCTAATTGCTGCTATATTTACTAACCAGAAGATTTATAGTGTTAGTTGTTGTATAGTATAAAATATTACACCAAAGTAAATACAGAACCCAATTATGGTAGTTTTTTAAGATGTGATATTTTTAAATGTGATGCAAAGTGAAAATCGTAACCGAAGTCCTATTAACTTTTAAAGAACCGCCCGTGAAAGTTTCTTTACCTAACCAGGATTTGATTTGATATTTCGCATTTCTTATCTAGTTCTCTCCTATAGTTTTTAATAATAAAAAGAGCAATAATCGAGGAAGGTTTGCGTGTACATTTCACGCAAGCAAAGCCACCCGGCTTTGCTCGGATCACGAGTTGATTATAAAAAGATTTCTATTTCCTAATCATTCTTATTCATGTAATTATTCGTTGCATATGGCATCTCTAATCCTAACCTTATATAAACACCCGCATATTTACAATAATATTGTATTAATTAAAACTTATATCGGCTTCAATAAATTAATACAGAGTTATTAGTAACTGGTTATCTTGCATTTGTAATAAAAGCGAAGCAAAAAAATATATTTAAGATAAATTCAAATTGTCTTACGTTTTTTTGCGATTTGCAGTTTAGTAACGGATAGTACGGTAATACAAATTGTATTTGTGGTAATAAAATGTATGTATTTACACAATTATACTCCACCTGAATAGACGCACAGTTAAAAAAATCTCTGAGCATAAACACAAAAACCAGGTTTCCCTGTCAAAACAAAACTTCTTCTTCTTCTTTTTCTTCCTGCCCTTGTCCCATTTTATTTGGGGTCGGCGCAACACGTCAAAACAAAACATTAACACAAAAAAGAGATAAAATTTTCAATTTTAAAGTCTCTTTAAATTAGGGAGTTGTGATTGTTACATACATACCATTACCGCAAAAATATTTTTTATATTGAGTTGCAAAATGCAATAAAACTTAAGAAATTTTGTGTTTTGCATTCACCTTAAGACCTGGAATAGGTTTATCTACAATCGAGTCATGAAAAGCGAACAATCACCTATAATTTTCCGGCCAGCCTTTTTACCATCTACAGCGAATGTCGTTAATACCCATACCACTTCGAGTATCAGCGACATTATAATACGGCACAATAATACGGTTGTTTTATTTAAAAACATAATACAATATTCAATACATGACCAGCCAACTAAATATTGTAGAGTGAGGGCCGATCTTCAGATCGCACGCGCACTTTGACTTAACATAGAAAGTACGTCCGATCTGTGAACAAAATGGCCAATGTATTTTCTTTTTTTGGACACACCTTGAAATGCAAGAAACTAATAAATACATAATTTTAAGATTATTTCCGTATTGCGGCAATTTCAGCCTTTTACCAACAATATTCTAGTAAAGGCTTAACTCCTCGAGCGCCAGGGGTTCATTGACCTGGAAAATTGCACTGTTTACGTAAATCACCAAAAAAAAATAAAAAACTTTTTTCGGATTTTTCTAGGAAAAACAAATTATATAATATATATAGAAGATATGTAAAGAAACCAAAATTTTCGACCAAATAACTTTCGTACAAACTTGGGCAAAACACGATAATTAAGAATTTTTCAAATGTCTTTGAACTTCCAAGTTGTAAAGACGTATATACAATCGGTGCTCGAGGGGAATAGTATAGTGTCTACTTATTGTATGAAAAAGTCCTACAGATATCTAAACATTCTAATAAAGTCGGATTACTTTGCCCCATGCTTATAAACCAATAGAAACACGGGACACTGTACCTCAGAGCCAAAGTAACCCCACTTGACGTCTAAAATGTCTCGAGAGTGTCCTGAGGCCTAACATGCCTCATTGTGTCCTGAGGCCTAACATGACTCAAAGCGTCCCCCACAATATTCTAAAAAGTCCAATTGTGGTTAATAAGACTGCCACATAATTATTTTTGAAACTTATAGCCTAGATAACGCCTTATGGTCTATCACGACGGAATTGCTCGCGAAGTCTACGCTAAACGAGGGTAGTATTGAATTGACTAGATTGTGGCACTCCTGCATTGTAGAAGGCACCAATTCGTATATTACGTCGCTCTCTCTGAAACAAAAGAAATGTATACTGTAGTTAATCTACCTAATATTATAAAGAGGAAAAGTTTTTTTTTTTTTTGTAGGGGTAATCTTTTTTTTTGGTTTGGCTTGGAGAGGAATCTTCTCAAAGTAGCGACGTTTTATCATCTATAGAAAATTATTAGTGATGAGAAAATGTTTTTTTTCTCATTATCGATAGATTCTCGCTTGACCGCTATCTCACCTGATGGAGATCGACGATGCGGTCGATGATGGAACGCGCTTACCTAGAAGAAACCTATTCACCCTCGAGTTGAAAGATTTCTGAAAGTACTTGTCCGATTGCTAAAATTTTTGCACCGATAGAACTACTAAAGACTATATTTTATGTACACGGGCGAAGCCGCGGGCAAATGCTAGTTCAGTCATATTATAGTACCTAGTGCAAGGTACTTTCATAGAAAATATAAACTAGTAGTGTCGCTTGTCGCTGCTGCTTTTATTATTACTAGCTGACTTTGCAAACGTTCTGCCATATAAATTATTAAATAAAAAAATGAGGGGTGGGGCGGGAGAGTAAATAGCCTACGACCTATTCTCAGAACTACCAAACACACACAAAATAATCATAAAAATTGGTACAGCCGTTTCGGAACAGTTCGATAACAAACACTGACATAAGATTTTTTTTATTTTAGACGGTAATATTCGATGTTAACAAACTCAAGCCAAGAAAACAAAGCATTCGTTTTAGAAGATCATAGTGTAAAAAACGGGCCTTATAATTTACTTCTAAAAAATAGAAAAAATGTTTTCTATCATTAATTAGATGCTGAAAACAGAAAGGTTTATTAATTTATCGGCAAGGCGCTATATCATTTTAAATTTCAGCTAAAGGCCGATATTTAAAATGATCGCTGAATCCAAGATGGGTACGCTCTTGACTAAATAATCTGCTGACTTTTCAATTTTAGAAGTGAAAAAAAAAAAATATAAATAAAAAAAAAAATCTTACCCTTTATGTTTAACAAGCGCGTTGGCAGCAACGAGTCCATTGAGACAGTTGGCCGTAGCTTCCAAGCTGAGGCAGTACGGATGTACTCGCTGATTTTCTACGCGTTGTTGGACTAGCTTCAGTGCTTGTTTGTGAGCGCAGCTCTTTTGCTGAAGACATATATAAGTTATTTTTTATATATTTTGCAATTAGATAAAAAAAAAAACTTTTACACAAAATATTATACAAGGTGTAAGGGACAGCCCTCCACAAACTTTATGGGCTTGCTCAGTAGACGAAACTGAACAACCTACCATAAAAAAATTCTTCAGGAAACTAAAAAAAAAAAAACCGGCTCACCGTCCAAAATTTTTAACTTGATTGGACAGTTTGTATGGAGAGGCTGAATTTTATTTTCGTTTCCTGAAAAAAAATTTTATGGTGGGTTGTTCAGTTTCGTCTACTGAGCAAGCCCTTAAAGTTTGTGGAGGGCTGTCCCTTACACCATTTATATAATACAAACTTAAGTTGTATTTGGAATCGAGTTTTCTTACATACTTATAAGTCAAGAGTGAATAAGTTACTTTTAGGCATGGTGCTCCACCGTCGACCACTTCATCACTTACCATTAGGTGAGATAGTGGTCAAGCGTGATTCTATCAATATTAACAATAAAAAAAACTCAAATCAGATCGGATTTTTATGTGGTTTTCTCCAGTAGACACAGTTATTTTTGAGTCTGGTTTAGATAAAAGCCGAGGATTTAAAAATATTTTTACACACATTCAAACCTGGGTCTGGTCGCTAGTATATGAAGTTAAATAAAATACTTTGGGAATGGAATGGGAATTCACACATCGATATTTCTTTACTAATGATATAAATGCAGAAATAGCTGTCTATTATCATTACTAAAAACCTGAACCAATTTTAGTAAAGCATAGTCATAATTTCAGCCGCTATACGTCCACTATTGAACATAGCCCTCCCTCAAGTGTCGCCAAAATGAACGATCCTGTACGTCTCGCATCAGGATCGTTCAAAGCGTAGTGATAACAAGTAATTATTCTCTGCCCATATTTTTTTTATTATTAGCCAATTCTAAGTATTGATCTTTCACAGATCAGATACATAGTTAAGAATATAACACATACCTCAGTCATAATTTCAGCACATTTCAATAAGGTCGTAAGCGCCGGCAAAACGGACCACTTCAATAAATACTGTATCTTTGTATTATCTAACAGCGTATACAGCTCACCGTTATACGAAATAACTCGGTTTTGTATACAATAGTCCACCGCTTTGTTGAATATCTGAAAAAAATTATAATTAGAAAAATAAAGTTAAAGTTCAAAAAACTGATCCGAGGTACAATCATATGTAAACGCACTGACAATAGGAAACAAACTTTGTTGTGTATGGAATAATATTCAAATTAATTTAGAAACCAGAATTCTTAGGCCCCTATACCACGACGACTTTTTGTAGCACGCTACTAACGCGCGTTAGTTGCATTTGCAAGCGCTATGGAAAAAATGCCAACGCTATAGTATCGCAACTGTATCGATGCGAACGCACTACGCCATTGCTACAAACAGTTGTTGTCGTCGAGGGGCCGTAGATACGAGTATATCCGATTGGTCTTTTAGCGTCCGAATTAAAAAAAAATCTTTTGGCCGTACTTACATTTGTTTCTTCACTTTCTAAATGGAAGAATTCGTGACTGAGTAGTTTTCTAACGCGATGGTAATCCACTTCCAAATTGCCTGCAAGAAAAATAAATAAAATTATAAATATTATGTGCATTGTATGTTTATTTCGTAGGAAATTAATTAAAAAAATGAAAAAATAAAATCGCGATTAGTGTTAGTGTTAGTGGTCTAGTGGTTAGTGACCCTGACTGCTATGCCGGAGGTTGTGGGTTCGATTCCCACCCAGGACAAATGTTTGTGTAATGAGCATAATCATTTGTTCGGTGTCTGGGTGTAATTTATCTATAATATGTATGTATTTAGAAATAAATAAGTATGTGTATCAGTTGTCTAGTACCCATAACACAAGCTCTGCTTAGTTTGGGACTAGACGGTGTTGTGTTATAGTTGTGGCATATTATTAATTTGTGCCTTAACTAAAATAAAGAAAAATGTCTTACCCCTGCCAATAGCACTTCTGTGTACAATAATGCAAGCGATAGCCGGCGGTACTAAGTAGTGCAGTGTGGGGTTCACGTACAACTGCAACTGGACGATGGGCACGGCCGCCACCATCGTCTCCGCTTGGAGTATGTGACCTGGAATTATGAAAAAAAGATTTTACTACATAACAGTAGCGACAAGAAACATGTAACAGAGATATTTGTAATACATGACATGATTGAAAAGTGTGTCCATGGAGTTTCTTGCACATTCTTCTCCATAGAGATCTACACTTTGGAATGTGCAATTAGCATTATTTTTCTGATTGATTGACTAATAAATGGTTATCTATTCTAACATACTGAAGAGGTAAAGTTTGTTTTTTTCTTTGTAGGAGGTAGGTAATCTCTGGAAGTACTGGTCCGATTGCTTAATTTTTTGCACCGATAGAAAACTTTTATTCCTGAGTGACATAGGCTATATTTTATGTACGTACGTGGGCGAAGCTGCGGGCAAAAGCTAGTTTGAAATGAAATGCTTTGAATCTTTGACTCTTTCTATACTTCATTCGAAGTAAGATTAGCCATATAAACAGACCTTTTGTGCTATCCGTTCAACCGATTTTGACTTTTATTGCGTTGGTGGCATGATAAATGGCGGCTGCAGTAAATAGTTGGTATTGTGACTACTTTTTTGCTTTTAATAGGCATAGGGATGGCCCTACGGTATAGAAATTAAAATCAGTTGATGACAGTAAAATTGGCACTCTATCATAATTTCCGTGTTTTATGCTATTTTTCAAGATTTCAGAAAACTAAGTCATTAATTTTGTTCGTATGTGTGTTTGTTACCTTTTTACACCCAAACTGCTTCACGGATTTAGATGAAATATGACACTCGGGTAGACTACATCCAAGAATAGAAGATAGTATACTTTTTATACCGGGACTACCATGAGGAAATTGTCCCAAGAGCCTAGAGAACATTCCTTTCTATTGTGATAATTTGCTACTTCCACGCAGGCAGAGCCGGCGACAGTAGTTAGTGCTAAATAATGCTGTAGCATCTGAAATTGGCGCTTACTCTATCTGTATCCATGGATTATATCGGCTCGATAAGCCATCATACTAAATAATATCTTGGATTATCACCTTGATAAGCTTACTAAATATTATCGGGTAGGCTCGACTTCAAGCAAATTATTTACATTAATCACGGGCAACCGATAAGGATTACTTTTAATACATTTGGAATGCATGACGACTAGATTTTATTTATTTAGCTAATCCAATTAGGGTCTAGTAATAATCTAGACCTGTTAAGCACAGGTGCTCATGAAAGTTTTGTTTTGAGAGAGTGGGCTGAGAGATGGTATGACAATAACCTATAAGCCTTTGATTAAGGACGGAGTTATTTTTTATGATATAAACTAGTGCTTTACTGCGATCCCAACTAATGGTAAGCAGTGATGCAATCGTTGATGGTGATGCGCGCTTGTTTATTAATTCGCAAGTCGGTTGACTTATTAGACAGACTCCCTATACCACCGATATTCAGACAGTCTTAGTCGATGTCACAGAGCATGTAAAGTCGATGTCGCGAAGTGTAATATGGGTCAGACTGTCTTACACTGAATAAAAAATAAAACTAGTTTGAATATCGTGTGCTGAATAAAGAGTGTATTCACTCTAGCCTTGAAGACACATCTAAATTAAAATTGCATTGGAAGACCGCAGCAGGCAAATAGTTCCAGTCCTTCGATTTACGCGATATAAACGACGAAGCGAAACGGTCTTAGTCCGGACCTTAGAAATTTCAACAATGAATGTGAAAGAATTTGTTAAACCTTACTTAAATACAAAATTTTGATAGATTTTCAGGTTAAAGTAGAGTTTGAGAAATACTCATCTTTAAATGTTTAAAATAGAAATCGGAGGTGAGTATTTCAGTTGATCGTCCATTTTTACGTCAGGAGTAAACCTGGGTTTTAAATCTATCATAATTCACAACACCACAGTTTGGTGGTCCAAGCATTCAAATTTCACCATACACCATTCATTTCCATGAGGCATTTAAATCATCCAATTAATCTTTAACTATTTCTTAATTATGAATTTTCTTACAGTGCACACAAAAATTAAGACAACCATTCTACAATGACAGCTTTACAAACAAATAACTTAATCTATCGTTAAACATCAAACTACCTGAATTGTAAACCGTTATAAAATCAAACAAATAAAACAGTAAAATATTTAACTAAACTAAAGCGTATAAATAATATTACTTGTAAGAGAAAATAAATAAATGTTATTATTATTTAACTACCTGCAGTTATTATATACATTATGAAGTAAATACAAATTACTTAAATACATACGTAAGCATGCTATTGAAATAATATAAAATATTTAAAGTAAATACAGTTCCATTTCCTCGTGGGTTGTTTTGTTACTACTGAAACTGTTTTGCGTGCGTCTGTAGATTTAAGTTAATTATTAGGAAGTCATTCGCCAATACGAATGAACACCTCCATATTCATTAAACCCCAAGCGAACGCGCTTCTATTGTCTTACTATTGTGTCTCAATTAACGGTATCTGAAAGGTTAAGTAAGCTTTTTTGTTGTCAGCGCCAGTCATCATCGTCATCATCATTTCAGTCGATAGACGTCCACTTTTGGACATAAGCCTCCCCCAAGTGTCGCCACCATGAACGATCCTGTGCGTCTCGCATCCATCGGATTCCCGCAGCGTTTACCAGATCATCGGTCCACCTTGTAGTAGGTCACTGGACTTTCCCCACTGGTCATAGACTTTCGTCTTGAGACACTGTGGTATGTTGGACGAGAAGATACCGCGTAGCTTCCAACGCGAGTGAATTTATTTATTTAAAACTTTATGCACTAACTAGCTTCCGCCCGCGACTTCGTCCGCGTGGAATAGTTACTTTGGGCTAACGCTAACTTTACGCTTTTTAGCTCTGACCTTCTGGCTTTGCACATTGTGCGCGCAGTACTTGATCATTATTTTGGTGTGATGTTATTTTAAAACTGCGATATCTCCTAAGATATTTATTTAAATCTAATGATGTAAAGGGCAATTTTGTTTAAAATTAAATACTTGTGATAAATAACGTATTTATTTGGATAAGGATTAATATCATGTTTATAAAAACACCTTGGCAAATAATACATTATTTTAGAACAAATTTTGTTAGCTAACCTTAAAAGATAGACATATCCTGTTGCGGACTTTTTTTTAGAACTTTTATAGGGAAACGAAGTAGAAGAAGATAGGGAAACAATTCTGTCATACATTATTTTTGCGAAACTAACTGTTTACCCAGCGCACGCAGCGGAAGCCCTCAATAGGAAAAAAATCCCCCGATTCCCGGTCTTAGCGTGATGATATATAGCCTATAGCCGCCTCGATACATAGGCTATCTAACACTGAAAGATTTTTTTCGGACCAGTAGTTGCTGAGATTAGCGCGTTTAAGCAAACAAACAAACAAACTCTTCAGCTTTATAATATTAGTTTAGAAGTATAGATAAACACTGTACAAAGGCGGGCTTACTGACTTAGGTATTTTCTGGCAATCGACCTTAGGGTGGTGTAGAGACATAACATGGCAGGTGCAACATAAGAGAAGACCAACAGAAAGGAAATAAATATACTTAACATACATACACATAAAGATCAATCAAGAGTGTAATGACTCAACCAATCTCTTGTGAAAGTGTTCTAGTATTCACACTTCAAAGGAGAACCGACTTGTTGCCCTTCTGATATTCAGAGGGGGCGCATTCCAAAAAGAGATCGCCAGGACAAAGAAAGGGACGGACAAACCCAGAGTGGTGTGAGAGATATCGTAAAAGACGATTATTTGTGAATCAGAGATTTTTACTGTACGCAGAGCAAAGAAATTGAATTTCTGAAGTCAGATAAGAAGGAGAAGATGGCTTATCTATTAAAGAACACAGAGTTGTCAAGGCCTTTAGGCCTACGCTAGCAAATGGATAACCATTTTAAAAGTCATCGATGCGTTGATACGTTATCATCAGAGATCGGAATCAGGTAGAGTAATTCATGTACTTATACTGATTTCATATAGCGAAAGAATAAAGTGGATATGCCTATATAAATCCCGAGAGTAATTTTAAAGAGCAAGTTTTTTTTTTATGACACTATCAGAAATAGAGCAGAAAAAATTGTTCCTGCATTAAGATGAGTAGGCGGAAGTGTTAACCTCACCTCAGTTGATGTACAGAGATCTTTTTCAATGAAAAATACTAATACAAATTGAATGTTAATTTTCTATGTTTTTTTTTTGTCTTTACTATCTCTAAGGTTTTTATTATTGTGTATTTGTAATATAATAGAAATCCCGGGAAGATCCATATTAATATAAACATTTCAAGCAAATACATGAATAACTCTAATTCCGATCTCTGATTATCATACTTACGGAGGTAGGAATATCTTCTTCTAAAATCGCGGAATTCGCCTAAGTCTGACCAGAGCTTTATATTGTTGATCAATACATTACTAATATCTTAATAACCATATCTGGTCAAGGCCATATATTATAATTGTAAATTCTTTGATAGGCATACTTTTGAATTTTGTTCGGCAGGAAATGATTGATATGACCGTGATATTTCGTCATGCTATTTAGGATAACATACTAGATAAACTGTAATCGTATTGATCATGTCATTTCGATTTCAAATTCGATAAAGGAAAACACTGACTTTAAAAATGACGAATGCATTTTCTTCGTAAAGGTACAGAAATTACTGTCACACACAGGGAAGATTTTTTTTTATACACCGTTAAATTTTGATCGTTTTAATCCCGTGGAGGGTCGATCCATAATCCATAATTAGTACGCAACGCAGACTACTACTTTACAGGTCATTGAACTCGCTCAGTTGACGTTTTCTTAAAGAAATTAATTTCGTACATGCGTAAATTATTACGAGTTTAAAAAAATTGGTACTTTATTTTTAATTTTATCTTTACAAATCGATAGTGTTTCATGTACCTACCGGGTCGATCCTCCACGGGAATAAAACGATCAAAATTTAGCGGTGTATATATAGCCATGGGTTTATTTCTTTAACTAGTTGCTACTAGCGGCTTCATCCACGTGTAATTAGAAAATTGTCCCACAAAATTATATTATTCCTGTATTGACCTGTATACCAAATTTCATTCAAATTCGTTCGGCCATTCGAGCACAAATAAGTAACAAACATATAATTGCCGAAACGGATCTTGAGCGCTCGGCGTCAGAGTGGGGATCGCTTTACGCATTCCATACATTGGCGAGCCAATTGTCTTCGTTTTTAGATACATGCAGCAACGCAGGGAACGAATCAGGAGTGACGTCTATGACACAATGGCGCGGCGAGACAATCACTGACACTCCCCACCCCCGCGTCTCACTTCGCACCACTAAAGAGACCGAATATTTGACTTTTGCGCAACTTGAAGCCAGCGCTCAAGATCCGTGACGGTAATTGTACACACTTAAACAAACTATCGCCTTTGTGACATTAGTGTCATTTTTGTTTAAGTCATTACTGTCCCCATATAGTTCATAATAATTATTTATTACACACTACCTGTTACATTTTGTACCGTAGAACGTAATTGTAAGGCATGATAAAAAATCGACTGGTCATAATCAGTCGACTGCCATAGCAACGGCCTTGGTTTCAAATCTGTTACTAACATAATTAATACGTTTAAAAATAAATAAAATCTAATCTATATGAACAACAGGTCGAAGTGAAGAGAATAAAAAAAAACGCATTATGCAAACGCAAATTCCTCTTTCTTTAGAAATTGGTTATAAATAAAGATACCTTACTGCATAGATAATTTATCTTTACATAAGTACCCGCGTCTGTCTCTCTGTATGAATGCAATAAACTCAAAAACCACTAAACGGATATTCACACACTTTTCATCAATAGAGTGATTCATGTCAGAATGTACAGAACAGTTGCACATTCCAAATCGTCCATACCGCGGACACTCTCTGCGCTTAATGCTCTCCTTAACAAAAACACAGATTTTGATATGTTTGGGGAAGAATGGAAGACGATACTATCAGAATGTATGAAATTCTGTGAGATGAATGCATGACTGTCTACTATTTATTAAATAAATAGTGTCTACCACTAATGTCCTGTGCGACATATGACTTGTCTGTGTTCTTTTTAATGTTTTATTGTTTTCTCTTTTTGTGTTATGTGTTTAAATAGTGTAATTGGGTTTCGGCCGTTCTATTTGAATTAAATAAATAAATAAATGTCCTCATGCATGCAGGTGTGAATGCATCATAATACATGAATATTTTAGTAGAGAAAAATTTATTTTTAGCACCCGTATAAAACTAGGGTGAGTCGCTTACCTTTCATTTTCTTTTTGACATCATTAGACAGATCCGTCAGAACTCCTGAGATCAGTCTCAGCTTTCTTTCCTTATCCAGCCTCATCATCTTCTTATGCACCACCAGAATCCTCTCAACACTACTTCTTACATCATTCTCGAATACTGCCGCCCCCAAATTCCTTAACTCTTGAATCATCCAGCCTACTTCTTCTATCACTTCTTCAAACTCTAAAGGACTGTCCTTCATCAGACTCTGCATTAATACTAACGAAAGAAGATTCGAGATTGTGGCCACAGTATTCTTCTGCTGCATGCTGATGACGTAGTCTGCGATGTTCTGGACCTTTTTGAACTGTTCAGAGGTGAGCTGTTGTAAGTCTAAAGGTTTGAGGGTTTCCTTCGAATGTGAGGTGTCGTTTTTGAGGAACTCTCTGACGGATAGCGGTGAGCCCAGGTTAAGGTAGATGTTGCCGAAGTGGTCGTTCAAATTGTGTAGTGCTTTTAGGAGTCCCTGGAATTAAAATACGTTGATTGAGATTTTAGGAAGAGTTGTATGTATCTGTATATATATTATCCAATAATTGAATAGACATAACCGTAAAGTGACACAAACACACAGTACAAAATAAAATGTGTTGTAGTAGTAAGTTCTATCGATTTGTATTCAGAAAATCCGCTTTTTACATTCATTTCTGCACCCCATGTTTCATGTAAAATCGTACAAGAATTTTCCATAGACAGTTAAAATTGTTCATGGTTGTAGAATGTGGGATTCTTTGATTTCGTTTATTTGTTGTTTGCTTAGTATACATTTACATTTTCTGCCATGTTTTTTAATTTGAAACAAGACCGACGGCAGTATAGAAGATTTTATGAATGTAATATGTAGTTTTAGAATAAACAAATAAATACAGTATAAACATACGTAATATATTGTATCAATACATTATGATGTCCGCGTGTTGTTCTTTGAATTTAATTAAAATTCTAGCGCTTTTTTATGTAGTATTACCAGGCCTCCGTCACTCCATGTACTTGCGCGCTATAAGTGCCTACCGCCCAGCCGAGCGGTCTCGGTCCGCCGGCGGATCAAATTCAGTGCGGTTTTCGCAAGCGAAGCGCGCGCATGCCGTTCAATTTTAATAGTGCTGTTCGTTCGTTTAAAAAAGAGAACCGACTTCAAAACACTAAACCGTAAGAAATAATTTCTTCTTTGATGTCGGTGCTTTTTCGATTCGTAATTACCAGCTGTTAGCACTAACATAAAAAAAAAAAAACAAATTATTTCTTACGGCTTAGTGCTTTATTTGAAGTCGGTTCTCTTTTTTTAAGGCTTTTTTTTTTCATTTCTAGTGAACATCTCCGAAGATCATCATCAAACTAAGAAGTATTATACTTATTTTAAAACGTTCTCCTAAATGTAACAAATCCTTTTCTGAAAACCATATCGATTTAGCCAAACGCGAGATTATCTCGCACAAACATACATACCTACAAACCATACAAGTCAAACTTCTCAGTTTGGCCTGTATCTCTGATCATCTCCTTTTTTTTAAGTTGGTTAAATATTTTATAAATGATAAAATTTTTAACTGCCACATAAAAGTCAGAACATATTCACAGTTCTCAATAACATAGATAAAAAGTTATGTTAATTTAATTTTATCGAAGAGGCAGCCCTGCGATTACTTTGGAATCGCGCGGTGCGAAGCAATCACTGCTGTACGCTTGAGCATTTAGGCGCATTTTAGCATACAGTGGTTGTTGACGCGAAGGAGTAGGCAATTATCGTAATAGGTATTGGAAATTTTCTACTGAGTGAAGTATCTGTTACGTAGTAACTATTCAGTAATCTGTGGTATTACGTAGATGACACTCTTTTATCTAATCGAGACGTCAAACAATGCAGTGCTACACATATTTTAAACAATTGACGTAAGTGTAAAGATTTTTATTTTACACCACTATGCGATTTCTTAAATAAGTACGAAATGAATGAATTATGAACTCTAATACAATAGGGAAGTCCATAGTTCAAAATAGATGTTGAGTATGTTTGAGGTAGGTTTAAATTATTATTACTCGTATTTATATTACCAGTCGACAAGTGTGTGGTGACGGCCTAGTGATTAAGGCTCCCGTCTCCCATACATGAGGTTGCCGGTTCAGAACTAGTCGTAAAGTCCACGTAGTGGTCCCGTCATCCGTCATTCGACTATATTATATATACTATGTTATATTATATACATGTTAGAAAAGGGAACTGGACCCTGCATCATAATAATCATGTTAAGACTGCAGATCTACGCTTCACAAGTATGTCAAGTACAGCAGCTATGATTAACCTTGCTACAGGTATCTAGCTAGGTAAGTAGGTACTATAGATGCCATGTTGCATAGAATTATATTTCAAGGACGAGAGCGTAAACACTTTAAAGGTGAACGCACACTTATCTGAGACTAAAGCGTCGTACGAATTGTAAGAAAGAAGTTTTAGAATTCTTTACATGAAAACCCGCACACCTAATTTCGTCTAACCGTCCGAATCTGAAATTCCAGAAATCATAAACGAATTCGGATACACCAAAGCACTACCTTTTTAAGTTAATGTTATAAAACCACATTCTTGTTTCGCTTTGATGTTTATATTTCACTTTCATCATCTTCCATTAAGGCCCAAAACGCCCGAGCAGTGCCATAAAACAATGCCTTTCTGAAACCTACTCCTCGGTAACGACCAGGTTAATAGGTTTGAAAAAAATATATGTTTATTGCGTTTATTTTGGTGCGGGTGCCGACTCATCATTTGGACACCTTCCTCAAAGGAGAGTTTTGGCCGAAGGGTGTCGTGTATCGACGATTTCGTGGAAGGATACCGACCTCGCAGCGGAACACGACGCCGTCACTTCGTGTGCAATAGTTTATAGTTTAATGATTAGTTATATTATCTCTTTATGTATTAGTTTATTATTTTGTTAGATTATTTTTGTATTTTATCTATGGGCCATAGATGCCTGACAATAAAGAATTATTATTATTATTATTACAGATTCATGAATAACATTATCAACTATTGATGTTTTCATTGAAATTTCGCAACTTTTACCACTAGGGAAAAGTTTTTTTTGGATCTTTAGAAACACTTTTACATAAATATAATAATTGATGGTAAAATATTCTTCAAAGTGAACATAGCATAGGTAAATTAATCAATATTTCGCAAAGAAAATGGACTTAAAAGTCAGCGGGCTGGCCGGAATTAAATGCACAGATGGTCGTAATGCCGCCTAGGTGGGTACGAGTGTTGTGTCCATTTAATTCCGGCCGGATGTTTAGGGGACTATAAGCTTTAATATAATAAAGTATCAGTGCTTTATTATATTAAGCACTAGCTTCTGACATTTTATACGAGTAAGTGGCCATGTGAAATAAATTAATTTGAATTTAAAGTTTTTATTGTCAGCAATAAAAACCTCATGTAGATCCATCACAATTCACCTGTAATTCCAGTGCGACAAGTGTAAAAAAAAAATAGAAATATGATTTCTTCGACGCGCTCGATTCTTTCGGTGCGGGTGTGTGCGAGGCCTTCTTGACTTCGATTCGCTCGAAGCGTTCGGCTCGGATGAGTGTGCGTTCACTTTAAAGACGCACATACAAAGTGAGCTAGTGAGGGGCGTGTCACACTACGTCTTTATACATGAATATGATAATAATCTGCCACTCTTGTGTTTAATTCAACAAATGATAAAATAAATATTTGAATGTGTTGGAAGCGGCGAGTTGTCTTGGCTGCCTAATTTTAGTTTTGATAAATAGTTGAGTATATAATATATAGCTATGTCATTTTTTTTCTTTATTGGTGGAAAAGTCATCTAATGACATCTACCGCTCTAGGGTGGAGCGAAAGGGTGTGTCAAACTTTTACTGACTAAAAACCCACTCCTGTTCCTTCGTTGTCTTTCATACTAGGACCGAGTTTTCCTTTCAGAAAAATACCTTGGCCCCTGTTGGCTTCGACCATGTAAGGCCTATTGTTTTGCTAAGCGCGCGTAGAACAGTACGCACCGTCGAAGACTTGGGCTCGGTCCGGACGGTTACTGCACGGTCGGACAGCGAGCTACCCATTGCTCGCCGTCCGCAAGCCCGCACCTACTGCCGCCTTTACTAGCAATATTGCTTCGCAGAAGGAGGCAACCGCCTGTCACTTCTCCTCGCTTCGGACTATGGCCTGCACCAAGGCCCGGCGAGAGATCGTTACAGCCGATCGCCCCTACGAGGACACTACTGATCTCTGCCCTAGTATTTTGCTGACATCTGTAGGAGACGTGCGTGGAACACTACGCGCCGTCGACGACTCGGGCTCGATCCGGACGGTGATCTACCCATTGCTCGTCGTCCACGTGAGGCGTAGCTGTGTTTATAGCAAGATTTCATCGAAGAACTCTGCATTAGCAAGTGAATAATTTTCCGTCTTGTAATATTTGACTTGTTACAACCAAATCTTGACCTTAGCATGTCAAATATTGACGAACTCAAACTCATAATGGAATCGACGCAAAATGTTGATACAATGGATTAGCAAGTTAAAATTTTGTTGGAAAATCTTAGTAAAAACCGAGCATGTGCGTAGATATGTTAATTTGTATATCTTTGTTAAATAAAATGAATTTTAGTGTTCAAAGGTGATAATTTTATCACATAATCTTGTGACTAGGTAAGTATGCTGGTAGGCTCAATGTTTTTTCTTTAATCCTGCAATAAAACTCTACTTTTATCGTAATACCTACCTACGAACAGACATCTATACAATAAATAAAAACCGGCCAAGAGCGTGTCGGGCCACGCTCAGTGTAGGGTTCCGTAGTTTCCCGTCCGTCACAATAAAGTGTACCCACTTATGAGTTTAAAAAAATGCTTGCTACGATTATACTACAAACTTAGTCCAGAAATTATTTTGTAGAACCCTTTTGTCTTTTTTGTACAAAAACTGTTCTTTCCATCAAGTTCAAAATAATTTTCCTAGAAAGTCCTTATAAAGTTCTACTTCTCAGATTTTTTTCATAATTTTCTAAACTTATGGTTCAAAAGTTAGAGGAGGGGGGGACACACATTGTTTTTTACTTTTGGAGCGATTATTTCCGAAATTATTGACATTATCAAAAAATGATTTGAGTAAATCCTTATTCATTTTTAAATACCTATCCAACGATATATCACACGTTAGGGTTGAAATTAAAAAAAAAATCACTTCCCACTTTACATATAGGGGGGCTACCCTAATAAAACATTTTTTACCACTTTGTCGGCGTGATTGATATACATATTGGTACCAAATTTCAGCTTTCTAGTGCTAACGGTCACAGAGATTAAGCGAGGACGGACAGACAGACAGACAGACAGACAGACAGACAGACGGACAGACAGACATAGCGAAACTATAAGGGTTCCTAGTTGACTACGGAACCCTAAAAAATGGAAGTGTTTGTTAGTAATATTATTTTTTTTTTACTGAATTCAGTGAAAGTGCGAGGCATTTTTTTATTATTGTCTGTCTGGATTGATTTTGCCGGGACTTTAACTGGTAGATAGCCGATGCTATAAATTAGGTTTTTATTTTAGAAAATTAATTAGGGTTCCGCGCAAAAAAAAAAACAAATAATATTGTGCTGTTTTACGAGACAAACGCGGACGGAGTCGCGGGCACCAGTTAGTCTTAAATAATATTATGCTGGGCTGTTATAAATCACACAATTTATATAGTCGGATAACTATACAAAAAAAAAACAAAATAAATACAAAACAATAGAAGCTAATAATACATATATTTTTATTATTTATATGCTAATTTATTTTCTTAACCTTGCGACATAAATATTTATATTGCTCCGATTTGAATATATTGAATGTCATACATTTACAATGGAATCCACAAAACGCTTCATAAAATAATATATATTGTGCGTTGGGGTAAGATGGGCATTGGGGTAAGAACGTATAAAATTATAAATATAAAATATACCATTTATTTAGCTTTATTTTTAATACTAATCATATTGCGTGCCGCGTCATTATGTTCCACATTGCCATTGCATTATAAATAAAGCTAAATAAGTGGTATTTTGATTTATACGTTCTTACCCCAATGCCGATCTTCCCCCAACCTACTATATTTAGTACCCAAGCTGTCATTTTTTTTTGCATTTTTTTATTGGTTTTAAGTTTGCATTAAAAAATAATATGATTCGATTTTTTTATATAAAAATGGATGCACACAATAAAAAATGTAAATTAATACATCAGAACTATAAAAGGAGAAACTGACTGACTGACATCAACGCACAGCCGAAGCTACGGGAACTAGGAACGTGAAATTTTGCACAAGGTTTCGTTTTATGACGTAGGCAAGCACTAAGAGAGGATTTCCCAAAATTAAACAAGGGTATATTTTTTATGGAGAACACCTACTTCAACGCGGGCGAAGCAGCTTGCATAAGCTAGTATATCATAATTCAATTTGAAGTGACAGTTGTAACATATCTAATATGCGCGGGCTTACGGACGGCGAGCAAGGGTAGCTCGCCCAACTACCGACCCAAGTCGTCAACGGCGCGCACTGTTCCCGCGCGCCTCAATTAGTTGTCAGCTACAGCAGGAGCCCAGCTGGGCCGAAGCCTACTGGGGCCAGGGTTACCTCCGAAAGGTAGCTCAACCCCCGGTACGAAAGGCAACGAAGGAACTTGAGTGGGTTTTTAGTCAGTAAGAATCTGACACTATCTCCCACTCCGCCCAAGAGCGAGGGATGTCATTAGATGATTTTGGTACCGAAAAAAAAAACCATATCTAATATAATTTAATAATTAAATATCAAAGGATTGTTTGCTGTCACGGTATCTATATAAAACATACCGACACTGGTGGCAATCAGTCAAATATCTAAAAGATAAAACAACCATATTTGAAGCACTAAGTATGAATGCGGAAATTTAGTTGGTACTCTGTATCGGTGACTAAACACAGGTCAAGGCGCGAATTGACAAGTAGGTATCAATCAAGTATTGTCCATTGACCATAGTGTCACCCATCTTTAGATTACTACATATTCCTTTCCTTAAAACCGACCTTGAACTCAACGTACAATAGTAAAACCCATAATAGTTTCTGCAAATCACCAGACACCGATCTATACGGTGTTTCACTCAACAAGTTTAGGAGAGCAGTCTCGGAGATGTGAGCTTTTACAAACCTTTTAATTTAAATGTTAATTATAAACATTTCTATGTTATATATTTCATTCCCTTTTTAGGGTTCCGTAGCCAAATGGCAAAAAACGGAACCCTTATAGATTCGTCATGTCTGTCTGTCTGTCTGTCTGTCCGTCCGTATGTCACAGCCACTTTTTTCCGAAACTATAAGAGCTGTACTGTTGAAACTTTGTAAGTAGATGTATTCTGTGAACCGCATTAAGATTTTCACATAAAAATAGAAAAAAAGCAATAAATTTTGGGGGTCCCCATACATAGAACTGAAACTCAAAAATTTTTTTTTCATCAAACCCATGCCTGTGGGGTATCTATGGATAGGTCTTCAAAAATGATACTGAGGTTTCTAATATCATTTTTTTCTAAACTGAATAGTTTCCAGTAAGTAGTTTTTTTTTAATGCGTCATAAACCGAAAAAAATACACTATTATTAAAACATCGATCAAAGTTACAACACATTACAAGAACTTTTATACTATGTTACTTGCTGCCGGTTTTTTTAATGATCAATTTTTCTATTTTAGTCTACTTTTTAATTGTGTGTTTTCGTTTCCATTTTGTATGTTTAATTTTTGTGGAATCTTACTATCATAATAATATTATTAATGTTGTATTACTTAATATAGTGTAGGCTGTGCATACCTATACCAGTGTTTAGATTTCTTTTTCTATAATCCTGTATGCTATGCTGTTGATGTGCCAATTAATAAATAAATAGTGTCACAACTCAACTGAATAGAGTAGCGTAGGGTAGGGTATTGCGGACAGTGAGCAATGGGTAGCTCGCTGTCCGGCCGTCCGGTAACTGTCCGGACCGAGCCCAAGTCGCCGACGGCGCGCACTGTTCCCGCGCGCCTCAAGGAGTTGTCAGCAACAAGCAGGGACCCAGCCGGGTCGAAGCCTACTGGGGCCAGGGTTATCCAAAAGGGCGCTCGAGCCCCGGTATGAAGGCTAGAAGGAATAGGGTGGGTCTTTTAGTCAGTAAGAGTCTGACACTATCTCCCGCTCCGCCCAAGAGCGGGGGATGTCATAAGATGATTTTTCCCAACGGAAAAAAAAGAATACCTCTCTAGTTTTAGTCTGCCACTGCCATTTAGAGACATTTGAGGACTGCAATATGTTCTATACTTTGCAGTTGATAGCTGCTAATAAAACTCGGGGTTTTATTTCCGTCCTAGTTTATTATTTGGAATTCGCAAAAGTGGGTCTGCCTACACGCGATGACCGGAAGAATTAATGATGTAAGTTCACACGTCGTATATAGGCGAACGAAAGTAAGTTGCCATGAGCTGACAAATTGTGATTTTTCTATGTCGAGTACACCTAGTCAACTTGCAGTACACTGAATTTTCCGACGAGTGCCAGTTATAGCACGTCTTGAGCCAAGATATCTATCAACTTTGTTTGTTCATAATGATTACTTAGGTGTTATTTATTAAAATATTATAAAAATTCCACACATTATTGCATAAAAATTACTAGTCATGTAGAATATAAGGGTGCCCAAATACTTATGAACGGTAGAATAGAATAGAATAGAATAGACTTTATTGTACACCAAAAAGTAATACAGCTTATACAAAGGTAGTGTACTTCATCTCATTCATTGCTCTGCTGCTTCAATATTTTGCAAATACTACGGTCACTATAACATTATCAGCTGTTGATTAATAACATTTGCAGAACAGCCTTGTGACTAGTTTACGAAATACATATGACATTGACCTCTTTATTTACTACGTAATGATAGACGAATCACAAAAACTGGCTCAACAGGTTTTACTGTAGCCAAATCTTAGAATTATTATTCAAAGTTAAAGCTATCAATTCGAAATCGCAGCCATTTGGATAACTCCTTTGTTTTATTTATTTATTTATCTTTAAATCAGGCAGGTTACCCATAAAATGTTAGTATAATCTATGATAAACTAGCATAATCGACATCAACAATAAACTTATTTAATTAGTCTGTTTTGTTTTTGTAAAATAAGGCAAAACTGCATGTTTTTTTTTCATTCGAGGTTAACCAGCCAATAAATTTGAAACAAACTAACTGGGTCTGCAGATTTGCTAAGTACCTATACGTACAAAATTATATGTACCTATTTCAAAAATATTGCTCGCTACCAACTTAAATATCGACTTTACAAATATGTAATTTAAGTTCACTTTTAAATGACGTCTTTTGTATAGGCCATTAAAATTTGCATTCCAATGGAATTTGAACTTTGTTAGGTTTGAATTTTGACATTGCGTTTGTTGAAATTGAGGATAAGAATAAACTTGATAATTTATAAAACTAACTTTACGTCCTTTTGAAATTATAATTTATAAACAATATTGCATGAATTTTTCTTTTGAAAACTCACTATTAAAACAGTGATTTATTTTGACATTTATGTAGTATTTTATGACATATATTAAGTATGTCATAAAATATGTGCAATAGTCTATAGTTCTACACTAATATTATAAAGAGGTAAAGTTTACTTTTTAGGGTTCCGTAGCCAAATGGCAAAAAACGGAACCCTTATAGATTCGTCATGTCTGTCTGTCTGTCTGTCTGTCTGTCCGTCCGTATGTCACAGCCACTTTTTTCCGAAACTATAAGACCTATACTGTTGAAACTTTGTAAGTAGATGTATTCTGTGAACCGCATTAAGATTTTCACACAAAAATAGAAAAAAAGCAATAAATTTTGGGGGTCCCCATACATAGAACTGAAACTCAAAAATTTTTTTTTCATCAAACCCATGCGTGTGGGGTATCTATGGATAGGTCTTCAAAAATGATACTGAGGTTTCTAATATCATTTTTTTCTAAACTGAATATTTTGCGCGAGAGACACTTCCAAAGTGGTAAAATGTGTGCCCCCCCCCCTCTAACTTCTAAGATAAGAGAATGATAAAACTAAAAAAAATATATGATGTACATTACTATAAAAACTACCAACGAAAATTGGTTTGAACGAAATCTAGTAAGTAGTTTTTTTTTAATGCGTCATAAATCGAAAAATTAAACTATTATTAAAACATCGATCAAAGTTACAACACATTACAAGAACTTTTATATTATGTTACTTGTTGCTACGGAACCCTTCAGGGGCGAGTCCGACTCGCACTTGGCCGGTTTTTTTGTTTGTAGGGTTAATCTCTGAAAGTACAGGTCCGATTGCTAGAATTTTTTCACCGATAGAAAGCTACTTTAGGTACGCGGGCGAAGCTGCGGACAAAAGCTAGTTGTTATAAATTGCCGAAAAATTAAAAATGTGAGTCGTTTTATGGAGCCAGACTTCGTTTGCCACCAGGTGAGACTGTGTGGTTTATGTGAAGTTTGGTAGTGTAGACTAGGGTATAGTAGGGTGAAGTAGGGAAGAGCGGGTGCGAAGCCGCGCATGCAAAAGCTAGTATTATATAAAAAGAGAGTGCGTGTTTTGTGAGTTTGTATTTATTTGTAGAATTATCTCCGAAACCACACTTTGCAAAAATCTTTCGATTTTCATATTTTAAACTAACTTAGCTGCGCCAGTGGTTTCGCTCGCGTGATAGTAACAAATTATCCCAAGGGAACATACTCCCGGAATAAAAATATCCTATATGCTATTCAAAGACATGGTCTACTTCTGTACAAAATTTCATCGAAATCCGTTCACCCGTTCGAGCGTAAACCAGTAACAAACACACTCACAAACTTTTGCGTTTATAAAATTTTTGTACCTACAAATACCGGCACGGATCTTGAGCGGTCGGCGTCAGAGTGGGGATCGCTTTGCGCATTCCATACATTGGCAAGCAAATCATCGTCGTTGTTAGATACATGCAGCAGCGCAGGGAACGAATCACAAGTGACGTCTATGACACGATGGCGCGGTGAGCCAATCACTGACATTCCCCCCGTCCCCGCGTCTCACTTCGCACCACTAAAGAGACCGAATATTTGACTTCTGCGCAACTTGAAGCCAGCGCTCAAGATCCGTTCCGGTTATTGTAATAGCTAATTGCTCAACTCAAGCAGAACTAGGGCGGGCCGATATTCAATAATAAAAAATAACAATGTAGACACTAACCCCAGTAGATTCCTTAGGTTTAGGTACTCCAAGATGTTCATAAGCGAAGAGGGAATGCTCCACAAGTCTGTCGTAGCTGATGTTCACGGGGACTATCGTGATGTCGGTCACCTCGTGAGCGAAGAATGGTACCAGGGTCATCGAGAGCATACCTGTTGACAATAGACTGAATCAATAAAAAAAAAAGAAGAAAGATAAGGCCGCTATCCCAATGACGTTTTGCGAACGTTGGCGCTTCTCCAACGTTTGCGCAGTGCAAACGTTGCACAGGCGCAACGTTAACCTATTAGGTATCATTGTACCGAAAGCAGTAACGACTCATACCAGCTAACTTAAACCTTATTACGTAAGCATAAGGTTTAAGTTAACTGGTACCGGTGTGTACAGACTTCGGTACACTTCTGCCTGAGAAGTTATCCTCGAGAGTTTCTAGTGGTGAAGCGCTTACATTGAGCAAACGCGACGTTAACGTCGCTTTTATTTATTTATTTAATCTTAATGCAACGCTAAGTGCATAGGCGGACTTAATGCTTTAGGCATTCTCTACCAGTCAACCTAGGGTGGTGAAGAGTCAATATGGTATGCCATGGTATGTTATGGTAATATGGGATTGGTATGGTAGGCTTTCTGTGTACACCTCAAACGCCAGTGGGATTGAGGAAACGGCCTTGTTTTTCTTTTTCTTCCTTTTAGCTCCCGACGGAAAAGAGAGGTGTTATAAGTTTGACATGTCTAGACAATGACAGCGCGAACGCCGGCGTTCGCTCTCTTAATGTCTTTCTATTGCATCTCTATTTACAGTATTCAAAAGGTTAATGGATTAAAGTTAGTTTGTTCTGGCTATTCTCTATCGGTGATGGGTCTTTCACAGATAAATAGCTGATGTTATAAGGAATACCTTAGGCTAGTTTTATTTAAAAACTAGCTGTGCCCGCGACTTCGTTCACGTAATATTGAAATAACTGCTTTTTACCACATGCATATGAATATATATACGGTAAATACACCAAAATATTTTTTTTAATTTTTGTCTGTCTGTCTGTTTGTCCGGGCTAATCTTTGAAATGGCTGGACCTATTTTGACGGGACTTTTTTTTGGCAGGCAGCTGATGTAATAAGGAGTAACATAGGCTACTTTTATTTAAGAAAAAATAAATTCATAATCCTGTAGTCCACGCGAACGAAGTAGCGGGCACAGCTAGTTGATCAATAAAAAAATGGTTAGTGCAGTGGTTGATCGATAAGCTGCTGCACTGTGTCGCGTACTCCAATAAGGTTGAAAGTTCTTTAAAAAAACTTTCGCAGGCAGGTATTTCTCTAATATCATATACCTGATAATATCATTCCAATTTGGTGTTTAAGTACAAAGTCCACAGTGTGTACACATAGTATGTCTGTATACATAATTGTATTGGTCTTTAGATAGCAAACACTGCATTAACATAATGAAGTGTTTGCTTATATAAATAACAGGAATATTACATTAACTATTTTACGAGACTAAATCGGAATTAATATTTTATATACTAAGATACGATGTCAAAAGCCCAGAACAAAGTATGCTTAGCTTGAGTACACGCATGACATTGGTTGCATAATTTTTCTTACGTAAAAATCGAAGTTTCGTGTTTCAGTTTCGAGGTACTCAAAAATAATTCACTTTTTTTGATACATTAAAAAATGACAAATATATTGATGCTTGAAAGCCAGCTAACTATTTTTTTTCTCCTGTAAAGTTTACTCAATGACGCTTAGTAATTTTTTATTTACAAGCGTCGATATGTCTATAACATTATTTTTAGTATATGCGTAATCTGAATATAATTTGTTCAGAATCAGTCCGGTCCGGACTGTTACCAGATGGTCGCATGGCATGCTACCCATTGCTCGCCGTCCGCAAGCCCGCGCCCACGAGGGTTAAGAAAAAGAAAGTGAACTTACCATATTTCGGAGGCATACTCTTATTGCTCCTACTCCTTGTGCCTTCAAGAAAGAACTCCATAGGAGCGCAGTGCTTCCCCACCAAGGTCCGGACGTACTGCTTGAGGGTGGCTGCGTACAACGGGTCCCCAGCTAGCGTGCGACGGATATAGAACGCGCAAGTCTCCCTCATGCGACGCCCTATTACCGCCATTGAGTAGAAATCTAGAAATAATATGGAGGTAAGAATTTCGGATTATTTAATTGTAATCGTTTTAATCCCGTGGAGGGTCGATCTGGTACATGAAACACTTTCGATTTGTAAAGATAAATTTAAAAAATAAAGTACCTTTTTTTCAAAACTCGTATTAATTTACGCATGTACGAAATTAATTTCTTTAAGAAAACGTCAGCTGAGCGAGTTCAATGACCTGTAAGTAGTTTCAGGTCGAAATCGATAGTGTTTCATGTACTGGATCGATCCTCCACGGGATTAAAACGATTAAAATTTAACGGTGGTAAAAATTTATACATTTTTACTTATACATTCATGTAGGAGATAATTTCAACTTTATAGACATTCTAATAGATTGAACACTATACGTCAAGACAGGCAGGCAGTCTTGAACTGTCACACGGCTCGTTGTTCTTGACTTTGCCGGTGTGAGCGGGAGCTAAGCGCAGGGCGGTAAGCGGTAAAAAGAAAATATAAAAAGTATGACAATATTTGAAGCACGCCAAAACTATTTGGATGTTTATAATTTTAAGATATTAATCAGTTTTCACAATCCTAAACAATAACTACTTTAAACAAAATTAAAACTCAGACAAAGTAATTGTTGTCTGAGTTTTAATTTTGTTTTGTTTTTTTATTGTGTCTGCTTTATATAACCGTTACTCATAAAATATAATTAAACCAAAAAATGTACCTAACAAGTACCTCAAGTAGAAAATAAAGTGAATTATAAATCTATTTATTGAAAAGTATGCGCCACTTTCGAGCAAAACCGCCGAACGCTCAGCCTGTTGCCGTGACCACATACAAAAAGCGGCGAGTCTACGGCGCTGGTCTTCAAGACCGCTAACGGTGTAGACTAGGGTTGCCAGGTCCGATTGGATAAAAAGCGGGACAGTTGGTAAAACAAATCGGGATTTTGGGTTTTAGATCGGGAAATTTTTTTTAGTAAAGTTTTTTTTTAAGTGGAAAATTATCCAATGACTTCTCCCGCACTGTATCAGACTTTTACTAACTAAAACCCAGGCTTCTTCTGTCCTACTGTGCGTTCCAGGGCCACGGTCACTATTCCAAACGTTCCCGATACCCTAGCAGGGATCGGCCCTGCTAGGCCCCTTCAGTGAAGTGCCGTGTGTAATTTTGAACGCACTTTTATGTGAATGCGATACAGGTTAATTTATTATTATTTTCAAGAGGATTTCTCGGGACATTTAGAGTCCCGATCATGTGCAAATCGGGAAGCGTCCCCAGACCCCTAAAAGTCGAGATGTCCCGCGTAAATCGGGACACCTGGCAACACGTCGACATAGAGACGTCGGCGCGGTGTTGTGTGTATATGTATTTCGGGCTGGTGTCTCGGTGGGAACAATGTGCCATTCAATCCATTCCAGCTCCACACCCCAGTATTGGAGTACAGCTCAATCCATTCTATATCTATAGTTAGAACCAAACAATAAAATCATACATGCATACCCATGCCAGCAGCCACAGCAGGGAAGTCAATGTCATAATGATAGCACAGATAGGTCATCAGGCAGAAGTCCGCATAACTCCTGTGCGTGGGCAGGAATAGTACTGGATTCTTGCCCATTATTGACTTGAGCTACAAACAAAAGTACAGAGTTAGTTTTGGCACTAAACGAAAAAAGCTTTTTAGGTCTGTGTACCAGGCATTCAAAATAGAACACATTTTTTTTAGTAGATGCATTCAAGGTTTTAAATTTTTTTTTGCTAATGATTTTTTTTCAAGCTTTTTCTGTCATTTCTTTCATAAGTAGTTTTTTAAATGACATATACTAGTGCTTGACTGCACGATTTCAGTATTACGCAACATGACAATAATGTCAACTATTCCATTAGTGAAAAAAATTTCGAAAGCAGACCAGTATATTTCCAGAGTTTTTTATAATTTTTTTTTTTGTTTTCTCATTGAGTTTATCACTTGTTCTTTTCTGTATGATGTTAATTACTAATTAGATGATTCCAATCACTAAATTCTGTAAAAGTGCTATGGAAATAAAAATTATATTTTTATGATTTATAATTTGATCTTACTGTCAGACAAGATTAAGGTTTGGGTCCCGGGACGTCTCGTGTCTCGAAGTCCCGAAACATTTAGTAATTTTTGTTGTCTCGAGTCCCGGGTATTTCGTATCGAGACTCGAGACGAGACAAGATTGTCGAAATTGTTACTATTTTCTTTAAGTGCATTAAAGAAAATAGCAAAAAAATAATAAGAGAAATATTGAAAAAGGAGTTTCAGTTGATTTTAACAACCGATAAACGTATAGAGCTTGTGTTTAAGGCATTGAACCGACATCACCTGCCACTATGGGATATGCACGATTTGCGCGTGGAGATGCAACGCCGGGGCGAAACTCCGCTGCCGCGACTTGTCGCGGGATGGCGGACAGATCTCAAGGTGAAATGCTGACAGTGACTGTCGCAACTCAGTGCTGGGCACGCCATAATTATGGCGGTAAGTTCCCTCTTTGAGGCGTGACTGGACAGAGCTCAAGGCGTCCACATCTTCCGCATGACGCAGATCCTCATCGAACACGTCAGTTCAAGAAGTTCCTGCACCGGATTCGTGCGGAAGTGACGCCCGGGTATCACCATTGTGTTGACCGCTCGCAGGACACGGTGGAGCATACGGTTGAGATGTGCTCCGCTCGGGCATAGCACCGCCATGTCCTTGTGGAGGCGATCGGCGGTAGCGATCTCTCGCGTCAGATTTTGGTACAGGCCATGATTTGGAGCGACGAGGAATGGCAGGCGGTCGTCTCCTTCTGCGAAGCAGTAATGCTAGCAAAGAAGCCTACTGGGGCAAAATGTCTGTTTCTGAAAATAATATTTGGCCCTAGTACGAAAGGCACCGAAGAAACAGGAGTGGGATTTTAGTCAGTAAAAGTCTGAAACTATCTCTTGCCAAGAGAGAAAATTATAATTTTATATTTAATTTCCTGTTAAATAAATGTTGATTACAAAGAAAATGCCTTTTTTAATATGTCACAATATAATATATAATAGAAATTAACTCAATTAAAATTCTTCACAAAGGCTCATCCCTCTTAAGAAAAAAAAAAACAAAAAATCTTAACCTCTTGTATGCCGTAATTAGAGACACAATTAAAAAGCCATTGTGTCTCGCGTAGATCTGCGTTCCGGCATGTTCCATCGGCGGGAATTCTCAAACCCTAAATGAGGCTCAATATGCTTTCACTAACTAATAATGATTTATTTATTGTTTTAACTAACTTCAAAAACTGCAGCTTCATTGACAAACATCTTGATTTTCATCATGAAGCATATCTTCAGGAAGACAATTCCCATCCACCTGATGACGTGCAACTTCTTGTCAAGGCCGATTTCCTCCAAATAGTTGTGCACTTCTTGATGCAACTTCTCTTGGCTGACACCAGTTCTTGAGCATTCCTGAGGGAAATATTAAATAAAAAAAACCTGTAAAATTATATTTTTTTTAAAAAGGGTAAGTATGCATTCAAAGAAACTCAATGCTCATTTCTCTTCTTTTTTTATGTTGAATTTTAGTTTTGAATAAAAAATATTGTATGCTTTTGAGTTAGTTAACTTGTTAATTGATAACTGCTGTTTAACTTTGTTTGTAATTTAATTACTTTTTCCTGCTTCAATCTAGTTTTTATTTTTTGTATATTAAGCTAACAAATGCACTAGCTTCTGACGTTTTATAAGTGCCCATGTAGGCCTATGTGAAATAAAAATATTTTTGATTTTTGATTTTTTATTTTTGATATAATAATATTTCCATGATATTACTACTGTTCAGCTTTTTCTTCTATCTTATTATCCATAGTCAATATGTTTGTAAAGCTACTGTATTATATTACACAAAAAAAAAATTGAAATTTAGTAAAACCGGCCAAGTGCGAGTCGGACTCGCCCATGAAGGGTTCCGTAGCAGCAAGTAACATAATATAAAAGTTCTTGTCATGTGTTGTAACTTTGATCGATGTTTTAATAATAGTGTATTTTTTTTCGGTTTATGACGCATTAAACAAAAACTACTCAATGGATTTCGTTCAAACCAATTTTCGTTGGTAGTTTTTATAGTAATGTATATCATATATTTTTTTTAGTTTTATCATTCTCTTATCTTAGAAGTTAGAGGGGGGGGGACACACATTTTACAACTTTGGAAGTGTCTCTCGCGCAAACTATTTAGTTTAGAAAAAAATGATGTTAGGAACCTAAATATCATTTTTGAAGACCTATTCATAGATACCCCACACTCATGGGTTTGATGAAAAAAAAAATTTTGAGTTTCAGTTCTATGTATGGGGACCCCCAAAATTTATTGCTTTTTTTCTATTTTTGTGTGAAAATCGGACGGACGGACGGACGGACGGACGGACGGACGGACGGACGGACGGACGGAACCCTAAAAATGGTTTTAGAAGTAATTTAAGTTTTATGTTCTAACATAATATTTGGACTTTGATATTCAAACCATATGTATAAAAAGTTATGGATTTAAAATACTTGCCGCTTCGATAATAGAGTCCAAGTAGACTGAATTAGCAACGATATCCTTGAGATCTTGTGGTGAACAATATTTGTCCAACGTCCGGGTGCGTTGAGGATACCAGTTCCTAGTCATAAAACTGAATATCCCCAGCTGTGTCCTTCTCGGCTCCAAAATATCAACGAATTCCACTTGCTCACTCATTTTCACAATTCTTTTTCAACTAAATATCACAAACTTCAATACATTTCTATATTTCGTTTAGAGGTTATGCAAAGAAAAACAGTATAGAAGGTCATGTATCACACAACTACAATTAAATGTAATCTATTAATTAATTTTAAACGTAAATACTGTTATAATGAAACTAATTATTTTTCGAACACCAGACAACCTCTCCCTTTGCAATTGACATAATTACTGACAGTTTGTTGTGCTGACAGTGACAAGAGCGCGCGAAGCTGACACTCCCCGCGTTCCGAATTGCGTCAAAAGCAACTTGAGCGTGCGCGCCGAGTCGTGCGCTCGCCGACTGATCGACATCTTGCGTGACCAGAGGGCTGGCTTGTTCTTCGCTCAAAGAATTAGCATTGCCATTCAACGTGGTAATGCTGCCAGTCTTCTGGGCACATTCCCGGATGACAGCGATGTGGAGGAGTACTTCGACGCCTAAGTGTACTTTGTGTATTTGTATTTTATTTATTTAGGGTTTTAGTATAAATAGTTTAAGTTTGTTTGTTTATGTAGAGTAACTACATCGCGAATCCAACCAACGCGCAATGTCACAAATAGCAGTCAATAGTCTTCGTCGATCTTGTGTGGAGTACTGCAGCCATATATGGGCTGGTGCTGCAAAGTGTCACCTGGCAGCTTTGAACTCGGTGGAAAGGCGTCCGAAGAGGCTGATTGGTGATCCAGATTTGGTTAAGTCAAATTTTCAAGACTTCACAGGCGTAAATGCAATCTGTAAAACACCGAAAGGCAGACAGCCTTTCGGTGTTTTACAGATTGCATTTTGGAGAGTGTGCGCAGGAATTGCATGACTTGATTCCGACATCCCATATCAACCATCGGACAATTTTTTTTTTATGGTGGGATAAAATCATCCAATGACATCCCCCGCTCTTGGGTGGAGCGGGAGATAGTGTCAGACTCTTACTGACTAAAAGACCCACCTCGTTCCATCTAGCCTTCATATGGGGGCTCAAGCGCCCTTTCGGATAACTCTGGCCACAGTAGGCTTCGACCCGCCTGGGTCCCTGCTGTTGCTGACAACTCCTTGAGGCGCGCAGGAACAGTGCGCGCCTCAAGTCGTCGAGACTTGGGCTTGGTCCGGAAAGTTGCCGGACGGCCGACAGCGACAGCGAGCTACCCATTGTTCACTGTCCGCAAGCTCGCGCCTACGGTGGTCGGAAATCGGGACCAGAATCCCGGCGGTGGCGGCGGCTGCGATAACGCCGTTGCCTGATGCGTTCAGCCTCCTCCTTTGCGAGCATTAGGGTCAACTCACACTGAAAGAGCGGCGAAGGGCAGCGACCCGTTTACCGTTCATAGAATTCGCTGGAATTCCCGCGGCGCCGCGGGCATCCGCGCGACTCGTTCGAGTTTCTCATGCGATAATAAGTGTTATAGCAATGAAAATAAAGTTAAAACTCATATGACACTGAAACTGCGATCCGCTTCGACGCTCTTTTGGTGTGAGTTGACCCTTACTGCTTCGCAGAAGTCGGCGACCGCCTGCCACTCCTCCTGGCTCCGGACCATGGCCTCAACCAAGGCCCGGCGACCATCCGACAATCCGACGCACGGCAAGTATCAACCCTTACGTTGTTGAAACATCTACGGTCTGGACTAGGCGTTTCGCCTCGTCATTTATACCGCGTACATCGAAGGACTGGAACAATTTGCCTGCTGCGGTCTTCCCGTCTGATTATAATTTATGTGTCTTCAAGACTAGAGTGAATTGGCTCTTAATATACTAGTATGCCTTACCATCAACGATAACATTACTGCTTACCATCAGGCGGGATCGCAGCCAAGTACTAGTTTATAACAGATAAAAAAAAATTGTCCATATATTTTGTGACTATTAAATTTGGTCGGATTCGCGATAAAATCGCTTTTGACGTAATTTACCCTGCGTTCCGAATAGGATAGTTTCCAGGGTCAAAATAATTACATTTTATTTAGTCCGTATTTTAAATTATAAAAAGATATTGGACATGTATTTTTTCTTTTTTCGATAAAAGATAGCCCATCAAAATGATGTGTGACGACACCACGTGCGAAAAAATGTAGCACGGCGTGACGTTACACGTAACTTTAACGGGCTGTATCTTTGTCGGTTCCGTAGCAGCAAGTAACATAATATAAAAGTTCTTGTAATGTGTTGTAACTTTGATGGATGTTTTAATAATAGTGTATTTTTTTCGATTTATGACGCATTAAAAAAAAACCACTTACTAGATTTCGTTCAAACCAATTTTCGTTGGTAGTTTTTATAGTAATGTACATCATATATTTTTTTTAGTTTTATCATTCTCTTATCTTAGAAGTTAGAGGGGGGGGGGGACACACATTTTACCACTTTGGAAGTGTCTCTCGCGCAAACTATTCAGTTTAGAAAAAAATGATATTAGTAACCTCAGTATCATTTCTGAAGACCTATCCATAGATACTCCACACGCATGGGTTTGATGAAAAAAAAATTTTTGGGTTTCAGTTCTATGTATGAGGACCCCCAAAATTTATTGCTTTTTTTCTATTTTTGTCTGAAAATCTTAATGCGGTTCACAGAATACATCTACTTACAAAGTTTCAACAGTATAGCTCTTATAGTTTCGGAAAAAAGTGGCTGTGACATACGGACGGACGGACGGACGGACAGACAGACAGACAGACATACATGACGAATCTATAAGGGTTCCGTTTTTTGCCATTTGGCTACGGAACCCTAAAAATACGTTTCTCTTATTTTTGAATAATCTAAAAGACAGACTAATTACATTTTTTACGGCCACTAGCCTATTGCGTTAAAAGCGATTAAATCGCGAATCCGACCAACGCGCAACGTCACAAATAGCACTCAACAGTCCTAATATTTTTCACCGCGCGACCTGTATAGATGAGTGCTCAGCCCAAGCGGGTATACAATACCTTGTCTTCCGGGCCACATTTGAGGCTGTTGCAAATATACCCTTTAGCAATTAAATGTGGGTTTCATGAAGGGACTTTATGAAGTCTTGAACCTTTTGTTAACTCTGGAAGATTCTACATACCAAATCAGCCAATATACTATCCAGGCTGTCAGCGGGATTGGTGTGAGGGTCAACTCACACCGAAAGAGCGGCGAAGGGCAGCAAAGCGGAGCGCAGTTTCAGTTTCATATGAATTTTAACTTTATTTTCATTACCATAATACTTATTATCGCATGAGAAACTCGAACGAGTCCCGCGGATGCCCGCGGCGCCGCAGGAATTCCGGGGAATTCTCTCGTTCGTGTTTCTCATGCGGTAATAAGTATTATAGAAATGAAAATAAAGTTAAAATTCATATGACACTGAAACACTGACCCTTAATCACAGAAAAGATGAAAGAGTACATAATCATCAATGATGTTCTAACTAAATCATTGATAAAGGATAAAAATAATTCAAAGAATAGAGATTTAAAAATTGAGGTATAAAATAAAACAAGAATAACTTACTACTACTGTTTTTATTCCGTGTAAAGTCTACATTTAGCACCAAGATATTTCAATAATTGAATCTCCAAAATACAAATTTTCAATGATTAATCGATTAATTAAAAAATATATATATTCCAAACGTAATATGGCACATAAATGAACTTGTAAAAAACGTATCAAATAGTAATTTTGAAAACTTATAACAATACCAATTAGAAAAAATACCCACTCATAAACTTTTACAGGAGAACCTCTGGAAAAATCTTGGCTTTTAAATAGGTAAGACTAATTATATGTATATCCCTGTAGTGAACGACTTTCGATACTACTCATATTTATACATATTATTTTGTCGACAGGTTGTAACCATGTTACATTTCAAACTCTTTCTTAAACTTAGTGAACAGATCGTTCCATAATCTAGATTCACATTTATTAATTGGCAAATTATTATCACCTTGTCAGCAAAAATAAAATGTAATATGAGAATATAATCTCAATTCGTCATCTACTAATAAAAACTTATGAGCTAATATAAAAATAAAAGTACACAATATGCCCGTTTTCATTACCACCACGCGAACCATTAAACCAACGTCGAGTTGATGTTTGCGACTGAGTACTAAATCTCGTTTATTTTTTCAATCCCCATAGATATCGCTACAGAGTATTTGATCTTGGATGTGCGACCCTGGCAGAATACACGCGAGATCGTATATATCCAGGACTCGATATAGATATTTAGCCGCTCCCGGCAAAGATAATTTTCGCCGCCCTTTACATACACAAAATCATATAAGTCATGAGTCTTAACTCTTAAATATTTTCACTATCCAACCTGAAGTAGGTCGGATGGTGGCACATAAAATTCTCAACCTTCCAACTTGGGTGTGGATTGCTAATGGTTAAGTTGGAAGATAGGAATAAGTTAATTTTTCCGCTCTGGGCAAGTCCCCGGCTTGACCCTCCTTAGATCGGGCCCTGGATATATCCTATGAGCGCTTAAATATGATTGGCCTGCTGGAATTTCAGCTGTCAGCCAGCGCGCGTCAAATCGCACGCGATAAAATCAACGGAGCGCTTATATTTTACCACCTAGTGTTAATTGAAAAGGGGCATCAATATTTTAATAATTACGACATCTTGTCTAATACTTAGGTTGAATCTTTGGTAAAGACTCATTTATATTAAAGCTAAGACTATAATATAAGGGCTTTACCAAATCATTTGTGGCGCTCGCCCGCTACCACAGTAACTTACAATCTAAATCTTACCAAGTAATATAAAAAATAAAGAAAAAACCATTTTAAGCATACGTTTAAAAAAGAGTCGGCAAAAGACTCGTGTGCTCCAACGTAAATAAACAGAGTTGCGCAATAAACAAAAGAAAACGTTTTCGTAAAAAAAGATATAAGTAGAATTTACTTATTCATAAAACTGTTTCGTTCCGGTTATTATATAAAGAAGTAATTGTGAAAAATCTCTACAAAAATACAATTTTTAGTTGCATTTATATTGTTGTAAATAAGCCTTGGCTGGCTCAGGCTTCTCAAGCATACTTTGTCTTTCAGCAAAGTCTAGGATTAATTTCCAAAATACATATTAAATTTTAATTTCGAGGGAGTTTCTCCATAAGCACATACGAATTTTATCGTTGAATTTCAATCTTAATTTACTATGGTCATATCACGACCTTATAAGGTCGGCAAAAGTTACTTTGTTTAAACTTCTGTTTAATGTTCTATGGTCCAAGAGTAAAACACCACGTTCTACAAAAATATCACATTTATCAGACATCACATTTGGAAATGGATATTGACTAGCACGACCGCTGTTACAATCGCAATTTGTACCTTATGACAAAGACATAAGAATCACGTAATAATAAACACATTTTGAGATTTGCCAATTTGTCGCCAAAGTTTCGTGATTAGATCTAATAAAATTTATGAATACTTTATGGCACAGAAAATTGCTGTCATATTAGACAAATATTAGCTTTAGATTATAAAGAATTTTTGAACCTTAGACGAATCTAATACGTGTCCAGCGTCGGACTAGATTTTAATATTCTATTGGTGAACACAAAAATGGCGTCTTCACCAAAATGTATAAGTATGGCACCAAAGTTGGCGTACACCAAATTTGTGTGAATAGACTGGCACAAACTACATACTTTAATTAATAACAATACATCTATGAACACGTTCCGCGTCCGTGTAACATCGCTTTTTTTGGGGTAACAGCGGTCGCGCTATAGGAATTAAAAACAACACAATACATTTGAACACTTACAACTCTATATAGTGGAATGTCACCACAGTCTCAATTAAATCATAAACCTATTCTAAGAGTATAAAATACCATAATAGCACATACAAAAAATTAAACATAATTTTCCTTTTGATCAGCACATTTAAATGTAAGTTGCCGTCATCACCATGCTTGATAGGCGGGTTGCTAATTATACCCTGTTTTCCGAATTGCGTCAAAAGCGATTAAATCCGACCTTCTTCCATCTTATTTGGGGTCGCGCAATACGTTTTTTTCTTTATTAATTCGATTAAATCCGACCAATAGCCACAAAATATAAGAGCTACTGAATAATATTTGTGACGTTGCGCATTGGTCGGATTCGCGATATTTTCGTCACAAAATTTAAGAGCTATTGAGTAATATTTGTGACGTTAAGCGTTGGTCGGATTCGCGATATTATCGTCACAAAATATAACAGCTATTGAGTAATACTTGTGACGTTGCGTGATGGTCTGATTCGCGATATTATCGTCACATAACATAATAGCTATTAAGTAATATTTGTGACGTTGCGCGTTGGTGGGTTTCGCGATATTATCGTCACAAAATATAAGAGCTACTGAGTAATATTTGTGACATTGTGCGTTGGTCAGATTCGCGATATTATTGCTTTTGACGCAATTCTGAACGCAGGGATAGTTAGCAGAGTATTCAAGCAAGTTAATGATGAATGGTTTTGCAGTAGTAGTGAAGTAAAATCATGATTATTTGGACTATAGGCCATTATTGATGTTAGGCGTGTCTAATAGTGGAAAAACTGATTTGAGTGCAGCATTATAGGTTCACATCAAAGGTATAGTCAGCAGACTTTCAGTTTAAAGTTGACAATGTATGAAAAATCAACAAAGTTATTAGCAAAGGTCGGAATTAGGTAATTATTCATGTACTTATACTGATTTGATACAGCAAAAGCATAAAGCGGATATGCCTTAAATTACGAGATTAATTTTAAAGAGCAGATTTTTTTTATGACACTATCAGAAATATAGCAGAATAAAATTCTTCCTGCATTAATGACGAGGAGGATGAAGTGCACAAATTAGTTATAATCACCTCTGTTGAGAATCTCAACTGAGGTTGAAAAGTAAAAAATACTAATAAAAATTGTATGTTATTTTTTGTTTTATTTGTCTTATCTGTCTCTGAGGTTTTTATTATTATTTATTTGTAATATTGTAGGCCACATGAGATTTTTCAATAAAAAATCACGGGAAGATCTATAATAATATCAACATTTCGATACAAAAGTACATGAATACCTAATTCCGACCTCTGGTTTTTAGTAATAATAACAAACCTTATTTGATGTGAAGCAGCCAATATTTTTTAATTTTTATCTTGACTAATAAAATGGGGGCTGAAACGCCCTTTTTTATTAGTCAAGACAAAGTCAGACCGTCCGAATGATTGAATGTATACTTCCTGGAACTTCCATGTGCTCTACTGCTCATCCACAACTATTAATAAAAGAGCCAGAAAGTGGCTCCTTTAGCCAGCTTATGCGACAGCGACAGGAACGGGGCCCGCGGCGACGGTTTCTGCCACGGTCTTCTTTGTACGAATCGGTTTGTGAGTAATAGTGATACCTTGCAGCATAGGCGTCAGATTTTTGACAATGTCTTTTCCATAAGTGTCATGGCCCTCGGTCATGTGGTCGTAGCCGTGGTAAGTGCCAATTTCGCGGCAGCGTTGCATATACATACGCCATTTGACGTCCTTCTCGAGGCAAAGAGGGTTGCCTATGACGATGCATTTAGCTTTGGCGCGGGTGATGGCTACGTTGAATCGCTGTAAAGAACGGGCATTAGTTAGGAAAGGTATACACCAGATCGTATTTTGAATTATTTTTTAGGCGCGCTGAGTACTTTATTTTTTATTACGTCACGTTCGGCATGTTCGGCTCGACTCGAGCCGATCTTACCCGAATGTTTACGAATTTGTAATATTAATTTGCCAAGATAATGTTTACCTTTTTCGTCAGGTTTTTTATTTAGCTAATAGTGAAGCTGGCGATATTAGTTAATTGGTGAGAGTGATATCTTTGTTAGAAAGTAGCACTTTTTCTAACAAAGAAATTTCTATTTAATAACTTTATCTACTTAGACTATTACGGAACCAAACGATGTTATTGGGGGTCAAAGCTATCACCCTTTAGGATTTAGGAATAATAAAATATATCTTCAATACAGTAAGGGGCTTAGTGGAATTTTTATTTTTACTTGGAAGTATTAAAATACCTTCGAGCGTCAGTAAATACACTTCCTGCATCACATTTTGTACTTTATAGCTATTACAATTAAGCCTACAATTTAACTTACCTTATCATCAACAAGGAAGCCAAGCTGGAACTTGGCGTCATGGTCGAGCAGACTACAGTTGGCTCGAACAGTCGATATTATTATAATACGTTTCTCTTTGCCCTGGTAGGCCTCTACGGTGCCCACTTCAATGTGGGCATAACCAAGATCTCTTAGAAGTTTCTTGATTTGATAAACCTGAAATAGAAAATAATTATATTATCTTATCACCGGAAATGAAAACTAGTTTATAGGTTTGGAGAGAATACAAACAAAAAGAACCAAGCCTTTAAACCGTAACCGGACGAAGATATAGGTACCGGCACGAATCTTGAGCTCGGCGTCAGAGTGGGGATCGCTTTACGCAACCCATACATTGGCGAGCCAATCGTCGTCGTTGTTAGATACATGCAGCAGCGCAGGGAACGAATCACGAGTGACGTCTATGACACGATGGCACGGCGAGCCAATCACTGACACTCCCCGCCTCCGCGTCTCACTTCAAACCACTAAATAGGCTCGATATTTGACTTCTGCGCAAGTGAAGGCCAGCGCTCAAGATTCTTGCCGGTATCTGTACCTATAAAAGCATTGCTACTACTTTTTTGTCAGGCGTTACCTGTTTTTCTTATATAATAATTAATATGACTTGAGGACTCGAGTTCTTTGTAACATTTAGTGTTGTAACTAACTCAAGTCCTCTACCACACCCGGCGTTATATGCGGAAGTGAGGGACGCAGAATAACTCATTAGAGAAACTCATTGTGTCCGAACAGAGATACGACAATGATGTATGCTCACCTGTCGGATATAAGGTGTGACGATTCCGATCTCTTGCATCGGTATGTCATGCACCGCCACCAAACTCTTCACGTACTGCTTCACTATTTCGCACTCCATCATGTTAAAGTAGCTGTTAAACAAATATAGAGCTTGTAACTACGGGATAAGAACTCAATTCTTTTAATGCTTGCTGGGGACTTTAAATAGTCTGAACTATGAAAAGGATCATGGCGAAGTCCCGAACAAAATTTTGCTGGCAGATTTATTTAGCGTATTGTGATGAAAAATATACAAAAGTATACAGATTAAATTTCTAAACAATTTTGTCTCAGACATTACTAATAGGATCCGTATATTAAAGATATTCCAGTTTAAAGTTGGTTACGTATACGTCAATAATACATACATGCGTACCTCCTTATGAATTTTAAAAACGCATTTTTGAACGAACGACAAGATGTCATGTGAAATGTTGTTTTTTTTTCTGTTGAAATGTCTAATGCTATGCTTTTTCTGGTGATGTGATTCTCGATATTGTATTTATTGTTATGACAACATCATACATTGTGTCATTTTAGCCACTATATGCTAAGCACAAACAATTATTTTTATGCAGTCGACTCAATTGCCATAAAAAAAAATATTTTTATGTTTATTATTTCGGAAATGTATTTTCGAAGTATTTATTATCAATACATAAAGCATAGCATATTATGTTACTTGACCAAGATTTATATTAGTAGCAACATTAAACGTTCAATTAACCTTTTAAAATTTAATTATAATTCATGAAAACCATGAGCATAAAAAAGAAACTAAGCCATGATTATTTATATTCGTAAAAAATCTAGTCAATTCGGTTTCCAATTGTGACGATTTTTTTTGCAGTCCTTAGAATGGCCATAATTTTGATTAGATAGGGGCTTAATATTTTTTCTACCTTTCCTTAATATTTTAATGTATTACTTCAAGTTTAAAGTAGTGTACTACCGATTCAATAAAAGCTAGAGTTGCAAAATATATTTTTGGTCATATTTCTGATACATTTTATTCAAATAAAGATATGGATTTTTCTTACCTTGGCGACTTGCCAATTTTCTGTTCGTTAGATAGCACCCCGTGGAACACCACAGCGCGACTTTTTTTCCGGTTGTGACTCAGAATGTCGATATTGCTGATGTCATCCTCTTTGGCCAGTGCCTGTCAATAAAATGGTCATTAACATTAATCAAAAGCAAGTGATGCAGCTCTTTACTTTTTAATAAACTATATAATAAATAAAGAAATTTATTTCAAACTAGCTGTGCCCGCGACTTCGTTCGTGGACTACAGGATTTTGAATATATTTTTTCTAAAATAACAGTAGCCTATGTTACTCCTTATTACATCAGCTACCTGCCAAAAAAAGTCCTGTCATAATCGGTCCAGCCATTTCAGAGATGGACAGACAGACAGACAAAAATTGTAAAAAAATGTTATTTTGGTGTATGTACTGTATATATATTCACATGCATGTAGTAAAAAGCAATTATTTCAATATTACAAACAGACACTCCAATTTTATTATAGAAAGATAAACCATTTACAGGCACTTTTGAATTATCAAAATGTCAGTCAGACAATTGAGTTAATGATATGTCCAAACGAGTATTGACATTTCAAATGTTAAATGTTAACATTTGATATGTCAACACTCATTATTATCAAATGTTTCAGTTTTAGTTGGCCATATCTTGAGTGATAAGGAGAAATTGACTGACATATCAACGAACAGCCGACATTATCTGGATTAGAAAGGTGAAACAATTTTAATTATTTTCTAAACCAATAGCAGAATCGCTTCAAAAGCTTATTTACTTTAACTCATAAATATATATAAATTTTTATATATATTTTTTTTTCTTATTTATGAAAATCGGTATGTGTGAACTACGTTTCTTAAAAAGCAGCCAGTCTGATACCTGCCTTATAACCGCGCTTTCTTTCACACACACAAACACGTAAAAATAAAGGGCGTTTTCACACACACTAACTCGCAACGATAATTTCATAAATAATGTATCATCCAATCATCATCCCGCACGCCACACCCTAGCCACGCCCCCGCTGCCATCGATCAATCGAATTAGTTTAGTATAATTAAAAAATAAAATAACAAGTATTACTGATTATTGACCAGGTATCGTTTTTTCACATGATTATTTATGAGTTTTATTACAACCTCCTAAAATATTTTGCAGTTTTAAAACTGCACCTTGTATAGTTTATTAAAATGATGACAACTCACCCTGAGCTGACCCTTGTAGAAGAGTTTATCAGGTATCTCGAGGATGTCCGGGTTTGAACGGAAGTTGTTCCTCAGCATCACGATGTAGTTGGGATCGCTTCGGGCGTCACTGTACAAGGGGTTGGTCTTCTTGAGGCGCTCCATCAAAGACGTTCCTGTGTCATAATTAGATGAATGGATGATGGCTCGGTTGGCCCAGTGGTTGAGCGCTTAGCTGCTGCGCTGCGAGTCGTGGGTTCAATCCCCGCATGCACATAGTGGTTAAACGTGAGCCTATCAATTAATAATAATAATAATAATCAAATATCTCGACTTAGCACACGAGGTTGTCGACTTGTGGAATGTAGACTCGGCTGTCATTGTGCCGATTGTCGTGAGCGTCAATGGCCTTATAGCCAAAAGCTTCGACGACCATCTGTCGAAGCTGGCGTTGCGCGGATGGATCAAGGGCCTGATACAGAAGGCAGTACTCCTCGATACGGCTCGTATTGTGAGGAGGTTCCTGTCTCTGAAGCCTTAACCACCGGTAGCTTGGACCCTGCTCCCGACACCGGCGGACAACTATTTTTTATATTTTTAAATGTTTTTTTTTATTTATTTTTTTAAGAAATATTTAAAAATGTAAAATAATATGTTGAAATGAAAAATAAAGGAAATAATAATAAAAATACCTAGTCCTAAGTTGTGCGCGTTGCGTGATATGACGACGGGCCCGAGCTGGTGCGGGTCCCCGGCCAGCACCAGCGCGCCGTTGGGCTTGAGCATGCCGCACACGGGGATGAGGCACGCCGGCTCCGACGCCTGCGCCGCCTCGTCGATGAACAGGTGCGTTATGTGGTTGGGGAGATTGTCGCGACGCATGTTTCTGAAAAACAAAAAGGGATTGAGAACAAGATAAGTGAACGCTGAAAGAAGACTTATGGTTCGACGACATAGAGACAGATGAACTGTCCCCGCGAGAAACAGTAATTTCAGTTTTTTTTAAATTCTCAAACCCTAAATTTAAAACGCATTAAAAAAAAATAAGGACTGAGTGATTATAATAGCGTTTTCTTTATTTTCCCCTCAAAACATTATCCTTGTGAGGGAGTTTCGGTTTTGGCCGAAACTGAGACTGTTGCCGAAATTCGGTTTCGGTTAAAACACCAGTTTCAGTCGGACACTACAATTTTAGACGACTATTGGCTTGCTTATGTAATGGTTTAACCAAGCAATATATTTTCAACAGACATCCAAAAAAGAAGGTTCACAAGTCGTCTTTATTCTTAAAACTTGATTTGAAAGAGCTGAATTACAGAGAAAATAAGTAAACAGTGACAAGATGTCTGGTGGTTTCTTACCTAGCGAACATAGCGGCATGTGAGAGTGTGGTGATCACAATGCTGTGTGCCATAAAGTCTTCAACATGCACAAACTGGTAGGTGTCGCGGCTGGTGCCGTTTGAGTATTTGGCCAAGCACTCCGGGATAGTTTCCCTGAAACACAACAATACATTGATAAACGTTACAGCTCCGTATTGATACTTATATACAATTTTCATCATAACGTGAGACATACAATGTTATTTTTAAGCTATTGCATAGCTTCTATCGCGGGCCTTGAGCGTGGAGACCGAATCCAGAAATTACGTAACAAAAATAACCTAACACCCCCCACTCATTTGTTTTCTTTTCGGTCACTACGCTCAAAAGGTGTAACTTCAATTAATATCAAAGAAAAAAAAACAAAGGAAAAAAAGTACTGCATAAATAAAATAAATAAATAATTATAATTGCATAAGTTGATAAAAAATGCTATGCAATAACTTTACCGCGGCAGTCCCCGAGTGCCACACGTCTTTTTTTTTTGTGCTTGTCTTAAGTTTTTGTTGTCTACAATGTATTGTGCGCCAAAACTTTTCTTTCTTTCTTTCATCATCATCATTTCAACCTAAAGACATCCAGCTGTTGGACATAGGCCTGGATCATTAATCGGGTTCCCGCCACCCTCACCAGGTTATCGGTCCACCCTGCATGAGGCCGTCCAACCATCCATCTTCTGTAGGTACGTAGTCGTCACTCCAGAACCTTTCGTCTCCATTGACCGTCTGTTCTGCGAGCAATGTGCCCTGCCCACTGCCACTTATGCATATAAATATGGTTAAAAGCGCATTAAAAGCGCGCATCGACCTCATTAATTTAAACGATTATTGAACTTTATTTATAAAGACCCACTTTTTGAGGTGGGCAATCTAATAACTTCACTCGCTCATGGTGAGGCAGGCATAAGATAGTGTACAGTAAAATAAATGACTTTATTTTTTGGTGTTGCTGGATTGCGTGCCAGCTTTTACCGACTGCCACGCGGTTCCAAACGGTAACTTAAGTGGCAATGGGCAGGCCATATTGCTCGCAGAATAGATGGTCGTTGGAGCCGAAAGGTTCTGGAGTGCCAATCGTGTACCGGAAGACGCAGCGTTGGAGGAGCGATGACCTGGTGCAGGTTGCGGGAAACCGATGGATGCGAGACGCACAGGAACGTACGTTGTGGCGACGCTTTGGGCTTATGTCCAACAGTCGACGTATATCGGCTGAAAAGATGATGATGCGGTCCCAGTCTGTGTTTATGTTCCAAATATAATTTACTTTATCAATATATACTTACCAGGTCCTGTACTTGGAGTTGGATCGCAGCACCCAGTTGTCCTTGCTGAACATATGGGAGTACTTAATGATCATGGTGGCGACGTGGTCGGCCGCCATGTTGGAATCCGTGCACACCATAATGCGGTTGTTAGGATCTTTACCTACCAGCTGGAATATATGAACATGTCAATATTGGGGCCTTACGGGACGCTAAAAGTCACCAGTGCGCGCTAGCTCTAACTGTCACTGCACACGAGCCACAAAAAAAGCCGCCCCAAAAAAAAACCTAGAAGCGGCCGCAAAAAGCAGCTGAAGCGCGCGACACCTTGTGTCCGGAGAAGCTTGAAGCCGCTTCAAGCGGTTTTTTGTGTCTTGAGTGGGAATCAAACCCAGGGCTTCCGGCATTGTAGCCACAGCCACTATTCACAGATCAACAGGCCAGTCGAATAATTATATCCTTTGATGAAAGTCACAAATCTATAAAAAAATCTGGTGTCCAAAAATATTTATTTGTTGTATTTAATTGTGAAACTGATTAGAATATTTATAATGATCTGGACCGCTTTGGACGGGTTTTTCACTGTTAGATAGATTATGTTACAAAGAGTAACTTATGGTTTAATTTTAGAAAAAAATTATAGGGTTGAAATTGTGACCAAATTGCGCAATTTTATTAAGATTTTAGATACGACCGAAGTCGTAGGTAACAGTTAGTACATAAAAAAAACTATTCTTATTTTGGATATTCATCGAGTCCTTTTTATCTGATAGAATATTTATCTTTATTTGTATGTATGTATCTAAGAGTATATAATTATTACTGTAATTATTTCTTTTCTGTTTGTCTTCTTTTAAGTTGCACCTGCCATGTTAAGTCAGTAAGTCTCTGAACCACCCTAAGGTCGACTGGCAGAAAAATGCCTAAAGTATTAACTCCGCCTTTGTACAATGTTTTATTAGTGCATAATGTTTTAAACAAAAATAAAATGTAATGATAGAGTTTCGTACCTGTAGTATAGCTTCTACGATAGTGACAGTCTTGCCAGTCCCGGGAGGTCCGTGCAACAGATAGGGGGCTTTTCCCGAAGTACCTGATACGATGTGCTCTACAGCGCAACGCTGTTCCATATTTTCTTCGACTTGCGGGTTATAAAAGCTGCCGGAAGGTAAACAAGGATTAGAAAAGAATAAACTGTTTTGTAGTGTACGCCAAAAAGGTGACACAAATTATACATCCGTAAAATTGTAATTGCCGTTGAATTATAATCTATCTCACGACATTGTAAACTGTCGAAACATTGTGGACCTATGGAGCAGTGTTCCGCCGTGGCCCAGGGGTTTCTTCCGCATGATTGCGATGCCTCGCAAACTTACCATATCATGTGAAAACTAAAGACACCGTGACATCTTTTCAGCCACTCCTCAAAGAGGGAACTTACCACTATAATTATGGCGTGGCCAGCACTCGGTTGCGATTGTTGCCGTCGCCAGTCTACTGTGAGGACAGTACAGGACGTATGTCCTGGTTTATGTTTGGATGTAAGTAGACACACGATTCATATAGGGTTATTCGTAAAACACTGGCAACCAATCAGGACTATGTTACAAACATCATAAACAACACCTTTTGTTGCATGACTTTAAAAAAATTACCACATCTATTTTAGTTCATCAGATTTTAATACGAAAATAAAAATATTTAAATTGAACCTATAGCCGCAAAATAGGTAGGTACGGAAGTCAATCTACATACAAAGCGCGCTAGAGCAACGCACACATAGACGCCGCTCACGGACACGATATCTCGGAGCGCCTCGGCCCGCTCGTCGAACAGTTCCGGCTCAAACGTTCATTAGTGTGCGTCCACCGAGCGTAGGTATAAAAAGTGAAGTACATACATGAGATTGTCTTCTGTACCTATCTATTTTGTGTTATAAATAATAGCAGAGGGGATCGGGGATCGGGTAATATACAGACGTAGTTAGATATAGCAAAATACAGAGTTGAAATGTGATATAGAACAACGAAATCTTGAAGGTTTGTTTTTGGTAAATGAATTCTGTTTTGTAAGTCATAGAACAAAATTTGATGTTTATGATGTTAGTAATACAGTTTTGCAAGATAGTTAGTGTTTTGCAAATAATCCTAACATAGCCTAATCACAACAAGGATGTGTAAATGTGTATCGACTCAACAATGTATTTTTTCCTTATAAGACTATATTTCTCCTCTCCTTTTGCACTAGGTTTATGAATGAATAAACTATTATTATTATTATTAAAAGTACGAACAATTCAACTCACTTGATAATCGGTTCCACAGGTTTGACATTCTTGTTCTCCTCAGGGAAGATTCGGGGTTCATGCCCTTCCATCTTGACGATGTGGACGGCATTGTGCATACGCTCCAAAGGTATGCGGGACATAAAGAAACGCACGTCGAATAATTGAGTTCCGTTGGAGAAGTATTTGTTGAAACTGGGGGTGAAAAGTGGTGGTGAGATCAAAGTGTAAAATCTCCGACTCTCATATCAGACACCCTGCTACGAGTTCCTAAAGCGATCCATTTGATGACCATTTTTTATGGCAGGAAAATCATCTAATGACAACAACAATCTAATGGCGGAGCGGGAGTTAGTATCAGACTCTTACTGACTAAAAACCCACCCCGTTCCTTCGAGCCTTCATACCGGGGCTGAGCTATCTCTCGAAACTAACCCTGGCCCCAGTAGGCTTCAACCCCTGCTGTTGCTGACAACTCCTTTAGGCGCGCGGGAACAGTGCGCGCCGTCGACGACTTTATCCATTTAATGACCTAAACTGTTGCTAAAGGAATGCAGCTAGTGTCCGACCGAATGTTTGGCTTCGGTTGAGTTTCGGCGAAGAAACGAGTTTCGGCTTTGGTGGCAAACGTGCCGAAATAACGACCGAAACCAAAATTGCACTCGGGAGATCTCGCACTGTGATTGATCATGTTCAACGCGTTAAATTCCTTCCAAGCGAGCAAAGACTATCAAAGTATGCAAGCGAGTAAGCAACGAAGACATTTTGCCGCGTGCCTAATCATGTCGTGACTGGCTTTTGTTTGCAGTTCGTTTTACCTACTCCCAAACTAAAATCAAGTGCAGAAAAATTCATAATAGTCAACGAATTTTTGATTCTAGAACATGCCAGTTACCTCACAATATTTTCGTACATATAAAAAATTGAGGACATGTGACATCCAGCAATCTGCACTGGGCTCGCGTGGATTACGGCCCAATCTCTCTCCTAGAAGGTATACTACTTTCATATAACTCGTTTTCAAAAGTCACTAGGCCATCACAGCTCTTAGTGATGTTAAATCATACTAACTTTTGATGCAAGCCTCCAATGATTGCTACGTTTTCATTGATCTCCCTCACGACAGCTTCAAACATGACTTCGTTTTGATTGGACGGCTTTATGTATAACAGGTCCCCTGCAATTAAAATTAACTATAAGTACCAGATATGTACAAATGGAGAGGGTAGGTGTGGCAAATATCAATATTTTTTTTGTTAGAGTTGGAAAATCATCCAATGAATTCGCGCTCTAAGGTGGAGCGGGAAGACGTCAGACTTTTCATCATCTTCCTGCCGTTGTCCCTTTTTTTTCTTTCATCTGTCCTGTGATTCGTCACGCTATCACTAACTCCCTTTTCTTTCATATCATTTCTCACACAATCCATCCATCTTTTCATTCTCCATCTCCATCCATCCTCGTTCTCTATTCATCCATATATAAACTCAAACCTTTTTAACCACCATGCATTTCATCCCTCCTCTTTACATGATCATACCAAGACAAACGATTCCCTTTCAACTTTTCAGTCACAGGCACCACTTTGGAACGTCCCCTAATATACTCATTTCTCACTTTGTCCATTCTCGTCACACCACACATCCATCTTAACATTCTCATCTTCGCTACGTGCGATCTTTTTTCACTCGCCTTTTTTACACCCAACATTCTGATCCATACAGTAGTGCCAGATTTTTACTTACTAAACCAGTTTCCTTCTCAGAAAATAGTTATGGATCGGGCATCGGCCCTGCTGGGCCCCTATGATTTGCTGACATCTCTTTGTCCCTCCGTATAGAACACTTAGTGCTCCATCAAACTCCATCCACCGTCCGCAACCCTACCCATTGTTCGTTGACCGCAAGCCCGCGTGAATTAATAGATAAAATTGTCTCATGTAGCTCGTGGGGCATGGACTGAGAACTGTTAATTTGAATGAATATATCAAAATATGAACTGAAGTTTGTTTGCTTCTTCTATTTCCAACCTATTCCTTTATTTAGCTAAAGGGAGCTCTTCCCCACCATGCTTACAATGCGTTCCAAATGAGAATAGGATCGCTCGCCATGTCGTGAGGTCACGATTTACTGTCAAATCGAGGAAATAAATTTTTAAACATTAATTTATTTACGAAAAAATTAATTTATTTATGAACTGTGAATGAATTAAAAACTTCAATTTTATTCATCTCTAAGTTCTAAAATTTTGCCAAAATTTCTTCGATTTGACAGTACGACGAGACGTCAAAACATAGGAATCGGTCCTATTTCATTTGGAACGCGTAGTACGTATGCCATCGGGTGACATCGCACAGGTCACGTAAATAAAAGTTGAGCTGCGGGACAAATGTCCCCGGGTGAAAACGCAACTTAATTCATTAAACCCCAAGCGAACGCTCGCTCTCTCACTGTCTTTCTAATGTGTCTCTTATCGTAACCGTAACTATTTGAAGGGTTAAGTTATAAATTACCTATCAGCAAGGAAGGTCTCTTCTCCGCTAGGCCCGGCACTGTGAGCGCGTAGCAGATAAGCACTCCAGATGCAGGGGACAAGATGCGATGCAACTGGAGTTTCACTCCAGACATGTTATAGTTCTGTCAAAAGAGAAAATGGTAATCAGAATCTGAATAACAATTTATAAATCGTAATAGAAGTGAGTCTGCCTCATGATTGCAAGCGTGAGGGCCTTGATTTGATACTCTGATCGGACAGAAAGTACTGTTGGCTTTTTTCATTACGAGTATTCCGCAGTTCGGAAGTCGGAGGTGTGACACCCCCGTGCTTCGGTGTGTTCGTCGCCATTGTAGTCACATATAACATACACAGACAGATAGGCAGACAGACAGACGGGCAACAAAGTAATCCTATAAGGCTTCCATTTTTTTCCTTTTGAGATACGCAATCCTAAAAACACGCAAAGTACACTACCTCAAAGGTGGCGTCAATACGTGTGCATATTATGACGATTACCTCTTTCAACTTTTTGAATCATTATATCTCAAAAACGGTGGCTCTTAGGAAAAAAAAGTACTTGGAAATTTTCTAGATAATTATCTGATCTACAATTTTGTCTCAGCTAATTTTATAATAATACTTACAATTTCGTTGAAAATCACGAAAAACCCATTTTTGCGCTCTTTGACCATGAATATTTTTTTTCCAGGTGTCGGCTCGTTAGTACTTTTTAGATTTTATTTATGACGGTATTTTGAATAACCCTACCAATATTCAGCTGTGTGCGAATTATTGTAATGTAACCCCTATTGCGCAGGACAAATAGTCCAGTCAAATTGGTTAAATTTGACTGGACTATTGGTCCTGAGCTTGATCTCTGCCCGCGAGCATCGGGTTGCCGCCACTTCAAACTATAATAATAATAATAATATAATAATAATAACTATGAGAGTAAAGGAACAGAGTGCGCCTGTAGTTGCGCACTTGGCTATTATCTGTTTCGACACACCGTAACCAAAATTCGGCTGGTAGGATTAATTATTATTATTAAAAATTAGCACTGTTAAAATATATCTAAAACAATTGCTAATGATTAGAAGATATGGTTGAACAGAAGCACTACACAAGAGCAAAAAAAAAACAGTATAACGCGCAAGAAAATACGCTTACCTTAATATTAACTCGGATGATGGTTTCTTCATACCACAGAATATTGTGGAAGAATTTGATGTAATTATCCTTAGTAACACCCACGTCAAATATTTGCCTGAAAAGAAAAAAATACAAAAAAATAAGTTAGTCCTAATCTATCAGAATTTAACATACTAGCGAACAGAAGTGTTTACGACACCATCTGTTTTTTTTTAATAGTTATAAACTAGTGCTTGACTGCGATCTCACCTGATGGTAAGCAGTAATGTAATCGTTGATGCCGAAGCGCACTAGTTTATTACGGGCCTATTTACTCTAGCCTTGAAGACACCTAAATTATAATCGGACGGGAAGACGCTGCAGGCAAATTGTTGCAATCCTTTAATGTACGCGGTATAAATGACTAAGCGAAAGGCTTAGTTTGAACCGTTTTAACAACGTAAGAGTGGATACCAGCCGGGATGTCCGATGGTGGAATCAAAACATGCAATTCTTGCGCACACTCTCCAAAATGCATCCTATAGAATACCTAAAGGCTGACTATGCTTCGCCTGTGCTCCAGGCTCTGTAGATTGGCCTCAACCAAATCTGGATCATCAATTAGCAGTCTCTTTGCACGCCTTTCCAAAGAGCAAACAGCAGAGATACCATCCTCGTTGTCCCCAACACGGAAGTTACATATCGCACCCCCGGTGTGACACTGTCACTTATGCAAAAATGTAGTTTTTCGGGAGAAGCATTTAAAACTTTGACACCTTGCTTTAGGATCATTTTTAGATATTTAACTCATTTTTGCAAAAGTGACAGTGTCATGTAGCTTTTCAGAAGAAGCATTTAAGTCAGTGAGGTCAGTCACTTATCACTTTAGTTATGCCTAACGTGTTAAGGTAATAAATTGCACCATTTACGTACTTGATATCCCTTGTTAAATCCTTATCAGCTTGAGTAGCATTTTCAGCAACTTTCAAGCTCCTTGCATAGATATGTTTGCAATTTTTCGGTATAGGGAACATGTCATCCCTACGACTGTAATAAAAACAAAAAAGTAAAGATTAAAAACAGATCACATTTTGTTCTGAAATAAAACAACTTTACACTACTGTTTAATTAGCCCACGATTTAACGTACAAATTGGCGAAATGGGGTTTGATGGACCCTTCGGATACCTAATGTGAGTGAGTCATGAGTCATACGTTGGAGTGCTCCAAATGCCCATATATACTTTGGAAGACTTGGGGGCGTTTCCACTAAAGCGGATCTGGGTGGAGTAGAAAAGAGAAGAGCAGTGAAAAGTAGCAAGTGTATCTATTGAAGTAGTGGGATGGAGTGGAGTTGAGCTACCCTCCGCTTCGTACCCTTTGCTTGGCACCACAATCTACTCGACTCTGTATCCCTAAAAACTTGATAATCTGCAATCGTTAACGCTAGTAGAAAACTTCAAATGAACGGAAATGATGTCATCTCAATATTCAGTCACGTGGTCAGAACAAAAGAATAGGGGGCGTGGCCAACTCGAGGCGTTCGACGCAAGCGTTGTAACTTGGCTGTTTGGTCTGGCTCTCTCTGATGCGGAGTGGAGATATCGAGCACTGATTGACCAATTACGGTCCAATGCTCATCGCGTCTGTGAAAACGCACCCTTAATGAGTGCCCCTGGATATGTGGTTATTTTTTTTTTTTTTCAATATTTAGGCTCTCGCACCTGAGGCGATGATGAGGCCGACGTGTGAACATAGCCACCTACTGGGCCCAAACTATTCAAGGAGTTTACCATCAATTCGAAAAGAAGAATATTGTCCTACTTACTCAACAGCATTGGACTTAAAAAGGTCCTTAGCCCAAACTCCTTTTCGGTCATAGGGGCTGTCAATTTTATCATGCATGGTTTGGCTTGCCTCTACGAACACCACCTGAAAAAAAAAATACATTTAGCTCCCGCTTTTAAAGTTGATTAAGAATCTTTTGATCTTTTAGGGTTAGGTACTTCAAAAGGAAAAAAAAAACGAAACCTTTATAGTTTATAGGATCGCTTTGTTATCCGTCTGTCTCTCTGTCAAGTACGTCTATCTCGGGAACGCGTGACAGTATCGAGATGAAATTAAAACCATGGGTGCTATTCTAAAACAGCCTTGAGCGCAGCGCTGGCCGCAGCGACGAGTCGACAGCGCAGTACGTTGAATTAACAATCCAATGTAAAGGTTTATTAGGTCGCTGCGGCCAGCGCTGCGCTCAAGGCTGTTTTCATAGAGAATAGCACCTCTGGTCGCCGTTATACTTCGAAAAACAAAAGAGAAGATCTAAGTCAAATTTAATTGTAAGTTCAAAGTCGAATATCTTCTGATAATATATTATTATTATAATCTTTATTGTACACCAAATAAACAAAAATACAGTACAAACATTTAAAAGAATAAGTGCACAATGTGCGGTCTTATCGCACAGGGCGATCTCTTACAGACCACCTTTGGATGGACTGAGAGAACATTTAGCGAAATAAACTATTAAAAGAAAATATGTATAGTATGTATATTTTTTCACCATTTAACTAAATGTTAAATGACGAAACCTTTCCCTCACTTAACCTCCCCCCATTGTACTTACAAAGGGCTTCTGAAAACAATTGTCAAAAGGGGTGAACGTGATCGATACAGTGAATAACGCAAGTGCCCTTTAATTAACGCTACTAGACGTTAACTGAAGGGTCTTGCGTCATTTACTTCCATTTGTGATAAACGTGATAGAAGAAATTTTTTGGTTAGATCGTAAATAAGATGGGGTTTAATATGAAATATAAAAAAAACAACAGGGTTTCGGGACCTATTTAGTAGAAATGTAAATTTATTAGAGAGTAGCTTTTGCCCGCGGCTTCGCCCGCATACATTAATTATAGATTATATCACTCGGTGAAAAAAATTTAGCAATTGGACCAGTACTTTCAGAGATTACCTCCTACAAACAAAAAAATAAAATAAAAAAACAAACTTCATCTTTTCATTATATTTATAGTGTGTGTAGAAATTGAAAATACTTCAAAGAAATGTGTTATTTTTACTTGATGACTGTTTTTAAAAGGTAAGTTTATTTGTCTTGTAATATCAATTTATCAGTCATCATTTTTTATTCTAAGATAATGAAATTTCCGCCAGAATTGTTGCTGTTGGTAATAAAAAAACACTAAAGATTTTTTTTTTTTTTGAAAAAAAAAAGAAGTGAATGATTGAGTCATTGTAATTTTAACTTGATGTTAATGTCCTATAGCTTACACGACCACAGACATCGTGTAAACAGAATTCGATTGACTAAACGACTGAAGGTAGGTTGGGGGAAGATCGGCATTGGGGTAATAACGTATCAATCAATATACCACTTATTTAGCTTTATTTTTAATGCCAGCCACATTGCTGGGCAAGGTGGAACATAATGACGCGGCACGCAATATGACTAGCATTAAAATAAAGCTAAATAAGTGGTATAATTTATATTTATACGTTCTTACACCAACGCACTATATTTCACGCACTGGGCCCGCGTGGTGTATTGCGGCCCATTCCATCTCCTAGAGAGGAGGCTCGAGTCCCAACAGTGGGAACATTAAAAAGGCTAGTAATGATGAAACGACTTATTTACACAGAAAAGATACGTGTTACGCGCATTGAATATGAAATTACTTAAAAAAAAAAAAAACATACGTAAGTAATATCTTCACATCCGGCCGCATTAGTACGAAATACTCAATGATTATCCATTGTTTAAAATTGACCTTCGTGTTTGTACTAAAGTTATAAATCGTGAAGTAAGCTATGTTTGATTTTTTTTTTTATAACCTCAAGCAGTACCGAATTCAGTACACCTCAAGCGCTAACTTAAACCTTATTCCGTAAAAATAAGGTTAAAGTGTTGTTTCACTGGTTTGCCTCTACAGACGGGTTTACCAAGCCACGGGTAACTTTCGAACAATTGCGTAGTATTGAGTATACTAGCCTATTTTTGAGGTGGGAAATCAACAAATAACATCTACTCTGGGTGGTACTCCACCCAAAGTGGTAATTGGTAGGTATTTGTGAGTTTTCAGAGAGGGAGTGTCAGACTATTTACTTACTAAAACCCACACTTTCCTTTAGTTGCCCTTTTGTTTAAGGTAACTTTTTAGAACTATCGAGCTGTAAAACATGGACTTTTGGAGGTGGGAAATCATCAAATAACTTCTCCCACTCCGGGTGGAGTGAGGGAGTGTCAGACTTTTTACTGACTAAAACCTACACGTGTTCCTTCAGTTGCCCTTTCGTTCCCGGGCCGCGGTAATTTTAAAACAATCGCGTAGTATTGCCATTGCCTGTATAAAGATTATTTTAAAATTATGTTTATTGATAGGCTCGCGTTTGACTACCATCTCACCTGATGGTAAGCGATGATGTGGTCGACGATGGAACACGCTTGCCTAGAAGTAACCTATTCACTCATGACTTAAAGACCCTTGAATTGAATTATTTTATCCTGTTAGTGGACTCCCAATGAGGGTGGCACAGGAACGCGAGGATTAGTACCAGGGATGATGGATAGGACGGATTTGGATACAGTTTTTAGAATAATATTATTATAGGTACTGGTTTCGAATACGCTGTTCTGTAAGATCTAAAATTATTAATTTCGGATAGTTTTTGCTACGGATCTTTGAATTTTGAAGATTTACCTGTTTCTAGTCTAGATTATCATTTGTTTGGCCGGCCAAATCAAACAAAAACGTTCCCTAATAATTTTCGACTTCCACGCAGACAAAACCGTTGGCGAAAACTAGTATTTTATACGTCATACAACTCGTCGTACATGTTGTTAGGTACTAAGATGCAATGTTGTTCATTATTAATCATGCACTTCTAAAGCGGGAATCCCCGTTTCAAGTGCTGTTATTTTAATCATGAATCAGACTTGAAATCAATACTAGTTGGATTTCCGTGCGGGAAGTTTGTTACCAGGAGGGTGAGCTAAGGTAACAGACGGATGTGAGGTACCTATATTTTGTGCGAGTGATATTTTTCGCTCGTTTTCCCTATTCCTTTCACATGGCTTTGATCTTTAGAAACATCTATAATATAAAAATGAACCGCTAAATGTGTTGCTAAGCGCGTAACTCGAGACCAGCTGAACCAATTTCGCTTATTCTTTTTTTGTAGTGTTTGTTACTGTGAGGAGAAGGTTCTTAAGAAAAATATGAAAATTAGGTTAGTGTAGGGTAGATTAGGGTAGTGTAAGGTAGAATAGGGTAGTGTAGGGTAGAGTATGGTAGGGTAGGGTAGAGAAGGGGAATAGTAGGGTAGAGTAAGGTATAGTAGAGTGGTTGCGAAGCCGCGGGCAAAAGTAAGTTTTACATTTAAAAAAATGCTTTTTCGGTCATATATTCAAAGGACTAGCTGAGCGATTTCATTCGGAACAAAAACTAAATAATACTTCAAGATACGCGCAGTTTTTATGTATAAAAGGTCATCTAGGTACACATTGGTTTCGTTCATTTTAAGTGATGTGTGCACAATTAAATAGCAAACAGACTAAGAACAAACAGACAAAACATTCGAAAAATGCTAGAAATTGGTCCTGTTGGTTATTCTTTAACGCCTTTTTTTGGAAATATTTCCGATGTTATTTATTTTTGTAAGTAAAAATAACTTTTCTAATTATGTATAGATTATTTTTATAAATATGTATAGATTATTTTTATTACATAATTATATAAAAATATATAATTATGTATAGATTATTATTATGTTGGAGAGTTTGTTTGTTTAAACGCGCTAATCTCAGGAACATCGACCAGAAAATTTAGTCCTACCTTCGTCAGTGTCAAAGACCGAACACGCTCATTGTCTATTAAATCTATTCCATACAACTAAGGAATCCAATACCGCAAGAGCGGGATCCCGAACCTTTCTGCGGGATGAGCACATCTGCGGGATTTAAGTTTTTAAAAGAAAATTGGTTTTTGCCCAGCGTTTAGATTATTTATTAGACCCAGCTCATCCTCATTAAAAAGTGATGAAACAACTTAACATGGAACTCGTGACCTTTTTTATAGTATTTATCTAAAAAATAATTATTTTGTTTTCGATTTCACCTAGCAGTTAAATAATTTTGAATTTCTATTTTGTGTTGTGCAAGTCCTATATCGCAACTGAAACGGAACGTAATCAATGTTAGTTTAGGAACTCTATGACCGGGAATTCCCTACCACAGCATGTTTATTTGTTTTTCTAAAAGATGAAAATCCGATAAATATTTTATTGATCCCTAAAAGCAGCTGATTTTATATAAAAATATTTTTGTTTTTGCGTTACGGAAATTCTTAGAAACTCGATTCGGGAATGGAACTAATTACTTAGGTAGGTCTTTTAAGAAAAATTGCGATTTTAATGCGGGATTGGATTCCCTACATACAACAAGTTCATTTTGCGATTTGGAATTAAATAAAAAAACTTACCTCTTTATCACATTAGTGTAGATAGTATGTTTATAAATATTTAAGTATGTTTATTAGTTGTCTAGTTATCTAGCACTTACAGCACAAGCACTGCTTAGTTTGAGATTAAATGGTTTAGTTTAATAGTTGCGGAATACTTATTAATAAAATAACTAGCTGACTATGCGAACTTCGTACCGCTTAACAGGCAATGAATGTAGTATAACTTTCGATATGGTCAACTATGGCCTAAGTAATATATCAAGTTACATAAAATTTTAATGTATGAAAATTATCTATATCGATTTTGTACATTTTACATAATGTGCGCACTACTAAAACATTTTACAAATTTAGATATTGCCACAACGCCCACAACGCACACACATTTTTGTAAAAAACCCACGACGTGAAATTCGCTAAGTGTATGCAATTTTTTCGCTCATTCAGCGAAATTGTCTTGGAGCGTTACAGATACAACTATAAATAAGGCATTGTTACTCAACAGTTACGAATTTTTGTGCTATTCGTACAGTGACCAAGTGACGTAACTGGATTGACGACATTGACGTAGTGGTCGATGGCGATGTTGGAGTGGCCCTGCGATATCCCGCGCCTAAATGAAAACACGGGGGGTGCAAGAAAGAGGGATGGAGTTAGGAAATCCAACCCCGCATCAAAATCAATAACACAAAAACCGGACATGTGCGGGACGGACTTGCACATCGAGGGTTTATTTTATTAAGTCTACCTATGTTAGGTAATAGTTCGATTCCCGAATCGAGTTTCTAAGAATTCTCGAATCGCAAATAAAAATATTTTCATACAGAATCTTTTAACGCTTTTATGGGACAATAAAATATTTAACAGACTTTCATCTTTTAGAAAATTAAATTCATGTGCTGTGGGGAATCCCCGGTCATGGAGTACCTAAATTGACATTGATTAGCGTGAATAAGCATTTTTCAAATTTTTCAATTTCTGTGGCGAAACTTTTTATCGGTTTTCGTAAAAATTAGGGACTCGGGTCCCTAATTCTTGCTTGGGACACTACGCGCCGTCGACGACTTGGGCTCGGCCCGGACGGTTACCGGACGGTCGAACGGCGAACTAACCATTGCTCGCTGTCCGCAATCGGATACAAAACATAATACTTGACTTGAGGAAATCACCTTTGATTTGAACTGTGTTTTTATTATATCTTTTCTGCGACTGTTATAACCGTTCGACCTCTGTATAATTATGTGGTTAGGTTATCTAGGATAAATGATTCATAGTAGACAGACGCTATAAAATGAAAAACTATATTTTCAACTTTAAAATCGTTATAAGAACGTGATCTCTAGCTTTATATAACGAAACGAGTCGGACTCGCGCACTGAGGGTTCCGCACAAACTTACCTACGTAAACAACATTTACATTTCGATTCCCTAATCGGAAACCGAGAGTCTCAAAGATTTTTTCGAATCGCAAAAACATTTTTTTGTTGTTACAAATTTACTGTTTTCAGATTTATTCCTATATCTGTGCTATAAAACCTTGTTCTCCGCTAAATTTCAGGATTCTGGGTCAAAGAGAAGTACCCTATGAATTTTGATTCCATTGAGAGTGTCGAAATATACGTTTTTACGACATAAAAAGACGAGTCTTTTTTTTTTTCTTTATTTAGAAGTTTGATTTTTTCACAGCTTCAAAGGACCGCAGATCTCAATCGTTTTAACTGAATGCCGTAATTAAAGACACAATAGGACAGATTGCTTATGTCGAACTGTGTAACTTAAGACATTCAAAAGGTTACTTTCAACTCAATACCTCTACGCGTTCTCGATACATATAATATAGGGTCTTGACAGACAGAGTGTCTGTCGTGATCCTATATGGGTGCCACGTTTTCCTTTGGAAGTACGGAACTCTAAAAACTAACATTTTGGTCGTCTACCTGGCCCTTATTGAGAAAGATCATAGGCCTTAAAGCTTCCTCAAGCATTGGGCTAAATACGAGGGGATTTGTCAAAGCCATAATTTGTTCAAAAAAATCTGTTCAGCAGGCTTACTTTCTATCTTATCTAAATATCTCTATCTTATCTAAAGTCAATCCGATTGCAATGTCAATTTTGACGTTACGTGAATTGGTACTCTTGAAAACAATATTTTCAACATATACGATTTCACTTAGTTCTCAAATGGTCACGCAATTTTGAACCAATTTGGCTCTAGCATTGAATTCAAGGGTACGAAACGTCACAATCTCAATGTCGACCGATCGGAATTGAACTCAAGAGTAAGCCTGCAGGTTCATTAAACAGTCGAACCTGTATATTACCATTTAAGGGACCCAAATATTAATCTCGGTTATATAAGTTTCTCTCTAAAACGACTCGTTAAACTTACAAAGGTTTGGGTAGTATGTATATCAGGTCTTTGTTCAGGATGCGGGGGGAATTTTAAGCCGACCCGTTTTTTTACCATTCAGGTAAAATAAAAAACCGAAGGCGAGGCCCTTCCCTCCCCCTGCAGGCCCTTTCTCTGCCCGTGTCGACTCTTTTGCCGCTTGAGAAAAAAATCGAAGAGTTTGCTTCGTTCACTTACGTCTACAATACATTACGACATTAATATAAATATGTACAATGTTAACATGGAAATCAGAAAATTTGCGGATTTTATTCTAAACTAGCTGTGCCCGCGACTTCATTCGCGTTGACTACAGGATTTTGAATTTATTTTTTCTAAAATAAAAGTAGCCATTTTACTCCTTATTACATCAGCCACCTGCCAAAAAACCCCGACCATCAAAATCGGGCCAGCCATTTCAGAAATTAGCCCGGACAAACAGACAGACGGACAAAAATTGTAAAAAAAAATATGTTGGAGTATGGTAGGTATATATTCATATGCATGTAGTAAAAAGCAGTTATTTCAATATTACAAACAGACACTCCAATTTAATTTATATATATAGATTTGTTGAGACACACATTGTTTTTTACTTTTGGAGCGATTATTTCCGAAATTATTGACATTATCAAAAAATGATTTTAGTAAAACCCTATTCATTTTTAAATACCTATCCAACAATATATCACACGTTAGGGTTGAAATTAAAAAAAAAACACTTCCCACTTTACATATAGGGGGGCTACCCTAATAAACCATTTTTTTCCAATTTTAATTTTACCACTCTGTCGGCGTGTTTGATATACATATTGGTACCAAATTTCAGCTTTCTAGTGCTAACGGTCACAGAGATTAAGTGAGGACAGACAGACATGGCGAAACTATAAGGGTTCCTAGTTGACTACGGAACCCTAAAAACGTCAAACGATTACTTTCTCTATTGTTATCAACTGGAACCAAAATAAATGTGAAGGACGAGCAGGTAGAGAGGGACGAGCGCGCATGTGCGTTACACATGTCTCGAAATTCTATCGACAACAAATGTTGCTTTGGCTTTCTTTGTTTACAAACAAAAACACGTTTGGCTTCTTCGACATTCGAGTTTGAGATGTTTATCGTAAACTAGCCAATCCGGCAATCGCTGTTCTTTAATTTAAATTACAGAATAATTGTCGTGAGGATAGCAGGGTAAAAAAATAACCTACGATAAAGCCGTTTCGGAGGAGTTCGATAACAAATACAGACACTCGAGATTTTTTATCTATTAGATACTTACTATTAGATACTTAGATTACTGTCGCGAACAGAGGTCTAGATTAGCAAACAGAAATTTACACAGGTTTATAATAAATCTGTAGAAGTTTCCAATTTTGCGCACCCCACGTAAAATGTACGAAATCGGTTGACTAGGTATATCGAAAGATATACATACAATTGCCGAAACGGATCTTGAGCGCTGGCTTCAAGTTGCGCAGAAGTCAAATATTCGGTCTATTTAGTACTGCGAAGTGAGACGCGGGGGCGGGGAGTATCAGTGAGTGGCTCGCCGCGCCATCGTGTCATAGTCGTCACTCGTGATTCGTTCCCTGTGTTGCTGCATGTATCTAACAACGAAGACGATTGGCTCGCCAATGTATGGAATGCGCAAAGCGACGCCAGCTGACGCCGAGCGCTCAAGATCCGTTACGGCAACTGTACTACATTCTTTGGCTAGGCAGTACGAAATTCGCCGGGTCAACTAATAAAACACTCTATCCAAAAGAGATTTCTACATTAATTCAGACAAAAATGACAGGACCTGACCATACTTTTGCAAGTTCGCCTATAATTAGTCCTACCGATATATTACATTATATCTTCATTGTAGGTAGTACTTAATGCTCACATCAGTGAATGCACGTTTATAAAACCTTCAAGATATCGACCGTTAAAAGTCTTGGCTATTTATGTACTACAAACAGCATGATCAATACTTATCATTTATTCCTAAGTGCATACGGCAATGAGGTTTAGAAGACTAAACGTGGAAGGTTCATGTATAAATTTGGACCTGAGCAGCCAGGGAGGGCCACTAGTTTCTCTTTATTTTCTGTAGGTTTTTAGTTACTGGAACACCTTTTCACTAAAACCCTTACTTTGTCACAAATATTTCTCTACCTGTGCAAGGGATCACGTCTTGCACACTGTTAGTGAAATCAACCTTCCAATAACGGGCTATTTTCAATGACCAGCCCATTTTTTGCAAGCATTGCAAAAATTGTATTGTGATTTATTGCAAAAATGCAAATCCCAAAAAAAAAACACACTTGTGATAGATTTACATTTTGCAAAGTTTGCGAAAAAAATGTACTGAGCAACTGATTTTCTGTTTTCCCCCCCTCAGCGATAAGACCACCCATCACTTAGTATCCATATTATGTACAATAAAGTATATCTATAATTAATATTTCAAAGAGGTAAAGTTTGTTTTTATGTTTGTAGGAGGTACCTAATGTCTGAAAGTACTTGTCCAATTGCTAAAATTTTTTCACCAATAGAAAGCTGCCTTATTCATGAGTGACTTACAATTGCCGTCACGGATCTTGAGCGCTGGCTTCAAGTTCCACAGAAATCAAATATTCGGTCTCTTTAGTGGTGCGAAGTGAGACGCGGGGGCGGAGTGTCAGTGATTGGTTCGCCGCGCCATCGCGTCGTAGACGTCACTCCTGATTCGTTCCCTGCGTTGCTGCATGGACCTATCTAAAAACGAAGACGATTGTCTCGCCAATGTATGGAATGCGCAAAGCGATCCCCACTCTGACGCCGAGCGCTCAAGATCCGTTTCGGCAATTGTAAGTAGTGCAGCTTCAATAAGTTTAATGATAAATTAATAATTAACTCTAATTATTGGATTCTTTAAAATGGCCTTTCATTTCATGTTACCATTTAACCCTAACACTGATTGTTAGTTTTGCTCCATCCTGTCTTCTGCTAAACCTACTCGCTGTGTCGGGGCTTCACGATCGGCTCAAACTTAGTACAAGTTTTTTAAAATTCAAACGATAATATAATTATGAATAAATAAATCATCTAGAGTTCAAGGAAGTGCTAACATTAGTTTATAAGTGTCTAGTTGAGAATTTGTAAACAATAGCGTTAAGGTTATATTATAAACATTGATAACTGCGCGTGGTTGTCAAGTGTCTATGGGCTTGTATCACTAACTTTAATATGGCTTACCACAGAACAGAGGAATCTACTGTATGATTTCTATGTTCTGTGTGGGTTACTATATAACTAGCTTCTTCCAGCAGCTTTGTGTGAAAGTAGAAAATGTACTTATAGCTATGTCATTCAGTTATACAGTAGCTTTCTACTGGTGAAAGAATTTTTAAAATCGGTGTAGTACTTTTTGAGTTTATTCATTACAAACAAAAATCTTTCTTCGTTAGAATACGCATAGTAGTACAGGCAAGGTAATGGTGCGTTGTAACATTTACCTGCTTTTGTTATTTTATAGCTTAATCAACAAACAAAGGGTGATTTTATTGTTTGAAACAAATTATCAAAATTATATTTTACAAAGACCGCCTTTTTGTACCTGCAGCAGGTAGGATAGTACAGTACTTTTGGCGTAAAGTACAGACAATACAGTACGCCATGTTCGTAATCCAAAGACTATGCTTCGGCCGCATTTAAACATCTGTTATGCACGTTCGCCAAAAGATCGTTATTTCAATTCTATCTATTCAGCTACTAAATCCTCCTATTATTAAGTTCTAGGTAGTAACCCAAGGTTTGAAACAAATGGACGGCCTAACTATGGATGAATAACAATACACTTCTGTTAGTGTCATGGCAGCTTCCGGGAAACCATACAATGCTTGTAGGAAGGATCATTCTACAGAGTTACTGGTAACTGAACGTATTCCCGCCAGGATGCGATAGTGTGACTATTTGTGTAATAATGGTACTAGCATGTGTGTAACAACAAACACTGCGAATCTTTTTCTGAAAACCGCATCAAAAATGTTTATAAAATGAGGCAGCAATTAATATTTCGCATATTTATATGAGGTAGAATGGACGCGTGGTGGGAACATCCTGCTATCTCCTTTAAATGGCGGTTACGTTATGCATTCATTTGCTACTACTTGATAGCTTGATACAGACATGGCGTACTGCTAGATTTGAAAGATTTATAAATCACTTAATATTGAATAGATTTGAAAAATGCTATACCTAGAAGCCCAGGCGATAACCCATGGGTTTCGAGTAAATCTAAGTTTTCAATTAGCAGTTTTAATGAAAGACAATGTTTTATTTTGAACTTTAAACGAATCCAGGAATAAAAAAAAAACAAATTTAAACAATTGTTGATGGAATAAGCGGAAGGCACTAAAAAGGGCACGTGGCTAGTGCATCCTTCTGGGAAATTGATGTCGAATAATTTTTACATTCGTGAAAAGAGAAGAATCAACTGCCAGGATTTATATTCTTTTTCTGGTTATTGGGTAGCAAATAAGGCTTTTTTTATACCAAGGCAGACTAAACTGAAATAATTTGTGTGCCTGTAAACCGCACTTATTTGGCTCACTGATCAGCGCAAAACTGATGTTTGTTTATAAAAATAATTCAAAAGCATATGCAGCATTTTAATATTATTATTAACTGCATATTATGCAGTTTCACTCGGAACTTATTCGATTAAACTTATCTCTTACTATTCTCCCCTAGCGATGCCTTAAGCGGAGATCTGTACCGCACCCTTCAAAGCACCACCTTGGGTGTCCTTAGTAGTCGATTATGTTTAAGTTTTGTTATAAGTCCTAGCTGGAGGCTTTACTTTATTAAGGCTGCTACAGGAGCTCCCATGGAGTTTCTGGCCGGTTCTTCTCCATAGGAAACGACCGATTTGGAACCGTGCACTAGCTTCTGACGTTTTATAAGTGCCCATGTAGGCCTTGAAATAAAATATTTTGACTTTGACTTTGACAGGCAAGGTTAACAAGACGACAGCCTCTTAATATTGTGTTGAATTGAGAGTGTTCAATTGCAAAAAAATAAGAGTTCCAACTTGGCCACATTGGCGAACATTACACGATAGGTTTCGCTGTCAGTTTTGCCATAGTCAAAATTTTGATTGACGAAAAACCAACCGTGTAAGGCAACCATTACACGGTCAAGCAAGCGTCAATCAATTTCATCAATCATGAATGATGGTTTTCGTCATACTAAAAAACGTCAATCAACGCATTAGACGGTAGGTTTTTCTTCAATCAAAACATTGGCTGTCGCAAAATTGACAGCAAAACCTACCGTGTAATGTTCGCCTATGAGTTCCGGACACAAACGCGAAACGTGACTTCGTAGCGGAAAATATTTAATCACCGAAGTTGCTACACAAATACCTCAATTATATTTTGCCTGGAACAACCATTTTTTTTACCGGCTTTTTATTAACTTGTAATGTTTGTTTAGGTCAAATCTTGCAAATGAATTTTAAAATAGTTATCGTTCTAAACCAATATGGCGGACGTCGAAGATGGCGGATTAGATATTTTTTTATGCACCGCTATGTTACGGATATCATGACAAGTGGAGTATATGAAGAATACGAAAAAAAATGCGGTAATAAATCTAAAAGGTAGTTACGGCGGGCTATTTTTGAAAGTTTGTTTTTATTATGATTACTTATCTTTTTTTAAGAAAGATATCATCAAATAACTTCTCTCCCTGAGTAGAGTGAGGGGGAGAGTAAGACTTTTATATATAAAATAGTATATATACTAAAATCTACTTGAGTTCTTTCAGTATTTTTTTTTTAATTTTTATTAAGTTTCTATAAACTTGTTTCTTCATTGCGTATTGTGCTAAATAATCGTATTTTTGAGTTCTTTCTTTAGTTTCCCTTTGCTTTCCAGAGCCACCGTAACTCTTTCGAACAATCCCGCAGCCCTGGCTGGTATTGGCTTGTAATGAGCTTCGTCCATTTTGCTGAACCTCAACCACCTTATACTCCATCGGTTTAGGTAGTTAACTAAACAATCTTGATACTTATGTCTTTTTATTTAACATAAATCGTATAGAAGACGTACAAAGATTATTTTTTAGTTAATTACCTAACATCGATTTAGGTAATACTTAATTGAACATACTACTACTTGATTTAAACATTTCTAGACAACATTTCCGATTTAAGACATGTTAAGATTTTTTACATTTAGTTAACTTCCTAAATAGATGAAGTATAGGGCAGCACCTTACAAACTGTAGTAGCGCTGTGTCCGGAATCAATACTTATTATTTATTCAACGCCCGGTGCATGTAACATCGACCATTGAAGTACTATGGTCTTATTTGTAGCAATGTTACGGTGTTATTGGCATGGCAACCTATCCAAATGATTATTTAAAGGGTGCTTATTTAACTTAGATAATAGCCTCATCACAAAACGATACCATTTCAATAATAGGGGACGAAGTCCGTATTGAAATTGTCGAGTGCGGATTATTTTGATTGCATTATTATTTTGAACTTTATATGTTTTATCGATAAAATCTACATTTCTTTGACACAGCCAGCGCAATGTAACTTGGTAACTTAATGTTTTGAATGGATCGGTAGTACCTACTTGTAAAATGATCTGGATAAAGGGTCAGCTTTCTATGACTCAATTTTAAACGGATGTTTTTAGCAATACCTTGCGGAGAATTTGCTTTAAAACGCATTCATGAGATTAAAAGCGCATGCGTAATAAATGCTTGATATTAAACCTCAACTGGTTTAGACAGCTACGCGAGCGCGCTAGACATATCATAAGCTGACAAGACAATAGGCTAGTTGCCGTAAAAAATGTTAATTACATTTTTTAGATTTTGTCCGTCTTTTAGATTATTCAAAAATAAGGGACACATATTTTTTTATTTGTAAATTAAACCATAAAGACAAAGATATAGCCCATTAAAGTTACGTGTAACGTCACGCCGTGCTGCATTTTTTCGCACGGGGTGACGTCACACGCAATTTTAATGGGCTATATCTTTGTTATTTTTTGTTTAATCGAAAAAATACTTGTCCAATATTTTTTTATAGTCTACAATATGTACAGATTAAATCAGAATCAGAATGTCTTTATTGTGGGCATAGGTTACATACAGGTGTTAAAATGAAATAATAATAAAAAAGAAAAAATTAAAATGTAATTATTTTGACCCTGGAAACTATCTTAATATGAGAAAACAATGATTTTGAATTTGAATCTTGAACGTGGCAATTCACAAAAAAAGAATCATTGACCAGGAACACAGGCACAGTTGCCCCGTTGTTAGTCGAAAATGATTAGGTACAATAAAACAACCGTAACTGTGAAATTCAACCAGCGTTATCTGTGTGGTCGTGAATTAAGAACAAGAGCACGTCTATATTATACGTTTTAACAGGTTACGTTTTGACCTCAAAAGGTTAAAGATTTAAGTACTTATTTCAAAGCTCAAAAAGAATGCTATCTTTCTAGTGTGTACCATTTTTTATGAGATGTATTGGAAGTAAATTCTAAGATTATACGATATATCTTTAAATCGTGATTATTAGAGACGCAATAGAAAGACAATAGGTGCGCGGACGCCTTCGTTCGCTTGGGATTTATTGAATTAATAATCAATTTATCTATGTATTTAAAGGGAGAAAATGATTGACTGAAATATCAACGCACAGCCGAAACAACAGTGTCTAGGAGTGTAAAATTTTACACAGTTTCCTTTTAAGATGTAGGCGAACACTGAGGGTTTCCCAAAATTCACTCTCTAAAGGAATGTAACGCGGTTCAAAGTTTGAATGGAAAAACCTATTTTCACGCTGGCGAAGTCGCTGGCAGACACTAGTATAAATATAATTTATAGATTACTAGCTTTTGCCCGCGCGGATTCGCTCCCGCTGTTCCCTACTCCACCCTACTTATACCCTACTCTACCCTACCAAACTTCACATAAACCATCTACTCCAAACAAAGCCTAAATAATCCAAACAAAGCCTAAACATTTGATTTGGATAGGTGAGCCCGTTCTTGAGTTATAAAATTACAACGAAAAGTGGCATTGATTTTTATATAAATAGATAATCAATTCTGATGGCCCTTGATCTGGAATAATTAGTAAGATGCCTTAAAACGCTCTGCCCTGGAGCTAGTAAGTTTTATTATTATGACTTTATACCTTAAAAAAATAGATGCCTTATAACAATGTTTTAGGACTATTAGCTATGTAGTCCAGCCTTCATAGAACTAATAGACTCAACTGTATATGCAAAGAATATTGCTGAACTATGCTCGCCTTTTTATATAAATTGTAAACTAACTTGGTATTTAATATTAAAGGGCCAAGCGCCCGAAAACTGCCATAAAACAGTGATTTTCTGAGGCCTACTCCTCCGTAACGGCTAGGTCAATTGGTTTGAAAAAAATTTATGTTTATTCTAGATTCATGAACAATAATATCAACATTTGATTTTTTCGTGCAATTAATACTTCTGTCAAAAAAAAATATTTAGCAATTTCGCAATTTTTCGCAACTTTTCCCTACTCCTTCGAAACGGCTTGGACCTTTAGAAACATTTTTACACATAAAAATTGGTGGTTAAATATTCTTCAAAGTGAACATTGCATATGTAAATCGATCAATATCTCGCAGACAAAATGGATATAGAGCGCTTTCCGGGCGCTGCTGGTCGCAAATAAATGCACAGATTAGCGTACTGCCGCCTAGGCGAGTGCGAGAGTTGCGTTCACATAATTTCGGCCAGATGGTTCATGGGACTATACGCCTTAAGTTTTGTGTACAATAAAGAATTAAGAAATCTTCTTCTTCTTTTTTTAAGAGTCTTTAATTTTATGGGGATCTAGTATTATTAATAGATTTTTATTTATTAGATAATTAATTTCTTTCAAGATTTTACAAATTCGAATATTAAATTATTAAGTGGCATATTAAAACTAGATGCAAGCCAATTCTTTAAAATGAATTTTAGGATACTTTTTTTTCTTAATTGAGGACAATGAAAATCAGAAACGGGATAAGAGCGAGTTTGTCTTGTGTACAAATGCTGCGATTTTTATTATTTATACAGTAGAAATTAAACTTCTGTAAATTCTCTGAATTTCAACTGTCTATGGATTATGGTTGATTAGATACAGCCCACTTACAAACACATGGACACAGACAAGGTTTAAAGATTGGGTTTCGTAAAAATATATAACTATAAAATAACATATGCAATTTCACTTACCATTTCTTTCAAGATGATTATAATTTCATCTTCCCCGTCTTTTTTAAAATTAAACGTTATCGCAGATTCATACTGCCCGATGTTAGGTGAACTGAATGAAACCACAATTTCTTCCAGCAGTTTGTTCCCTAAAATTCATTTAATTAATAAAAAGAATATTAGACACAAATATTGTGAATTAAAAAAAAAATGACAAAACAAAATGTTAAAAAAAATCTAAATTGAAAAATAATTAATGTTAATGTTTATTTAATGACCCAGCTTTTTTATCAACTACTTATAGTGCAATATTAATTAGTAATTGATATTATTTTTTAATAATAAAACAATATTAGCCCTTTGAGGTCTAAAGACAAAGTGATATTTTTATGACTGTGGCTGTATTTATAGTTGACCAAGATAGACGGCAACTTTGTGTCAAGACGGCGACTTTGTGTTTTATTATTGTTGCTATACATTGTGGTTGGTTGCAACAATTTCATTAATAAACTACTACTGTTGGGTAAACAATCACTTGTTTAAAACAGAGAATCTGTATAATGTGATTTATTTTCTTTATTTTTTATAATCAAACATTAAAAACAGCCAACACCAAAGCTATGTTAGTGCTTCAATTATAACGTGACATATTAATACAAATTAGAAGTACGAGAACAAAACAGTCATAAATGAACATAAAAGCATATATTATGAAGAAATGCAATGTCACCATACCCGTTAGTAAAGCACGCTTGATCATTATCCATATGGTTAGTTAAAAGGTTTTTAAGAAATTTAATACTTTACCAGACTTACGTGGTGCCAAACGAAGTGTCTTACATTCCGCATTAATAGGGTTAGTTTCTAACTTAAAATTCAATCGTTTGTGAACTAACTCTAAGTGCGTTACGTGGATATCCTCCGTTTGGCTTTCGTTGGACAGTGCGAATTTGAATTCCATTTTTTCGTTGGGTTTTGCCTGCCAAAGATATTGGTTTTTGTGACTAACTGAAACTGCTTTTATACTACATTTATAGATGTCTATTGTAATAGTAGACATCTATAAATGTAGTTTATAAGTAGAGACCTATTTTCATAGGCCTATCATCATCATTTCAGGTGAAAGATGTCCATTGTTGGACATAGGCCTCTTCCAAGCAAATGCATGGTAATTTATTATAAAGATAACATATTGTAATTGTATAATTTACAATTACAATTTTTAGTTACAAAATTACAAAAAGAATTATATTAATCCAAATAGGATACAATTCTTTTTTTAATTTAGATTATTTTATAAAATAAATTACCACATGGATTGAAAGAAATGGTTCTACGGTAACAGCAAATTAAAGATCATGTAATGTATTTGCTGGTGTACAATTTATATCATTAAATACATAAATCAGTGTTTTTTTAGTACTATGGTATTCATAGAAAATTTCGAAATGAGATGATTTTGATTAATTTTGCCTATTTAATAAGGTGGTACTTACAGATATCTTAATTTTTCCATCCTTGCTATCAACTACTGAACCAAGACTTGTCACAACGCTGCAGGACACTGCTGCTACTCCTTTTTTATTCGACAAAAATTGATTCCTGGTAATGCCAAAATAAAATAATTTTATTATAGAAAACTGTCGCAAAATAGAACAAATCAAATAAATTACTTAAACAAATCTACATTATCATTCATTAGAAATTTATTGTCAGGAAAACACATCTTCGCTAAAAAGGACGCACATCAAAAAAAATATAGATAAGAAAAAAATAAACAAAGACTTACTTAGTCGCGGCAAATTCTTTCAATGAAGCATTCTTCTTATGATTTTCTGTATGGAAATGCTCTGGCTGCACATCCCGAAGAGAACACACTTTACAATCAGTCATTTTGGACATGATAATGATTATTACTTTAAATTGGTTGGTAAAAGATATCGCCTTTCGGTACTTGATTAGTAGGAAGCAAGTTAATAATTTTCAAGATTTCGAACTAAAAAAATAATAAATTGATGGTCACTTATTTCACAAAGCGAAAGCTAGGCGTTAAATGCTGCACGCATTGTTACAACCAAAAGTGTGAAAACAAAATAATGCAGAAACGATGGAAACGAACGAAAGTTTGATTGTATGCCGATTGTGAGGCGGCGACTAACTGGGTTACCAGATCAAAATATTTAGAATTTTTTAGGGTGGTTGCTTTGATGTTTAAAATTTCAAAGGATAGAAAATTATTTAACATAGTTTAACGAGAGGAAATTTAACTATGTGTACTAACAATCATGTTTTGTTTGTTCAGAAATAAATATTTTTATTTTTGTACGAAAGTTTTGTGTAAAATGATTTGAAAAAATAACTCATAGAGAGAAAGACTGTGCTAAAAGACTTGAAGTCGAATCAGGTTAAAATATTATTTAGTATGGTAACCTTGTATATTTTTGCCGGGGATTTCAAGTATATTAGAATTATTCGACTGCATTGCCAGATTTCTTAAAGATAATTTTCAGATTAATGTTAAAATAATGTATAATAGACTAAAATAATGCATACATTAAGTCATCCGAATATTGATTATGGTACAGGTCGCGCGGTGAATCAAGATCGCTCGGTGAAAATAGTGGGGGCAATCGGCGCATGTGTACAATTGCGCACAGAAATTCTTAGTATGTTAGGATTTTATTTTTAATTTCGTATGTTTGAACCTTAGTAACATAACTTATAATAACACTAGTTTTTGATTGTAATTTATCTTGTAAGTAGGTAAGTTCAAAAAATTAAAAATTTTAAAATAACACATAAAATTAAAAAAAATAATTTCGTTAGTTTCTTTCTTTAACGTAATAATTCACGTCGTAAACCATTTTTCTGGCTAGCCGTTTTAAAACTTTATTTTTAACCATTTTTTTTTTACGACTACGTATTACTATTACGATAACACGAGCTGTACGCAACAGTACCCAAGTAGACCAGTATCCAATGAGAGGCGAGAACGCAACGCGGGAATTTAAGAGCGACTCTATCTACCAATGACGTGTCGCCGACGGCGCACACCCGCCCGGACGTCGCCAAATAGACCGTAGAATTGAACACTGCGCATACCCCTTCCACTTTTGCCGAGCGATCTTGATTCATCGCGCGACCTGTATCAGTCTGGTTCAGTTGAGTAGGTATTTTACCCAAGTGGTTCGAGTAGCAGTTCATTATTTGTTATAGTTTTGAGTAGAGATTACATATTTTTATAAATAATCTCTTTATTTTTATCACACCTAACGTAAAGCAATAAATAGAAATGGTAGGCACAACCAATTGCCTTGTTTGTGTAATTTTGTTTCATTATTCTTCTATGAGCAGTGAATGCAAAGGTCGGTTTCAATAAAACGTCATGATCTTTTACATAAATTATAATAGAAGATTTGTTCGTACAAAAGTATAATAATGCTAATAAAATTGAGATCAATATCAGGAATGTTTAATAAAACTAGTAAGAACAATGACTAGAAAATGAGATCGTGAATGTCGAATACATATTTGGAAACATTCAAGCGTTTGGGAGTTAATCTTAGTTGCGGAGTCCATCGAAGGAGAATTTGTCGTCTTCGGGCTGTAGCTTGAGTTCGCTTCGGCGTTCGTTGTAGTGGTTGAGATGCCATAGGCTGAGGGTATCCAAGCGCTCTGCGGGGCCAGTGCACACACCAGCCAGCTTGTTGCAGTAGTAGCCGGGGGCGCACTTCTTGCCATACATGTCGAATACACGTTTCTCAGTGCACTGTTCAAGGGGGCCCTGGTGGAAAAAGATTTATTTATTCATTAAATACTTTAAACACACAAAAGTACAGAGACGGACTTTATACCTCAAGCATTTTTCTACCAGTCAACCAATGGGTGATGCAGAGAAAAATAGTGGTAGGTGTCATAAAAATTTTTAGCAAATCGATGGTTATAATAAAATTAAATCGATCTGTTACAACGCCCGATCGCAGTAGGTCAAGGTAGTTTGTACATAAATAATACTTAAATCATTGGAAGAATGAGGAATTTAAACGTCTATTATTGCCTGTAAAAAATCGCTTTTTAAGCGTTAAGACTGAAAATTACACGTCATTAATTTTGAGGTATTGTATTTTTAATGGAGTGCAAACAAGAATATATATAATATCTATCTAATATCCGAGCTGTTATGAAAATACAAAACATAATTAACTGGTAACGACTGGTAGATAATGCCTATGGCATTAAGTGCGCCTTTAAACAGTGTAATGTGCATAAAGCGTAAATAAATAAATAAATAAATTTAATGTAGTACTTATTTAAAGTTGAATTTAGTTTCTCATATTTCCATAATAATAGACGTCTTACTTGATATTAATTATATGAAAAGACTAGCTGTGCCTGCGACTTCGTTCGCGTGGACTACAGGATTTTGAATTTATTTTTTCTAAAATAAAAGTAGCCTGTGTAACTCCTTATTACATCAGCTACCTGCCAAAAGTCCCGTCAAAATCGGTCCACCCATTTCAGAGATTAGCCCGGACAAACAGACCGACAATTTTTTTTATTTGATGTATGTACCGTATATATATTCATTTGCATATATTAAAAAGCAGTTATTTCAATATTACAAACAGATACTCCAATTTTATTTATATGTATAGATTTATAGATTGTACGTCCATATTCTAATGGTAAAAAATAAACTATTCATATGAAAGCATGACCAAAAGGACCTTAGTACCTATGTGAACCAAAACCATTACTTTAAAAAAAAAAAAAGTAGAGTTTTAGACGTTCTTAACTCAAATACTCAATTCGAAAACCCGCCCCCATAATCATGGTTCATTTAAAAAGATTTATCAAGATAACAGTTGGTTTTAAGAGATAGCTCTATGCCGAAAAAATGGATGGGTCCTATGGGACAGGCAGCGAGTATATAGGTAGCCACATGGGGCACACGTGAGCAACGTACACTGATCTGAACGCGTACTCATACATTTTACATAGCAAGTAGACTTGTAGAGGTACATTAGATTCACGCCACGTACATATCACAGAGTACGTAGAAATCAGGCGTGGGCCCCCGTGCGAGTCGGTCTAAATTAGGGCCAGACCACACGGTGCGGTGCGGCTCCGGCGCGGCGCCTGTGCGACGAATCGGCGGGCCGTACGAGCCGGGTGGCGTCACTCGTGTGCCCGCTGATTCGTCAATCAGGCGTCGCGCCGGAGCCGCACCGCACCGTGTGTCCTGGCCCTTAGGTCCCGCTTTAATATTGTCATACCCTGAAGCAGTCGAGACGATTGCCGCAAACTTCGTTGATATAGATGCCGAATTTGCATTTCTTGTACGTCTTGTTGTCTATTGTGATGTTACATTCCTCGTTGCTGGCCATCCAGTGGTCTGTGTGCTCGCACACCGGGCATTCGACGACTCTGTACCTTATCAAGAAAATAAATGCTAAATTAGTTAATTATTGTGGATTTCATGTATGCCGAAGCGGTACGGTATGAGAAAAACGGTTTTCGGATATCAGTGCTGTAAGCGCGTCAACAAATCGCCTGATGTATGCGTTTACGGTAATAAGGAACGACTGATAATGCGCTAATATCGAAAATATCGCTATTTGGAATGCGGGGTCAGCAGTTTATCTAATTGACATAATATTGACATAGGCCGCGTGGCATTAGGTTGTTGCACGTGTGGTCGAACGTGTCATTATTTTTTTGGTCTGGCAAGAAACCTTTGTCTTACACGGGAGTTTTTGTAATTTCATTCTTAAGATATTAGTGAGAGCATTGATAATGATAATGGCGCTAAGTGTAGATAAACGTAGCCAACTCTAATCACTTATCTATTAATTATGATGTCAATAATCTTCGCCGAGCCGCCCAGCTGTTCCAGGTAGCCAGTAGAGTCATGTATCAAATGGCCAATTCTAATAAAACTAATGACGAACAACTCAATTAAGAAATTAGATCAATACATATATAAATAGATCGTTTGTCATTGGCCAACTGTGGGATACAGCCACAAACACACATGAAGAGCTTTCAGTATAAAAGTATATAACCTAGACTTAAGTGTTCATTGTCATTTTAAAGCTCACATTGAGCTTAAGTGAATACTTAATTAAATAAATATTTTTTTAAAACAAATCTTACGCGTTCTATTTGACTATGCATATCAGTCTGTATACTATGTATGTCTATCGCATAAGTATATCGCATGTATTGAGACGAAAAAGTAAAAGTACTCCTTTTGCGCTGGGTACATAGAGAAGGAGTGTCAGACTTTTACTGTCTAAAACCCATCTGTGTTCCTTCAGTTGCCCTTTGCGTTTCAAAGCCGCGGTAACTCTTTCGAACTATTAGGTACCTAGCCCTGGCAGGCATATCCCAATAGGCTGGACCCCATAGATACGAATATATTTCATTACACCTCTTTGAACGTTCTGGAAGTACGACGTAGTGTCGTCCCAGGTCTGTTGCTTATCGAATGGACGGCGACCTACCCATGACTCGAAGTCGTTTCGCGTTCTCAGTCACCCCGCGACTCCCGACGGCCAGAGACACTTTCTGTCACTTCTTTCACTTGCATTACTGCTTCATAGAAGGAGGAGCCTGCTTTACATTCCGTCTTGCTCGTTCCCATGACCTGGACCAAGGCTGGACGCGAGAGGTCGCCGCCACCGATCATGGCAAGGACACGACGGTACATCCGCCCAAGTGGGACAGACCTACACCGTGTTCTGCGGACGATCCGCACAATGGTGGCATTACTCTATTAGGACGACTCTTTAAACTCCTAAATATATTTTCTTATGGTGTAATCTATATAATTTAGAGATGTAAATTACCCGTCAACTACTAATGGTTCTTCTCTGGTGATGTAGTTTCGAGAGTCGTAGGAGCCTCTGTAAACCGCCAGGCAGGAGCTGAACGCGACGAGCATCAGGAATGCGATGGAATGCATTTTGAAGAGTTCTGGAACAAAATGAGAAAGTGTAAAATAGTGATCAGGAGGTACAATGGGGTCGCCGTCTCATAACCTGTCTCAAATCTACTATTTTCGGCGGGTTTTCGAATTGAGTATGTAGGTATTTGAGTTAAGAACGTCTGAAACTCTACATTCTTTTTTTTTTAAAGTAATGGTTTTGGCTCACATAGGTACTAAGGTCCTTTTGGCAATGTTTTCATTTGAATAGTTTATTTGTTTACCACCACAATATGGACGTACAATCTATACATCTATGCATATAAATAAAATTGGAGTGTCTGTTTGTAATATTAAAATAACTGCTTTTTACTACATGCATATGAATATATTATTATACGGTAAATACACCAAAATATCATTTTTTTTTATCTGTCTGTCTGTTTGTCCGGGCTAATCTCTGAAATGGCTGGACCGATTTTGACGGGACTTTTTTTGACAGGTAGCTGATGTAATAAAGCGTAACATAGGCTACTTTTCGAGTATTTTAGAAAAAATAAATTCAAAATCCTGTAGTCCATGCGAACGAAGTCGCGGGCACAGCTAGTTTCTAATATTTTTGTAGTATTTGGCAGCAAATGTTACATCAAGACAGCCTTCTCGGCAAGCGTCACTGAAGTAGTGAACAATACAATAAAATTCTCAGCTCCACTTTACCGAGATTGCGCCTGATCAATATGTAATTACACATATTGTCTAGTTGCGCAGACACTAGAGATGCAAATCTGCACCGATTTTACATGATAATATGTACTAGCAATCAATTTTCGAATAATTAAAATAGCTACAGAACTTCACTCCAAGAAATACCACCAAAAACATTACAGGTATTCAGACTAGAGTTTGAGAAATAGGGACTTACCTTCTTATGCTTAAATCAGAATTCGGGGGTGAGGGTTTTGCGATGAGGATATGATTTTACGAATAATGATGACTATTGTTATAGCGCTGTTTTAAACATTTTACACAAGTATGATAATTAAATAGTAACCGATAATTAAGGTTCCAATTAACTAATAATCTCTGGCCGTTTCCCTTCCGAAAGAAAAATGACAAAAACATAACAATAATGTTCTTGCTAGGTAATTTTCTTGGAAAATCATCACTAATACACACTACACATGAAAATGTGATCTCATTTGCATATTTAATTGCCATTCTTTTTCATTAAGTAGGTACTTAATTGTATGTGTATGTGTGTGTGCATATTACTGTCCAAATTAGCGGCAATTGTCGACGATTATGAAATTATTCAGGAGTGTCGAAAATCAAAATGTTTACATATCTAAAATACTAAATTAAAATCGTACACAGTGTAGTTATGGTCGCGTAATAAGAAGACCAGACGATCACGTGATTAAAAAGCGTCTTTTTATCGCCACAAAAAAGAGGGGAAGGGGAAGGCCCCAAACAGCTTAAATGAGAAATGTCCAAGAGTAAAGTGTTGGGACTACATGAAGAAGACGTTCGAGACATACTTAAATGGCGTCGCATGTTTGGGAATGTTGACCCCGCGTAAGGAGATTAAGGCAACGCAGAAGAAGAAGAAGAAGTCTAGTGGTTAATGGCCCTGACTGCTATGCCGAAGGTCGTGGTTTTGATTCCCTAGCAAGACAAATGTTTGTGTAATGAGTACGATAATTTGTTCTGTGTCTGGGTGTAATCTAAAAATCGAATATTATAAAGAGGTAAAGTTTGTACTTAGAAAGATATAAATATGTCTAGTATTCAATATAGTATAAGCTCTGGTTAATTTTGGACTAGATGGCGTTGTGTGTTAGTTGTGAAAAATTATTATTATACAATCTATCTAAATGTCTGTTGACAAATTCTTCAACTTGGAACGAAATAAAACCCAATTAGTCCGTGACTGTTGTTTCAAAAATTTCATCGTATTCCATGAGGAATATTCCAAAAATACTAAATGTGTGAAATTCTCCCGACGTCGCGACGGGCACATGATTCGTAAACATTTATATTAACTTACAAATAAATTAATCATGGCATATTAGAGTCGTATCATTAGTTATTTTTGCAAAACTCAACGAGGTGGCATGAATGAATAATGACGCATGCGACTGTAGTAGGAATGTAGTAGCTATATAAATATCTAGACAATATTGTAGATCACAATACTCAGTAGGAGGGAGGCGGGTCATGTTCGCAGTCTGTCCTCTAATCTACAATCCAGCCAAAATAACTTCTCTTAAAATAAAATGTTTGCTGAGAGCCGAACAAAAATCTTTATCCGTTTTTTCTTATCAGTCTGTTGATCTTGGAAAAGAGGATTAAAACCTGCTGGTCTCCAAAGTTCAAAAAGACGCCGGAAGCCCGAAGGTCGATCTGAAATTATGCATTGCGATCGTTATTCGATGTCAATTCAGATTTTTTTTTTAAATCAATCACCTCATGCAGCCTCCTTTTAGTCAGACAATCATCAAAACCCACCTGTCAGCAGTGGCGTAACTAGTCCCAAAGGAGCCCAATATCAAAAGTTATCGAGGTTTTTGTTACAATTTAGGCCCTACTGGCACAGAGACATGAGACAGAGTCACTATAAGCCACGACAGAGATGACTAGAATAACTGGATAGATTTCGTTCATGTCATAATGTGAAACCGAGACCGATAGACTCATTTATTGAAGTATTCTAAAATAGAAGATAGGCTAAGTTTTTGTTGTGATCTTATGAAGACAATGCTAAAACGAACAGACCGAGCAATTTTTTTTTGTTATGGGTAGTCTGGCGTTTGACCACTATCCCACCTGATAAAAATTGAACATCCTATCATTTAGTAATTCATTAACTATGCTCCTCTTTCTCATCAATAAGAGAGTTGAAGGTTGTGGATAACATGTTACGAATTTTTACACGGGGGCCCTGTATCATTGATAGGGCTGATCCGTATTAGATGAGCCCCATCGGTAACGGTAGCTACGCCCCTGCCACCTGTGTTCCTCAGCAGTCCTTAATATTCCAGAGTAACGGTAACTCTTTCGAATAATCCCGCAGCCACCTTTTTTTTTTTTTTTTCGATGGGAAAAATCATCTTATGACAACCCCCGCTCTTGGGCAGAACGGGAGATAGTGTCAGACTCTTACTGACTAAAAAACCCATCCCGTTCCTTCAAGCCTTCATACCGGGGCTCGAGCGCCCTTTCGGATAACCCTGGCCCCAGTAGGCTTCGACCCGGCTGGGTCCCTGCTGTTGCTGACAACACCTTGAGGCGCGCGGGAACAGCGCGCGCCGTCGACGACTTGGGCTTGGTCCGGACAGTTACCGGACGGCCGGACAGCGAGCTACCCATTGCTCACTGTCTGCAAGCCCGCGCCTACGGTGGCTGGAAATCGGGATCGGAATCCCGGCGGCGGCGAGAGCGCCGTTGCCTGATGCGGTCGGCCTCCTCCTTAGCGAGCATTATTGCTTCGCAGAAGTCGGCGACCGCCTGCCACTCCTCCTCGCTCCGGACCATGGCCTCGACCAAGGCCCGGCGCGAGAGGTCTCCGCCGCCGATCACCCCCACGAGGGCACGGCGATGCTCCACCCAAGCAGGGCACACCGCGATTGTGTGCTCCACCGTGTCCTCCGGGCGTTCCGCGCAGTGGCGACACCCGGGCGTCACTTCCGCTTTAATTCGGAACAGGAACCTCCCGAACTTGCCATTTCCGGTGAGGACCTGTTTCATGCGGAAGGTACGGACGCCGTGAGGTCTTTCCAGTCACGCCTCAAAGAGGGGACTTATCGCCATAATTGTGGCGTGCCCATGACGGGGTTGCGATAGTAGCTGACGCCATTCCACCATGAGATCCCGCCGGAGCTCTGTCCGCCATGCCGCGACCTGTCGCGGCAGAGGACTTTCACCCCGGCGTTGCATCTCCACGCGCATGTCGTGCATGTGTGCAAGGACTGTTGCCTCCAGATCCCACGGTGGTAGGCCAGCCAGAAGGCTCGCCACTTCGCGGGAAATCGTGCGGTATCCCCGCACCATCCGAATTGCCATGACCCTCTGGCAGGCGTTTAGTATAGCCGCCGGTTGCTTTTTCAGCAACGGCGCCCACACCGGCGCCCCGTAGAGGGCCATGGACCGAACGATCCCCGCGTAGAGCCTCCGGCGCAGCCCCCTTACATCATTATCAAAACCTATTTTTTTTTAGTAATCAGCGTTTGTGTTCAAAAAATGCATCGGTCTACACTACGCCCACGACTTTCAATCCAGGTTTAAAATAATGGGGGAGTCATGTGTTTCCGTTAGACGTAAACATCGTGGCAACCGGCACGTATAGACGACCTATTTTTATCTCAGTAGGATATATCTACTAATTGCTCGAGACATGTGACAATTTTCACAGCTGATCGGCCTAACTGAAGGAAAGATACGAGACTTCATTAATACAACATTTATTTTTAGTATAATGCGATACCTGAATATAGTTTGTTCAGAATCAGTGTTCTGAATCGATTTCAATAATTTTTACACCATGTTATATTTTTTTCCCTAAAATACACCACCGACTCTAAGTACCTACAACACAGGTCACAGCAGGTCATAGCGTGCACAGGTGGTTGCGGGATTAAAACATTCATCATCATTCGCCCGGATGGCCCGGTGACCATGTGTTTGTGTGGACAACCAGGTAACAAAACAAGCAACTTTGTGATTTTTTATGATACAGTTTTTGTACATAGATTATTTACATAAAAATACTAGACACATGTTACGGGTTTTGCAGATACTACGAGTATAACCAATAGTAGATGTAAGGTGTGTCTTCAAGGCTAGAGTGAATAGGCTAGTGTGAGTAACTAGTGCGATTCGCATTTCACGATTGCATCACTGCTTACCATCAGGTGAGATCGCAGTCAGACTAATTTCAAAAAATAATGGCAAGCATGTTGTCTGAGACTTACTCTAACTGCATTTATCTTTGCCAGATCAGACATTCCATTTTTTTGTGATCTGCCTCTGAAGCTTAAAATAATTAGGATAGGTAAATGACCCCACTGAGCGTTTCTGCAGCTACAATGAATTTTGAAAAAAGCCATATATTTTGGCCGGCGAGCTTGAAACCATTTGCTATCAATATTGATAGAGTGGGGGCACAATTTTTTGCTGATGTAAGTTATAGAGATTCAGTGTCTAAGTTCAGACCTAACATTTCCAATACTGTAGTTAGAGACACAACAGAAAAACAATGTGAGAGCGGACGCCGCTGTTCGCTTGGGGTTTTTAATTTATCATTAAAAACAAAGAAAAACATACTATAGTGTTCGTACAATTCGAATTTTTATAAGTATTTGCCTGTTCAATAGCATGTAATGAGAAAATGTACCTTCTGTTTAAAATCCTATCAATGTTTTTTCAGTAGGTTTTTTTCTTTAACATTAGGTTTTGCGGTCCCACCTAATCTACGGTCCATTAGTTTACTTTGAGTTTGACATGGCTGCTCTAAGAGATGATTATGATCGAGCATCAATTTAGAGACATCTAAGGATGCTATAAAAATCTCAAAATAACTTTTCGGAATGAATTTCATACTTGAAAAACACTTAAGGAGTCAAAACTCTATACTTGTGCGTAAAACTTCTTTGTGCTCACATTTCCCATAATATATAGCAGATATAGAAATCAAAACATAACAATTTCCGATTCACGAGTCACTGACATAGAATTAAAATTAAAAATAAACGTCATTGCAGTGTGACGTGGGCGCAGCTGAAGGTGCGAACTTTGCGAAATAATACTTCGAATACCACTGCTGGTTATGTACCGCAATAACTCATGATTGTCTGGGTATAAACAGCAATGTATGTGAAGGTACATTTTCATGCATCAGTTTCGTTTGGATTCTGAGTAGAGATCCGTCTGCGCGAATACCGCCCGCCCATACGTCCGGCGTCCGCTTACTAAATGCGCATTCGAGTGACACACTTCGAAGAATACACAGTCCAACAAGCCAAAAACAAAATAATTCCCACGTACAAAATAATCGTTATAAAGACATTATTTCCTGAAACATTTGTGGTGTTATACGAAAAACCAGTGTTTGTTTGAATATTTTGTTAGTTATTCCACTTCAAAATGGGTATGATTTCGCGAGTGCGCGGGCGCATACGGAGTGATTCCTTCTCGAAGATTCACACGATCAAATCGCAGGACAAACTTGCCAATATCGGTGAGTACGAAACTTGCTGTTTTTTAAATTAAACACTTTTCTACGTTTTTTATCTTTTATGATTTCATATGATACAAGGCTTATTCTTCGATTTAATGTGTAAATAGGCCAATAGGTAAATGGGCAATTTAAATCTATCAGCCTTGAAATTCTTAGTGCCGTTAATGTTTTTAAAAACATTTTGCTAATGCAGTCATTAATTTGTTATGACAAGTGTTGGATATTCAAAGTATCCATATCGTCAACTTATATCTAATTCATTTAATGAAATCGGTATAATTATCTTTAATAGGTGCTCATAATTCTTTTGGGTTGACCTATTAGTGAATTATATAATCCTAAATATACCTAATAACAGCACATTGCTATTTTAAAATGATTAAAGACATTCCCGAGCAACCTCCACCTTTTTCTTGAAGGAAAATCATCAAATGAGTCCTCGCGCCTCCAGGTGAGGCGAGAGGGAATACTAGACTCTTACTGACTGAGTCAAACCCTTGTTTTTTTTTCAGTTGTCCTTTGTGTTCTAGGGCTACAGTAACTCTTTCGAAAAATCCCGTAAAATACATAAATGTGACGATTTCTCGAAAAGGAAAAAGATCAGGTGAAAAGGTCTTCGTACTCACGAGAAAGTTCTCCATCTTATATGTTTAACATAGCATAATCAGTTTTTTAATGTTCCCACTGCTGGGACTCGGGCATCCTCTCTAGGAAAGAGAAATAGGCCGTAATCTACCACGCGGGCCCAGTGCGGATTGGTAAATATATGACAGTGACGTATTGATGTTATTGTTTATCATATATAATTGTCCTATGTTGAGTCATGGCTGCTATTGTCAGTAGCACGTGGATCTTAAACATGTGGCGAAATGCACTGGGCTGGCATATCTAGCTCTGTCATTATCGCTTCCAAGAATTTTGGTGGTACACACTCGTAGGTGGGTGTAGAGAAAGTGATTCTGTGGGTTGGATCACGAACTTCGTTATCCGTAGTTTCCGTCAAAGTTAATTTTAACAGTACAGTTAACATAAACAATGATCAATGATTTTGCTTCTGCTGGCCCACCATCATGTAAAAAGTCAAAGTATTTTTTTAATAACATCATTGTTTGTCATCTACCTTAGATAGATTCTTTATTGTACACCAAAAATAAAAATAACCATAACTATAGCCCTTGATCACCCCAAAACTGGTTGAACAGATACACTAAGGCACAAGATGGCCCCCATTATATCGCGCTTAATCTACGTGACGCTAATAAGTACCCTAAGATCGACTGGTAGAAAATGCCTAAGGCATTAAGTCCACCTTTGTACTGTGTACTAGTGCAAAAAGTTTTAATAAATAAGTTGTGTTACTTTTTTGGTGTAAAATAAAATTTATTCTATTCTGGCCCCAAAAAATGGTTTTCTTTCTTTCTTCCTCTCAACATTTTACAAGTCACGTGGCGCGGGCCTTGTTGTTGGACAATTTGACAGTAGATATCTTTTGCTCGTCATAGCGGGGTACGTTTGTCCCCTAAAGTATTTGAGGCTTTATGCACCATATTTACATAAGGCTCTATTTTAAATATTACTAAACTAGTACAACCAGTTTTTCATTTAACCAGAGATTTGACGGTTGATGAGATATTGGACTATAGTTAAAGTTAGTTGGTGCAATTCACTTTAATTCATTGATATTTGCAATTTAGCTTCACTTTTTTTGGACTGACCGACATTTCCTTAATTTTAAAGTGCTAATTTAAATGGTCTATTTGCAATAAATGCTTTTGTTTGATTGATATATGTCTAGATACCGGCGAGCTTAACTGTCAGATCCATGTTTGAGATTAATTGATGAGGGATTTGTTTACCAAAACGAGTTAAAGTGGACGTGGAAGTGGACTGTAAGTTATGAACATAAGGATCGAGTCATGATCATGATAAAACCAACCTTCACAAAATCCAATTCGAATCAAAGTTTCTCATCTTAAAAAGAAGTACTTATTTTGTGCAGCTCGCTGTCCAACCGTCCGGTAACTGTCCGGTCCAAGCCCAAGTCGTCGACGGCGCGCACTGTTCCCGCGCGCCTCAAGGATTGTCAGTAAATGTAGGGGCCCAGCTGGGTCGAAGCCTATCGGGGCCAGGGTTAGTTTCGAAAGACAGCTCGAGCCCCGGTATGAAGGCTTGAAGGAACAGGGTGGGTTTTTAGTCAGTAACAGTCTGACACTATCTCCCGCTCTGCCCAAGAGCGGGGGTTGTCATTGATGATTTTCCCACCATAAAAAAAACCTATTTTGTGCGTTGTGACAAAGCATTATGTGCCGTTACCTTGACTCTATGCAAAATAATGTTCATATTATATATAATGAATCAAAACAAAATTATTGACCCACTAAGCGTAGACAACATGCAGGTGTTTTCATTTTAAACGCCACGCGGAGGCGGACAAGCCGCGAAGTAAACATTTGTATCGAAACATGAAGATAAATTATATTTCCAACTAAAATCTAGGTCACACCGTTTCGTAAGCTTTAGAAGAGTGAAGAGGATCTAAAGTATTGCATCGTTTTTTTTACGCTTCGAATTTACTACGGTCTATTGCTACGATTGCTACGAGGGTCTACGACGTAGCAGGAGTCAAGAAAGCTGAAAGGCTCGGCCTACGACGTAGCAAGACCACATGTCTCTTGTTCAGGCTACGGCGTAGCAAGACCTTGTAAAACATTTCACCCGTTTCATATGTTCTAGGGCCTCATACGGCCCCGTAATTGGAAAAATTCTAAGTGTAGCGAATGTAGCGTTAGGACTTGACTATATTAATAAAAATGTCTCTTTCAAGCGATAGATTTTTAACTATCGCATTATTAACGCAAAGTCTGTGTATTTGTTACTCTTTCACGTTTAAAAGTCAAAACAGGTTTGGAGAATATTTAGCACGCGGGTTGTCATGGATTAAGATATAAGATACTTTTTATCTAGCTGGTTAGCGTTTAATACGGTTATAATGCTCATATGATCATACACTTGTGTTTTGAAAGATTTCGATACCATTTTGATGAGTTTTAATGTTTATTTACTATTAAATATTTGACTAGGTAATTAATAAGTTGTTCAGTCAGTAAGTCCTTTACGTGTTGGTTTATTTGGTTGAACGCAAATCTCATTCGGTTGGGAACTTGAACTTTAAGTGTTGAATACTGAGTCTTGGATAGCTCATTTGTCAAAGAAAGCTTTATAACATCACGCTACGATTAATAGGAGTGGAGCAGTAATCAAATAAGCGGGTGAAACCGCGGGGACCACTATAAAAGATGATTTATTTTGACGACATGAATAGTGTAAAACGAAAAAGTTGGCATAGCCCTACAGTTTCCTGACTGTCGTAGTTGGGTACCATTTTAAATTTTAATAACCCTTTTACTAGTTTATTAAATAATAAATAAGTCGGTGAATGCTGAATATTTCAGTTTTACGACTTTGATATCGAGAAAAGTAGTTATAACGAGAAATGGGACGAGGCGACTGGGTGACGAATACAGGGGAATTAATAATATCCGATGAAGACATTTCACTTTAACTGCGATTTTTCTGAATCATGTCTGATTCAAATAATATTTTTCTTCGTCAATAACAACGTCGTGGATTCTCAGGTTGGACGAAAAGTATTTTATGGTTTTCCTATGAGAAATTTCTTAAAAGAAGTTACTTATTTGGGTGGTGATGTGACACTCCGGATCCCTTTACTCAAAGCATTATAAAAAGCTATTTGTTCTGAGCTTGATATCTTTCTGATCGTGTCGGATAGCCATCTTATCCGACAAAGATGGTATGGATGCAGATATACTTTTTGTTCATTTACTCTGAAGCTTTCTAACTTTAAAAACAGATGTATCCCGCCGAAGACACCCCGGGCATTGGGATAGCAGCACGATTTTCGGCTACTGTATTTGTGGGCTTACGGACGGGGAGAAATGGATAGCTCGCCGTTCAGAAAAGACCGAATTTGGATCGTGCGCCTCAAAGAGATACCAGCAAGATAGATGGGGTCAGTGGGGCTGACGCCTGCCAGGGTTGTGGATACTTTGAAGGATCAAGGAGTTACCCGAAACGGAAGGGCAAGGGTTATACGAAAGGGAAGCTCGGTCCCGGTACGAAGACAACGAAGGAACGTGGTGGGCGTTTAGTCAGTAAGAGTCTGACACTATCTCCCGCTCCACCCAAGAGCGGGGGTTGTCATTGCATGATTTTTCCCACCATAAAAAAAACAGTGATCCTCGCAAAAACTAAACTGAAGGAACACTGTGGGTTTATTCAGTAAAAGACTGATACCATAGCGCATTTTAAAAACTATTCGCGACCAACCCCAGCTTCACACGGGTATTAGAAATCATAGAAATCCTCAGGTTTTCTCTGCTGTAACAATACGTTTAAATCTTCCTCAAGAATCACTCTGTCTATTGATGAAAACTGCATGTATATCCGTTCAGTAGTTTTTAAGTTTATCGCGTCCATACTGACAGAGAGACGCGGCGCGTGACTTTGTTTTGATGATGACGATGATGGTTCAACCTTCAATTTCCCAAACATCGAACAATATGTACAGAGGAAATATTTTCGCAATCATAATGGAAGCTTTTTCCTCGAGTGATGTGACGTAAAACCATAAAAATGTTCTTTACTTCAGATGGGAAACTTTTCGAGAAAAATATTTGGAATAGCCTTATTTTTCACTGGCGTCAATGCTTTATTTTTAGAGAGTTATTAATAATTGTTTACAGTGCACTGACTCTGGCACGTTATATTTCTTCTTTACGTGTTTTTTACGAGAAAATGGCAGTTTTCAGTATAGTCTATCTAATAAGTCAATCGACTTGGGAATTTTGTTTAATATTTAATCACATAGAAAATAATTATATTCGGTACTTTTTATAGGGTTCTTCTGCTAGTAAACAATGATCTCTATCTGTTAATCAATCTTGATTATTGAACCCGTGTTGATTACACCAGAATTCAATTACCCAAGTCGTTTAACTTATTAGACAGACTCTATATATTTGTATTTGGAAACTGGAGAAGAATTCTGTTTTGAATAACTCTGTGCCTTTCTTTCACGAAATTTAAAAATTGCAGAAATAAGTACGTATCGTAAACTGTCTAGGAGTTATATCTTTTTTATATTTTATGTATTTACTACATTTATCTTTAATGTTAAAAATCTTTGAGTTCGCTATTAATCTTGAGGCTACACACACACTGATTAATGCTTGCTTTGAATGGACAGGGCCACTCAAGTCTGTGGGGTTCTTTCCTCAAAAGACCATCTCAAATGCTGATCTACATGATTCCGTACCTAAATGTTTGCTATATACTTTAAAAGACATTTTGACCATTCAATTGGTTTCGGTGTTTCCTAGCTGACTAGTTTAAATTAACATGTAAATGTGTTATTTTATAACATAACCTTAAAACTATATCTTATAATATTCTAAAGTGGCAAACTAAAATGAATGGTAATCTCCAACATTATTTTTTTCTGATATCGAAAAATTATTTCAAATTGAGTTATAATTTTACACGCCATTCCTAAAAGATTACTTATTACTATTATCAACAAAAAATTAACAACTCCACATTTCTCATTTCAGTATGGCTCCTTTCACTGGTCTTACTACTTCCATACTGGGCGCCTCGGGGACTGCTGGTGGCACTTGGCGGAGCATGGCTGATGGCGGCCTACACATGCCTGGTGGTCCCAGTTCTCATCTCCGCCAACTACAAGTACCCAGCGAGCTGGTACCCTGCCGTGGTCAAACTCGCTCAAGGTAAGAAGTTTGAGACAAGATAATTAGTCTGATAGTGTAGAGTGTGTGGCTTACAGCGATCTACATTTTCAGTGAAGCACACCTCCACTTTTAAGAAGAAAAAAAAAGGTAAAAGGAGGTAGGCTTTCATGAGGATGGTCTGAAAAAGTCAGAAACTGGAGTGAAAGAGAAAAACAGTTTAATTTCTACGTCTTAGACGGTAGACTGAGTTGTTTGGTTGATAAGAAATATAGCATCCTTTCAAGATATTTTCAATGCTTATCTTGACTAATATAAAGAGGTATTTAAAGTTGTTGTGTAGAGGATAATCTCAGAACTTACAGGCTCGAATTGAAAATATCTTATAGTACTAGATAGCCCATTTATCCAGGATCCTTAAGGGAGGTGCATTAAAAGATAAATCACAGCAGATACTGTTTCCAGCCGGATATTGAGTCTGGCAATTTCTCAAAAAAAGACAAAAAGGAAATAAAAAAGCAGTCAGAAACACAAAAACACTAACAAAATCATCGTTTTCACCTCTTAGGCCTAGAGCGAGGCAAAGTAAACAAAATACACAATATTTGTGTCGCGAAAACTTTGGCATAAACAGTGGGGTGTGCCAATCTCCCGACCTATGCGTCCCACGCTCCCAGCATCATTCGTCACTGACTGAAAAGACGACTCCAGATTCCGAGATCGAATGACGTCACACATGCATAATGTGGTGTAATATTGTAAGCTCAGTAGTCGAGGTGCTGGACTGAATATGTTCTAGAAATCATTCAACAAACTGCACCCATTTAACCTTTGATGTCTTGAAAACGATTGGAATAAATTAGACGAATGTTTTTTGCTGAAAAAGGATTTATCTGTAATGAATATAATAATTATGAATTGTTGAGTTTCGTAGTATTTCACATATTGAAATGGCCTGTCGTGCTGGTCTTTGAACGTATGAAAAGCGGAAACTACTTTAGACCGACGCTAACGTATCGCTCAGTAGGTTTATTTTACTTACGGTTCTATCTTGTTAGTATCTTGCCTGTCTGAGCTGTAAACAAATCAAAATTAATTAAAATTAATTATTAATTAATAGTTGAACATCATTCAGACGCTTAGTTGAATGACGCCGTTTAATAAAAAGCCTATCTGCTATCTGAATGGCGAATCAAGATAGTTGGCTGCGAAATAAATTCGAATAAACAAATTGAGGCATTTGCAAATTGGGCTCTGCATTACTTAACTACACTGTATAACTTCTTAACTATTATTTTATTTCTGAATCTTTTTAAATAGTTTGGATGGTCTATTCACAATTTGTACCTTGACCCGATTTGGCATGTCATAAGAACTAAGACAGCAATAAATTCTTGAAATCATGCCGGTTTCTAACCCAATTCATCTCGCACTGGGCCCGCGTGGTGGATCATAACCTTCTATAGAGAGAAGATCCGAGTCTCAGCATTAAGAACATATAAGGCTTATATCCACTTTCTGTGGTGTACAATCAAATCAGCCCCCCTAGCCAAGTTACAACCAGTTTGTGTCGAATTCCGTTCTCTAATCGGTAACGCCTCGGTGACAGCAATTGTAGAAAACGATAAGTTGGTAGCCATGTTGACGCGCCCGAGTTGGCCGCTCGTTCTATAATGTAGCGTTTGTCTAACAAAGGATGTAGCGTTAAACATTGTAGAAACGATTTTGAACAATATGAACTTGGCTACGAATTGTCTATTCGTTTGTTCTGACCACGCGACTTTACGTTGAGCTGACGTCATTCCCATATGTTTCATCACTTTTCGACAGCGTTAACGATTGCAGAATAACAACTTGGCTAAGCGTGCAGATAACTAACAAAGCGTGTCCGGCGTAGGTTAATTATTTATTTCAAAGATCGCTGTAAAAGCATTAGCTTGTAATGTTATTGTGAAGTCTTGAGTTAATATTTATGTGGAAAAGTCAGGTCATTGTCGAGTAGAAGCTGAATGGGGCGACGGAAGCTGGCGCCCGGCCAGTGTCTGTGCGTCATCCGCGTTTACTTGTATTTTCTGCGTCTAAACAAGAACACATGTCTTGTGTACTACCGATGATTTGAAACGAACCAAAGAAAGTCTGCGCTCGAGCCGACCTTTTACGTCTCGAAATGTTGATGTTGATTTTACTGTCTTAATAAATCATCTGCCGTTGGTACTTGTTACATTGTTGCACTTTATACGTTCAGAAAAGTCATGCAGCAAATCTGATCGGTAATTAGTTAATTATTTCAATTACAAATAATAATGGAGCCAAGATTTTATTCTTTAGCCATTAATGCTTTTTTTCGGTGGGTAAAAGTAAAGTTATCCAAATGGAGCGGGAGATAGTATCAGACTCTTACTGACTAAATAACCCACCCCGCTCCTTCGTTGCCTTTCATATCGGGCCGAGTCTTCCTTTCGGAACTAGACCCTTGGCCCCAGTAGGCTTCGACCCTGCTGGGCCTCTACAGTTGCTGAAAGCTACTTGAGGCGCGAGGGAACAGTGCGCGCTGTTGACGACTAGGGCTAGTCCGGAAGCCGACGCCTACGGTGTCTGAAAATCGGGATCGGAATTCCGACTTAATGCTGCGAAATATATAAAATTTTCTACCAAAACGCAGTCTCTGACGTATGTTATCAACATCGCCGTGTTTATATTATTTACGAAACCAAAATACCGTTTTGTTTTGATCCAAGGGTACAACAGATGGTGCGCAGATTTGAGACAAACTATTAAAAATAGTATGTGTCATTATTTTTGTTGTTGTAAAATTTAAACGTAAATCTCATTGTCTGATAAACAAGAGAACTGCCAAAGAAATTCCAATATTGTGTTAGCGTGACATCGTACGATTCGGAGAATTCTAATAACTCCAAATAATGTGACTAGAGACAGCGATTGTACGATGGTTACTATTTTCGTAATTAGAACACATTTTATCTATTTATTTAAAAATACTACGTGCTCTTAAGCACGATTTAGGCGTATGCAGTTTTTAGAGGTGGCTGATATTTTTATTAATATCTAGGTGCTGAGTTAGTAGTTAGATAGTGCTTGTTATTAAGTCAAGCAGTGTTTTTACACGTCTCCAGATTTTAGTCAAGTGTGTTTGTGAAATCTGAGACGTTTTTTATTCAGCCTATATCTTTCAATTGCTGCTTCCTTCCAGGCACTCGTATTTCGAACCACCTCGTAGGTTCTAGCTTTGGCTGTAGGCGTCTAGGCTGACCTCACCAGCTCTTCCCAAGTCAGCCTCGACGGCGTCATCCATCCCCAAGAATCCGCTTTATGGAGACTCTTGCCCAGTGGTCAATGTGCATGCGGCTATCCTAAATATTTCTTACGGCTTTTTAGACACCTCTGCGCTTCATTAATTTGTGTATCGAGTGCGTTATATTATGCCTTTTAATGTGTTTCATCATGAATTATAGTGTGGTAAGTTTTATAGTGAAACTCAAGAGTGCAATCCAAGATATGTTGAAGAAGTAATAAGTAAACAGTAATGATAATGTGCGTGATCGAAGAAGTAAAGTAAAAGTATCCATATGAGTTATTGAATTTAAAAGAAATATATAGAGTGATTATAAACTTACCAGATTCCTTTCGTAGTACTGTAGGAAGGTGGATGTTGCTGATGGAGCGATGTTCTGAACTGACCATGCTTGTTTCATGGGGGTCCTTTTATACTCAACATTTTACTGGAAATTCTGCGGATGTGAACAGTTTCAATGTGAAAGAACCACGAGTTTTAATTTAATGTAGATATCGTTAGCTGCTGCCTTCTGCCTTCTGCCTGCTGGCTTCGCCCGCGTCAAAGTCGAAAATTATCCCCAAGGAATGTATGCTCCCGGGATAAAAGGTACCCTGTTACACCAGGATATGGTTCACCAGGTTTCTTCGTGATCTGTTCGGCTGTTTGAGCATGAAAAAGTAATAAATAATATAATAATAATATTCTTTATATATATTAATATATATAAAGCATGTTACTAAAAGAGTTATGAATTTACATGTGGATGGATGGAGAGGGAGAGGGAGGCCAAAGAAAAGATGGATGGATTGTGTGAGAAGTGATATGAAAGAAAAGTGAGTTAGTGATAGCGTGACGAATGACAGGACAGAATGGAAGAAAAAAACGTGTTGCGCCGACCCCAAATAAAATGGGGCAAGGGCAGGAAGAAGAAGATTCCTCAACTATCACACAGCGCCGTCTAGTCCCAAGCTAAGCAGAGCTTGTGTTATGGGTACTAGACAACTGATAAACATACTTATATATTTTAAATACATACATATTATAGATAAATTATACCCAGACACAGAACAAATGATCATACTCATCACACGAACATTTGTCCTGGGTGGAAATTGAACTCACGACCTCCGGCATAGCAGTCAGGGCCACTAACCACTAGACCAGCAAGCCAGCATACACTTGCCCACACACACAGTCACTAACTTTCACCTTTATAATATTTTGAGTAGGAAAATTTTCAGTATTACTTTTTAATTCATGAAACCCCAAGCAAACGCGTCAGGTGGCGTTTGCGCACCTATTGTCTTTCTATTGTGTCTGTAATTTCCACGATTGAAAGGTTAAGTAGTAGCTTAAGTAGTAGCTTAATATAGCATAAGATAAATAGTAGCCTGTTTGATAGTTTCCAACAACATTAGGAACGGTAGTGAAAATCAGATGGCTTCTGCCTAGAAACCATCTGATCTTCACTACCGCACGCTTGCCTAACCGTGCGACGTCGACCAGCGGTGCTATTGTCTAAGAAAACAGCCTTGAGCGCAGCGCTGGCCGCAGCGACGAGTCGAGATCGCATTACATTGAATTAACATTCCAATGTACAGGTCTATTGGATTATTAATCCAATGTAACTATTTATTATTTCGTAGCTGCGCTCAAGGTTGTTTTCTTAGAGAATAGCACGCCAGGTCAAGTTTACCATTAGTGGTTTCTCCTAGCCTATTCCTAAATAAAACCGAGACCAGCCTGATGTTGATCTCAATATAAAACAATGAACTTTTTCTGTCAATCTACTCAGTCGTTTAGCCCCCTTAGAGACCCTGAAGAGTAGGGTGTACAACAGTATTCCATCAACCATACCTGAATAGGAGGAAACCATTAGACAAGAAATTAACATTCCTACTCAACTTCTGAGGCGCGTTTTCATGAAACTTTGAAGATGAATATTAATAATAAATAATGTAATGTCCTTCCGTCCTCAGAAAGTAATTTTCCCATGTCTTCCGTTTCTGATTTTGTAATTTAAGGCGTACCATATATAAACATGTTTCTTAATTTTTTATGCATCTACGACACTGACTTTTTCCTGAGACACCTAGTGCTTTTCTTTTTCGATAAAGATATCTAATAAATTTACTTTAATGAATTAGTTTCATGAAACCATCTTGAATTCTCGGTCCATGTTTTTTACCTCTTTTTCTAGGAATAAGAAAATCCTTTAAGAAAAAGTATGCAAATGAGGGAAAAAATCTTGAAACAGTCAAGAGTTAAAGCTTTCGTGGACAACTCGAAGTGACAGGCTGTGGACACCCTCCCACGCACATTTTATGAAGGACTTGTTGCTACTCTGATTTTATTTAATTATTTGATAAAAAAATATCAGACTTAGGCACTACTTGAAAACTAACCTAAACTGACCGAAACTCTCATGTCGCAGGTTTGCTGAAAGAAATTTCTTTTGAAACAAGCAACACATTTGTGCTCTTCTATATATTTGTATTTTTGTACATTTTTAAATATGAATATTTCCTTAGTTTAATAAATAAATATATCTCTGTTTAGAAATGACAAACACAGATACATAATCTTAACTTCTAACGACTTGATTGATTTGGTTAAAACTTTGTGTGTGTGAATATGAATTGAATGGATCTCTGGATGGTTTGAAAATACAATTGAATCCGGTAGGTGGCGCTGCAATTGCCTCAATTTTTTATGATTACGTACCCCAAAAGTCGATTTTGTTGTCCGTCCATCTGCCTGTCTGTCTGTCAAGGCCCTTTATTTCAAGAACGCGTGGAGGTATCGAGATGATATTAAAACCATATACTCAGGTCTGCGGTTCCTCCAAGCTGTGAAAAAATCAAACCTCTAAGTTAACGAATAAAAAAGATACGGCCGTTTATGTCGCAAAAAACGTATATTTTGAGACTTTCAAAGATCGAAATTCATAGGGTACTTCCCGTTGACCCAGAATCCTGAAATTTGGCACAAAGCAAGGTCTTATAGCACAGGTATAGGAAAAAATCTGAAAACAGTAAATTTGTTGTTAACTACGTCACAAAAAAAATTGCAATTCGGAAAAATCTTCGAGACTACATTCGGGAATTGTAGTAGTTTGCACGGAACCCTCAGTGAGCGAGTCCGAGTCGCGTTTGCCCTGTTTTTTTCTGTCGAATAACTTTCGAAAAGGACAACGTTTGGTGGGACCACTAGTAAATAATAATAAGTATATGCATAAACGGCAACCGTTGCTGACTGACTGTCCCATCATCACAGCTCAATCAAGTCACTGATAGGATTGCGCTGAAATTTAGCGCGCAAATAGATATTATGACGTAGGCACGCGCTAACAAAGGATTTTTCAAAGTCCACACCAATTTAGGATCCCAACAGGGATCCAAAATTTGTATGGAGAAAACTTCTATCACGCGGGCGAAGCTACTAGCAGAAGTTAGTTAGAAAGATATTAAGGCAAGGATTAAGGATTGGAGGCAGTGGCGCCGACCCAAAATAAATTAGGTTATGAAAAATGATGAAGAGCGGGAAAGTGAAAGTTTTAATTTGCGTCCTCATCAGACTTGTAAAACACACAATTTGATGATATTTTTTTGCGCTTTTTCTAAATTAAAATTACTGGCTGGCTTTTACTTCGGGCAAAGGATTTGCCATTTGCCATTCAGCGTGGCAATGCTGCCAGTCTTTTGGGTACGCAGTCGACAGCGTCGAAGCCTTACTATGGATTGCTTTTAGTTCGTTACGGCTTTTATTTTTATTTTTTAAGTTTGTTTTAATTAGGTTAAGTTAAATTAATTGATTATATATAATATGCATCATTGAATATTATAATATTATCTTAACATCAGAACCATGAGAACCATGTCGTGCCAAGTCTTTTAAAAAAAATTACCTACTTTTGAACAAAATGTCATAAAGTAGCCAGAGTAACTCCATATAACATTGAATAGCTATCTACTAGTTAAAGTCTCGTCAAAATCGGTTCGGGTAGCTAATTAAACATTTCCAATAATTTAAGTGAAATACTTAACTACTGATAACTTGCCTATGTTTTTATGCTACTTACTTAAGGATGTTGTTCCATCCAACATACCTTCATAATTATGTATTTTGGAAAAGTCTATTTAAGCAGATTATATGTACCTACTGCATCTTGAAATTTTAATTGCTGTCATTACCATTTTTTCAGAATGTGCGAAGAAGCTGCGAGCGCCTGTGACCCGCGTGCTGGGTGTCATGAAGGCTGCGTACGCGCCGGTCGACCGCGCTGAGAAACTATTCCTGCAGATGAACAACCTTTCAACTATGATTGGACAGGTACGAGAATTGCTTTTAAGTTATTCACTCTATAGCTGATAATTCTTTATGTTTCATTAATTCAAATGGCTCAAGTTTGTCAACTTTATCACGAACAGGGATCTTAGAGCTTCTTCACACGCAAGTACCACAATCATACCTCAAGCATACCACGTGGCCAGGCGTATATTTTGTATTGAAAATGAATAGGATCTGTTCACACGACCACATTTTTCTGTCGTTATCTATCGTATGTGTGATAACGACCACATCGTAAACACAACGCTTCGTCGACGCAACGATAGTGCGTAATCGTGTCTGCACAACCCGTAACCGCATCGCAACTACTGGCGACAACGCAACCACATCGACATTTTTTCGGTACCACAACGCAGCTACAAAAAGCCGCAGCGACACTATTCACACGTAACCACTGCTTGACAGCATTTTGTCGTTGCGTCGTGGTGTCGTTCAGTTTAGGTCGTCAAATGGATTGCGCTAAAAGGTAGTGGTAGGGCCTCAGTTTCTTGATAAAGTTAGCAATACTGGTATGGTTTATTTATCGTCAATTCATTCATTGAATTTAATACATTTCAATTGATAGACTTCAACATGTGACATGGCCTAAGCTCCTTGGTTTTGGAGTGAAAAATCAATCAAATTTTTTTTTATCTGGGTCTAGTAAGAGAGAGTGTCAGACTTTTGCTGACTAAAATCCACCCGTATTCTTTCAGTTGTCCTAGAAATCCAGCGCTGCTGCAGCTCTTATGATCAATCTCGCAGCCATCGCAAATGATCTCGTAGCCCTGGCATGGCCTCCTGCCCCAGGAGTCGTGCTATCGCGCGTGCAACCGGTTCTGTCCTTCTCGCTATGCATCGCTACATGAATCATATCTGAATTATTGCGTTTAGATCAAGCCTCAATACATAAAGGAAATGTGTCCACACAACACAATGTTGACACGCAACGCTCTATCTATATGCGGCTGCAACGTTGCCCAGTGTCCCGCAACTTGCCCTCCAATATTTTACAACGCATTCACGTGACGCGGAACACGTTGTTGGACAATTTAACAGCGTTGCGCGTCACGATGGGGGACATTTTGTCTCCTTGTGTATCTGAGGCTCTAAGCTGCAACTTTATTGTTTTTCCAAAGTGGAAAAACAATAAAGTCCACATATATAGTTATCGAAACCAGTTACTAACTCACACTAGTCCCAGACATAAATCTAAAATCAATTTTTCTTTCTTCCAGTTGCTGATGTTCACAGCCTGCGACCGACTGTTAGTTTCTCAAGGCAGGCTTACTTGTCTCTACTCCCTGATGTTCTACAACGTGGTCACCTACTCCGTCAGCTATGTCCGTGAGATCTGCACCAAGGAGGACTGGTCACCCTACGTCAATGTCACCCGCCACTCCCAAGTCAAGCACCTCGCCATGTCCGCCACGAAAATTGTTTTGGAATGGACGAAGGCCGTCACTTTCATCGTCACCATAACATTCGTCCTCCTTGCACTTGGACTCGAACAAGGACTGGAACATTACAAACCTACAGCTTTATACACAGCCATAACAGGTACATATTACCTTCTGACAGAGAGGACTTTCCTGGAGCTCTGGCCTGTTGCCATCTCTGCTTTGAAAATAGAGATGTTGGAAGGCATGGAGTTACTGTACTTCGGTGCTATGGCCAGAGCTGTTACCACAATCCTAGCCTTGCCCTTAGTGCCAGCGTTGGTGTGGTACGAACGATGGAGGCTAGCCGCTCTACTGTTGTACGTATGTGTCTTCATTCACGGCAGGCATAGGCTCGGAGAAGCTCTTATGAAGCTTCAAGAAGCGAGAGGATCGCTTGCCAGGTTCAGGCGCGCGACGCCCGATGAACTGGCGACCCTTGAAGACGTCTGTGCTGTGTGCTTGGGGACCATGAAGTCAGCACGAGTCACGCCCTGTGCCCACTTCTTCCATGCAGACTGCTTAAGAAAATGTCTTGCCACCTCAGACAGATGTCCTATTTGTGTCAGACCATATGTATTTTGTTGACTATAGGCTTATTACATTCGGATAAGACTGCTTGAAACGAAATTATGAACATTGTTTTTTCCAAATCGAGGATTTGGAGAAAAGTATTCGATTATGGTGATAATTATGGAATTAAGATTACTAATACCCGTAGGTGATCTGCCAAGGGTTGGATCGTTGTTGATCGATTTTATATGTTGTAATATTTACAAATAATGTGTCTAGGATTATTCATTGTTATGTCAATAATAATACTGAATTGTTTAAAAAAATCAAGAAAAACACTACAATACTTGTCTTTTCGAGGGTTTTCCACATATTTAGTTTTTGTAAAAACTGTATCAATATTTCAAAAGGCATGTCGAAGCTTCGAGGTATATTTTTTCATATCGTTGCTTTGAATTTGTGTCGTTAAATCTATTTAGAACTTACTGATTTTAAAACGCCCTCTGTACCCCTAGCCAAGTTGCTAATCTGCAATAGTTAACGCTTGTAGAAAGCTTCAAATGTACGGGAATGACGTCGTCTTAACGCTCAGTCACGTGGTCAGAACAAAAGAATTGGCGGCAAGGTCAACTCGAAGTGTTCGGCGCAAGTGAAACGTTTGTAACTTGGCTAGGGGGGCAGTTCTGTAAAGTGTAAAGTACTTTTGTTGTTTTATCTATGTATTAAGTTAGAACTACACTGCTCACACGTGTGCTACACACGCCGATCCGAGCGCGTCGGTCTCCATTCATTTTATATGGAAACTAGACTGGATCCACGCCACGCGATGCCACGCGACGTCGTTCTACGTACAAATACGTTCTACGTGCGTCGGTCTAATGTAGTTTTAACTTTATCGTTGTCGCTTACTGTCCTACGGGTTCCACAAGTTAGCACAGCTAGCAAGGAGACTAATTATGTAAATATAAGGAGAGTAAATTTTCGGAGATGTTGAACTGATAAATGTAGAAGGTTCATAGAACGTGCCCTGTAATGTAACGTACCCAGGTGTTAGGTAGCTACCCACGCATTCTTTGGGTCCAAGTCTGTATTAACTGTTTTGTAAAATAAATTTAAGTACTATGACTGTCTTGTTTTCTTTATTACTTTATTATATCTGGCCAGTGCTGTCTCACGGTTAACCAATGGCCTTCTTTCATTATATCCAGCTCTGGGTAACATCTTGAAAATGTTTAAGGAAGGCAACTCATCAGTCTTTATACTTCACTAGCTTTTGCCTGCGGCTTCGCCCGCATACATAAAACAGCCTATGTCACTCAGGAATAAAGGAGCTTTCTATCGTTGAAAATTCGCAATCACACCAGTACTTTCAGAGATTACCTCCTACAAACTAAAAAACAAACTTTAAGTACCTCATTATAATTTGACTATTCAAAAGTGCCTGCAAATGGTCTATTTGAAATAAATGATTTTGAATTTTGAATTTTGGTAAGTACTACAAATATGAAAGATTTCTACAAAAATACATGCTATGCTATGCATTCTTTTGATTATAGACTACGGTGCTGTAGACTTTCTGTGAGAGAATGATGAATTAATTATACCTAATGTAGACTGACTTTGACTTTGTACCTTTACCATTTAGACGGCCAAAGTCAGTTCTTTATCTGTATATGGCATGAGCGAAAAACGATTAATGTGTGCCAGTATACGGATAGACACGTAAACGCAGTTTCGGCATCCTTGATATGTACCCAGCCTACACATTTCCTCGTCTCGTAAATGAATCCTACGTATATACCCGTAGCCTGCATCATGTATAGGAACCTTACATTTACGGATATATCTGCAGTCGACTTTAAATCTTAGTTTACACGCTAAATTTAAGGAAATTGTGTCTGTGTAACTTAAGATAAAATGGTAATTTTATGTAGATTGGGTATGAACTACCCACGGTTATGCTAAGTACTTATAAACTTTACCGATTCTTGTTTGCCGCATTGCGACTGTATAATGTGTCCTTACTTTACTCCTTCGTAAAAGCGACGTATCAGATAAGAATACACTGAGTGCTGTACGGTAATCTAAATGGGCCATCTTAACTGTTTTAGTTAATATGTACCTAGACTATACCTAACTGCCTTTTCCTGCTCTCAAACAGGATCTGGAAACATAAAAAATCTTCCATGTTTTAATACATATTGAAAACCTAAATTATGCCATTCTTTTTTTTTATTTGATATAAAATAAACTAGTGCTTGACTGCGATCCCACCTGATGGTAATAAGGTTGCCAGACGCCCGGGATTGTCCCGGAATTTTACGTCTTGTCCCGTGTCCAGTAATTCGATCTATTGTCCCGGATTCCGAAAAATTTAATTTAAAATTTAAAAATTCATTAAACCCCAAGCGAACGCCGGCGTTCGCGCACCTATTGTCTTTCAATTGTGTCTGTAATTATCACGATTGAAAGGTTAATAATTAAAAAGAAATAACAATACATAACTCGGCCAGGCCAGCTAAGTAAAATTCTATTTAATCAAAGAACCACAAGGAGAGGTTTTATTGATTTTTATTTTCATTTTTAAGGCCAATTTTATTTTGGTTATAAGATAGTAGGTACATAATAACGAGCTCGTTAGTTACCTACTATAACAGAAATGTTCTCAATTCTATATCTTTTATACGCTGATGACCAAACTTCTTATATCTGGACAAATAAAAGTATAAATTTGAAAAATAAAATATTTATTTTCCTGTAAAAATAAATACAAATATAAAATTAGATTCTCGTAACTTATTTTATTTATTCATAAGTATAGTCATAATATGGCCCGACATGGAATTGTCCCGGACTTGGTAAGTTCCGATCTGGCAACCCTAGATGGTAAGCAGTAGTGATGAAATCCTCATCGATAAACTACAAGTACCTTTTCCTGTATGAAAAGGACTAAGTATGTATTGTATACGTATAGGCTACCTGTATTCAGACATCGACTCAAAAACGTTTATTATATCCATGGTCCAGCCTAATATTTCTAGATCTACCAGTTTTTTCCCTTTTCCCATTTTTTGTCGCCTGAACTGTATAAGATCAATATCTTAATCATCCTCAATGTGTCAATTGAATATTTTTATTATAAGACACATTATATTTTTTCATTAATGTGATGCAAGTAACTAAAACTAGGAGCCATCTGCTCAGGTGGTCAGGTGAAAAAAACGAATTAATTAGGTACTTTTTATGTCATTGGTGCTAATTAGAAATAACAATTTTACAATGTACATTGTAAAATAAAAATAAAAGTTTTTATTTATACCTACGTTAGGAATAAACAATTTTTCTACATGTAGATATTCTAATCCTCGATATACAAATCAATTACTTGTGCATATTCCATAAAGTGCACAATGAATCAAAAAATAAGGAGGCAGGTACTCCGGGAGCTATACGTTGTTCATAATGAGATGTAAAACCTTGAAAGTCAAGATCATAGCTGTAACTCAACGTCCATTGTAATTGTGAATTAGTAAACTGCTTGCTATTTCAGTTCAGTAGTACCACTGACCACTGTATATAAAACGAAACTCCCGCCAAAACTGAGAAATAGCAAAATGGCGGCGTTGCCATGACATCATGTGGTTACGTCACGTAAACAAAACTGTCAAAAGTTTGGAGGTTATCCTGACGGAGTCGAGAAGTATACCACTATCTCTTTCTAATGTAGGCTCCGTTGCCGTGTTTTCCTGTCGTCTCTTTTCTGACCGCGCATTCGCCGCAGCTACTAGCTCAAAATCTAAAACGGCTTATCTCGTAGAATTAATTTCAGAGTCAGTCAACGCGGCATGCGTAGCAGTACAATCGTGCGATTGACGTTCCGATACAAATATTCATAAGAAGCTATGTTATAAAATACATGTTTTATCAATGAAAATGTGAATTGTTCGTGAAGTACTTATCGGTGTTTATCGTTCCTGTTTCGGATACTATTTTTAATAAGGTAGGATGTTAGTTAAACCACATTTTATAAAATAATACAAAAAACATGATGAGAACACCGTTAAGGGCACAGAAACAATGAGATAAATCATTAATTTAAGAGGGCATGATGCTGACTGGGGAAAAATGAAACATAGGGAGAACCTACGTTCATATTACGGAAGCTGGATATTGATCTCGTAGAGAGAAACATTGCTTTTCTCTCACTCGGAGTAGGTATCACTAGTGTATCACATTGCTAGGTAGAAACCTATGGCAAAGTCAGCTAAATGATTTCCTATAAGTAACTGCCGTATCTACATAACGGGATGTTTAATATTTATTATTATAACTTAAATCCGACGATTGAAAAATTATATTTCAACCTCTCACAATTTAGGGTCTAGTAGTACTACCAAAAAATGAGGTAGGAACTGTAGTTATAGGTAAAGTTATTCTGTAACATGAATTCAAAATTTACCAACGATCTAGTCTAAAATTAAGCCTGATTTATGCCCCAATCCTTCCAGAGGATGTCTGAGTCTGTTACACACCTACACCTCATTGTTCTGGTCTTGTTAGGATATATCTTTAATCTCAGATATACTTAATACGAAGGGGACCTTGGAATTCGTCCTTTATTTCATCCTTGACCTTGAGTTACCTCGAGGCCCCATGCGAAGGCGACACGACGTCGAGACGGTGGTAGATCCTGACGTAATAAAAATTAGGCTATGCGACTGTGTGCCTAGCGATGGTGCCTAGTTTATTATTGACTAGCGAAATTTTGAAATTCTCGGATTTAGTCGACTATAATAGGTAGGTACATATATAGGACCTAATATGCATGAATATATACACCTATAACTTCTTAAAATGAATCACTCTGCCTCTGTAGTATTAGTAAAAACTACATGAAAATCGGTTCAGTATGTTCTGTAAATTTAAAACTTGAATTTACTGAAAACATACATTACAGATGGAGGCGGTGGGAACTTTATTTTATAATATGTTAGGAAAAGGATTGGAGAGTCTGGTATTTAAAAAGTATAAATTTAATCTGGATAAATTCCTGCCTATTTGCTTGGACGCCTCGCGGATGGATACAATGAATCTGGCAAAATTTAAGTCCTTTGGTTTTGACTTGTTGATGTTGTCCTTAGATGTACTGCATTCAGATAAAGAAGATATAGTACCAGAGTGCTAAGACTTCCTTTTCAATTAAAAGAAGACTCGTTTTTTAACTGAAACAGCAATTTACTGAAGGGCTAAAGTTGTTATAAGGCTAAATTACTACACCCAGCATAGGAGAAGTCATCACCACCGGCTTTCAAAGAGTTAGATGAGAATAATTATAATCCTAATAAGTAAATCCTCTTTTACTTTCTTCCCCTATAGCCTACAACCTAACATTTATATGTTAATTGAAGTGCAAAGCACAGCAATGCACCTTATCAATTACAATGTTTTTTTTTGTATAAACGCGTCTAATATTTTTACGACATTAGTCGAAATTACCGTAGATTTTCCTGTAAGTCTTGTAATATTTTTAACAGTTAATAATAAATGCACGTACTCTATCTACTCATAACTAAAGATAATGCACCCATTTAGTAATTTTACAATTCTATTTATAACTATTATCGACCCAGTTCGACACGTATTTTTTTTATCTTATCATCTTCATTAAACCCACAAGCATGACCACTTAGTCGATTTTTTTTTCCTATAAACGTTAAATTGTTTAACAATAGCTACCACATAAATCGTGCTCCTGCGCCGAAGCGTGGCTATAAAACAGAATATTAAATGGGGGTATTACGTCATGCCCGTAAACGAGATTATGAGACGACAACATACACAATGTTGTGTGTATATAACTGTATTCTTTAGTTCGTTTCATCCGTAGGTAACTAAATTAAATGCTCGTTAACAAACATTTTAATGTTTGACTCTTATTAAGTAATTATAAAATGCAGTGACTAGCAGTAGAGAAATACTTACATTTAAATTATAGTCTCGAAATACGTATTGGAACATCCTTGAACCAATTCGATTATTAAAGAAAAAAATATCCAAAATGCCACGTTCATATTTTATTTATATTATATTTAGGTAGTATTATTTAAAATGAAAAATTGTGCCACTTCAATGACGACCTCTACATTATGCAGCAGCTGATGCGCATAAGGTCTTTTTCACCACGTTTTTGTTGATTAAGGGGATATCTCATTGAGCCAAAAAAAAATCAAGTGTTAAAAAGATCATAATATTTATTTATTTATTATATACTTTATTGTACACCATTACACGTACGAAAAGGAAACTAAAACAGCAAGATAACTGAATTAACTGTAATTTTCCTGAAAACAATCTAGGGAACACACGAGTAGGGAATATGTATGAAAACAAATATTCGTTAACAATGTTAACTAACCAGTTTATCAATATACAAAAATAGAAACAAATTAGCAGGGAAAAAATTGGTAGGAAAGCAAACCAGATTATATAACAATTTTAAACAAATATGTCTCTCTCGCCAAGACGCCGCGCGCCGCAGCCGTCGTTTGTGGCCTTTGATGTCAAAGACCATGCCGGACTTCTCTTTCATAATAGTAGCTTTGAAGCTTTAAACTTTGTCGTTAATGAAGTGAAGGTATTTTAATTCTTTTTTTTTTTTCATCTGAGTTAGCCAGAGCTATTTTTTTTTAATTTAGGGAAAAAAAATTGCCATATACGTAATTAATTGCTTCAAGTTATTATTTGACGTTATGAATATTGTAAAATTTCATGTTGTAAAATTAAAGTGGTAAAATTACAAACTTCTAATTGGATTGGAACACCCATAGCACATTTTAATAATGAGAAGTCTATTAAGTATATCATTTAGTAAATGTGTATGAAAAATATTTATCCTTTAACAATGTTTATGAATAGCATTAGATGATTTCACACCTCAAAAAAGAGTAGGTATGTATAATGACTATGCTATATGTGTGAATATAAAGAATAAAACGTCAAACCCAGGAACTATGATGTACACAATTTACGCGTCGAAAGTTCGTCCAAACCTGTTTAGAAGATAGCGTCATATTTATCTACACCGCTAAAATTTGATCGTTTTAATCCCAGTGGTGGGTCGATCCGGTACATGAAACACTATCGATTGTAAAGATAAAATTAAAAAAATAAAGTACTTTTTTTCAAAACTCGTAAAACGCACGCACGCACTCGTTACGCATGTACGAAATTCATTTCTTTAAGAAAACGTCAGCTGAGCGAGTTCAATCGTCGATCCTTCAAATCCGTCCCATTTGCATTCAGCCGTCAAACAATCCATCCCAACCGGGTACTGTATCGCTTGCAAATTGCAATTTATATACAGGGTACTGACAGCCTGCATCTGTTGATGGCATTATGGTAATGGATTGTATTTCTGATCTTCGTTTGAGGTCAGTACACCTGTTTAGACTGACGTCATCGTCAGTACTTGACCGACTTGATGGATCTGAAAGAATTTTTATTGTCTAACGCAGCTGTCAGTTTGATCATGTCTATTCTTGATGTTCATAATTGGTTCTGATGAACTTCCATTTTGTCCCCACAAACAGTGGACAAAATGCTTTATTGGAGATGTTCACCAAACCGGGTCAAGTTCGAGTTGATCTTATAGCCATAATTTGCCTATTTCTACTCCCTTTTTTTCTTGTTTTTGTGGTGGAAAATCAAGAAACAACTTTTCCCACTCTGAGTGAAACGAGAGGGAGTGTTAGACTTTTACTTATTAAATCTATTTGTAGTCCTTCAGTTGCTCTTTGTGTTCCGGAGCCACGGTGACTTTTCCATCACCCTGGGAGTCCTAGTATTACCTACCCACTATTTACAATTCAGACACATCTACGTGATTCTAAACATTAAGAACTCTCTCTCCGCAGACCATGTTCCACCTTCCATCTTGCATCACGTGCTGTCTTCACGTAGGGATCTAATGACAGCGTCAGCAGACGGCGTTGTTGTGCCCGTATACTGCGCCAGGGAATTTAATTTTGAATAAAAAACCATTTTCACTATTGACACGCTAAGAGAAAGAAAGATTCATAGAAATAAAGATTTGATACGTCAAGAGATCGAGCCTTCCATAAAAGATATTGTACCTAAGTTTTATAACGCTTTGTCAATTTTGTTTGGCGGTGTGCGAATGAAATATGCGTGAGTCTTTTGTTCTGAAAATGATAAAGTTGCATTAGTACCTACTCGTAGCTCATTTGATGTTATCTTATCAATTGTTTCAATCGCAATAGTGTTTTGTTTAGTAATACCGAGTGAACTAACACTTTACTAATTAGAGAAAGTATCTCATTGGTTAATCACCTTTGTTTGAATTAATGAACAAGAGTCATAAATTGAAATTAATAACCCGTCGAGTCGTTAATGTCTTCATGTACACTATTCATATACATTGGTACTGTGACGATAATTAAAATTAACTATACGAATGATGTCATGATTCACACATCGAGGTAGACGCTATGAATAGGATCATGAATATGTAGTTCAGAAACACTTGCAGGTGTCTCATAATACTTTTATACATGTTTTTGTTGGTGCACACACAAATTAAAAAAACAATGTAGAAGATAAGAGAAGAAAAAAGCCATTTAAGATAAGGGTACAATTTGTATAAACAAAAACTCACCCAACATTTACCGAATCAGAACACAACAGAGAAGGAGAAAATGTTCCCGGAGACAAATTCTTTCCCCCTATCACAAACATTATACCGTTCTATCTTATAATTGTGTGGTTATAATTACCATACAATACAATTTTCTATTACAACTGAAGGAGGTTGACCGGATATTGGGATGATTTCAATTGTAAAAGTTATCGGTAGGAGACCATGCAGTCACGACGGCTCATTAATGAAACAACTAATTATCTTGGAGAGGAGCCCAAATCTATCAGATTACATTTTAGGGAGACATCGCGCCATTAGGGAGACAGAAAAAGTGACGGTGTCCGATGCCGGTTGGGGTTGCGGAATTTGAGTGAATAAGAGTTTTACTGCCCACCCACGACAGGTTCGATTTCCACCCATGACCAAAATTTGTGTGATGAGCATGATCATTTGTTCTGTGTGTAATTCATCATCAAATATGTGTGTATTTAGAATTTTATAAGTATGTGTATCAGTTGTCTAGTACTTCTAACACAAGGTCTGCTTAGCTTGGGGCTAGTTGGCGTTGTGTGATAGCTGTAGAATAATTTAAAATTATTATCTCCTAAAGTTGCCACGGATGCCCTGGGTAGTTGTCCTTTGCGTACAACTGAAAGTCTGACAAACCGAAAATAAAATCTGGTAATCATCCAATATTCACTGAACTGCATCCGAGTATCAGTAATGTGATGATCCTGATGTCTATATTAGTCACAACTATTTGAATATTAAGACGGTTATGTACGTATAACATTTTTACGACGAGTTATAAAATTGGAACGTTCTAGTCATTATAGTCATTATTCATACAATACGAGCCTCTTAACAATGAGACAATTTAAGGTTGTGGGTAACATAGGTATAACGAATTCTTGCACACGTCGGGTCCTCATTAATGTAACTCGACTTCATATCATCGATAGGCCTGACACGGCGGTAGCCTCTGCACTCTTGTTTAATCACAGAAACTGCTGAAAACACTAAATTAGCAATTATGAGGTGACTTCTGAAAATAAAATGAAAATCATAATTAGAAAAGCTAACTAGCTTTTTTAACCAAACATTCGATCGTTTGACAATAAACGTCAATCAATGAACTCGACCTTTTGCATCTGAAAGACGAAAGAAGAGTGCAAATTAGACATGATCTAATTGAGCAGAAGGTGCCAGAGGGCATTACCGACTAATAAGTAGTACCTATACGTAATGCTTAAATATAGATATCCAATAAACTTGAACAGTGACCATAGAAACGAAATACACCACAGAAGTGGCTGACCTCGTACGACTATTGAACCAAGACGCCAATATTTTAAACAACAAAAAATTCAAAACATTCACATGGGTACAGTACAATGAATAGTTTCAAGTTACGTGTACTTATTGTACGGTTTTAGGCATTTTAAGAATAAATGAAACTAACTTGGGTGCTGCTTTAGAACATGTTCGTTATAGATCATCAATTCTAAAATACAATACTTCGGTCGTGACTTATGCAATTGCCATCGGTTTACCTCGTGTTTTGATGCGATGAGACAATCGTTCTAAGTTTATTTTAGTGCTGGTGACATTTGCAAATAAACATGTTAGAAACTTGGATACATCCAATGTTTATTTGCATGTTTATTTGTATTTTTTCATTCTTTTGTTGTGGTTAAGCTTAGAATCAATGCCTTGTCAAAAAAAAAAAGGTAATGGAATTCTGCCACAGGGTCTTAGCCAACCATGATTTAGATGCCTAGTCAATGCCCCACTATAGTCATATTTGCATCGACGCTGTATTTCTTGGTATTCCGTAGGTAATCTAATCTTTGATTTTTCAATCGTAGTTTTGCTAGAAATTTCATACTTTTCCAAGTTCGGCGTCTTCTATTTTCTGCATTCTATTGACCTAATTGCTTTACCAGCTCCTTTTATCAGATCACTGCGGTCTTAGAACATATATAGTTTTTCCTAAAACTCGTCTTGTTCTGCGACGAACCTGTTCTATAATATAATCTAGAAATGTTGTTTATTTGTAAGAAAATTTGTTCGAACCATAAAAATATCACACTAATATTATATAGACAAAATTTAGATCCATGGGTGTTATTCCTTCACGCTCAAACGGTTTAACGGATCGATAAAATTTGGCACACCGGTAAACCATTTCTTTCTTTTACGTAGGAAATCATAAAATTACTTTTCCCGAAGGAATTATCACACTGTTACTGAGTAAAACTTACGGCATTCCTTCAATTTTTGCTATACCGAACAATCCACAGAGCTGAGGTTAGACCATGTCTTGGAATCGAACCTTTCTCAGCTATGTAAGAAATAAACATAACGCGGGCAAATAGCAACTATATCGTGGGTATAACCGTAGGACATAGCAGGGTCAAAGCCTACTGGGGCCAAGGATCTGCTTCTGAAAGGAATGCTCGGCCCCTGTATGAAAGGCAAAGAAGGAACAAAGTGGGTTTTTTAGTCAATAAAAGTCTGACACTATCTTCTACTCCGCCCATGGGCGGGGGATGTGATTTTAACCGACCAAAAAAATACTATAACGCGGGCAAATAGCAACTGTAATGCGGGCGAAGACTCTCGCAGAAACTAGTTATTCACCTAGTGAAGGACTTTTTTCTAAGAAACCAAATAATCCTATATACTTTCTGATACGTAGTTGTATTCTGTGAAACCAGACAACGTTTTATAACATTATTTTTTAGTCCAATAACTTGTAATAAACGGTTGGCATGTTGTAGGAGTTTCCTGTTGCTATTTCTAGAGTCTATATTCACCGGTTGACTACACCGAACGGTCCCTGTGCCCTTGTACCTTCCCATAAAATTCTGTTTTTGCCACCTGACTGGAGAAATGTAGGATTTTATGTAGACATTTTATATTTATGTTTCATTAGATTTAACATATCGAACAAGACGATACGATGCAGCATCAATGCAACAACTAAAATAAAATTTCAGAAATTAGTGCTAGACACAAATATTATGACAGTGTTGGACAAATATTATACAAAGTGTTTGTATTATTTTTCTTTATTTCTAACAAGTGAAAAAGGGTGCCTAAGTTTCGATCGTTTTCAACTAATAATATAATGTGCATATTGTATTAAGTATATACGTACATAGATAAACCTTCCTCATGAAGTACTCTGTCTATTGTAGAAAACCGCATAAAAATCTTCAGTAGTTTTGGAGTTTATCGCAAACAGACGTATAGATAGATGTGGCGGAGGACTATTTTATTTCAATAAGGATTGAACGGATTTAAAGAATTCTTTATGTTTTAAAAATTGAGTTAACAATCCATTTATTTCAACAGAAAAACTATCACATAAAGAGTTTTTTGCGATCACTTGTAAGTATATATGTATTTTTTTTTCATTTTGATATGATTTAATAGCCATAATCAAACTATAAATAGTAGGTAACTAGTGTGTGTTAGAGTAGGGCGCCAGGTTCGTTGTGCGATTGATCTTGAGCTCAATATGGTTTGCTATATTTATAAGCTCTCGTGTGGTAACTGCAAATTCCAACAGACAGAAATATCAATATATTCCTTACTGACAGCTCATTTGCTGTACTACATACATACCTTATACGTATGTTTATAGTCCACGATAAAGCTTATTTGTAAGGTAAACACGTCATTCACAAAAGCCTTCGATTTTTTTTTGTATTTAAACTCACATTTTGTGTTAAAGGCTTGTTAACCGACTTCGGGTATTGAAGACGAGGTTCTAATTTGACTGAATGGTATTTTTTGTTGTATCTTGTTCAGCGATATCTTCGCCAAATTTTAACCGATTTTAACGGTTCTTTTTTGTTTTGAAGAGTATTTTTCTTATGTGGTTCCATTTTAATTTGGTAAAAACTCTGATAAAGAACTTTTCAATAAATCAAATATTATTAACACCTTTTCGTAATATAACGTCTCGCCGTACTCGATAGGCAAGGTACGCTCTGATGGAGTTCCTACGCATATGTGTAAAATCTGACACAAAAGAGCGTGAGATGCCATTAGATAATCTTCTCACCTTAAAAAAAATATGTGTAAAGTGCACCCTGGAATTATATCACGAATTATGTTCAAACTAGCTGACGTTAGCGGTTTGACCTCGTGAAAGTAGAAACTTGTCCAAAGGACAGTATTCTATGTGCTATTCTAAGACAGTCTACGCGTTTAAAAAATTTCATCCATATCCGTTTAGCCACAAACTGTCGCCTTTATAATATTAGTGTAATCACATGTTTGTACTTAACTGTTTTAATTTATGGATCGATCATGATGATAAGTTTTAAGTTGGGTTAAGTTCTAAGTAACTCTGTGGTAGTCCCATTTCTTTTTTTTCGAATGTGTATTGGTTCTAGAAGTTATAATACAACAGTTAATTCCATGAATTCAAGAAATTCAGATATTGAAACCAATACTCACGTGTTAGTTGCGGGCACCACAACTAAATAACCAGTTAGGTATAAATTATATGGTAATAATAGAACTTCCCAGACTGATATATGGAAAGGAAAAATCGTTTCTCCAAACAAAATGGCCATTTATTGAGGTGTTTTCCTGTAGGGTATAATAATATACACCCAACAAGAGAGATATCACATATTATACAATCCAAGGACTGTTAGGAACCATGTTCAAAATCAAAATTAAAGAATTTATTTCAAATAGACCATTTGCAGGCACTTTTAAATTCAAATTTCAGTCAGTCCAAAAAAGTCAAGCTAAATTGTACGTTTCATAGCGTAGATCTCTATGGAGGAGGACGTGCAAGAAACTCCATGGACACTCTTGTAAATCATATCATGTAACCATAAGATACTGACGCGATGCCTTTGGAACTAGCCGCCCGTTACTAGACAAGGACTATAAATATATTACAATACTGAGAAGCGTAATTAATTAAGTTTTAGGAGAGCTTAATGCTATCGACAAACACCAAAAAAAAATTACATATTATTAGCCCCAAAATTCACATGCTGCTCCAGTTGTTGAGGAAAGCAAATTAGATCAAGAAGATATCACGGTTGGCACAGTGGTTGAGAGATTATCTGCTGTGCTGGGTTTCGTGGATTCGATACTCGCACGGAAAAATTTATTTGTATGACCGACAGATAGATGTTTCGGGTCTAAGTGCCCTGTGAGTATAGATGTCTGTGATCTCACCTCTGTTTCAGGATTTGAAATGACTAATGGGTCAAAGTTTAAATAAAAAGGACATTATGCTACCGTTTACTCCAGTAAACCACACAACCTTGAGATATCTACACACCCTGCTGCATATTTAGTACTAACAGTACGTTAAAAATAACCCATTGTGCGGGCGAGTTAATTTAAAACCACCATTGGTGCCAATTGTATACAATGAGGCGCCGATATTAATCGCCGATATTGTCCTACTTTCGGTATTAAACACGAACTTTCGGGGCCACAAGGAATGCGTACATAAATTTTGATCGTAAATTATTTACTCCAGGGACGCCATGACGGCCCAATTCAATACGCTAATTGACTTATAAAGTAGAAACAAATGGCTAATCTACTTAACGAATAAATTAGCAATAGTTGCGTGTCAAACGTCTAAAACTGCCATCAATTATGATGAACCAAATTCGATTCCTATTTTACTGGAAAGAGAGAGCGGTATTAGAATATCTATTCATGAGGTTTTAATGTCTTCTCCTTCTCTCTAGGGTGGATCAACAGGGCGTGTCAGATTTTTACTGGCGAAATTCACACCTATGTCGCCTTAAGAAGTTGTCAATAACAATAGAGGCCCAGGTGGAGGCTGGGGCGAGGGTCTAGTTCCGAAAGCTCAGCCCCGGTATGGAAGGCAAGAAGGAACGGGGTGGGTTTTTAGTAAGTAAAATTCTGACACTATCTCCCACTCCGCCCAAGGGCGGGGGATGTCATTTGGATGATTTTAACCAACCAAAAAAAAACTCCTATGTTACCTCAGTTGCCATTTGCGTTCTAGGACCACGGGTTACCTTTGCCCTAATAGACCTCTACTCTGCTGAGGTTCATTGTCGGAAAAAGGTATTGTTAGAGCTCAGTCGTAGACCTAAAGTATGGTGCCAAGGCTGTGGGATCGTAGATACAGTCACAGCCCTAGAATGCTAGAGGCAACTGAAGGCACCAAGGACGTAGTTACCGCCATATCAGCCATATATCAATGATACGGGGTCCGCAGGCTACAGGGGCTCCGACGAGTGTAAAAATTCGTAAAATGGTTAAACAGGTGCCATTTCCGTCGTGGCTTGTCGTAACTCCAACTCATTGTCTCTGTGCTACTAACTACTAACTACACCACTGGAAGGAACACAGGCAGGTTTACCTAGAGCGGGAAGAGTCATTAACTAATGATTTTCCACCAAACAGAAAGATGGTCCACAGGTGGAGCTGGAATAGTTAGCTGAATTAGTTTAGACCTATATCTGCAGGGGAATATATTTTTATGGAAGTCCATGGATTTATCTAATAGAAAGCCTGTGCAGTTGTATTTTTGTTATATCAATAAAAGACAGACTGATTACTCAGTCTTGTTTACACAAGTAATCACTAACAACCTGGATCCTTAAAGTCAGCTTTACTATTCTAGATTCCCATCAGAACTTGGGCAATGTTTAATCTTTATATATTTATAATATTCTTCTGTACGTGTGTTTATTTATCACCAACTCCTGCTAAACGGCGTGACCGATTTGGATGTTTTCTGTGTATATTTAAGTATCTGGATAGTTTGAAAATACAACTTAACCCGGTGGTAGCTGGTGGCGCTGCAATCAGTACCCCTAGCCAAGTTGCTGATCTGCAATAGTTAACGCTTATAGAAAGCTTCAAATGTATGGGAATGACGTCGTCTTAACGCTCAGTCACGTGGTCAGAACAAAAGAATTGGCGGCAAGGTCAACTAGAAGCGTTCGGCGCAAGTGAAACGGTTGTAACTTGGTTAGGGGGGCAGGTTCTCAATTTTTTGTCTAATGTCCAGCTTTCGGGCAGGACAACATCTGTTGGGACCGCTAATGTCATATAAGTTTTTTCAAAGAACTCACTATCTATTTCAGATCTGCCCTGACGATGGAGTGAAGCGAACATGACGATACTTGTGTACGACTACTTCGACTTGGAGGAACGCTCCTCCAAGACACTCAACGTCTGGAAAGGTATAGCGTGACGCATTTATGCTTTTTAAATTTTTAAGCGGCAGTATGAGTATCTGTGCACTTAATTCCGGACAGCTTCGCCCGGATAGCTTTTTATTTTCTTGGTGAAATTTTGATTTATTAGCTTTTGCCCGCAGCTTCGCCCGCGTACATAAAATATAGCCTATGTCACTCAGGAATAAAACAGTTGTCGATCGGTGAAAAAATTTTAGCAATCAGACCAGTATTTCTAGCTAAAGATTACCTCCTACAAAAAAAATCTTTATCTCTTTATTATTATATTAGTGTAGATTTACATAATATACATAGCATTGTACTACATAACCAAAAATTTTTTTGTTTAAACTAATTTCTAAAGATCAAAGCCGTTTGAAAGGAGTAGGGGCTTCTATTTGCGCCACAATAACCGGTTCTCTATCTTCTGTAATCATTCTATCCCGGGAAAATATTTAATATCTTTGATCTCGGGTATCTTTATAATTAAAGTCATCGGTTCGACTATGACGCCATGCCACGCTTGGTGGAGTGCCGCCGCCAGCGGGATTCTGATCCCGATTTCCGGCCACCGTAGGCGCGGGCTTGTGGACTGTGAGCAATGGGTAGCTCGCTGTCCGGCCGTCCGGTAACTGTCCGGACCAAGCCCAAGTCGTTGACGGCGCACACTGTTCCCGCGCGCCTCAAGGAGTTGTCCAGACGCGTCGAAGCCTACTGGAGTCAGGGTTATCCGGAAGGGAACTCTAGCCCCGGTATGAAGGCTAGAAGGAACAGGGTGGGGCGTTTAGTCAGTAAGAGTCTGGTACTATCTCCCGCTCCGCCCAAGAGCGAGGTTGTCATTGGATGATTTTTACCACCATAAAAAAAAACGAGTGGTTGACCGATTTGCTGTTGCTTTGCGTATTCTCACACGAAATAATTAGGTATTTGAATGGCTCATAGATGGTTGTACCAGGTCTGGGTGTTTTGTCTTGTGTTGTTGTTGAATTTCTCCTGTATCGTGGACAGAAGTAATTCCTAGTGTGGGGCAAAGTTTTTTTATTTCCACACTAAACAAATGAACGGATTTGGTTGAATTGACGGTAGCTATTGTTCATTAATATATTCCTATTTATTACCTCGAATGGGAACAGTTCCAATGATGAAACTGTTTTATCAGCCGGACCCATATTGAGCAAGAGGACCAGTATACGATAAGTTGTAAAGGAGATTTTACTAAATAACTTATAATAATAAATCGGTACCTACCCATTGTATTTTTTTTTTCTTGTATCATTATAGGGTCTAATTGCAGTCATTAAACCGCTGATCTAGCAGATTACCACAGAAGTAGTAGACTATACAAGGCTCCAGATAAACTTAAAAGAAAGTATAACGACCTTTTCCTAATATCTCCAATATATCGAAGGTACCCGAAAAACCATCAATGAACTGTTTTTCAAAAAAGGTAAAGGATCAGCCCCCCTAACCAAGTTACAATCGTTTCGCTTGTGCCGAACGCTTCGAGTTGACCTTGCCGCCAATTCTTTTGTTCTGACCACGTGACTGAGAGTTAAAACGACGTCATTCCCGTACATTTGAAGTTTTATACAAGCGTTAACTATTGCAGATTAGCAACTTGGCTAGGGGGGCTGCCCGCCCTAGTCTAGGATAGATGTCGATTCAAGGTAGTTATGCCTTTAATTCGGTTTTTTTAAATTAAGAATGTCAATAAATATAGGAGGGTCAATGACCGTAGCCTTAGTTATGTTATTGCCTGTGTTTAACCCCTATGCGCTTGCGCATAAGTTTAGCTAATCACACAAAAACGTCAGTCAAGAAAGACTAACGTTTACAAGATACGAGTGTTCGTTATCTTTAAACGTAGACATTAACGGTAAAAGGTGACTAAATATGCATCGGTGAAGCACATTGCTGAAGATAGATATTAATGTTTTGGATAAGGCATTGTTTATTTTAAGTAAGTTTATGTCCATTTGTTAGGTAGAGTTAGTATCACTACAGAATAAATATAATTATTATTTAATCTTTATGCAAAGCATTAAAGTATAAAGGCGCCTAATTAGACATTCTCTACCAGTCAACCTAGGGCGGTGAAGAGACAATATGATAGGTGCATTAAAATGAAGACGTTATTAAAAAAACAATGGTAAAAAAGTAATATATTAATAAGTATATAGCAAGGAAAAGATAAGAACTTTTGATAGTACAAGTACCTAGTACCTACCTACCTACTTGCTATTTTAAAATTCATCATGACGTGTTTATAAAAGAAACAGACGTTGTTTATGAAATATTGTTCAGTTATCAAATATCAGACTGTCACTGAAATAAACAGATTTTTTTGGAAACTTACAGACATTCTCACCTTCCCCAAAACTGCCTTTTTGCTAACTACGTACGAGTATTTTTAACTTGTATGGGATTACTTTGAAAAGACATATCAGTAGATAATAGCCATGAAAATAAGTATTTTTTATACCCTACTCGTATGAGATATTTTTTATCTATAATATTAGTACAATCTTCAACAATAAAATATGATACTACAGAAGTATATAAGTAACATGGTAAGGATTTGTAGTATATAGTCTCTAGTTATAGTCTAGGTACTTCTGCTGTAATCCATAACCCAAGCGCGAAGAGAAAAACTTCCACAACTCTAATATTAGTTCTCTTAGGAATCAGGAGTTATAGGTCCTTGAGACAAGGCTACAAAAAAACAGACATCCATTTTAAACACTAGAACAAATATCCTAAATGCCTGAGTTTATCGCTCATTCGCCGTATTTAGCAGAACATAGACTAATCGTAGAGTCAATCAACCGGATAACAGGTACCTACGTGAAGTATGTACTCATCGTTTATCAGTCTTATGTCACTATGACCTCACGTTTGCTCCACACCTTTTTTAGGCCACTTGAATTTTAAAACACTCTCAAAAGTGCTATTTTGCATTATACACCATGCTCACAATATATTTGAAGGTTTTTACACCATTTTTTAGAGTTCCGTACCCGTTTTTCCGGTTTTAAGGCTCCGCTGTCCGTCTATCTGTCTCCAGGCTGTATCTCATGATCCATGATAGCCGCTATAACAACCAATACTAATAAAAACTGATTAAAATAAATATTTAAGTAATTCATGAAACGGGATTTTTTTGCTACGAATACGGAACCCGTCATACGCGAGTCCGACTCTCACTTGGCCAGTTTTTTTAGGAATGATTATTTTTTCTTAGGAACTAGGACTTGTCGGATTTTAATGGTAAAAGTACTACTTAATCAGAAAGAAGGCCCAAGCCTTGCTGAGATGATACTGAAAATGAGGCCCTAATAGCCAAGGTAATGGTTCAGGGCATAGAAATATAAAAAAACGGGAATCAGGGTATATGACTTGCATAAAATCTATCGCTGCTTTAGGGCTCTTTAAAAGATCGTCAATCATTTGCGAACCTTCATCTAATGACTTACGAGTATTATATGAAAGAGCTTCATAGTCACTTAGCTAATACCTATATTTTTGTTACTTAGTTTGTTTAAATAATAAAATAAAAATCTGTATGAGGTCAAAGATGCAACTAACTCAGCATAAGATGCAATATACATACAATAATTAAAGCAACGTTGTGATGCCACGGACTCACTTATGGAACATTGAATAGACTAAACAAAATAAAATAAAAAATGGAGAGATAGATAAAATAAAAAAAAACCGGCCAAGAGCGTGTCGGGCCACGCTCAGTGTAGGGTTCCGTAGTTTCCCGTCCGTCACAATAAGTGTGACGGACGGGAAACTACGGAACTTATGAGTTTATAAAAATGCTTACTTATACGATTATACTACAAACTTAGTCCATAAATTATTTTGTAGAACCCTTTTGTCTTTTTTGTACAAAAACTGTTCTTTCCATCAAGTTCAAAATAATTTTCCTAGAAAGTCCTTATAAAGTTCTACTTTTCAGACTTTTTTCATATTTTCTAAACTTATGGTTCAAAAGTTAGAGGGAAGGGACACATTGTTTTTTACTTTTGGAGCGATTATTTCCGAAATTATTGACATTATCAAAAAATTATTTTAGTAACCCCTTATTCATTTTTAAATAAGTACCTATCCAACAATATATCACACGTTAAGGTTGAAATTAAAAAAAAACACTTCCTAGTTTACATATAGGGGGGCTACCCTAATAAAACATTTTTTCCAATTTTATTTTACCACTTTGTCGGCGTGATTGATATACATATCGGTACCAAATTTCAGCTTTCTAGTACTAACGGTCACAGAGATTAAGTGAGGATGGACAGACAGACAGACAGACATGGCGAAACTATAAGGGTTCCTAGTTGACTACGGAACCCTAAAAAGTGAACTAATTACAAAAAAAGGTGTGAATTTTTGTCAAAGTCAAGCAAATATAAATAAATATTGATTAAAATAAACAGTAAATAATATTACCATCGAATGACGCCTTAATTCTCCAACAACATTTTTCAGCGACAAGTTACTTAGCATAGCACAACATAGCATCTTTAAATTTTTGAATCAAGGACATGTTGGTTTCGTCACGATGTTTTCTTTCACCGTTTTGAGAGCAGTGGTGATGAAATAAATTACCTACACAAAGTTATTCTCCTGATTGAGTTTGAACCCGCAACCTGCAACTTGTTACTCACTACAAGTCGGTCACCACTGCTCTCAACTCTGAAGAGTTATCTATTGTTTTATAATGTAACACTGAGTTCATCTAAGCAATTTTCTCTTTTCAGCATGTCATCTAATACTATACGTATTAGCTGCAGCTTTCGGCATCACCAATTACGTATTTCTGCAAAATGCAATGCAATTAGTTGGTGATAACTGCCTTTTATATCCTCGTCAACTCGAGTTCCATACTGTTGAGCTTCCTGAGACACCTGAAAGTGAAAACTACAATGAAATACATGATTTTACTAAGAATGTAACTGATTATGCTCAAGATAACGCAACCGTCCCTGCAGATGAGGATGGAAAAGTAAAGAGGGAGACGAATGACAATGAAACTGCGGTTACTGAGGCCTCCTTAGATGGAGAAGCATTCTTTACTGGTAAGTAAAATTATATCTGCCTGTTTCGAAGTATCGTGCCGATAATCCACTTTGCTTATGTAAAACAACGTCGATTTCCACATCTATCTCGATGGGTCCCAAGAACTAAATAAAAAAAATTTGAACGTATTCGATTCGACATTCGTATTGTACATACTAAAAACTTTATGGCAGTTTTTTTTTTTGTTAAATTTCTTTTTAATAATTGAAATATACAATCGAACATCTCATTATTTATACAGATCTTCAAAACCTCATACCGTAGATCGATAATTTTTCATATACGATTTTGTTCTTGAGACCCGTCGATCTGTTCATCTGTTAACGCTTCCAAAACCACGCAACGGATTTTGAAGCGATTTCCATTCATAGATAGAGCAATAAATAAAGATTAATGTATTTAATTTTCACTTATGACGCCGGGTGGGTCACGTGTATCTACTAAATGTAATAGTTTTTATAATGATGCTATAAATAACAGTTTTACGAGGCATTCAGGTCTAAGCAGTAAAATTATTGAAACAATAGAAATGGATACTTAGTTGACTCAATTATTTTTTATGATTTGTATCAAATGCAATTTTATCGAAAATCGCAAATACCTAGATAGATTTTTTCTCAAATCACCTTTTTACTATACTTTTGTTTCTTTTTTCTTTTCTTTTATTAAGTATAGTGTGTACTTAAATTGTTAAATTAATTAATTAATCTGTTTAATATGTCAGTAGAATAGAAACCCTTCAAATCTTGTGGTAAGGAAACTGTCAACTAGCATAAGAACGGATATACCTCTGAATTGTGACGTCATCACCGCCATTAGATTACGTGTGTGCAAAAGAGATTTATACGTCAATTATGCCCACTCTCCCCCATAGGCAACCAATCTTAGAAATGCTAAATTGCTGTTTGATGCTATTTTCAAAAAAAATATCTTTTTAGTATTATTTAGTTAGTATACAAATATATATACACGGAAATGACCCGATTAAAACTTAGATTGTTTGTGTTTGTTTCAACATGCAAAATATGTTAGGGATAATGTTTTTCCAGAAAGAAAAACCTGAATGTCCATCTGATTTCTTATCTTTTCTGATTTAAATTGTTTGTCAAGGTCCTGAAAAACGTCCCGTCGGCAAACCTTGGATAACTCATCTCTCTATAACTCTTATCGCAAAAAGGAAACTCAAAAGTAACAGGAATTATTTTTCCCTAGCGTGTGAATTTAATATAAATTTGTTTTATTTAACTCTGAAGCAAAATTAACTAACAATGTTTGTTTGAAATATTATTGTTTGGATGATCAAAATTAGTGACATTTTAGTTGTGAGTAACCCATGACGGCGTAGAGTAGGGAATTGTAGTTGCATGATTTTGTTTCTAGAAAATAGAAGCCCCCGTAGTAATGCATAGAATAAGTTACTTTTATAGTTTACCTTTTTTTAAATCCTGTCGAATCATCATCAATATCATATCCTTAGAAGTAAACCTAAAAGCGTTTGACGACTCTTTCAAAGCTGCATCATAACTCTTCGAATGCCGTAATTAGAGACACAATAGAAAGACAATTGCTTATGTCGAACTGTGTAACATAAGACATTCAAAAGGATAATTAGCTCCAATTCGAAGGCGTGATTTAAAACTCGTGAGCATTAAACATTGCTTAAGCCGGGTTTACATTATTGTGTTTTGTCGTGTCATGGCGTGGGATGCACCAATCAAACGACTCTGTTCAATATTACGTCATATCCTAATGAGTTTTGTAGCCAATCAAGTACGTCAAAAGTCTCCTCGACACGACACAACACAATAATGTAAACCCGGCTTTATTCGGCTCTATAACGCCTTCGTCTTTTCACCGCGACTGCAATGATAGATTTCGTCCGTAAGTAAAAAAATGTATAGTAAAATGGGGTGAATAGAGACTCAGGGGTGAATAGAGACAAAACTTTAAAGGGTATTTTCTCGATATTTGAATATTTTTTGCAGCATTTAACTCTATCAATTTATTAATGAATTATTATTCTAAAAAATCGATGCTTTGTTAGAGGCGTCGAGGCCGATATTATAGTATCAAAGTGAAAAACCAAACCAAAGTTTTGTCTCTATTCACCCCTAAGTCCCTATTCACCCCGTTTTACGGTATCTGGTCTGTCGTGGCCAAATTTTAGAATTGATCAGCGCGACTTGTGCAGCGCCACCTCGAGTCCCAACTCCTGGATCCTATCAACGACTATCGCAACCCCGCGTGTCGCTAGAGCGACCGCCGCCTGGTACGACTCTCCCTGCGCTAGAACCAGCGTGTCGTCTGCGTAGCAAACCACGCTGACCCCGTCAGGGAGGTCGCCCCGCAGCACGTAATCGTACCCGATGTTCCACAAGGGTGGCCCTAGTACCGACCCCTGCGGAACACCGCACGACATCTCCCGACGTTTCCAGTCTCCCTGGTGACCGGGGTAGACAATGTACCTGTCCGACAGGTAGGCCTCGACTACTCGACAGAGGTATTCGGGCACCCGGTGGTACCGGAGTGCCCTCCGGATCGTACTCCAAGGCAGGGAATTGAAAGCGTTGGCAATGTCCAAAGACACTGCCACGACACACCTACCCTGGGACACCGCATCCCCCGTCGTGAGGGCTCGCACGCGCATGATGGCGTCCACCGTCGAGCGCATCCTGCGAAAGCCGAACTGTCCGTCCGAAAGGTCCGGCCCCACCCGTGAAAGGCGCGCGACGAGGCGGCTCGCAATCACTCTTTCAAAGAGCTTGCCCACCTCGTCGAGCAGCACAATGGGCCGGTACGCGGACGGAGAGTCCGCAGGGCGCCCTGGCTTCGCGATGAGGACCAGTTTCCCCGTCTTCCAGCGAAGTGGGAACTGGCCCCTCTCCAAGCATGCGCTGAAGAGCCCTCTCAGTCGAGGCCCGAGAGCCTCCATGGCCAGGACCCAGGCTTTCCCAGGCAAGCCATCGGGTCCTGGGGCGGCGTTCTTGGCACTCAGCCTTTGCACCGCCACTCTCATCTCTACCTCGGTCACCTCTGGAGCATTATCGTCGTCGTCGCTATTGCGGTCCGCGTCAGACACCGCTGGCGGAGGCGGAGCCATGGGCGGGGGGGAGTGTTCCCCTCGCGCAGGGAACAGAGCGCTTACCACACCCTCCACGAGTTGGGGCCGGAGACTCTGAGTCAGCGGGGGAGCCCAGGGGCGCAGTTTCTCCCGTACCAATTTGTACGGGCGCCCCCACGGGTCCGCGTTCAGAGACCCCAGCCACACGTCGCGGGCCTCGAGTTTGGCCCGCTTAATCTCCGCTCGGAGGGTGTGTTTTGCCTCTCTGTAACCTTCGTACAGCTCCGCCTCTCTGGCCTCCGCATCCGGCGGGCGGATGCGGCGCCTGCAGTATCTAACGTACCGGCGTCGCGCGTGATTGCACGTGTTGCGCAGTGCAGCGATTTCCGGCGACCACCAGTACACCTGGCGCTTAGCACATCCTGGACGGACTCGGGGCATTGCCGCATCGCAAATTTGCGACATGGCCTCCCGGAACCACTCCGCCTCGACGTCGATATCGACAGGCCTGTCCGGTGCTTGCACCCAGGCCTGTACCGTCGCGGCTTCCAGGAGGAGCTCCCGGTCCATCTGCTTAAGCGCCCACCGCGGACCGCAAGGGCTCTGTCGGACCGGCGCGGCCGAGGTTTCGGCGGAGACGTCCAACCGGATGTACCGGTGGTCGGAGTACGTCTCCACCTCCTCCATAACGCGCCAGTCAACGACACGCGGCGACAGAGCGGGGCTGGCGAACGAAAGGTCCACCACTGATTCACCCCGCCTCCGCACCAACGTGGGGACAGAACCCCGGTTCAGGACGACCAGGCCCAGCTCCAAGGCCCAGTCCTCCACCATCCGACCCCGTGTGTTCGTGCGCCGGGAACCCCAAGCCGTATTCCAGGCGTTGAAGTCCCCGCAAACGACCACGGGGAGGGTACCAAACCCAGCGACGACGGCACTTAGCTCCATAAGGGAGACATGGAGTTCGTCGGGAGTTCTGGTCGGGGACAGGTAGACGCCTACCACTGCAATGTCCCCGACCCGTGCTGCCACGCAACCCCGTCCCCTCGCAACAGCCTCGAGGGGCGGGGTACCGGCGGCGGCCGACGAAATTAGCGTCACCGAGCCGTCTAGGTCCTGAACCCAGCGGGGATGGACGTAGTACGGCTCGGAGACGACGGCGACATTGATCGACCACTGCGCCATGCTCTGGAGCAACAGATCCTGAGCGGGGGCGCAGTGGTTGATGTTCGCCTGGAGGAGACGTAATGGTGTCGTTATTGACATTCCATTACAGTCTCCTCCCGAGCCCCCTGTGAGGGCACCGCTGCGGCGGGAGCGGCGGCGACAGCGGCGGCAGCCAGAATTGATCACTTCATGATATGGACAACCAGAACTGGCAGATCGTTTAAAAACGCTAACATTTGATGATATCCTCGTTTGGCCATATGATTGATGTAGGATTTCAATGATAAAATAAGGTCTAAAGAAAGTAGGCCAAACGAAGACTGAAATATCAACAAAATTAAACGTTTAAACCGATATGGTCAGTTTTACTTGGTCATATATTATTTATTTATTTAATCATAGGAGAACCAACAGCTGTAACAAAATAATAACAACAGTACAAGAAACATTGAGCCAATTACCGGTTCTCACGAGTACTTAGACATAGTAATAGAAAACTTACGATCACTAAAAGCACATTTAAAAAAAGAACACAGAATAGAATAAATTTTATTGTACACCAAAAAGTAATACAGCTTATATAAAAACTTAAATTAACGGGCACAATGGCGGTCGTATCGCTGAGAGCGATCTCTTCCAGACAACCTTAGGATGGATAAGAACTTAAAATAGTATAGGGGATAGTCTGTGGTGTACTGCTAACAAATTGATCAAACTTTATATATAACTCAATACCTACATAATTATATATATATATATATACATATATACATACACACTATATGTTACACAATTTCATTAAAAAAAAAGGAAGGAATAAGTAAAGTAACGTAGGGTTGGTGAAAGAAATTAAATTACGTAGAAAATAGATAATGATAATTAAACATGAAGTGATCAATTTCTGAGACATGGCCACGACATATATCTAGATACTATTTCAGCTTTGGTCAATTCTATTAACTTGTTTTCCTCCACAAACTGTTTTCAGAGAACAAAACGCACCGCTTGGCGTTGGACGCATCGAGGACGCTATTCGAGATGAACTCCGACTGTGACTTTGCCGAGTACATGCCCATTGTGTCCACGATCTTCGCTGGAGTCTGGATCACCCTGTTCACAATGTGTCCGCGGGGAGGTCACACCAGAACCGGGTTAGTCACTAAGCATTATTCCCCCATGACGAATAAGAGGAAAATCATTTATTTATCAACTTCAGTGGGGTTTCCGTTAGTATAAACGACTTATTTGGAAGGTAATCCTACATCCAAACTACTAGTATATTATATTTTCTATTGATAGATTCGCGTTAGTTTACTATCTCACATGCAATAATGCTTTCGTAGAGTCGAGGCTTCAGTCTTGAGCATTGACGCCGATTTGCTAGCCTGTCGGTTTTCTACCGGTTGCATTTTGCGGAATGAGCGTTGTGATGGCGTAGCCTAATTCCGTCAAGCCCGTTCCCTCATGAGACCATCAGGCGTACGGCGATGCGCCACTGGTACATGGTTGACATTTTGGGAACACATTAATTGTGCATACAGCCAAGGAGTGAAATTCCCTTCCAGAGTGTTTGTTTCCATAGAGCTGCAACCTGGGGATAGTGAATAAGTTACTTCTTCTTCTTCTGTCAACAATAAAATAAAAAATCTCTTCTGATGGTAACGAACGACTGGTCAGGCTTCGACGATGATCAACGATCAATGGAGCACGTTTTCCTAAACCATATTCATGCTTGATTTGGTCTGTTATGTTCTTCTTGACAGCGATAACGCTATCAAGAAAAACAGACTCCGGCAGACAAGTCCACTATGTGTAGCAGAATGCATAATTACCATAAAGGGGAAGTGGGGCAGATTCATACAAGGGGTACCTTCATACACTAGAAATATCTGTTGTTAGGCGCACATCAATTGAACGACTTAAACCTGTATAAATATGTATTGGCTCATGGAGTTTGACAGCAGTCGATGTGAAAAGCGCTACGAGGTGGCATGGAAAGTGATTCGGCCACGCCTAATTAATTTTATAAACTCACTTTGTACATCTTTTTATTGATTAAAGCTGTTTTCTAGATTAATCAGCACTATTTTATTTAAAAGATAATAGGGTCAAGTTCGTGAATTGATATGTGAATAATAATATATAATTATGGCTGGTATTTTTTTTTTGGAATATTTTTATTTCATTATCTTATGATGGGGTAGGTTCATACAGCAACAAACGGGGTACATTCATACTGTATGAATGTACTGTATACCTATATGGATGATTATATGTTGGTAGTACTACTAAATAGATATTTCAGTACTGATATGACTGATCAGAAAGACTATTAGGTTAAACTAAGTTCGTTCAGTGCCATAAAAAGAAAAACCATCTACATTTATGTTAGGTATTCTCTTTTTTACTTAGTATTATTTGATTACTAGCTTTTGCCCGCAGCTTCGCCCGCGTGGCATTAGGTACTTAAGGAATCGGGATAAAAGGTAGCCTATAAGCCTATGTTCTTTTTCATGTCAAAGGCTATATGCATGCCAAATTTAATTCAAATCGGTTCAACCGTTTTTGCGTAATTAAGTAACAAACATCTACACTTTCACATTTATAATATTAGTTAGGATCACTCGAATATTATGTGCCCATAGTTTATAATTGCTTTTGTTTTCAAAAACGTTGTATTTTGACGTTTTGATTTTGATAAATAATTAAACATTTCACGCTCAATTTAATGTTTTTTTTTTTCATATGTATAAATTTGCCCCATGGCCTGTATGAAAGTGCCCACATGTGTATTGACTACAATCACATATTTTTTTTTATAAAATTAGATAGTAAGACTATTAGTTTTTGATGAATCGATACAGATATTGACCAAAGAAAATTCTTTATGACAAAATATAAAAACTGTATGAGGATGCCCCACTTTCCCCTAAGTAAAAATGCTTTATAAATAATCCTGTTGTCTGCTTATCTTGCAACATTAATTAAAAATTGTTTTGGTATTTGACCCAACCACAAAAGGAAACTAATTGAGACAGGCCATAATCCGACCGACAAAGTTTTTAAATGATTCGGGAGACAACCACAAATTATAAACAAGACAGATTCGTAATTGGATCAACAGAACAACAATCTTTGGCCACCGTCCAACGAGGTCAGTATTCGGAAGACATGACAAATCTTGTTAACGATGTCTGTTAATTAAAAAAGAAACTTTTCTATATATAAAGTCAGATAAAATAATTCCTAATTTATTGTAAATGCCAACAGCAGCAGTAGTTTTATGTTTAAGTAAAAACAATAATTTTAGTGCATTATTTTTTTAGTCATTAGGACTAATCCTGTAGGGTCATGTAGGGCCAACTTTTTTCAAAATAAAAGGAATATATTTTTACACTAGCTTTTGCCCGCGACTTCGCTCGTGTTAAATTCGGGGTAACACGGTTCCCCTTTCTATGGGGGGTTAGAAAGAGACAAAAAGTAGCCTATGTCACTCTCTATCCCTTCAACTAAAATCACGTCAATTCGTAGCTCTGTTTTGCCGTGAAAGACGGAAAAACAGACACACACACACTTTCCCATTTATAATATTTGTATGGAAGTATAGATCTTAGCAGTGTGCAGCGCCCCTTAGTAAACTCCAATGCGGGAGACGTAACCTACGACCAACTTATTATTTGCGGTTGATACAGTAATCGGGTCTAGGGATCGAACCGCAAAATTAAGTTTGTTTTTTATTGTATATACTTTTCTGGGATAAAAAGTACCCAGTGTGGTGCCCAGGATATTAAAGAATAATTATACCAAGTTTCATCGTAATCGAACCGGTAGTTTTTGCGTGATGCCTGAACAAACAGACAGACAGAAATTTTTTAAATCACATTTTTGGGTTCGGTGTCGGTCTAGTAACACATTTTTTTTTTTGATATTTTCAATGTAGGTACAGAATTTTCTTCTACAGATTTATTATAAGTTTAGATAATACATCTTGAAAGTTCATATGTTCAGAATCGGCTACTGAATAGATTTCAGCTATTAACAAAATAGGCAATTTTTTATTCAACATGACATATTATGATAAATTCTTGATAAGCCAGCGTCGATGCGCTAACGCCGCCCAAAATTGACATTGTTCCGCGTTTCTAGTGCGAGTAATTTAATTTTCTACTTAATTGGTTTGTGTGGGTGTAGGTACATTATTTTAGTTAAAGGGTTATTTGAAAAACACCGGCAACCTGTCAGGACTATCGTACTAACATCAACGTTTTTGCCTCTCCTGTAAAATTCTCTTTTCGGCATATACTGTTGTTTACCTCTGAGTGGTTCTGAGGTACAGTTTTGTTCTATGACTTTTAATAATAATTTATCATATTTCATCACATTTTCATACAGAAATAAAAATATTTAAATTGAGCGTTCTAAATATTATTACGAATTCTATGCGAAGCAAGCGATTGTACAATAGTGCAGGGGAGTGGGGATCGGGCGGCGAGGGTGCTTGATACTCTTGCGTAGCACCATACAGAACAGACGAAGTTCTTATAGCAAAATACAGAGTTGAAATGTGTTAGATAGAACAACGTAATCTTGAAGGTTTGTTTTTGGTAAATGAATTATGTTTCGTAAAAAGTCATGTACAACAAAAGTTGTTGTTTATTATGTTAGTAATTATAAATACCTACAGTCCTGCAGCTTTAGGCCTGTTAGCTTTTTAGAAAAAACCCTGTATCACAACTACCTGATGTCATTGTCACTTCTCAACCGGCTTCAACACTTTTATCTTATTACGAACGTTTGTCTGTTTTAGGCTGCAACAACCATGGCGTATCCTGCCTCCAGCGCTGGTGTTCGCGCTGGTGATGGTCGGCGTCACTGGCCACAGCTTCACCCTGACCAACGGAGGCCTGCATGCTTTCTGCGCAGCCTTCTATAACGTCACTAATTCAACCACGTAAGTATGCACACTAAAAACTTACGAGCAACTTTATGAACTAAGGCGCGAAACTTACGCTTTGTCTCTTCAAAATGTATGGGAATGACCATCTTAACCTTAAGTCACGTGGTCAAATAACGGAATCAGGTGTTACCGACTATAGAAAGAGATTTGAAACGAAGCGGTAGGCCTGCTATAGTGCCAGTGATACTATAGTGTCATCGGTGTTAAACGAAGACTCCGTGGAAGTGGCGACAAGGTCATCAATATTACTCGCAAAATATATTCATATATTCGTTCGTAATAACGACACGAAAAAGAACAACGAGTAGTAAAGCATTACCATATTATCTAGCAGTTACGATTGAGGACTTTATAAAACAACAAGCCGTTGCTGGAAAACGAGAAAACATTGTCGGATTTTATGTAGACAAAATATTATTTCTCAGCATATAACCACAAGGACACATATTAGCGTAGCTAGGCGTGGGCGAAGTGGGCCCTCGCTCAAAGGTGCCTCAAATAAGGCTCTTTAAGCACGAGGAATTTTTGTAATTGAAAGGTGCGTGCGTTTTCACGCAAAGCTAGTAATCAAATAATACTAAGTAAAAAAGAGAATACCTAACATAAATGTAGATGGTTTTTCTTTTTATGGCACTAAACGAACTTACCTGATGGTAAGCGACGATGTCGATGACTTGCAACAGTCGCCATCTCGTTTTCGAATTTACGAAAGAAAAAGGCCTCACTAATGTGCCTTTGCCGTCTAAATAGTCCACGCTACGCCTCTGATAGGACACATTGTATAAATCCAATACTATACCATAACTGTACTAAGATGGATTCCATTAATTCCAGATGTTCTTCAGTGGACGCATTCCTGGAACCGAGCTGGAATGCCACGTGGAGTTTCGGCGGGCGCGTGGCGGCGACGCGCGCCACCTGCGCGGGCGTGCTGGCGAGCTGGGCGTGCGCCGCCGCGCTGCTGCTAGCGCGCTGTCTCGTCGCGCCGGACTTCGTGCTTAGGCGGACTGATGTCTACCTCACCAAAGACCCTCAACAAGTTAGCACTTCTTAAGCGGGAACTACGTTATACCGACGCACATGTGGGCCACGGCTTATTTGTACTTAAAGTCGCGTCGCATGGCGTGTATTTAATGTAGCTCTACAAGTCTAGTCTATATATAGGGTGACTGGCAATTAGTGTACGATACTTAAACACGTGATTGCGTCTCAAGATAACAAACAATTTTTATTATGGGAGCAAAGCCGAAATCGCGAAAATAATATCAGCTGTCCAGTACATTATAGACCAGTGTCGATAATTTTTAAAACAAAAAAAACGAATAGTAGGATGAAACCCATCACAAAAGGAGGAGAATATTATAAAAATGAAAGGAAAAATAATTTACGGGCGATCTGAGGTCGGGAAGGGGGTGGGGGTGACTTTTTAAGGGGAAAAAACGGTTTTTCTCGATTTCCGGCAAAACTAAAAGTCCTATGAAAAAAAGTCAAATGGCAAAGTTGTAGGTAATAAAAAGATCTAAAACTTTTGCATTAACACTTTTTTCACATAACCTCAAAATTTATGTGAAAAATTCAAAAAGCCATGTTTTTGGTTTTTTATTTTTATCTCTTTCAAAAAACAATATTTGATCACGAAATTTGGTGAAAACTTACCTTTTTATGTCCCAAATACGCTGTAATTTATTTGATTAGAAGTATTCATTTTTTCACCTTATTTTGAATAAATATCGAGAAATCACCCTAATTTTCAATCGAAAAATCACCCGTCAAAATATCTTTTTTTTTCAAAAAGTTTATATGGTGTCTGTTCGTTGAAATCTCTACTTTCCGATGGTGAAAAAAAATATTTATGTTACCATAGTAAATCTTCTCAGCAAATGCAAAAAACCGAAAAAAACTCGAATTCGTATTTTTTTTTCAATTATTATATTGAATGTAGAGCTATTTATTAAAATTTTCACTTTAATTACTCGAAAAACGTAAAATTACATGTTACATAGATAACAAAAAAAATTGCAAGTCAAAATATAGTACTATAATTAACAAACAAATAAGTTGATAAAATTAATACTTAATAAGACGTCTACAATATTTGGAGAAAGGAGTCGAATCTTCTTTAAGTTATATGCGTAGATGCCTATTTATAACTATTTTTAGATAACTTATATTTATCTGAGTGACCTACGAAAAATTTTAGCCCATCAAAAGGTATTTCATAGAGGAGTGGGGAAGGGGCTAGGCGGGTCCGGGTCTTACTACATACATACCTAATATATTATTTCGTAGCAGCTGTAACAACCGTTAGCCTAGCCAGTATTCGAAATACAGTATAGTATACAACATCGTTTATAATAATACATGTGCACGTTGAGTTTCTTGAAGATAATTATGACAAGTTTACAAAAAAACTAAGAAGATTAAAAAAATAATAATCTCCTTTATTTTTCACAAACAAACTTAGTTACTCCCATAAAATATATAAATATATAAAATACATATCGTAAATATATTTTTAATAACTAACTTATGGCCTATTTTCATATATATTTCATATATTTTAAATATATTTTAGATACATTCAAAATATATCCTAAAAGACATAAAAAACATAGCTAAAAATAAAATAAAAAAATTGAATATATCTGAAATATATTTGAAATGTATAATATATATATGAAAATCGGCCAAAAGTTAGTTAGTAAAAATATATTTACGATGTGTATTTTATATATCTTATGGGAGTAACTAAGTTTGTTTGTGCAAAATAAAGGAGATTATTATTTTTTTAATCTTCTTAGTTTTTTTGTAAACTTGTCACAATTATCTTCAAGAAACTCAACGTGCACGTGTATTTTTTTAAACGATGTTGTATACTATACTGTATTTCGAATACTGGCTAGGCTAACGGTTGTTACAGCTGCTACGAAATAATATATTAGGTATGTATGTAGTAAGACCCGGACCCGCCTAGCCCCTTCCCCACTCCTCTATGAAATACCTTTTGATGGGCTAAAATTTTTCGTAGGTCACTCAGATAAATATAAGTTATCTAAAAATAGTTATAAATAGGCATCTACGCATATAACTTAAAGAAGATTCGACTCCTTTCTCCAAATATTGTAGACGTCTTATTAAGTATTAATTTTATCAACTTATTTGTTTGTTAATTATAGTACTATATTTTGATTTGCAATTTTTTTTGTTATCTATGTAACATGTAATTTTACGTTTTTCTAATAATTAAAGTGTAAATTTTAATAAATAGCTCTACATTCAATATAATAATTGAAAAAAAATTTCGAATTCGAGTTTTTTTCGGTTTTTTGCATTTGCTGAGAAGATTTACTATGGTAACATAAATATTTTTTTTCACCATCGGAAAGTAGAGATTTCAACGAACAGACACCATATAAACTTTTTGAAAAAAAAAAGATATTTTGACGGGTGATTTTTCGATTGAAAATTAGGGTGATTTCTCGATATTTATTCAAAATAAGGTGAAAAAATGAATATTTCTAATCAAATAAATTACAGCGTATTTGGGACATAAAAAGGTAAGTTTTCACCAAATTTCGTGATAAAATATTGTTTTTTGAAAGAGATAAAAATAAAAAACCAAAAACATGGTTTTTGAATTTTTCACATAAATTTTGAGGTTATGTGAAAAAAGTGTTAATGCAAAAGTTTTAGATCTTTTTATTACCTACAACTTTGCCATTTGACTTTTTTCCATAGGACTTTTAGTTTTGCCGGAAATCGAGAAAAACCGTTTTTCCCCCTTAAAAAGTCACCCCCACCCCCTTCCCGACCTCAGATCGCCCGTAAATTATTTTTCCTTTCATTTTTATAATATTCTCCTCCTTTTGTGATGGGTTTCATCCTACTATTATTATTTTTCACTTTTTATTATTTTTGAAGGCATCTACCCTGGTCTATTAGGCAACCATAAATGTAAAACCTAAATAGTTTATCGGCCCGTTTTTTTTTTCGCCCCCTAGGCTCTTTTTCGGCTAGTTACGCCACTGGACAGTCACCGATGAACGAGATGCTACAATAGATTATCAAGATATATAAACTGAGCACCAATTGCACTTTCTTTTAGCCACTTAAATAACGAGTGGTCACTGTGAATAATTTTTAATTCTCTATTGTATAGTACACATAAATTTAACATAATTGATTTGACAATTTATATATAAATGCGAGCTAAACTCATAAACAACACTTCTCCCAGAAAATCTTTGAGTGACAGAGACATATCGCATGAGTAATAGGTGTTTCAAGTACCTTATATTTTCTAGTGTGTGCGTGAGTCTAGTAAATATGTATATAATCACCAACCAACCATTATAGGATAAGACCTGATTACAACTACGCATCTTTAAATTCTTTACAGAAAGTCATCCCCCACCTGTTGAAGACTCAAAAATTTCACAAGCGGTCGAACCAAAGCTCGCCGAGCAAGCGCGACAACGCGTCAATGCGATCAGAGCCTACAGTCACCACGGAGCTGGTGACGGCTTCGGTGGAGGCAGGGCAGGACTCTGTCCCCACATCCCTGACGGTGACGCCTGTCACCTCGCCGCGCAAAACTGACGACATAGAGATGACGTACACGTCCCAAGAACGCAATCACAACCAGTAAAATTTTAAAGTTTTTCTGTTGATTATAATGTGAAACTGTACCACTAATGTACCCGCTTTTAAAGGCAATTGGACTTACCAGGCTTGTGATTGTTGAGCCAGTCTTTTTAATGTCGACTCTATTGATCTTTTGAATGTTTCGCGCAACAAGCGGATTTTTATTATAGTCCCTGGCACCATCCAGGCAAGCAGAGTTCGACGAGATAATAATATACAAAACTTGACATAATACTTATAGATGATATTTTTCACAACGCTCAACGGCAGCGATTATCGCCTAGTCTGAAGTTCATAAAGTAAGTTAGTCTCAATGGCGGAACTATGGGGTAGCGAGACTGGCAAAATATTACGCCCTCCCGGGCCGACGGGGCTCACGGTCTTAGAGGCCGCGAGCTCAGCTTTCGGGGGCCCAATCTAATCAATTTGCCACGGGCCTCAGATTATATAGTTACGCCACTGGTTAATCTATGCGTTCTTATAACTAAGTATATCTAATAATATTGAATCGTAAGTAGGAACTTTTTTTCCTATCATTATTTTTGTATTCTGAATAAAATGAATCTTCCAGTGAAGTCTTTCTTGCAGAGTTACTTAAGTTTACAATTATTTTTTAAATTGTATTGTTTGCCATTTAATTTACAAATAAATATGTACAAGCTATAAATCGCGACAATTTTATTTCAATTCCGAACATTGGGGGTGAGGAGATTACATGTCCGGGATTATGATATATATTTAAAAATGGTGTAAGGGACAGCCCTCCACAAAACTTTAAGGACTTTTGCTCAGTAGACGAAACTGAACAAACTACCATAAAAAAAAGACGTGTGGCACTCGGGGACTGCCGCGGTAAAGCTATTGCATAGCATTTTTTATCAACATATGCAATTAAAATTATTTATTTATTTTATTTATGCAGTATTTTTTTTTCCTTTGTTTTTTTTTCTTTCCCTGAAACAACAAATCCCGAGAAAGTTAATGAGTAACAAATCCCGAGAAATGTTTGTGGACAAGGTAAGGGGTTGGGGGGGGGGGGTGGGAGATTAGAGATTTTATTAAGTGGACAAACGTTATAGCCGTACGCCACAGGGATGGGAATTGTTCGAAATCAAGAAAAAAATTAGTAGCTAATGTAGGTAATCGGTGGAAAAAGACAGTCGAGGAACAAAGTAATCATATAACGACTGATTTCGTCGCCTGGAATAATTCTCAGTTTTGATTCTCAGATTGAATAATGAATGACACGACGATCTTTTTGATTATTTTTGACAAGGGTATACAATTTTCTTGCTGCCAACCTCCAATCAAAGAGTGACAGATAGGTAAAATGACAATAGTGGCAGACTCACTGTTAGTTTGCCCCAAAGATTGTCTGCCCTACGAAATAACAAAATATAATTATTAAATTCCCACAATGATTCCGTTTGTGGGTCAGATAAATAGACTTTCAGTCTGTAATAAATTCAGTACTTTCTTTAAATCACTTGAAGTTCCGGCAAAAGTGTTATATCCTCTAAGAAACCGAGGACTAGTTAAAGTAAGTGGTCCTGAAGCAGCGCAATTTCTTCAGGGTCTTATTACGAATGACATGTATAACTTCGATGAAGGCGCTAAATCCATTTATACGATGTTTTTGAATAATGACGGTAGAGTTTTATACGATACTTTAGTACACAAGTGGGGAGGTAAAACAGATAATGGATTCATGCTTGAATGCGATGCAGATGTTCAACATTTATTACAACAACATCTGATGATGCACAAGTTAGAACAAAATGTTAAAGTTGAAAATGTAAGTGAGCAATACAAATTGTGGGCATTCATAGCACCTCCGAACTTTGATAAGGACTTTTGTGAAACAGTTATGGAGCGAAAAATTAATGTATACAAGGATCCACGGTTGACAGATCTTGGTCATAGACTGATAACTACACCAGAGATGAGTCAACTCAACATGCTCCAAGCTGTGGGACAGGATACTGTTATTGAAACTGATGAACAGGAATATGCAGTTCTGAGGTATAAGTTAGGTGTAAGCGAGGGGGCTGCAGATATATTCCCCGGTACTTGTTATCCTCTCGAACTTAATTGTGATTACCTCCACGGAGTGAGTTTAAGAAAAAAGTATTATATTGGCCGAGAATTTATAAATGCTTCTATTGACCAAGCTGGTGTAAGAAAAAGAATAATGCCCATTCATTTCTTAAATTTAAACTCAGAAGAGAAGAAAATTTTTGAAAAAGATGATAAAATATGGGCTAATAGAAAATGTGGACAAACAAGTGTGGGAAACTTGAAAAATTATGTCAGCAGTTTTGGGTTAGGTTTACTAAAAGTAAAAGAGGCTCTAGAAGCAAAAACTTTACATATTAGATCATGCCCGATTGTAATTAGTCAGCCGGTTTGGTGGCATAAAGAAATTCTGAGTGAAAAATAATAATTTGCAAGTAAAATAAAATGTTAATCAAACTTTAACCATTGATTTGAAATAAATCATTTACAGACACTTTTGTGTTGTCCAGAAGTCGGCCAGTCAGAAAGATGCTGCTGATAACGCATTATAAAGCGTAGATCTCTATGGAAAATAACGTGCAAAAAAGTCCGTATCATTACAGTCGAATTTTGTGCACCTTTTAAAAATATCTTATTGACGTATTTCTTGTCGCTTCAGTTTCGAGAAATTTCCAGAGATCACTCCATGGATTTTTCATATTTTAATTTATTTTATTTATTTCGGCTACAGTTATCAATGGTTTAATTTATGGGCCCTTTAGCATTAGGTTTCTTTTCGCCTGTTAACTCTTCGTTTAGGTTCTGTATTATGAAGCATTGACTGTATTTTGTTGTTTTTAAGTGGTTTTTAAATGGTGTTTTTTTTTTTTTATCTACTGTAGTCAATGTTATGTAAGTAAGTCATTGGTGTTCCTATGTACCTATATAAATAAATGAATAAAAGTTATGTGTTTCCTGTTAGATGGTACTTAGAGATTTAACTTTTATCTTTCTAATGCTATAGTTCTCGTTGTAGCTATACATATATTATTTACCTCTTTATTAATAGTTTTAAGCATAGATCGGTTTCAATGATGCGGTCATTAACTCGATTTTGACAACTTGTTAGGAGGTAGGGCACCACTAAGATGTTAATCTTAAACTATTCAAAATCCGTTTCTAGCAGTTTCTATACCATTGTTCATATATATCGTAAAGATTTCCAGTACACAACATCACTTCGTGTATTTATTGATTCAAGAATGGTCTTATGACCGTTTTCCCATGCATGTAGGTAAGTACTTTGTACAATTTAATGCGTTTCATGACCCCAAGTTACAGGAGAAGGGACTAGATAGGAAAAACAAAGTTGATGACGGATTAATCTACTGGTTTTCTTTTTAACCGACTTCGAAAAGGAGGAGGTTTTAAGTTTGGCTGAATATGTTTTTTTTTTATTTATTTTTTTATGTATGTTCACCGATATCTCGGTCAATTGTGGACCGATTTTGAAAATTCCTTTTTTGATTGAAAAGTTTTGCTTCCAAGTTGGTCCCATTGAAACATTGTTAGGATCTAATCATGAACTTCGAAGATATGGCACAGAACTCCTCATAGGATTACAGCAGAACTGTCGTAACAATTACTTGTTACGACAATTAATTGCTTTGTTTATTACGTGTAGTCGATGACTGGCTGAAGGAAAAGGTGGAGTGTATTGGTCTGATCTGATGATGAAGCTAGAAGGTAAATTAATGTAATCTAACCGTGTTTGGGATTATTAGAATCGTTATGAGATGCTCTTTGGCTGTAAGGTATTTAAGTTTGCCTGAGAGGTACTTTTTACCATAACTAAAAAGTGTAAAAATAAAAACTTTTTACAAAAAATATATAACCGACTTCAACGTTAAAATAAATACTGAAAAGTAAAAAATAACTTTAATTTCGAAAGTCGGTGTTAAATAACGAAGATACAAAACTATTAAAGAAACACCGACTTCCGAAATTAAAGTTATTTTGTACTTTTCAATGTTTTTTTAACGTTGAAGTCGGTTAATTTTTTTTTGTAAAAAGTTGTTTATTCTAAGTCTAAAAACTTCGGTGTCTGAGGTATCTTTTTAGGGTTCCGTAGCCAAATGGCAAAAAACGGAACCCTTATAGATTCGTCAAGTCTGTCTGTCTGTCTGTCTGTCTGTCCGTCCGTATGTCACAGCCACTTTTTTCCGAAACTATAAGAGCTATACTGTTGAAACTTTGTAAGTAGATGTATTCTGTGAACCGCATTAAGATTTTTACACAAAAATAGAAAAAAAGCAATAAATTTTGGGGGTCCCCATACATAGAACTGAAACTCAAAAATTTTTTTTTCATCAAACCCATGCGTGTGAGGTATCTATGGATAGGTCTTCAAAAATGATACTGAGGTTTCTAATATCATTTTTTTCTAAACTGAATAGTTTGCGCGAGAGACACTTCCAAAGTGGTAAAATGTTTGTCCCCCCCCCTCTAACTTCTAGGATAAGAGAATGATAAAACTAAAAAAATATATATGATGTACATTACTATAAAAACTACCAACGAAAATTGGTTTGAACGAAATCCAGTGAGTAGTTTTTTTTTAATGCGTCATAAATCGAAAAAAATACACTATTATTAAAACATCGATCAAAGTTACAATACATTACAAGAACTTTTATATTATGTTACTTGCTGCTACGGAACCCTTCATGGGCGAGTCCGACTCGCACTTGGCCGGTTTTTTATTGTCATGTCAAAATTGAAAAATACGTCAATGTCACTGTCAATAGTTTCAACAGCTGTCTCCCCCGGTGTCTCCTGAAATAAAAAAAAAGAAGCAAAAAAATATGTAAAAATTGCAAACTCGTAATTACAAAATATTTCGTGTTAACTGGTGTGTAGGCTATTTAAAAAAAACCTACAATGATTCCATTTGTGAGTCAGGTAAATAGATATTCACTCTTTAGTAAATGGTCAAGTTTCTTTAAATCCCACGAAGATCCATCGAAGGCGTTACACCCTCTAAGAAACCGAGGCCTTGTTAAAGTTAGTGGCCCTGAAGCTGCACAATTTCTCCAGGGTCTTATTACGAATGACATGAATCATTTTGAAGAAGGCGCTAAGTCCATGTATGCTATGTTTTTGAATAACAAAGGCAGAGTTTTATATGATACTTTAGTACACAAGTGGGGTGGTGAAGCGAACAATATATTCATGCTTGAATGCGACAAAAGTATTCAACATTTATTACAACAACATTTAAAGATATACAAGTTGAAACGAGATGTTAAAATTGAAGATGTAACGGAGCAATACAAATTGTGGGCATTCATAGCACCTCCAGAATTTGATATGGATTTTAGTGAAACAATTGCAGAGCATAAAATTAGTGCATTCAAGGATCCACGACTGGCAGAACTTGGTCATAGACTGATAACTTCACCAGAGATGGGTCAGCTCAATGTACGCGAAGCTGTTGGAAAGGATACAATTATTAAAAGTGATGAACAGGAGTATCAATCTCTGAGGTATAGGTTAGGTGTGAGCGAGGGTGCTGAAGATTTATTTCCTGGTACTTGTTTTCCCCTAGAAGTTAACTGTGACTACCTCCATGGAGTCAGTTTTCATAAAGGCTGCTATATCGGTCAAGAGTTAACTGCTCGTGTACACCACACTGGTGTAGTAAGAAAAAGAATAATGCCTTTTAAACTATTGGATATACAAAAGAAAGAAGATCTTGTAAAAGATGCCACAATTTGGGCTACTAGTGAGAGAGGGAGAACTAATTTGGGGAAGTTCAAAGGTTATGCGGGTACTTATGGGATAGGTTTAGTTAGGATAAAAGAAGCACTAGCAACACCATCCTTAAATATTGGTCCGAACATAGGTAAAATTATTAAGCCACATTGGTGGCCAGTAGAAGCTCCTAAAGAAAAGTTTACTGCAGTAAAAACTGATAATGATACAACACCCATTGAAAGCAAATGATGTCATCTCTTATACAATTTAAAACTTTAGGTAATACTCTGAATAAATAATTAATTTAAGTAGTTATTATGTTCATGTAATGTATATAATGAATTTAATAGAAGGCTTATTAATTGAAAATTAAATCAATGCTGAAATTTTTCCTCTTGACTAGAATTCAAAATTTTTGTAAAATTTGGGTTGTTTACCAGTACTTTAAATTGAATAGTTTATGTAATTAATTCAAACAATATGGTTTAGCTTTTAAAATGGCTATAGTCTGTGTTCTCACTGTTTCCAATTATGTCAAAAGACTTGCCTCTGAATAATGGAAGAACCAAAACAATTGAGGTGCTTTATTATAGAATGTTTGCATGATACATTTGTAAAAAAAAACAACTGTTTAAACATTGTTTATCACTGTGATGAGATGACTACTTGAATTTGAACTTTTTATACTTGTGAGAAATAATAAAAAAATCAGCTGTGTGTAATTTGATGTATTACTTATACTTATTAATTCATTAAATCCCAAACGAACACCGGCATTCACTCTCTGTGTCTTTTTTTTCTAATTATGGTATTTGAAAGGTTAATACAAAATCATTTTCTTACAGTAACACTATGGAAGCTTCAACACCAAAGGACGAGCCCGTGCAGATAGTCTATGATTTTAAGTGTACTTCGTGTGGAATAGATGAGAGGGCTCACTACAAAGGGACAAATCCACCGTTTTCTCGCAATGTAGTGCTTAAGTACCCAAGCTATGTGATGAAGGATCCCTTTAGTCCACCAGGAAAAGGAGAGATACTGGTCCTAGGATCTGACTGTGCTAGTTGTGACCAAACTGTGTGTATCAACAAAGAGTGCAGTTTATTTTATAAAAAAACATATTGCTTAGATTGTGCAAAGAAATTAATAGAAACATTTCCTGTTGAAATAAAAAGTAAATTAGCTCAAATAAAGAAAAAATAATTTATATTTTGTTTTATTTTACTTAGAAACTCTGAAGTAAAAACAGTCGTCTCGCGGGGCGCATTGAACTCGTAGGTCCTAATACCAAAAGAAATAAATATTGCACATTTTGAAAGAGTCCAAATTAAATACACACACACACAGTTTAGATAAGATTTTAGAGGTATGCAGAACAGTGTTAAGTCCCGCAAAGCTCCATCTCAAAAGGCGGGACCGCAGTAAAGCACTGGTTTATATCATTTTAAAAAAAGGGAGGATCCTCCGACCAGACGAATGTTATGTCTAGTCCGCGCAACTGCTTGTTAGTTGATTTCACGCTGATGTATGTGTTGGTCTATGAATATTTAAGTAACTTCACATAGTTACAATACTTCTGAGATTGTCCAGCTATTCTGATATCAGAATAGATAAATCTTTTCACTCTTGAAATAAGGAATTGCCTCATCATCTTTTCTTTATGGGGTTTCTCGCCATCAAATTCACTCCCCTAGTGATGGGCGATTTCGAGATGTTTTAACAATCGAAAAAATCGGTAAACCATCGCCACGCCGCGCCGTTCAACAAAATAATCGAGATGTGTTTCGATCAATGGAATCGATTGTTCGAATAGGTCACTCACCCACCGAGTCTCGCTGGGTTATCGGGGTAAGGGGTCAGTCGATTGCATGCATGGAGCCGACTAAGGTGCAAGTTAGTTAGAGGCGAGAACGTGCCAGACTCGAATCGAGCAAGCCACGAGTGTAAGCCATCGGGGAACAACTCAATAATAAACGCACCATGCGCCGTTCGAACAATAGAATAAAACCTCTCGCCATCCGCACATCGCTAGATACTCTTCCCACTCTGGGTCCTGTATTCTGTATCGTGGGTTCGTTCACAAACATGAAAACCCAAAACACCTGGAACAACTATTTGCAGGCTATAGAAATATTTGTGCCGTGCTGGAATCAAACTCGCGACACGCAGCCAATCGATTAATCACTGCGTCAACTGTGCCATGCCATTGAGTGAGAGAACCATTTTTTATGGACATGTAATACATAATTATGTCGCAATCAAATCCGCTTTAAACTGCAGGAGTAGGTAACCCTCGACTTGTAATTAGAACAATTTTGATGTTGAGTATTTCTCAAACCCTAATCTGAAGACCTGTCCTTTGAGACATTTTTAATTCAAAATAGGTATTCAACAATATTTACAGTGATTCTAAATACCTATAGATCGCTAGTTTTAGCTATTTAAATTGTATTTAGAATCACTATATAACAATATCACTATGTATGTGGAATGATTTTTTTTTGTGGTCACATAACGAAAAAGAAATGTGACCTTTTATGATAGCAATTAAAATAAACTAGTAGTAAAATAAACTTGTAATACCTACATTCAGTAGTTTTTGATATACATATATTGTTTGTAGTATTTTTGTCGACTGCGAGGTGTTTTCTCCTCTAGTCGATGGTTTTCTTTCATTAGGTAGCCACGTTTATAGCGAAATTTATTGGTCCTTCAGAGTGCATAAATGTAGGGCCATTTTGGGCACTCTCATAAGTGGGCCATCATCTGGGCAGGAGCACTGAACAAGTGTCGGAGGGGCCTATAATACCCCGTTTTGCCAGGTCGTGTATGCGAGGTATCGTGATATTTCGTGAAATAAAACACTTTTGTATAAAATACTGTTTACTTTGGCTTTCCAGTCCGATTTACAGTATTTTTTCATTAATTTTCACAAATTGTATTCAATAACACAGTTATATTCGACCGAAACTCTAGTTCCAGTAACACATTTTAATATAATACACAAATTCAAAGCCATAAAACGAAATGGGGTACAACGTGACCACAATAAGTACCACGACACGTTTGCGATCATCTTATGCCACATCTCATTACAAACAAATTATAACCTTAAAATTAATAAAGATAATTACAGCATAGTTATATTAAGTTGTATATATTAATAAGCTCTAAAAACAGGACAAACTTAAATACACGTTTTGTCTTATGTTCCAGTCACTCCGATCAGATAGATAGCACCACATTACTTTCATACCCCCTCAAACTGTCCAGTGACTGTCCACCGCATGCTGCGCCGATACGACCGTTATAATATAGGTACACGAATAAAATAAATCAATTAACATGAAAAATAAATGACACATTACTTTTGATAATTCGTATTTAGTCGAATTTATTGCTTTCTTTCGATAGCGAGGTCCTCATGCAACTATTTGTAGCTACAAAAGTGGGACGCGTGTATAAATATGATATTCGAGAAATTACCATTAAATACAATACATGGTGAATTACGTACAACATTTATTTTCACGTTTAAACATTTTAAACGACAAGTAAATTTGTGATGGACTATTAGCATAAATAGATCAGCTAGTGTTCACTATAAAGATATAAAATGGACAGGTTCCTTCGTAACGTCTTCAGGTAAATTGCCGTTATATACAATTAATATGAACCATACATTCTACGTGAGATTATATGATTTACAATTACTAATTATTTAACATCTTATTGAAACGGGCAGTGTATGTGATTGTGTTGCCACCTACGCGAATATTATTCAAGTTTACATTAAAAGAACACCTATGTTAGCAGTTAAAATTGAATAATATGCTGAGAAGATTTTTAAATATGTATTACGGAAATATATACTTTTAGGTAAAATATTTTTACAGAGATATAGAAAGAGCTTGTAGATCCGACTATCACAACATACAAGTGCTTAATGTTCAAAATCTGAAAATCAAATAAAAGTACGCGCCTGGACGGGTGTTTATTTTGTTCAATATGTCGTTTAGCATTTTCATACATAGACACTATAAGCTGGGTGGGGTATTTTTTGACTAATTAGATTACGATATTTAAGATAAATTAACAAAATGCTCACAGCCTAAATGTACATAGTAATAATTTTGACATACAGTATCAATTTAGCGACAGCCATACACTCACAAATACACAGACACTAAGTTAGAAATGCACGTCAGTTGAAAGCTACAACTATTTATAAGAAGTCTACAAGTTTCATAACAGAAGACATATAACGTACAATGATGAAAATTACATTTACTTCACACTATAATGAGCATATACTTTTGAATATGAAAGTTTTTATTATGAAAACTGAACGAAATAAAACTAAAACATATGAACTATCTCTATCGAAGAAAGTATTATACTTAAACGGTATGAAGCAGGAATTTTAAAAATACCAACTAGCGATATTGTATCGACTATTTCTCAAAATCGGTCGTAGATACGAGAGACCGCAATTATACAAAATATAAAAAAAACCCGACCGTAAGATTCCTAATTTGGTTTCGCGTTTAAGGAAACATTATCTAATTTAGATAATTTTGGAAAGAAGGAATACTACAGTCTCTTTCCTAATAGCCGCCAGCTCCAGCTAATGTAAGCTTACAAATTAAATAAATAAAAACACATAACGTTTAGTAGTTCTATGAAACGTGACCTATGTTTCAGAGGAGTACTAAAAAGTTTTTTAATCTAAAGAGATGATGCAGTCATGTTTAGTTACAATTCAAATTAAATTTTTAAAAGCATTCTCTAGTTTAGATAGACGTGCCTTCAATGTAGCCCGCAACAACAAATTAATATTTCTTACGCTTTTTTGAGAATTGCGCAAATGGTCATGTTTTTACGAAATCGTCTTATTACAGCAACAGTCCTAAGAATGGTTCACATTATCAAAATTCAAAGCAAAACAGCGCTGAAATTCACTAACACTTTTGTAAATTTTAGTGCTGTTTTACATAGATTTTATAAAAGTTTAATTTAATAAATTTTCTATTTTGCGAGCTACCTTGACAGAAGTAAAAGTTTTTTCCATAACTAATAAATTGTGCCTATTGCCGTCTGTTGATCTTTATTTTAGAACTAGAACATGTAGCGATGTAGTGGCACCTTTAGTTCAGATTTATTCTGCATTAAAGTTAAGTGCTGCACTCGCAGAAAAGAAACACCACATGTATGAAATATAAGCTTCAAATTCCTTTGACAAAAAAGTTGTTTTGTTGATTATTTTTTTAATAATTATTTTGTAAATAAATACAAATTATGCCCCTCATATTTTAATCATCATACAACTTGACACTAGCCGGTAAAATGCAAAAAAACTTTAGACAATACAAATTCGCTCTCCACAACTCCCTTATAACAAAATAGTCGAAAGACACAAGGTTGCTTTTCAGCGAGTGCAGTTATTGTAGTCTAATCTATATCCGTCTGTAAACTAGAGACCGACATAGAATAGATAGTCATGTTGTTTCTTCATATACTAAAAGTACGAGTACGCCAGACTAAAGTCCGCAACACGACAAAATTTGAAGAGCGTGCTCGAATCGACCAATCACATTGCTTGAAATCCACAACGCATGTTTCAGATAGTCTGTGATTGGTCGATTCACTATAGTGCGTTTCACATAAGAAGGTTCTTTCGTAATGTTGGCTCCCCTGTCTGTCTAAAGAAAAAAGAAAAGAAAAAGAAAAGAGTTGCCTACTCTAGCAAAATTGTTGCACAAAATGCGAAACGAAATCGATTTTTACGGTAGTCGCACGACTGTATGGAGAATTATAAGAGGAATGGGAATTTATTATAAAAAGCAGGTTTAAAGTAAGTTGGTAATGGAGAGGTCGATAATGTGGCGTGGCTTTTTTGGTATTTGAAAGAATTGCAGGACAATCGAAACAGAGCCCAGCGTTGTATACTTTATATTAAATAATAGTTGTTAGAGTTTCCAAAAGAAAGAGAAAAATAATAATAATAAGGCTAAAAATATAGCAACCCTGTTTTTCCGTATTGCCAACATTACGGCGAAGGAAGTTCTTATATAAAAAGCACTATACATCAATCCGCACCGTTTTGTTCGTTTCAGTGGAAACACCCCTTATCTCCTGCGAACGTGATGTGATATAAATCCTTATTTATGAAAACCACGAATTGTTTAGTACCTGATATGCAGATTTTTAATTAAAACTGTCTAGATTTTTATAACAAGGGTTAACGTTATTATTTCGTTTTAACCTCTCAGGCACCAGTTTACAATATATAGTACACTTCATGCGGCTTATTACGTAAAAATAATGTTTAAATTAGCTGGTACCGAGGTGTACCGAATTCGGTACACTTGTGCCTCAGAGGTTGAAATAGAGATTTGTCGCGCTGCGCACGATAGCCCAGCCTTTGTGATGATACGTCTGGAATGTATTCTAAACATCGATGTTTTATACAAACTTTTCTCCTATTTCCTACAAACAAAATATCAGTAGACAAAGTCACTGTAATGTTTCCAATTCCTAACTAAATAATAATTTTATCATATACTTATTAAAACGCAGCGATCACAAATCTATAGTATATACATTTAACTTACACATAACATTAGAAACAACCAAAAAATAATAAATTTTTCTCACATCATTTGCACTTTCAAATGAGACGTCAATTTTAAATTAATCTTTATATATTTATAGGACAGTCTATGCAACGTATTCAAGGAAATACATAGGTACATGATATTGTACTAGCGCGGATGGTAGCGGTTGACAATTTTCAACCTTATGACAAAGGGCATAAAGTCAAAAGGAGAAGTGGTCAAACGCTATCATCCGCGGTTGTACATTTATAATTTTGATATTTTATGTCTGGGGGGTAAACAGATCTAAAATCAAAGAACAAAGGTTTATACTTTGTTGAAAACTGTGTCGAGATCTTAGAAGTATCGCGAGCACAGAGTATAATTAGAATGCGGACGATCGACTTTAAACTGTATCACCCAGTTTCAAAATAGTCAAGAGTTCGGTAGTCGATTGTGATTTGGTCGCATATGGAAATAAATAATAGGATTATTTAAAGTCAATGGTTTTGTATCATAATAATATCGTAAATTCAGTCCTAGTATTTAGCAGAGAATTAGTGTTTTTTAGACGATGTTTTTACTCTGTGCTCGCGACATTTTTTGCACACTAATACATAATTACGTAACCAATTTTCCCAACTTAAAACAACACTTCGCGATTCATTTGGCAGTTCATTAAAACAAATAGAAATACCGTTTATGGAGGCTCAGTTAGGATCGGTCGGTGGCACGTGGTGGTGCTAGGGCTCGGGCGGCGCCTGCGCGGGCGCCAGCGCGTCGAGCGCGTCGAGCGCGTGCGCCAGGTGCGTGAGCGCGCCCGGCCCGTGCGCCGCGCCCGCCTCGGGCTCCGAGTCGGGCTCGGCCGGCTCCGACGCCGCGTCCGACCCCGAGCTGCCGGACGCCGACCCGCCCAGTGTTGCCGTGTTGCTTGGACCACCTGCGCACCCGCTTTCCGGCTCTGAGCTTTCTTCTTCTGTAAGTACCAATAGGATTGTTAGGTAAGTGTAACACTGAGCTTTATGTACGCGATTCCACGCGAGTGCGGTTGCGAAGCGATCTAACTCAAACGAGTTTAAGGCGGTTATATCTTAAATGCGCGGAAATTTACTGCTTCAACTACCATTTATTAACACAAATCCATTTACCGTAAGAATTTGTCAAAACAACTAATCGCATTCGCTTCGCCAGTAACCGCACCGCACATATGTACGTGCGTTTGATTATCGCAACAGAATACCAAATAGATATATTGTGTAATGTTAAAAACGAGATAAAATAATTAATATTACTTTTATGATGAATGTTCTGCTAGCCTGTTCATACATTTAATGCCTAAGAGATACTCCGTACACATTTTTTGCTCAAAACGACACACTTTTTGCTCAAAACGAATCTTTTGAGCGCGCGCGTGCACAGTACCTGTAGCATGCTGCAGCCTCGCCCTGAGCGCGCGTGTGAGGCGCTGCAGCTCGCGCGCCCGCGGCGGGTCGGGCGGCGCGCGCGCGTGCAGCAGTGCCAGCGCGCGCACGGGTGCCAGCAGGGCACGGAGAGGCGCGCGTGCAGCTGCTGACATGACTTCCTCTAGGAGAGCCTCGGCGGCGCCGGACCCGGGGCCAGAACCGCTGTCAGTCCCGTCTGCGTTGTCTGAGCCGCTTGAACCACCGCCGCCCAGCTACAACAATATTTAGATTATTTTTTTGTAAATTCGCAATTCAGGTGTCGAAGATTTATCAGGCCTAGCCTGACCGGCCGCACATTTACTCTATCGTACGTCCACGTTATCACAGATATTCAAAAAGAACATACCTTAGGATAATAATGCTGCATAAACTGGTAGATGACGGGGTCTTCAAGCGACTCGCGTTCATCTAACAACACCGCGTCCACATATTCTGTAGCCACGCTGCATTCTAATAGCATCTCCTCCAACTTGGAATCAGCCTGCAAAAAAAGAAAACGTGAAGTTATTTAAGACCTAGTGTTAAAATCAGGGGCATGCGTTATGCATTATATATGTGAGAATACATGACACCTAACATCAATTCATAGAACATTACAACCGAATAAAATAAAATCTTAAACTAACTTTAAACTTTGCGAATCTTACATCTATTTCTACCGCGCGAACTAAATTTTCGCGCAGTTACCCAACTTATACCAGTACTTGCTAAATTTACACCGCTAAATTTTGATCGTTTTAATCCCGTGGAGGGTCGATCGGGTACATGGAACACTGTCGATTTGTAACAATAAAATTAAAAAATAAAGTACCCTTTTAAAAAATCGTATTAATTTACGCATGTACGAAATTAATTTCTTTAAGAAAACGTCAGCTGAGCGAATCCAATGACCTGTTGGTAGTTAGTACGCAACACCGACTACTGCCTACAGGTCATTGGTTTCGCTTATTTAATTTTTTTTTATAATTTACCGGTGTGTTTCTTCAAATTGTACAATTCATTCATATTTATTACTTCAGACATTTAAATTTTTATTCTGTAAATTTTTAAATTCTAAAAGTTGAAAATAACTTTAAACTTACTGGTGAAGTGGCTACGTCTCTCCAAAACGCTGCGAAGTAGTTGAACCGAAGCGGCACAGCTTCGAGTGCACACAGAGCTGACAGTAGCACCAGCTGTTCTGACATACAACGCTGACTGCGAGCCACGCGGCAACATGTGTCTGAAATATAAGGGTTTATTTTACAAATCTTCCAGCAAAATGTGCTTATCTTCGAAAATAAATACTTGTGATGAGGATTAATATACAAAATACAATACCGAAATAAAAAAATAGCCTATATTCCTACATTCAGCCTATACAATGACAGTTGTGGACATGAACAAAATATAAATAGTAAAAAGTTATTGTGTATATCGGCAATTATGACAATTTTGCGATAAAGACACTCAATTGTTTCCTTACGGCTTGTTCACGACTTCGATCTTATTGGCGAGTGGCGCGGCGAGCTGGGCGCCATTGATAAACGGGCGCCGGACGCAGTGAGCGGCGTCTCATGGCGTGCTTCGAACATTTTCATACTTTTGTTCTTACCGCCGACCCACGCTTAGCTACAGCTCACGGCAACAAGGTCGTAAAAAAAAAAAGAAAAAAAAGCAACATGGTCGTGAACGGGTCGTTAGTACCGAAGTGGGGTGAAAGGCAGTGACAATGTAGTCAAGTCGCGTGAACGGAATCGTTTGGAGGAGCGAGGTTTACGGACGGCAGTGGGCAATCCGTCGAGTGCTTCGGACATTTAAAAAGCGCACTGTTCCCGCGCGCCTCAAGGAGTTGTCAGCGACAGCAGGGACCCAGCCGGGTCGAAGCCTACTGGGGCCAGGGTTATCCGAAAGGGCGCTCGAGCCCTGTTATGAAGGCTAGTTCCTTCTAGGAACGGGGTGGGTCTTTTAGTCAGTAAGAGTCTGACACTAACTCCCGCTCCGCGCAAGAGCGGGGGTTGTCATTGGATGATTTTTCCCACCATAAAAAAAAGGTACACACAACGATATAAAAATTATTATAGTACATATAGGATTTCTAACAAAATTACTGATTCTCGCGGATGATGATACACTTAAGTGTGTAAGTGTAACGTATTATAATATGTATGTATATATGTATTTATAATTGAGTATTGTGTTTTATATAGTTAGCAGTACACCACAGACTACCCCGTGTATTATTTTTAGCTCTTATCCATCCTAAGGTTGTCTGGAAGATATCGCTTTCAGCGATAAGACCGCCATAATTGTACCCACAAACTGAAGTTTTTGTATAAGCTGTATTACTTTTTGGTGTACAATAAAATCTATTCTATTCTATTCTATTCTAAGTGCTAGTGAAAGTGATTGTGAAGTGAATTGTTATCTTAATTTTGCGTCATAGACCCTCTACCAAAAAACTATCCCGGTGACGGTTGTACCGCTAATTTATCGCTGTCGTCTTAATACAAAAAGTGATGTTGGTTCTTACCAATTACAAGGATGCAATATTGTTTGACAAATTATGCTTTACTGACCTATAAACTTATGGTAAGGCCTGTAGGATGTAGCTAGGCGATGCGCGTTGTGCTTGTCGTGCGAGGAGTGCGGCGCTATGGGCGCTATAGGCGCGATGGGTGCAATGGGCGCGCGTGGGCCGCACACGTGCGCGTGGCGAGGCCGCGCCGCGCAGTGGGCCCCCGCCGCCAGGGGCACCAGGGCCCCGAGCGCTGCGCCGCCGCCTATCATTACTACTTCACGGAGGACACCTGTAATAGAACCGCAATATCAACAAAGAAGCTCTGATAAGAGAAAGAGGGAGACACCATTTAACATAATAAACGTACATTCTGAAACTAGTATATTCCAAATCGGCTACTGAATCGATTTTAGTTATTTTGGGAATCTTCTTCTTCCTGCCCTTATACCATATTACTTGGGGTCGGCGCAAGACGTTTTCTTCCATTCTGTCCTGTCACCCGTCAAACTATCACTAACTCCCTTTTCTTTCATATCACTTCTCATACAATCCATCCATCTTTTCTTCGGCCTTCTTCTCCCTTTCCATCCATCTACATGTATACACAGAATTCTTATAATAATAAAGATTATATTATCTATTTTGGCAAATTCTTGATAAATACTGACTGTGTAACTAGCGTGTTTGTGCGTGTGTGCATAAATACTAACACCGATGCGCTACCAATGTAATGCGTCGATGCTCATATCATTTGCCTCCAATTAAGATAGCTAATTTCTTAAAAAATACTGCTTAATTGCATTTACATAAAATTTCAGTGCTTTGTGATTGTTAAATTAAACTTTATTTTCATTATTCAATTTTCTTGTTGTAAACAGGGTTATTTGTAAAACAAAAAAAACTTTCAGGACAACAATTGCAAGCGTCTCAATCACTCCCAACGCCTGACCCCGCTACCCTCCGCTATTATACCATCGCTTGCTTCGCATAAACTTCGTAATATTTAGAACGTTCAATTTAAATATTCTTATTTTTGTATGAAAATCTGATGTACTAAAAGTCATAGAACAAAAGTTGTTGTTTATATGCTAGTAACATAGTTCTGAGAGGTTGCCAGTGTTTTACAAATAACCCTGTAAAAAGATTTTTATGTCGTGTTATCATGTCTTCTTTATTAAATAAAAAATCAATATTTAATTCGAAAATGCTCTAGTTCTTACTTTTTTCGATTTTCGGCTGGGCTCACGATTAAAAAAGTGAAGAATAATTTTTTTTTCGTTGATTACTATCACCCAGACAGCCGAATAATATAGCATAAAACGGTAGACTTGGGTTACCAAAAAGACGTCTTTTTCAAAACGAGACTGCTAATAACTAGAAAGAAACTTAGCAAATATGACAATACATACTGTATGAGTTAATAATGCTCACACAGCTCGTACGGTTTACTTACTAAACATATTTATATTTATTTATTTAGTAAGTACATGGAGGACTTACAGCTAATAAAACCAGGCAAAAATAAAGGAATCCATAATCACTAGAAAGCCAATTACAAGTCCTCACGTGTAGACATTATAGTATAAATTAAATAAGGTGTGAGCACAAAAACAAAAAGCTGCGCTTCTTGGTTACGTAGGATATACTTTTAATTAGTCATAACTAAACCTCCGTCTCGCAGTAATGTGTTTGCAATAAATAAGTGCAGCTCTATACATAACTTTATTGTATTTAGCAATAAACATTTTAACGTATTACTAGTGGTTTGTTGTTACTTTATTTACAACCTACAACAACTACTGGAGACTCATCAACGGCAAAATATTCCAACACATACCTAGCGCGGCGTCCCTCAGGTGGTTGTGCCGGTGATGCAGGTTGAGCATGGTGAGCAGCCTCCTGGCGCACTCGGGCCAGTCCTTGCAGGCCAGCAGCAGCGCGCGCGCCTCCTTGTTGTCGCGGCGCGTGCGCAGCGTGCGGCACAGCGCGCGCGCCCAGCGCAGCGCCGCCGTGAGCTCGGCGCGCACGGCGCCCGCCGACCCGCCCGCGCCGCCGCCGTCCACGTACACGGCGTGCAGGCTGTGCAGGGCCTACGGAATATCGGAACTATCATAGCATCTACTCTTTTGTTTCAATTACAGTAAGCACTAGAAAATGCAATGCAATTTAACTTCACTTTTTTGACTGACCGAAATTTTCACAGTTAAAAAGTGCCTGTAAATGGTCTATTTTTTTAAATAAATGTTTTTCATTTCTGAAAAAAAGTTTAAATGTTCGGCACCCTGATGCGCATTTTTCGTTCTGGGGGCTTTTAACGCCTGCCACCAAGACTGGCTTTTCCTACACCGGAGGACCGACCACGCAGGGAGAGAAGCACGAAACTTTGCAGTATCTCGATGGACCTCTCTCTAAAGCAAACGACAAGGGTGCCTGATGTAGTTGGTCATACTGCAATTGGTAGTATGACCAATTACATCTCTGGACCTACTGCTGACCACCGATCCGGACAGATGTATCGTAACAGATCGTTCGATTTTAGATTGTTCTCACATGATAGAGACAAGAAACATGTAACATAGATATATTGAAAAGAGTATCCATGGAGTTTCTTGCACATTCTTCTCCATAGAAATCTAAGTTTTGGAATGTGCAATTAGCATCGTTTTTTCTGACTGACTTCTTGACATTTCAATAGTGCCTGTAAATGGTTTATTTCAAATAAAATGCTTTGAATCTTTGCACTAGCTTGTATCAAATAAAAATAATAATGTTTGAGGTGAAAGCTAGCAGCCTGAACATGGCCATTTTCCGGCCATTATCGAACGTCTACGCTCTTACTCAAACACTATAGTTAAAGATGTTAGTTTTATCCTGTAGCTTTCACATTAAAATCTAACATGAAGTAATAATGAAATCTAAAAACATTACACTACGACATCTATGACGCAATACAGGAACTATAACTCAAAATCGAATTAGGGTTTTCCGCGTTATCTATCGGGAAGTTGTCTGGACTAGACAAAACACATTTCGATCTGGTCAGAGGGCCCTCCTTTTTCAATGGAGGTTTGCGGGACTTTGTACTCTATACCGCGTACCTCCAAATCTAGAAGCCTTTTAAAGAAATGTGGGTACTTTAAATGTTTATAGCATAGCATAATCGACCTTATAATGTTCCCACTGCTGGGACTCAAGCCTCCTCTCTAGGAGAGTGCAATGGTCCCAGTACGGTTTGGTGGATGTCACATGTCTTTGAATTTTTTGGTTCTAGGACATGCTGGTTTCCTCACGATGTTTTCCGTTACCGTTTTGAGAGCAGTGGTGATGAAATAAATTACACAAAGTAATGCGCCTAGCTGGATTCGAACCCGTGACCTACAACGCGTAAGTCGGGGCCATTACCACTCGGCCACCACTGCTCTCTTTACACGCTTATAAAAAAAAATAAACTGAAAAGTTTAAGTTGAATAAGAGATTACAGGTTAATATTTTATTAAGGCCTGGTCTAGTGGTTAGTGACCTTGATTGCTATGCCGGAGGTCGTCGGTTCGATTCCCACCCAGGACAAATGTTTGTGTGATGAGCACGATCATTTGTTCTGTGTTTGGGTGTAATTTATCTATAATATGTATGTATTTAGAAATATATAAGTATGTTTATCAGTTGTCTAGTACCCATAACACAAGCTATGCTTAGCTTGGGACTAAACGGCGTTGTGTGATAGTTGTGGAATATTATTATTATTATTACTTACTTCAAACGTCATCTGCAGTCCTCCATTATACACGACGTAGAGCCTGTCGTCCTCGTTCTCGACGAGCGTGCAGAAGGCCGATATTAGCGTGGCCCAACACGTCCGGCCGTTCAGACCTGCAAGGGCTATTCATGTAGAACAACTGTGTCTGGGGCACAAAGCTCCGCTATTTACGACTCCATGCATGACTGTAATTCGAGATAAATTTAATCCATCGTCACCAAAACAAGTATCGACTTTAGTGCTGGGTATTTAAAGTTGCTTTTTTTATGAATAACTCTATTAAAAACTCGTGATTGGTTGTAATGAAATTTGAACTTTGTCTAGTATAGTTGAAGTAGTATTTTGCTTAATAATGTATTTTAAACATTACAATAACTATGTATATATCGAAAAGTACAAAAAAAAATGGTTGCCTGTAAAGTCGGTTTTACGGGCGAAGATTTTACGTGACAACGTCCATGCGCCGATTCAATGCGCCTAATTCTCTAGTGCTGCGCGCGCGGCAGACCGATCATAGTTGAGTGGGAGAGAGACGCAAGGCATTCGGCGGGCCTCTCTCTCGTTCGGTGACTCATCGTAACGTTACCGAGCGTTACACTTTTTCATAAGTGACTCCCAGCCGCAACCTAATTTAAGACGTTGTCACGTCAATAAAAGCCAAGCTTACAGTTGCAACTAATTTTTAAGACATCGAAGTATAGAAACATAAATGTATCTTTTCTAATCAATTTCTGAAAAAAAATTACAGTAGTTACGCACACAGCGATTTTTTTTAAAGAGGTGATTGTTTGTTTGATTTTTTCGTTATTGTTAGACCAGTCTCGGTATTTTTTTTTTTTTGTTGGTATAAGTTTCATGCAATCCCTAATACATTTTATTAATTTTCTTTGAGTTGTTTTTTTGCAATTAGTTTCCCACACAATAATTCAATAATTTGAATTATGTATATTCGGAATAATCCGAGTAAATGAAAATTTAGGACAAAAATAGTCAGAATAAATGAAAAACAAAATTCAAATACAGTTTTTTTGTGGGACTTTTTTATCTTTATTTAAAGAGTTTTTTCGCTAAGTGGGATTTTTCTGATAAACTTAAAAGTTTGGATGGAACAACCTCTAGTCGGCTCAGTTACAGTGTATTCGCGTTAAGAAAATAGTAACTTGTTGTCACTCAATGTTGACTCAATCAGCTTAGCCACGCCCTTTGACCAATTAGATCAAAGTAAACTAGATAGTCGTGTTTACAATGATAAGTTGAAGTAACCCTTCAGACAGTACGGATTCTGTGGATTTTTCTTTTTAAAAAAGAAAAGCTCACTTCTTCATGATGAAGTTTCAAAATAATTACTTAGTAATTATTTTAAAATATTGTGCTGTAATAATCATTTACAACACAATCAAGTAAGGTTGCTTTAATATTAGATGATGGTGTAATTTCTACCATTAAGAATACGTCATTACTTTGCTGTTGCACTGATGAGTCATTATTTTCTTAACACGAATACTACAGTACAAATGAATACAAAACATGCTAACAACTAAAAGCACAGTATGTAACTACGACATCGCACTAACTATTTAGTATTAGTGTTGGAAATGTAAGATACCTATGTGCTCACCCTGTAAGTAGGCGGAGAGCGTGCTGCGGCGGAAGGCGGCGGCCTCCCGTCCGTCGGCGGAGTCGCTGCCCGAGCTGGCGCCCGTGCCGCTGCCGCCGCCGCCGCCGCCGCCGCTGCTGCTGCTGCCGTTGCTGCCGCCGCCGCGCGCCGCCAGTATGCGCGCCAGCCTATGGGGGATGTCATTCGACACGTTTTAAACACCATCTAAATTGTAGGTGTAAAAAACTTTCAGACCATGGTCTGGAGTTCGTGGAAATGAGCTGCAGCCGCCTCCTTTGGCGAAGCAGTAATGTTAGCGAAAGAGATGACTGCAGCCAGAACCGTGAAGGAACAGATATCCTCACGCCCCACCTGCCACTAAAGGAGATGCACCGGATGACAAAAAATGAATACCTGCAGCACAGACGCACCAGCGCGTAAGACAATGGGAGCATCATGCGGTTGTATGCTACTACCTCGCAGTACTGACCTCAACAACTCATCCGCGGCGCCAGGGTACAGGTGTGCATGCGGCGCGATGTTCCTGAAAGCCCAGTGTATGTTCTGGTGCTGCGCCAGCGAGCGCGCGAAGGCACTGGAGCGCCGGCAGCACAGGCGCAGCAGCGCGTAGTACGGTGGGAGCATCGCGCGGTTGTATGCTACTACCTCGCCGTCTTCATGGTCCGCGCTATAGGAAGACAATTAAGATTGTTGAATTGACTACATTAAAAACAACATAAAACATCCCTCTAGCCTCAGTATAGTTCAGTTGTTTTTATATTTATTTATTCCCCATCACGAAAACTAGAAACTAGTACGATTTACCATCAACGATTTCATCACTGCTTACCATCCAGATAGGATAAAGCATCGCAGACAAGTACTAGTTTATATCATAAAAAAAACAAGTTAAAATAGACTCATCTTAGGCACTTATATCATAAATATTGTATTACAATTAAAGCAAATTTATGTCAGATAAACATCACAAATAAATAAAATCATTTTATGTTAACATCGCTAACTAACTCGCTTTCCTTTCATATCACTCCTCACACAATCCATCCATATTTTCTAAGACAACCGATTACATTCAACTTTTCAGTCACTGGCGCCACTTTCAAACTTCCTCTAATATACTCATTTCTTACTTTATCCACTTTCGTCACACCACACATCCATGTCAACATTCCGCTACATGCAATCTTTTTTCATCCTTCTTTTTCACAGCCCAACATTCTGATTCATACAGTATGACAGGTCTTATGATGGTGACATCATTTTATACACCCCTACTTTTTAATTAGTACACAAAAAAATGGGGCTGTATCTGTACCCGTTACTGATCATATTTTTGTAATCAAAAGTAGAAAAAACCGAAATCCTAAACTTGACCACGAAAACGCAAATTCATCATAGATTCAATCATACATAACAATTGCTAGTAGAAAATACTGCGGGAAGTGTTTTTCCATTTTAATCGTCATTTATTCATTCAATGCTAATAACTTTGTTGTTTATGAATATTATTTATTGAGATTTTACTTAAATAATTACAAGGGCTTTTCTTATAAGCCCTAAAGTATTTGTACTAACTAAAAATTAGTGGTGTATATCAGTACCATATTATACTGAAATACGCAAGAATCTTACATAATAATTCGTTTTAAAATAAAAGAATAATAAATATCTTTCACAGTGGCGACTATAGCAAAACAAAAAAAAGAAGAATTCAAGCCTTGAGTTATGTTTTTACAGACATTTCTTAAAACTTGTTTAAGATTATAAGACTCGTAAAAAAACACGCTTGGTCACATTCACATTAGTGATCTGATCATCTGTTACTTTGTAAATAACTAAAACCACTATAAACAAAACAGAAAATGATGTCATTTTGCTAAAACTCCCTTCGAAATATAAGTACATAAAACAAAAGAAAAATGTTACAAATGCCTAATAGAATTTACAAAAAGAGTTTTTACTCAGGGGACACCCGGGTTTGAACCGGGGACCTCTCGATCTGCAGTCGAATGCTCTACCACTGAGCTATATCCCCGATGAGAAAGGTGGCAAAATAACGCATCAGCTCATTACTCTATCGTTTATATCAATGAATGTATGAATCAGCCCTCAACTATTGAGAAATCTTTGATTACATTCCGATAAGTTAATATTTTTAATTTAAAAAACACGTTCATTATACATTTATCAGTAGGCTAATGACTCACGCAGACTCAATGTTTTCCTACACCTACACAGATTTTTTTTGTTTGGAATCATATGAATATTGATGATGTAACATTTTATTTGACCTACAAAACTGTTATTATTTAATATTATTACTTAGCGTTTGCTCGCGTTTTAGTCAGGGTAAATTTTCCATCATGAGACGGTAAATTCGGGGTAAAAGGAGTGAAGTGATTTTATTATCTGTGACTTATTTTATATGACCTTTTATGTACTATGATTTGTTTTCGTTAATTATTATTTTGTATAACCATTGCATGATGATTAATTTTATTTCATTTTATGTTCTGTTCTAGTTATAAGCGTTTTGGTTCCAGTACTGTAAGCTTGTAATGTATTTTTTAATAAATAAATAAATAAATGACAGTGAGTCGAATATTTTGGGATCAAGTTTCATACTGTTTATTAAACCTCAAGCGAACGCCGGCGTTCGCGCACCCATTGTCTTTCTATTCTGTGTCTAATTAACACGATTGAGAGGTTAACACTGGTACGTTGACGTGCGATTCCCTACTTTGAACGGGACTGTGTAAACGACAGAATTTGATTAATAAAATTTAATCTTTAACTGCTTATGTCGGATTAATCTAACAAATATTTTCGTCTCCATTTCGCCAGGCTCGTATATTTACGACCAAATATTCCATCTCGTTTAACTCTACAATTCTTCTTGGTGACAAAAGAGCTGACGAGATGGAGCATTTGGTATTTGTTTATATTGCAAGTTTCTTAGGCAGTAGGAAGAACCTTGGAATTTTTTAGTTTTGTTTTGTTTAGACTAAAATATTAATAATATTTTTTGAGATAAGTCAAGTCTTGACTATAGGGTAGTTTCCAGGGCCAAAATAATTACATTTTATTTAGTCCGTACTTTAGATTATAAAAAAATATTGAACACGTATTTTTTTCTTTTTATGCTTAAACAAAAAATAACAAAGATATGGCCCATTAAAGTTACGTGTAACGTCACCCCGTGCGAAAAAATGCAGCACGGCGTGACGTTACAAATAAAAAAATACGTGGTCCTTAATTTTTGAATAATCTAAAAGACGGACTAATTACATTTTTTACGGCAACTAGCCTATTCCTATAGTCAAGACTTTATGAGGTGATGTCTTCTTTAGGTGTGCTGAGCACTTTGTTTCTTGGGTATTGAATGAGACTGGGCCGTCACGCTCGGTAAGGGACCATGTTCACGAACGAAAGACTCGCGGCGAGTCCGTGTTTCTATCTTTGGGTAGACTCCACGAACGAGCGATTATTCCGCCAGCGCATCGTCGCGACTCGTGACGGAATTGACGCGGATTCGTTACGGAGGCGTCGTGCAAAAATTTTCTCTATTCCGATACTCTGGCAACTGCACATCGTAAATTGCAGGTCTCTCCCACACTTCAAGTATAAACTTTTCAATGTCAAACATTGCTTTTTTTTCTAGCCGTTACTGTCCCACTGCTTGGCAAAGGCCTCCACCAAGTCCTTCCAAACTTTCTTCTCCTGCGCCATCTCAAACCAGTCCTCGCGGTACGCGTCCAAATCATCTCGCCACCTCTTTCTAGGCCGACCTCGACGGCGCTTTCCTTCAGTAGGGACCCACTATGTGGCGACGCTCGCCCAGCGGTTCCTATGCACGCGGCTGACATGACCCACCCAGTCCCATTTAAGCCTGGCAGCCTTTTGCCCACGACTATGATACCCGTTATGGAGCGCAACGTGTTGTTCCGTATTCGGTCAAACATTGCTTATTGTTAAAAAAAAAACTTGCCAATATACAACGTCTGTACGATCTAAGAGAGTGTGTAGAAATACGTGGCACGACAAAATTATCGCCTTAATTATTTGAGAAATGGTTCCTAATGTAACGCTCAGCCGACCTTACCCGAACGATTACGATTTTATATTATTAACCTCGCCCTGATGAAGTTTTCACTTCTGTCGTGTGGTCTTAAGGCCACACGGTTTTGTCATGCAAATAACTGTTATCCGTAAACAGCAACACAATTCAGTTTTCTGATCAATATCCAATAATCTCTACAGGTTACTGGAGATTGAACCTACGTTAATCTGCGAGAATTTGATCTGAAACCGTTGTTGTGATCGAAATTAAAACCAAAAAAAACCGGCCAAGTGCGAGTCGGACTCGCCCATGAAGGGTCCCGTAGCAGCAAGTAACATAATATAAAAGTTCTTGTTATGTGTTGTAACTTTGATCGATGTTTTAATAATAGTGTATTTTTTTCGGTTTATGACGCATTAAAAAAAAACTACTTACTGGATTTCGTTCAAACCAATTTTCGTTGGTAGTTTTTATAGTAATGTATATCATATATTTTTTTTAGTTTTATCATTCTCTTATCTTAGAAGTTAGAGGGGGGGGACACACATTTTACCACTTTGGAAGTGTCTCTCGCGCAAACTATCCAGTTTAGAAAAAAATGATATTAGAAACCTCAGTATCATTTTTGAAGACCTATCCATAGATACCCCACACGCATGGGTATGATGAAAAAAAAATTTTTGAGTTTCAGTTCTATGTATGGGGACCCCCAAAATTTATTGCTTTTTTTCTATTTTTGTGTGAAAATCTTAATGCGGTTCACAGAATACATCTACTTACAAAGTTTCAACAGTATAGCACTTATAGTTTCGGAAAAAAGTGGCTGTGACATACGGACGGACGGACAGACAGACAGACAGACAGACAGACAGACAGACAGACAGACAGACATGACGAATCTATAAGGGTTCCGTTTTTTGCCATTTGGCTACGGAACCCTAAAAAGAAGCAAGAGGGGACATTTAAATTTACATGAGTAGGTAAATTAAAAAGTAAATTAAAATTAGTAAAGTAAATTAAAGAAAGCATTCAAAATGTATAGTATCGATACAAATTACATGTCGAAACTTCCTTCCTCAAATTCATTTTTTTTTTTTTTTGTTACTTTAGGTTAGCATTTTAAAATTGCGATTAAATAAACTGAAAGGTACTCACAGTATATAATTAAAAGCGATATGTTTGGTGAGCCGTTGGTTCGCCACCGCGAGCTGCACGTTCTCCGGACAGTCCACGGACACGGCGTGCCAGAACGTAAGGAGGGCCTGCTTGTTTGGGTGGACTGCTACGGAAGGCTCCGATATGGCTGGGTGGTACAGCTCCCATAGGTCGTTGAAGTATTGTCCGAACTGGGGAATAAAAATTTACAAATTAGCTATGTATTTACTGTAGTGAGCCGGAAATTCAAGCAAACACGTGGGATACATGGTTTATTAAAAAAAATGTATTTGTATGCTCTAAAACTGTTTCATTTGCTTTCACGAAATAGTAGAACATGAAAGATTTTTAGTCCCGTTCATATCTAAGCTGAGCTGTAATAGCGCTGGATCTGTGATAGCGAAACTTTTGCTCATAATTATTGACTCATTAAACACAGTCGAAACAATTGATAATCTATTTTGATCTTTATGTTTTGAAAGATTTCTTCAGGCATTATTTCTATACTGTAGTGTATTCATGTTAAGGAAATAGTGACTTATCTCGTTACTAGGCTGAGCCGCGCCCCTTAATCAATTAGATACTAGTAACTTAAAAAGCTATATTCACATTCAACCTGTTGATGTAAACCCTTCAGACAGTATAGATGCACCTTTTGTCAACTTTCAAATGCAATATGTACTATTAGTAAGACAATTATGGTTAGATTTTAAAATAATTACTTTTAAATATTAATATTTGAAGATAATGTATAGTAAAAAAATGCTTGACCTCACTATTTTTTCAACGCAAATAGACTATAGCTTAAGTATAAAATTATCTTAAAGGAAGGCTAGTTCTTTGAGATAATTTTATGTTTTATAGATAGATATTTTATTTATTAACCCGGGATCAAAAGTACCCTAAATCCTATTCTGGCACATGTGCCAAATTATATCAAAACCTGTTTAGTGCGCACGCACATGTACATATTTGTATGCTAACTTTCTCCTTTACAATACTAATAAAGGCTCCATCAATCACACTAATCAAATGTGATTTAGGGAGCCATTATTATTATTTTTAATTTTGTTTTTGTAATGAACTTCTACATTTATTCGATATCTTACAACGTATTTTAGAGTATTATTTTCAGTCAAGTACAGAATTTGAAGAAAAACTTTTCAAACTCACCATAAGTTTCTCGACCCTACTAACAACGCAGTAAGACATGACTCCGAAGTAGGCGGTCAACTTCATGGTGCCGTGCACCGCTATGTCCGTGTATTTACGCGCCGCCTTCAACTTGCCGAGCAGCATCGTGTATACCTGGGAATGTAAAAACAGTTTCTTTATTATGATGTGCAACAAGTGAAAACTTCTTTAGGCATGCTGAGCATTTTGTTACCCAAACGTTACGTACGTATTGAACCGTTTGATTAACCTCGCTTACAGCCCATTAATCTTGCTTACGGCCCATTAACCTCGCTTACAGCCCATTAATCTCGCTTACGGCTCATTAATCTCGCTTACGGCCCGTTTAAGACTTCGGTCTTAGCGGAGCGGGCGCGGCGGGCGGGTGGCATCGGTAGGCGAGCGCGCGGCGCTATGAGCGGCGTCTTGAGGCGTGTGAGAAACATTTTCATACTTCTGTTCTTACCGCTCGTCGCTGCCGTGCTTAGTTGCTGCTCACAGCGGCAAGGTGGTGAACGAGTCGTTAGGTACTGAGAAGGGACCAGTACCTCTACCATGACTTTAAAGCAACAGTATTTTTTGATACTCGATACCGACTATGTAAATATTTTGTATGGCAAATTGTACAGCGCCTCTAGCGGTCACTTACGGAACCAAAATTTGATATACAAAATATTTACGTAGTCGGTATCGAGTATCGATAAATACTATTGCTTTAAACTCATGGTAGAGGTACAGGACTACTTACCGTACGATCATAGGATAGGTCGATATTTGGGTAGGTCAGTTTCGAAGGGGACGTTTATGACGACGCTTTACCTAGAAGTGGAAACATTATAGGCTCAAGATCATACCTGGTGCAGCGTGTGATGCGCTGTATCAGGCAGCTTGGCATGGTTGGCGTGCGGCGCGTGCGGTGCGTGCGGGTGGTGCGGCGGCGCGGGCGCGGCCGGCCGGGCTCGTGCGTATCCTGCGCGGAAGTGCTGCGACGGCACCAGCGCCACGAGGAGTAGCGCTGCAGCAGCCCGGACTCTGGCAGCGGCAGCGCCTAAGAGCTGCGCTTCCACCCAGCGTTCTGCTGTGCGCAGTGCCCACGCGTGAGCGGCTTTATTGCGCGGGACCTGGAGGAGACAATGAACACATTCATATTTGCTGTCCAAACGGATGCCTTCATTATTATGTAATAAAGGGAAAATTTGGAAAAGTAGTAGACAAAATTTTATTTCGTCAACATTTTACTTTCAGACACTTTTCTTACATTCTCATTTAAATTGACTAGTCAATGCATGTAATATTTTAATATTGGTTTAAAATATTAACTTCTCTGCGAAAAAAACTTTCCCAGTAACTGTATAGTGTATTCGCGTTAAGAAAATAATGACTCAACTTAGCCATGCCCCTTGAAGAGTTATATCAGAGCAAATTAGAAAGTCTTCACACCAACAAGTTTAAATAAGCCCTTCAGACAGTATGGGCGCGTCTTCTGTGAAGTTTTAAAACGAACTCACATATTTATAAAATTAATTAATATTAATTTTTGAAAATACTTTAAATAACATGTAGAATGAACGGTAAAATTTTTATTCTAGTTAGAATATATATAGAATATACATGTATTTTGCAGTTGCGTTGATGAATCACTATTTTCGTAACGCGAATAGACTGCAAGGTTAGTAAAAGATTGTTTATCGGAACTCTCAATTAGTTACAAGATTTGGACATATAATCTTGGCTTAGACCGATTTGATAGAATAGAATAGACTTTATTGTACACCAAAAAGTAATACAGCTTATACAAAAACTTCAGTTTGTGGGTACAATATTATGGCGGTCTTATCGCTGAAAGCGATATCTTCCAGACAACCTTGGGATGGATAAGAGCTTAAAATAATACACGGGGTAGTATACATACATATATACATACATATTATAATAAGTTACACAATTTAATAAGTAAAAAGGGTAGAAAAAAAGAGTAAAGTAGGGTTGGTTGAAGAAATTAAATTACGTAGAATCAGTATAGTATTAGAGAGAAAGGAAATGGTTTTTAACTAATGGTTTTTTTTTTGATTTGGCAATGGTCAGTATAACTTTTTCTGTGAACCGAATCTAACAAGTATACATATACATATGTATGAACATGCCTGTAGCGCCAGCCACTCGAGCGCGGCGTGCGGGCACACGTCGGCGACGTCCCACAGGCGCGCCAGCACGAGCTGCGTGAAGCACGGCAAGCCTCCCGTCGCGCCCGCGCCGCCGCCGCTACCCTCCACCAGTAACGTTAGCAGTTTAAAAAACGGTCCGCAGCTCTGGAAAAATAAATAACGTATATTAATTTGAAATTGCAAATATCTAACAGGCATTTCAATCACGGTGGCAAATCTAAACAGAAATTAGTCAAGTATAACGAAGGTACATAATCATGTGCACAAACACAGATACACTCTTTGTTCCTTTAAGGTAGCCGTACACGCTAGGATATACCAGGTTTGCCTGTACAGTTAAGTTTTACAGGTAAACAGGAGCGTGTATGTGGCACAACTGTGCAGGCTTACACGTAAGCTCACCTGACAGGTATAACTGTACAGGCAGTTAGGCCTGACAGGTATAACTGTACAGGCAATTAGGCCCGACAAGTGTAACTGTACAGGCAAACCTGTCGGATATACCCTATCGTGTATGGCCTATCTACCAAGGCATAGCTAGGCATAGGTGCTTATTCGTCATTATAATCTTGGTGTACGCGTCAGTACGTCTGCGTGAAGCTTACATACAAAACTGTGGAATTCAGTCCACGGACGCGTAGCTTCATAGACGCAACACGACTGCACGACATTGCCGCTTCGTCGACAGAGATGAATAATTTTGTAATGTAAGCTTCACGCAGTCGTACACTAAGCGTATAATAACGAATACGCGTCGTCCGTGGACAGTGGAGGCCTTACTCACATAGTTTTTTACACTTTCCACTGCATAGTGACTCACATAAATCAGCTAATGCGTACTCACCTTGTTTTCCAAGACGTTATTAAGTTAAAATTGTAACTGTATGGATTTATCGCTTTATACTTTTGTCAAAAAGACGACCAACTTTCCATAAATAAAAATCGATCCAAACTTGATACAACTATACTGTATTCGCGTTAAGAAAATAGTGACTCATCGTTGTCTCTCAGCCACGCCCTTTGACTAATTCATATCAGCCGAAAGACGTCGACGATGATGATGAAAAGTTAACTTTAATATTATTGATTTCATTTTTACTCCATTACGAATTCACACTTGTTTTTGCGTCTTTTGGTGTATTATTTTGGTATTAAGTCCACCTTAGTACATAGTGTTGCATGAAGTTTTAATAAATAAATAAATAATTCGATTTTATTTTGCAGTTACACTGATGAGTCATTATTTTCATTACGCTAATAGACTATAGCTCTTACCTCAGAATGTTTGGCGATGGCCTGAAATATCATGTTAACTATCTTCTGGGCGAGCGGCTCGTTCCAGCGACATAGCGCGAAGATGAGCGAGCGCGTCTGTTGTAAGTTTAGACAGTCGCGTGTCTGCTGGTAGATGAAAGGAAACCCCTGTGGACATGAAAGATATGGCTATATGGGTTTGCTCTAACGACAAAACAATAAGAATTAAGACAGAGTCAACTATATCGTATTCTTATTTACCTTAGCATGCAACAAGGCTCTCGCATCGGGTTCCAGGAGCGCGAGGTGTCCGGCAGCATCGCGCGAGCGCTCCACGAGGCCGGCCACAAGCGCGACCATCTTGTCGAGCGCGCCGGGCCGCAGCTTGTCGCCGCCACTCTCGGCGTTAGTGCTGCCGCTACCGCTGCCCCCCGCTTCCTCGGTTGGAGATTCCGCCTGACAAGAACAATATTACTTCAAAGGCCCTGCGCGGTCTATTTGAAGACCTAAACCAAACGATTAAAGGAATGGAGCTATATAAGGTGTAAAAAAATTAACTGCAAGAACTTCGTCCACATACTCGACATCGAAAAACAAACACATTACAAAAAAAAATTTTTTTTTTGATCACTTTCTATATTTTCACATTAATAAAACAATTTAGTATCATATTTTTTGTGCACTGTACGCAGGGCTGCGCTAGCGGCTCGCTCCAATACCGCGCGCGAGCGTCGTACCCCCGCCGCCCGCTACTATTCTCTCCCGCAGCCCGCTTTATGCCCTTTGCGCCCCCTCAGTCGTCCGATATCCGTCGCGCGATTAGGGTGTATTTCCCTGATTTATTACGGCAAATACGTACGTTCGCGAATACTTCAATAATGCCTTTTACGTATTCCAATCGAGAGTACTTGGATATGATAGTGTGTTACATTACGACTGGTGAAAGTTTAGCTGCGGCTCGTAACCGTTACCGTGAACTGTTTGGTGAGCAACGACGAGTGCCTGCATGTCCAAACAATCCTAGGAGTCTACCAGCGGTTATTAGACTATGGCCAGTTTCGTCCTCTACTATGCCAGTCTACTATGCCAGTCCAAAGTCTGAGAAATGTGATGGGAAAATTAGAATCAGCTGTTTCTCGCGTGTCGTACTGCAGGGGTGAACGACCCACGCGTGAAGAGCGGCGCGCGCGGCGGCCGGTCGCGGAGGCTTAGGCCGCCGTCGCCGGCGCGCGTGCGGTGTACAGTGCGCATATTCAATAATTTTGTGCGAAGTGAAAATATTGCTTAACTCTGAAACGGGTTGTTATTTTGAAATCTTTTTTTCGCAATTCTTTTTTATTTATAATTCTAAACAAGTACTTAATTTTCTTGCAGGTAATTTTTTTACACCTTATATAATGATGTATAGCTCCTTCGTGCTCGCTTACATGACATTTTAAAACGTCATCTACCCAAGAGCTTTAATTTTTACCGAGGTTCAATCACAAGTAAATAGTGCTATGTATAAGAACTGCAATCTTACGATAAAAGAATAAGATCTAATTTCACTTGCAATTAAATTTGTCTTTACAATGCAAAATGCTGTCAATTGTGCTGATTTCAAGCATTCTAATCCTTGACAGAACATTATGTATATTAATCAGATAAGTAAAATACCGGCATTAAAAAACAAATGGTTTAGAAAGAAGATTTATGTGAACGCCCAATATTTACGTACATAAAAACATGCCGAAAAAATTATTATTATTAATATCTGGAAACACAAACTCTGGCAGGGAATTCTGCTTCTTAGCTGTACGCAAGATGAAAGTGTGCCCAAGACGTCTTATGAGTGATGTTCACTATGTACCGGCGTCGCATGTGCATGCTTGACTTACCACAGTAGCATTCTGGCCCAGATAGAAGTTGACCATGCTGGAGATGGCGTTGATGCGCAACATGAACTTGCCCTCTTCCTCGCCCATCTTACTGAACTCGTACAGCAAACTGAAGTACTCCGTCAAATGGCGCAAGTGAGACCTTGCACCGTTCTCCATCTAGAAATAGGTTTAAAGAATTTTATTCACATTCAAACAGTCACAGTTCAATGAGATACAAAGAACTTATAAGTGTTGTAATATTTACATTTATACTCCATCTGTAGTACTTAACTAAATGTTGATAATCTAGATGTCTTTTTATTTAAAATAAATCGAATAAAAGACATTTAAAGATTATATAAATGTCTAATGCCATGCTTTTTTCGGATGACGTGACTTTCGATATTGTGGTGAAAATGTCATATTGTGTCATTTTAGCCGTTATATTTTAAGTACAAACAGTTATTTTTATTTTGATGTTTAGTATCTAATGTGGAAATGTATTTTCGAAGTATTTATTATCAAAACATAAAGCAAAGCATCTTATTTTACTTGACCAAGATTTATAGGTATTATTAGCAACATTATAAGTTCAATTTACTCAAAAGTCATGAAGTCATAAAGACGCCAGCAAAAAAGAAACTAAGCCATTATTATTTACTATCGTAAAAAATCTAGCCATTTAGTTTCCAATTATGACGATTTTTTTCAATCCTTAGTCTGGACATTAGTTTCATTTGATAAAACTTAAACAATTATTCCATTGGTATTTTCATCATGATAATCGCCGTTGTTCTTTAGTTAGTTACTTAACATCGGTTTAGGTAAATACCTAATTAAAAACATTTTTAGATAAAAAAAATTGTCAATTTTTTAGTTAAAAGACATGTTAAGATTGGTTAGATTTAGTTAACTACCTAAACAAAGAGCCTATTCACTCTAGCCCTTATGTTATAACTCTAGTTTTTATGGTGGGTAAAATCATCCCCCGCTCTTGGGCGGAGCGGGAGATAGTTTCAGGCTCTTACTGACTAAAAGCCCACCCCGTTTCTTCTAGCCTTCATACCGGGGCTCGAGTTCCCTTTCGGATAACCCTGGCCCCAGTAGGGTTCGACCCGGCTGGGCCCCTGCTGTTGCTGACAACTCCTTGAGGCGCGCGGGAACAGTGCGCGCCGTCGACGACTTGAGCTTGGTCCGGACAGTTACCAGAGGACCGGACAGCGAGCTACCCATTGCTCACTGTCCGCAAACCCGCGCCTACGGTGGCTGGAAATAGGGATCGGAATCCCGGCGGCGGCGGCGAAAACGCCGTTGCCTGATGCGGTCGGCCTCCTCCTTTGCGAGCATTACTGCTTCGCAGAAGTCGGCGACCGTCTGCCACTCCTCGCTCCGAACCATGGCCTCAACCAAAGCCTGGATTCGCTCTAGCCCCGAAGACACCTAAATTTCATGAAGGCAACCAAAACTACGGTACTCACCAATGATAACAACATCCTTATAAACCTAGTAACACAACTCGCTTCACCCAACTTGCTATTATCTTCGCCTTCCTCCATGCCTTGCAGGTATAAGGCACAATGACTAGATCTGAAACCGAACAACATCTTTATGAAGTCAACTATTTTCTTTTGTATGAAATTAATGTAACGTCAAAGTTTTTGTACGGAATTTCTTCAGTGAAGTTCAATGGCTGTTTTACTGATTCCCGGTGCATATTGTAATTTAAAATTAGTGTAGTTTTTTTTTTATCTTGAGTTAAAAAAAAAACTACACAAGTGTCTGTCAATAATAAGTGAAATCATTGAAACAGGCGATCCCGGCAAAACAGCAGGCTTACTCTTGAGTTCAATTCCGATCGGTCGACATTGAGATTGTGACGTTTCGTACCCTTGAATTCAGCTAGCGCCAAATTGGTACAAAATTACGTGACTATTTTGAGAACTAAGTGAAATCGTATATGTTGACAATATTGTTTTCAAGAGTACCAAATCACGTAACGTCATAATTGACATTGCAATCGGATTGACTTTAGATTGAAATTAATTTGGAGAGTAAGCCTGCAGAGCTGAGAATTTTATTGTGTATTTTAGTTTTGGCCTCATTTCTTTTTTAATTGATATAAACCAGATCTGACTGCGTTACCACTTGATCGTGGTAAGCAGTGATGCAATCGTTGATGGTAAGCCGCACTGATTTACCTTAGCGAAGTTTCCCGAGAAAGTTAATATTAAGTTTTATATCTGACATGCTAATCGTAAGGAATTAAACATTTTACCTGAGCCTTTGTATAACGTGCATACAAAGTCTTTGAAACATTTGCCGGACCATCTGATTCGGACATTTTATTAACACCTGAAACAAAAAAATATATCTATATTCTAGAATCATGATGACTCCAACCATATTTCATGGAACAACGATTATAGTTCAACATTATAAAAAAACATGGAGTCAACTCACTTGCATCGGCCACCAGGTGTCGTCGGCCATATGGCCTAGGAACCATTCTGAAGCTGCAGCAGACGCATTAAACTGTTTCGTTACTAACTCCACCCATGACACCATCGTTGGCTAAAAATAAAAAAATATATGTAAAAAGGATCTTATCGCAATATTTCAAGAGCACACGTTGCTAAAGTTATCGCCTGACAAAAATTTAGAAGCAGTATTCAAAAAAACGCCAAGAGAATTTCAGAAAGGGATAGCCCGGTCCTTAAGAACTGGAATGAGAAAGCGAGTAACCGTGATCGTTGGGAGGAGTGGAGGGAGGCCTTTGCCCAGCAGTGTGACAATATGGGCTAACTATAATAATACCCTGGTCCTGCAGTACGCAAGTAATCTGAAGGATACAGGTAAGTTTTAATCAGTAAAGTTTAAGTCTTTCACGCACTCTCACTTAACCTTAGACCTTGTGATGCAAAATTGGAGTAGTTTTGCAACTCAACTGTAACGCACAACTGGACATTGTGTAGACTATACGAGGCGATATGGTCTTATACCTTAGCCTGCCCAAATGGGGCGAAGAATTCTGGTAGGCTTGTGGTGCCTCGGACACACGCAAGAGTTTTTGGCGATATTTCTTCGAGCTACGTTCAGTGGTTTAATAATTCACAAATTGATTCCTAGTAGATAATGTAATGTAAAATTATAGTTTTGTATCTCAAGTGTTAGCGCAATTGGAAAATATGTGAAATACAGGAGCGAACTCGTTAAAATAGAGCTGAGAATTTTATTATAATATTGGTAACCTTAGCGAGGCTAGCCAGAATAACTGACTCGATACATTTGTATGAACTAGTCAAGTTTTTTTTTTTAATTTATAAAAACTAGTGCTTGACTGCGATCCCACCTGATGGTAAGTAGTGATGCAATCGTTGATGGTGAGGCGCATTAGTTTATTAGAGCCTATTGGTAAGAAGTTTGTACACCTCAGCTTTAGTAAACCTGGCCAGACGGTCTTACCTTTTCCTTAGCGTGAATGAAAGTCTCGATGAAGAATGACGTTGACAGACGCGCGGCTACCTCCGTGACTTCAGGCTTCAGAGTCATCAGCGACTGCGGCACTGAGCTGCACATCTGACCCATGAAACTGGACAACAAATGATTATGGTTTATGGTACCGTCATATGTTAAAGGTTATCACACTTTAGAGGTATGAGCGACGTGCATATAGGTTATTTTTCATGCCAGGTGTATGTCCTTTGGGTTAATTTTCTAAGGTAACAATTAGTTAAAAATAAACTTGAGTTTTACTGAGATGCAGGCGAACTATTATTATAACAACATGTTTTATAGCCTAACTAGACACCTGCCGCAACTTGGGTGTTAAAAATCTTTAAAATTCTTGGTTGCAAGACGTACTACTTGCAACTTAAAGCCATTAACTATTGCGCCATCCCTGCTCTTACAAATATACATTCTACTAATGTTATAAAAGCGAAAGTTTGTATGAATGTTTGCAACTCTTAAATGCAAAAACTACTGAATGGATTTCAATAAAACTTGGTGCACGGGTACCAAGGTACCATGTCTAGGAATAAGCACATAGGATACTTTTTATACTGGGAGTATGTACCCTTGGGATAATTTTCTACTATCACATGGGCGAAGTCAGTGGCAGCAGCTTGTAATCTATAAACTACAAATTGATAAAATCTCTAGCTTTCACTATACAAGGCGCCAGATAACTGTGGAACAAAGTACATTGACCTTTTCCTAACAACTCTGAGTATCGGAAAACAAAGAATGAATTGCTTTTCATTCATCATACACATCGATTCAAGACAACATTGTCTTTATTTCCATTTTTGAAATTTAAGAATGTCAACAAGGGTCAATGACCGTTATTCCACGTTTATCTGGGGCCTAGCTAAGCCTTATTTCCTTCACTATTACTTACGTGAAGTACGCATGCTGGAATATATTCTTGTCGTGTAAGAACTGCATGTTGTCGTCCCATATCCACTTGAGAAGGTCGGGAGGCAGCTTGACGCTCGGCGACGCGTCGCTGCTGCGCCGTTCTACTGAGGAGCTCGGACTTGCACCTTCTGCTGTTGATGACTGTAATAGAAGACGTACTTGATAGATGCTAAGCAAAAATTTGACAGCGAGAAAGCTCCGGTTGCAGATTCTCTATAATCCTGTTTTTTTTCTGCACACTTTACAATCATCATCATCATTTCAGCCGAATGACGTCCAATGCTGGAAATAGGCCTCCCTCAAGTGTCGCCATTGCACTTCCACGACTCTCACCAGATTGGTCATCGGACTTAATTATTTCATATTAAAACTGTGTTACACGTCAACAGTAAGGGTGTGTTGCACCATTTAACTATAACCATAACCAAACCATAACCAGCCGTGAAACGTCCGCCTATTGGTCAATTCAACGATTTGACAATTGTTAACGGTTTTGTTATTGTTATAGTTAAATGGTGCAGCTCACCCTAAATGTTTTCAAGTTTTTATTTTAACAAAATGTTCATAAAATGCAACATCTTAAAATATTTTAAAAGAAAAATTAACTACGATATTTACGATAGTTTATATCGTAGTAAAGTACAACATTTACGATATTTGATTCAGCATTAGTGGTCATTTTTTCAATGTATCGAGACTCTTTAAATTAACCTTCATATTTGTTACCTACATTGTTGGCAAATAAATGATTTTCATTTCTAGACACGAAGTTAAACTGTGTCTTTTGTTGGGTTACCTACACCAAACACATTTAACGGCCTGTTCACGACCTTGCGGCTGTAAACAGTAGCTAAGCGGGGCGGCGAGCGGTAAAATTAACCCGTTGTATGTCCGGAACGCGGATCCGCGCGGGACACAATAACTTTTTAATTGTCTTGTCTTGTCTCTAATTACGGCATACGAAAGGTTAAAAGTATGAAAATGTTTGAAGCACGCCACGAGACGCCGCCTATAGTGAAAACGCATGAACTTACCGATGCTGCCCCGCTCGCCGCACCGCGCGCCTCTAAGACCGAACTCGTGATCAGACCGTTAAATGTCAACAAACAAAACTATAAACTATAAGTTACTTGTGCTTCTTCCTGCTGTCCACACTCGGAGCCGCGCTGACTGCGCGGCGGGCTCCACTCGTAGAACAACATGTATGCGCTATTCGTCTTCTCGAACGAAAAGTCCATGAATTTATCTGTCACCGAGTCGTAGGTTTTACTCTAGATGAAAAAGAAACATGTTTTAGATCAGAAAGTTACACTAATAAGTGCTTCATCATTTCAACCGAAAGACATCCATAGGATATAGGGACCCCTAAGCATTGCCACAACGACCGGTCCTATAAATCTCGCATCCATCGGATTCCCGCGATCCTAACATCTCCCAGGACAGACGGTCCATCTAAGGCTTTCCAAAGCTGCGTCTTCCAGTACGCGGCCCAACCCACAACCATAAACCACCCCAAACCTTATGGCTCCATTTTAAATCCAATCTCGACGGAGATTAGCCAAGTACGCAGGAGATATAATAATGCAGAAATGTTTACGTAAATACAGTGCGCACTAACTGATCATTTACTTTTATAATCCAAAACGACCAGGGGGGGGGGGAGGGGGACACTAGGTGCAGGATCAACAGTTACCTGCTTAACTAAATCTGTATACTCACCGTCATCTCTCCACCGAAGCACTCGGCCGCAATATGAGCGGGATCGAATGGTTTGACTTCAGCATCGTTAAAAAGGAGCCATCGATCGTGATGTTCATGTTCTCGGTCGCGAATGAACGAGTAGTAGTGACCGCCGTCTGCTGTGCCCGTGTGGACTGTCACACCTATTAGTTCATACCTGTTAAAAATAGACAAATGATATTAAGAATCATGGACATTTTAATGATATCAATTGAGTTCCTTAGTAGTTCTGTTCTGAGTTGAGCTACACGAATACTGACAAATGCTTGCACTGAATGGAAAGGTTCACTCAAATCTTTGTGGTTCCTTCCTCAAAAGACCATCTCATACTCTCAGAATCTGCATGGTACTCACATGATTTGACCATTAAATGTTTGCTTTATTAAGAATGACTTTGACCTCTGACTTTGTTTCGTCGGTGTTCCTTTCTTCTCAGAAGAAGCTAGTTAATAATAGGTATTTTTTTTTCAGAAGTGTAATTAGGCGATCATACTGAGTTATTTAGTAGCGTAAAACTCACTCATAATGCTCCTCAAATTCGGAATTATCTTCGACTTCTGCTGCAGTCGGACTAGCTTCACCATCTTTCTTTTCAGCTAGTAATTTATTTTTCTCTTCTGAAAAAAGAAATGTTTTACACATTCACAGAACTCGCTGTACATATTAAACATTTTCCCGGGTAGTTTAAAATCATAAAAGATAGTTAACATTTTCCATTTTTTCTGCTAACTAAACTCCATTCACGTTATGATTAGACATTTACACAACTTTTTACTTTTCGACTGATTTTGTCTTTTATTGCGTAGGTGACATGAGAAATAGCGGTTGCAGTAAATTGTAGGTAGTGTTACCACTTTTTTGCTGTTAATGCCATCCTTGTACCTACGGAATGGAAGTGATTTTTTTTCCAAAACACGATAATAATGAAATTCGGAGTTTAAATACCTTGATATTGCGCCGGCATAAGGTGTTTCTCCACATATCCGGACATATCCAGCCTCATGGGAAACGAGAAGTGTGTGTTGACCTTTTCCTTGAGCATCGTCAACATGTTGAAGGTGTACCGCATTGTGTTGAAGCAGAGAATGCGCGGAAGTTTCTTGAAGCATGCCCTGAAATGTATAAACACCGTAAATAAACGTTGTTTTGCAAGTTCGGTACTAAAAATATATATATTTATTTAAGCTTTATGTTCTAGTAAATAACATTGTACAAAGGCGGACTTAATACCTTAGGCATTTTCTACCAGTCGACTTTAGAGTGGTGCAGAAATCTACTCTAATATTATAGAGGTAAACATTTTTTTTTTGTTTGTAGGAGGTAATGTCTGAAATTGTTTCACTGATAGAAAGCTGCTTTATTCCTGAGTGACATGATATGGCCTGTATTTTAAAGCCGCGAGCAAAAGCTAGTATAATATAATATCCTGAAGTTCAGAGGGAGTACATTTTAAATTATGATGTACCTTTTATTCCGTTAAGGTGGAGGAGGCCAGGAAGGAGATCAAAAGTCTTAGAACATTCATGTTTAGCTAGTTACCGTTTCTCCGCGCGCACTTTGGCCGCACACTGCGAGCAGGTGTAGCAGTTGTCTCCCTCCAAAGTGTCCTTGACGGTGACCTCGTCAAGGCTTTGGTGCAAGTTGCGCATGTCGGCTACCTGGCAGCGCACCGTGTAGAACTCCTCTAGAGTGCGCGACACGTGCGGGCAGTCCTGTGGGACGATAGCAATCATATATAAAGTATGGAATTCGCCAAACTCTTCTCGCCGTGTTAAAATGGGATGAACCCAAAATCTTCTATATCTCTTTGTTCCTTTTTCTTTGTTGTCGGTTCAACTAATATGCAATCACACTTTTTCCTTTTTTGTCAGATTACGCATGCGCGGAGCTTAGCGCCCGTATTTTCTATTTTCATTTCACATATATGCGCCCTCAGGCACCAGTGTACCGAATGCAGTACAACTCATACTCTACTATACTACGCTACTACGCTACGGCTTATACTAAAATCTTATTACGTAAGAATAAGGTTTAAGTAAGCTCGTACCGGGGTGTACCGAATTCAGTACACTTGTGCCTGAGAGGTTAAGGAAGAAGCTCTAACTTAAAGCTTTATGCACATAATCATCAATACGAAGCTAATTCAGCGGAAACTTTAAGACCCTCAGTAATGAGGAATACGACTCGAGGAGGAGGAGGATGCACATAACACTGTACAAAGGTGGACTTAATGCCGTAGGCATTTTCTACCAGTCGATCTTAGGATACAAAGGAGACGTTCAAGAAATGTATGGAACTTGGGCTAAAAATAATTAAAAAAATGAACAGCAATCTGACTTATGCAGGCTGAAAGAACGTAATTATCTTGAGCATTAAATAACATTGTGCATAACTCCGTTTTTTTTTTTAAATGAAGTGATATAGTGCACGCCTGTAAGTGAGAAATTAACCATAATATTATTTCTTCATTTGCAGATTTTGTTTTTTATTATGTTTGAATGAGTCGTCGGTTTATATATAAGTAAATAAATAGACATAACTCACCAGCGAAACAACATTATTACTCAGCACACCACAGAACAGCGTCTTGACCAGTTTCTTCAACTCTGGAGTCATCTCCTCAAGCTTAGAGACCAGGTCTATGAAGAATTCCGCCATATCCTTCTGCTCCCCAGTGTTGAGGGGCTGGTGGTCCATCTGGTAGACCTTGCAGAAGCTGCGAGGGTTGTAGGCTTTGCGCTCACTTTCCTGTTTGGGAAATGATAGAGGGTTCAGTGACGAATTTTAAAGAACTGTGGATATAAAAGTTAATTGGTGGGTTATTTTTAGGGAGGGGAATAAAAAGCACTGTTTTCGATTAAACGACATCAAAGACTGGTTTTCACTCAGTTAGAAATATGTCGATATGGAAATAGACTGACAGCATTTTAAAGTTTTTATTTTTAATTAGGAAGCGAGTGCACCGCTAATATAATTTGATGTTACGTCTGCGCAGCATATCGATAAACTTAGTGAGAAATTGCGAATACGCTTTAGACTTTACTCCTTTAAGTATGCAGCCAGTAAAATGTTTTTTTTTTTATTATTGATAGGCTCGCAATTGAACACCGTCTCACCAGATAGTGAGTGACGATGTGGCCTACGATGGAGCACGATTGAAGTAACCTATTCACTCTTGATTTCAAGACCCCTAAGTTGTAGCTATCAGGAAACACTGACTCCGGCAGGGAATTCCACTCCTTAATAATAATTGATAATTTCTCTATCTGGAGCAATAAGACTCACCATCAGATAAGCAAACATCCTCTGCATCTCATGCAGCGTAGCCGAGTGCCTGCTCGCGGCGGGATCAGCTTGCAACAAGGCAGCCCTGGCCTGTGGCATCATGTACAGGTGCTGCATACACGAAGCCATGTAGCACGTGGCTCCAAGGTTGGTGAGCCCCACGTAGCCACACTCCGACCTGGACTCCTCGGCCGGCCAATAGTCCCAAGGGTAGGTGGACTGCGGACCTGATTGGAAACAGTAGCCTTAGAAAAGGAGAATATTAATTGTAGTGTTTGTATTTTGTTGTTTAGTAAATAGGGTTACACTTTTCAACCTAATGATTATATGTTATAAAAATTCAATTTGGTCATGAAAGCAAAAACGTTAATTTCTTTTCAAACGAACTTAAAGCAATGATTTCAAATAAAACATTTACAGACAAAGAAATCGGTCAGGTAGAAAAATGAATAAAACTTCACCTTTTAAACAAGATATCTATGGAGAAGAACTTGCAACATATTTTTACCGTCTTACAAAAATCTTGGTTATATATTTCTTGTTTTAATACTATTATTTTTATATTTAATACTTATTGTATAATAAGACTAATGAAAGTTCCTGCACCGGGTGCACCGGGCGTCGGAGAAGAATGAATAACTCCAACTTCCAGCCTCCCTTAAAAGGCATAGGCAATAGCAGACCAATACAACGCACCCGCAACCTAGACATAAGTATGCAAGGGAACATCGGGATAGTTTTAGTCAGTACGAGTCTAACAGACCCGTCCCCCTCTAACTCGCGAGGGCGGAGAACCACTATGCGGATTAAAACAAAAAAAAAAGTATTGGAAGCATTGCAGTTTTAAATCACACACTTCAAATAACTTTAATTATTCAAAGGGTCAGTTCCCACAGAGAGCGATTCAAAATATAACTTTATTTACTACACGAAAAGATACATTGTCAGACCAAGATGCCTCGCGGAGCAGCGTTGGGGTGCAACATATTCTAAAATCTCACAATGATATGTTTATCTTTTTGTGCATTTTTCGCAGTGTCGCGGTCGCGTCTTGGTATGAACTGACACTACTTTAAGTATTAAAACGTTTGTATTGCTACAACTCACCAGGCTTGTGATGGTCCATGAGTTTGTTGTGCAGTACCATGTAGTTGTCGGGCGCGCCCCTCACGAGCTCCACCAGCAGGTCGTAGGCCGCCGCTCGAGACTTCTGCGACTTACACTTGGGCAGGTTGCGGTTGTCTGGATTAGGTACGTCGAAGAGGAAACCGAAAACCTAACGAACACAACAAAAAAATAATTAGCAAAATCGGTCCAGCCATTCACTCGTGATGGCGTGACCAAGGAAATAGGGATTCATTTTTATATATATAGATGTTTCTCTTATCCTAAAAAACTCACCATTTCCAATGTCCTAGTCCCCTGATCCGACATCTTGAACCGTAGCGGATGTTTGAGCAGATGTGTGAGCAAGCTCAGCTGACCATAGAGTCCGTCGTCCGGTGAACAAGGCTCTGTTCTTTTCTCTATGATCTCGCGTTTTTCTAAAGATGTGTGGATTTGTTCGCAGAGTTCGTTCAGGTCGGGGGCGCCACTGTCTTCTGATGTTGCTCCCTCTGTAGAAGTGTGAAAGGGTTGTATAGGAAATTCAACTTTGGTGAAATACATTTAAGATTGATATTAGTGTGCTTGTATTGTGTGAACATTGAAAACGACACAGCATGTACATAGTGGGGTAGTTAAAAATCAGAAACAAGTTCAAAGAGCGAGAATAAAATAGCAGTTGACATAGACTATTGAAACCTTAGATTTTATGTCTGCTCCGTGATTGAAGTGGAGCGTAGCAGACATAAATTCTTAAATAAAATTATATAATGAACAGTTTACCTTTGAAAAAGTCTTCCGGCAGTCCATCTATGAGCCTACAAACGAGCCAGAAGTAGTCCCTACAAGCTGGCCCGTACGGCTCTTTACCTTCTTCCGCGTGATGGTGGACGACCTGAGAGAAAAACTACTTATTTATTCATTTAGAGCTTAAAAGAATTACAACTTACAACTCGAAAAAATTATGATATTTTATTAACCTATTTAAATAAGGCACACCTGTTACTTATTCACATTAATGTCAGATTGGCCTTATAAGATGGTCCTGTGTAAATAATTCAGGTATATACTATGTTATGTTATCTTTGAAATTGCAATGCAATCCACAATTTTTTTAGAACATTTCAAATACATTCTCACTTAAAATTTAACTGAAAATACCCGATACCTACTTGAGTAGAAAGCGATAAATTCAAATGATCTCTATATTGCATCAACTATAGTCACATCAATTTGACTAGACATTATTCATTGCAATCTTTAATAAGATAATTAGTAATGATCTAGCATTCAATTTAAATTAATCTTACTCAAAATTCTTTTCAATTCTGGTTTTGCTGTAAACTGAGCTTAAAAAGCCTGAAAATTCTTGCTCATTTTCCACAAATTGCAATGTTTAATTTATGTCTTTCGTTTTAAAAGTGCGATTACATGTACATGCCAAAATGAACACGTAAAGTTGTTTAAATAGCGCAACTCACATCATGGTGGTGATGGTGGTGGTGGTGGTGGTGCGGACGCATGTCTGCGGCGCGCGGCAGGTGCTCCAGCAGCAGCTGCAGCATGGGCGCCAGCACGGCCACCTCGCCGCCCGCGCACAGCCGGTACAGCGCCGTGCCGGCTTCGCGACGCACCTGAGTGCCAGAAGGAAAACACTCCTTACAGACGCCTTGTTTATAAAACTTTCAGAGCCAAAAACATACAGGCAGTCGTTCGTGAGTTCATCACCCACCTCCGGAGTCGTCGATATAAGTAGCTGATTAGAAGTAATTAACTTGTGTTCATACATGCCCAGCGTCCGACTAGCGAGTCCATTGTCCTAGGGAAATTAGGTCTTAGGCACCGTAAGTGTTGACATAATTACATTCTGTATATCGATGAGATGTTCTTAGGAAATCACAGAAAACAAACTATACTGTTGGTCAAATCGCACTGTAGCAAATATCTGTTTGAAAGTAGATTTCTTGCTAATATCTTAAAGGTTATTTTCTTTAGCATCTTTTTAACTTGGCAACAATCTGAGGCATATTGAAAACTTTTGTAACATACATAATTTTAGCCAACGATTCTCTAATAATTCCGCGTCATTTTAAAGCGTAAATTATACGAAACCATGAAAAACACTCTCGGAACGTCAAATGTCTGTTTCTTTTCGCCTATTTTCACTTAAACTCAGGTCGAATGGTGACTATTGTCAGTACGTGACGGGAATAAACAAGACAACATTTAGTTAGGGGCGTGGTAATATAATATAATGGCATGAGGCGACTCACCGCAGGATCAGCATCGTCCAGCAGCAGCCTGGGCGCGGCCCTGCGCAGGGACCAGGCCAGCGCCACCGCGTCGCCGCCGCCGCGCGCCCACCACACGCACATACGCATCGCGTGTTGTACCACCTGGTAACACGTCCTTTGTTTATATCCATTTAAGCTAACTAGCTCCGAAAACTTTACTTCAACATCTAGAGTTACTAGACTGATGACCTGTAGGTAGTAGTCAGCGTTGCCTACAAACTACCTACAGATCATTGGAGTCGCTCAGCTGACGTTTTCTTAAAGAAATTAATTTCGTACATGCGTAAATTAATACGAGTTTTGAAAAAAAGGTTTTTTATTTTTTTATTTTATCCATATAAATCGATGTTTCATGTACCGGATGGACCCTCCACGGGATTAAAACGATCAAAATTTAGCGGTGTATAACACGAACCCAAAATACAGGAATATAATAATAGTCAAACTTACAACAACAAATTCGAAGAAACTATCAATTGTATTCACTATAATAAAAACTCAGGACTAAGGGTGTTTTTAATATCATGCGGTTTTAATCATGCATGCGGGATTGCCCGCCAGCATAACCCCTGCAAATGTCCTCTTCATACAAATATTTATTGTAATGCGTGGAATACGCACGCAGTATGCGGAGCGTGATACCGGACTGCAGCCCCACACAGGGTTCCCGCACGTTTGTCGTCCATTATACACAACCACATCGCACATCAACTTGCAGAAAACTGTGTCTAAGGCAAGCGTGTCTCACGCTATAAAAAATTAGATATCGCGTGAAATTCGCGCGATATTAAAAACACCCAAAGGACGGCAAAAATCTAATTTAAGGGTTATATGAAATATCTTGCCTGTGCCCTTCCCCAGAATCCAGTCTTATAAGTGGTGGGTTCCTTCAACGTAGCTGCCTCACACAGTATCGATATTAATCGTTCTGTGGTTTCTTCTACGCTCATTAACGATAATAACGACTGCAAACAAAACAAAAAATACAATCAGAGGAGCTTTTGAGAAATTACGAAAAAGAGAAAAAGATCATATTTACATTAAACACTAATGTGAAAAACTAAGACAGGATAGAGCTATACAGAACGAATAGCGCATTCCCATTTTCGTAATAAAACAATAATGAACTCGGCAATCACAGAAAACGTCAGCTGAGAGAGTTCAATGACCTATAGATAATAGTCGGCGTTGCGTACAAACTACCTACAGGTTATTGAACTCGCTCAGCTGACGTTTTCTTAAAGAAATTAATTTCGTATATGCGTAAATTAATACGAGTTTTGAAAAACAGGTGCTTTATTTTTTAATTTTATCTTTACAAATCGATAGTGTTTCATGTACCTGATCGACCCTCCACGGGATTAAAACCATTAAAATTTAACGGTGTATATGAAATAAATTACATATTAAAGTAGTTACGTGAACTTACAGGATGTAACTTGGGTGTCTGCGCAGGATCAGACGAGGTAGAGGGTAGCGTGCCGATCCTGCACAGTAGCTGCAGTAACAATGCGAGGCAATCCTGTCGCCATTCACTGTCGTCATTTCTTTGTAATACACCTACAACGTAACATTACATTATTAGATAGATAGATAGATAAAACATTTATTTCGAAGCTTCAAACATTGATTTTTTTTAATAGTTTCTTGTTTTTAAAAACACATGGATAGTTCATCTGCAGTGCATTTTTACCACGACCATAGATTACCATGACGGCCTACATACGGAAGGCGGCTGGCGGGTCTATCTATTTTTGGCGGGAATCACGGTGTGCGGAAGCTCTGCTCGAATAGTTAGCGATCGTCCTTATTTTAAATATTTTATTTTGTTTACCTTTTTCTCTATAATTGTAAGTTGTTTGGCCGAAATCCAATCAAACCTTTTTAAAAATGTCATCTCGTGTTTCCATTTGTAACAGTACCTATAATTAATTTAATTTTAGTAAGTAACTCACCAGACATCATAATATCATACAGCAGTCTTAGACCTCCCTTCTTAATAAACAATTCATTCCAGTTCTCAGCTGCAGTTTTTTCTTCCTCACTCTTTTCATTAGTGACGAGAGGACTGAGCGTACTAACGGTATTCTCCTTAACGTTAGGTGTACCAGTGTGACTTGAGCTCAGCTTGTCAATGATATGTAAGGAATACATGAGTTTCTGAGGACTCGTGGGATCAAGTAACTCCGGTAGTTTGCTCTCGGTTGGGTTCTGGAACGCTTCCAGTAGGGTGGGATTCAATGGCACGGCTTGTAGTATGTCCCATACGCGACGGGATAACAGTTGAGCTTTTGTGTGGGTTACGGGTTCCTGCAATGAAAAGTGTTGTTTAGTCATTCCTTGAGTTTTTCACAACCCATGTAGAACTATAAAGCAAAGATAAGTAATATTTCACGAACGGCAGAGTTAACGTTGGTCGAGCGATTTAATTCCCGCACAGAGTAAATATTTCTAAGGCCTACAAATATGTAGTTGTTCCAAATCTGAGTGTCTTCTGTATGTGAATTTACATGTTTGTAAATGCACCTATAATATAGGAGTAATTTCTAGTGAGTAGTTTAAAAAAAGTGCGTTCGGCCAAATTCGGTTAAATTAAAGAACTACCAAACCATTTCTTTTTTTGCAATTTATTATTTGTAGAAAGCCGATAATCGCTATTAAAAAAAAGAAACTAACGATAAAGGTGACTATTATCCATCAGTGTAAAAACCATAGCTGATGTCAATAATTGTATTTAAAACCTTATAGCAAAACAATAAAGTCGAAATTCACATAACGTTCACACGTGCATTGCAACAAATAAAAGTCAACATACCCCATTAGCACCAGGCTCTTTCATCTGCCCTAAGGCTTGCATCAACGTGAACAGATGGTGGAAGTACGTGGGGTCTAGTAGCAGTAACGTAGGCAGGCGCGCGCGCGCAGGGGCGGGCTGGGCAGACGGCCACTCCGCCCAAGCGCCCCGCCCGCCCACACCCACTGATACGAACACCAACTGTGGAAGACGAAGATATCATTTAGAACTTCAACTTTATCCTAAATTGCATAATAGAAAGAATTTTTAAATCAGTTGAAAATTCCGTAAGTCCGCAAAATTTCAAATCTGATAAAACTGTTAATTAATTCATTAAACCCCAAGCGGTCGCGCTGTCATTGTCTTTCTATTGTCTCTAATTAACACAATTGGAAGGTTAACTAAAAAAGAAAAACAGAATAGTGACGTCACCGCCATTATGTTACATAGTCCGTACAAAAGAGAGAAGATATTCTCACCACGCTTAAACTCTTCATCACTCCTGATCACTCCCCACTCACTCATGTGTATATGTAGGCACTATGAAAGCGACGTATGAATTTTCAGCATCTTTATAGCTTAGCGTCCTGCCTGTTTGTGTGTCCTAGCAAGACTTATTTCGGAAAACATCTTACTAGATCAAATGGACGTTGGAATGCGCAGTGCTACTAATGGCGGCACCATTTAATGGCGCCTATTTATATTTATATATGATTAAATCGTTTTGAGTGCGCACTGTGAGCAGCTTTGTGATAACCAGTGATCGGAATTAGTCTTGTGTAGTTCGCGAACGATGAACTAATAGGAACCGTATCTTCTTACTGAACGAAAAGAAATGTTTCCAAACATATGTTGTTAATCAGTCAGTCGGTCTTTTAGTTCGCGCGCGAATGTGAATTTAAAGTAGGTAGCTTGAGGAATGAAAAGAAATGTTTCCGACGTCTGACCACAGATTTTGCTAATCAGTCAGTCGGTCTGTTAGTTCGCGTGGCGAATAAACTCCGAACGAGCGCGCGCGCTACGACAATATTGAATGAAAGAGAGGCAAGTAGATCTTTTAGGCTACCCAAACACGTACAATAATATTGTCAATAAAGTACATATTGACAAGAATATTGTGACATACACTTATCCGAATTTCGGTATTGTTCAATATCGTCGCCTTGGAAGCCAATGGAGATAGCCACAATTTTTACGAAATGGACTTTAGTGCATTAACGTACTCACAAAGAGCTATACTTTATATTACTACCACAGAGCTAAGCTACTGACTTAAAATAGTAATAATGCTCTTTTAAAGAAATCTAAATGATAAAGATAAAAAGATCGAATGTCTATGTCGTTCAAAAAAACAACTGAATAAGTAGTTCGTTCGACTGGTTAGGCCTATCTAAACGCGATCTAAACTCTATACCGATAGGTGACTGAATAGAGCTAATAGAACTAATAGAATGAACTAGTTCACTAAGCGAACTGAACTAGTTCGGAGCGATCTTTAAAATGACCGAGCAGGCACTAGACTAATCGGAATAGATAGGGCTATTTATGTTCATTGGCCGCAAACGTTGATGTTAATATGGATATTCCAAAGGATTCCGGCTGATACTACGGGATTTAATAAAAACTACTTATCCGATATAAATAATGTTCATAATTAGTAACATTACCTGATTATCCTTGAAGCCCATGTCATACAGTGTCCTCTCATCATAGTCTATCGTTAGTTCTTGCCCCTGGGTGATCATGCGCAGTGGTCCGTCTGTCGATAACGCTGTTACTCCTTCTTCCCCTTGAATCTGTAAAAAATATTTATTGATGAAAAAGAAGAAACATTCTTTACTTTACTTGGTTAGTGGTCCAAAGGACGGTGTAGTAGACCATTTTATGGTTTAATACCACAGATGGATCACACTTGTTTTGTTCCTATCAGGAAACACACTCCGGCAGGGAATTTCATTCCTTAGCTGTATATACAACAAATGTGTTCCCAAAAAGTTTCGTACGTACAATTGCCGGCACGGATCTTGAGCGCTGGCTTCAAGTTGCGCAGAAGTCAATTATTCGGTCTCTTTAGTGGTGCGAAGTGAGACGCGGGGGTGGGGAGTGTCACAGTGGCGTGCCTAGGGTTTCAAAATAAGGCAAGCCCAATAAAATTTTAACCGATTTCAAAAAAAGAAAAAGTATGCAGCACCAGCAATACAAGTGAAATACAACTTATTAGAGTTATTAGTGTGCGAACAGCCAACAATCCAACTAGTTTTATACACCGATCTATTAAATTTTCGTTTATGCGATTTACTAGTCTGAGAAATATTCAGATTAGGCGTCGGTTTTTAATGAAGAATTAAACTGTTTTTTCTGAAAAAAGTTTAAAGATTTTACCTTATCTTCGCCAATCAAAACTAGAACGCATTTTAAGTCCTCACAAGGTACAATTGCCTCCATTGTTGTAGGTAAGTCACCAAAACAATTGTATCACTCAGAAAATCTAAGAAAACACACAAAAAACAAAAAATGTTTTCCACTCAAGTAAATAAAACTGAAGTGAGTTGCAAACAGAGTTCCAGTGTTGTCATTTAGGCAATAAAAAGTCGCCAGTTATATGAAAAATCTAGCTAAATGTCGCAATTTTTTTATTTTTAATATATTGCTTGAATATTTAATATATTTGTTTTAAAAAGTCGCTAGTTTTTATTGTTGCTAAATCTTAAAAAAAGTTTCCAAACTCGTTAAAAATCTCCAAGATCTCACAACGTCGCTAAAACGGCAACACTGCAGAGTTGGCAAGGTGACAAGGTCACGCATACGCGAGCAACTTCATACGAATGCCCGGCTTAAATCTTCCATACTGATCGATCTGTAGACGCAAAAGGTCCTAACTCGTTATACGGCACGTCACCATAGGTGCGAAAGAGACAGAGATAGTATTTGAAAGCCCGGTAAAAGCCGGCGCGTGTAAGCGAGATAGCTATATTTAGATGCTGCAAATGCGAAACTCTGCGCGCGAACAATCGCGATGTGTAGTACGAAGTGTGGCATACTTTGTGTTATTTTGATAAGAATTAAGCGCGCGAACTTTTAAATAGTTCGGGTTTGATATTGATTCTCTGTCGAGCATTTTAGTAAGGCATCTTCAGGCACCGGGCTTCTCGGCTTCTATGAAGGAACCGCCACTGGAGTGTCAGTGATTGGCTCGTCGCGCCATCGCGTCATAGACGTTACTCACGATTCGTTCCCTGCTCTTGTTGCATGTATGTAACAACGACGACGATTGGCTCGCCAATGTATGGAATGCGCAAAGCGATCCCCACTCTGACGCCGAGCGCTCAAGATCCGTGACAGTAATTGTATACGCTAACTGTTGTATTACGCAACGCCTTACTTTTTGTGGCCCGATGATGGAACAAGCTGGGCGGACTTAAACTGTGCAGTTCCGTTGCACTGTAGATAGTTGTGCACTTATACCTGCGTCTCCCACCACACGTGCACGTGCGCGCGCAGGTGCGCCACGAGGTCGGCGTGGTGCATGGCCAGCGACGCGCGCGGGCCCGCGCCCGCCGGCTGCAGCGTCACGCGCACCGTGCCGCCGCCGCCGCACGAGCCTTCCCACGCGCCCGACTCCGCTAGCGCCCAGCGACGGAGGTGGTATGCGTATCTAATGGATCACAGAATAATATTACATCTTAAATACTCGTAAGTCGCTGCTACGCTCACAACAGGGCATGGCGCCACGTATCAAATCCTCATCTATAGTCAATCAGTTCGCATCCAGTTCATCCAGTTCCATCTATAGTTTGCCACATGTGGTGTGGAACAGCTTGGCCGCACTAATAGCATACCGATCACATCACCATTTTCCTAACTTTTTTCGCAATTAGCTTAGGTTCGGATTTCAATCTAAGCGGATTCGTAGCGATAACATCTCAAAGTAATAAATATTGAATTGAAATGAAAACTACGGGCCCGAGCGCTATACTTACTACGCATGCTACGCTTGACATACCACATCTAGAATATCGGTTAGGTTAACGAAATCGCTACGAGATTGTATTTATGACATATACCCCACCCACAAACTAACTCACTCACACACACTCACTCTTTAACCTATTATTGCAATTATATAAAAAAACACAAACCTCCTCTTAAAAGTATCAAGATGCGTCTTCAAAAGCAACAAGGCCCTCTGAATGCACTGCAACGCAGCCTCCTCAGTCATATGCTCATATATATTCAGTTTATCAACTATCTTCTCTTCTTTGGCAACGTCTTGTTCACTCATTTGTGACGTCGACGTCCCTTCGCCGTCGGCCGTGTGTTTCTTTGTGATCAGTCTTTCGGCGGCCGAAGACAGGTGGAACATACATTTGGCTACGAAGTCATCTTCTTGTTGAAGCTGCTGGCCCATGTAGTAGCTGTTCAGGTACTGGATTGCGCCCATTGATACGTCTGGAGAAGATATTAAGCTATTATTTAATTTATAAGGGATACAGAGTCGTCCACAATAAGATTCATGCCATGTAGGGAATCTCTTTCCAAAACCATTTTTTTTTATAAAAATATAAAAAAGTTAAAAGTTTAATTTGACTTGACGGGACAGAGCTGCAGGATTGTTCAAGAGTTACCGCAACCCTGGACCGTAAAGAGCAATTGAACGAACACAGGCGGGTTAGTAAAATTCTGATACTCCTTGTTTCACCCAGAGCGGGAAGATTTATTTGATGATTGATGAAGTGGCTTAGAAAAACTCAAAATATTTAGGTTTTTACAGCGATCAACAACGTTGTTAACTTTTTGACCGCGACAAAATAAAATGTGTCCAGCATGCCAGGGTCACAACTACATGACAGATTGAAGGATGAAATCATTGCTTGGGGCCGAACGCTTTTGCTTTTTCCAAAAGGTTAATAAAGATCAAATTCCTGTTTATAAAAAATATTCTTACCAGTACTATTCGCTCTTAGAGCGATCTTCCAGAGGTGATCCATAGCTAAGGTGTGCGGATGTGCAGCGTCGCGCGAGTCCCCGGTGCCTAAAGCCATCCTAGCTAAGTTGCACAGCTGCTGGTATAGACTTAGACCCATTATGCTGATCGTCTGTGAAACAAGTTTATCTATGAAATCTAACCCATATACAAATAAATTGCAACACAAGCAAACATGCTTGCAAAAATCAGCCTTAAATTTTCCTACTGCTGCTTAGACCTCCCTTAGAGAGAAAATAGGCTGCAATCATCCAAGCAGGGAGTATGCGGGTTGGTGAATCAAATAAAAAATGACATATGTCTTCAAATATTTTGATTGTTTAATATACCAGTTTCCTCACGATGTTTCCCTTCATCGTTTTGAAAGCAGTGGTAATGAAATAAATTACATAAAGCACATAGCCTGTCTAGGTTTGAACCTACGATATACAACCCAAAAGTAGGGGCCGTTTTCAATAAACCACCACAGTTGATTACAATTCGAAAACTTGCAGAGCACTATGCAATCTAATATAGGCTAAGCAATTCATTAGTTACAGAGTGATTGTGATTCCATTATCGTTTGTGACGTCTGCACAGACTTCATGGAATCTGTTTAAATTTACTGCAGAATGTGATGAAACACTTGCTGTATCGGTGGTAAGCAATATTAGAGTACCGATGGAATTTTAAACTTCTGGTTTAATCTGTTTGGTACTCATAAAGAAATTTACATTACACTTAAATACAACAGGACAGAGAGCTGTGCTAGTAGCCTGAGAGCTTTAATACGATACAGGAGTTTTTCTTAGCGTGGAAAAAAATAAGAACAATATTAAAAAAGGATCACCCTTCTATTCTTGTCCCCTGTTATTTAGGGTCAGTGTAACACGTTTTGCTGTTCCAATCTGTCTTGTCAGCCATCACGCTATCGCTAACTCCCTTTTTTCATATCTCACACAATCCTACCATAATTTCTTTGGCTATCCTCTCAATCCATCCGCTTTATTTATGATATAGATAAAATAGATTAAGCTATATATTTTTAAATTATAAGCTGTCTTAAGCGTTATTATAAATAAAAACGCTGGTTCAATCACTTACCTCAGGATCTAAAGTAGGCATCTTCTCAACATACAAAAACCTCAACGCATCAAGTCCCAGCGCGTGTTGATCCGGGGACTTTGTATGAGATAGAAGCCAAGAGTAAAGACAATCTGCGCATTCACTGCTCCCGCGTACCACTAAACACTGCCAGAGTTCTTCCACCTGTTCAACTGTTAACCTGGTGGAGAAAAGAGAAATCAATGAATAATAATAATGTTTAGGAGTGTAAAACTGTGATATTAGTCGTCTGAGGGATTACTGTATTTTTAAGGCATGTTCGCATTTCAATCTCAGTCATAAACTATCAAAAACGCCTTAAATTTCGTTGCATTTTCATTTTGATTGGTATAAGATGATTTGAATGTGAACATACGCAAATTATAAAGTGACTATAATATGTCTTTAGATACTTCAATTTTGATCTTTTAATTACATTAAAGTATTTGCAGTGCTGTGCAATGTACAACATTAGTTTTTAATACAAAACAGACGTCGATAGTCGTAGATCTAACGAGCTTGTGGTTCCGCATACATGTGTGACTATGTACCTGAAGTGTTGAGGGGAGCCGACCGGCGAGAAGATGGCGGTGAGGAAGTGCAGGCGCACAGTGAGCTCGGTGATGTGCGCGTATTGAGGCGCGTCGCACACGGGCCGCGGCTGTGCCATATAATGCCGGAGATCTTCTAGGAACAGTCGCATCATGCCGCGTTCGCGTTCCGCCCACATTACCACCTGTAAACAGACAGTGTGGTATAATAATAGCATTTTCATACACTATTTCATACACCACATCAACTCTTCACACTCACTCCAACACACCCACTCACACAGCACACCACTACTAGGCTTGAATGGTACTAGCGTTTTATTTTGAATGTTTCTGAGGCTTAAATGTTTAGATAGTAAATTGTAAATCCAATTGGCTGTAACATTAGTTTATCTTTAAGTAAAATTTTTGAAAAAGAGCTGTGGATTTTGTGAATAAATAAATAAATAAATACCAGATAAGAAAAACCCTAAGTTTGCTCATTGATCGAAGCTATGATGAAAATAGATGTCTCACTATCTGTAACTTCTGTCAAAGATATACAAATGGCGGCGTCTTCCGTGGACGTTCAACGCGAATGTCGTTCGGAAGAGATCGAGTGCTGTTCATGCGAAATCAACACGACGCGGCGGCAAAGCCGCTTTCAACCGCCATTTATATAAAACTAGTCACCGCAACGCACCACAAGAGTTCACCCGATAATATTAAACCAACTAAACGAGATCGCTTCGCTTCGCTCATTGCCGCACCACACCCACGTACGATCGGTCACATAGGCCACCTACTAGAATATCTATTGTTTGTTTCATTTGCGCCGCATCGCTTCGGGTTCGCCGTCGCGTTGACTCCGAATGTAGAACACTATATTAATCTACCTATAATCACCGCGACTTGCCAGGTGTCCTGCCCACTTTCATTTGTGTTCCATTATTCATGTTCCTATGTCGAAAATCTTCGTATGTCTTTAGGTCGCGACGATTGGATCTAAATCCTTTAGATGTATGTCAAATAAATATATATTAGACGAAAAGAGAATGTTACCTGATGCATATCCATGCCTCGTAACTGTTGAAATGAGGAGAACAACTTTGGTAACAGCCGAAGTGATACAGCGACAGATCTGAGACAAAACACATCGTATTTACACGTATTCAAACAATTCAAGTTCATAAAACATATGAAAATCAGTTTAAAAACTACAATATTGGAAGAAAAGATTTTACCTGTGATTGGCAAGATTGTCTAGACACCCTTCAATGAACTTTATCCTTATAAACTTGTCGGTACTGAAGCATAATAACGCGCACAGTGCCTTCTCAGCTTCCAGCGCTAAGCCTTCGCCTAATTGTTCCTGATGAAAGGAAAAAAAAAACAAACGATAAAGTTATTTAAGGGTAGTGGATTTTAATAGAAGATAGCCAATTTGTTACGCCTATTCAGATAAAAAACTGGATCTGTGCTCTTTTTCAGGATGGTTCCCCATCTCTAGAACTCAGAACTCCTCTCTAGGGGAGGGAATGAGCGATAATTCACCATCCGGTTTGGTTCTAGGTCATGCCAGTCTCCTCACGATGTTTTCTTTCACCGTTTTGACGCAAAGTAAAATGCTTGACTCTATTATTATTTATTTAAATGTAAACTTTATGTATATATAGTACATAGCCGAATTTAATGCAACGAGGCATTGCCTTGGTATGCCATCGTAGTCCTATTTATCAGATAAACCGAAAATTGACTGGTGTTAATCTTTGGTTTATCTGAAGACAAAGAGGACAAGACCAAGAATAGAGTGGGAATAGTACACAGGCGACTGCTTTAATTATGCAAGAAGGCATTTTCTACAAGTCAAACTGCTATCTATCTGAAAGGGACTTTAAGGGCATGACCTATTGTTGAAAAAAAAAACATAACGTTCAGATAGACTTTTGGTGAGGTTTAAAGATTGCCGAACCTCATTATACAGATATTTTAGAACAAAAGTTGTTGTTTATGATATTAGTAAAAGTCCTGCAAGGTGGTGAGTATTTTACAAATAACCCATACAATGTTGATTTAAATCGGGTTACATGAAGTTTTAGTCCCAAGCTTTCTTGGAAATTGAGGAACAAAAAGAATAAAGGATAGTATTCCTTGTGTTTGATGTCAACCAACTCACAATGGCGCCGTCCTGCAGCAGGTCCCACAGCAGCGTGTTGCCGGGCCGGCACACGTCGTCCACGTCGCACGCGGGCGCCGGCGGGGAGCCCCGCACGCGCTTGCTGCCGCCCGCGCCCGCGCCCGCGTACTCCGTCAGGCACTGGGCCTGGGGGCACACACAAACTAGAACCATCCACCGATGTACCATCATTTGATACCTGAGTCTCATTAAAGAAATTAAAATCGCTGAGTAACAAAAAAGTCTCAAGTGATAGTGTGACGGGTGACAGGACATAATTGAAGAAAAAAACTTGTTGCGCCGACCCTAAGCAATATGGGATAAGTAAGAAGAGTATTGTTTTGTATATCGGGCTGTTATCCACAACTCCACAACAAAAGCGAAGAAGAAGAGTAACAAAGAAGTCTATTCTTCCTTTTCACTCGAAACACACTTAGAACAGCTAGCACGCGTCATGCTCGTGAACGGGAGCCGTCATGGTCATCTCTTAACTGCCAGTTGGCTTATTTCTGTTTATATTTTTAATTACTCTTTTTTTTTTCATTATTTATTTACATTGTGCTCACATAATAGAAGCGACAAAAAATATGTAACCAAGGTTTTACTAATAACATGATTTAAAAGAGTGGCTATGGAGTTTCTTGTACATTCTTCTCCAAAGATATAGAGATGGATGGCTTAGTAACGTGCAATTTAGAGTCATTTTTTTATTTGACCGAGTAACATTTTGGCAATTCAAAAGTGCCCGTTAATAGTCCATTTGAAATAAAATTTCAGATTTCTAACAAGTGTGAGAGCACAATTGACTCTTCCGTTGATTTTATAACACGGAGAATAACTGGATTTATATGTATTGGTAGTTACGTGATGTCGCAACACAGGTAAATACGGTTACTTGACCGTTTCCCTTCCATCAGATTAACTTAGTTCGAAACCTTTCAAATCTAATTTGGTACCTTTTTGAAAAATTCTTTCTATTGAAATTTTTTATTAAAAAAAAAAAGTTTAGTACCCAATTCACTCTCATTTTTTCACCGTTTTTTTTTTTTTTTTGAAACTAAATACCAGTCAGTTACTAAAAAATCCAGCTGTAAAAAAACTTAATCAAAAAAAATATTTTTCTTAAGAATATTATACAAAACTACATCTGACCTGCGCCGCAAGCCTGGCCAGTTCCTCCTCGCAGGCTGAATCGTCCTCATCCAAGTCAGCGAGGTGTGGATGTGAGTGAGGAGACAACGCTGATGATGCACTGCCTTCCTCTTCTTCACCGGCAGCACCACGTCGCTTGTAACTCTCCATTAGGCGGAGTTCCATGAGACGCCTAGGATAAGGTAATGATAGAAAATCATTTAAGAACAGAATATAATAAACTTTATTTTACACTAAACTACTTTGGTGTACAATAAAGTTCTAAATCTACAGGCACAATGGCAACCGACTTGATGGACTGAAAGTGATGAAAATAATTAAAAAAAAAAACTAAACTAAAAAAAATACAATAAAGCTTGCATTCAAAATATTAAACAGATTATAAAAATCTTTACATACACAAAAAAAGTAACACATCTTATATATAAACTACACAAATATAGACATAAAGTTATAATTTTTAATTGTTTTTTATATTAATTTCAAATAAAAATACAAATCTTTAGTAATATACTCAAAAAGGAAATTACAAAAGAATACAAGTCACATCTAAACTGTGCAAGCAAAATTAACGAGTATTGCTTTGAAAATAAGGCTCACCTTGCATCGACGTTGTCACAAATCAGCTGGCAGTGCGCGGTATCACTGCCCGACGATTCTTCCTCCACTTCAGACACAGATTCAGCTAGATCAGCTGTTTTCAGTTGCGTTGCTGTTGAGTAATGTTACACTTAGATCTGAGACACTATACAAGATTGATTATATGACACGGTAACACGAAATAATAATCTTAAGAGAAAGCGCTTGAAATCTCAACCGTACATATTATGGTAGGTTCATATGCAATAGTACCCAAAAAAATTCTAGTTTATTTTCCACTTTTGGGAAAAGGTTATAGGCACTCGAAGGAGATTGAAACTAGACAGGGCCGAAGCCTATATTTACACCATCATTTAACTAACTATTTACGTGTATTGGTGAGCACAGACTTTCATTCTATCTAAACATGTTTTAAGAAATCAAAAACAGTGTTTCAAAGTTGCTTTAAGTATACTATGAAAGTCTACATCTTTTCCATGTTCTATTTCGATATTGTTTAATGCTCATAATGATAAAAAAAAATAGATAAACAATAATTGAAAACAGATGGTGATGCATCTAGCCGATTTCGGCCACAGTGACCGCAGTCCCTGGCTAGTGGCTACTAGCCTGGATACTGCTCTGTTACTATCAAAAACACTTTCGTCTGACCACCGCTAAGTTCATTTTTGCTTGCACTCGAAACTAACTTCAAAGGGTTTGGTTTGGCGCCGAGTCGCAGGATTCAAGCGAAAATTTTTAAGTGATCAGGCAGAAATGACCGCGGCGGTACTGCATATCCAACTTTGGCAGTAAAACTCCGAGCACTGAACAGGCATGTAAGAACACTGTTAACAATATAACACAAATACCTATATAACCACTAACTATTATATAGTAAAAAGACACATAAAAGTGATAGTATGTGGTGTATGGACCATCCACTCACGGAAATGCTTGGGTTTGCCTGGCTTGTGGCGCTTCTTGTAGAACTTCTTCTTGCGCGGCCGCAGCAGTTCCTCGGCACCACTACTGGCGCTGCCGCTGCTGCCGGCGCGCTTGTTACGTCTGTGTAAGAAGTTAGCATTTAGTATTACATGAACTGGTTATAGATTGGTGGGAGGAGTGGTTGGTGGGTTATGACATTACATGTGGACGGATGATGGATGAGTGGATGGATAGAGAGGGAGACCAAAGGAAAGATGGAAAAATTATGTAAAGAGTGATATGATAAAAAGGGAGTTATTGATATCGTTACGAGTGATTAACTATAGGTAAATAATTTCCGTACAAGTGTATACCGGCCCGTTCACGACCTTGCCGCTGAAAGCGGTAGCAAAGCGCGGGGCGGCGAGCGGTAAGAACAAAAGTATGAATATGTTTGAAACGCCACCTGCTCATAGCGGCCGCAAAAATCGAAGTCGTTGACCTGGCTGTAAGACCGAAAGATTTTATTGAACATGTTTTTTAGGGTTCCGTAGCCAATGGGAAAAAACGGAACCCGTATAGATTCGTCATGTCTGCCTGTCTGTCTGTCTGTCCGTCCGTATGTCACAGCCTCTTTTTTCCGAAACTATAAGAGTTATACTGATGAAACTAAGTGAGTAGATGTATTCTGTAAACCGCATTAAAATTTTCATACAAAAATAGAAAAAAAAAAACAATAAATTTTCCTAAAAAAAAAAAAAACTTTTTTTTGGGTCCCCATACATAGAACTGAAACTAAACATAACATTTTTTTCATCAAACCTATAGATAGGTCTTCAAAAATGTTTATCATTTTTTTCTAAACTTGCGCGAGAGACACTTCCAAAGTGGTAAAATGTAACTTCTAAAATAGGAGAATGATAAATTTAAAAAAAATATATGTTGCTGGCAATGTTGCCATGCAAACCGCCAACGAAAATTGGTTTGAACAAGATCTAGTAAGTAGTTTTTTTTAATACGTCAAAAATCTAAAAAAAAAATACACTATTATTAAAACATCGATCAAAGTTACAACGAACTACAAGAACTTTTATATCATGCTACTTGCTGCTACGGAACCCTTTATGGGCGAGTCTGACTCGCACTTGGCCGGTTTTATTTATTTATGGTAAACCAGGCATACATGCCCAAGTCGGAAATGTGCCGGCCTTGCAAAACTAAAACACGTATTTAAGATTTGGTGCATATTTGAGCCGATCTGGTTAGATTATAAATATGATAGCGATATAAGCTATACAAACAATGCAGGTTTAACTTGAGTTGTATAGTTTATGTAATTTATATAATTTATAAATGCGAGTTTTAGTTTGGCAAGTGGGGCATGTTACCGACTGGGGCACGTACAATTGCCAAAACGGATCTAGAGCGCTCGGCGTCAGAGTGGGGATCGCTTTGCGCATTCCGTACATTGGCGAGTCAATCGTCGTCGTTTTTACATAAATGCAGCAGCGCAGGGAGCGAATCATGAGTGACGTCTATAACGCGATGGCGCGGAGAGCCAATCACTGACACTCCCCGCCTCCGCGTCTCACTTCGCACCACTAAAGAGACCGAATATATAACTTCTGCGCAACTTGAAGCCAGCGCTCAAGATCCGTGGCGACAATTGTATGGCTGGTTTACCCTAAACAAAAAAGACATCTAGCAATAGAGAAAATAGTTCGAAAATAGTTCACTCACTTCTGGCAAGACTTGAGCGTCGGACATTCCTTCTTAGTGAGTTCCTCTCCCTCCCTCAGCCACTCCTGCTCGGCTGTAAGACAAGAGTGAGAGTGTATACAGCAGCTAGTTGGGCCACGGCATTATATTGTGGGTATATGTTTACCAGTCAGGTCACGCTGATGTTTACTTTGTTTGCGCGGCGTCGGTCCCGCTTCTTCGCCCGATGTGCTCAGCTCCTCGCACTGGAGACAAATGAAGAGATAGGTAAAATTATGGGGTTCGGCAGTTTAGTTACTTTGTTTATAGAGATTTTTAAACTACTCGGCGACTAGTATTTAGCAGCTAAAGTAGTTGGTGACTATCTGGCCTCCTACTTTGTATGTAAAATCAATACAAAGTCACATTCGGGCCGAATGCATGTATGTATATGCAATAGGCCGGCCTAATCATTGACACATCTTTAGTTTTTTTACTTATTTTTTGGCACTTTTTTTCTATTGTTAACCTAAACTTAAATAAATTAGAATATATTATTCCTATTCTATGCCCACTATACAGACAGTAGAGATAGTGGGCATAGAAAATATGCGAAATGCAGTTTTCGCATTTCATTCATGGATATTTGTATACATAATTTGTTGGCAGAAAAGAATCACTACCATTATGTTACTCTATACCTAGTAACGAATTCATGATTAAAATAACTTATAACGAAACATAAGTACCTATTCACAGTAGGTAAAAAACAAGCGGGCTTGTAGACGACGAGCAAAGGGTAACTTGCCGTCGTGACGTCCGGTGAGGACCGAGAACGAGTTAATGCTGAACACACGCCTCAAAGAGATTTGAACCAAATTGAAAACAGGGGCCCAGTAGGGCCGATGCCTGCTAGGGCTACAGGGAACGTTTGAAAGAGTTACTGCGGCCCTCAAACATAAAGGGCAACAAGCACAGGGAAGGACGTAGGCGAGTTTTAGGGAGTAAAACTGAGAAGCCCTCTAGCTTCACCCCATGGCGGCAAAAGTCATTAGATGGTTCCCCACTTAAAAACACAATGTATAAAACGTGCTTAAGTTCACCACTCGCGCTTCTAAATCACATCGACGAATCTACTACAATGAACGCTAAAGTGTCTGGGGCTGAAAACATGTTTGCTACTTCTTACAAGATAAAACTGCGAATTGATTTTGATGATATTTATATTGTTTATACATCAGAAACTAGTTTCAATTTATAAATGGGGAAAGTATTCAACCCATGCAGACAGAGCTGTGGGTGGCATGCTAGTTTTTGTTAAACTCACAGGGTCATCATCGGAGTTAGTCTGATCCATGCTGACGCTGGCTTCTGATGAGGAGTTGTGGTGCGGCTTGCAGGAGGGCTGCGGCGGGCGCAGCGGGGGCTCGTCGCCCAGGCCGGATGGCGAGCCGCCCAGGCCGCCCGACGCACCGCGAGACCACATAGCGCGCATTAGCGCTGACGCAAGGTAGAGGCTCTGTGGACAAAATAAAGGGATAATAATTATATTAAAGTTTTGGAGTACGCGTTCATTTTAGAAAAGTCTGGACAAAACAAGTTAATCTTAGTCACCTGTTCCGTATGTTCCTTTGGCGGCAAAGCGCACAGTAGACTATATAGATGAGCACATGGCTTCGGCGCCAGCGCCCTGATGAACCCAGGCAGCAGGTCGTAAACCTGCCGGCCGCAGTGCTTCAGTTGCGCGGCTGCCCAAACCAGTTCTACGTGTTCAGGAGTCACGCGGGCTTCCACCGCCAAGAACTTCAGGATCATATGAGATTGCTTTATTACCTGTGAAAAAAAAAGTGTAAGTACAAGACTAATACGAAATTATTGTAGGGGCCCCAGTAGGGGCAAAGCCAACTAGGGCCATCCATAGATTCACTTCCGAAAAGGAAATTCGTAGTTTTGGAATGCTAAAGGCAAAGACGAAACAGATAAGGTCTTAGTCAGCCAAAGTCAGACACGTCCTTCCGCTCCGCCCTAGAGCGGAAGTCATTGGAAGATATGCAGCTTTTAAAAAAAAAACTATAACATTACAATTCCAATATATATTTCTGATTTTGGTGCAAATAACAAAGTTCTAATTGAGGGGGTGTTGTCATGGTCCAGTTAAAGTACCCGCCTCGTAGTATGAAGTTGCGGGATCGAAACCAATGTGAATTAGTACTTTTCTAAGTTTACTTAGGACATTACTGACACCCTGTTCCTCAGAATGCAAGTAAAGACGTTGATCCCAGTTGTCTTTACTCTTTTGATAGTTTGACCAGCAGTCTATCAACGGAGCATTGTGTTGCCCAGTAATTGGATTGTGGAGGTCTGATAGGCAGTCACTCTATATAAAACATGGGTATATAGTCACATCTATTTAGACTGGAAACTGACCCCAAACTAATTGGGAACAAAGTTCAAATTGTATTCAAACCCATGGTTTTTAGGACCCTTTTAATACAAATGGTCACTTAAAATACAGTTGATAGTTTAACTGCTAGTATGAATTAAAATTATCTTGAATTATTTAAGTTTTTCATCCCAATTTGATTGAACCAAGGAAAAGCTAGGCAGATTACTATACAAAAGTAACAATCTAGTAAGATTGTATACGTAATCGAAAAAGGGAATCCCTATTTCCCTAGGTCACAAGATAACTTGAGAATGACGTTACGAATTTCATTCATCTTTTTTTTTTTAAGTTTCTAAATAGGTACTTTGTAAAAGGTTCTCACGGAAAAAGAAATTATGTAACTTGAGCAAAATTATTGGAAAATTTCAGAAAACTTCACACAGGCAAAGACGCTGGCAAAAGTCACTTCTTTATAATATTGCAAACCTAGGTTGAATTATGCAGTGAATGTACCTACTTGTTTGATCAAAACAAATTTAGTCATTGTCTTCCAATACCTACTAATTGTGATAAGTGTCTTAGTAATTACACCACAGTCAAAACAAATCCTTATTAATTGTTATGTTACACAATATAACATTACAGTTTATCTAGAAAAATGAAGATTAAATTATTCATAAGTAAGTTTCTTTGCTAAAGCACGCAAGAAAGTAGCAGTAGAAGTTATATAAGTCAAAGTCAACTACACTAAAATTTCTATAGGATGGTGCGAGTAACAGCTGTTGGATTCATACAATGTACCATCAAAGACACTTCTGCCTGACCACCGCTAAGATCATTTTTGTTTGCACTCGAAACGAAAATTTCAAAGGGATTGGTTCGCTGTCATGCCGCAGGATTCAAGCGAAATTTTTAAAAGTAATGAGGCGGAAATGACCGAGGATGGTACCTACCTATTCTTTTCTCTCATCTTAAAGATGCATATTTTTCTGCTGTCAGAAAAAAAAGACTTTAGGACAGCAAAATTCTTACCTCCACATGCAGGTTAGGCCCAAACAGATGCTCAATAATGTTATTATTTGTGAGCCACGTAGCCAGTTGTTGTCCAGCCACTTCCGCATCCGTGGCAGATTCCCCAGCACAAAGCTCGTTATGTGAAGCAATGTGCGCGTTGATCTGAGCAACGCCAGCTAAGCGCATTGTCAGAGTACTGCTGTTGAAGTACTTGAAAGCTAATGCTAGTCCATCCCCGTCAAATGTTAGCGGTACATCCAAGGGCTCTTTGGCTGCTCCCCACATGAAATCTGTTAAAAGAAGATTTCTTTTGTAGTTCTATGTATTTTTAAAATATTGTAAGACAGCAGAATTTAGTACATACAAGTTTTAGTGTATTAGTTGCAATCATTACATTGCAAAAAATGATACAAGAATCGATTCTAAGGGTCTAAACAGACCAAATGTGCGGTCCGATTGCAGTTGTGTGAACTGCACACCGACTGCATCCGAACTGCACCATGCGCGGGAGGGCGGAGCGTGCGGGCGGGTGGGTATGATGCAGTTCGGATGCAGTCGGTGTGCAGTTCACACAACTGCAATCGGACCGCACATTTGGTTTGCAATTCTATTGCAGTTCTATTGCAGTCGTGTCAACTCCATTCAAACTGCACTGAAACTGCAAATTGCATTTGATTGGATTGGTCTGTTTAGACCCTAAAAGACCTCTCAAGAAGATGAAAAAATTAGATAAACAGCATTAAAAGTTTCATTTACATTTACAGTGGTATTTAAGTGGTTTTAAATGAGCATATCAGAAAACTAATGGGTAAAATAATTTAGAAGTATAAATTATTATTTAATAATTACTATTTAGGTATACAATACCATAACTGGATCATACATCATTTTATTATAAGATTTCAACTGAATTGAATTAAAAATTAATAATGTAGACAAATTCTTAACTTACCAGCCATAGACTTGACAGCGGGCACCCTAAGATCCTTATCTTCTAAGGTACACATGTACTTCAATATTTTGGCTCTCAATGGCATGAAGAGTTGGGACACAGCTCTGAAGTTCAGCCATAGCTTGAGGTTCCCTACTGCTGCCACAATAGCATGAGCCATGGATAGGGGGAGCGTGCTCTGTGTAGCTTGTTCAAACACAGATGTCATTGCACACACTCCACCTAACTTACAGAACAAGCTCACATTCCTCAACAAATAAGCAGGTATCTCCGTATCATGTAGGTCACAATATAAACTTAGATTAGATATTTCTTGAGCAGAGAGGTCATCTAAGCGGCTTAGTGCAGAATGCTTGCAGGCTAAGTATAGAGGAAAGTTGAGGAGGAACACTTTGGACACAATGTGCATGAGCTTTTCCTTTTGCTGCATAGACCATAGTTCAGTGTCCTCAGTTGAAGAAGGAGGTGTCTCAGCATTTTTGGAATCTTCTGCAGTGTCAGCTGTAGGGGCAGGCTCGTCTGGCTCAGCAGGAGATTCCTTCTCTTCACTGATCTTTTCCTCAACAGGAGCTGAACTTTCCTCCTCAGGTTTTTGTTTGTCTTGTGCATTGTCAGGTGGTTGCGGTGGTGCAGGTGCCGGGGCGGTTTTAGCTGCTTCTACGAGTTCATCTTTGAGCTGCTTCAATTGACATACAGATAAACAGAGTATACTCTGCACTACAAGATAGAATCTTTCAAAATTCTTCACATCCCGATAGCAACACATGCATTGCCTAAAACAAAGTACATAATATAGTATAATCCCATATTTACCAATACAATGACTTTGTTAATACAAAATGAAAGGTTACTTTTTGTGTTTTCACTTTGTCACAATAGAATGAATGTTTACATCAATGAACTACACTTTGTACCAGAAACTCATCTCATTATCCAATTGTTTGGACATACAATCGCTGGACAAGAGTATCAAAGAAGTATAACAAAGCACAGCAGTCACCTACATTAGTTGTCACATCCTAACAGCTGTAAGAGTTAAAATCTTGTTGTGTTTAGAAGTATAGTAAATATTTTACCTTTGTGGCCATGAGAGAATATAGTTTAGCACTATCTCCAGCTCAGATTGGCTTATTGTTGGATACTGGGACACATCGTCGGTAAGTCTGGATTCACCTAGAACCAGTCAGACAATTTCATAGTAGCTCACAATAACTAAGATTTTATTTATTTACACTAGACGCAAACGTATATAAATCATTGTCAATTAAAATGGTTAAATAGAACGGACAAATCGACTGCTAAATTTCGAAACAATGTAACTTACAATTTATTAAAAGCTGTGAAAACTCCGAACAAACATCACACATTCTTGATGTTTTATGTCAAGATTAAGCGAAATATTATTGCAATATAATCGCAAAGGTTATTTCAAGTGAATTATTGATCATTATTGATATTTTTCGTATCAGAAAACGAATACTGCCATAAAATGTCACGGTATCCGTTCCACCATTGTTGACGATTGTTGTCAAAACTACGTTTTGTTGTCAACTCGTTAATAAATATTAATGAAAATTTATTGTTAATTTATTCAACATTAGAAATTCGAGAAATGAATATTAGTAAGTAAATTATTGTTCTTTATGTTATAAAGTTATAATTAAACAAAGTAATCACAACTTGCGCATAGATGACAATTTTAGTTCTAAAAGTATGTATTTATTTATAAAATCGACTAAAATTGTTTTTTTCGTCGTAATGTTTCGTCTGTCAGTACTGACATTCGATCTTGATTTGACGTTTATTATGACATTTTTCGGCAGTTGAAAAACGAGCTATGGGTTGACTGGTTGTTGTTGTTGATTTTGTCACTAAAATGGTCCAATTACTTTATATTGTCGCTAGCTTACATGTGTTGCTATGTCCATTTACAAAAGTAGAAGAAAGTTTTAATATTCAAGCCACACACGACATTTTATATCATCGACATAACCTCTCACAGGTATCTACAAAATCTAATTTTGGATTCATAACTCGCTTCCTATAGACATACAGTGATTACTATTTTCTTCCAGTACGATCATAATGAGTTCCCGGGAGTTGTACCGCGCACATTTGTTGGACCACTGGCTATATCAGCTTTGTCAGCACCAGTAGTGTCACTCTTTTATCTAGTTGGAATCAACAAATTTTGGATGCAATATGTAGGTTAGTAGGAAATATTAAATATAGATCCGATGCTAATAATGTGTTTGTTTTATCTAACAGCTTTTACATTATCTATGAGAGCTTTATTGCCAATTGTAAAATAATATCTGAAATCTATTATTGTTTCAAGTATGATTGTGGTGTCTATTTCCAGTGCGCTTAGTGCTGGCGATGTCAGTAATAGGAGCATGGGCTCGACTGAGGAGTGCTCTGCAGAAGCAGTTTGGCAGCACGTTTGCCTGGTGGTACACTCTCATCACAGTCACACAGTACCACTTCATGTTCTATATGAGCCGGCCATTACCTAACATCATGGTGTTACCCCTTGGTAAGATATGGATATTTATTGGCAAAATCTACATATAAGACATGATCCAGTAAATGACTGTATGATAAAATTACTTGCAATATTTTTAACATTTCATTGAATCTATTTGTTTATTTAATATCCAAGCTGTTACATCGGTGTACTAATTCTAATTAAATCAGTATATCATTATCTTATTACCTCTAATTTTTGCAATATAAAATTAACTTAATTACTTCATTAAACCCCAAGCGAATGCTGGCATTCACTCTGTCATTATCTTTCTATTGTTTCTAATTAACGGTATTTTATAGGTTTAACCACAAAAAACATTCTTTCAAATTCACATTTAAATATTCTCAAAAACTTTATAAACTTTTTTTAAAAATCAAAATCAAAAATATTTTTATTTCACATAGGCCTACATGGGCACTTATAAAACGTCAGAAGCTAGTGTGTTTTAATACAAAATATGTGCTAAGACTTGTTAATACTGATACTGAGCTTTTAATTATTGTTCCAGTACTCCTAGCTATAGAAGGCTGGATGTCTGGCAAACACAAGCAGTTCCTTGTGAGTGCTGGTGCTTCCATTGTCATATTCAGAGCAGAGTTAGCCATGCTGTTTGGACTGTTCCTCATCATAGACTTGTATTTCAAGAAGATTGACTATATTAGGTAAGAGATTTATACACATGACATGTCTGTATTTATTTATTATTTTTATTAGTTTTGTATGGCTAGAGGATGTGCAGAACCAGGAACAATGGAAGTAATGGAAGGAAGCATTTGCCCAACTGTGGGATATTTCAGGCTAGATAAATAAAACCAGACACTTTAAAAAAATTAAACATCAGCTGCACAACATCTACCATAAAGTTAAACAAAAGTTTAACAGTGTTTCTCACCGAGTCACCCTCTCAACGAACTGGCAGAATAGTTGCAACTGGCTCAATTGCCAATATGGAAAAAATTTTTAACTGCACTAACATAATGGAATGCGAAGGTGGACCTAGTCGCTAATTTGATATGTATATTTGATTCTGTCTGCTGGCAACAGTAGCAATATTACTAGCAAGATGTGTCAAAATGCAAATTATTTTAGATGTTTTTTTACAGTTTATTTAAGATAGTGGTACCAGCAGGAGCAGGGCTAGTGGCCCTAACAGTGACTGTAGACTCAATATTTTGGGGCCGGCTGCTGTGGCCAGAAGCTGAGGTCTTCTGGTACAACACCATATTGAACAAGAGTTCTGATTGGGGTGTATCCTTTTTAATACATAATAAATATATGCCTATTGTTAATTTAATTTTAAAGTATGGAATTATTATTGAGATAGTGACAATTATATCAGACACAAACCCTATGCTCTGCCAAAAAAAAAAAAAGAAAATTTATGGTTTCTAGATTTTTGTCAGTCAAGTTCTTAGGATCAGTTAATTTTTGTGGAAGCAAAGCAATATGAGACTTATTTACAAAGAAGTATTCTATACAATGTACTGTGTATGATGCTCACAAACACATATTTCTAATCTGGAGTAAATAAGTTGAATATGTGTATGTACATATGTTATGTTTCTGTGTGAATTATTTCTTAAAAAAAAAACTGAATCAATTACTAATTTCAATAAGACTCTTAACTGTAGCACAGACATCACCATTCCTGTGGTACTTCTACTCCGCTCTCCCGCGAGGTTTGGGCCCCAGCTTAGTGCTCATACCAGTAGGACTGTACCTTGACCGTCGACTGATTCAGTACGCCGCGCCAGCTTTCGTGTACATACTGCTGTATTCCTTCTTGCCCCACAAGGAACTGCGGTTCATTATTTATGTCTTCCCTGTGCTCAATATGGCGTCTGCGGCTACTTGTTCCTTCATGTAAGTATTTTTTTTTTAACGGTCTGTTGCCATTCCCAATATGATGGGTGAAAAGTAAAGAAAATTATTTACACTTCTGCAATTTTCTGATAATTGCAGTAACTTACTACAAATTCATATTCTAAGACATGTCAAAGCTTCTTTCAAGTGTCGAAAATGAAGAATAATAGTTTTAATTTTTCAATAATTTTTTTGAAAAAATAAAAACAATTCTTACTAAATAACTGCTTATTATTTACTAATTCCATAAAGATGACTGAAAAAAAAAATTCTTTTTACTTTGCACCCGTTGATAGGGGGCATTTCTATTACCATCATCATCATCATATCAGCCGAAAGACGTCCACTGTTGGACATAGGCCTCCCCCAAGCGTCGCCACAACGACAGGTCCTGTGCATCACGCATCCATCGGATTCCCGCGACCCTGACCAGGTCATCGGTCCACCTTGTTACCACCATCAACTGGATTAAAATCCAGAGTGCCTGAGAAATTGTAGATGATAAAATACAGGTTCATTAGATTCATAAAATATATTACTATTTGGCTAATATTTATTTTATTAGAGTTGTAGTTTCAGTCTTGTGTGTCTTGTGTCAGGTACAAGCTGATTAATATTTAATTTCTTTGGAACCAGTATCCACTCCCTGCGCATACATAAACATTTTTTGTGTCCAGCTTTCAGATATTTGTTTCCAGATTCCACTTAACACATAGTAATGACGGCCAAAGTGTTCGGTGTTGGTAAGTGGAACTAAAAGTGTCTCCGTTTGCGCAGCGGCAGCGCCTTATAGCTGTTCACATATTATTTTTATATAATAGAATTTCTCTATTCTTTCTACACATATATGTAGTCTAATAATGAATTACGACTTAACCTTTTGAATGTCATAATTATGTTACACAGTTCGACATAAGCAATTGTCTTTCTATTGTGTCTCTAATTACGGCATTCAAAGAGTTAATACTGATGACTTCTGATATAAATCACTATAAACTTAACTCCTTCCTTTTCAGATACATAAGACGATCAAAGGCACCAATTTTTGAGTTGATGTTCTGGGGAACAGTTTTTGTGATACTGGGTAATATTATCATAACATTAGCATTCGTTTTGGTAGCCATGAGCAACTATCCAGGGGGAGTGGCTATCACTAGGTGTGTATCGAAATATCTAGTTAGGTTTTAGAATTGATCATTTCATCATTAATGTAGGATTTCTGTGCATCAAAAATCGTAATCTTCACTAAAAATAGTTATTGTACACCAAATATCAGGGCACTCCAAATCGGACAGGTTAGGTTTAAAGGGGATGGCAGAGTTTAGCGAGAGAACACAGACCCTGCATCTCTTTCGTGGTTATTTTTTTTTTTTAAACAACTTAGAAGAGCATATTTTAGTGCACTATTAGTATTTTTGATAGAACATAAGTATATTTTGTAGTAGAAAACGGGAATACACTCGTAACTATTTTACGATATGATCAGCCCACCATTTCATGAAATGGCCATTCACATCATGAAGTGATCAATTCTAAGATCTAGCCACGACAGTTTGATCATTGTATGTGCTCAAACAATTGAAGTTACTAATAAATCTAATCTTTTCCAGGTTCCATAAACTGCTAAAGGATGAACCATTTGTACACGTACACATCTGTAACTTAGCTGCTCAAACCGGCGTCACGAGATACACCCAAATTAATGACCGTTGGATGTATAGCAAAAATGAATCCCTGCCAATTGAAAAGTTACAAGGCTACACCCATCTTCTAATCGAAGCTAAAAGCAAGTATTCGTCCAATATCAAGTCCTTCGCACAAACGCACAGCATCTTAGATAGTATAGAATCATTTTCCCAGGTAGCCATGCATTATAAACTAATGCCTCCAGTGAAGATCAAGACAAAACCGGCGCTTTTTATACTGGAGCGAAAAGATTTCCGAGAATTTCCTCTCGGACATAATATTCGGTCCTTTGACAATCCACCTGAACTCATAGACAAAGGTGTGCAGAGTGATGAAACTGTTATTCAGGTGGTAAATTACGATACTGAGGAGGAACCAGTTACCTCGATAGAATCTGACGCGGAAATAAATGAACAACAATCGGATGAACAGGCTATTCAATTTGATACACCACTAAAAGATGAAAACATTGTCGACACATTTGCACCAATTTTAGAGGATAATTTGGAAAATAATATCGAGACATCAAACAATGAAATAGTTGAAGAAATTGAGGCACCTATAGTTGAGGAAGTAATTCAGACTGAAGAAGAGAAAAGTCCAAAATTACAAAAAGCGAAGAAAGCTTTCGATGACTTAAAAGCATTAAGACAAGAACGAAAAAAGAAAGCAATTGAAAAAATTAAATCAGAAACTCGGAAAGAGGTTGTGGCATCAGCTAAAGAGAAACTTAAAGAAATTATGAAACGCCACAAACATATCGCTGTAGAGCTTTCTGAAAGTATCATATCAGATATAACTGTTGAATTAGAAGCGAAAGATGGTAGAGGAGATATACCTGAAGAGGAAATGGCACCCGAAGTGCCACAAGAAGAAGTTGTTGATGAAACTGAAAACAAACTAAGGGGAGATGCAGAAAAGAGTGAAGAGAGAATAGACAAAGATGTTGGCTCAAATAATACTAACGAAAATATAGATACAATTGTGGAAGAGGTCATAGTTAGGTTAATAGATAGAAAAATTTACGACGATAAGACGAAACCCGAAGACATGAAACCTGAAGATAGGCTCATGATACAGAAAATCGTTGAAGAGGTTCTAGCTGAGAAATTGAATTATTCAAATTCTAATAATAGTAAGTGAGTGTGTGGAAAAGTATTTTAAAATGTTGGCCCTGTTTTGTTTGAATTTGATCTCGATATAGTTTTGCATAGACACCCACAGTTGTAATTCTAACTCCATATAATTGATTAATGCAGGTAAGTTCGCCTGCACAGAAAAAATGTTTAACAATTAATTGGCGCATGCTCGCGCGTATGAAATTATAAGCAGTGCTATACTCCAATCACAGTGAGGCATTTAAATAAACTCTTTTACTGTCTGTTCAACCAATTTTGACTTTAATTGCGTTGGTGGCATGACAAATAGCGGCTGCAGTAAACAGTTGGTATTGTAACATCATTTTGTGCTTTTGATGCCATCCTTATGTCTACGGAACAGAAGTCAAAATTGGTTGAAGGGACAGTAAAAAAGGTCTGTTTAAATGTCGAATCTTATTGCGAATGGGGTATAGGTATCGCGGGAGTGTTATGACACCCGCTCTGTGTCGTGTGTTAAACAGAAGAATGTTATATCATTGTATGGAGTAAAGAGTAGATAGTTACGGGCGTTAACATGATACATCGAGTTTCAGAAAATACTTAACCTCTTCCATAGGTGAACAAGGTCAAGAGTGAGCTCATTTTAAAATGAAAAAGCAAGAAGTCATAGTCAATTGCCAAAAATTATTTTGTATGTCCAATTTTTTTAGAGAATTTTTTACGACTTCCTTGGAGAAAATTGCGTATATTCATGAGCCAAATATTATTAAAATATGACTACACCTTTCCGTTACATCCTATAGAAGCCTATTTTTATTTTCTAAAACTCTATGTGCCATATTTACGGCCAGATACTATTCACAGTAGTATAACAAGGAGTGCCAATTACGAAGTATAATTCTTTGGTGCTACCAAAAATTGTGCCTTGACATAATTTTTACCCGACTGCTCCAAAAGGTGGATAATGTTTTTATTATAATAAGTGGGTGATGAATTGCATTTTGTTTTGGCTTAAGTAAGATTATGTTTCGCATTTCTTTTATATCACCATTGTTGCCCCAATTTTTTCTAGTCAGATAGGAGTTTATTGCAATAATAAATTATGAATGACATATCGAATCTTATGCGAATTTATTTTGTATAGAAACAGTAATGTACACATACTTTTTTGTGGTGGCCATACAAAAGCAATGAGTTCACGTACTCGACTCGTCTATCAAAAACTATTACGAAGAAGTGTTAGATCATAATATTTGTTAATTTTGTAAATATTTATTACTAAATACATGCGATCTTTCGTGTTACCCATTTGATTTTATAAAGCAGTTTTATTTATCCATTTCGACGCAGGTACATTTATTCAACATTATTACATACAAGTGTTATGAACATATATCTAATCAGTCTAATAAGGCATACAAAGGAAACAGTTTACTAAGATACACAGGTACCGACGAAGTACATAAGTACACAATATAAAATGAGGAGTTGTAACGGATGTCTAAGTTACACACTCGAAATTACTACATTCGTCTCGTAAATGCTTCAAGCCCGGACCAGATGTTACTTTGATTTTGGACACGAAGCCGCTCAGCTTATTCAGGTATTCGGGAGAACCGGCTTTTTGAGATTGGAAATCATTAAATAACACCACTTGTGTTTGGTGCCACGACCGCTGACAGAGATCAAGACATACGGGCGACCTGTATTGAAGAATTGACTATTACAGTAAATTTAAGGGTCGCCACAACGGACCCCATGCGACAGCTGTAAACGTCGCTACGAGAAGCTAGAAGTGGCCACAAGATAGCTAAAGCGCGACAACTACTTGTGGTCGGTGGCTGCTACCTTATAAAACCCATGCGTGTAGTATTATAATAAACTCTGGTGAAGGTTTAATTGCGCGACTGGCGTGTGGCAGCGTTAAGTGGCCAATGAGCCACAAGAAGCGAGCAGCGACGTTTTGTAGCGTGTGGCGGTCACCGGCATCAGACGTGTGCGGTGAGTGCATATAAAATGTAAGTAAACTAAAGGAAATATATGAAGCGATTGGTGACCCGTGTGCAGCTGCCTTAATAAGTAATCTGACCGTTTTATTCAGCTATGTCGTAGCCATAGCTTTGCATAGCATAGCCGCATGCATGGGGACCGCTGGCCGAGCGTCGCCACACAGTGGGCCCCTACTGAAGGAAAGCGCCGTCGAAGTCAGCCTAGAAAGAGGTGGCGAGATGATTTGGACGCGTACCGCGAGGACTGGTTTGAGACGGCGCAGGAGAAGAAAGTTTGGAAGGACTTGGGGCAGGTCTTTGCCCAGCAGTGGGACAGTAACGGCTAGGGTAAAAAAATGTAACAGCGAAAATGATCCTTCTTGGCTTCTAATTTTGAAATAACAATAATATAAGAGCAAATCATCATCGTCTCCTTCCAACAGTTACTCTACTTGGCGTTCCATTAACGCGATACATTTGAGGATTTAAACTGAACTGTTAAAGGGATGTAGTTACATAGGGTTATAGATCACTCTTCGCTCGCACGACACATTTTAATACATCATTGTAAGGCTCCAGGACACTTGTCGCGGTGTCCTTTATCTCATATATCGACCTCTGCTCGCGGTTGCGACGCCAACCGCCACCTTTAGCAGACTCTTGAACGGAGACTCTAGCGGTGAAGCAACACTGCACTGCGAAGCCTCGAAGCGTTCTCATTGAAATGTGTACCTATTTGTGTAGTAAATAAAGTTCTTTATAGTCGGCGTTTGGTGTGAGCTGATCCTTATCAAAACTTTGTTATATTTTTCTTTATAACCGCATTCAAGCTTTTCTTCTCCAAGAATGAAGTTGTGAATGTATGAATATCCATTCATATTTCATTTTGTGAATTAGCAAGAATTTTAAAAATTAACGACATCTAAAAGACATCCGTTACAACCCCCAAAAATATGTACAATATAGCTAGCGTAGCATATATATACACTATAATTATATACCTTCTTTTTTCATATTTTGATTAGATACAGAAAGCGTGATCTAGCACGGGAATTTGCGATATGTGTAAGACTAGAAGTAAGCAAACGAAAATACGTGCAGACTATCATTGCATTACTCATCTTTATTAGCCTTGGACATATTTTCTATGATTCACTATTGGTGCCATAAACATACCATTTTTTCGTTCGTATGCCTAAAACTCGCCTCCTGAGTCCTTATACGTAGCTACAGTTGACTTGTGTTCAGGCCCGGCTAGCAAGTCCAAATATCTTTAAGTTTTTATCGGGTCGTTGGCACCAAATATTAGTCTGTTTACTGCGGGAGATAGCTAGCTTTTTACTTCTTTCAAATTCAAATATATAATTGTTCCCAATTCATTTTATTTCCACTTTAACAAAATATCAACTTTATCATTTCTAAGGTAGCTTTCAAAATGGCTTATTGAAAAAAAAAAAAAAACAAGAAATTTGTTTGAAACTGTAAGTTATTTTTCCTTGATTACTCTAAAAAGTCATGTTCTAGCGCAATACAGTCCAAGTTTAGCGACCACCGCGTCGGAATCGGAGCGTACGCAGTGTACGAGCCGTCGGTATTTACTAATGCTGACAGGGTGCGTCTACTGCATTCGGATTTTGCTTCGGCAATTTCCGATCCAGTGCACGCTGTACCATACATATCAATACAAAGCAACGGTTCCGTCCGCTCCGTACGCTTCGATCTCGACGCAGAGGACGCTTAGCTATAAAGCGCAGTTCCAGACAGCCAATCCTCTTGCAGTGTTTAGAATACTGCACTGTCACAACTCTCAGAAATATTAAACATTAAAATAATGAAATATAGCAGTGTTCACAAGCAATTATTTATCTAAGAATTAGAAACTATATTTAAAATCACAAAAATATACGAACACTGTATAACACAGCATACAATGATTCACAATACAAGTAAAATACACCATGTAATAGACACAAACAAAAAAACAAACACATTGATTCAAACAGTAGTTATATCATTATAATAAGAGGAATCACGTTCACTTATGATTATTTTCTTAAAATTAAAATCAAAAGCCAATTTCAGATCAAGAGCCAACACAAACTCATAAGGTATTTTTATGTGACACTAATGGGAGAAGACACCGACAACAGAAGTCATACAGGTTTCTACCTAGCTCAGAATTTAGAGCTTCAAATTTTACAGTGCAATTTTTTTTTTTGTGTCAATAAACTATTTGATTTAATTTGCATGGGTAGGATGACACTAGTTTATCTCAATAAAAAAAAATAAAAAAATGACAGCAGGACGAAAAATCTATATCTTTAAGATAAAAGGATAGGTTAGGCTACAATACAATTCACGAATTAAGGCGGCCGTGAAGTTAGCCTTTGCGAACGTTCGTGCATACTACTCTTTTTCGCACACTCACGTCGCCATTTGTTTCCTAAAACACGTTACTGCGCAGCCTTCTGCGCAAACTTCACGGCCGCCATCATTCGTAAATTGTACTGTACATTATATGAATCAGACAGCTGTCACCCCCACCATCCTATAGCAGTTATAGTGTAGATTAGTTTATAAGTATTAAAAATTGCTTTAGCTATGCCAGCTAAACAAAGTTGGCTCTTGGCATGGAACTGGCTTTAACACAATACAGGAGATATTTAGTCGTCAGGAATGATAAAAGTAAACTAAAAAATATTAAAAGGATGATTCATTTTTTGAAAATAAAATAACTAAATATGAAAGTCATTCTTATTTCGAGAACAAATCTACGATAAAAAAAACAAGACATTAAAACGTACGATGCTACTTATTTTAAATTGGGTTACTAACGGTGCTAGAAGTAAATCTGCATTAAAGTTTCTTATTATACAAAATTTTCCAAAACTCTTTCCACAAATTAAGTTCCTTTAAATAAATGTCACTTTGCGGATAAAAACTATATATTTAAATATTCATACTGGTCAAATCTTTAAATGACAGATAGATGATGATCTTTACAGTTTGTTGTTGCAAATAGTGCCATTATTAAAATAAAGGTGCCATATTATTTTGTAGCCTTATTCCAATACTTGCACTTGCTCTAGCGTGCGAACTAGACGGAGTTGAGAACAGATTTTTGGAAAACTTTGTATACAACAAGGGTGTGTCTGTGTTAATTTACACGTTTGGCTTTGCTGATTTGTAGAACTATCAGCCCAAGATCACACGTGCGACATAAGTGGACGAAATTATATTGAAAAATATCGAGATCGTAGTTTTATTTATACAGAATTTACTTCAACATTGCGGGATGTTGCAAAATTGTACTGTTAAATATATATCATACATTATAGCGCGCTGTAAATGTCTCCTGACACTGTCAATTATCACTTGCGGCACGAATCGCAAACAGTTCACCGTAGAGGATATAGAAGGGCGCAACATGAAAAAACTTATCTGTAATTTTGTGATTATCTTAAATCGACAATGACCATACGGTTGCAAACTAGCGTTCTAACCAAGGTGACCTTGGTTTATGTTGCGGCTACGTGGATGTAAGTAAACCATGCGCCAGCACGTTCAGTGGGGTGAAAGTAGGAATTTAGCTTCACTTTTTTGTCTGATCAATACTCTGACAATTCAAAAATGCCCGTAAATGGTTTATTTGTAACAAAAAAAGAAAATTAGAATTGATTAAAAAATCGCAAAATTACTGATAACTTTTCTCACTTTGCATCCGTCGATATTTATCATATAAAATAACTAGTACCAACGTCGCATCAACTGATAAAAGACCAAAAAATGCAATTCCTAAAAAACACATGTGTATCACAAAAATTGCTCATCAAATCCCTATGCATCTTGCAGCATCTTCCAGTCGTACCGTCCTGAGCTTGAGTTGATAGACGGTGGGCAGGGTGGGCAAACGACTTCCCATGGGTTGTCTCTCAATGCGCCGAGGGCACAGTACGGGACCCGGAGGAGATTATTGTGGATTTGGTACGGAGGGTACTCGGTTCTGTTCTCGCCGAGGCGCTTGAGAGCGATCGCCGTCATGTCTAGAGTTGCGGCGTGCCCCACGAACATTATGTTGCCGCCTATGGGAAATTTTAACACAAATCAGTAAAAAAAATAGTTTTTTTTTTTTTTTATTAATGATAGTCTTGCGTTTGACCACTATCTCACCTGATGGTAAGCGATGATGTGGTCGACGATGAAGCACGCTTGCCTAGAAGAAACCTATTCACTCTCGACTTAAAGACTCCTAAGTTGTAGCTATCAGGAAACACAGATTCCGGCAGGGAATTCCACTCCTTGGCTGTACGCACAATAAATGTGTTCGCAAAACGTTTTGTGCGTATGGGTGGGATGTCTACCATGTACCGGTGGCGCAACGCTGTACGTCGTGTGGTCCGATGATGGAACGGACTTGGCGGAATTAGATTGTGCAATTCCTGTGCACACTCCCCGAAATGTAAACGATAGAAAACCGACAGACTAGCAACTCGGCGGCGATGCTCAAGGCTTTGGAGCTTCGACTCTACAAGTGCATCATTGCCGATGATTCTCTTGGCTCGCCTCTAAATCGACTCCAGCGCATCAAGCTGGTATTTGGCAGATCCATCCCAAAGATGAGAACAGTACTCCATACACGATCGAACTTGGTCTTGATAAAGATTGAGCAGCTGTTCCGGCGTGAAGTACCGTCTCACCTTTGCTAAGATCCCCAATTTTTTGGCAGCCAGTTGAGCCTTTGCATCGATGTATGAGCCGAAATTGAGAGTAGATGATAACGTAACTCCAAGAAGCTCAAGGTGGTCGGTTATCGGCACGGTTACACCCCGGAAAGTTGGAGCCGGGTGGAATTGGCTCTGTTTGGCGGAAAAAAGACACGCCTGGGTTTTAGATGCATTGAACTTGACCAGATTGGCGTCGCCCCAATCGGAGACCGCCTTCAAGGACGAGTTCAAGCGTTCAACCATAGCCTCTCGGGATGACTGGATCTGTGTCCCGCTAGCTCGCTAGTTGAGGCAGATTGAGGTATATTTCCAGTTCATATGGATTGCCACCAGGTGGTTAACGGGTAAAATATCCCAAAAAAAAAAATTGCCCACTTCAAATCGCTGTACATAGCGGCGTGGATCGTTAACTAATTATTGCTATCTGTCTGACGCTCGCAACCAGGGTGTTAGAAGTCAGGCCTTTTAAATGTGATTTCATTAGTAGATGTGTGATATTATTAGAAACAAACAAACAATGTTCTTTCCTTGTGGTTTTAATCACTAAATTATAATTGATCAAAAACACCTGGGGTAAACGAAAACCGTATAAGTAGGAAGAATAATTAAAGCTACTAAGCGTTTCGCCTCGTCGTTTATACCGCGTACGTCGAAGGACTGGAACAGTTTGCCTGCTGCGGTCTTCCCGTCCGATTATAATTTGGGTGTCTTTAAGGCTCGAGTGAATAGGCTCTTAATAAACTAGTGCGACTCACCATCCAAGATTGCATCACTACTTACCTTTAGGTGGGATCGCAGTCAAGTACTAGTTTATCTTAATTAAAAAAAAAATTTACGTTGTGTGTTCACTGTTGTAACTTACCGTCGTTTTCATTATCTTTGACAGCTGATTGTACTACTTTCTCTCCTCGCTTGTAGTACTCTTCTAATGTCTCAGGCGTGTTGATTTCAACCTCAACATAAGGCTTGTAGCTGTAATTGAAACATTTAAAAAAATAAGTACGCATCCCTCAAAATTGACCACGATTGTTTGAATTGAAGATTGCCCTGTGCGACAAGACTGCCCATTGAACACTTAGTTTTTGTAAAATCTATACATATATATAAATAAAATTGGAGTGTCTGTAATATTGAAATAACTGCTTTTTACTACATGCATATGAATATATATACGGTACATACACCAAAATAACATTTTTTACAATTTGTCTGTCTGTCTGTTTGCCCGGGCTAATCTCTGAAATGACTGGACCGATTTTGATGGGACTTTTTTTGGCAGGTAGCTGATGTAATAAGGAGTAACATAGGCTACTTTTATTTTAGAAAAAGTAAATTCAAAATCCTGTAGTCCACGTATATAATATATATAATAAAATAAACCTAGAATTTTCTGGTAGCTTACGTGATAAAAAGCACATACTATAATAATAGGATGAACTGGCCAATCTTCCAAGACTACATTCCGGAATTGAACTATTTACATGGGTAAGTTTGTACGGAACCCTCAAGGCGCGAGTCCCACTCGCACTTGCCCAGTTTTTTTTATTATTATTATTTTCTCACATCCCTACCCGACCACATGTTATATTTCACACAAATTGGATACTTACTTGAGATCAACGTTAAGTCCAGCCTTGTAAAGTTCTAACGGGGTCATGAAAGGCGCCATCCCCTTCGCTAAATGCCACATCTTGTATTCAAACAGACCTGGTTCCACTCTTACTTTCACTGAAGGATCTGCTTGCAGCCCTGTAATAGTTCATTTGAAGTTATTATTAGTGAGCGGTCTAGTTTGTTAAATATTTGTCGAACCAGATTTGAGTCAGATCGATCGAATGTACGGATTAAATCCATCTTTTTTTAAGTATATTAGTACCTTAGGGAAGTTTTTTACCGTTAAAGGTTCTCCTGCAGATAACTTGGACGATTCAACGCGAATACAGATCGGAACGATCGTGTTTCACGCGGTCAATAGTTTGTTATATTCGTGCCGCAACGCTTCGCAATCATCAATCACATACGTAACACGCCGCGCATGACAGGACAATCTTTATCAATTAGGTCAGCTAATAATAATCAAAGAAAAAATATTGGAGTACTGATAAAGGACGTGAGAGAGTACATGTATTTATTTAGTGTGTTTGATAGTCCGCATGTTTTACAGAACATTTATAGCTAAGGCTGCGGCGATTTGACGCAAATGCAATTGCGGTGCGATCCGACGAGGTTCACGCGATCAATTGTTTATTACATTCACGCCGCATCGCTTCGTAACCGTAATCATCTACGTAACACGGCACGTAAAACAGTTAGACAATGTCTATCGGGTCAGTATTAATAATATCAAAGAAAAATATTGGAGTACTGATAAAGGACATGAGAGAGTATGAATTTAATTAAACAGTTTTATTGATAATATCTTGTTATTAATAAATAAGAGATGTAGGTACTGTGTGTGCAACTAATATAATAATTGTTTTAATTAGATGGACTATTGCCCTTCTGATAAGAGATTGGTTAAATTTTAGAACGATCGATTTGGCCTAGTATCATGTGAATGCATTCTTAACAAATAAATATGACGATATCGCGCAATTTGAACTTTTTCTTTGTCAAGTATTGAACAGAACAATCTCTTAGTTTTCCATTAAGTTCTAATTTTTTGGGGTATTTGGCAGCAAATGTTTCGAGTCAGCCTTCTCGGCAAGCTTCGCCGAAATACTTGATACTACAATAAAATTCTCAGCTCCATTTTCCCAGTTGTGTACACAATTGAAAAACAACTAAACGGAAGTCAGGGCTTCTAAATTGCTGTATAACATTTTACATGTCAATAAAAAATATCTGATTTGATTTAAGTTTTTTGGTACTTACGTAGTGATCGATGTTGGTACCATATTAATGGGTTGTCATCAAAGTTATCTACATATGGTTAGGGGTAACTATTTCAAAACCCATCTGCAAGATTTGACCCAAATAAATATACCAAATTTTTGTATCAAATAAAAGCTTGTGAATAAAGTTCCACCTCTTACCTTCAAGAAATGCGTGAGCAGTCTCGACGCATCGCAGAGCGGCTGACGCATACACGTGCTTTACGCTGACTCCAGCCAATCGCAGACCTTCGCCCACCAGCTGCGCCTGAAGACGACCCACTCTTGTCAGAGGCGAGTCTTTTACGTAGGAATCCTTGCCACCAGTCCTGGAATAGATCGATGAATGTTATTTTACACTGTTCAAAATAACATTAGACATATAAGAAAACCGTTTATTACTATTCGTTCAACCGATTTTGACTTATATTACGTTGGTGGCATGATAAATGGCGGCTGCAGTAAATAGTTGGTATTGTAACTACTTTTTTTGATTTTAAAAAAGGTTTCTTTAAATGTCTAATCTTAACGCGAATAGGGTATACATACTTTTTAACTCGGACTGCTAAAAGGAACAGGAGAAGTGGTCGACTGGTAGGAAATTCCCAAGGATGTGTCCACCTTTGACGAATGAGCCAAGAAAGCTCCGCTAGTGACCCGCACGCAAGGTGCTCGTGCAATGCACACGTGCAGTTACTGCAATTGTTTAGTGCGCCTCTTTAGCGCAACTTAGGCAAGGTTTGCACAGTGTGCGCGATACAAACTTTGGACCTCGTTTTGTCCTGTTTACGTCATAAAAGAAAATCTTGTGCAATATTTCACGCTCCTAGTTTCAGTAGGTTTAGTTTTACGTTTATACGTCAGTCAGCAGTATGTTTTGTACATATCATAATAGCTTTTACCAGCAACTTCGCTCGCGTGAAAATAGAAAATATAGAAAGAAAGAAAGAAAGAAAGAAAGTATTTATTTTGGCGCAAAAAAAATAAACATATACAACAAAAACTTAAGACAAACACTAAACAAAAAAAATAAAATAAATAAAAAGTAACATTGTGTGTTATACGTTTGCGCCAAAAAAGGTCCATGTTACTCAGTGATAGTAGTAAGCTAACTACAGATGAGTCTTATGATCACTTTACGGATTTTCGTCTCACGCTTCAAAACATCATCATCATCATTAGCCTGTTTACTACTGGGACTCAGGCCTCCTCTCTAGTAGAGGGAATGTGCCGTAATCCACCACGAAAACATGCGGCATCAGTAACTCGAGCCATCGAGAAAATGATGTCGCATGATGACATTACAATATTTTTATCAAAATCGGCTACGAGTCAATGAATCAATATTGGAATTTTCAAACATGATCCAACCTGTTTCTCTAATTGACGTGAGTCCACTATTTACACGTGTATTATTTTTTATTAAGTAATTTTTCAAATCCTTTCAGATTTGGTGGAAGGAGCACCGCCAACTAACAGAGTTGAGTTTCTTGCACTCACGGAATGTGAAATAAGCATAATTTTTCTGGCTGACTAACTTCCTGAAAATTCTAAAGTGCCTGTAAATAGTTTATTCAAAATACTTTTTTCTCCTTTGTTTGATTTTTTTGATTAGAGTAACGATGCAAATACTATGCACTACTATACTATAATGTGTCATCACAGTCATTCCCACCACGCCCCCACTGTTGCTGGTACCATTTTTTTAAATGCCAATCGCTGCTTCAGTTAATAAACAAACTTCCCTTCAAATGTGGCAAGATACAGCTTAGGTTCATAAGAGACACTCTTGATGTTTATGAGCAGTAGGTTCAAAATACCTAACTTTTTTTTTCATCTACACTTCAAGTTTTTTTAAGTTTGTAAGAAGTAATCTCTGAAAGTAAAGGTCCGATTGCGAAATTTTTTACACCGTTAGAAGGCTGCGTTATTCCTGAGTTTTTATAAAAGATGTCTGTCTCGATGCTCGAGGGGGTTAAATACGCACCTTTCTCCCAACGTCAGCGGCAAGTTCAGATCTTTCCTGATGTAAGTATCATTTTCGTCGAAACAGAACGGCACCCACTGTCCGTATGTGAGGTCCACCCGCTCGCCGTGCCGCATCGCGAATATCCAACGACGGTGCTTCACCGACTTAGTCTAAAAAGAAAATATCAATAAATTAAGAATATGACGCTTATTTACTTATAGAAAGAAAGAAAAACGTTTATTTGGACCTCACACATACATATACATTAAAAAAAAAACAGGAGCAGAGGGATGTTTTTTTTTTGTATTTATTTCTTTCCTAAAGAAGAAAATGAGACATTATGGAACAAATAGTTTGTATGTATTATTGTTATACGATACTAACAAAAAAAAATCTACGGTGGGATTCATTATATTATCATCAGGTGGTTTTTAAATTGGATTTTTATTTGTCACGCGGTGTCATCAATAATGAGCAAATCATTATTCGCGAGGTGTCTATTCGTGACTTTAAGCTTTTACAACGCCTCTGAGCTAGTATCGACAATTTTAAATGCAAAAACGATACAATATCTGATTACGACAGCCCACGATGGATTATTAGGTCATCACTACACTACATAATCTAACAGTTGTTATGATGACACTAATTCAATGTTCCGTTTTACTAATTTCGGCAAGGATTCCCCAAAAAATCGCTAACAATTTTACATTTTTATCGAATAAACAGATAGGATTGCTGTTATTACCCAATTCATCTGACTAGGTAGTTGATAGTGACTGCATTTGTTTTTCAGGTGGGAAATAATCAAGAAACTTTTTCCACTTTGGGTGAAGCGAGAGGAAGTATCGGACATTGACTGTCTAAATCCATCTGTATTCCTTCAGTTACCCTTAACGTTCCAGGGCTGCGGTAACTCTTTCGAAGAATACCGTAGTCCTGGTAGAAGATAGTGACTGCTGTTGGCCTAATAATGCATCATGGGAATGTCATGATCAGATATATTACTGATTTATCCAAGGAATATTCTCAAATTAATAACATTTACTGGTCTGGCCTGTTGGTCGTGGGTTCGATTCCCACCTAGGACAAATGTTTGTGTGATGAGCTCAATCATTTGTTCTGTGTCTGGGTGTAATTTATCAAAAATATGTATGTATTTAAAAATATATGGGTAAGTCTATCAGTTGTCTAGTACTCATAAGGGTCAACTCACATCAAAAAAGCGTCGAAGCGCAGCGAAGCGGATCGCAGTTTCAGTGTCATATGAGTTTTAACTTTATTTTCATTGCTATAATTTTATCGCATGAGAAACTCGAAGAAGTGGCGCGGATGCCCGTGGCGCCGCGGGAATTCCAGCGAATTCTATGAACGGTAAACGGGTCGCTGCCCTTCGCCGCTCTTTCGGTGTGAGTTGACCTTAACACAAGCTCTGCTTAGCTTGAGACTAGACAGCGTTGTGTGATAGTTGTGGAATGTTATTATTACTTTTATTATTATTGTGATCCAATGGGACCTAAGTCCCATTGGAACACAATTCACTAAATACATTTAGCGCTGAATGAATTTAAATCATCGCTATATTTCTGTCCATCGTATGAAGATTGCAAAGACGATGTTGATTATGATAAATGTTTAAAAATTATCTAGTGATGTTTGGTGAACGTAGCGCAATTAAATCACATTCACTTTAAAAGTTTATATCTATTACGTTCATGAACTTCGATAAGATTGTAATAGGACATTGAACCAGAACATTGCTGAACATTCAAGATCAAACCAATTAAATCGCAGTTGACTCATAAAGATAGATTGGATGAATGATTTCGCACGTTCTTCACCATAGAGATCTACGCTTTGGAATGTGCAATTTAAATTAAAGACACAATGTGACAGTTTTAAAAAGACCAGCTTTTTTCGCGGCTTTTTCTAAGAATGAAAACAACATACGGTGATAGTGTAATCTTTATCAGCAAACGTAAAATGTTCAGTATATTCAGAGATTGCCACAGTTTTACTTATGTATTTTTTTTTTAATAGCTTCTGTATTGTCCCACAGCTGGGGAAAGGTCTCCCCGTTTTCCATCCAAGCTTCTCTGTCTTTGGCTATCTCTGGCCAAGCTTGCCTCGCGAAGATATCCTGATTATCTTCACACACAACTAATATTAGTTTAGAAAAAATAAAATTCTGTCTGCTTCAGAAGAATGGGGTGTAATATATTTGATTTAGAACCACCAGAGGGCATACCACGAGTTTTTAACGCGATTCATATTGTAACCTAAACTGACCCGTTATGGGCTATTATTTTTAGTATATACGAAACCTGAATATAATTTGTTCAGAATCAGTAACTGAATTGATTCCAATTATTTTTACACCATGTTAAATTTTTCCCAAAAATATTTTAAAAAGGACGCAAGCGGACACCACAGCGACAACACAGATCATGGCAGGACCTAGCGAGCATTAGGAGCTAACGCACAGCTAGTAGAATTGTAGTTTGCACGGAACCCTCAGTGTGCGAGTTCGACTCACACTTGCCCAGTTTTTTATGTTAGGGTCACACAAAAGCTACGTTCACGATTTAATTTATTATTAGTCTTTTTGTACAAAGACCGTACCAACCTTGATCGGAGGGCTCCTATAACAGCTGCCCCTACAAAGCTCGGCTATACATTATATACTCTGTGTTATTCAGTATTTAGCGAAGGGTGATATTAGATGACCGTCATAGTCAGACTGGTAGTAAATAAACAACTTTGTAGTTGACAGATGTTATCCATTTTTAGGGTTCCGTACCTCAGTCGGTAAAAACCCTTTTTGTAGGTATGCGGAACAGAGAGTAAAGTCCCGCATGCCTCCGTTGAAAAGGGAGGATCCTCCGGCCAGACAGGTGTTATGGTCTGGTGGGCGACTGCCCGATAGATGATTTCGGGCTGTCGTATATGTTCAAATCGCGCGGAGAACTGTGATTGCGCGATGCAGGATTTCGTACTTTCTTCGTAGTACTTATGTGGTGCCAAAGATGTCGCTACACCTTATATTATGCGTTCCTGAGGAAAAGATTCTTGACAAACGGATCACTTTGTCTGTCTGTCAAGAACATTTCCTTCAGAAATGCATGGGGGTATCAAGCCAAAATTAAAAGAACAAAAGAATCGGAGGCGTGGCCGACTCGAGGCGTTCGATTCGAGAGAATCGAAATGAAACGGTCGTAACTTAACTAGGGGGGCTGAGTATTTTATATTAATTTTGGCTTGATACCTCCATGCATTTTTGAAGAAAAGGAACGGAACGAAACGGTCTTATCTTGGCTAGGTCTGCTACCACTTAGAGCAGTGAAAAAGTCAAACTTCTATATCAACGCAATCTTAAGATAAAGACGTTTATGCTCTGTTTATGGCGCGTATTTTAACGCTCGCAAGGGAATCAAATCACAGGGGACTTAACGTCGGTCTAGAACCAGTCATGAATTTGGCAAGAAGCATAGCAAAAACTTTTTTTGCAAACTTATGTTTGTACGGAACCCCCGATGCGCGAGTTGCACTTGACAGTTCTTTTTGATAACAGTTCGTCGAAGCGACGCGATGTGCAAAGAAAATGTGAAATGACTTCATATCAAGTCCAGTTAAGCTTAATTTGTCATAATGAACTCTGATCTTGGCGTGTCATTGGCAAAAAATAGTTTGTATTTTTTTTCTCGAACTAAATTCTTTGGCTCAGTATTAGGTCACGGTAATGCCGTCCGATGTACTCTGCTTTTAATTATGTATGATTACGAGTATTGTATTACATTTATATTACTTATTTGTGTAATGTGATATCGAAAGGAGATCGCATGAGTTGCTTTATTTTATATAACCAACGAACTGGCTTGTTAAATATAATTCGAAGGATTATGCTGTTCTAGAATAGTTTTGAAAGTTAGTAGAAAAAAAGTGTGTCGGTTGTTTTTTTGAGTGCGGAACAGATTTTGTAAAGACAACATGTATTCGTAAATGGTGAAATAAGTTACAAAATATAAGTGTGCGCGCTACAAAGTTTTTCATTCCTAAAGTATCCCAGTACGTGCCTATCGATGGGCTGAGCTGCGCCACAGTAAACACACACGATAGAGAAAAGTATGTACCATCGAGGTCATTGCTGTTTTATCACTTTAAAAAAATTTCGTTTGAATCCTGCGGCGCGTCGCCAAACCAAACCCTTTGAAGTTTTGGTTCCGAGTGCAAGCAAAAATGAACTTAGCAGTGGTCAGGCGGAAGTGTCTTTGATGGTACAGACAAAAGAGCACAGAGCTGCTTATTTCTAAAGAAATTATTGTGGAGTAGAGAAATATACAAAAACATTGAATTGTTACTCACATTGACTTCATTCTCTGTTGGTTTATTCCCATTTTGTTTCCAGTCAATTGGAATACCTGAAAAATAATTACGTACATCAATAGAACATCGCAAATCTATCTCAAATAATACGGAACAACTGAAATCTACAGTATCACTACTAATAACGAGGTAAAGGTTTTTTTCGTTTTTATGTTTTTTTTTTTTTGGAGATTTGTTTGAAGTACTGATCCGATTGCGAAATTTTTTTTACCAATAGAAGGCTACTTTATTCCCGAGTATTTTTTATTTACGCGGGCAAAGCTAGTCTTACATATATATAGACTAGCGGTTTGCTATGGCTTCGCATGAGTTCAATCCTTCACATATACAAAGTCCCCCATAAGACATAGCGTTCGCGATAAACTCAAAAAGTCCTGGGGTGCTATTCTCTAAGAAAACAGCCTTGAGCTCAGCGCTGGCACAGCGACGAGTCGTGAGCGCAGTACATTGAATTAACAACCCAATGCCTCTTTACATCGCTGAGCTCAAGGCTGTTTTCTTAGAGAATAGCACCCCTGAATGGATTTTCCTGCAGTTTTCAACAGTATAACAAGTGATTTATGAACTAGGTTTAGGTGTATAATACATGCATAATATAGTAGAAAAGTCAAGAATTTCAAAGGTTTCTAACATTCGTGCGAAGCTTGGGCAGGTCGCTGTAGTTAATTTGTAATACACACAGTGAAAACCATATCAGAATCCGTTGGGTGGTTTAGAAGTAAGCGGAAATATAGACAGAGACAGATCGCGACATTGTTTTATCCATACAAAATTCACCCCCTATAGGGATAAAACGGGGGTCCAAAGATAGCAACTTTGGAGAGACTTATTTCTACGCGAGCAAAGCCGCAGAATCTAGTACTACATTTTTAGAGATAAGTCATCCACACCGAGTTCACTGGCCTTAAATAAGCGGTTATCGAAAAAAGAAAAAAAACTGGGGTTCCGCCATTGTCTACAGTAACAATGGATTTTGACAAAGGGTATTCGCATGTATCCTGGTAATAAATAATCCTTTACGGAGTTGTCAAATCAAAATTCGATAAAATCTACTAACAAATCAATTATGATTCTGATGACGATCTAAATCATGAATGTGACCATTGTCATTTATCTCTAACAGTTCACTGCCACCAGTAGGTTGGTCGACCATTTTAGGCCTAGCTTCGGGCCAACTCATTCTATATTTTGTGTTTTTTTTTTCTAAATTCTAGCCTAATTTTTTATTTTTGATAGGTTCACGTATGACCTCTATCTCGCCTGATGGTGAGCGATTATGTGGTCGACGATGGACCACGCTTGTCTAGAAGTAACCTGGTTCACTCATAACTTAAAAGTTGTCGCTAGAAGAAAACACAGACTGGCAGAGAATTCCACTGCTTAGTTGTAAGCACAATGTATGTTCTCAAAACGTTTTGTACTGTTGTTTAATTAAAAATCTTTGTTAGTGTGATTTACCATCTAGTATTTAAACACTGATATTTTGATCAACTACCGTATGTTTGATGTTACTTATAATGTGGACCCATAATAGCCAAAAATAAGACAAGTTAAGAAGAATACAAGAAGTAGACTCACCCTGGGTTATATTTAGGATGCTATCACTTTTATCCAACTGGACTGCAGTCCAGTACTTCCCCCATTCCTTGTAAGTTTCCTCAGATTTCTCATGAGCTAGTTGAGAGGCATCTTCATGGGGGAAATTCGACGCCATTTCTCCGTCAGTATTGGAGTCCGATTCAGACTTTGTGTCTATACCTGTAATAATGACGATAAATAAGAAAACCGGCACGAAATAACTCATGGTCGTTCCTCTCATTGTGATGCGGTGAAACTGGTCTTATAACAACGAGAAATGATGTAAATAGAAGTTATGTTTAATTAATGATTTCTTTATTATCTGAAATTGAAGACGTTGAACTAATATTTTATCTTAGGTGCCGAGTACTGTCAATAGCAGTGCTCGATAAGTTGAGTTAGAGTATGTGCCACTTTATAAAGGGTACGAGGATGCGTCAACGTATGCTTGCGCGTAAATACAATACGGCCAACGCATCTTGGCGAGCTTGAACTTAGGTTCTGCGCATCTCTCTCTCGCTCTCTCTCACGTCGTTCATGGCAAACGACAGAGAGAGATGCGAGGAGCCTATGTTCAGGTTCGCCAAGTGACGTTGGCCGTATTGTACACTAGGCTGCGAAAATAGCTGGTCGCTAATAAACAGTGTGATAACTTTCATAAATATGGATCTGTTAAACTGTAAGTGAAGTAGGTCGTGAGTTAGTATTCGTGAAATTTGGGCTGCGAGTTGGTCACCGCATTCAGGTAATACCGACATCTTGAATAGACGTATTATATGGTTCAATACTAAAAAAGAGCTAGCATGCTCATTTATCGATATGTTCTTTTGTTTTCTATGTACACTGACTCCATGTGACTCTGAAGATATCCTAGCCCATAAAATTATTGATCTCCTACCATTCTCCTGGTAGTCTCCTCTCCGTCTTCCATCGTGTGTAAATAAACAGGATGTGGGTTCATTGGAAAACATAACCCTGAACCAATCTTTATCTGTTCATCAAACTTGTTCACAGCAAGCCGTATCGTCGCAACTCTATGTTTTCTGAGCAGTTTGGGGCCATTTCCTGGCCTATAAGGCTTTATGTCAGCTTCAAGAAATCGTCGCAGTATTGTGACAGAGTTCACTTTGTTGTGGTGAATTTATTGAAGGCTGTTTCGGACTTCAACAGCTGCGAGTCACCGATTTTTTAGCATAGTGCTCACGATAAATCGGTCTCTCGTTATGCAAGTAATAAGAAGACAAATGTCTTCTTATTACTTGGATCTTCTGATGTTTATTCCGGTCACTTGTGATCGATGGAGTACTTTTAGATCATAGATAAAGGGTCCGTAACGTTACTTCCACTGAAAGATTCATCGAACATTTATTCATCAATGCCATGCCTTCGGGATCCCGTGGGATGTGGGACCAGTAGGGTAAGGAAACATCGGGAGACTCTGAATGTGACCTCAAGGTCAAGGTCGAATGTATAAAATGTAAAGAAACGTCAAGTTTACTTGAACTTATTTACCTTGCAAGCAGTCATTGAACCTCGATTTGAATTGAAACAAAAGCGGAAAAAAAAAATTTTTTTTTGAATGTTATTTTTCAACATTAAGCTGTAACTTGTCCAATGATTAATTTTGAGATTTATAATAAAGATTACTAATTAGCGTACTAGATTCTGCCAGCAGCTTCACCCGCGTAATATTAGATTTTTCCATACAAACTTTAGACTCCCAATTCATCCTTTTAGGAGATAAATTTTCGAAAATCTTCTCCTGACTTCACAACTTTGTGCAAAATTTCGCGCTCCTAGTCTAATAGCTCCGGGTGTACGTTGATATGTCAATCAGTCAGTTTCTGTTTTTATTTATATAGATTATTTATTTATACGAGCGATTTATGTATATAATAACTTCGGAAGATGGTGAGATATCGCAATTTTTTATGTGACCCGTTATTTTTGCGGCCCAGTGTATATACATATGGTAAGTGATTGTCCTGTTTCATTTCATTACAAACCCTTAGGTTGTTGTGGAAGGTAGTCTAGTTTACTTATTATACAATACGATAAACTTGTTCTGATAGTGGTGTATATATTATAATACTCGTATTATAATTTTGTGAGTGCTACAAGCTAACTGCGTTTATGTCTCTATCTATTTTACTGTGTTATTTTTAGCCTGCCGCATGACTCAATTTCCTCTATAATGATAATGCATTTTTAGGTTTCTGTACCGATAAAACGGGACCCTTATAGGATTACTTTGGTGTTCGTCTGTCTGTCTGTCTGTCTGTCTGTCTGTCTGTCAAGACCCTTTATCTCGAGAACGCGTGAAGGTATTGAGTTGAAATTAAAACCATTATACTCAAGTCTGCGGTCCCTTCAAGCTGTGAAAAAATCAAACTTCTAAGTTAATGAATAAAAAAGATACGGCTGTCACAAAAAACGTATATTTTGGTACTCTCAAATATCGAAATTCGTAGGGTACTTTCCCGTTGACCCAAAATCTTGAAATTTGGCACAAAGCAAGGTCTTATAGCACAGGTATAGGAAAAAATCTGAAAACAGTTTTGTTACCTACATCCCAAAAAAAAATTGCAATTCGGAAACATCTTTGAAACTCCATTCGGGAATTTTATTTGAACGGAACCCTCAGTGCGTGAGCCCGACTCGCACTTGCCACATATATGACAATAATGATTAATATCTAGGTTTAAAAAAATTGTAGAAGGTTGTAAATATCTTCTTTTTACCACTGCAAAATGGTTGGTTTTCGTTGTAATAAAAATGAAATAGAAAACTTAAAAGCCATCTTTTAACATTAGATGTCAAGTTTTCATTGAAAGACAAAATATTTCGAGAATGACTTTTTGTTTCCAATATCATTTTCCAATAAGTTTTTTAATGCTTTGTAGAAGGTTCTCACAGAAAGTAAAAAAAAGAAAATTGCGCAGGTATTTGGACAGAAAACGACTATTTAAACTTCACGCGTTTGAAAGTTCACGGACGCATTTGACAGTTCAATGAACGCGTTTGACAGTTCACGAACGCATTTGGTAGCTAAATGAACGGACTTGACAGTTCACGAACGCGTTTGACATTTCATAGCTAAGACAGAACCACGTATGTGGGGTCAGAAAGTTTCTGATAAAAATCATTGTAAACAATCGTGTCATTCAAGCTCTTTGCCAAATGTTGATTAGTTTGGCAACTATTCGTTACGGAATTAAGAACAAGCGACAAAGGTAACACATATATTGTTTTGTATTCGTGTGTGTTGATAATATACAAGTTAAAACCACATAAAATCGGGGCTACAGAGCCTTACCTGCTCTACAATTCTAACAAAGAACCAGCATAACATGGTCACAAAAAATCCTAGGTGCGTTTAACTGAGACCATTTTTTTGTTTTGTTTTTTTTTTCTAAAATAAACCCTATTTAAATCAGCACAGAGTCCAAATTTAACGCAAGCGTCGATCTCAGTTTAGCATCGGGATCACATTAAATATCATCACTTTATATATATTTGTAAACACTATCACTCTCACGATATAATCACGTGGTTCTTCATGAATACATATAAACGACGCAAAGTTAGAAATTTTTAGTAATAATAATGATACGAAAAAAACGACACGTATGAGGGGGACCCGGAACTACGAGTAATACAAGTTGGGACCCAGTTTTTTTTTTTTCCCAATTTCGTATTTTAATAGCGTACACAAGCGACCCGCGGTGGTTTCGCTCGACTGAGTTTAAAAAATTTATATCAACGTTTTATGTCGTTACTAGCTGTTCGAAGGGATTTCACCAGTATCTTTGGTTGGATGCTGCTCTGCCTCCGTGGATCTTGGCGTGATATTATATAGCATCTAGCCTTCTTCAATAAATAGATTATCCAACATCAAAAGAATTTTTCAATTCGAACTCTCAGTTCCTGAGATTATCGCGTTCAAACAAACAAGGAAATTTAGCTTTAATATTACTGTTTAGAGATTTTCCGTTATTATTTAAAATTCTTCAAACAAATCCTGTACTTGTTTCTTACATAGTTCTGTCTCAGTAGTTTAATCGCGAGTGAGTGTTTTAGAGGTCTGAAATACAGGGTTTAAGCTCTAGTCCACTTCTAATCAACTAACATTTATTTACTTATTTATAGCTAAACCTTATCAAAATCCATGAAGCATCAAGTTCGCTAATAAAATAACAAAGACAAATGCGCATTCAACCGACTTTGTTTTTTATATATATTTACATTGTGAGATTAGAACTGATAATACGTGACTAATATAAATACTACTTAGAATTTATAATGTTTAGGTATAAAATATATGTGTGAGAGAAAAAGAAATAGTATGGTTTACTCACTGTTATTGTTGCCAAGCGAAATAGCGCGGTGTAGCGTCCAAGCGTCAGACTCGGCGGTGCGTCGAGTAAACACGGCCGGCAAATACCCACTGACTCCTACAACAAAGTAAAGCAAAACATTTGAAGAGAACACCGCGAGGTAGGAAATGACGTCTCACCATAGACTAAGGGCGTGTTTTTTTTTTATCCGTAGTCAAGCCAACCTATGCTAAAAAAATTGTCCATGTGTGCGTCGGGACACGCGCATTGTAGGGTTCCGTAGTGGCCCGTTACAATATGCGGATTTAGGAGGCTTTATGTTTATTACTGGGAACAATTGAACACATTAATTGAAATAACGGTTATACTCGTAATGGCCTGTTAGTCTTGTGGTTAGTGGCATTGACTGCTATGGAAGGTCGTGGGTTCGATTCCCGCTCTAGACAAATACTGCACAAGCTCTTAGTTTGAGACTAGTTTGCGTAATCTGATAATTGTGAAATATTATTATTATTAATGTAAAACCGGCTGTTACCAAATGCGGAGTAACTTCGGTATTTGGAGATTTTTCAAGCTAAAGTTTAGCTTGTGGAGGATAAGGGGAAAGACACACTCGACTCTAACAATTTAACCATTCAAATACCGTAATTAGAGACATAATAATAATTAAATTAATGGATCACTGAATCGAAAAATAGTCTTCATTTCAGTAAAAAAAAATATCCCGCTTCAAATCAGACCGCTATTGCGCCCATAGATTTAAAGTTTCTGTGACATTGTTACTATTTTAGTGTATAAGTTTATTCTATTCTTTACGTAGAGAGGTGGTACTCTATAATTTTTCAAGATTTTATTTTTCCACTGATCGGCGTGAATACATTCAATAGCCGTGCAAAATTGCAGTTCCTAATAATTAGTCTGGATGATTATTACGTCAGTAGTATAATTTCTTTTGTTTTTTTTTAGGGTTCCGTAGCCAAATGGCAAAAAACGGAACCCTTATAGATTCGTCATGTCTGTCTGTCTGTCTGTCCGTCCGTATGTCACAGCCACTTTTTTCCGAAATTATAATAGCTATACTGTTGAAACTTTGTAAGTAGATGTATTCTGTGAACCGCATTAAGATTTTCACACAAAAATAGAAAAAAAAACAATAAATTTTGGTGGTCCCCATACATAGAACTGAAACTCAAATTTTTTTTTTTCATCAAACCCATGCGTGTGGGGTATCTATGGATAGGTCTTCAAAAATGATACTGAGGTTTCTAGTATCATTTTTTTCTAAACTGAATAGTTTGCGCGAGAGACACTTCCAAAGTGGTAAAATGTGTGTCCCCCCCCCCCCCCCTCTAACTTCTAAGATAAGAGAATGATAAAACTAAAAAAAAATATATGATGTACATTACTATAAAAACTACCAACGAAAATTGGTTTGAACGAAATCTAGTAAGTAGTTTTTTTTTAATGCGTCATAAATCGTAAAAATTCACTATTATTAAAACATCGATCAAAGTTACAACACATTACAAGAACTTTTATATTATGTTACTTGCTGCTACGGAACCCTTCATGGGCGAATCCGACTCGCACTTGGCCGGTTTTTTTTAAGAGAACGTTGTCGCTGTATTCTCTAAATCTCACATGAAAGTGAGCAGACACACATCACTGAGCAGCAAACATTCAATGCCAATTTGTGTATGGATTGAGGACCGTTAATTTAAATGAATATACCAAAATTTTTAATGAAATTAATTTTGTTCCTTTATTTCAAGCCTATTCCTTATTTCTAGACTTACTGCCAGAAAACAGTGAAAAATCTGTGTACGTGCTATTTTCGTAAGCATGAGAGGAAGGACAGCTTTGCTTAATTTTGCTGACAAGGGGAGGGAGGGGTTCAATCTATTGTTAGCTTGAGTATAAGGCCAAATAAATAACTGTTACTTAGTAAAGAAAGAAAAATCTATAGGGTGCTTCACATTGACCTAGAATCCTCAAAGGCACACAATTAAAAGAAAAAGTTTGAAAACCGTGGATTTGTAGTTACGTTACAATTTCACAAAATAATTACTTTTTTGCGATTTGGAAAAAACTTCGACACTCAATTTCGGAAATGAACAATTTTTACATAGGTAAAGTACGGAACCCTCAGTTAGCAAGTCGGACTTGCTCTTACCCAGTTTTTTTTTTTTTAGCGTAGTATCACATGCTGGGTATCCGCTAGTGATGAAATAGATAAAACTACATGTTAGAACAAAATTGTATATACATTTTAGGATAATTCAACTATTTGTTACTACAAGTCACCCGCCCCAGCTTCACACGGGGAGTGTTAGAAATCTACGAAATTCTTGGTTTTTTCTATAATAATGTGCATGTGTTTTACACCTATACCCTTCCTCATGAATCACTCTGTCTGTTCCTCATGAAACAATCAAGAACGCAAGAAAATGCGTAGTTCTTGAGTTTATCGCGAACAGACCGACGGAGCGTGGTGGTTTAATAAATTAGCTTATTACCCGGCCGATTACCGAACCGCCGGATGGCGAGCTACCCATTGCTCGACGTCTGCAAGCCCACCTCTATCGTGGCTGGTAGTCGGATTCAGGGTCTCGGCGACTAGGGTGGTGAGATCACATTAATGCTTCGGAAGCGACCGCCTGCCATGCCTCCTCGCTCCAGACCATAGCCTGAACCAGGAATCGGCGCGAGAGGTACCTATCGCCCGCTTGAAATTAGTACCTACAATATAACAATACAACGACACGGATCTTGAGCGCCCGGCGTCATAGTGGGGATCGCTTTGCGCATTCCATACATTGGTGAGCCAATCGTCTTCGTTGTTAGATACATGCAGCAAAGCAGGGAACGAATCAGAAGTGACGTGTATGACTCGATGGCGCGGCGAGCCAATCGCTGACCCTCCCTGCCCCCGCGTCTCACTTCACACCACTAAAGAGACCGAATATTTGACTTCTGCGCAACTTGAAGCCAGCGCTCAAGATCCGTGACGGCAATTGTACCTACTGCCCCACATTATTAACTATAGCTTATATGATTTGTTGATTAAAGCTAAATTATTGTACAGTTTTATCAAAATCCGTTAAGCCGTTTGAGAGTGAAATAGTAACACACATACACACATATAAAATTTCGCCTTTATAATATTAGTAAGAAGATCTATTTACTTATAGGTTAAGGTTGTATTTTTATTATTATTTTTTTGTATTTTTATAGTTTTTATAGGTAAGTGTTTACCATAAAATTATTGATTTTGTTCCTTTTATTTCTAAAACCACTGTTGTATTGGGTCAAGCCTGTAAAGATAGTGTGTGTGTGTGTGTTAATAAATAATAAGCGCTAAAATTTCATAAACTTAATAAATAAGTACTTACAGTAAACGTTGTTAGTTAGTTGTTAACATAAATACAAACGACCTTTAGGGTTGATGTCTGACCAGTGAATTGAGTTTAAATGGCAGTTGATCGATATATATTTTGATTCATAACGATATCTTTCTAAAAGATAAGATATCATACTTATTAAATACACAGTGTTATTTTGAGTGTGATTCAGACGTGACATATTTTATTCTAAGTATTTAAAAAGAAAGATTCATATATCATTAACAAATGCTAACTAAACAATTTCAGGTTAATTGGCTACCGATTAACAAGTATGTATCACCGCATTAGAATCAACCTACTAGATCAATCCCATAATTCAATATACAGACAATACGTACAAAACAAAATAAACTTTCACTGAACACACACAAGGTTTATTTTTAACTCTCCAATGTTACACAACACAGCACTAACCTCCAATTTTCAAGTTCAACAATCCAATACTCTTGATTATCTTCGTCATCGTAAATGTCACGTGATCGAAATTAATGCAAGTCACGGTGACAGATTAATTAAAGGCAAGCTCGATAGCCGAGCAATATAATCATGCGAAACTAAGTCCAAATTATCACAGAGGCACAGAACACGAAATAATCACAATCGTTGTGTGTATGAAAACAGCTGACGGCAGATAGAGTTCCAAGCCATGATTGGCTGCCGCTATCAAGGTAACTCTATTTCAGCACATTTTAGGGCGAGTATACAAAGGAGTAACTGTAAGGCCTATTCGCGATTAAAATAACAGTTATTTATTACTTAAAATTTGATATATAACTTCGCCTGCGAATTATTTCAATCCAATTAGAGTTTTATAGGCGTCTCTGATGTAATGCGTCGGCTGTTGATAACCGAACGAAGTGCGTACCTAGCCGTTACCTATATACGTACATAACAAGGCGACACAGTTACGATATTATGCTAATATCTCCTACAATTTGCGTGCAGAAAATAGTCCTTTGTATACTGAGTTCAAATTTTTACAATACAGGTCAAACACTGTGACGATGATTGGGAAATTACGAGAAATAGGTTTTGTGATGAACAACAGTACATATGTACCGTCAATCGGGGTAAATAGGAACACGTGCGCATTTTTTTCCTAACCCTTATTGTCCCACCACTGAGCAAAGGCCTCCCTCAAGTCCTTTCAGACATTCTCCCGCGCCTTCTCAAAGCAGTTCCAGCTCGTTTAAACCAACAAAAAACTCTTTAGCTTCTTTATCAATAAATAAAAATCTCGTGTCATAGTGTTTGTTTTCAAACTTCTACGAAAAAGCTTAAAAGATTTTTAAATTTTCTTTTTGTACAATTTTGTAGGTCTGAGAAAAGGTCGTAAGTTATTATATACCCTCCTATTTCCACCCCCCATTTTGTTCTTTGTCAATTTACATGGCAGTACAACGTTTGACGGGTCACCTAGTAGTATTAGCACAGAATAAGTAAATAGTACAACATAGAAGTATAGTATAGAAGAAAACCAACCTGTAAGCCAAGAAGTCCCGTGCACCCATCCATCAGGCGAGCTGGCGAATTCTTTCTCTTCGATATAAATATAGTCACCGAGCACAAGTTCAAGTTCGTCGCTAGCTTTCGGCACGTAACCTTGAGTCACTTTGTGGACCTGACAACAATAATAAGTGGCACATTATCACACTAGTATATTTTTATCTATGTTGTAATTTACGTAATAGTCAATAGGAAACTGCTATTTGATACTATTATCTCATCGCTTTATCTGTGTAAAAAATCCCAGCCCGAGTGGAAAGAGAGGAAAAGATTAGATTTAATCGATAAGATTAATTTTTTTAGATTTGATTTTATGTTCTTTTTTTTTGTTAGATTTTTACTCAAAAATTCCACATGTCATCCTTCAGTTTCCCCTTTGTGAGAGCCACGGTAACTCTCATTGTAAGCTCTAGCAGCCAGTGTTGCAGCAGCAGCATAAATTATTTATGAAACGTCAATCAACTCCTACAGCAGTTACTACGCGTTCCAAATGGGAATAGGACCGATTCTTATGTTTTGACGTCTCGTCGTACTGTCAAATCGAAGAAATTTTGGCAAAATTGAAGAACTTAGAGATGAGTAAAATTGAAGAACTGGATTCTGATTAACCTTTCGAATGTCTTCAGTTACACTGTCCGACATAAGGTAATTGTTCTTCTATTGTGTCTCTAATTACGACATTCAAAGAGTTAAACATTTTTCGTTCACAGTTCATAAATAAATTGAAATTTTCGTAAATTAATTAATGTTTAAAAATTTCTTTCCCCGATTTGACAGTAAATCGTGACGTCACAACATGGCGGGCGATTCTATTCTCATTTGGAACGCATTGTACATGTTGGAACGAATGGTTCCCTCGCTCTTAATCAGGTGCAATCGATAATGAAGTCGGTTATCAGTCACTTCAGTTTTTTAGATGGCGAATTCATTCGCATTCATAGTCAAGATTAGCAAACGGACTGAGCCCACCAGGGCTGACGCCTGCCCCTGTGGTAACGGTGGCCTCCCCGGTGGAGTCTGACACTGCTCGCTCTACCCAGAGCGGGAGAGGATATAAGACTAGCTAAGATAAAAGGGGAAGAAACATCCATTATACAAATAAAAACATATCTATTTACCTGATGATTAGCAAACCGTGGATCTCTGGAATAAAGCCTCAGCTCCCAACTGGAATGATCTGAGGGTTGCATGTCATCCACCAAGTTCTTCAGCTCGTCATACGCGGCGACATCGAAGTGGTACGCCAGCGTTATATGCAGCGACTTCACGTGAGCTTCCAAGTTTATCGCTGGATAGACAAAGTTAGGTGTTAGGGATGTGAAAACACAACACGGGACTTTGTCGTTTTCAGTAGATGTCTTTAATACACCATCGAATGAACTGTCTGAGTAATTTAGTTATCAGAATGCCTAGTGTGAGTTTAGTTTTGCGTTAACGCGATCGACACGTTTATGACGTTCGACGCTCCCATTGGCCCGCTCCAAGCTCTTAACCAATCAGAGAGATAATCGCGGTAAACGTTCGATAGCGTTAACGTAAAAACGTCTTAAACTCAGCATTTTGAGATAGATTAGGCAATATTTTTAAATCTGTTCCGTTCCTTACCTTCGCTGTTGCGAAATAGAATCGAATACCTTGATAAAAGACTACTGCTTACCTAAATGGTGCAACATTAACGCCATTCAACAAAAAACAGGTCTACTATAGATATCGGCACGGATCTTGAGCGCTGGCTTTAAGTTGCGCAGAAGTCAAATATTCGGTCTCTTTAGTGGTGCGACGTGAGATGCGGGGGCGGGAAATGTCAGTGATTGGCTCGCCGCACCATCGTGTCATAGACGTCACTCGTGATTCGTTCCTTTGCTTGCTGCATGTATCTAACAACGACGATTGGCTCGCCAATGTATGGAATGCGCAAAGCGATCCCCACTCTGCCGTCGAGCGCTCAAGATCCGTGCCGATAACTATACTCTATTTCTTTTAGGACTAGGGCTGCGGAGAGAGTGCGGCGAAAGAGTTATTGTGGAACTGGCATGCAAAGGGCAACTAAAGGAACACAGATGAGTGTTAGTAGAAAAATACATTGCAAATCCAATGTTTTAGTTCGGTATTGCACGTTGCACGGTTTCGTACGTTTTGATGTGATTTAAATCTGATTCAGCGACTCGTATCTCAATAGCAGTGGAAATTCATCAATCATCAATGAATATCTCAAGTATCAATTTAGGTAAACATCATATTAGCATAGTAATGAGAACCGGAGAACAATATTATATTCTCAGAATAAATACCTTTGCCCAGACAAATGTTTAGGTTCATATGACTCAAACAATTCTGACTAATTAGTAAGGTGAGTATGGTGAATGGTCGGATGGAACATTATTGTATACAACGGTCAAAATATATAGGTCGCTCTGAAGTTGGCATTCCGAACTTTTGCACATAATTCGAAAAAATACGCAATATGCATTCGCCACATGATTCTTAAAGAATTACTGCGCATGCAAGTGTTCGAAGTTCAGAGCGATCAAGATATTTCGGCCATGCTATACCTGAGGCCCTACTACGAGCTCTTAACACGATCCTTTTTACGACCAAAACTGAACTGTTAAAGTTCCCTCTTTCACGCTCGACATGACATTTTTAACACGTCATGGTAAGGCCCCTTTTTAGGGTTCCGTAGCCAAATGGCAAAAAACGGAACCCTTATAGATTCGTCATGTCTGTCTGTCTGTCCGTCCGTATGTCACAGTCACTTTTTTCCGAAACTATAAAAGCTATACTGTTGAAACTTTGTAAGTAGATGTATTCTCTAAACCGCGTTAAGATTTTCACACAAAAATAGAAAAAAAGAAATAAATTTTGGGGGTCCCCATACATAGAACTGAAACTCAAAAATGTTTTTTTCATCAAACCCATGCGTGTGGGGTATCTATGGATAGGTCTTCAAAAATGATACCGAGGTTTCTAATATAATTTTTTTCTAAAGTGAATAGTTTGCGCGAGAGACACTTCCAAAGTGGTAAAATGTGTGTCCCCCCCCCCCCCTCTAACTTCTAAGATAAGAGAATGATAAACCTAAAAAAAATATATGATGTACATTACTATAAAAACTACCAACGAAAATTGGTTTGAACGAAATCTAGTAAGTAGTTTTTTTTTAATGCGTCATTAATCGAAAAAAATACACTATTATTAAAACATCGATCAAAGTTATAACACATTACAAGAACTTTTATATTATGTTACTTGCTGCTACGGAACCCTTCATGGGCGACTCCGACTCGCACTTGGCCGGTTTTTTTTGGTTCTTCAGACTTTGAAGAAGGGAGTGAATAAGTGATTGAAATTGAGAATTGCGAATCCGGCCCAGCTTCACACGGGATAAATTATTAATTTGATAAATAAAAAAATGTGTAATAGGTACAGCTGTTCTGAAATTAAGGGCTTACTTTAACTATGCTCATAAATTCTTATACACCGTTAAATTTTAATCGTTTTAATTATTAATTTCTTTAAGAAAACGTCAGCTGAGCGAGTTCAATGAATCGATAGTGTTTTATGTAGCGGATCGACCCTCCACGGGATTAAAACGATTGAAATTTAGCGGTGACTTTTTTTCAGGTCAATTAATTTAGTCAAGCAATTTAGGTCAGACTTTTACTGACTAAATTGACCTCTTACATTTAGGCCAAATGATCAATAAGATTTAGTGTTAAAAGGAACACGACGGTATACGGTGTTAGGCATTTAGGACCTGCCTGACATTTTCGTGTTGATAGTTTATAAAGATCTCTGGTGGGGTTTGACGTAATAAAATCTTTATAAATGACAACGAATTAAACCTCCTTTAATTTATTCTTTAAACTGGCTTCGTTGCCCTTTAGTAGTGATGGGTCCACTCCGCAGGTTGTTGCCTAAATTGTCTATACGGAAAATCCGGCTAGAAATAATAATGGTACAGGTATCTTGACTCGTTTTGTGTGGGATCCGTATCATCTGCTAGTCCTGCTACTTGGTTAAACAATTGTTAGTGATTGACATAAATTCAGTTTTTTTATTGTATTTATTTCCAGTGGCTTAAAAGGTTGCCCAATAGAAATGGGACTGACCAGGACATATCTACCACATACCCAACAAAGTGTGGGCTAAAGTAGCAAAAAGTGCCTTGAAACAGTGAGACGGAGTCGTGGCAGACCACGAAGGAGATGGCGCGACAACCTAAACGATTCCGTCAGAACTGGCAAGACGAAGCGCGGGCCCGCGAAAGATGGAAGGAGTTTTTTTTTTTTAAGATTGAAGGAGTGGAGGAAAGCCTTTGTCCAGGGCCGGTACAGAGCAGGTTAACAAAAAAAAACTGTATCCACGTTTAAATATAAGTTAACATCACGAGGTTCAATTAGACTTTATTTACTAAGTACTCGTATACCTGCGTTCAAATCTCTAACACTGGAACCCTTAAAAATGCAGATTAGTATCTAGCTAGATTACCTTGTATAAACCCACATAAGTTTTGCCTACGTTAATGCATTCAACTACGGTCACATACTGACTGAGCCTCTATAATTAGGTCTTGTGTTTATTTTTCAACAAATAACACTAAAAATAAATCTTTTTTTAAAAACAACATCAAAATTGGTTATAAAATGAAGCAGCAATTAGCATTTCAAATAATTGTGTGATGAAGAATAGGGGGTGATGGTTTTGGGAATGCTGTCTATTTTACGCGCGAAATCTAATGGCGGTGAAGTCAAATTTAAGTTTACCTGGCCTGCGTGGTGGTTTTCATGCCATTCCCTCTCCTAGAGACAAGGTAGAGACAAGGCCCAAATCCTAACTGTAGTCCCAGTTATAGCAACATTATAAAGCCGAATATGCTTATGTTTACTTATTATTCAAATTTTTGATAATTTATATGGCAAATGTTGTTCTGCCATATAAATTATCAAAGAAAAAATAGGAGCTTGGGGGTTGGAGGGAGAAAAGCCTGCTACCTATTTTCATTCCCATCAAAAACACAAAAAATATATATCAAAATCGGTCAAGCCATTTCGAAGGAGTAAAATAACAAAAACTTATATATATACCTTATATTAACCAAAAACAAACATGTCATAAGATTAATTATTAACATTCATCAAGTGAATAATTTAAATTATAATTAGTGTCCGACCGAAACATGACTTTCAGCCGAAACCGAATCTTCGATATCATCTATCTCGAATTTTGCCGAAACAGTCTAAAAATGTTTTGGGCATGTTAAAAATGGATTGTTTACTGAAATTTGGTTTATTGTTTACATTATACAGACAGTTAACATGTGTTAAATTTAATAAAAAAAACAACGGGCTAGTGTGTTTCACCGGAAGTTTGGACCCTGCTCCCGACATCGGTGGACTACTATTTTTTATGTTTTTAAATGTTTTTTTTTTTGATATATTTGTTTTAAGAAATATTTAAAAATACCAAAAATATGTATAGAAGAAAAATAAAGGAAATAAATAATATAAAATTAACAGTAGACAAACGCAAGCCTTTCAAGAAAAATTTATTGAAGAAAATATGAGATTTTTTTTAAAGAAAAAAAAAAAAATTCAAAACTTTTTTTTAACTACGTCTTGAAACAAAAATTTGACAATAATGAACACTTATATTATAAAGGAAGCATTATGAGCGTATTTCACCAACCGACCTGAGACGTGATAATTAACGAATGCAATTCAGTCGTAATAATTAACGGATGCAAAGTTTCGGTGTGGCTGATGACACAGCAGATTTTCTGCCGAATTCAATACTGGTGCCGAAACTTGCCCAAATTGAATGTTCGGTCAGTCGGTCACTAATTATAATTTAATACATTGTATGGGCAGTGATGGCAAAACATACGTAAACAATATTTACCTGAAAAGCGCGTTGGACATGCTCAAGGAGTCTTCTACTTCTCTAGCCTATGAATAGCAGATAAATAAAATAATAAATTAAAATATGGTTAAAAGAAGGAAAATAATACTAAAGAAGCAAGCTGTTCAAGAAGAAAGAAAAATTCTATCCCTTCCTAGAAAAAAGCTCGCATTTATAAAATCAATTCTCAAAATTTTATGAAAAAAAAAAAGTTTTTTTTTTCATTATTAGGTACATAAAAGTATGCATTTTATGTACAAAAAATAGTTCAAAACAAAACAAAAAAATTACCCATAACATAGGTCTAAAGAATGCCAAAAATGTTGTGCGACCAAATAAGGCACAATAAAACAGTTTCAATAATATTGCTAATGAAAAAGCATACCACAACACCATGAAATATGCTAAACATTGTTGCAGAAGCGAGTCTTAAGTACACTCTTACATTTGATAGGTTTCTCTTGAGGCACAGTACACCACGGGAAACATGTTCCCAACGCATCCAGATGTTCATAAGTATCCACCATTACACCCACTATAAAATAATGTTAGGGGATATGTTATACTACATAATAATATACAGGTTTTAGTCTCTACTGGAGATTTATATGGGAAATAATGTAAGTCTGGTTTGTATTAGCAAGGTGTTTTAGAGACAATGTCAAATAATAGACCAACAAAAAATTACCCTCGAGTACTCTGTTCCATATGTGGAACAAAGAGATTACAATACAAAAAAACCTTTAAGTTACTAAGTCTTTTGTTGAGAATAAAAGTTATTTACGCAAGTATCAGTTTAATTTATATTTACAAAATTATTTCACTTTTGAAATATTGGCTTTAAAACACCCTGTATACTTTACTAATGATTTTTAAAAGAGCCAAAAATTTAAATAATATTATAAATACTCACACACAGATGACACCTGTTTAACATACTGTACAGCTATTCTTTTCAGATAGTCTGCATGTTCCTCGGACACAAACAGTGCCATGAAGTTGTGTGACACGTAGGGCTCCAGCTTCAGGGGGCAGTTCGGAGGGTCCCCCACATTCTCAACCACATGTTTCACTGCCTTTCCCAATTGCAGTGAAGTTTCATCTGGTGCCTACATCAAATTATCTATTATTAAGTTACCAGTAAGTAAGACACAATAGATGCACAACGCCGGTGTTCGCTTGGGGTTTTTTAGAATTAACTTTTCGAATACCATAGAGAAACAGTAGAAAGACAATGAAAGAGTAAACGTGTTTGCACTGTCATTGTCTTTCTATTGTCTCTGAGACAATTGAAAGGTTAAAAGAAAAAAAATTGTAAACACAAAAATAATTTAAGATTTATTTAATGGATAACAATGCCAGAACTGGCTATCATTGCTACACACCATGTATTCTGATCTATAGACTTAACTTTAGTAACAGAAAATAATATTTACCTTGAAAAATGAAACAAGAGTAATATGTGGAGGAAAATTATGTGCTCCATTCCAACCAGAAATTTCTTTAGATTTGTCCCAAAAGTCCAACAGCTGACTAAGCAAGGGTCCTGTAGGGCTGGCGTAGAAGATGTACTCTCTGGGCTCGTCAGAATCAATGTACGCGTCATTCACATGAGTCAGAAGCCAATCAGATGCCAATTGGACACTGCGGTTACCAGTTGCAGATAGTGCCTTTAGCCTGCGAATAATAAGCCTTTTACTACTTTAGCATTGAGACATAAAACGCGTTGATTTTAAAATTAAAGAAATAATTAAATTATTTTACCCGTAACATTTCAAGGTTTAGGTCACGCAGCGACCCTTTAATATAATTGATAAACAAGGCAAGGAGGGTTTCTATTTGAAGGCCCTCTTGCTTCAGGGGAAAGATTCGATTTAATAATTAGTTTTTGTTGATGTTATAAGAGAAAAAATGAAACTTACGCCCGGTGCCTCGGAAATCCCATTTGTAATAGTATTTGAAGCGGTGAGGCATCTTGTTTTGCTTTACTTGAAGAGGACACTTTCCGAGGGGGAAGATTTGCCATTTTTACAAAATGACTTCGTAAATTACACCAAACTCGCTGCATAAAAACAATACATGAAAAGTGAAATCGCCATCAATCAAACAAACTTTACCAAAGTAACTGTCAATCTGTCATGTGTCAAACTGAAGCTGAAGTGACAGTCGTCCCGCTCCGATTCACGGGAAGAAGGGTAAAGAACGAAAAAGTTACATTGCACGGCAGTCGGCATTCCACTAATTTCATTCTCTTTTACTTTAGAAATGTCGGATAAAAGTCAATTTATTATCATGTTTAGCAATGTTAAGCGATAAACAGATAGAAGATACATTCGGTTCTGATGGAAAACAAAAGTGATAGAGTGCGTCTACTGAAAGCGTAACCTGGAGTATTTTTTTTAAATTAAATTGGCAACATTGTTTTGCCAAAAAAATCACGTCAAAGTCTATGGTTGCAATTGTCAGTTTTTGGAAACTGATATTTATTTTTCAAGAATAATTGCTTAATTGTGGGAAAAACAATAAACAGTAACGTGCGAAAACTGCTACACACTATGGTTAATAAGTTTAAACAAAAACAAGAAGAGAAACAAAGTGTTTTCATTGAAAACCAACATTGTTTACATACGATTTTTGATTTTTAAGTTAGTATGACGTTATAATCTTGATCCTTGTCGATATTAGATAGTTATATTAAGGATGTAATGATATTTTTTAGATAATCTCACATATTGCGAATTTCATAATGGACAAAAACGTCGAACAACGAAGGCTTTTGGTAAATCGACTTAATCAAAAACACGCTAGTGAGTGGTAGAATGCGTTCAAAAGCAGTTGAGATGTAATGAAAGATTTGCCTCACTCTGTATGGTGCATGAAAGTTTGCAACTGAAGTTAAAATCGATATTTTGGGTTTACTTTAGAGTTGGAGCACCATATTGACCATCTCCTAAGTGCTGGTAGGTAAGTTGACAAAGTGGAATTTCGCCAGCTATTCTTCAGTAGTTCCTTTTCTTGTGTGGACCATTCCTTTATTTCGGCACCCCACCCCCAATTTTCCAGACTTTCAGGGTCAAACTCTGTACCTGTGGTGGGGGCTGTAATGTTGAGAAGTCTATCATTGTCTCTGACAGGTTCCGAATTTCGTGAGGATGATCCAACGCCCTGGATTTCAGGTCTTGCAACCAGAAAGCCCGAGGCCAATCGGGTGCTACTATCAAGTAGACTCCTGTAGCACTGTTCAGGTGTGTTAGCACTCTGGGTAGGAGGCTGGGAGGTGGAAACACCCAAGCTAGATGGCTTTTCCATGGTCTGCTGAAGGCATCTATATAGTTTGCTAACCGATCTTTGCAGTCTATTGATACGTAATTTTTTACTACAGCAGTTTCTCGTGTTGCGAACAGATCTATCTCTGGATAGCCCCACTTCCGAAACACTTCTGATGTTGCTCGTGGTAGAAGGTGCCATTCTGCTGGTTGTTTCCCCCGTGATAACCTGTCCGCTATTGTATTGTATCTCCCCGGAAGGTAGTGAGCTGAAAGTGTTATTCCGAACCTGTCTGTTAGATGTAATAGTTTGAAGGTTAGTGCTAGTAACCCCAGCGATTTTGTTCCGCCCTCCTTTCGAATGTACGCGATTAAAGTTCGATTGTCTGATTGAATCAACATGTGCGAATTCTTTAGTGCCTTCGCATTCATTCTTATTGCTGCTATTACTGCATAGAGCTCTTTTTTGTTGCTGTGCCATGTCTTTTGGCGAGTTGACCATGCACCTGACATTAGTTTTCCGTCCAAATGGGCACCCCATCCCCAATCCGAAGCGTCCGTCGCTAGGAAATTGGTAGCGGGTTTTTTGTGTATGAGTGATGTGTGACATGTGGCTCCGCGCCACCACTCCATCTCTTGATATACGACTCGTGGTACTACCTGACTTTGACGAGGCCGTTTTTTGTTGAAGCTTCGCATAAATATTTGCATTTTCCGGCAGTGAAGTCTCCCCCGGGGAACTACAAAGGTCGCAAAGTTCAGCTGTCCTAGTAGACTTTGCAATTCTTGGAGGTTGATGCGATTTTTCTGCAGCAACCGATCTAGGGAACTGTTGAGATACTGCCTCTTCTGTGTTGGAAGTGACATAGTATTTGTTGCCGTTTTCCAACGAATGCCGAGGTACTCCAGATCTTGAGTCGGTATTATGATTGATTTTGAATGATTTATTTGCCAGCCCAGATATTCCAAGTGCCTCACGGCTTCCGCAGCCTGAAGGCATAGCTTGGATTGGTCTTGGTTGACCAGAAGGAAATCGTCTAAATATACTAGCACTCGATATCCTTTCGCACGCAGGGTTTCCGCAACCCAGCATGTTATAGAAGAAAAAAGGTGAGGCGCTGAGGCCAGGCCGAAAGGTAGGCAAGTCATTTCGTAAAGTTGGTTTTCGTAACTGATTCTTAGAAAAGTCCGATGAGATTTTGCAGCCGGGACATGAAAATATGCATGAGATATGTCTATTTTTATCATCCAATCTCCAGGTTGGAGAAAGTCTAGTACTGTGGTATGAGATATCAGACGAAAATGTTTTATTTTCACAAATTTGTTTAATTCTCGAAGATCGAAAATTGGCCGCATTGTTCCGTCGCTTTTCTTGCGCAGAAACAGCTTGGAGATAAAACTGGGCGTTTTTTTGGAGACTGCTTGTAATACACCTTGATCCAGAAGGTCTTTTATGATCCGAGACATGGCAGGGGACGGCTTGGTTGCGTATTGAGTCATGATTGGTATAGTTGGCATTAATAGAGGAGGTTTCTTGTATAGAGGTATTCGAAACCCCGTGATTGCGGATATTATAAATTTGTTGGCACCGATTGTTTGCCAACGGTTTTGAAAATAGCTCAGACAACCTCCCCTGAACCGAGTCGGATAGTCACTTTTTGTCGTCTTTGTTTCGAAATGAATAGTTTTTTGGTTTGTTTAAAATCGTTATTTTTTCTTTTGTATGTTTGTCTGTTCTGTTGTTTTTTGTGGGTATCTCGAAAATTATTTTTATTTTGTGTTTGAGGTCTGTATTTGGAGGTAGACGGTACTGGTTCTTTGTTTAAATTAAATTTATCTTTGAATTGTTCTTTAGTTTTGGGGATTTGTGGTGGTGTTAACCAATAATGAGGCCCTCCGAGGGATTGGATTAAAGAAGCTAATTTTGTTTTATCAAATAAATACTCCTCACTAGGCGGTATATTATTAAGCGCAATTTGAATATTTTTATTCGGAATTTCTGAGATTAGTCTTTTGCGCCTTGTCTCAATGCATTCTGCTCTTTTACCACAAATTATTTGTAGGGTATCTTCATATAATTTATAGGACGCAGATGTGTCACCGAAGGTTTCAGAAATTTTATTGAATAAGGTATCGGATTTTAGCTCGGTTGGGTTATTATGAGCCCAATTTATAATCTCTTGTAAGCCGGATTGTAATAGCTCTCTCTGGTGTAATATGGCGTTGGTGGTAGCGGCCATGATTTCCTCCGTTGAGGCTAAGAAGTCTTTACCTTTGTTTAGGGAACATATTTCGTCGTTAATTTTTAAATTGCAGAATCCTGGGTACGCTAGCATATCTGACAAGGTCTTTTTGTACCGGATATGTTGCCAAGTGGGGGTATTAAAATGTTGGAGATTTATTAATTGGCGTAACCGTTTATCGTCGGCTGGTCTGAGAATTTTTTTTCTCATCAAAGTTTGTCTTACAAAATCCTAGATCTAGGGATTGCGGTGTTTCCGAAGTAGACGGGTTACTCAGGAAGCCGCTATTGATGATCTCTGGTTGATCGATAACATGACTCGTATTGGTGTCCGATGCACAATGTTGATGCATAATAAAATTTGTAAGAAAACTGACCTGGTTGTATAACGCGTCGATCCGAGGATCGACCGTTACCTGTGATCTGTGATCGTTGTCTCGCTTTTGTTTCTTGCGTGGAGGCTCCTCTTGCTCTGCTTCGCTGTCCGAAGAACTGCTGGTGCTTGAAGAGCTGCGCATATTTTCTGGATCCCTCTCGGATGTTGGTGATGGCGAGACGATCGATCGATTGGCCTCGGTAGCCGTATCGACGTCGTCATTCGGCGCGAGACTCATTGTAAAATATACAAGTTTTTTTTTTTTTTTTACAAAACTAGGTAGTCTAACACTTTGCTTAAATTATTTTAAAATTAGTTAAACGATTAACGAGTTATTTTTTTTGATTTCGACCGAACGCGGCGAAAGCACACAACGCTATGAACTTCAAAAGCGACAGCCGTTACCACTTCCTAGCTGGTAGCGCTGCTAGCGCCATCTTGTGTTTAAATTGCGTTACTTGATTTATAGTACCGACCGTACAAAGACGGCAAAGCATACACTGCTTCTTCATAAACAATGCTGTATGTTTTCCGGAGGCACATCAATAAAATAATTTGGAATACTATCTAACATTTTGTGAGTTATTGACATTTACCATACACCCACCAAATAATTAAGTCTACAGACATGTTTTTGACTATGATTTAAGTTCTTGTACAACTATTCTAAAATTGTCTTAAATACAAAAAATACTATAGTATCAAAACTTTTTTTTCCTACTATTTCAATAATACCACATTCAAAATTTTTGGTTGTAACCTCCTTTTCTCAGGTCACGCTTTCATTAGACGGACTATATACGAAGATATGGCTTAAAAAACTGAGTATCAAAGTCGAACTATTCGATCGATCCGTCGAGCAGCGGGCATCGGGCATCAATCGTTTCATTCATTCACATTGATCTGTGATTCACATTGATTCACATCATTTGCTTCTATTTTGAATGGTTTCATCAAGCACTTGTGGCATAAAATTGTGGTGATTTTCTTTTCTTTTGAGAAGACAACTTTATCAAAATGTATCTCAGATATTACCTAAACGAAAAGGGTGATAGGCAGTACACATTAGCGGTAAGCTATCATTGTTATAATTTATAACCTAAAAATCACGTGTTTGTTTACATGCATATTTTGTATTTATAGCCCTTTGTTTATAACGAGGTAGTTCAAAAAAGTAATTTTAATTAGTCTTCTACTCTAAAATTCAGTGTCCTTACAGAAAGTTACTGCTACAACAGGTTTAACCCAAAGATTAGGTTTACCATTAAACCAATCCCAAGAGTCGACCACCCTCGTTTTTTCTAAAATGATTAGTTTATGCAGTCAGGGAAACGAGTAATAAGTAACTTTTTTTATTTATTTACAGACTATAGATCCCTATGGCAAACCAACAATATCAGCTCATCCAGGTAAATAAACAATCTCTAATATTGACTACCAACCAGATTTTTTGTTTTTTTTTCTAAGTTGCATTTTTAGACTTGAATCCCTTTTTTACTAGAGCCACAGATTTATAGATAGATATTTACAAAAATATAAATCAGAAGTTAATGTTTGATCAAAAGAATATTTTTAGGATGAAATACAATAATGATTGTGATGTAATTTCAAACACCATGTTTTTGTAAATAGGTTTATTGTGCCACGTAATAAAAAGAAAGTACAGTCCAGTAGTCAACTGACAAACAAAATCACATATACGCTGCTTAAGGCCATTTTAGATGGTGTGAGTTCCTCGCACATTTTGGTTCGAGAAATCGCAATAATCGCAGTACATTGTCGTATCAAAATGTTTACACACAGGCAAAAAATAAATTCTGACCTACGATAATGTCATACAAGACTGGCAAGCAATTATTGCCAGGCGATAATATCCTGCGTCTGTTTACACGGCAAAACCCAACATCTTTTCCCACTTCCGTTTCATTAAAACTCTTGTCTAAAAACAAGGTGTAAGGTACAGCCCTCCACAAACTTTAAGGGTTTGCTTAGTAGACGAAACTGAACAACCTTCCACAAAACTTTTTTTCAGGAAACGAAAAAAAAATTGCCTCACCATACAAATTTATAAATTGATTGGACAGTTTGTATGGCGAGGCCGATTTTTTTTTCCTCTTGTCAAATACAAGGTGTAAGGTACAGCCCTCCACAAACTTTAATTCATTAAACCCCAAGCGAATGCCGGCGTTCGCGCACCTATTGTCTTTCTATTGTGTCTGTGATTTCCACGATTGAAAGGAAGCCCCTTTCAATCGTGGAAATCAGTAGACAAAACTGAACAACCTTCCACAAAACTTTTTTTCAGGAAACGAAAAAAAAAAAATCAATCTTATTACATAGATCTTCTTTTTCCTGCTCTTATCCCATATTACTTGGGGTCTGCGGACCAAGTACACAACAATCCTTACTAATATTATAAAAGCGAAAGTGATTTTGTTTGTTTGAAACAAAAAACCCTGGAGATGGACATAGGCTAATTTTTAAAGAGGGAAGGTCTTTTATGTACGCGGGCGAAGCCGCGGTAAAAGCTAGTATTAAATAAAGTTACTTTTCATTTTCAGCTCGCTTCTCTCCTGAGGACAAGTACTCCCGACACAGAATTATAATCAAGAAGAGGTTCGGACTGCTCCTCACACAGCAACCTGAACCCGTATTATAAGACAACTAATTATTATGTTTATAAATATAGTTTAATTTTAAGTTACTCTTGTTGTTTTATTCTATTATCTAATGATGTAGTGGTACAACATACCCTAATAGTAAATAATTTAAATCCTGTATAAACGAGAGAATTTTCTACTAATACATCTAATATTGACCCAGGAATGTGTATACGGTTTAACCATCCATATATTTTAGACTAGCACTTTTCGTGCTATTCCATCTGCAGATTATTAACCTGCTTTACAAGAACACCCCTTTCACTTCGTAAAGGTAGTTTTAGTCAATAAATCACAAGGATACAAAATATGTAAGAGGTTAGCTGGCTACATAATAGCTAAACTTAAACTGCTGAGTGGGAACATCCTGAGTCGATTCCGAAGACAGGTTGAGTGGACTTCGACCCCTATTTGTAGCTATTTGACGTGGGCTTACGGACGACAAACAACGGATAGCTTGTCGTCCGGACCGAGCACGAGTCGCCGACGGCGCGTATTGTTCCACGCACTCCTCGAAAGAGTTCAGCAAAACTGTAGACCCAGCAGGGCCGAAAGAGAAACCCGTGGTTCTGGAACTGGGCAAAGAAGGAACACAGGTGTAGTTTCAGTCCTGTTATTAAGACTCAGACACGCCCTAGAGCGGGAGAAGACATTCATTGAATTCCCATCATAAAAAAAAAGATTGAGTGGGGATTTTCACGCTCGGTGGTGGTGGCCCAGAGTTAGGAAGTTTACGACGTAATAAATAATAATAATGTTTATTGAATTGTTTGATTTACATGATATTTCTACAATAAGGGCTTAAACTAGAGCTAAAGTTACAAAAATGCGTTCTACCTGAACTAGATATATATAAACCTGTATCTCAGGTAACTTATTTAAGTGCTTATATGTTAATAATATAAACCGCTAAATTTTAATCGTTTTAATCCCGTGGAGGGTCGATCCGGTACATGAAACACTATCGATTTGTAAAGATATAAAACTCGTATTAATTTACGCATGTACAAAATTAATTTCTTTAAGAAAAAGTCAGCTGAGCAAGTTCAATGACCTGTAGGTACTTTGTACGCAACGCCGACTATTAACTACAGGTCATTGAATTTGCTCAGCTGACGTTTTCTTAAAAATACTAATTTCGTACATGCGTAAATTAATAATTAACTAGCGACCCGCCCCGGCTTGGCACGGGTGCAATGCTCTTGCCGCACCGGGCGGCCGGCCGCGCCGGTGCCGCCGCAAACGCTACGTCCCGCAATTTTTAAATCTGTAATATCTTCGAAAATATTCACTTAAATCATACGGTGTAAAGGGCCATATAGATTTATATTAAATGAACAATGTATTCAAGGTATTTAATTGGTTAAGGATTAATACTGTATTCGTTGAAATCGCTTCGAAAATTAGCCATTATTTGTCGTAAAAAGTAAATGACAAAAAAAAGTTATTGTGGGTTATCCATAAGAGATAGACATATACCATCACGGACTTTTCTGTAGACCTTTTCAATGTGTACAATACTTAGTACATTATTTTGATAAAACTCGTAGGGTTCAGCCTGCGTTTGCAATGTAAGCGGAAAAAATGTAATTATTTACGACATCACATTAGAAACCTCAAAAATAACAGTACTTCTCCACTATTTAATGGATGTTATTATACATATAAACCTTCCTCTTGAATCAATCTATCTATTAAAAAAACCGCATCAAAATCCGTTGCGTAGTTTCAAAGATTTAAGCATACAAAGGGACATAGGGACAGAGAAAGCGACTTTGTTTTATACTATTATATTAATTATATTATTATTATATTATAAAATAATTAATACGTGTTTTGAAAAAGAGGTACTTTATTTTTTTATTTTATCTTTTCAAATCGATAGTGTTTCATGTACCGGATCGACGCTCCACGAGATTAAAACGATTAAAATTTAGCGGTGTATGAACTAAAATTCTATAAACAAAAAGTAAATAACATATGAACGATTTTATCTATTCTATACATCTATTCATATATAAATATAAATAAAGTTGGAGTTTCCGTTTGTAATATTGAAATAACTGCTTTTTACTACATGCTTAAGAATATAATATACATATGCCATACCATCATTTCAGCTGATAGACGTCCACTGTTGGCAATGGACATAGGCCTCCCTCAAGCGTCGCCTCAACGAACGATCATGTACGTCCCGCATCCATCGGATTCCCGCTATCTTCACCAGGTCGTCAGTCCACTTTGTAGGAGGCCTTCCAACGCTGCGTCTTCCGGTACGCGTCACCCCAGAACCTTTCGGCCCCAACGTCCATCCGTTCTGCGAGCAATGTGCCCTGCCCATTGCCACTTAAGTTTGGCGATTCTTTGTGCTATGTCGGCAACCTTGGTTCTCCTGCGGATATCTTCATTTCTGATTCGATCACGCAAGGAAACTCCGAGCATAGCCCTTTCCATTGCTCTTTGGGTGACTTTAAGCCTTCTGATGTGATCCATTGTGAGCGACCACGTTTCGGATCCATATGTCATCACAGGCAACACACACTGGTCATAAACTTTCGTTGAGACACTGTGGTATGTTAGATGAGAAGATACCGCGTAGCTTACCGAACGCCCAGCCGAGTCGGATACGACGGTTGACCTCTTTTTCCAAATTAGATCTACCCAACTGGACAGTCTGCCCGAGGTAGACGTAATCGTCCACAACTTCGAGTATAGTCTCCGATCTTGATCGGAGTGGGTGCTACATGGTTGTTTATATCATGAGTTTAGTTTTGTTTATGTTCATTTTAAGACCCACTCTTTCGGAAGCTCTACTGAGGTCATTGAGCATTGTACTGAGCTCTTCTGTAGTCTCAGCCATGACTACTATGTCGTCGGCAAACGGAAGGTGAGTGATGTACTCGCCATAGACATTAATGCTTAGTCCACTCCAGTCCAGAACCTTGAAGACATCCTCCATTGCAGCCGTGAACAGTTTCGGAGAAATGACGTCTCCCTGCCTCACACTTCGCTGCACGAGGATAGGTTTCGAGGTCTGGTCCTGAAGTCGGACTGATATAGTGGCGTTTTCGTACAGTACATACACCAAAATGATATTTTTACAATTTTTGTCTGTCTGTCTGTCTGTTTGTCCGTGCTAATCTCTGAAATGGCTGGACCGATTTTGACGGGACTTTTTTTTGGCAGGTAGCTACTTTTATTTTAGAAAAAATAAATTTAAAATCCTGTAGTCCACGCGAATGAAGTCGCGGGCACAGCTAGTTTAGTCTAAATCTGACGAATAATCTGCATCACTGAAAGACATTATTGTGACACAACATTCCATTACTTATATTTCTTTTTTGCGAAGTAGCACGCACTTAGTTCTGTGCTTAGTCTCTCCCCGGGTAGATTGCCGACTCATTAAACTAAAACTGTACCAGTATCTGAGTCACACACTTGTGCGCATTTATATAATAATATCGTATCGTATCGTATATCGTCCATCGAGATTGGCCGCAATGATCGAATAATCGAACTTTAACAGCCCCAAAGAGAGTTGTAAGTTAGACGGTGTTGTTATTTCATGTGTGTACTGTGTCTAGCTAGATTAAGGTGTCGTAGCTCATAAACCGATAGCCCTTCAATGCTGTTTCATAAAACAGAGGACTAGTTTTATGAGACCGTTGCCCCTTCACTCGTTTTACAACGTCGCCTGACATGCTCTGCCAACTGCAACATGCAAAGTAATCTGTGCCGGTCTACGTGCGCTATTTGCGTGGCTAGGATAGGCCACCGATGATCACCGAAGAATGTGAGCCGATAACTTTAATGAAAAAAAAGAATACTGAATAATATGAATCCTGCTAAACTGTACAGTAGTTTGTTGCTTCTTGGTGCCGAGTGATGATTATAGTTTTGTTGAAAAAAAAAATTAATACCATTAATTTTTTTTCAACAAAACTTACATCTGCATGATAAAAAAAAAGTATTTTACTGTTTTCTCTACAGTCTGTGCACAAGTCTGTGCCATTGAGGTCTGTGTCTGTGCATTGTGCAACTGTCAATGTCATTTATCCACTGACAATCAACCCCGCATTCCGGAATGCGTCAAAAGCGAGAAGCGATTATATCGCGAATCCGACCAACGCTCATCGTCACAAATATTAATATAATATATCAAAAGTCCTTATATTTTGTGACTATTAAATTTGGTCGGATTCGCAATATATAAATCGCTTTTGACGTAATTCGGAACTAAATTATGGAATGCCGTTTAGTGATGTACTGATTACGACGACATCGGATTTTTATCGCGTCATTCAATAAAAATACTAAAAGAGAAAACGTAGCTAATTATTTTATTTTTTATTAATGTACAATGAAGTATAATGTATTCTATTAGTACCTCCTATAAACAAAAAACAAACTTTACTTCTTTATTATATTAGTTAGACTTAACGTTAGACTATCGGGATGACTGGTGAAGTAATCGAGTACTTACAAGCTCTTTAGCTTCATCGAATATTTCAAAAATAGTCAACAAGAATAATTTAAAACCTCATGAAGATTTTAATGTTTTCTAATGGTTTTTTTTTATTGAGAACCGGTGTGTATCATTTTGTCATAAAACCAGTTTTTTATTTAACCGGTACATCACTTTTGCGTTAAGTGACAGTACATGTGTCAGTCAGTGTCAGTGTTGTCCTTGTCAAATTCGCTGAGTTTGTTGAGCATTGTTGAGTGTTGTTTTTCAAAATATCTACAATTTTAACTAATAAAAGGATTTTCTAGGATAATAATGTAACATGTCTTATAAAAAAGAGGATTTAAAAATTTACTGGAGCAAGATAAATTATGCATTTCCAATCCTCAACGATACTATCTTTAGCGACTGCGGCAACGCGGAGTACGAAGAGATTCAACAAATAATTGTCGGCCTCGGCATTCAGATCAAAATACGAGATCTAGTTCTCCTCCATATCGAGAAATATTTGCGGCAGCATGTGGCCCCTTCTTTCTGGTCAAAGTTTGTTAAAGTAGAAGAGGATGAGAAGGGCTTTCAATTGTTCAAGTCTGCTGTAAACGATCTATACGACGCTGTATCCAACTTCTCAGGCATGTTACAAAGATTAACCACACTAAATAACAGCTGTAATGATAGCAAACCTATTTATGGTGAAAAAGATATTATTTCAGGATTCAAACAACTTGTAAGAGCAACACTACTGTCTCAGTTGCCATTAGACTTCCAAGTAATCATAGAAAACTTCTACAAAGTATCTTTTAATGTGTTTGATAATGAATATGACAAGGAGGACATGGGTGAAGATGTCACATGCTCTGGGTGCTTGAATGAGTGTTCAGACTGTAACTGTATGTACATTGTGAAGGTGTTTCATGAAACCAACAAAAAACTGATGGAGTTACAGTTACTTGAAAGACTGACTGGTCAAGTGCTGACTAACTTCATACAAATGAGGATAGAATCTCATATTCAGAAACTTTGCAATGGAACGTTTGATAAGTCACACATAGGATTTTTGGAAACCTGGCTTGACACTACTGTTATGTCATGGCTAACTAGAATTTACTGTGGGGGATCTTCCAAACCATCCCCTGATGACAAAAATACTCTTAATGCTATATCAAAGTTCAAGCAAAAATTAAGTTACTTTTTATACCACAGCTACACAAAATTAAGAATAGATGAACTCTTCAATATAATAATAGAATACCCTGACTCACAGCCTGCTGTTGATGATATTAAAATATGTTTGGAAAAGACTGACCTGAGGTCTACTTTGTGTAAGAACTTACAAAGTGCCCTTGAAACTAGACTGCTACACCCTGGTGTGAACACTCCTGATATATTAACTGCTTATGTTACTACTATTAGGGCTTTGAGACATCTTGACCCCTCAGGAGTAATACTTGAGACAGTAACCAAGCCAGTTCGAAATTATCTCAGGAATAGAGATGACACAGTGCGCAGTGTGGTCAGCAGTCTCACTGAAGAAGGAGCAGGCAGTGAGTTAGCCGAGGAACTGGTCAAATTTGCTGCAGAAACTGATGGTGACAGTGACAAAGATGAAGCATGGGATGAGTGGAATCCCGATCCTGTTGATGCTGACCCTACTGTGGACTCCAGTGATAGAAGAGCCAATGATATCATATCAATGCTTGTAAATGTATATGGCAGTAAAGAATTATTTGTGAATGAATACAGGACCCTCTTGGCAGACAGGTTGTTGGCACAAAGTGCTATAAACACAGAAAAAGAAATAAGGTATCTGGAATTGCTCAAATTAAGATTTGGAGAATCACAACTACACTTCTGTGAAGTTATGCTCAAAGATATATCAGATTCAAAAAGAATTAATGCACTCATACAACAAGATAAGGAAATAGAAATTTTGAACAAGAAGTTCACTTCAAATGCAATGATTTTATCTGCACAGTTTTGGCCTCCTTTCAAGGATGAGAGTTTGGAGTTGCCAGAACAAATAAAACGTCACTTCGAGGCATACACAAAATCATTTGAAGCTTTGAAAGGAAACAGAACCTTGAATTGGAAGCCACATCTTGGGAATGTCAATATTGAGATAGAAATTGGAGATAAGAAATTAGACTTGACAGTGTCGCCATTTAATGCTACATTGATAATGCACTTTCAAGATAAGCCCGAGTGGTCAATAGATGAGCTGCACCAGGTAATGAAAGTGCCTGTTACTATTTTGAGGCGAAAAATAACATATTGGCAATCCATGGGCCTGATTACAGAGAAAGTTTCAGATCACTTTGTTTTGGTGGATGGATCTGATGGGAACAAGCCTAATGTAGCAAGTAACCAAGTCCAAGAGATGATTTGTGAGGATGATGAGACAGAAAGTGTAATGGCTTCAGCCCATGACCAGAGGGAAGGGGAACTGCAAGTTTTCTGGTCTTACATTGTAGGGATGTTGACAAACTTGGATTCTCTTCCACTGGACCGTATTCACCAGATGTTGAAGATGTTTGCGTCTCAAGCTCCGGGCACAGAATGTAGTCTGCAAGAGCTCAGACAGTTCCTGGACACAAAAGTACGAACCCATCAACTTGTTTTACAAGGAGGAATGTATAAGTTACCTAAGACTTAGTTAAAAGGATATTATTGAATAAACATTTGTATTATAATCAAATCTTGTTTTTTGTTTAACCTATAATGTTAATATTGGTACTCTGTGTATATTTCAGGGTTTGTGCTTAACAGAAACAAATTGAAAAAGTTTAACAAAACTTTATTTTTACATCATTTTAAATATAAAAATTTGGTTACATTAGACAATGTCTGTGGGTTAATATCTGGATTACTTATTATAAGTGACAATTCTCGAAGCTTTTTCAATCAACAAATACTAGCAATAATAAATTAGCTGTAATAAGTTATAAGTAATACCACCACATTGTTTTTAATAAAATATAACATTTTAATACTTATGTGTTTGCAATACATAATCTTGTGTCAGTCTTAACAACTATAAAAATACTGTTTAAAATTAAAATGTGGAAATAATCATTCAGATTAATAAATAATAATTACTATTATAAAGAATAATAAAACTAAGAGATACTGCGAAACAATACAGATTCTTCAAAAAATATTTTGAATGGAATGCATCAGATAAGTTGATGTGAGTACCACAGGTAAACAGTAAATGCCAGTCGATTGTTTCACAATATTATCACCACGTTATCTCATTTTCTTTGTAGAAAAATAATAATAGATTCGAAATCACTTTAAAAACAATAAAACAATGGAATGTTTGTTATTTTATCAATAGAAATCTCATTTAAGACGAAAATAATACAATCAATACCAATAGTCGGACGGGAGATCGAGCTCATGTTGAATATCTCCAATTCTCCAGACACACTTAAACCCTACCAGAGCATTGTGTACGATATATTGTGGAATAACGACATGAGACTACGTATATTGCTTATTAAAATTTACCTGGTTACTATCGTGTACGTTTTAGCCTGACAATACGTCCTCTCTAAACAAAAATAAATAATAACAACAAATGGGACTTGATTTAAATCTCAATTATGCAAATAAATAGTATTGTATAAACAAACCTACAACAGTTAAAGCTCTACATCTAGTTTACATATGTACAGAAAACATCAATGTAATGTCGAATGATTGCTGATTACAGTTTGTATATTGAAGACATTTACATGAAAATATGTGTTAAAACGTTTTGAACATTTTAACTCTATGGTCGCACTTTGAAGCAGCAAGCATGTACATTACATTTTAAATGCAAGACTCTACAGATATTAAAAGCTTATAAAATATTAAGTACATGAAAATTCCTTTAAGTCCGTTAAGTAGTGCTATAATCTCTCGATGGACGAATTAACTTTAAGATACAGAGCGGAGACGTTCACAGAACATTTCGACTGCGGTCGGCCTTTACGTTCATATAGTATCATAGATCGAAAGAGACTGTACTTTCATCTTCGTGGACAAATCCAATATGTATCACATTTACTGAATCATAATAATTTTTGCCCATGTTTTTTATCTGTCGGAATGAAACAATAATTTAATTTTATTTGATCTACTTGGATCAGGTAAAAAACAGATCTTGCCTAACATTACCGACTACTACATTCAACGCACCATGATAGCTAGCGACCGGATAATGTCTGTCGCCACCCGCGCCGCTCGAGCACCGACGCACGACAGTTGCGTACTTACAAACATGGCTGGGCGGGTCAACGACGATTTTGTGTGAGCACAGACTTACGTCACAATATTCCATATTTGAATGATTTGGCTATACGAAGATGAGTGCCTTTGTCGGAAACTGAGGTCCTAGGAAGCTGTCGACATGAAGAGGCGTGGTTCTGCTCACCGGTTTCTTCGCAGCGGTCCAGGGGCGGCGAGAGGGGGCGGCGCGGTGAGGGGAGGGGCGGTGTGAGGCGCGGGGTGAGCATTGTGCGGAGGGCGCTTGAAAGGGCCCAGGCGCTTGGAGGGGCGCGGAGACACGCCGTGAGTGTCACCGCTGCCGGCCCAGCCGCTCGCGCCGTGGTCCAGCAGGGCCGCAGCTAGTCGGCCCGTGCCTTGATCTGTCCATACAATAATCATAAGTATTAAGAATGTGTTCGAGAATCATAAATGAAGAAATATCACTTTGTATGGAAGTTTAGTTACATATTAAGCTTGGGTAAACAATATGTTCTATTTTACTTCTTGACAAAGTATTATTTCTCCAATGTTTTTATCTTCTCTTTCGTAGCTTGTATTATATTACAGTTTAAGCAGGTTAGGTGGCAGTTGCTCATGGAAAATGACACATTAGTTTGCATCTAGTTACAAAATTACAATGGAAGGCGGTTGATGTTGATGATGATTACAGTTTAAGCATATATTTATATCCCAGTTCCAGTATTTTAATTGGCCTGATATTAAATAGCTATATGTATGATGATATTCTAGCATGTTAAAGCCTGACCTCAAAAAAAGGTGTTCCCCAAACAAAAAAAAAAGAAAACAAAAGTGAACCACCTAAGTTAACGCTTCCATGTCATGTTTAGTGCGGAGGCGGCGGAGGGGCCTGACGGGGGGGTCAGTGTTACCGTGCGGGGCGGCGGCCGGGGCCGGCTCGCGCATGCGCTCCACGAAGCTCTCGAAGGTGCTGGGCAGCGTGTGTGACGTCACGAGCGCGTCCAGCGAGCGGCCGCGCTCGCTGTAGGCGTGCTGGTACAGCGGCATGGTGGCGCGCACGGCCCGCCCGCCCGCGAACGCCGCCATGCGCACCAGCGCCGCGCAGCAGCTCACGCGGATTATGCATTCTTCCCACAGCGGCCCGAATACACATACCTGCAAGATATTAAGTTTCGATCACTGGTAGAACGGCAATTAATTTAAGAACATTTCAATACCACTCAATAACGACGTAATGAGTTAATATTAATTAGATATACAGGGTCATTTGTTCGAATTAAACTAGCAACCTCTCAGGAATATATTACTAACAAAAATCATAAACATCAACTTTTAATCTATGACTTTTAGAAATTTATCATATTTTAGTTAATCAGATTTTCATACAAAAAAAAAAAAACATTTAAATAGAACATTCTAAATATTACGAAATTTATGCGAAGCAAGCGATAGTACAACAGTAGAGAAGAGCGGAAAACGGACGGCGGGGGTGCTTGATGCGCTTGCGTCGCATCATAAAGACGAAGGCAGCAATAGCAAAATACAGAGTTGAAATGTGTTTGATAGAACAACGAAATTCTATAGGTTTCTTTTTGGTGAATTATGTTTTGTAAAAAGTAATAGAACAGAAGTTGTTGTTTATGATGTTATTAATACAGTCTTGTAAGATTGTTAGTGTTTAATTTAAAAATAACCTTGTATAATAATTAACAAATACATTAATAATACATTGATACAAATGAAAGAAAAACAATGCTCAAGTACTCGATTGCAGATAAACTCGCTACTTACATCAGGCTTCCTAGACACGGTACATCTCAGTAGCCCTCCAGGCAGTGGGTACAGTACGATGAGCACATCACAGAACTGCGTGGGTAATGTGTCTCGCTTGTATGGCCGCCAGTGTTCGCTCCACACCACGTGGACTTCGTCGTTGCCGAGGTGACGAGTCTGTATGAAATAAAACAAAACAAGGCTATAATTAAAAGCTAAGGAGTGGAATTCCTTGCCAGAGTCTGTGTTTCCTGATAGTTACAACCTGAAAATCTTTAAGTCAAGCAAGAGTCAACCAATTCGTGGCTTATCATCAGGTGAGATCGTGGTTAAGGGCGGACTATCAATAATAAAAAAAATTGCAACGTTAGGTGCTGACGTGTTTTCAGTGCTCAAACCGCTCATGTTGGTGTCAAATTTTACAGATGTCTTGCTAAGGAGTTTACGGTACATCAGTCTGTCTTGATAAATTTCCTTGTTTGTATTTTATATTGTGTGTGTGCAAATTGATTTGATGAATTACTTGTCGGCGGGCCACTTGGAACAGTGCCTCCAGCGTCAGGCTCGCCACATACGGCGCGCTCCCGTGAAGTATCCTTACCTTGTTCAGTATAGCATCAGGCGAGTCGGCGGGCATGCGCGTGGCCACGTGGAACAGTGCCTCCAGCGTCAGGCTCGCCACGTACGGCGTGCTCCCGTGAAGTATCCTTACCTTGTTCAGTATAGCATCAGGCGAGTCGGCGGGCATGCGCGTGGCCACGTGGAACAGTGCCTCCAGCGTCAGGCTCGCCACGTACGGCGTGCTCCCGTGAAGTATCCTTACCTTGTTCAGTATAGCATCAGGCGAGTCGGCGGGCATGCGCGTGGCCACGTGGAACAGTGCCTCCAGCGTCAGGCTCGCCACGTACGGCGTGCTCCCGTGAAGTATCCTTACCTTGTTCAGTATAGCATCAGGCGAGTCGGCGGGCATGCGCGTGGCCACGTGGAACAGTGCCTCCAGCGTCAGGCTCGCCACGTACGGCGTGCTCCCGTGAAGTATCCTTACCTTGTTCAGTATAGCATCAGGCGAGTCGGCGGGCATGCGCGTGGCCACGTGGAACAGTGCCTCCAGCGTCAGGCTCGCCACGTCCGGCGTGCTCCCGTGAAGTATCCTTACCTTGTTCAGTATAGCATCCGGCGAGTCGGCGGGCATGCGCGTGGCCACGTGGAACAGTGCCTCCAGCGTCAGGCTCGCCACGTACGGTGCACTCACTCCGCCGCCGCCACCACCTCGCAGGCCACCCGTGAAGCCCACGTGACTTTCTAGCTCCACCTGGACCACAACAAATTGCACACTTTTGAAGCGTTTCAAAAACGCGTATAAAGTGAAAAATCAACCGAATTTTCTACATTTATATTCTTGAAATCCCTTCAAACCCTTATTTTGATACCCCACATGATGTTACAAAAAGAAAGTGAGAATAGTTGCTAACCAAGCAATCAAAACATTCCACCGATTTCTATTCCTACTCCTTCACTTCCCATGCTGTACGTTTGTGGAACTCACTACCGCCTGACATTAGGGGCTGCCAAACTCTTGCGGTTTTCAAAAAAAAGGGTGAAAGAACACTGTCTTTCTATTTCGTCATAGTTGCTTATTAGTATGTATTTATAATTATATAATATATATATGGTTAGTATGTATTTTTTGCGATATTTATTCTATTATATGTATGTTTATATTTATGATAGTACATATATATTTATATGGTAGGTATATTCTTATAATAATTGTTTTGTTTGTTTCATTTTCCTTTCACTTTTACACACGGTGTCTACTTCTCTTTTTTTCCAATTCTCCTTTCGCGGGTATGCTGGAAGAGATTTCGTTAGAAATAAGCATTACCTATTTTGTGTATTTATTTACATTACCTATGTACCTATTTTTCTGCTTCTGTCTTCTTTTCTTATATGAGTTAAGTGTGTACATGAATTGTTAAATAAATAAATACAAAACACATTGGTCATAGATGACCATGCATCCGATGCATTATAATATCGACGGTTGAAAGGTAAAATGATCTAAGCGACATTGACTAAACTTTACAAAAGAGTGACTTAAAGTTAAAAATTTTGAGTTCACTTTTGTAAAGTTTACTCAATGTCGCTTAGATCATTTTGCCTTTCAACCGTCGATATATGGCTCTGAAACGAAATCGTTCACAGTGAGCCTTATCAGAAGGCCCACCAAAAAGGCAATCAAAATTAATAAACTACATGATCGAGTCAGGAATGAAGATACCATATACAGCTTAAGTTATCGACATAATCCGAAGATTCGCCAAACTGAAGTGGCAGTGGGTAGGGCACATTGCTCACAGAACTGATGGTCAGAAGTCGCAGAACGCAACTTTGAAAGGCCTCCCACAATGGACTATCAGTCCACCTGGAGTGTGTGAATACAACAGCTGAAGTCTTTTGACTGTAATGATGAATGATGCTGGGCAAAAGCCTACACCAATCTTTTCTCGAGTTTGCTTGCGGTAGGCATCTAGGTCGTCTTGCTACCTCTCCCCAGATCGGCCTTGGCAATGTCGCCCATCCACAGGCATCCACCTTGCGGAGATTCTTGCCCAGTGGTCCCATTTTTAGCCTAGCAGCCTCTTTCCTACATCTATGGTCTCCATTTTTGCACAGTGGCGATTCTTATTAGTTTGGTTCTTTTACACCCATAATGCTGCCATTTCTTTGCTCTTTGCCAAAGTCCGTGGAAATATTTTTGCGACTTGGAAAGAATCAAGTCTAACTTAACCTACGGTGCAGGTTAGGTCGGGCAGGATACACGTAGCAATGAGCATTCACCTCTGGAATATTGGTAGATTTCCCTTCATTATCATTTTCATGAACCAGTGCCAGCGTTTCCAGGCGTTTTCGGTACAAGATTTCTATGCGCAATATATTTTTTTCTGTTGATTTTGTTCTTTGTTGACATTAAAGCCATTAAACGCTTAATAAATCGTAAAATTGTTTTATTTCAAATAAATTCAAGGTTCACATAAAATATATTACACCTCTAATTCTAATTTTTCCGAAAATATTTCAATGAAATTTGCCTATCCCTATTCAGATATTAAAAAAAAAAAAAACACTACTGCTGTCGACTTTGACACACTAAAATGACACTGCACATCACTATAATATCTTTAACCAAGTCGCGATGTAATTAAACGACCACAATTCGATTGGTGTACAATGAAAGAGCGGCCAATGTTACAAAAAATTGAACAGCGCTAATAAACGTTTTTTTTTTTAATATTTGAAAACGAAAGTTCTCTCATTATCTTTCGATTGCGTCTCTAATTACGGTATTCGAAAGGTTGAATTGTGTAGAAATGATCTTACCTCCCATGCCAAAGCAGCTAAGAAAGCTTCATAAGCTGGACTGCCGCATCTGTTGGACAGGATTTCATTGCGGGTCTCCTGTCCTTTGCCCACGTATATCACTGCCACTTTGTGCGTTTCACGACATCTGTTTAGAGAGAAAAAAGTATAGTTTGTATTATAGTATATGTGTGTAGACTCGTCGCATTTTGCGTGTGGTCACGGCATTATGCCGAGCGTTCGGGCGTCAATGAATGTTACTTGAAAAGTACAGTTTGCAAAGCAACTTATTTGCGTATCAAAAACTGTTTTTTACTTTGTTTAACCTAGTTTAATTTAAGTGAAGAAGAAACGTTATAGTTCAATCTAAATTATCTAAATATATTACTTAGGTCATAATTAATTAAACAAAAAACATAGTTTTCTTTCTGATTTTCATTGTTGGCAACAATTCGTCTTTACCTTCCTTTGTTTTGCTCACAATTGATTCGATTTGACAGCTATGACGTCACAAGATGGCGCTAAGTCGATCTCATTCTTATTTGAAACGCATAATATAAGGTAACAGTTTTCCACGGACTTTCTAAAAGGATTATCATAATGTTATGAGCTGCTGTGGCTGGGCATGAAGATATATTTTCCTCACCTCCTTCGTAGAGAGTGGAACTGATATTTGGCTATCAGATTTGAATAGCTTAGGTAGATTTATTTATTTATTTAAAGATCAAAACAAAATAAAATCTTCGAAATAAAACTTGGTACACGTGTAACCTAGTCCTATAGTGCACACTCAATTATAAGCAACCACAGCATAAGATAATGATACAATAACAATACCTCTGCGCATCAAGATTCCTGAGCTCCCGGAGCAGGCGGTCGGTTCTCCGCAGCAGGTGCGCGTGGTTCCTCCTGGCCGGCGCCAGCGTGCCCAGCTGCGCCGCCAGCGCGCGGCACACGCCGAAGGGACGAGCGGTTGATTTCGTTACTAGCGTCTGAACTTCTTCCTCTTCGTAGCTGCATGACATACTTTGGGTAGAAAAAATATGATTTAGTTAGCGTGATCCTTGGTTTTAATTGAGTATAGTAAAGACTGGTTACTTTGTACCTGGGGTAGAGATGTGCCGTTGCCGGCAATTTTGCCGTGAAGTGAGAATATTGCCAGAAATAATAATAGTAATAAATCATTTATTATCAGGCATCTTGGCCCATAGACACATACCTTGCAGACTAACATAAATATAAAGTAAATACAGTTTATTGTTAGTAAATAAGACTTATGCCTAAGTTAGTAGCACTTCCACTGCACTAATTCACTTTGTGCTGTTCTGTGGCACCTGTCCGCGGAAGCGACGAAACACCACGCCCTGCGGCCAAAACTCTTCCTTCAACACGAGGGACACAAAACATTTCGGAATTCGCACCACGAACGCCTTGAAATTGACGTTACGGTGCGACTCCTGCAGCTGTACCCTCAGTGCGAACTTCGTCTTTTGGCGCACGTACTCCACGATGTCTTCCACCCTTGTAGTGTGATGCCCGAAGTATGAATATTGGTGGCAATATTGCCAGCAATATTCCCATATTGCCAACAACAGCACATCTCTAGCCTGGAGTAAGCTTATTAATAAGACACCCCATTAATTTCAAGATCTTATTGTAATTTTATTATCGGTATCCAATAAAGAATATATCTATCTATATTGGTTAACTATAGTCTGTCTAAAAAGTCTAACAACTTGGATAATTATTAGAGTAAAATGAAATCTGAGGTAGTCAACACTGGTTCAATAATCAAGGTTGATTAAGAGATCTTGATCATTGTTTACTGATAGAAGAACTTTATAAAAAGTATCGAATACAAGTATTTTTAAAATAATTAAATATTATACAAAATTCCCAAGTCGTTTGACTTTTTAGACAGACTATACGATAGTATACTGTTACATTAAAAAATAAGCGGTCAAAATTGCTGACACGCTTTTTGGTGTAGTTTTTTCAAGACAGCAAGGATTATTGATTTCAATGTAGACTAATCATTAAAACAAGTTATATCACAAGTAGACCGTATATCAAGTAATATGAAGTATTGTCGTGATGTTGAATAATGAAGTAAGAAATTCAAAGTTCTAGCAAGGTTTAAATATTAGAGTGAGAGCTCGTGGCTGCCAGACTTTTGTCGTATACAAAAGCTGATAGTTTGTCAGTGCACGCCCCCAACATAGGTAGGAACGATACCCTACTATCGATGGCTTATAGTGAAAACCTCGGATATGCAATTTTAGGTAATTTAATTTAATTATATTTCTGAAAAGAGAAGCTCATAACACACAATCTTGTATCACGCAAAAATTTGATTTGATACTTGTAGCGCCATCTACGATGGTGCATGCATATCTTGCTCGAATCATTTTGGTGGGATCGCGTCGCGACGGCGTGGCAAAACAAGCAGAAAAAATTAAAAACAAGAGAAACAGGCGGTTGAAATACACCAATAGTTTTAAATATTTGAATAAAACACATAGAAGGACATTAAAATTACATGGTCTAATTTGGTTTCTTGTGCCTCTTGGAAAGTTACGTATTTCACATTTACGAGGTAGGTATTCAGTCTAAGCCATCGCTATGAATCTTCAGTTATGCTGGCTTTGGCAGATAACAGATAACAAAGGTGTGTAATATAGCAATGCAAATTGGTTTAATCATAAAGCTCAATTTTTGTATATGTTCGTCTAGATGGCGTTAGTTAGTATGGTGGCTAGCCCTCGCCAGTCACCATTAAGCACCACGGGCTCGTAGGCTATCTAATCGGATGCAGGTAGTTCCGCCTAGAAGAAATGCTTTTCGATTTTGTTGTTAGTAGTTTGGATGTCTTATGTCGAATGTTGGAGTAGACAAGACTAGGTCCACGCTTTAATTAATAATAATATTACACAACTATCACACAACGCCGTCTAGTCCCAAGCTAAGCGAAGCTTGTGTTATGAGTACTAGAGAACTGATAAACATACTTACACACAGTGGCGTGCCTAGGGTTTCAAAATAAGGCAAGCCCAATAAAATTTTAATCGATTTCAAAAAAAGAAAAAATATGCAGCACCAGCAATACAACTTATTAGTGTGCGAACAGCCAACAATCCAACTAGTTTTATACACCGATCTATTAAATTTTCGTTTATGCGATTTACTAGTCTGAGAAATACACAGATTAGGCGTCGGTTTTAATGAAGAAATTAACTGTTTTTTCTGAGCAAAGTTTAAAGATTTTACCTTATCTACGCCAATCAAAACTAGAAAGCATTTTAAATCCTCACAAGGTACAATTGCCTCCATTGTTGTAGGTAAGTCACCAAAACAATTGCATCACTGAGAAAATCTAAGAAAACAAAAAACAACAAACAGCAAAATAACAAAACATCTATTTTCCACTCAAGCAAATAAAACTGAAGTGAGTTGCAAACAGAGTTGCAGTGTTGTCATTTAGGCAATAAAAAGTCGCCAGGTATATGAAAAATCTAGCAAAATGTCGTAATTTTTTTATTTTTAATATATTGCTTGAATATTTAATTTCGTTGTTTTAAAAAGTCGCTAGTTTTTATTGTTGCTAAATCTTAAAAAAAGTTTCCAAACTCGTTAAAAATCTCCAAGATCTCACAACGTCGCTAAAACGGCAACACTGCAGAGTTGGCAAGGTGACAAGGTCACGCATACGCGAGCAACTTCATACGAATGCCCGGCTTAAATCTTCCATACTGATCGATTTGTAGATGCAAAAGGTCCTAACTCGTTATACGGCACGTCGCCATAGGTGCGAAAGAGACAGAGATAGTATTTGAAAGCCCGGTAAAAGCCGGCGCGTGTAAGCGAGATAGCTATATGTAAATGCGAAACTCTGCGCGCGAACAATCGCGATGTGTAGTAAGTGTGGCATTTGTGTTATTTTGATAAGAATTAAGCGCGCGAACTTTTAAATAGTTCGGGTTTGATATTGATTCTCTTCTATCGAGCATTTTAGTAAGGCATGCCTGGCTTACTAAAATGATAATTGATTGGTCGTGTTCTATGAATTAGGTGAGGTTTTGGTAGGGCAAGCCTGGCTTTTTGGCTTATATGGCGGGCACGCCACTGCTTACACATTTCTGAATACATACATATTATTATATTACATCTAGACATAGAAAAAATGATCGTGCTCATCACGTTTTCACTTGTCATTAACCTGGTCCTGGATGAGAATCGAACCTACGACCTCCGGCATAGCAGTCAGGGCCACCAACCACTAGACCGACAGGTTTATGTTTAGTTGATTAAAACAATACCTAGCATTTACAGCTGTGGTGCTTACCTATCTCGATTCGCCAAGTAGTGCCTCTCATTATTACGATGAGCAACTAGAGTAGCTACTAATTCATCCTCCGCTCCGGGCGGCAGGGGCGACGGGCCAGCTTCGTCCAGCCGCCGTCCACACACCACCTCTGGCGATGTGTGGCCGATGTATGCTAGGACCTGTCGAATAGGTGTTCGTTGGGTGAATAGCTATAGCAGTTGGGTGACTATGAAGTATAAAACAATATACTAAAAGGAAGCTCAAGATTTTTAAATCTACACTAATATAATAAAGAGGTAAAGTTTTTTTTTGTTTGTAGGAGGTAATCTCTGGAAGTACTGGTCCAATTGCTACAATTTTTTTCACCAATAGAAAGCTGCTTTATTCCTGAGTGACTATATTTTATGTATGCGGGCGAAGTCGCGGGTAATAGCTAGTACAGTATATAGATCAAATGGCATGGCGAAAACTACAGTAATGTGAATAATACATACGTGGTCCAACTGATGTTTATCCGGCGGGCAGTTCTTATAATCCGGCAACAGATCCGGAGGCAACGGCGGCGGGAGAGAAGATAATGTGTTGTCTCGCGGACATTCATCGCTGGAAGTTAAAATAAAATTAGTTGAAACTATTTTCTAATTAGATGTAGCGACATCTATGGCGTCACATAAGAACTAATCCTGCATCATGTAATCAAAGTTCTCGGCGCGTTTTAAATCGACAGCCCAAAATTTATCTATCGGGTTTTTTGTTCGATTCAGCCCGTTCTTTGCTGCCCTCCCCCAGCGATGCCCTAAGCCGAGGCTCGTACCCCACAGGGGGTGCCCTTAGCGTATTTGCTTAGTTTATAAGTTAGTTAAGTTGGGCCCTGACTGGAGGCTTTGATTATTATCAGGGCCACCACAGGCAAGTCCAGTTAAGCAGACTACAACCTCCTAGGTTGAACAGCGAGAGGCCACACAGCAAAAAAAAAATCTATTGGGCAGTTGCCCACCAGACATAACACCCGTCTGGTCGGAGGATCCTCCCTTTCCAACGGGGGTATGTGGGAATTTACTCTCTGTTCCGCGTACCTCCAACATAGACTTAAGTAAATAGGTCTGACGAATATGAAAACAGTTCACTTGTTTCTCGATTGAAAATATTTTGATAAACTTACGTTTCAGGCCATTCGAGGGGCTCCACAGTCTCCGAGGATGCTATGGAGGGGTCGTAGTAGAGGGCGGACGCGTCCCAGCACGCCTTGCCGGCGATGTCGCGCAGTAACACTCGAACTTGTTTGTCTGACGTCATTAGGCCTGCGGATTTTGATGACGTATGATAAATTACACAGTTTATATAAAGGTCTTGTTTAGGTGGGAAATCGACTTGTCTCGTTCTAAGGTAGAGCGAGAGGGTGTGTTAGACTTTATCTGACTAAACCCCATTCTTATGTGCCTTCTTTGCTTTGTGTTCCAGGACCTGGGAACGCAAACTGCGTTCCCTTTTAGGACTACCCATGGCTCCAGTATCATTCAGCTCTGTTGGGCCCTACGGTTTTGCTGCCACTCACTACGCACTGGTCTTCATCGACTCGAGATCGGTCATTGCTCGTCGTCCACAAACACCTACACATAGTTTAATAGGATCTAATAAGGAAAGTTTATATCAGTTTCTTACACTTTTTTTTTTTAGGAAATCGTCTAATGACTTCTTAGCGTGTTTTTTTAGTTACGCTTTGTGTTCTACGAACATGAGTTTTCGTTTTAAAAGGTATCAAGGTTATACAAGGCCTACGGTTTTGCTGACATCTATTTGAGGCATGCGTGGAATACTACGCACTGTCAACGACTCGGGCTCGATCCTTATAGAACGAGCTGACGGCGAGCTACCTATTGCTCATCATCCACAAGCCCGTCAATATCTCACCTGGAGTGGTAGCAGCCGGCATATCTAACGCCGGCAGCTCAATGAGCGAGGCCAGCGTGGAGTCGCTGAAGCGCAGCATCTGCACGTGCGGCGCGGTGAGCACGGCCGGGCCCAGCTCGCCGCCCAGCGCGGGGCTGTCGTGCTGCTCGCACACCGACGACGACACCTGCCAGCCGCTCCACAGCGGCCAGTGGCCCAGGAACAGCACCAGTTGCGTGCATATCTGACCACATGGAATTTACATGATCTTTTTCAAAACTTGGAACAATATTAGGTGTTAGAAACACTAATACTATAAAGGAAAATGTTTGTACAGTACAGTCGAAATATCTTGATCGTTTCGAACTTTGAACCATTGGCTGACCTGTATGTTGTATGTGATATATATCTGTAGAAGTTTTTTAGTTCACGTGAAATGCATGAAATAGACGTAGCTAACTTTACAAAGTTTTACAAGGTGATGAGGTCAAAATCCATTTTTAATTAATTTTTGTCACGTTCCTGTATCTGTACATGCATTTCAAGCCCTAATATTTGCTCCTTGTACTGGAATTTCTTAAATCAGTCCCCCAAGGGTATTCACAGTACTCAATTTTCCACTACAATACCTCTGTTGGAGATTCTTTAAAAAAAAATGAGTGCAATTCCCTTATATTATTTATAGTAAAAGTAAAAAAAAGTAACAATATGTGATATAAATAGATAAATAAAAATATACGGATAAGCAAGGACACAAATTAACTTTTCTATAATGACTTATTACCCAAAAGCCTAAAGCATTAAGTCCGCCTTTGTACCTTTGTGTTGCATGAAGTTTTAATTAATAAATAAACGCATTGACGAATTTCGCAGGTTTGACGATAAAAAAAATACTTTTCTACTTAAAAATAAAGTTTAAATTCTAGTAAGGTGAATTTTAGCGCTAATATTTACCTCCATAAATAAACACAAAGTTGGAACCCACTAAATACAAGTTAACAGATTAAATAAACAAAATTACCGTTTGAGCCCACAACTTCACGTCTATCGTAGAGGCTGGTGAGGTCTTTGGTCCCAAGTTGTCCAGTTGTATGTTGGGGTCGAAGTCTTCGTCAACTGGCAGCGACAGGCCTTCGATGTCGGCTCCGTTTGTGCCTTTCATAACTGCGTAGAGTACCTGAAACAAGGACGAGGTTTTTAAAAATACTACGAGTTAAGTCACTTTAAACCGAGATGTTCTTTATCATCATTTAAACCTAGCTAAGCATAGCATAAACCTAGCTCGGGCAAGTCGTAATTATACCTTTTTAGTTAATAAAGTAAATTTTCCTGTAGTTTAAATATTTGATAAGTCATTATTATACTTGTAGTTATTACTTGGACACAGCATAATTGTTTAAGATTTACTTGTGGCTGTTACATGTAACTATTTTGTGTAAAAATGAAATAAAGATTATTATTATTATTATTATTTCAGCCGAAAGACGGTCTACTGGACAGCCCTCATTCTCCTTGCGTCGTATTACTTAATGCAGAGGGTCGTGTTGCTTCATCATTTAAATTTTTATGATGTTCCTCCATCTATTCCTGTTTCTGGCGATGTGAAGAGCCTTGTATACCGTGCAGTCAAGAGCGATGCGGATCTGGTCGAACCAACTTATCGATACTGGTCACGATGAGCTTTTCGAGGTTCTTTTCCTTGCAATATGACTGAAGTATTGCAGAATCTTGCGAAGAGATTACAACCGCGAAGAGATTTTTAGTTTTCACAGAATGGATACGTTAGTTCGAAATGCTATCCAAGAAATACGGAGCATTTTTCTCTAGCACCACATCTTAACTGTCACTGTCACTGCTGGACTTAGACTTCTCTCAAGTGTCGCCGCAATGACCAGGACCGGTCCTGTGCATATCGCATCCATCAGATTCTCGCGACCCTCGCCAGGCTATGGGTCCACCTCGTGGGAGGTCTTCGCTGTACGCTGCTTCTTCCACTTCATTTCTTTCTGCGACTACCACGTAGGTACCGGAGTATGTAGTGGTCACCCCAGAGATGTTCATTGCAAACAATCAAAAGAATAACCATTGTAAAATTGATTAGCGGACAGAGGCTGAAGTTCCGTGCATGCACTGCCAGTGACCGATCCTGGTCTAGCCATCCAGTAAATCCTTTGTTAAACATTTATTATAAATCAAAATCAATCGCAGCGTCTGTCTGTCTGTCCGCATTAAAATCAAAAACTATTGAACGGATATTCATACGGTTTTTACAAAAAGACAGTGATTCATGAGGAAGCTTTAGATCTACACTAATATTATTAAGAGGTAAAGTTTGCTTTTTTGTTTATTAGTTAGTAGGAGGTAATCTCTGGACGCAGTACTTCCGATTGCTACTTTTTTTCACCCGTAGAAAGCAGCTTTATTTCATAGGCTAAATTTCATATACGCGGACAAAGTCGCGGACGCAAGCTAGTGTATAATACAAGTATATTATAGCAAAAGTCAAGAATTTTAAAGATCTCCAACACCCGAACTGACTAAAAATCTTGTCAATCATAACCTTCATAAAAATATGTCACATATCAATTGCTCATACAAACCCACTAACAAGATTCACAGGGCGCATTTTGCAAGAACAAATAAGTGTTTTATGTAAGAATACCGCCAGGCCACAGTTTCGTGGATGCCGCTATCTTATTTATTAGCACCCTATTACGTGTACGTGAGAGATAGTGTTGTCATCGAGCAGAAGTTTTAGTTTAAAACGGCGGGGAGCCGTGGAGGAAGCACAGTCAACAGCTGATTCAGCCGTAGTCACCTCAATCCAAACAACTTCAACATGCAGAAGATCGTGAGTATTATTTATGGAATTCCAAGTGAATTACGAACATTTTGTGATATTGGGACATTTGTGATAACCAAGTGAAACTAGTGCGTCTCATCATCGGAGATTACATTACTGCCTACCATGAGGTGGGATCGCAGTCAAGCACTAGTTTATTTCAATTTTTTTTTTTTTTAATAATGGAAGATTTTTACCTTAATCCCTATTAAACTGTGCCTTACGATTGTGTGAGGCACGAGTAAACGTTTTCTTTCTTTTATCATCGCTTCAGCTGCATAGTTAAAAGCTAGTTGGGCTTGCTTGACCTGAGTAAATCATCCAATTTTAGTGAACGAGTAGTCGAGTTTGTAAAGTCCACCACTTATCAATGAAAGTGAACTTTGATCTAACTACTGGTAGGCAGTGTTGATACTTTTAATGGTCATTTTTCGAGCCCAGCAACAATGCAACCATTTTATTAATCATTTTAACATTGTCAGGTACTTGTCGCCCTTGCCCTCTTCGCCGTGGCCGCGGCCGCCCCTCAACAAGCCCCCGCCGCTGACCCCGTCTACATCTTGAAACAGGACTCTGACGTCAGCCCCGATGGTTACTCCTTCGAGTAAGTATATTTTTTAGATTGACCCTTTAACCGCTTGCGTTGGATTGGGCTGACGAGTGTATTCATGTCCTTTTCGCTAGGGTCGTGTGGGTGCGATTGGGTACTTCATCTCGTTTAGCTCTTCAATTCCCATAAGTGACAGAAGAGCTGAGATGGAGTATTTGGTCGTGCATGTGCGACCCTGGCGGAATAAACTCGTGTTAAAAGGTTAAGAGTTAAAAAGCGAGACTTCACTTATGTAAAACCAAAATTCACTTTGCCATAGTTTGGATTATTGAATTTCCTGTGTGATCAATCAGAATATTGGAATCACTATCATAAGAAACCGATAGGAACAAAACTTATCGAAAGAAAAAACAATGCTCAAGTCATAAGTCTAGTTCGGCTACAAAGTTACTCATAATCGACCTAGTGTCCGCCAGTGGCTTTTTCCGAGTGAAATTAGAAAACTGTTCCAAAGGAACATACTCCCCCAGGACATGGTCTACCCGTGTGCCAAATTCATCCAAATCCGTTTAGCCGTTCGAGAGTGAAGAAGTAACAAACACACAGAGAAACTTTCGCCATTAGCGGAATTCAATTCTTCATTTCCTGAAACTAAAGTCTAATTTTTAATTTTCTAGCTTCGAGACGAGTGACGGAACCTCTCGCCAGGAGAAGGGTTCCCTGAAGCAGATCAGCGAAGACCAACAGGCTTTGGAAGTAACTGGCAGCTACAAATACGTCGGAACCGACGGTCTGACTTACTCTGTCACCTTTGTCGCTGACGAGCACGGTTTCCAGCCCCAAGAACATGTTGAGCACCAACAATAAGCACCAATATTTGATCAAACGCCACTATAAAATGTCCCAACATTTGTGTGGCCAATGTTTGGTCAAACATTAGTATTGTTACCATCATGCACCAGTATGTGTAGGTTTTACTACATGTGACTGTTAACTATTTTGTATTTTCAACGTTTGTACATAGTTTTTCGTATATCTTTTGTATGAATATATTGCAGTAATATATTTTTGATTGAATCTGTAAGTCTTTCTTTTCTCATCAATCCTATCTGATTAGTTAAGTATTCAGATACATAACTCTTCCTTTGGGCTTTTATTATGTTATCCTTGCTCGTTTTTTTTAGGTAAAAATAAACGAAAAAGAAAGATACATAGACCAAAATTAATTTCGAAATTGGCCTCGAATTGGTCCAGGGCAATTTTGAAAAGTTATCATTCTAATAGATGATGTCAAATAGTTATTTATAAAGGTATTTATACCCGCTAGAGCATACCTACAGTTGCTTGCGCAGTTATACCTGTCAGGTATTCTTGTACGGGAACCTGCGCAGTTGTGCAACATACACGGTTTACATGTATAACTCAATTGTACAGGTAAACCTGTCAGTTATACCCATATGTATGGCTACTTTTGTCAGTATTAAATTGTCCATTAAAAATGATTAGATTATTAAAAATCAGCTCTTACTAAATGTGATTTTTAAATAGTAGACCGATCATTTTGAAAAAACGAGCAACAAATACAAGTTTATATTTCAATAAATCTCTAAAAATCCAAAGTATAAATGAAAAATATCTTTACCACCATCAGTCCAAGTTTCAATCATAGGCCAAATCCAGACGTTTACCTTCTAAATCTTATTGTACACCTTCCCTCATCTAAGTTGAATCCATAACTGTACATAAAGTTTAAATAAATAAAATCTTCGTCACAACTGACCTTAAATATCATAAGTAACAGAGTCTGGTCTCCATCCTTCTCTTCCATCAGGTAGTTGGGCCCGCAGCGCACCGCGAACTCCGCGAGGCACAGCAGGAGCGAGCCTGCGAGTGGCTTCACGTAGTCGCGGCTACTGCTCGGAGATATCTGCGCTAGGCACGCGCATATCCACTTGATGATTTTACCTAGAGACATAGCATAATGTTGAAAATATACAGTGAAAAAGAAGCTAAAGTAAATTTATCTATAATATGTATGTATTTAGAAATATATAAGTGTTGTGCGATAGTTGTGGAATGTTATTATATTATATTATCTTCCTGGCCTTTTCCCGACTACTAAATATGTAGACTGGAAGCCTAGCCCAAGGTCGGCCTCCAGTCTAACGGGATGCTGCTGAATAGACAACTGCCTATCAGACCACCACAGCTATTTGGCAACATGGTACTCCTTACACAGACTTTCTAGCGTCTGACTACCTGTAAAGACTTTCAAAGATCAACAGAGGAGAGGCGGGTGCCTTAGCCACTGGGCCATCACGACACAGACACACAAGATAACACATCAGCATACAGATATTATATCCTTACCAGCAAGTCCAGGATATAGCTCAACGATTCGGTCCGTGTAGTCAGCGAGCACCAGAACGCAGTCACTAACCACCTTAGCGATGTTCTTGTTTTTCATCTGTGAAAGTAATATCACGCTAAAGCCGAGTTTTAACGGTTAAAGCATATAGACGCAGAGTCAAAGCATCAATATCAAGAATTGTAAAGCGTATTGACCCTTATCTCCTATCAAGGTAACGCCCCTACCCTACTGAGTGCCAGATGTGGGATTCTGTTTTAAATGTGGTGTGTGTGGTGTTTAAGGTTCAGATTTCTTGCAGGCAGCCTTGGGAAGAACAGCGTGTTCCGTGGACCTGTTGCGGTGTAAATAAAAAATATATATCCTATACTAGCTTCGTCTGCGTGGTAGTAGAAAATTACCCCAAAGGAACATACACCCAGGATAAAAATTATCCTATATTCGTGGACATGGGTTATCCGTGTACCAAGTTTAATTGCAATCCATAAGTAGTTTTTGCGTGAATGAGTAACAATGTCTTTGCCCGCACCTTTGCTTGTTTGTAATTTTGATTAAAAGTGTATTGTCTTTCTCCCAGTCCAAAGCTACGTAGAATTTAATTTAGATTGGATCAGCGGTTAAGATGTACTTTCTAAATAAATTAACACAGTCACTTACTTTAGATCAGTTTTAAGTATGTTTAGTATTTTTTTTTTTCATTTTACCGATAAAGTAAGGGTTTTTCGACTTTGAGATTCCGTTTTTTACTACCAACGGCGGTAAATAATTAGCACGTGATTTTATAGTTTCTGCCTACCCTCATTGGAAATAGACATGAGTTAATGTGTGTAGGTTTAAATTCACATTCATCTTAAACCACTCGTCAATATTTGCACTTCTATTTTGTAGTGTGCCATTACTGCCATGTATCGAGTCTCTGACGTCACGTCATCGAGTCATATACATTATTACTAGGTGCTGATGCTGGCCGCGTAGGTGTATTTCAAAACCATTCATGAGAAATATTGCGTAGTTGATATATGTAGATGTTAATTGACTGACTGAGGTAACAAAATTGTCTTTCACTAACATGATGATTTTTTAGCAATATGAGTCAGGTTTGGTTGTTAATTCATTAAACCTCATGCGAACGCCGGCGTTCGCGCCCCCATTGTCTTTCTATTGTGTCTCTAATTCTTACGATTGAATGGTTAATCCTAATCTATATCCGTAAGGGCCTTGCAGGGCCAAAGTCTATTGGGGCCATAGGTTGACTTTTGAAAGGGAAATTTTTCCGTTTGGGACACACAGATTCATGACGTATCTACACTAATATAATAAAGAGGAAAGTTTGTTTTTATGTTTTTTTATTTTGTAGGAGGTAATCTCTGAAAGTACTGGTCGGATAGCGATTATGTACGCGAGTGAAGCTGGCTATATACGACCCACGTAAGCGGAGCAGTAACCAAAAACGCGGGGGACACCTAGTGTAGGGTAAAACCGGGAGAGATGCCCCACGAGTCTAGTCTAGGGCCCCGATAGTAATTACTCTAGTTTGACGAATGAATTGTATGCTATTTTATTTATCAAACACTACGGGCCGTCGACAACTTGGGTTCGGTCCGAAGAGTACCGGGAAGCCGGAGAGCGGGCTAAGGATACACCAAAGCTGGATTTGGACAAGAAGCTTTAACTCAGTAGCACATTTTCTTGAATTTCTAAAACACTTTCACGGATTCGAAGCCGCGAGCAAAAGCTAGTATTGAAATAAAATTACGCCATAAATAATAATGTAGTAAAAAGTAACGTTATCATGCATTTATTTAAAGGCTGATTGAAAATGAACATCTACGTTAAACCAGATGGCCCTATATTATTTTTACAGTAGATAAAACCGTTTTATACATGATAATTCCGTAGGCATAAAAAAAAATTCACTGATTGTCAGACAGTGAGAAATCTCAATTGTGTCATTATTCTGAATTAAACTAAATTATTGCAGTTGTCACACCAAAATGTCCTAGCATTATAATTCATTTCACAAGATGTTTCAAACAAAAAAAAAAAAAAAAAAAATTAAAAACACGCCTCATCGGTACAAGAACCGTGTAGTTACACTTCTATTAATTCGTTCGTATTAATTCGTTTTGTAGTTATACTTCTATTAATGTCATGTTTGATATCAATAATGTGGTGTGGTCGTTTGTACTGAATGGCAGGAGTGTTATTGTCGCGTGATGTCGATGTGGTGTTTTTTTTTAGCATACATTTTGATACACCTACAAGTTCGCTATATTTTTATTTATTTATATTAATTTTGCGACCGTCCCGTCCTTCACACGAGTGTTAGAAATCTTTGAAATCATCTGCATCACTCTGTTTATTGTTGAAGACCGCATTAAAATCTGTTTAGCAAGAGAACAGACAAACAGACACGGTGAGTTACTTTGTTTTATAATATAAATAGATTAAAATATTTTTTAATCTGGCTTCTTGTCGGCCCGTATAAACTAATAGCTTCGCTAAAGCATTTCTCCAATCTGTCACTTTGTTTTCCATTAGAATGTGGATGTAACCCAGTCAGTCTTCGCGGCAAGCTTCGCTGAGGTAATAGTACTACAAAACACAAAAGCCACGGTACCTACAATCTAGGCTAAGTGAAATATCTGCCGAGGTGTATATTGACGTACCATGAGCATCTGCAGCAGGCAGGTGACGTATGACGGCAGTCTTGCGCATTGCGTGCGCGTGGCGAGCAGGTGGCACACGTGCGCGGTGAGCGCGCACGCGCCCGCGCAGCGCGCCGCGCCGCCGCCTTCCCGCCGACACACGCGCACTACTATGTTGAGCACGTGCTCCTGTATCAAGAAACAAAAACAATATTAGAAAAATTGCTCGTCAATTGATATTTTAGTAACATTCTCGATACGGTGCGTATTGTTAGTGGTTCCTATCTCAGGAGTCATGACCACCAGTAGCTTGGGACCTATTTAGACATTTAAACAAACGAATAGGTACTATAACAGGAGAAATTGACTGACTGACATATCAACACATAGCCGAAACTACTGGGACTAGGTTCGTGCACAAGGTTTCTTTTTATGACTTAAGAGAGCACTAAGAGAGGATTTTTTGAAATTCACCCCCTATAATCGAGAAACCTACTTTCACGCGGGCAACGCCGCTCGCAAAATCTAGTTCAATAATAAGAACCAAGCGCATGCACACAAAAAGCGACTTCATCATTTCAGCCGATATACGTCCACTGTTAGACATAGGGCTCCCCCAAGCACACAACGAACGTTCCTGTGCGTCTCGCATCCATTGGTTTCCCGCAACCTACACCAGGTCATCGGTCCACCTTGTAGGAGGCCTTCCAACGCTGCGTCTTCCGGTACGTGGGCGCCACTCTAGAACCTTTCAGCCTCAACGGCCATCTGTTCTGCGAGCAACTTAAAAGCGACTTTACTTGTAAACAATATGTGAAGTTAATCGCCTGGCCTAGGTCTTGAATATGTCATGGGTAGTGTAAGACATCAGATTCGAAGAGTACATACCTTAAGGTCAGGACAAGAGACTGTGTTGTACTGGTGAGGATAGGGCTGCAACATGGGCGCGTTCATTAAGCCGTCGGGCAGCGATAGCAGTGACCCTAGGAACGTCACCGCGGCTGTACGAGGGCACTGCAACAAAATGACGAGCTATAATATTATAGCTGGATATTGAAGTGTTGAAAGGAAGCTTCATAAAAAGAGATTAGTTTTTCATGACAGATTATGAAGATTGTAGGCATCTGCTTATTGATTTCAGACCTTAAAAAAAACATACAACTTAAGTTACCATGAAGTCGTCATTTACTAAGGTTTTGGTTAATATTTTTTGGACTTGGGTTTCATTGATTTCTCAATATCACCTCATTGTAATCTAGATACGTCTAGTAAACATCAGATAAACAACTCACAAAAAACCGGCCAAGTTTGAGTCGGACCCGCATACGAAAGGTTCCTTACCATCCTTAGCAAAAAACGGCCAAAATAATTACATTTGTTGTATGGAAGCCCCACTTAAATATTTATTATATTTTGTTTTTATTATTTGTTGTGGTAACAAAAATACACCATCTGTGAAAATATTCTACTGTCTAGCTATCACGGTTAATGAGATACAGCCTAGTAGTCTGTAAAACGGAACGGTTTTTACTCTATGGATAAGGAACCCTAAAAATCAAGAAACTTCTGAAATTAACTTACCGAAGGCCCCATATCTGAAGAGTTGAGCACCACTGTAGAGGCATGTACGAAGTCGAGTAGTAGCAACGAGTAGCCGTCGAGTGCTAGCGACAAATACCGCGGCGCCGCGTGCTCGACCAGTACGTCTACTACTGAACGATCTTCTCCGGTTAGACCTGGTGGAGGAAAATAAGAGTTTGAAAGTTAAAGGAGCATTATGAAAGTAAAGATAAAATAAAAAAAGAAATATGTGTGCGACTGCTTTGATTCATAATTTCCGCCGATAGACGTCCAAATTTGAACATAGGCCTCTCTCAAGTGTCAGTGCCTCTCACATCCATCGGATTTCCGCGACCGTCACCAGGTCATCGGTCCACCATGTGGGAGGCCTTCCATCGCTGCATCTCCGGAAGACGTAGCGGTCGTCTACATAGTCGCCACTCCAAAAACTTTTGTCAGACTGTTTAGATTAATCCAGTAAGTATTATATTTAAGCAGCCGGATAACTAAATATTAAAATATGCCGCATTTCTAGTTTTTTTTTTTATTCTGGTCGGAAGCTCGGACGTATATTATATTTTTCTCTCTCTCATTGTCGTACAAAACTAACTATATTTATTAACTCAAAGTGCATGAAAATAATTTTAAATTATTTTTTAATTCTGTGTAGGCACGCGTTTGTCTACTATTTTACCTGATGGTAAACGCACGCTCTATTCAATTTTGACTTAGACTCCTAAGATGAAGCTATCAGGAAACACAGATTCTGGCAGGGAATTCCACTCCTTATTATGACATCGCTGTTGATACGGAGGTTCAATCTTATCTAAGAGGTAAAATAACTTACCGTGATGAAGAGCTCGCTGGTACAGATGCAGATGTGCCAGATGCAGGCGGTTGTTGCAAGACGAGGGCGCGCCCGGCCCTTGCGCCTGCGTCGACTCGCATAGCAAGCGCAATGCAAGTAACTTGCCCGCCCTGAATTACACAAGGGTATGATTTATTTGGTACACACTAACAAACATAAAAATATTATCAGGCTACATTACATTACATAGCAGTTAGGAATACTAGAAATCAATATTTATAATAAGCACAAAAAGTTCTTGTAATGAAAGATTTTTATAGAAAAAATACTACGAACGGGAATAAGTGATCTATTTTCTGTCTCCAATCCATTTTGCATCCTTTAATCGCACAGATACCACACTCGCGTCAGCCACGATTTCACACATATCTTTGATTAACATTAAAATTTAATCTTCCGTACAAAAATATATTTTTTATTATTATTAACGAGCGCGTGTCAACAGTGCATTAAATGCTTCCTTCAATTGGATTTAGGCTACTCGGATATTTGTAATCAAGATGAGTCACTGTATAAGAACAATAGATGCAGAACAATAATCGCTGAATAAACAAAAGAAAGCGGACCTGTGTGAAGGTGGGAGGGCCTCCGCCTCGAGGCACCATCCAGCGACGAGGTTGAACGGTACGTGTATCTCCGTGTTCCCATTGAGCGTCTGGTTCGCACTTATCTGCAATAAATGCCACATTTTACCACTGAAACACAACTCTCTACTTCTTAAATACATTGCTATTTATCTTAAATAAAATGCCTCTGAGTCTCGGTCGTCTTCAAAAGACTTCTGAAGTGGATCGTTATTGTTATCTTCATCCTTAAAATCCATTTCAAAATATTGTTTGTTTAACGAATAATTTGACACACATCGACTTCACATTTCTTCAATGTCAAAACAATCTCTGACATTTGAAGATTTATTATCAAAATACCCTCCCAAAGATTTATAAACGCTTGCGATATATTTGTAAACAACAACCTCTTTCTTCCTGAGCTTCCTCAGGAGTCTTCTTTTTCCTGCTCTTCTTTCGCATTGGCAGCTTTTGAATACTTTCGATTTGGACAACAGGTCGCACAAACTCAATAAAACCATTCACGGAAAGCGGGTCCACGCGACCGATTAGAGAACATGCAGATAGAACAATAAAACCCTATTTATGCAAACAATAACAAATGAATGTTGAGATGACTGTGAATGATTTTTCTGTAGCACCATCTGCCAAACATTGACAGATAGCGACTGATAAGTTACTCCAGCGTGCCATTATTTGTGATAAACATTAACAGATGGCTTCGCTTCGGAATTATTTCATTACATAAGTGTTGATTCACGATACCGGTTCAATTTGACCATTCTAAACGTGGACGATTCCAAGTAAACATTGTTTATTTGCGCCGTGGGTGGTTCTGGGTAAACAAACTTGAATTAGCAGTTTTTTGTACTTAGGACTTTCTTATAATTTTTTCATGACGCTTCTATTATAACTATGTACATAAATGTGTCATACCGATGATTACATCGAAATCTTCGAATTGTATTCAAAGTGTATACGGGTGGGTGTAACACAGACGTTTGAAACGGCTATAATTATGTAAATGATCATTGATACATCAATTATTTCCGAGATAAACTTTTATGAAAGAAAAAGTAATTAACCTTTCGTATGCTATTAGAGACATAATTAAAAGGTCGTTGTGTCCCGCGTAAATTTGCGTTTCCGGCATACAACGGGTTAAGTAAGCGGATAACTCTGTACCAATCTCTATAAGTATCGCATGCGTTAATCTCAGGCTAGGGACAATGAAATTAGTTAAATAGTAATATGGTCGGCCACAGTAAGCTTTATAAACCGTACAACAGCCTTGTGCGGTTTATAATGCTTACTGTGGCATACTGTGTGTAGTATACTATGCTCTCAGTCCACAGTGGATTAATAAAGAAAGCTAAATGAATTAATAAAGCGAAATAAAAAAACACTAACCGACTGGCAATCCTCACAGACAATATCCGAATCCATGACTGAATTTTACATAAATATTGTGTGTATATTTATCAGGATAAATACCAACAGGATATTATGGACGGTACCGAAATAATTTCAACAATAGCCTACATATTTTATTGTGGTAATCGTAACGAATGATGAGTGAATTCCAATTAGGGTATTCCTTAAATGAATATATTTACAAGATTTTTTAACGGCAAATTCCTTTTTGTAACTTCAGTTTAAATAAAAATGGCTTTAATGGTTTTGCTACGGACGACAGCATCGGCCCAGGAACAAGGTAGCGATACGACCTAAACACTAATCGCAGGAGTTGGTTTGACGTATTTGAGGAAGCTAGGGCTGCGGGAATGGTTGAAAGAGTTACCGTGGCCCTGGAACGCAAAGAACAACTGAAGGAAAAATGATTTTAGTCAGTAAAAGTCTGATACACCTCCCTACTCCATCTAGACCGAGAGAGAAGTTATTTGTTGATTTCCTAAAGGTAGCTCAGGAAAAAGATAGCTGGATGAATTTAAAGGTAAATAATGAAAATGATCTAGTAATGAAGTTTGACAATAGTCAGGGGAGAGCAGAAGATGAAAACGTGATGCGCCGCTAGGTATTTGTGACTAAGGCAGAAAGAATAGTACAGAATATTGTACCTATAACACCCAATCCAACTGCATTCCCATACTAAAAATGCTTTCACTGACTGGACAGGTCCACTCAAATCTGTGTGGTTCTTTCCTCAAAAAACCATCTCAGACACTTATCTCCATGGTTCCCGTATGATTTGACCATTATATGTTTGCGGTATGGACTTAAGAGACTTTGACTCCTGAGTTTGTTTCGGTGTTTCATGTCAAGGTAGTCAGCTAGGAAACACCGGCCTCGTCTAGTTTAAACTGACGAGAAAATGGACGTGTAGAAGTGTTTAAAAAATGTTTGCAAAATAAATATCATATATCATCTGAACATAGACGAAGTAACAGCATGTTAATACTAAAAAAATTGGTTGCCTGTAAAGTCGGTATACGGGCGAAAGTTTTACGTGACAACGCTGTCTCTCTCGCTCTTAGGCGGGCTAACCATGCCCGAGTGGAAGGGACGCGTGCCTCTCACTCGCTCTCATTGTGAGCGCATAACGTGAGCGGAGCGTAACGCAGTTTCTTGAAGTGTCACCCGGCAAACCAATTTATAAGACGTTGTCACGTCAAAAAAAAAAAACAATATAAAGATTAAACTCGAGTAGATATGATTGTATGCAAATCGTTTGGCAATGAGTCACTTCACTTCCTCTTTTGTTTAAGATAAAAAAAATACAACGTAACAAATAAATGAATAAAGAAGCTACTGGAATCTATGGCGGACGCATATTAATAATCTTTCTTTATTAATATTTCTCAATCTGTCAATCAATTGCGATACTTTATTGGTAGTCTCGTCATAATGTTGCAATAGGACCTTAGTCTGATCAGCCTCTTAGGCTATGGGAGGACTTTTGGCAAGAAAACTTGTAGTCCTAGAACGCAAAAGGTAACTGCAGGGACAAAAGTGGATAAGACGTCGAAGCCTATTTGGGCCAAGGATCTATTTCTGAAAGGAAGATTTGGCCCCGGTACGAAAGGCAACGAACGAACAGGAGTGGGTTTTTAGTCAGTAAAATTCTGTCACTCCCTCTCGCTACACACAAAGCGGGAGAAGTCATTTGATTATTTATTTGCCACCTGTATCGTATAGTTGCAAAAATTAGTTCTAACACTACTATAAGTTGAAAACGTTGTATTCTTACCTTAAGCAGCGTACAGTTGAGATGTATAAGATAGTTGTACAGATGCGCGTGCGCATGTGGGTCCCTCAGTAGATTGGGGTCCCCTAGCGCAGCCAGCATGCGTCTCCAGAGCACGGCAGCCACATCGGGCAGCCACCCTCGAGCCCTCCCTCCCATGACGACGCCCACACCTTCGCCACCCAAGCCCACAATGGACTCGCCCGATTCGTTCTCCGTCCATTCTGGTATACCGATATCCAATGAACCTACTTTAACTTGATTAATGTATATCTAAACATGTAATGGTAGATGAAGTGAAATCTATTGATTTCTTTAGCTACTTGTGTTAGTTAAGCTAAGGTCAGATGGTTGCTAAATTAAAGTTTTTAGAGCAACCATTTGATCTTGAACACAATGATACATTGGTTAGTTTACCTCATATCATATTCCGACATCGTAAAGATAAAAACAATACTCGAACAGATCCTAGTAATAAGAGGAACCTGTCGTTTGGTTCTAGCTAACTTGAGTTAGCGTTTTTGAGAATTCTGAAATCTATCTAAGTTATTAAGGGCAGAGTACTTAAGAAACACTTCTTACAGTTTACAAAATTACTAAAAATACTTCTCACTGAAATAAAATAATAATAATGAAGAACCTAAATAGATGTGCTACTTAACAGTTTATTTATTTTTTTGAAAAAAAAAAAAGAAAATGTTCATATCTCTCAAAAACAGCTGATTGAAATTGAAAACTGTTAGTACATCTATTTATATTCTTCATTATTTTTTTAGCATTCATTGCGGTGTATTTTTAGCAATTTTGAAAATTGTAAGTGCCTTTTTGGTGTTTCTTAAGAATTTTTCTTGTGGATGTCGAGATCGGCTTCCAGGCTAAGCAGATGCAGTTGAATAGCAATATTTTACATTAGCTTCTACAGTTACTGCAGACACGAAGTTGAAGTCATATAAAAGTAGCCATGCCCTTGAGGTTCAAACTTATACTGTACCATATTTCATCAAAAAAATATTCATTAAAAAAATTAAAATTATTACCTAGTCAATTCTTTCATGGAATTATGACAGACAAAAACAAATGAGAATAGCTAAATAGTTTCGAGTACATACCGACATTTCCGCCATCGGATGCCAAATCAATCTGCAGGGGCGAGTCTTTGATGGAACTACTTTCAACGCCACTCGAAGGTGCGGGTGACGGTGAGCGGGAACCTACAAATTAAGTCACATATTATTAATACTCGTACTATACAGATTTTTTAAATCAGGTACTATAATCGATCAAGTTATAAATCGATTACTTTTTTTTATTTAAGGCTTTGAAGTGAGCATTTCGCTGCCCAGTCCCAACGCGGTTGTACTACTCAAACCCCAAGTGAAAGCCGCATAGATTTTAAAATATTGAGCGTTTTGTTTGTAGGGTATGTATCCAAGAACGTAAATAAGTTCTTCTAAAAGAAGTCTATAAATATCGAAAATAAGCAAACCTTTCCGTTATTCTGTATCTGTGTGTACCTACTTATATGTGGGGGCTGTCGGGTTAAATTTGCTACTGCGAAGTGCTATTAAGTTTGAATCTACCAGTATGGTTATTACATACGTAGCAGATAGTAAGGGAGGTTTTCTTAATTCAAACGTTACCACTTATATGTTGCCGACTGTACTAATATAAACGCGGGGTTCATGAAGTGAGGTTAAAGGCCGCTCTCCAGTCCAGTTTTCTTGGTCAGTTATATGTATATTCAACTATTTAATTAAAAAGTTATATACCGGCTTCAATAATTTAAGACAATGTTAAATGTAAATATGTAGGTATGAACGCATAGAAACTATCAATCTTTAAATTACAGATTGAATCCCTAATTTAAAGATTGATAGTTTTTAAGGCAAAAGTTTTCACACAGTTTCAAATTCTTAATTTAGATAACTTATATCATTTTTCCTTCGATCTTTATTTTCCATTCGTATGTTTTTATTTCTTTTATTTTCAAACGAACTTCTGCCACCAGTGGCTTCGCCGTGAAAGTGGAAAATTATCCCGAGGGAATATACCTTCTCCATGGATAAAAGTCGTATTCTATGTGCTATTCCAAGATGATTTACTGGTGCGCCAAATTTCTTTCAAATCCGTTCAGACGTTTGAGCGTTAAGTAGTAACAAACATACACACACATACATAGAAACTTTCGAAATTATAGCATTAGTGAGATAAAACAATAACTCAAGAAAAAACTCAAGGTTTGCCAATGTGCTATGGAGCGTAGCATACTATGTGTTAACTTCATGTTCGAAACACTACACTGCGCACCAAAACGCAAATCGTTGATGTGGCTCGAAAAGTTGCCCAACGTGAATGGCACTGGGTCTAACGTGCTGAGGGCCCGTAAAATGGGTTCGGGGCCCAGACACAACGACCACGGAGGACATGGCAGGATGACCTGAATGTCTTAATAAAGGGTTCGAAAGAGGAAGCGAGGAATTGTGATCGTTGGAAAGAATGGAGGGAGGTCTTTGCCCAGCCGTGGGACAATACAGGCTAGCAATAATAATAAAAAACACATAAAAGGTATTGAAAAAGAACTTACCACTAGCTGAATCCCTCTCTTCATTCGTTGTCGAGTTTCGTAATGAATCTAATGAATACCACCTCCTAGGTTTCTCGTTTACTGGTTCTTTGGTATCTAAACAGAAATAACAAAACAGGTTAGATACCTGCATTTTAAATTTCAGAAAAGGAATAGATTTATAGCACTTCATGCGAATCAATGTCGTTGAAATCTAATATCCAGTGCCTGCTTTCTAAAACCTTGACCAAGACACTGATTAGTAAATCAGCAGTTTAGTTCGTTGTGATTGATTTAAAAGAAAAAAAAAGCGGCCAATCCATTCACTTGATATTAGATAATACAACAAAGAGATAAAAAATCGAATTGGATCAATATTGCAGCGGTAACCGAGATTTGCAAAGAGTGCGGGGCTAAACGTGCACTATGTTATTCGTTGCGATTTTTAAAATGCGAATTGTAATTAAATGAAGTAGATAGCAAAATCGCAAGTTATTTCGTTTCGACGTGTGACTGCAGTGTCCAGTAAGTGTTTTTTTTTTTTTTAAATAATAGCAGTAGATAATATTATTTGTGTATTGCAGGTCCATAACTTAATTTATTATTTATATATTAAACTAATTTATTTCGGATTCTTGTCTAGACTAATATAATAAAGAGGTAAAGTTTGTTTTTTATTTTATTTTTTTGTAGGAGGTAATCTCTGGAAGTACTTGTTAAAAATTTTTGACTGTTAAGAAGCTGCTTCATTCCTGAGTGACATAGGTGTACCACCACATTTTATGTACGCAGGCGAAGCTGCGGGTAAAAGCTAGTGTTCAATATAATTGTCTTTTTAATGTTATATGGTTTGTTCGATTTTTTTTTAAATGTAATTTATAGTTTATTTTGGTCGGTGACGTCACGGTCATGAAAGCCCTTATCTACTACAAGTTTAGTAAGAAGTAATTTTTTTTTTTTTGAACTTATTTATTGAAATTATAAAATACAGTTGTTCCTTTAAATCTAAAACTCGCCAAACTTTGACGTTTGAAGGCGAGTAGCGCTCTTTAACATAACAGTGCTACCTTTGTAGTTTGTACACACTTACTAACGTATAGTTAGAATTACATAATTAATATATTTAGCAATGTTCACAATCGAGTACAATGTTCTTTAGTTTTGTTTGTTTTTTAAATTAATACCTGCACATTTCTTAATGATTCCTATATTAAATTAGTATGAAAACAATATATTAAGTACCTAAAGTAAAAATTAACAGTAAAATTATTTAACAAACAAATCGATCGCGTGCTTACGATCTACCTTTCCCTAGTACGAGATGAGAACTGACGGGAGCGAACTAGTTCGCTGACGAACTGCTAACTAAACCGACCACTCCAGGTCGCGATTGCGTCTACCATGCGTAAGACTAACTTCTAGCAGCGGCTTCATCCGGGTATGCGTAGTGATTCCACCTCATTATAAATTGTAACTTATGTTCCTCAACAATCATCTTCTAGAGCGGGATAAGTCATTACATGAAAACGTCTTATGTTCGTTGAAAGTAATATGTACAGAATCGGGTATAAAATTGACTTCAGCTACTACTAAAATAGGTATTTTTTATTCTTAAATAATAAAAACGGATACATTTATAGTGCACTTGGCATTGAACAGTTGAATCAAACGAAAATAAAACTTTAGCCAAAGCAATAACGTCTTTATTGCGTCACTAGTGAGTCAATTTTAAGTTCCTATTGTAATTTTATTTTTGGTGTGCAATAAAGAGTATATCTATCTAACTGCTTATCTATCCAGTGTGTTTGTGTGTGCGTGCGTAGATACCAATAAGTAGTGCGCAAATAATATAGGTATACTCGTAGAAATACTCGTCTATGCCCGCCCATATTATTCGGTATCTAGTTTTCGTGTGAAAGAGTGACACACATCAATACAAACATCCTTCCGCACATACTATCATATTTATAATAAGTAATATAATCTAGTAGAGTAATGAAGAAAATAGTGACTCATGATTTTAACTGCGTGAAGGCGTATTCATACTGGAGTTAAAATTAAACTTTTCACAACACAGTATTTTCAAATAATAATATTAAGTTAATATTAATATGGCAATTATTTTAATTAGAATTGTCAGAATTTTCACTTATAGTATTACGAATAGATGAGGTAGACTTTTTTTAAATTCAAAATGCTTCTGTCCGAACTTCAACTGGTCAATGTGAACACGGCTTTCTATTTCACTCTGTTCTAATCGAAGAGTCACTATTTCATTAATGTGACTATATAAAAAATATTAAGTACGATATGAGTTATAGATTGCGGGTTCAAACCCAACCAGGGTGTATTGCTTAGTTTATTTAATTACTTCAGCCACTGCTCTAAAAACGGTGAAGGTCTGAGAACCAAAAATTCAAAGACATGTGACATCAGCTAACCCGCACTGAGCTCGCATGGAGGTTTATGTATGGCCCTCTTCTAGAGAGAAAGTTTGAGTCCTAGTAGTAAGAACATTATAAGGCCGATTATGCTTATGTCCTTACCCGTATGCGTTTGCGCATGTTTCCCCAAATGTGGGTCGCTTCGACATCTCGTGAGCTGTCGTCGAGTGCTGCCTGTTTCTTTGCGAGGATGTACTTCGTGGCCTGTTTTTGGTGATTTGCCTGTAAAGAAAACTTGTTTGAGTTGACTTCCTATTTTATATCAAGTGCGCAAGCAGATATTTAAATGAGTTGTGTAAACAATATGATATAGATCCATTCCTAACTAGTGTGTCCTCGGTCATGAAGTGCTTAATTAATATGCAATGCGAGCAAGACTGCAAACACCAATAAGGGTGAAGAGCAAAGTCTTTATCATATTCTTTTGAAGCTAGATATTTAGGGTGAATTCATAAGATGAAATTTGAGGGCAAAACTCGACACTATGAAAGTTAAATCGGTCAAATAAAGTTTGAGTTAGATTTGGTAGGAAAAACTGATAATCCATTTAGAATTTATTTAAAAAAAAAAAGGTTTCGAACATTTTGCGTACTATCTTGAAAGCTACAATAACGGAAATATTTTTTCTTTTTAATGTGACAGCTGTGAATTGAAAACGAAAGACGGGCTGATAAGTACTATTTTTAATCCGCTCTTTAGGGAACTTCAAGCCTACTTCCCGAGTATGTGTAATAAATAGTCCTGAATGGCAGTGAGGGATTTATATGAATAACTCCCGAGCATAGTGAGGAGTTAATTATATGAATTAAATGCTCAAACCGTTAAAAAGTAGTATTAGTGTACCGGGGGTCCTCGTGCTGTGTTGCGTGAGCGCTGTGGCGGCGTGGTGCGGGAGGGCGGGGCGCGGGAGCGGCGGGGGCGCGGCCGCCGGCCGCCTCCCTCCACGCCCCCTCTCGCCACTCATACTCTCTGATAAATCCAGGGAGTACACGTGACGAGCTAGCACGCGTGTTAAGGTTTCCATTGTTTTCTGTAACAAGATCACAGCGTTAGAAATTTCGCGTTGAAAATCTGCCCCGCTTAGGTGGACCACCGCCATCCACATGGGGCGATTGCGACCTCTCGCGTCGGGCCCTGCTTCAAGCCATGGTCCGAGAAGGAATAGGAGGTATTCTCCTCCTTTTGCGATGTAGTAATGTGAGTAAAATAGGTGTTGGGATGCGTGAGGAGACAGTCCTCACACTTAAGCATTCCAACTGAGACGCCCCGGGCATCGGAAGTTGCAGGGCGATTCCATGCCTAAGCAGGCAACGGCTTGCGAATGGCGAGCAATGTGTAGATCAGTGTCCGGTAAAAACAAATTCAGTCACAGTTCACCGGGTCGACGGCGCAATGTGCAGGCCTCAAAGAACTATAAGCGACATATTATGATAATATATATTCCATCGTCGACCACATATCGCTAAATGTCTAGCATTTGATAATTTAGGTCAATAACTCACCGCCCATTCTTTAATCAAATCTTCCCAATGCGTCAGCCTCGTGAGTAGTTCCATGAAGTTCTGCCACAGTTCCGGTTTCACTGCTACGTTCAAGTTAGCCTTTATCCACGTCACTATCAGGGTTTGGAACAACGCTGGTGCTAGGAAACCGCCTGGAAAATATGCAAGTACGTTAAGTATAAAGGAACATGATCCGAAAGTGTTTGGGAAAGGTTTTGCTCACCCAACGATTCCTGCTTCCGTTTTGGTGGTACTTTTGTTAGCACTAATGACGTTATTTGTAGCAGTACTAGTAATAACTGTTCCCTGTAGAAGAAAAGAAAAAGTTATATTTAAAAAAAATACATTTAGTTAAGACTACAATAATGTCCACAAGGGCCTTATAATACTAGCTGATTGCGAACGTCCTCAAAGCGGAGCGGGTGCGCCACGAATACGTTACAGGCGCACAACGAACACTTCACGTAAGCGCAGCGAATTTGTTGCGGACGCGCCAAGAGATCCGGAAACGAGGTGCAGGTCTCCGGCGTCTTCGCGGTGCAGGTCTTTGGCAACAAAAGTTTTATTGCTCAATCATAACCAGTCTGTACGCTAACGAAACAATTACGTTGTATTATAAGTCTTCATTACTATATTGAAGGGCTATATTGTTTTCTTGTGCAATTAAACCAGTGTAAATTAAAAATGGGTGGCACTACCAGTAAACCACAACAAAATAACGTTGCACTGACTCAAACTGTATCCAATGAAATCATGGGGCAACGAATAAATACTGTCGAAATTGTATTAGTAGTATTTGCCATCATGATTGGAATAATGTTATTGTGGGTTCTAAGGAACCACTGCAGAAACAATGTGCGGAATTGGTTCCGCAAGGAAGCAGCTGTTATTGGATTGGTACCACCAGTGGTTAAAGTCCATACCGTGCAACCCCCAACCACTCCGCGTACAGATGTGTATTAGTATGGTTAAGTGTCATGTGCATTAGTGTAAGTAAGATTAGGTGCATTAAGTTGTAACTTAATAACAATGTAACAATAGATGTAGCCCGTAACACATTTCAGATGTTTAAAAATTTTACAGATTTTTTTATGATTATAAAGATATTTTTTATTGTATAAAATGTTTGATTATATAGATTTTTTTTTGATTAAAAAATATTATATAGAATGATTGATTATATAGATTTGTCTGATTATATAGATTCATGATTTATTTTTGGAGGGGGGCTACTGTAGGGACACAAAGTGTCGGCTAAGCAATAATATATATGTAAGCGTGGGCGTGTGTGAACTACGTGGCTGTGACCACGATGCTAGTACGTCAGTCGCAAATAAACTCGCAGTCAATTCAGTGGTATAATATTTTATTTCCAAAACCTACTTCCTGTAGTGCACAATCAATAAATTAGAACATTGTTAGGAAATATAACAAGAGACTCTAAAGAAACAAAGTCGACAGCAATGTCTTCTCGACGCTATCCATTTTGTTACTGATTGTATTGTACGTCATTAAGGTGCTACAAACACGCGTTGAAAACATTGCGAATTTTCCACGCGTCCGCGACGTCTTCGTTGTGCAGCCGCGGCGTGTTCACAACCCATTCGCTGCGCGTCCGCCCTGCTCCGCAGGCGCGAGCATAACCGCTAGTGTGATAAAGTCCTAAGTTAAGTAAGTTCCTTGCTTACCAAGTATTAGCGTCCATAGCGACATGCATGACCATGTATCTGTAGATGTTGAGCACTCGCTTGCACGTGTCGGTCTGTTCCTCCAGCAGCTGTTGTTGGCTGAGCGCGCCGGGGGGCGCCACTGGCGATGCAGACGCCAGGAACACGTTTGCTGCTTGCGTCATGAATATTTGAAGGACGTTCTGTTAAATTAATTTGATTGGAGTCAGTAAATTTATTTAGTACAATCTGAAATTAGTATTTGGACATAATAACGTGTCAAACCCGACTTTAAAAGCAAAACTACGGTCCACGATCCGGACTAAGCGTTTTGTCTCATCGATTATACCGCCTACATCGAAGAACTGAAATAATTTGCCTTCTGCGGTCTTCCTGTTCGATTATAATTTAGGTGTCTTCAAGGCTAGAGTGTATAGGTCCTTAATAAACTAGTGCGCTTCACCATCAAGGATTACATTACTGCTTACAATCAGCTGGGATCGCAGTCAAGCAATACTTTATTACATTTTTTTTTCGGCATAAAATAAATATTACAGGCCAATATAATATTCCATAACTATCACACAACGCGAGTTTGACAAATACCCAACATCAAATTCTTTATTTGGAAAATCTGGGATATGACTGCTTTTTTTTACATTAAGCACAAAAAATTGTCGATTTTTAATTTTCTTCTGTTTGTAAAGGAGTTTCTCGTTTTTAGTCTAAAAGAACGTATATTATTATTATGACCAATCTAATTAATTCTCATCTAACATAGTAACATGCAACATTAAAGGGTTAAAGAAGAAGGTAATACAAGGACCAGAATTTAGTATGATTGGTAAGATAATAACACATTTCTACATGCACAATACTCAGCCTAATCTAATCACCGAACGGACTCAATAGATGTAACATGGCTTCGAAATTTAGGTTCTACCATAGTTTTCCTTCACCATTTTGAGAGCAATGGTGATGAAATGATCTACACTAACTACCCACCCGAGTCCGAACACACGAACAAAACACACGCAAGTCATATCCGTTACCACTGGGCCACTAACACTCTAAATTGTTATGATACAATTTCGACATGCTTGAAATCAGAAAGAGTTATGTTTAAAGGCCGTTCACATTACGAGATCACACACAAACGTAATAACATCCCAATGTTCATGCGGTTAAGTAAATGCAGTATCGAATGCCTAAGAGGGTTTATAGGAAAATTGACACTACCAGTTGGCAGTACTTCGGCAAGTTCCTCGACGTTGAACACAATACTTGTAGTGTTGCTAGGTGTCCCGATTTTTAGGGGTCTGGGGACGCATCCTGATTTGCGCCTGATTGGGACGCTAAATGTCTAGATAAATTAATTTTATGAAAATCCATTATAATTAACAAAAATTCAAGTGTAGTTTTACTACCCGAGTGTGCAATGTGTTCAAAATCACACTAGAGTCAATGCCTGTAGCTAGGGCTGCGAGAACGTTTGAAAAAAGGACTCTGGTACTGGAATGCAAAAAGCAACTAAAGGACATGGGTCGGTGTTATAAAAAAAAATATTGGTGCCGATCTTAAATCGATTTTAATCCAATGGGACCTTGCAACACTACTTGTAACGCTGATGTCGACTTGTCGGCAGATGCCTGGACGTATCAGCGCTGCCAATTATCTTACAGCTAAATTTCGTCGTGAAGTCGGCCTTAAGGTCTGTTAGAGGATAGGTCATTAACACAGCATGCGTTACCTGCAAGCCAGCGCGTACCATGACATTGTCGCGTCCCACCGCGCCCAGGTACGAGTCGTTGCGCAGGCGCCGCGGCGGGGCGGCCGGCTCGCCGCCTCCTTGCTCGAATGTGTTCTCTACTAGGAACGGAGGTATTTCCGCAACCTGTTGATAGAACAGCACTTTATAGTTTTAATTGTGTGTGTGAGGGGCAAAACATATAACTGGCGGCGCGTCCCAGTTCCCACGGGCAATAAATATAGCCTATGTTACTCAGGGTGAATGTAGCTTTTCAATGGTGAAAGAATTTTTGAAATCGGCACAGTAGTTTATGAGTTTATTTTCGTCTATATAATATTAGTGTAGATAAATTGAAAATAGGATGTTTCAACGAAAAATAAGGTTGGCATGTTTGGAAAGTTCGTCGGATCTATATAAAATACAACACATTAGGGAGTTGTGAAACGAATCGTTTTGAGAGACTGTATTTATTTTATGTAACTATCAAAGTTCAAAAAGGAGTAAACAATAAAATATTTTTTAGTAATTTGATATATAAATATATAAAATCAATGCCACTTTTCGTTGTAATTTTATAACTGAAGAACAGGCTCACCTATCGAAACCAAATGTTTAGGCTTTGTTCGGACTATTTTTAGTTTTAGTTTGGTAGGGTAGAATAGAATTGACTTTATTGTACACCAAAAAGTAATACAGCTTATACAAAAACTTCAATTTGTGGGCACAATTATGGCGGTCTTATCGCTGAAAGCGATATCTTCCAGACAACCTTAGGATGGAAAAGAGCTTAAAATAATACACGGGGTAGTCTGTGGTGTACTGCTAAGCTACTGCTGCTAGCTGCTGCTAGTTGGGTATAAGTAGGGTAGAGAGGGGTAGAGTAGTGTAGAGTAGAGTAGGATAGGGTAGGGTAGAGTAGGGTATAGTAGGGTAGAGTAGCGTATAGTAGGGTAGAGTAGAGTATAGTAGGGTAGAGTAGCGTATAGTAGGGTAGAGTAGGGTATAGTAGGGAGGAGTAGGGAAGAGCGGGAGCGAAGCCGCGCGGGCAAAAGCTAGAACTAGTAAAAATATAAACTTGTTTCTAGATCTGTAAATGAGAGAAGAAAGCTGCTTAAACCTGTCTACTTATAAACTTATAATGAAGAGTAAAAGTATTAGTGAAACTGGATTTTGTGCAGAATGGATAGATCTAATAAATCATTAAATCTAGCCACTATCGGTTTACACAGTCGGATTTTGATAGCTTTTGCTTATACGACTCGATTTCCATGTACCATCGCGGTCATTTTTGCCTGATCACTTAAAAAAATTTCGCTTGAATCCTGCGGTGCGGCGCCAAACCAAATCTTTTGAAGTCTTCGTTTCGAGTGCAAGCAAAAATTAACTTAGCGGTGGCCAGGCGGAAGTGTCTTTAATAGTATATGATAAACTCTGTGGAATGTTTAGCATTTTTCTAATCGTTTTGTTTTGGAAACGGGTATTTTGGAAAGTAATATACTAGTTTCAAAAATCGAATGTTTGGCAGCTTTCAAATGCAAATTTTGGTTTTATCTACGACATCTAGTACCTAACATCGATTAGCAGAGTAATCGATATAGAATTAGCATTGCTTATTCTTGCAGTACAAAGTATAACCAGCAATGCATATCTAACACATTGAACGACGTCGACTCGCCTCGCGAACAATTAGTGCGGAACCGACCGGGTGTAAGAAAACTATGATATGCCATCAGAATACGCTTATTAAAGTTGGCGGCAAACTTTTAGAGAGTTGTGCCATCTAATGTTAAAGATAAACCAGTGCCAGTGCGTCATATAAGTAACTGGTTAAGCAAAAAAATGGGCTATATTAATTTAGCAAGGTGAACCGTCTGTATCTCCATATAAATATTATGTTATGTTTTTGTGTACAATAAAGATTTAAGGTGGGTTTTTAGTCAGTAAAGTCTGACACGCCGCCATAGCGGGGAGAAGTTATTGGACGATTATCCACCCCACAAAAAATAAATATTTAGCCATTTATCCTAAAATTATCTAGAATTAGTTTTAGGATAAAAAAAATCCTATTTTAAAAACAGCTGAAATCGAGTCTGTACCTCTACCATGAGTTTAAAGCAATAGTATTTGTCGATACTATTGCTTTAAATATATACGGTATTTGGCAAATTTTACAGCGCCTCTAGCGGTCACTTACGGAACCAAAATTTGCCTTACAAAATATTTAAGTAGTCGGTATCGAGTATCGACAAATACTATTGATTTGAACTCATGGTAGAGGTACAGTAGCCGATTGTGAACGCGTTCAGCGCTTTACGTTAAATCTAGTATAATGCGGAATAACTCACATTCATTTGTATCCAGTCCTTATACAGCGCTATGACGCGTCTGACGGCGGCTGCGTGGGAGAACGGCAGCAGGAACGCTTGCCGGAGCACCTCTATCGTGAAGTCGACGTGTTCACGCGACGAACAACACAGCACGTCGCGCACCACTAGCTCCGAGCTTAGCTCTTCAAATACTCCTGATCCTGGAGAAGAAGATGAACGATTTATTGAGAAAATTAACCACAGATTGCTGAAAAGTTTTGTTAGTGATATTTGCTTACTTTAAGATGATTTTTCCAAATACGTATAAACTCGTAAAAAAAAAACTTTTTTATAGACTGATAGCAGCTAATAGATATGGGTATTAGAAGAAATAATAATAGATAAGTCTTTTTTAAATTCGCTAACTTTAAAAAGCGGGTAAACATTTGTTTTAGATAAGCAGTAGGGCTGCGATGCGTCTGCGCATACTATTCACACACTAATTATCAACCGAAGGAGCAGTCCAAAGCACTTGCTTTCTGGACTATACAGTAGGCAAGAATAATAAGAAGAAAGAAGAAGAAGCGCAGCCTTAAGTCTAAAGCCAAGAAAAAAAAGTTACAAACCTGATTCCAAGCTAGGATGTGGAGTATTAGAAGCAGAATCATGCGAAGATGCTCTACTCGAATCAGACGGATGCCCCACTGTGAACGAAGTCTCCTCCTCATGGTGTAACGACGTAGCTGGAGTAGGCGTGTTCGAGTGTGGTAGGTGTGACCCAGTACTGGTCATGGACGATGGCTGGCCACCGTCGCTGCCCTGCTTCTTCATGAAGTGGGCGTAGTTAGCCACCCATTTGATGAGGGTCACTCGGCAGAGGACATAGTCGTCCTCTAAGATGTTGTGTTGGACTGGCAGTTCTGTCGAAGGGTTGGTGATGGGTGTTACAAAGTTTAATACTTATATAGACGAGTAGCTAGTATGGAGATTACTTTGAAGCACTGTAATAATAGGATATTTTAGAAAAAAATACCTATTCTCTCAAAAAATAGTAAGTCTTTTAAAAAATAATATAATTATGATTTAAGTTTATGTTTATGTCATGTTATTTTTTGGTGTACAATAAAGTTTATTCTATTATATAATGTAAATTAATATTTATATCTAAATCTAATATTTTAGTAATGTTTCATTTGACGTTTCTGACTCCAATTCGGGTAAAACTCCTTCCTACTTCCGAATTGCATCTCTGCTTCCCATCAAATGTAATCGCAGTCATGCACTAGTTTATATCAATTAAATATTTTGTTCCGATATAACCATTTCCGTACATCACTAATCTAAACATAACAATATCCTGCTGTTTGCATTACGCTAGTAGATAATTATGAGATTACACGACTCTATTCTTTGAAATGGCGATCGTTTATAATGAGCGCCTAATACGTATAATGGCAGCAAACAAACTTACCTAAATTAGGTTTATACAACGAATTCTTGACATTAAACTGAGGACAGATTACAGGCAAATAATAAATCTTAAATTTCTCCAGTAGAAATGCGAAACATCTCATTGCCTTCGCGTGACATCTGTCCCTCCATTGGATTTTCGTGACTGACGTGGCCATTCCGTCGAGAAGTATTTCAAAGAAATATTTAGTTTCGTTGTCAACGGCCTTTTCGTTAGCACTCGGTGGCAAAAGTGGTTGGATCTCTACGCTCTGGACTGGGTTCAAGGCATTTGTATCGTGGAATATGGAAGCTGACACGTTAGCCAGTTTCCCCATGATCCCAGTCGGTGTTTGTTCCACCACAACTTTCTTGGCATTATCTACAGGGTTGAAGTTGGGATGATGCATTATGTCTTCTATACTGAAGTCACCAGAGCCATGTGTTTCGTTTGCTGTAATGTTTGGCTTGAGAGGAGATCCAATCGGCATGACGGTGGGTTCAGGCATGCCAGGTACGAGTGTGGCAAACATTTTGTGTACTTCATTCGGAGCATTGTCACCAAGTGCTTGGTACCATAGCAGGAAATATCTAAAATCAAATGAATTAACTTTTAAGTCATTCTTTCATTGATTTACTATAAGAACTTGTTTTTGTAATGTTACTGGTACCTTATAGCCTCTGCTCTTAGCTTCTGTGAGTTCCCGCTATGGAGGAGTTTCGAAAATATTCTCGTCAATGAGTGTAACTGCCATCTTTTTCCGATCAGCTCTGGCAGGAGGCATAATACTTTGTCTAGAAGAGACAGAGCCCCTTCTAGCTCTTCCCTACCCGCCTTGTGTACTAGAACACATAAGAAATAATTTAGTTTGCATGTAAATGAGAAAAATTTAAAGTTACCATGAGTGTTACATGAGGTTGGAAACAATGTTGTTTTAATATGGTCATTAAAGAACTATTATGTTTTCTATTGTCCAACCCATTAGCGACATATCTGTTATGCGTGACTCAGGCTTTTGTTATGGAGATTAAAATTTATCCTTGTTCAAATATGGCCTGTAAATGCACACCTTTTAGTCAATATGTATGTTATGACTGCTTATTTAATAATGTTATATAGAAACTGGCTGGTCAGTTATTCTATGATAGTACTGAGTACATGCTTATCATCTCAAGGCAAGTGATGACATATCCAGTGTTTATGATAAAGTTGATGGGTAATCTAATGAGATAAGATTATGATGTCTACCAGGATCATTGTCAAGCGCCAAATTCAGTGCACACATGAAAAATGGTTTCTAAAACGTAGAAAAGTCAAATAACGTTTAAAGCATTGATTTTATATTACCTATTCAGACCACATAAGGAAAATCTATTTCCGATTTGTTAATAAAATTAAGCATCCTGTTGAGTCTGACTCAGTCATGACTAAAAAATAACTTTAAACATTACTTAACCATTTTATAAGGCAAAAAGATTGATTTATGATACATGAGTGATTGTCTGATGATCAAAACACCCAAAACTCACCGAGATGAAATGGAAGTTCTGTACCGCAAAAAACAGAAAAATAATAAGTAAATATGTGTGTAAATTGGAATTATGTATCTATGTCAACTAACTATAATTGCAATATATAATATTTTCTCTACATTATTAATTGGCTTGTTTATAAATTTAGTTTCTGTTGTTATTCTTATAAAGTTAAATGATTGTATGTTTGTTCAATTTTCACAGGTATGCAAGACGAACACATCACATTCATACCTACCTTCACTAACTCTTAGCATCACCTAAATTAATGCTAAAGTACAAGCAAACCATTGGATAATTTTCAACAACCGGTTCAGCTCCGAGAATTGAAAATCAAATAGTGCAATAATCGTAAGGCAATAATTTTGGTGTTGCCAAATGTTAGTGAAAAGAGGTATCAGTAACTCCTTTGTTGCAACATTAAAGTTAAGATTTTGAATTATGTAGGAGATTATTTATAAAATAATCTTAAAAACGTTATTGACATCATAGTTACCTCGTTGTCTCAGGTTGTTTTCAGCTTGGATGAAGTTATCGTACAATATGAAGTATACATGACTGAAGTTGCCTTCAAAGTAGTTTTTGGCTTCATCGGTGTCAAAATGTTCTAAAATGGTACATTTGCTGATAAAAAAATGTTACACAAATTATTTTATTAGTAATAAGAGTGGATGATAACTCTTTAACCGGATATATCAGATATATCCCACACACAGTATCACATTTATTCTTTTTTATTATATATATTTTTATTCTTTTTTATATAATATCTATTTTTATTATTCGCCAGGGTTACATCCACAACTAAATACTCCGTTTCATCAGCTTTTCTATCACTTGTGGATATTGAAGAGCTAAACGAGATAGAATTCCCAGGTGCATACGACCCTTGCGAATAGGATGTGAAAACACTTGTCTGACCATTCCAATACTTTCGTTTAAAGTAGTAATAAATTGCCTCATATTTATTATTATCATTAACACACCAATATAGTTGGGTTTTAAATAGATGAGGTAAATAAATGCTTAGGTAATATATTATTATCATAATGTTAGTTTAAATAGCTGAGGTTTAGAGGCTTTTCTTTAATAACCAGTCATCAATACCTTTTCAAATCATGTTCTTTTTTTGTAATCTGGAATTTGACCCTTTTCTCTTTTTTTTTCTATGTGTTGAAGAAGTAAAGCAGCGGAAAGTTAAATACAAGCCTTTGATATGTAGCTTTTCGCTTGTTTTTTGTATTTAAAATAACTGAGATGGACATATTTGATGTGTCCCAAGAATAAAATTTTATTGAAAAATAAGATGAAATGTATTTTATGACTTAATCATAAAACTATAGAACTTCATACCGTAAATTGATAATTTTTCATATGCTATGTTGTTCTTGGGACCAGTCGAATTATTTATATTCGTAGTATAGGACTTAAAAAGGGTCAACGGTCTGCAATTATTTGTCATGATTGTGACCACTATTGTTGTGTAATCTCCTTGTATGCCAATTCAGCTATTATAAAAATGCAGTCAATGTGAAGTTCAATGCCTTTGTTACAGAATTTATATGAGATTTAATTATTGATAATGGTTTTAACAAAGCTTCTTTTTATACAATTTAATTCAGGTTACAATAGCTAAAGAAACCGTATGGGTGGGTTTCTGATCTGATTGAATTATTTTGAGTTAAGAATGTCTCAAATCTGAAGAGCTGTTTTTGACAGGTTTTCAGGCTGGTTTCAGGAATACTTAAATTCAAATGCTTAAATCCGAAATCAGGGATAATTTTTCTATATCCTACAGTAACACATTATATTAAACATAAAATCTGTGTTAAAACTACATTATATGGGAGAACAGCTTCATTAATTATGTCCTCATATTTAAATCTACAAAACAAGAAAGACATTAACCTAGAAATGTAGAATGATCTCATATGGAGAATTGTACACATCCACAATATTCTTTCAACAAAAGGAATTGTACAACAATTAAATGTCAATGTAACATTATTTGCTTATTTAAAATGATAATAACGTTGAAGTGAAACTTTAAATACTACTTCCTATATACAATAAACAGTTTGTAAGTTGAGGCGCATCAAATACAGTTATTCGCGTCTAATTAGCATGTACGGAATGTGATAGCTTTCGATGCTACAAAAACCTCACAAATCATATTATCATCTCCTAAGACCTCTTATCCATCCCTGGAATAACACTATAAGCAGTAATTTCTTACCTAAAACGATTTTTAAGTGTTTCAGTCGGGTTGCTGAATCCTTTTTCGAGTCTTGTATTTTAACTGTCGATTTCTTAACATCCTGGTGAGATTTCTTGGTAAACATTTCGGATATGATTTTATAGCGTCATTACGTAGATTCTTTTCATTCTCAGAATAAAAAATACAGTAATTTCACATTGTTTTCTTTAAGTTTTCACTCCCATTTTGACATTTCACTTACATAAAAATCTCGGTTGACGTAAACACTAAAGGTGTGTTCGTTTTACGGTCTACACATAAAAGTACCGTTGTATTAGAACATGAGTGCGAATGCCAATCTTCTAAAATATTTGATTTTGGTTTTTGACGGATTTTGAAAAGAAAAACACAAACAATTTAGTCCAACCCATTCAAATGAATAAAGGTCTTTTGCTGTTTGTTTAAAGAGACCATTACAAATGTGTGACCGAATTGTTGAATAGTACGTAAAATGAAACGTCGTTTTATGTTTTTTGGCTAGCTTGAGCAATGGTATATTATTATAAAGCTTTGACGATTTTTTTGTTTTTTTTTTTATTTATTTATTCTTTTTTATATATAAAAAATTGAGGTTTATATTATCGCCTACTTTTAGAATTTTATGTATTGTATTTCTATCACCAACTAGAGGAGTGTATCGGCTCCAAGGTAACTCGCAAATTCAAATTTTACTACAGTGTTTTGCTAATAAGTTGTATATTGATTAAAATATGATTGGCGACCGATAAGTATTTGTATTTACAGGTAAATCTCAGTTCGTCTTAACTTATTAAATGGTTATTATATGAATCAATAATTCTAAATATTTTCGTAAGCTACATTTGGAAGTAATTTTCAGTTATTTTTTAAACTTCAACTTGTTTTATAGGGAGATAATTTCTGAGAAAGATTAAATAATAAACATTTATAGGGTTAGCTGACCCGTAGCGGTAATTCCCCTCTTTGAGGCGTGACTGGAAAGACCTCACAGCGTCCTTACCTTCCGCATAACGCATATCCGGACATGGCAAGTTCGAGAGGTACCTGTTCCGGATTCGAGCGGAAGAGACGCCCGGGTTTCGCCACTGTGCGGAACGCCCGGAGGACACGGTGCAGCACACAGTCGAGGTGTGCCCTGCTTGGGCGGAGCATCGCCGTACAATGGAAACCTCTTGCGCTGGGCCTTGGTTGAGGCCATGGTCCGGAGCGAGGAGTAGTGGCAGGCGGTCGCCGACTTCTGCGAATTTCAGTAATGCTCGCAAAGGAGGAGGCCGAACGCATTAGGCAACGGCCTACTGCGGCCGGGATTCTGATCCCGATTCCCGGCCACTGTAGGTGCGGGCTCGCGCTCTGTGAGCAATGGGTAGCTTGCTGTCCGGTTGTTCGGTATGTGTCCGGACTAAGCCCAAGTCGTCGACGGTGCGCACTGTTCCCGCGCGCCTCAAGGAATTGTCAGCAACAGCAGGGACCCAGCCGGGTCGAAGCCTACTACTGGGGCCAGGGTATTCCGAAAGGAACGGGGTGGGTCTTTTAGTCAGTAAGAGTCTGACACTACTCCCGCTCCGCCCAAGAGCGGGGGTTTTATTTGGATGATATTTTCCCACCACAAAAAAAAGCTGACTGATACTGCATGCGTACCGCCTAACAGTTAATGAATATAAATAGTATAGGTAAATAGGTAGTATATCTTAATCAACCGATTGCGATGAAACAAAGCCTAAGTATGTAAGAGTATCATAAATTGCACACAATTTTAATGCATAAACATTATATTTCCATCGTTTTCGTACATTTTACGTGATCTACGCACAACTAAAAACTTCTAGATTTATTAAATTTAGGTATAGATTTAAAAGTTAAACTATATAGGGTGACTGGTAATTAGTGACCGATACTTATACACGTTATAATACTCCTGATTACAAACAACTTTCCAAAAGAAACTTTTTTTTATACATATTAGTTTTATCACAATAACAAAACAGCTGTTCGCACAAATTCGAGCGCGCGCGCCTGCGACCTCTCAGCTGTTAGTCGCGCAACGCCATTGTCTCATGTATCTTACCTACAATAGTGATAGGGCACCCGCGCCGCTTGCAAACCTATCTGTGTATGTAATCAGTGTAGATATCTAAGTATATGGTCCGGTTAATAATGTAAGTTAAATAATGAGTAGGTATAAAATAAGTTTATTTTGGGTAGTTGAATATAATCATGAGTAGGTACAATAACGTGATCATCGGTCACTAATTACTAGTCACCCAACGAGTATATATATTTTTTGCGAAGTGGTAGTAGGTAAGTTGGGACTCTTACCTTCCTTAGAATCAAGTTGTTCTACGACTTGGCAACCGGATAGTGTCGTACTAAGCAGCGCTTAGCAGAGCGGCGTACTCAGGTCAATCTGCAACACACTGGCCATATTACTGAACTCTTTGAGACTGGCTTACATAACATATGACATCAGTTACGTAGAGGTGTAAGAATGGTCTATTCCCTACAGTGATATTTAACCTTTCGTATGCCGTAATTAGAGACACAAATAAAAAGTTATTATGTCTCGCGTGGATCCACGTTCTGGACACACAAAGGGTTAAATCCTGTGTAAATATTGCTATCAACCGTACAAGTTTAGACTCGGAACTCATCATCATAATCATTTAAGCCGAAAGACGTCCATTGTTGGACATAGGGCTCCCCCAAGTGTCGCCATAATGTCCGGTCTTGTGCGTCTCGCATCCATCGGATTCACGCGACCCTTACCAGGTTATCGGTCTCCCTTGTGGGAGGCTTTCCAACGACCATTACGTGGTCGCGATTCCAGAACCTTTCGGGCTATGTCTGTAACCTTGGTTCTCCTGCGGATATCTTAATTTCGACTTGGAGCTGCTGGTGAGGAATTCCAGGTGGAAAATCCCAATAACACTTAAACCTCACACTTGACATTATCGCTTTCGATCACGGAACAGTAAAAACTGTTTTTACTGTTCCGTGCTTTCGATCATCAAACCGGCGAGGGCGAACAGACTTGCTTCATTTTTCAGCATCATTCATCATCATCATTTCAGCCAAAAGACTTCCACTGTTGGGTTTAGGCCTCCCCCAAGCTTCTTTTTGAGTTTGGGAAATCATTAACATCTGTTGCTCTCTTGGTCTCCAACTCTTAATTCACTTCAGACTGTTAGATACTGACTAAAGCTAGAACTACATTAGACCGACGCATACGTGGGCCACGCCTGATTTGTACGTAGAACAACATCGCGTGGCGTGGATCTAGTGTAGCTCTACAAGTCATAGTTTCCATACAAAATGTATAGACCGACGCGCTTAGATCGGCGTACTTGGTACACGTGTGCACAGTGTAGTTCTAGCTAGAGATGTACCGTTGATGCAATATTGCACGAAGTGGGAATTTTGATGGCAATATTGCCACCAATATTCATACTTTAATAATAATAATAAATTCTTAATTTGGAACAAGAAACACATACAGAAAAATTCAAATTGAAACGATGATAACCGCAGTAGTAAAAAAACCGGCCAAGTGCGAGTCGGACTCGCCCATGAAGGGTTCCGTAGTAGCAAGTAACATAATATAAAAGTTCTTGTAATGTGTTGTAACTTTGATCGATATTTTAATAATAGTGTATTTTTTTCGATTAATGACGCATTAAAAAAAAACTACTTACTAGATTTCGTTCAAACCAATTTTCGTTGGCAGTTTTTATAGTAATGTACATAATATATTTTTTTTAGTTTTATCTTTCTCTTATTTTAGAAGTTAGAGGGGGGGGGACACACATTTTACCACTTTGGAAGCGTCTCTCACGCAAACTATTCAGTTTAGAAAAAAATGATATTAGAAACCTCAGTATCATTTTTGAAGACCTATCCATAGATACCCCACACGTGTGGGTTTGATGAAAAAAAAATTTTTGAGTTTCAGTTGTAAGTATGGGGACCCCCAAAATTTATTGCTTTTTTTCTACTTTTCTGTGAAAATCTTAATGCGGTTCACAGAATACATCTACTTACAAAGTTGCAACAGTATAGCTCTAATAGTTTCGGAAATAAGTGACTGTGACATACGGACGGACGGACAGACAGACAGACAGACAGACAGACAGACAGACAGACAGACAGACAGACAGACAGACAGACAGACAGACAGACAGACAGACATGACGAATCTATAAGGGTTCCGTTTTTTGCCATTTGGCTACGGAACCCTAAAAACTGTAACTTTGGGCAATATTGCCACCAATATTCCCTCTTCTCAGGAATATTGCCAGCAACCGCACATCGCTGGTTCTAGCTTAAACCCACCCGTGTTCCTTCAGTATCTCTTTGGGCAATGGCCTAAGCTGGCTCCACCAATTATGTTTATTTAAATTACCTACCAATTTAAAACTAGAACACTGCTCATGAGTTTACCCCTGTTCTTATCTGAAGGATCTTTTTTTAAAAAGTATCGATCCTTGAGAGTAAGTGGCAAATAAATAAGTACCTACAAACTTAATTGGCAATGATGCCATCTAGACGATTTCGGCCACAGCGACCGCATTCTTTGGCTCCTCATAGTGGTTATGAGCTCATCTGCTGCTCTTTTATGCGCCCTCATGTGACTTGCATATCCAACATTGGCCGAAAAACTCCGAGCACAAAGCGGACATGTTAGGTCACCGTTAAGGCGTTAACGACATGATAAATTATAGCTGTTGGTGGTCTAGCTTTGAAATCATCACGCTTCCTTCTTAACATAAGTAACAAAGGTATATTTTTATGGATAAACCCTGACTGAGGGCGTCACAAAAAATGGCGGTTAATCTTGACGTAACCTGGTTTTAGAGCGAAGGCTCACTTCACGTGAGCAATGAGCTTATACGAGCGTCAATTAGGATGTATAAAGTCTTTGGTGTCAATTGATACGTCAGAGATTAATATTCTTCTTGTATTTGAAGTGACAGCCACATGCACAGTACCTTTGTCGGATTTTAAACCTTCTTTATTTTGGGAATCTTTGGGAAATCCCCAACCTAAAGTTGAAAAGTGATTGGTCCTAAGTAGCAGGGGTGTAGTGTGGTCTGATTTAGACGTGGGTGAAGACACATCACCAATGTTCGACCACACATCGTCACTTGCCATCAGGTGAAATAGTGGTCAAAGGTGAGCCTATCAATTAAAAAAAAAAACCATTGTTCTTAAAGAGCTTTCGGCTATAGGCGAGTGCCTACTTCGCCCATGCTTAGCTAGAGTCTGTATATAAAGTCAAACGACTTGAGTAATTATTAGGGTAAAATGAAATCTGATGTAGTCAACACTGGTTCAATATAATCAGGGTTGACTAAGAGATCTTAATCATAGTTTACTAGAACCTTTAAAAAGTATCGAATATAGGTAATACAAAGTTCTCAAGTTGTTTGACTTTTTAGACAGGCTATACGTTACTGCTAAGTAGCCTTTTTAAGTAGATAGGTAGGAATCGGGGATAATAGAAAGGCAGGACCGTGTATTTAATGTAGATAGGCTTTATCCCTACGAAATTATTCTCTTGCATTATTAAAAAAAAAGAACTGTCGCGGCTATCGGCCTGACAGCTGTCCTAAATCTCCTTAACAGTTTAACCACAGAACAGAAGAATGTAGATAGATTCAAGATTCTTTTATTCATTGTAAAACATAGGTAGGTACATTATGAGATCATAATTAAAATATTGAGGGCTCTATGTTTTGCCTCTAGAGCGTACAAAGTAATAATACATGCAAACAAGAATTTAATACATATGTCTTTTTATTTGACAAACTTCAAAAACGGAGGTGATTCTCAATTTAAATGTATGTTTTATTGTAGGTATTCCTTTTAAAACTCGGGTGAGTATGCTTTTCATTGTAGTAAGATCCTTTGGAAAATAAATAAATCTTTTCATGTGGGCGTAGCCTGGAACATAGACACTATTTATACAGAGGCGTAGCGTGGACTAATTTAGACGTGGGCGAGGGCACATCAGCGAAGCCTTTTTCCTTCATAAATTCGAAAACGAGACAGACTATCGCAACATTCGCAACCCAGTGTTTGATCACATCGTCGCTTACCAACAGATGAAACAGTGGTCAAACGCGAGCCTATCAATTATAAAAAAAAAACCTTAGTTCATAAAGAGCCTTCACTCTCTTCGATGCGTGGCCGTGGGTGAGGGCCCACTTCTCCCATGACTAGCTACGTAACTGTATTTATCAATGCTTAGATAAATATGCGATTATATTATTAGTCATCCGATGCAACTTAAACTTTGAGAACTGTGTTAATTTTCAACCAATGACAGTCATTTAATTAGGTAGGTATCCCAGTCCACCCCTATAGAGTTCGTAAGTCGTAGCCTCGTAGGGGACGTAACCATGGAATTTTGTACACAAACAGTAGGTAATCCTTTATAATACAATACAGATTTTGCTTATTATCTTAGATCTAATCAACAACCTAGTTTAAACTTAATTCAAACATTTCTATGGAGAATTAAGAGTCAGCAAATCGTTCTTGAAAGTTGATTAAAAAAAAATGTAAATATAATATAGGTATATGTTATGGTCAGATCCTATAGAATTGATCACTTCATGTTATGGCCAACTAAAACTGGCCAGAACGTTTTGATATGTCAATCCTCGTTTGGCCATTTATCACTGATGTACGATTTCTATGATAATAAAAGGTCTAAACGTGGATTCAAATATCACCAAAATGAAATTATCTTGCCAGTTTTACATGGCGATATCACGAAGTGATCAATTCCTAAGATCTGGCCACAACATTTTATATAAAGTGATCGATATGAATAGAAATGAGCAACATACAATTTATATGTGTTTACTTACACTAAGTAAATACCTATTTGGTACATTGCAGTTCTCATTTCCACAACATACGGGGTTTAAAATGACTGGACTGAACAAGGGAACTCCCTGAAACCCCTAGTACCTACTTAGAAATAATAAATCAAATCAATAGCTGATAACCCTCTTCTAATTGACGTCATAATATATCAGTATTAGGGTAATTCCCGACATATTAATATGGTCTCAGTTTTTCCGATCTTGTTACTTGAAAATATCCGAGTAGAGGTTTCTTTAAGGTTAAGTTGTGTGGTCGGTTTTAACTTAGTAGAGGAGTACCAACGGCCGGTAAATACTATCACTACCACCATGAACATTATGCACCGTTAAATTTTAATCGTTTTAATCCCGTGGAGGGTCAATCCGGTACATGAAACACTATCGATTCGTAAAGATAAAATTAAAAAATAAAGTACCTTTTTTTCAAAACTCGTATTAATTTACCCATGTACGAAATTAATTTCTTTAAGAAAACGTCAGCTGAGCGAGTCCAATGACATTATACACACATACAGGTCAAATTTTTAATTCCCGTAAAAATGCTAATATACCTATTGTTTTGTTTTTAAATGTCGGGGGAGGATTGGAGGAATTACTCTTGCATTGTGGGTGCGTCCACAAACATGTGTACTCATATGCACAAGGTACCCAGACCCGGAACAACTATGTATAGGCTATACATGTAAATATTTGTTCCGTGCAGGAACTGATAACTGATAACACGCACCAACCTTTGCGCCAACCGTGCAAGGAGAAATGGACTGACATTTTAACGCACAGCAGAAACTACGGGGACTAAAAGTGTGAAATTTTGCACAAAGTTTTCTTTTATTACGTAGGTGAGAACTAAGAGAGGATTTTCTAGGAATCAAACGGGGTTCCAAAGTTTGTATGGAAAAACCATAAAAAAAACAATTTTTACGCGGGCGCAGTCGCTAGTAGAAGCTATACACTATTCGCGTTAAGATTAGACACTTAAGGGGCCGGCGACCGATGAATTTCCATACAAACGTAATACCACGCTCATTTGCAGTTGGAGCATATTTCCAACATAGTATGATGATATTCGGTTATAAACAATATTTATCTAGGTTCCTACGTCTTTCTTTTAAAAAAAAACAAAAAGTAATTTAAGCAAATTGTATTTCGCATTTTTTTATAGCGTAAATGGCAAAACATGCCATTTGGCTTTTCCTGGATTAAAAACAACAATATTTCTAATATTCTCGACATAGATAAATATTGTCTCTAACCGAATATCATCACAATATGTTGGAAATATGCTCCAACTGCAAATGAGCGTGGTATTACGTTTGTATGGAAATTCATCGGTCGCCGGCCCCTTAAAGAAACCTTTATTACTGTCTGTCTCTGTTTTCTTCTATTTCGTAGGCATAAGGATAGCATTAAAAGCAAAAAGTGGTTACAATACCAACTATTTACTGCAGGCGCGCCTTTATCATGTCACCAACGTAGTAAAAGTCAAAATCAGTTGAACCATAAATGTATAACGTTGTTTTGAACAGAGTATGTATGTAGTTTTATCTAGGTGCAGGCTAGTAAAAGTGATTGATTAACTTTGCCATATTGACGTTATTTCTCAGAAGGTTAACCTAACTAGCGACACGTCGGATGGTAGATAATTATAGGTACACATGGTAGGTACAGTACGCATTGATCAGTTAAATCTTATGAGGAATAGAGAAAAGAAGTCAAAGGAGCTTTTTAGTTTTCATCAAAATTGACCCTGAGGCTCCTTTGACTCCTTTTCGCTATTTTTTAAACTATTGATAAGATTCCTCATAAGATTGGATTTCATTATCCTTACCATCTTGAAAAAAACGCTAAATAGGCATAATGCTATGTCGAGTCTCTTGATAAAGTATTACGTAGGTATGGGTTTGGGTTTTGTAACATATTGGAGATTTTGGTAAAAAAAATGGCTTGTTGAATTATTTCGACAAACCTGTTATTTTACCGGTTTAGTAGGTACTAGTTTTAAATTATTATTTTTCACATAGGTAGGTAAACTTTTTGCTTTACTACGATCCTGATAATATATCCTGTTGCTTGCACAATAGAAATACAATGAGAGAGCGAACTCCTGCGTTCGTTTATTTAGTGCCTTAGGATGTACAAACTTGATATAGTGATATGAAAGAAAAGGGAGTTAGCGATAGTTTGACGGGTAACAGGACAGAATGGAAGAAAAATACATGTTGCGCTGACCCTCCTTCCTGCCCTTGCCCATATTACTTGATATGGGATAGGGCAGGAAGAAGAAAAAGGGTGTACAAACTTCCTTAATACTCTAGAGTAGTAGATCTAGAATATAGGTCGATGTGTAGACCGAAGTAACTTATTATGCTGTCCCCCGCGGTTTAACCCGCCTCTTTAGTTACTGTTAGAGACTGGCCGCAAATTCGGTTTTGGTATCGGTTTCAATAATTTTAATACATTTGCTTTGCCGTAACATGCCTATGGAGAAGGGCTACACTAGGAGAGACAATCCGCAGGGCAGTTTTGTGGCGAACTGTTGGGCATTAGCGACCCTACGGACCCGATATCCCGGGAGAATTTTTGTTGTTCATCTCCGGCTTGCAATTATTGGACGTCTGTAATGAACATTGACAGGGAACGGAGTTCCCACCTCTTTCTTGTCTTTATTGGCTGGCTTGAGTGGAGATTCGCAAGAGCAAACGTGCTTGGGAGAAGGATGTATAATCCAATAAGGTGCTGGTAACTTCCTCGATTGTCCTGATAGCCTTGATATACCTTTCCACTCCTCAAGCACTTCAGGATATGTTGCCCTCTTGTTACTACGTTACTTCGTGCTAGCGACTGTTTTCAGGGGCCTATTTGTTGAGAGTGCATGCAAAACGTGACAGTGTTTGTCGAATATATCCGACGTATGCTGTTAAAAGGTTAAAAACTGACGACTCGTTCGTCTATGTGTGTATTTATATACTATATTTTTTGTGTTTTATAAATGTTATCTAAAACTCTATTAATAATTAACCGTATCGAATATAGTTAGGAATACCTGATTGTAACGAATTAATTTTATTTCTTGTCCATTTTTTTTACCACGTAATATTTGGTTTCGGTTACGGTCGAAATTTGAAAATCAAATCAAAAGCATTTATTTCAATTAAACCATTAATCACTTTTGAATATTCAATCGTCGGTCAGTCCAAAAAAAGAGTGGAGCTAAATTGCACAGCACTGTAGTAGTCGGATATCGATACATGTTAGCACTGCTCTGCTTCTGTCGGTTAAAAATTGAAATAATGAGAAAAATATTTTCTAACATACCTTTCGAATGTCTTAAGTTACACTGTCTGACATAAGGTAATTGTCTTTCTATTGTGTTTCTAATTACGACATTCAAAGAGTTAATAAATATTTTTTTCTATTCGAACGAGTAGTTTCTGAGATTAGAGTATTCAAACAAACAAGGAAACTCTAGCTTTGTAACATTAGTATGCAATTTTGATGCCAAATTCAGTTTACCTTATTACTTACTAAGAAAATTAATCATTAGTTTCATAGAATTACCAACGAAAATGATTCCCTTATGATTTATTGCCATGTGATATCAGCATTCCGTATTTACGTACAAACTTAAGGCGTATAGTCCCTGAAACATTTGGCTGGAGTTAAATGAACGCAAACTCGTACAGCCGCATGCAAAGAGCCCCGATGACCTTTTAAACTATTTTCTAAATATTGATTGATTGACATATACTATGCACCTTCTGAAGAACACTTAACCAGCTTTTTTTTTGTGCATACATATTTCTAAAGATCAAAGCGATCAGTAGGTCTTAGGGGTGGATTTTTAGGAGTTGGAGTATACGCTTAGGGGCACTATGAGCAGCAAAGAAAAGCAAAAGAAAATATTATACTGTTTAAAAAAATTTGGGACTTAGATAATTAAACAAAAATTTTTTTTTTCGGAATTCTGTTTTTTTTTTTGATGTTTTGGGCTTTCTATAAAAACATTTTTTTTTTATTAAAAATTTTTTCGCCGTAGCACCCCTAAGGTTCATATCATAATACGAGTATTGTTCAATAATGTTGTTCTTGAATCTATAATAAACATAATTTTTTTGCATATCTAGCCGTTACCGAGGAATAGGCTTCAGAAAGTCACTGTTTTATAGTATTGCTGGGGCGCTAAGGCCTTAAACATATTTTTTATCATCGAAAACCCGTTTTAATTTGAACGCATGACGTTCGATTATTTGTATATAGCTCCGAACATTGTCTGAGTAGCCTAGTCGCTCTCGAGACGTGTGTTTAAGAGCTCGCACATTAAAATTTAATTTCGTTTTGATAGTTATCGACTCTCTAGTCAATCGCGTTAATGAACTAACATAGTTTGTAGTGTCACGTTATTAATTGCTGATAACATTATTATTTGTCCAAAATGTGTTCTCCTAAACTTTTTGTGGTCATATGCCTGATATTTAGTGCAACTTTAGCGTCAAATTCAACACAAGAATCCATTGGTTTTCCTGAGGCAGAAGAGGATCCGAATCTAGTGAACAAAGATGTGAGTACGGATATAAATTTCGTAAACAAGTTTCTTGTGAAGTAGGCAACTGTATAGACAACAAAAATAGGAATATCGTTTTCCTTGTGTGAAACATGTTTTTTTCTAAATTATCCTCTTATAATGGTGACTATGAAGGCAGCGATGATTTTTTGCTTTACGTTGTATATGTTTTTTTGACAAAAAAATTACCACAACTTGATTTTATTTCTTACTGGAAGCAAGCAAGTTCATCTGTAGGTGTAGCTACGTACCTACTCGTAGTGGGTTTTATCTAAGGAATATATACCTACCTACATACTACTAGACATTAATCATTATGTGTCTATTAAGTAAAGATACTAAACGAGTGTCCGTACTAGTCGCGTCATCGTATCATTTTGTATCAAAGCAGTAAATATCTCGGATGACCTTCCATTGGCCGGCGCTCGTAGGTCATGGGTCTCTGATCCAACCAGTCACGTTATTTATTCATAACTATTAGAGTCGTTCACATCAAAATTAAGATATGCTAACGATTTAATTTACACTTAAGTTCGTAGAAAAAAAAACAATGTTGATTGATTAAAATTTTAAAACATTCGTAACGACAGATCGCGCGTGTTTATCAACATTTAAGTAGAATTTGTTAGTCCAACTACATATGAAAATAGTATCAACAAATATATGTAAGGGTAATGTGTTATGTATGTAAAACTCTTTACAGGAACTAAATGACAGCTGGAAAGACATGTAGCTGTGCCTATACCAATCAAAAAGTTTGTCATGATTGTAAATATTATCACAGTTGAAAAAGTGACTAGCGAGTTTGGTTTACCACACTTAGTTTTACCATTTCATTCAATTCATTAAAACCCAAGCGAACGGCGTTTTGCGCACCTATTGTCTTTCTATTGTGTCTGTAATTTCCACGATTGAAAGGCTAAACCCCAAGCGAACGATGGCGTTCGCTCTCTTATTGTCTTTCTACTGTCTCGGATTACGGGAATCGAACGGTTAAAAACGGGTACAATATTTATGAATCTTTTGCTACAGATATGACCTTCGTAATACCTACAAATATGTAGCCTAAGAATCAAACCCAAGGATCCGTAAATGCGCGTGAATGATAAACTAACGTGTTAAAGGCCTTTAAAAGTACTAGGGATGGGATTCTTCTAGGAGTTTATCGAAACCAATTGGTATAAAACATGACTTAGCTTAGTAGTCGAAAGGGCTACTGCAAAGCAAGGCCCTGTGTTCAATTGTGTAACTATGCACATACGACACGGTTGGCCCAGTGGTTGAGCGGTTGGCTGCTGCACTGCGTCGCGGGTTCGATTCTCGCATGGAATAAATTTTTGTATGAGCTATAGATGGTTGTTAGCCAGCTTGCGAGCTTAACCTATAGTGTAGAACAAGTTTAGTACGTGAGGACTACCTACCTTTAAGTACACAACAAAACTTTTTTTTCAATAAACTTACTCGAAAACAGGCTCTTATTGCACTACGAATAGGTTCGACATGCCATGTTTATCACCCTCGTGTTTTTTTTTTTAATTTATCATAACAAGGGCTTTTTCATCCTATTTCGTCACGGTCAACCGTGATTATTATTTTTTTTTAAAGCAAAGAGGTGGATACTTTTAAAGTTTTAATATTTAATAAAAATTATAATTGTGTTTTATGAACAGAATGTCATGAATAAATAAGATTGTTTACACAATAATTTGTATCAATAATAAATTAACATTATCTGTGTTCTAAATTCAAAAATATTTTAATTTCTATACGTATGTATACGGTATACCCTTGCTTCTTTTTCAACCTGCAAAGGAAAAGCGCGGGAAAAAATCTATTAAATTTATTATTTTTTATTTCAAGAGTTACATTTTGTGAAAAAAAATGTTGGATTTAAGATTTGAAGAGAATTCTTTAGATGGTGTCGGCGCCGTCAGATATTGTGATTAAGTTAAAAAATACTCGCGCTAGCTTGCTGCCATCTAAATCAAAACTAAAATGTATGGCGACTTTGAAAAATTTTCTTCACTACAAAATGAACAAAAATGCGTCGTAATTTTCAGAGAAAGTAAGTATTTCTTCGTAAGTGTATTGAAAAACGTCGTTTGATACACGTGGAGATTTGTCACTGCAGCACTCGGCTCCATAACACCCTCGCGTATTCGGCTCGGGTGAATTTCGCCACGGTTGCAATGACAAACTTTCCCCACTTGTATCAAAATGTACTGTATTTTATTAGTATTGGTCTGGCTTGACCACTGTCTCACCTGATGGTAAGCGGCGATATGGTTGACGATGGAGCACACTTACCTAGAATCAACCTATTCACGTACGAATTAAAGACCTCCAGGTTGTAACTATCAGGAAAAACAGACTCCGGAGGGGATTTCCACTCCACTTTATAACTATAACTTTAACGTATTGTTTATAGTTTCTGGATTGGGTATCAGAATAGCGTGATTCAGTAGTTATTTCCTTGAGTAGGTTTAGTTATTCTGCGGAAGGTTGTTTTCTTTGGTCATATCACCGCTAAAGCCATATTTTATTTATTAATCATTTGTGTACCAATAATAGCGTTAAAATATAAACACTTAAATATGTATAGAACCTACGTATTTATCTTATTCGGTTTTCCCAAGTGCAAGGAATAAACGTGTTGAACGAATCCACTTGCACAATTTAGTCATTTTTGTTATTTTTTATGAGTTCTGTGAACTTTTGTGACAATTCAAAAACCCGTTAGTACGAGACTGCAATCTTTCGATTGATATCATCTGTTTATTTATTAAACCCCAAGCGAACACCAGCGTTCGCGCATCTAATCTCTCGCGTGTCTAAGATCCAAATAGGCAACCCAACGTTTTTTTTTTATGTTCTAAAGGCTTCATACAACTTACGGTCCGGTGACCTTTTCAAAAAAAAAAAAAAAGTGTTTGGCCAGGAATTTCTTAGGCAACCACCCGCGTTATTTTATTTAATATACTAGATGTGTCATAAAATACGTTTCATCTATTAAACAGACCGTCGAAGGTCGTTCTTAATCGTATCCTCTACTACTCGTCTATGTGAAGATTAGTTGTTTGAAGATATATAAACTCGTTAAAAAATAAAAGACCCGGAATGTAACTTGGAACGAAACTAAAAGAAACAATAAATAATAATTAATTCAGAATCAGAATCAGTCTTTATAAAAAGTCATTAAGAAAAAACATACAGTGCGTTTCACTTAAGAAATTCCTTCGCAGTAATGTTGGCAATACGGAAAAACAGTGTTGCTATATTTTTACCATTGAAATTAGGTACTTAATATTAGGGAGATTAACTGATATTTCGTTACTTTTAACGATTGCCTTTTAATTTTGCTTTCTTTTGGAAACTGTAAAAACTATTTATGAATAGTCTATGACGCTAGGCTTCATTCCGATTGTCCTGCAATTCTTTCAAATACCGAAAACGCCATACTACAATATCGTACCTCTCCATTGACAACTTCGTTTTAGACGTGATTTTTTTTTAGTAAAATCCTATTCCCCTCAATTCATAGTTCTCCAAAAAGTGTTAATCGATTTCGTTTCGCATTTCGTGCAACAATTTTGCTAGAGTAACGCAGCTCGTTTCTTTTTTAATAAGAAATAAATAGGTGCTTACTTTTAAGCAAATTAAAAAACTATACACTGCTGTATCAAAATATTTCTTTCTGGCTAATGTTGTATCGGGAAAAGTATTCCCAATACATAATATAATCGGCCTCGCCATACAAATTGTCCAATCAAGTTTATCATTTTGTATGGAGAAGCCGAATTTTTTTTTCGTTTCCTGAAAAAAAAATTTGTGGAAGGTAGTTCAGTTTCGTCTACTGAGCAAGCCCTTAAAGTTTGTGGAGGGCTGTCCCTTACACCTTGTATAGTTACCATTGAACGTGGCAATGCTACCGGTCTTCTGTCTTGTATTTTGTATCAACATTATATCTATATATATATTTTGCCATTAAGCATTTTTATACATATGTATACACTAGCTGTGCTCCGCGGTTTTACCCGCGTTTTTCTCGTTTCCGTGGAAATACCGAGATAAAATATTGAATAACTATAATTGCCTACCTCAATAAATGGACTATTGAATATTTCAACAGTTTTCAAATCAGATCAGTATTTCCCAAGATTACCGCGTTCATAAATGTATTTATTATACTCTTCAAAGATCTTATACTTACAATCATCAACAAATATATTTCGAAAAAGATTATTACAGGATTTTATGTTGATAAAAAACTCTATGGCCCATAACTCATTAATAGGTAAGTACCAACTCTTAACATCTTCCACACGTGATAACTTTTAAACGAAATATCCGATTGAGATGAAACAAAAAGTATTTTACTTCTACATAAATACTCTTGATAACATAATGCTTAATTTCGATAAAGATTAATATTACGATACATATATTCATTAAACCCCAAGCGAACGCCGGCGTTCGCGCACCTATTGTCTTTCAATTGTGTCTGTAATTATCACAATTGAAAGGTTAACGTAGTTTTTTTTCTTCAGACGATTTAATAATTATTTTGAACAAAAAATCGGTTATTGTGATTAAACCATGATAGCTAGATATATGTTCTCACGGACTTTTTAGTAGGTCTTAATGGGATCTACAACCCCGTAGTACATCATTTTGTTCTATTGTCAATAGTTTTTGCAGCGCACGCAAAAATAGGTTTTCGATTTTACACCTTGTGTTACAAAATAGCAATTTTATTACGGATCCCTAATTTTGAAAAAAAAAAATAACCTATAGCCTTCCTCGATAAATGGACTACCCAACACTGAAAGAATCATTCAAATCGGACCAGTAGTTCCAGAGATTAGCGCGTTCAAACAAACAAAGAAACTCTTCCGCTTTATAATATTAATTAATAGTATAGATATGTTTATGTTGTGAAAAGAATTGAATTATTTTTTATTGCTTCAAAAACAAAAGATTTTTCCTAATTACCAATTACATATGTGTAACCTATCCTCCCGTCCCTTTTTACTCGACCGTTTCCGTTCCTAGACCAGATCAGTCTCTTCGGTGGGTCTGGAAATTGTCCCACCCGTTTGCTTTGGTCTATAGCGTTGTCATCTGGCATTTAAATGGACCCATTTTGTGCTTGTTTTAACCCATTTCTTGTTTAACATATGGCAAACATTTCCAGCCTGATCCCATGTAAGCTGGCTTTTAGGGTAACATCCATGTACTTTATAATAATAATAATATAGCCTTTTTTTCCTTAACATTTATAAAGAAAGAAAGAAATATTTTGTAAAGATAAATAAAAGACAAACTAAATAGTAAAATAACAAAAATATTGGATGTAGTAACAAAATCGTGTGAATATGATTCCGAATTATTAAGGTCTCTTTTGGGTATAGGCCTCCTCCAAGGTTTTCCAGTTGGATCTGTGTCTGACCTTGTTAATCCAATCAGCTCCTGCTGTTATTTTTATTTCATCGGATCTGCTCTCGTATGGGCTATCTCTGCTCTATGTACTTTACTAACCATTTAATATTTTTTTTCCAGAACCGCCAGCCGGTGTATATCCCATCGATGTGCCCGGAGAACGAACTGTATTACCCAGGAGACCAGAAGGATGACTGGATATGTGACTGCAGACCAGGTGAGAACTGTCAGATGTATAAAATACTAGCTGTGCCCGCGACTTCGATCGCGTAGACTACAGGATTTTGAATTTATTTTTTCTAAAATAAAAGTAACCTATGTTACTCCTTATTACATCAGCTACCTGCATAAAAAGTCCCGCCAAAAACGGTCGAGCCATTTCAGAGATTAGCCCGGACAAACAGACAGACCGACAAAAAATTAAAAAAAAATATTTTGGTGTATGTACCGTATTATATATTCATATGCATGTAGTAAAAAGCAGTTATTTCAATATTAAAAACAGACACTCCAATTTTATTTATATGTTTGATAATTAGCTAAATTTACAACTGATATTAGAATAGAATAGAATAGAATAGAATAGAATAAACTTTATTGTACACCAAAATAGTAACAATTAGGTCCCAGATATGAGGTTACACGCTCGCTGCTGAGCCATATTTCATGGTCTTTTAGCCAGTGCGTATGAGGTCTTTTAGATGGTAAGTTGAACTTCTTTGCAGAGCCTATGAGACCTTTCTGGCCTCATAAACTTTTGTTTCTATAAAACACCGCCGTAACGCTTCTTGAGAGAATCAATTTTATATATTTTTGTCTCTGTTATAAGAAAAGTTAACATAGAAGTCCCCCGCACGGAGTGAAAGAAAGCGATTTTGACTACCGCATATGCGAGAAGTTACGTATGTGGCTTTTTCGACCTCTTAAACAGTGAGCGTGTCAATAAAAAAACCTATTCTCGGAAAACCTCCCTTACCCTCATTCTGGGACAGTCATAAATATTGCGATTCAATAATAACTAATTCAATTTAATTTTTTCAGCATACTTGTATCATCCGAAGTCAGACAGGTGCTGGCCAGCCTACAGAAGAGGTCCCTGTCAAGATGGAGAGTACCTGCTTTTAACAGCAGACTCGGCAATCCCTATTTGCGAAAGAAATCCATGTAACATTGACAGCTACGTGTATTTCAACGGAAGGTGTGAACAGCTGGCCACGATAGCGCCTTGCAGGCACATGTGGCCCATCCCTGCAGCCTTGGCTGTCAACGCCACCACCTTATCTATTACCTGTGAGAAAATGAACCTTGAGTCCAGGTTTGGAGAAGACACCCGACCCCTCGTCCCCGCGGACTGCCCACCAGGCTGCAAACGAAGTATTACCGCTAAATGTGTTCCTATTTCCGGATAATGAATAATTTATTTTAAGTTAAACTCTTAAGTTTCATGACCATAAATACCTTTACCTAATTATGTGTATTTCTTTTTAGAAAAACAATTAGCAGTAACAATTTTAAAACAGCAATTTTTATAATCATGCATAAATTCGCGCGCTTGTCACGCTAAATTTCATGTGGCTGCAAAAACTCAGTTTAATTCCCAACTTGTAACCGGTACTATGAATGCGCGTGTGAAACATGCAAGTAGATTTTTAAAAGCTATTTTAGAATAGGGGAATCAATATTCACTTCGTTGATTAAGTTACAAATCCCCCAAAAAGTTGTAGAGACATGGTAATATCCGCCTAACCTTGCACGGTATGGCACGAGCTCGACGCCGGCGGCAGCGCGGGGCTCGCGGCTATGGCAACCGTCGGGCGTCCCTCGTGTAGCCATGGCGACTCCGCCGTCATTGTGCCACACCATGTCCCTGTCATCGGCGTTTATTTACCAATTACCACAATGGACATCGACGTGGCCGTCTGCACGCACGATTATCGACAACCCTCATGATACAATCGCTACCCAAACGACACCCCACCTCTCAGTTTTATTGTGTTTCGTTAGTAGAAGCTAGTTGTAGCAGTAAGTGCTCGGAAGGTTAAGGTTGATTGACGGCTCGGTGGAAAGTTTTAAACATTTCCCAAGTGAAAAGTGCACCTTTCTAGAAAGTATTCCACGTAAGAACATGCAGCTGAAATGTGGTAAGTTTTATAACGACCTAGCTAGTTAATAAAAAAATTAGAGTGCATGCAAAAAACAGAGGAAATAAAGTGTGGTATGAATTATGTCAACTGTATTAAAAAGCTTTTAGAATTTTTACTGTTTATTTCTATACTATTAAAGTAAAAGCAATAAACCTGGTTCTTAAGTGGTGTAGTGTAGCTTCAGTGAGCAATGCGACGGCTGATCGTTTAATTTCCATATAATCGCAAGCGGAGTCGAGCTTGCTCCTATCGCGATTGATCGCTGACCCATATTCCCGGCTGGCACAGTGGCCACTGACCACCACAACATTCGACTCACCCTCATTAACTTACTTGACGTATATACGACCTTCGCCGATTTATTTGTTGTGGCAGCCAGCCGGAATGTTATTTCCTCTCAGTTGGCAGATTACTTAGTTGATTAAGTTGAGGGAAATGACGATAGGAAATATTGCTTCAATAAACCGTAATAGAATACGATTTATTTGCCAAACTAACGTGGCTTAGTGGAGCCGCTTGATTTGATGGTGAAGTTAATATTTTAGAGTTACAGTAGGTACATGTAGCATCTATAAGACTTGTTCTATTCTATAAATGTCGTGAGTAGCACAAATGCTTAGTTTAACATCGTATTCTTGTAGTTTTAACGAACGTGGGGGCTACGTTACCACCTTGAAAGTTACGAATGCATGTTAAAAAGTATATGTTTCATAATAATTTACTTATAATTAACGTTCAAGTCTCAGCTTTTAAATGCTTAATTATGCATTTTTGTGAAAAACGTCTGAAGTCTAAGCTTTATAACTGCTTGTAAAAGTTATTTTATTAAGATCGTTTAATATGCATAAGTAATAAAATTTCATAATAATTGTAAGTATATAAAAATCTTAGAAAATTATACAATCTTAAATTCATAAAAGAAAGCAGTAAAATAAGTACGTAAGTTAGTTTGTCTGTTCTTTTGTCTGTCTTTTTGTGGGCTGTCATCGAGTGCGCTCGCGCCGGTTGTCCAGTATAAAAGTGAAACTCTCCAAAGCGCTCAAAGCGCTTATTACTTTATGCAAATTACATGAGAGAGTGTTTCTGTCTAAATACTTTATTATCAAATGTCTACACAAGAGATCGTAGACCAAAGATAAACACATGAAGCACTTTCTCTTCAATCACGATGTTGTGTTGTACAAAGCATATAGTTATACAGGATGTCTTTGATATCCACGCCCAAACGAATACAATGGATCCAGGGGTGCTATTCTCTAAGAAAACAGCCTTGAGCTCAGCGCTGGCACAGCGACGAGTCGTTAGCGCAGTACATTGAATTAACAACCCAATGCCCCTTTACATTGGATTGTTAATTCAATGTACTGCGCTCACGACTCGTCGCTGTGCCAGCGCTGCGCTCAAGGCAGTTTTCTTAGAGAATAGCACCCCTGTACATGATTCTGGACCCCCAGTGGTAGAATTTTTCATTGGTTGTTTTCTAATTTTTTTTTAAATCTTTACGTTTTTTAATTTAAACTGTATAAAATCGTTATTCTTACATATTTAGTGAAAAAAATAAATGAATTAAATTACTTTTACAATTAAAAATGTCATCGAAGTTGATTAGAATAACGATTCGATTTCCGATGACTTTATCGGAATAGATTACTTAATTAATTTATATTTTTTTAGTTTTTTTTTACTAAAAATATCATCGGGGTTGGTTAGAATAACGATTTTACATAGTTTAAATTTGAAAGAGAACATTTTTTTTTTTAAACATGTAGGAAAAAGCCGACGAAAAATTCCACCACTAGGGGACCCAGAATCATGTACTGCATCCGTGGTATTCGTTTGTGCGTCGATGTCAAAGACAACGTGTATGTTATGGTTTTATCTATTAAAGTACATAGTATTCAAATTCCAGATTTATAAAACAAAAGCCACTAATTGCTCGATAGCATGTTATTGTAGATGGTGGGCGTGCCTGCTCCTACTCGTACATACGGTGATGTATTACGTAGGGGCTACTTGTTCACTGCAGCTGTAACGCCCGGCCTACCCGCACTTTCCACTGACTGACGCGTCAGGCTTGACACTTCGCACACGAAGGGAAAAGTAAACATCGCGAAGAACCAGGTCGACACACGGCCTACTTCGCTATATATTTCCCCCTATTTAAATATTGGCTGAACTGATATAGTGAAGAATTAAATCGTTAAAACAACCTGTATATCGTATTTAGTTTTGTTTACAGAGTGGTATGCATGGTGACTTCTGTCTGAGGGAAATTTAAACCCAATTTCTAAGGGTGAGTTGCACCATTTAACTATAACGATAACAAAGTCTAGTCTAGTCAAAGAATTGACCAATAGGCGGCCGTTTCACGGCTTGTTGTGGTTTGTTTATCGTTATAGTTAAATGGTGCAACTCACCCTTTGAGACACATGCAGAAAAACTTCCAACTCCTTGAAGTCATATTGACGGTCATGTTTTGGCGCAGCCTGGTGTTTGTGTGCTAAATAAATCCATTTTCTTTCTTTACCTAATTCGATTGTGGAGTTATGTTCCAAACAATGGCTCACCTCTTGTGCCCTCTGGGCGTCAACATCTGCAGTCTTAAAGACATACATAAACGCTTTTACCGTGACTGAATGTTGGTCAAAAAATAATATGGAATCTTTCTGGCAATGCTGCCCGTACTCGAATCTGGACACATGTGTGTAGATTTGTTATTAGGTTATTTATTATTGTTTTATTAAATGTATTTTTAGTTTGTAAGCTTCTATTGTGCAACGCCTTGGACATACTCCGTAACGTACCTACGTAATGTACGAGTGCTTGTAAATAAATACATTTCCGGATGACAGCTATATGGTGGAGTATCAACTTCGAGTGCCTTTTGAGCCTGAGTGCATTTTGTTTTTATGTATACGGTACAAACTACACAGTCCTAACTGTGTGTACAGTATAAATAGATAATATTTAAATTTCTTATGTCCATAATATTGTTATTGACTTATAATAAAATTATGGAACCATTGATAAGACGAAGAAAAAGGAAGAACTGCTTGCACCCAAATGTTTGTTTATTTAAATAATCATAACCCCTAACAGATACGTCCAGAGGTGTTATAACTATCACTTGAAATAAATAGATTACTTACCTTATTATTAACTTAATTGTTTACAATTATTTTCTTCTAATAATAATTGAGCCGCTTTAACAAATGGCAGATACTAGCGGCCTGGCCAAATAAGTTTCGTGACAAACGCGCAAACTTATGGATTTTAGTCCTAGCTGAGTGTTATGCATTTTCTATTGAATTAGATGATTGATTTAGATATTTGTAGTTAAGAATTTTTAATAATATTTTTATTTCCTCGCTTCATCTATTTATTTATCCGAGTTTGATGTTAATGACTGCAAAAGTTAAAAGAACCTTCGTAGCATGAGTTATCTGTTTACAATGATATCATTCATTGCTGTAAAACACGTCAGTACGTAAATAGCTACACAGCCTGGCCTAGGCGGGCTGAAAATAAAATTGTAGGCATTGCTTTAATTATAATTTACAGGCCTGGTTTTTTACAACATGGCTGGCCCTTTTCAGTTAATATTGGGGGCAGTGGGTCAACTCAACTTCAGATCTAAGGAAATTACGAAAAGGCACGAGAACGATTTTAAATACGTCCTTGGGGGTTGCGTGAGAGAGTAGCAAGTAATTTTGCGTGTAATTTGGGCGTGAAGTAGGTATTCGGTAGGTCAAATACTAACATTTATGTTTCATGTATATCATTACGTTTATAGGTAAATAAATACAAAAATAAGTACAAAAATAATTAGTGGAATGCTGATAAGGGCTTTTGGAACGTTTGTGGTTTTTGTTTCCTGTGTATGGTGTACTAATGGGTTGAAGTGATAAAGCTAATTAAAATTTGTTATTTATCGCATATTTGGCGAGTTAAAAATAACTTGCTTACCGTTATGAAGATACTAAAAGCTGAGTAGGCGCGACTTATTTAAATAACAAATCAATCAATCAAAGTATTTATTTCTAATAAACTATTTACACGTCATGTTATATAGGTATATTACAAGTATCTCAGTTTTGTTGATGATAATAGGGTAGTTTCCAGGGTCAAAATAATTACATTTTATTTTTCCGTGTTTTAGGCTACAAAAAATATTGGAGAAGTATTTTTTCTTTTTTCGACTAAACAAAAATAACAAAGATATAGCCCATTAAAGTTACGTGTGACGTCATCCCGTGCGAAAAAATGCAGCACGGCGTGACGTTACACGAAACTCTGTCATTTTTGGTTTAATTCATTAAACCCCAAGCGAACGCCGGCGTTCGCGCACCTATTGTCTTTCAATTGTGTCTGTAATTATCACAATTGAAAGGTTTTACAAATAAAAAATACGTGTCCCTTTTTTTGAATAATCTAATAGACGGACTAATTACATTTTATACGGCAACTAGCCTATTCCAATAATTCGTAAGTCTGCACTGTTACCTCTGGGCCCCAACTGCTCACCTGTCGCGGGTTCAAACCCAGCCAGGCGCATTACTTGTGTAATTTTTTTCATCACCTTTACTCTCAAAACGGTGAAGGAAAACATCGTGAGCAACCCGGCATGTCCTAGAACCAAAAATTCGAAGACATGTCACATCCACCAAACTGCACTGGGCCCGCGTGGTAGATTACGGCCCATTCCCTCTCCTGGAGATGAGGCCAGAGTCCTAGTAGCGACAACATTGTAAGGCTGACTAGCCTATGCTTTATGAATTTACCTGACTTTTTAACAGCTAAACGGGTCGATCCCCAACACTTTCTGAGGCCGGTATTTGGATGGGTCCATCTATCTTATCATACTGAGATTCCTACGCACCTCGGGCAGCACGTTATGCCGTTATTCCGGCTGCCATTTGTAATTCTCTGACTACCGTTACGGATAGTCAGAAAACATAAAAATGTGATATCCAGTCTCTTCAAGGGGTCTATCATGTTACTCACTTATGTAGGTACTCGGTTGTGCATCCTTCTTTTCGATTCGATGGTAAACTCGTTAAACTGTTTGGGCCGAGTAGGTACGTTAATAGCAGCATCGGTGGCTCTCACCAAATCCTCCATAGTGCAGGTGTATAGGCACTTGGGGCTTCTAATTTGTGTCTCATGTTTTGAACGGGAGCACCGCACTCATATTGAATATCCAACGATACAATAAAACCCCATTTACCAAGTTGTGTTTCTGGAGGTCTGATAGGTAGTTGTTGTTGTAAAATACTGATATCCAGTTTTTATTTGAGGTGTTAAGACATCCAATGAAGACGTCATTGGGTTGGAGCGGAAGAGCGTTTCTGATTTTTATTGACTAAAACCAAACCCATGTTCCTTCTTTGTTCAAAAATTCCCCGTGGTGAACTACCTAGGTATCTAAATACGATTTTCAGAGATTAATCAAAGCTTCGGTAGCCAACCTGCAGTGATTTCGCACAAACGATTTAAAGTAACGACTCAGGTAATGTGTAGTTTAGCATCGCCGTTGACACGACATGTCGGAACTGCCTGTTCACGTATTCAAGGTCTAATGCAGAACTTGAATACTGTTGAGTGTCACTGACGACGTACGACGTTACTAACTGGCCGCTTTTACTAACTAGATTATATATAGACCTTTCAGGCTTTAGAAACTTCGGTTTTTGGCGAAGTGAGCCCTCGCCAAAGGCCTTGTACCCAAAGGGTCCTCGCTCGAGGACTCTTTGACAAGCGAGGGCTAAGAGGGAGGGTGTTTTATAATCGGTAGGCTCACGTTTGGCCTCTATTTCACCTGACGGTAAGTGACGATGTTGTCGAACACTGGGTTGCGACAGTCGCTGTCTCGTTTTCGAATTTATGAAAGAAAAACTAGGCCTCGCTGATGAGCCTTCGCCCATGTGTAAATTAGTCCACGCTACGCCTCTGGGGCTGAGGGATTGTTCGAAACAGTAACGGCGACCTTGGAATGCAAAGGGCTACTGAAGGAACACAGGTAGTTTTTAGGGTTCCGTATCCAAAGGGGACCCTATTACTAAGACTTCGCTGTCTGTCTGTCACCGGGCCAGGCTATATTTCAAGAACCGCGATAGCTAGATGGTTGACATTTTCATAAATTATGTATTTTTGTTGCCGCTATAACAACAAATATTAAAAACAAAATAAAATAAATATTTAAGGGGGACTCCCATACAACAAACGCGTTTTGCCGTATTTTCCTAAGTACGGTACTCTTCGTGCACGAGTCCAACTTGCACTTGGGCAGTTTTTCATCAGTAAAAGTCTGACAAATCATCTCACCCCGGCCAGTGCGGGAGAAGATACAAACAGTCACTCAGTTCGCTGGTGTCGGAAGCAGGGTCCAAACTACTGGTGGTTAGGTTTCCAAAGACAGAAACCTCCTCACACTACGAGCCGTATCGAGAAGTACTGCTTGTTGTGTAAGGCTATTGATCTAACCGCGAAACGGCAGCAGGTGGTCATAGAGAGTCGAGGCCTATTGCCATCATACCGTTGACGGTAATGACAATCGGCACAGTGACAGCAGTGCTGTAATTAGCCTTATCTATGCACGTGTCTGTTTCTGTAACAGCACCCTTAAAAAAAGTCTGAGTGGTAAGTTAAATCCGCCTGACGCAAGTCTTCACATGGCATCAGTGTTTCAGGAGGTACGTGTTTTGGATCTGGCGGAAAAATAACTCGGTATACGTTTCGACAGCTCGGTTACAGTTTCGTAGTAGAATATCGATTACCTCATTTCGGAGGAATTTGGAAAACACTTAAAATGATAAATTCAATATTCAGAAAGTCGTAAAGGTTTAAAACCACGGTCTCGCGGTCAAAACATGGAGAACTTCTCGAGGTCCAATTCTTTTTGCTAACCACGATCGTTTCACCACCAGACCCTAGAGTTTGGGATGGGCGTTGATGAGTCAGCGAGTGAGTCAAGCTTCGCCTTTTACATAACTATACAGAAAGTACTATTAACTGCCCGGACAAACATTGTTTTGTCATATAAACTATTTCCACCCTTATCACCTGGAGATGTAAAAAACAGCCTACGACCTTTTCCCAGACCTACCAAATCATCATCATTTCAGCCGAAGGACAACCACTGCTGGACATAGGCCTCCTCCAAGTGTAGCCACAACGAACGGTCCTGGGTATCTCGCATCCACCGCATTCCCGCGACTCTTACCAGGTCATCTGTCCGCCTTGTGGGACGCATTCCAACTCTGCGTTTTCCGGTGTGCGATCGCCACTCTAGAACCTTTCAGAACCATCGACCATTCGTTATACGAGCAATGTGCCCTGCCCACTGCCACTTTTTGGCAATTCTTCGAACTATTATGGTGACCTTCATTCTTCATCATCGTATCAGGAATGAAGATATCTGCAGGAAATCTACCAAATATACTTACACAAAAATCACAATCCTCTTCGGAGGAGTTCGGTAACAAACACCGTGACACGAGATTTTTATATATTACAAAATTAAGTAATCGAATAAATAAAGTCGTATGTAATACAATGATCAAACGGTCATTAGGTACGTCGAATGAACAAATTGATTACTGTAATAATACAATTACTAGTTATTAAACAAATGGCTTGTCAATTAACAGTAAACAACGAATTACACACACGAAGGCTTGATCAATTAGATTACCGCAGACTAGGTGTTTTGCGACCAGTTCTATAAGCAAGGATGTTATTTTAGATTCACAATTAAATATTTTGTTCTGGTTATCCTTCACGAGGGTCAGTTTTTTTTTAATAGTTATAACCGAGCGACAAAAACTCTAAATAAGTACTTAAGTCCTGCATAGCAACCTGAATAGTTGAAGACACTAAGGCCACTCGCCTTTGTTTTTTTTAAGCGATGCTGTCGCGCGTTTTGTAAGCGCGCGTCACCATCGCTACTAACGCGCGTTAGTTGCATTTTATAAGCGGTATAGAAAAATGCCAACACGCTACTAACGCGCCTACAGCATCGCTACAAAGAGTCGCCGTGGGCGAGGCCCAAAATGGAGATTCTCTCTTTACTTTTCCGCCAAGTAATGATGACTTTCAAGAATTTTATTAATCCTTAAAAGGACCAACAACTCACCAAACATGAACCAATATTCCAATAACGCTATTGATTAATCAAGTTCCTTGAAAACTTTTATCAGAGGTGAATCACGCGCAAAATCATCTGGAACTCGCAACGTAAATTATGTTAGCATGATTAGAATCAGCGGCACAGCGCAGGGCGGGCGGCGGCGTGGCGTGCCGACCTTACGTCACGCATCGCGAGCCAACACCTCCGCTACTTACACCCTCTTCGAACTTTAAAGTACCTACTATAGTTTGATTTATGGACGTTGGGATGTAAGTTGTCCAAACCAACTAGTTTTTTTTTAACCTATCGTATGCCGTAATTAAAGACATAATTAAAAAGTTATTGTGTCTCACGTGGATCCACGTTCCGGACACACAAAGGGTTAGGAAGCGGTGAACGAGCGAGTGAATCCTGCGCTGAGCCTCATATAGCTAGTTTGTTAAAGTCCGATCTATCATCATTATTTCAGCCGATAGACGTCCACTGTTGGACATAGGCCTCCCCCAAGTGTTGCCACAATGAACGGTCCTGCATTCATCGGATTACCGCAGCCTTCACCAAGTATACGGTGGCGAATAGTCATCAGTATTTCTGAAAATCAGCAAGTCTTGAAACATAAACCAAGCACTTTTGTTTTGCCAGGTCGGTCAGTCAACTGTAGGATCGTTTGAAAGTGTTACCATGGCCCTAGAACGCAAAGGGCAAATAAACTTATGTTCCATAGGTGGGTTTTACTCGGTAAAAATCTGACACCCTCTCGCCTCCCCCACAGAGGGAGAAGTTATTTGAAAATTTCTCATCTTATAAAAAGTCGGTCAGTCAAAAATATAAATCCACTTCCCAAAGCATAGATCAATATGGACAAGAACGTTCAAGAAATTCCACAGACACGCTTTTAAATTAACAATGTAGGCAGCTTACCTCGAAGCCTACTTAAATAAATTATATTATAGAACTTGATGTAGTGAAAAGTTCAGGTAATTAATATCATAACTGAGAGGTTTTTGTCACTCCGGGGCGTTAACATACTAGTATATTTAGGCAGCTGTTCGATATTGGACAACAGGTAGAGCGCTCAACTTAATGTCAAGCCATAGTTCACCCGGCAAAGGTGGATAAAAGCGAAGACAACTTTCTTCATAAATAAAACATTTAATTATAGAACGACGTCCTTATATTCGTGGTGTTAACAATATTTACGGCTGCCGTGATTGTCCTAACTTTTGACATTATACATAAGCACATGGGCATGCCTAATGTAAGCTTACCATAAGCTTATTAATGACGGTAGGGACACGCAATATTTGGACACCCTGTAGTTCAAGGACACAGTGATTCAGATCTAGCACTATACTAGCTTTTTTTGAAGGTTGATATAAAGAAATGTACTTAGGCGTTAATAATAACCATGGTTCTTTTTATTTTGCCGCAGTTTGCTATGTAAAGAAGTCAAAGCAAATAAATAAGATCGAAGATAAGATCTAACAAATAAAAACCCACACTTATAAAATTTACAGTAACACCAAAAAATATTAATCTTAACGGTAACCAGATCCAGGTCTTAACGGTACAGCCAGGGCCGTTTTATCCATTAGGCAATGTAGGCAACTGTCTAGGGGCCCCGCCAGGTTCTAGGGCCCCGCGCTTCAGGAAAATAATCGACTATGTTTCATAAACAGTAAAAAAAATTGAATTTTCGATGACATGCCATTTAACTAGCAATCCTAGCATTGGATTATGCGAATAGCTGTCAACAGATGGAGTTTAATAAACACAATCTTTCATTAGCAAGCTTTCTAGCTAACAATCACTGAGATTATCCTCGGACGGACGAACAGACAGACAGATTTGGTGAAACTATGTAGTTGACTACGGAACCCTACAAACAACGTAATTATGAATTTTGTTTTAGAAATAAAATATTTTAAGAAGTTAGAAGAGGGTAGGTGGGGCCCGAGACGTGCATTGCCTAGGGGCCCAGACATGCATAAACGGGCCCTGGGTACAGCGGACTTATTGCCCATTACTAGGTTAACCCAACCAGTCGAAGGGTTTGTGGTTACCGAACTTCTTACTATAATAAATTTATTCGAGACATGACATCCATATGAAAAATAGGCTTGGCCTACCCCTTTCCGGAAATATTCATTGGAACAAATGATGTCAATGTGTCAATAGCATTCAAACGTCTGATGGCTACGTAGCTACGTAGGTACATGCCAAGTTACAAGTCGTCTAAGTCTGTATAACCGTCGGAAAACGGTGACCTGCTTTGAGCACGTTAATAGATTAGGAGTTGGGCGGGCGGGCGTTGCGTGGCGCCCACCGCCCGGCGCCTCCTCTGTCCGAGCGGGCAGCGCGCGCGAGGGCCAGTCGGAGGCTCGCGCCCTCCGCGCCCGCTCGCGACCGCGCCACACCACACATGGCGCCGCGCTAACCTTTGTTATGGACAAGCGCGCCACCAGCGGCCGGGGCGAGCCCATCCCGAGCATCCTCAAGAAACCTAAGGGCCGCCACAAAGGGGACCTCGTGGACAAGAGCACCAAGATCAAGCGTGAGAAGGTGGAGGGCTCCAAGAAAGGCGGAGATGTGACCGCGCCGCTGCAGCAGGGGTGCTCTCCGCTGATGTACGCCTGCCAGCAGGCTGACTACAAGGCAGTCGTCGATATACTCAACAAGGACGTGAGTTCATTGGCCGCAGTCTCTTAGGGACGAAAGAGTTCACTTGGAATGATTCACATCATTGACACCAAGATCTTAGTTGAATGTAACGCATGGTGCTTTATAGATGTCTCATTCCACAATTTCGAATACATCAAAGTCTCGTAAATAATTGGTCTGTAAACTGGAAATTTATCGTACATGAAATGGACTAGCGTACTTCTAATATTTTATGGGCGCAGCACGCGATGTTCCTCGTCCTCGATCGCTTCACTCCTGTCTGTAAACAACAAAATGAACCCTTGACGCTTGCCCACTACGCTCTCAAACACTTCCTCCGTGTTTTACAACAGTTAGCTGTCAGACACCGTGTCATTTGTCACAAACTCATTATGTAGGACATGATGCTATTTGTAGAAACATCAAGACAATAATTACCTAAACGCACGATTTGTTTTACAAAGCAATTGACTGATAACACCAACATAACTAATGGTTTTAATGTAAAGAAAATTACGACACTGTAAACGTTGACAATTCCATGGAATCAGAATGCTTTGAAAGAAATGCAGTAGGAAAGCGGCGCGACGGTGAAGCAGGGGTGCAGGGGGGCAGTCAATCAATAGGTTTAGAATTGACTGGCACAATAGAAGGAGCCTCACAACACACATGCACGGCAGCCGTGACGATTACAATCGGTTGTCTGGTAACACGACACGTGCCGTAACCCTCGCGCCCTCACCCCGCTAACGACTCGCGTCGAAAAACCGTCAATGTTCACTAAATAGTAGCCAATTCTTCGAAACTCCATTGTTTAATTAATCATATTTCACTTTTAGGAATGTACACGCTTACTTTCATAATTGTCAATAAACTATTTTCATTTTCTTTTACACTGTATGGTTTAACTCTGGACATCAAAAACAAAAGAAAAAGTGACTTATTTACGACTATGCAGTGTTAGGTACACGAGTTGTTAATTTGTTTTTGATAAAGCCAAACATCCTGCTGATGTTGATTGTACTGATGATGATGAAGTCATTTTCGTATTACAATGCTATTAAAAAAAAGGCAACTTTTGAAACTTGTAATTCTTGTCCGACCAGCTCAATTTAATGTTGAAATGTCGAAATCTATATGTATAAAATGGTAAGGATGATTTTAAAAATGTTAGTTCTTATTTGTAATACTACAACAGCATCAATCATTAATCCATATGTCTATAGATATAATAACTAGGCATCACATTAGCTTTGTAGTCGGGACTTAGCCATCAGCAGGTACCTTTTCTGAACTGGCACCTGAATTCAGTGGTCCAACTCTTTGAGTGGATGAAGTCACGATGTCTAGATTTATTTTTGGTTGGTTGTGCAACGTATCAAATTGTGATGAGACCAAAAAGTTGATACAGTTTGCCGGCAGCGCGACAATAGTTATGTCACCACACCAATATGGTATTCCAATGCAGTATAGCTCTAAGTACCCCTTACTAAATTATCCATGCCGCTATCATAGAAAACCGCAATACAATAATCGTAGCAAACATTTAAAAAAATACAATATTTTTTTCAATAACGTCTCTTGATGTTCTATCTATGCCCGTGATTCATCTGGTGTAGGCTGAAATGTCATCATGGTATCACAAAAAGAACCTGGTGTTACAGCCAGCATCAGTTCGCGTCCGTGACCGTGGGCTACGCTGCGCGCTGCACTACTGCGCGTCAAGTGGCGCGGGAGCGTCCCAAGCTGCGCGTGCGGCGTGCGCTGACCGTGTGCTGATGGCAGCGCCAGCCCTAGCAGACGCGCGCGACGCCGACGGCCTGACACCGCTACACCTCGCCGTCGTGCACGGCAACGTGCCTCTAGTGCAGACGCTGCTTGCTGCAGGCGCTGATGTGAACGCAAGAGACGATGAGCATCATACTGTTGTTCATTGGGCTACTGGTGAGTATTGGCCACTTTAAGTAATGGTTTGTGGAACCTTACGAGGGTTTTACGGATACTTGGTTGGAAATCCGACCGTCTTATAGTTGTAATTATTTATTAGTCAGAAAAGTATCAACAACTTAAGGTATTTTGATTGAAAACTAGCTTCTGCCAGCGGCTTCGCCCGTGTTATAGTAGGTTTCTCTATACAAACTTTCTACCCCCGTTTTAAACTCTTAGGCGCAGAGTTTTGTAAAATTCTTAGCAGAGGTACACTCTTTAGGGAATCAAACCCTGCCAAATTGTAAGTGTGTAGGTATAGTTTCTGAGATTTCGTGATTAATCAGTGAGTGGTATTTCGCTTTTATATATATGGATACCTAACAAAGAAGTCTTTCGATGACTGAAAACTAAAAGAAACAACCTGCAAAGATCACGGTACACCACTACCATTCCTTTGTAGATACAAAGAACGATAAACTATCCAACGAAGAATCATTTAGTTCAGCAGGCTGTTGGCCCTTCACAGTAAAAGATGGATGGGAGTGAGTCGTTATCTAAGGCGTGTCACTCGCGGCGCAGCAGCGTTGCCTTCGTGGTTATCATCAGAAAGCGCGCCGCACGCGAACCAATTAGTTACCGACCGCACTCGTGTCAATCATGTGCCAGCTATGAAGTTATATGTCGCTGCTTTCTCGTTATTCTGACACTGCTCAGGTTTATTAAATCACAAAACTTTACCATTTGGGGTTATAAAATGGATTACCGGTAGTTGTTTCTTGCTGTTATTTAGATACCTGATATAGAAAGTCAGCGCGTACCGGAAGTCGTAGTGTTGGAAAGCCTCTTACAAGGTGGACCGATGACTTGGCAAGGGGTATTTATTTATTGAATTCTGCGTGCACAAAAGAGTGCAAAGGCGGACTTAATGCCCTAGGGCATTTTTTACCAGTCAACCTTTGGGTGGTGCAGAGACAAATTGTGCGGGTTGCGGGAAACCAACGGATGCGAGACGCACATGACCGTTTATTGCGACGACACTTGAGGGAGACCTATATCCAACACTAGTAGACGTCTTTCGGCTGATATGATAATGATGACGTTGATAGAAAGTCAAACAAATACTCTAAGTATAGCATGGAAATTGCAGAATTATACAAATTGTAAGCAACTGTTTTCTGAACAAATAAATAATTGCAGCAGTGAATTACTAGCACCAGCATATAATCCGCGACCTCCAACTTCGTGATAAATGGCTCGGATTGGTCACCATGAACTTAATTTACATATTATTGAGCTGGCAGGCCAGCTTGGTCAGCTCCCACCCCAGATGTCCTTGTAACCATAGGTAGCTCCACTACTTATAACGGTCTCAAGATCTTTATCGCAGCTATGTACTCGTACTTAATGAGTTAAAATTTTCCAATTGCTTTTTTAGTGAAGCTTTACTGGTAAGAATCTTTCAGCCAATATTTCTTCGTTTGGTTGTGTCTGAATTCAAAAAAGTCGGAAAGCGTTGAAACTACTGGAGGCGGTGAAGTAAAGAACTTTTTCAATATACTTCCTCGTACTCGAAAACCTGCTCTTATTCCACCGCTTTTAGGCATGCAATGGACAGTTTTCCGTATTAGTGCAGAAAAGTGCGAGTGCTCGCGTCCGTAATAATTTTATTACATATATGGTATTAGACTGGGTGCGCGTCGACCGCCATGAGTCGTAAGTGTATTGAAAAACTTCGTTTGATACACGTGAAAATTTGTCACTGCAGGCCTCGGCTCCATAAATCACTCGCCAACGGCTTGTGCGAATTCCGCTTCGGTCGCAATAATAAACTTTCTGCACTTGCGTCAAAATCTACTATTATTAAGCAATGCAAAAAACCAAGATATGCTAATGACATCGCTGCACCTTCAAGAATTCTCTTTCGCCTAAGCAAGGTGAAAGTATGAGTGAAGAACACGGACATGTTATAAATGCTATTTCAGCGCAAGGTTGCATAACATAACATGGCAGGTGTGTAATGTACATATATGCAAGTTGGAGATCACGACATGCGAGGCCACTCTGTCTTCCGTTCTTTGTGAGTTGTGTGACGAGTACAAACGGATGTCCGTCAGTTTCTGTCGTTTCTTATATGGAAATGAGGAGAAAACAAACATTACAGTCGTACAATCGATTTTCCAGTCTTTTGAAGGCAGTTAATTATTCAAGAGTCGTAAAGCTACCATAAGGATACGCAGACCTCATTCCCAGACTGTGTAACGACGTGCCATACAGTTAGGAATGCCAACTTTTTTTACAAGAAATACGTATTTTAGAAAAATGAACAGTATTTTTAGTTAAAAAAATTTAATACACTTTTTACAGCTTTTCGCACAACTTTTTAATACAGTCTTTATTAAGAACTTCATACGCTTCATCGCAATTATAACTAAAATAAACGAGAAGCTCATTCGATTCGTTCTGAAACTATTATTGAGAACTGATTTTCTTCCTTTTTCTTTATTTGAAAAAAAAAATAATAATTGTGATAGCGTCTATGTCTAAGAAGTGTGTGAAGATGTTAAAGTGTTAAGAATTTTGATGCTGAAAACAGTATTTTGTATACTTTATTTTTGTTCAGCAGTAAAAAGTATAATGTAGCGAACAGTATAATACTGTTTTAAACCGACTTCGAAAAGGAGGAGGTTCTATTTCAGCTGAATGTATTTTTTTTTACGTATGTTCACCAATATCCCAGCCAATTGTGGACCGATATTGAAAATTCTTTTTTTGATTGAAAAGTTATGCTTCCAGGTTGGTCCCATTGAAATATTGTTATGATCTGATCATGAACTTCGATGATATGGCAAAGAACTCCTCATAGGGTCACAGCAGAACTGTCGTAACAAGTAAAATTGCTTTGTTTATACGTGTAGTCGATGACTGGCTGAAGGAAAAGGGGGAAGGGATGTATCGGACTAATCTGATGATGAAGCCAGAAAGTAAATTAATGTAATCTAACCGTGTTTAGGATTATTAGAATCGTTATGAGATGCTCTCTGGCTATAAGGTATTTAAGTTTGGCTGAGAGTTACTTTTTAGTGGTGGTACCATAACTAAAAAGTGTAAAATAAAATAATTTTTACAAAAAAAAAAAATACAACCGACTTCAATGTAAAAAAACATTGAAAAGTAAAAATAACTTTAATTTCGGAAGTCGGCGTTAAATGACGAAGAGAAAACTATTATAGAAACAACGACATCCGAAATTAAAGTTATTTTGTACTTTTCAGTGTTTTTTTTACATTGAAGTCGGTTGTATTTTTTTTTTTCAAGTTTTTTTTTAACAGTACAGTTGGCAACCCTACGTACAGTCAAAGTAAAGCGCTATTCGAATGCCGCATTGTTATAAGCTATCATAATGAATGTGTAGCGGGGACGGTGGTGGTAGCCTAGTCTATATTTTAGGGGGGAGTGGGTGACCGGTCCGATGTTATTGAGCGGCCAGCAAGGTCAGGCCCTTGAACCTTCTTGGACCGCAGTCCGGTATCTAGGACTAGGCTTTTCAGATATTTTGTGCGCTAAAAGGTCGAGTCTGACTGACGAGTAATGTTTTATGCAGGTCAAGTTGACGTGTAAGGCCGAGGTTGGGCGGGCGATATCGCTCGTTCTGATAATTGTTATCGTGGTTAATTAATGTACTTACTGTTGTTATTTATTACTAAATATACAAACGCGTGTTAGATCACGTGAGGGATTGTGTTAATGTTTTGCAGTTACTACAAATTCAGTTACAGTTATAAGTAAATTTGAATACGCTTACTCGAAAACCCACTCTTATCCCTATCGCTTTTAGGCACGAATTTTACTGTTTTTCGCACTAGTGCGGTAAAGGGCGTGAGTTCACTCCACCATTAATGACAGTATTTATCGTATCAGGCTGGGCGCACCCTCACGTGTCACGCGTCAACCCTCATTTATTCATATCGTTGTATTGAAAAATGTCGTTTAATACAGGTCGAAAATCATTGCAGCACTCTCTGCTCCATAACACCCTCGCCTACAGCTCGGCCGAATTTCGCTTCGGCCGCAATGACATACTATCTCTACTTACTTGTATCAAAATCTACTAGCTATATTGATCTAGGGTAATCAGAATACTTAATGTATGCTATTCTACACTTTTGTATTTATGGTGTACAATAAAGAGTACCTATATATCATCTATCTTAATTTTAATTTAGTCTATAATATGGCCCAGCTATTTTGACATGGGACAAACAATAATTCCACAGTGTGTGGTGAGGTGGGAGCGCTGCGGGCAGTGCTAGCGTCCGGCGCAGACGCCGCCACCCCGGACCAGCACGGCGGGTACCCTCTGCACTACGCTGCGCAGATGTGCGGGGCTCCGGCGGCTACCGACCATCAAGTATACTTGGGTTTTACTTAAATACAATAAAATAACGTGTTGTTTTAGTAGTAGAGCAAAAAACTTTGATAAATAAGCTTTCCATAAGCTTTAAAAGGTTCGTTCGTATGTGTGATCGGTTACAAATCAGTAAGCAATGTTTCCAAACACTTCCTCTTGTCAAAATAAGCTAAAACTTTTGAGCCATTGCAATAACACAATATTGTGGAGTTGGTCTAAGCCCCTTCAATTTATACGTTTTTTGACGACTGGCTGCAGTACGGTATTGGTGCGTTAGTCGTATTGCGCAAAGCGCGCGGTGCGGCAACATCTCGGCGACAGGGCGCCAGTACCGTGAACGCTCGAGAACTTATGATTTTCAATAAGAGCACTAACAGTAATGTTTTTACGTCTGAGACTATCTCAACTGATTTCGCGTCGGGTAAACGTGTGGCAGCGGTCCGACATGAAACATTCAAATTGAAAGCGGCCTAATGATACAGTTGTGCGGCCATAGGAACTTCTCAAACTAACAAGATAACGCCATTGCATTTAGGTTTATTGAAAAACCGTCCTTAATCCCCTATTCTAATATTCACAGAGCAGAGGGGCAGCGCTGGAAGTGTTACGAGCTCTAGTCAAGGAGGGTGGTGCAAGTGTGGATGTAAGGGATGCTGATGGACGGACGCCTCTGCTGTGGGCAGCGTCGGCGGGCTCCGCGGCAGCAGTGCTAGCGTTGCACCAAGCTGGCTCCAAGGTTGATGATGCTGACAGGTGAATGTCCTCATTTTATAAGAGATACTTTCCTAGCCGGCTTTGTCAGGGTGTATAAATATATAGGTAGGTATAATATTTTAGCGTTAAAAGTTTGTGTGTATGTTTCATATACGCTCAAACGGCTGCACGGAAGCTAGTGGTGAAACAATTTTTCTTTACACAAAAAGGTAAATCGAGAATTTGGTAAAAGCCAGAAAATCTGTCAATTGTGGAAGATACAAGTCGCTGAAACCTGTCCTCAGAATAGGCAATAAAGATGATGACCATGGTAATAATGTTTAAAAAATATATTCCAGAGACGGACTGACAGCTCTACACTGTGCTGCCGCTAGAGGACACACTGAAGCTTTGGAAACATTAGTTGGCTTATGTGGCGCACGAGTGGACGTGGCTGACTCGCATGGATGTACTCCCTTGCACTACGCAGCTGCGTTAGGACACGCTGACGCAACTTCAGCCCTATTACAACATGGAGCTGATTCCCATCGACAAGATAGAAGAGGTCGCAGCCCAGCGCATACAGCAGCAGCTAAAGGACAAATAGAAACTGTTCGGATACTTGGTTAGCACCCGCTAATAGTACATCAAAATAAGTTGAATACATTGTCAGTTAATCATTTTGTTGTTTGATAATTTTCAGGTGCAAGAGGGGCAAACCTTTGGTTGCGAAATTCCAAAGGTGACTTACCTTTACACGAAGCTGTCGCATCTGGAAGGCGAGAATTGGTAAAGTGGCTTTTAGACGGTCGGCCATCCCAAGTTAATGCTACCAATCACGAAGGCCGTACGCCCCTGCATATAGCAGCAGCTACGGATAATGCAGATCTTTGCCGTTTGTTATTAGATCGAGGCGCTGAAGCGAACCTCGTTGCTAGGTCATCGAAAAACGAACCACTGACTCCTTTAGATTGCGCTACAACTCGCGGGCATCGATCTACGGCTAAATATTTGCAAATGCATGGCGGTATGCCTGCATCTAAATTAGCTAATACAGAAATTGTGATAGATGGAGCTCCAATAACAGCTTTACCCACACGAAGAGTAACGAGTACAAAAATAGATGTTCATGATAGGATAAGAATTGAAAAAAGAGAAGTAGTTGAGCTATCTAGCCCTGTTCAAGAAAGGCGTAAGATCAAAGATAATAGCAGTGATACATGTAATGAATCCTCTGCCGATAATAGGAAAAGGATGACGAGGAAGAAGTCAGAACCTTATAAATATAAAAGCAATAACCACAAAGAACGTCGAAAAAGACTTATGCATACACAAAAGAGTTTTAGTGATGGATACGATAGTGAATTTGAGGGCTACGAAAGAGAAGACTCTCGTGACCGAAAACATAAAAGTTCTAAGAAAAATAGATCAAAGAGTGAACCTTCGAGGCGGCATAAACGTAGTGCGAGACACCACCATCGTTATAGATCCCGTTCTGATAGTTCTACAGAATCAGAGAGTTATTCAGAGAAAAGGAGGAGTAGGCGCCACCGCCGTAGTAAAAAAAAGTCCAGTTCACCCTCAGAAAGCAGTAGTTCAGAATCTAGCGAGAGGCGTAGCACTAAACGTAAAGGAAAAAAAACGTCAATTCATATAGAACATGATGATGAAAAACAGAGTGTGAATATAGTTAAGTATAAAACCACAGATAGTTTACAGGGTAAGGAAAAAAATGATAATTTAGCTACCGATACTGAAACTAAAGTTGAGGGCAATAAATCAGAACCTGAAAATGAAGAAAATAAAGCAGTAAAGGCAGGACATAGTGAGACTGAAACAGACACATTATCAGTTAAAACCAATATGATTATAACAGAAGCTCAAATTCACATGGAAAGACAGTCGAGTCAACTAGGGAACTCCGAATTAAATGTAACTGTTGATTCTTCAAACAATGTATCGATTGAGACTACGAATTTATCCGTAACACACAAAGACTTATCAGAGGAAGCAAAAGCAGAAAGTGAAAAATTAGAGATAGAGACCAGTGAAAAAGAAGCTTCTAAGGTTGAAGTAGATAAAACTCCCAGCGATGAAGCTCAGATAGAGCAAACACAAGCTGACGTGTCAGCCGCAGACAAACAAGATACATTAAATGAAGATGATCAAACGCAAACTAAGACATTAACTAATGAGGACAGTAAACAAGACAAAGAAACAGACGAACACACTAAAATCAGCAGTAAATCTCCAAGCGAAGAGCAGATTTTAAAATCTGAAGCAAAGCAAACTGAGAGTTCAGAGAATTTAAAACCACCACAACAAACCAGCAAAGATCTCAGTCAAGTGTCAGACGATGAACCAAGGAATACTCCAAGTTCTTTAGAACTAACACGAAGAAAGTCATTTCAAGTATTATCAGGACCCGATGAATTAACGTCACCAACTAAAGACGCATCAGGAGAATTAAAAACAAGTTGTGACGTGCCCAGTATTGAACAGACAGAAACTCAAGAAAAAAGTGGCTCCCCAGCAGTATCATTTTCAAATAAAAATGTTATTATTGATCCCAACGAATCCAATAGCAGAGCTGATCACTTAATGGGAGAGTCAGTTGACCATAGTTTGGATCCTGAAACTGATAAACAAGTTCAAGATAGTATACTACAAAAAGATAGCAGTGAAAGTAACGTCATGAGTTCCGAAGAGAGAAGGAAAGACTTCGCGTCTACCACCGGAAGCAGCACTGAAAATACTCAAAGCATTGATAAAGGCCTCGTTTCCGTGCTCGATGATAGTATCCCCACGAGTGATCGTGCGGTTCAACAAGTTATCTTGGAGAATTTATCGGAAGAATTTGATGTTGATTTATCGTTGCCGCAATCATCACCCAAAGATAGGATAAGAAAAACTTCAAAAGAAAGCCAAGGCAGCAGTCGAAAGAGTAGTATTTATGAAACAGAGAGTTACAAAGTTTTGTCAGATATTGCTAGTGCACCGGATGTTACCACAGGGATTCTTAAAAAAACATCTGTTAAACTCGATGAAGGGTCTTTGGAAGATGGAGAAACATATAACGGAGAAACCATCTCAAAAGATGGTTACATAGGTAGAGTACCTAGTGTTAGTGATAATGAGTTGTACAGCCATAGCGAGGCCAATGGCAGAAGGAAACGATTTCGTAAAAAGGGAAGATCAAAAAGTCGTTTAACTATTCGATCTAAAAGCGAAAATTCCGAGAGGGGTTATGAATCTAGCGGTTTAATGGACTCTGGTTTTGAACCAAGTCCAAGAGCTATCCAGCGTAGAATTGTAAGTCCAAGACTCGCTGCTTATTATCAACAAAGAAACGCAAGCGGTAGGTACTCTGGAAAATCTGATAGTCGGATTCCAGTCCGAAAACCAGGAGATAAAAATGCGGTCGATATGAAATCTGTTACTCAAAGAATCCAGACTAATATGAGGAGGTACGTTTATTTTTGATAGCACCTGTACTTATTTCCACTACATAAAATGTATAGTAATGAGGGTTTTTTTGTAGGTACTATTGCGAAAGGAAGATTTTTCAACACTTACTTGAGTTAAAAAGGCTTCAAATAAGAACTAGCAAAGCAAATGAAGCGGTTCTGGTGAAAAGGGCGATCGAGGAATACAATAAATCAAGTTTAGCAAGCGTTGGATTAGGTCCTTACAATACTCCAGACTATTCCTTTAGCAGTTTTGAGAAATTCCTTTATGAAAGCTTGAGGAAATTACAAAAGAGTGGAAAGAAACATTTAGATAAGCTGCCAGAGAAACCCTTTGATTTTGATTACGGAGAAAGTGAACTGTACAAAATGAGTGCCATTCCGGACAACCCTTGCCTATGTACAAGTAAAACGCACAGATGTTTCCATGCCGTACATGCGTATACTGGAATACCCTGCTCAGCTTACAGTAAGTATTTTTTTCTTATTTCTCAAACTCTAGTGATATGTGTGCGGGCGAGTGCACATCAGTAATTAATCAAAAACTGGACCTGTTTTCAATATTCTTTTACCAGTAGAAATGAATTCATTTTCCCTCTAGAATGTTACTGTGTATCTGAGTGAGAAAATGTATAACCTATCTTTATATGACAATATATCAAACCAAATGTTGGCTTTGTTCGGACTATTTAGCAGATGGTTTATGTGAAGTTTAGTTTAGAGTAGGGTAGAATTGGGTAGAGTAGGATAGGGTAGGGTCGAGTAGGCTATAGTAGGCTAGAGTAGGGTATAGTAGAGTGGAGTAGGGAAGAGCGGGAGCGAAGCCGCGCGGGGAAAAGCTGGTATGGTTATAAATTTTCTATTTTCACGCGCATGGAGCCGCTAGCAAAAAAAGCTAGTTACTGATATTTTACAATTTTTTCAGTACCATACAAGTGGAACCATCACACAATGCCAAAGCCTGCAACAGCAGGCCCGAGTTCTAAATCAAAGGGATTTCTTCCGAAGATCAATTCCAAGCCTCCGACAGGCACGGCTAAGGCTCATGTAACACTCGAAGTCTCCCACGGAACAGAGAAGCAGTTGATTGCATTACCAGCAGAGAAACTGGATAAGAATAAACGATATTACGTCACATTCACTGTGAAGGGTTCGGAACCTACATCTGATAATGACAATTCTTCTCCAAGCGCTACTCTAAATAGCAAGGGTGTGAGAACAGGATGATTGTGATAATAGTTTACATTGTGAAGACAAATGCGTGCTAATCACTGCCAGTTTCCAAGATAAATTAAAATGCCGTGAGCGCGTAGTAGGTTATTAAAGCACTTTATGTTCTAAATAACGAGTCAAGTGATTAGACTGAGTGAAACCGTCCATTAAGACAAATAAAAGGGCATATTTATTTTTATAAATTAAAAAGATATAATTATTGTATATTCGGCAGAGTCTCTATTGTAATGATGTGTTTAGATGTAAGTAACTAAATGTTGTGTAGTCTTCCCGTTAAAGCGTTGTAATGCACGTACAATATGATGAAAATTATAATTATAACGCCGATTGTTGCCTGCACAAAATATTTTGTCATGATACTCAACAGTATTAAATTAGTGATAATTATAAAGTTTTTTTAATGCGCTGAGTCTGTTGAATGAACTATAGGCACGGCAAAAATGTAGATACTTTTTGCTTCTGACACAGCATTACGGGAAAACGTGGTTATTGCGACAGATAGTGTAGTTTGCGACACAGTTGCAGGGTTGTTTGTTACTTAAACGGCACAATAAAAAAAAACCTAGTTACAGGCACCAACCGCTGTACAGTTTGGAAGATCGTTAATATTGTTTGTGTCTTCAACTCATGACTTTTGGTTACTAGTTACCATACACCGATTTTTTTTTAGATTAGCTTTCCAGTGAAAGCGACCTGCACACAAATAGTGTCTAGGCATCATCGCAGGGAGTTTGATTTTATATTGATTGGGTAAGGAAACAAAATATTCACTACTATATTTGTGGATACAAATAATACAAACGAAGTGTATAATGCGTTTGCACACAACCTAAACAGCAACGTGTATCTGTTTTATTCCTAAGACTTTTAGTCATCCAGGGACTTCCATCTACGTAATGAAATCAGTCACAATGGTGGCAGGTAAGATAAAGACACAAGTAAGTTTTGATATAAATTAATATTTATTAAACCTAACAAAATTAGCAATAAATTATAAAAAGAACACACAAATATAATAGTGACACATGCACAACACTGAAAAAACGAACTCTGCATCAGAAAAGGAGAATACTTAGACTCCCAGCAATAAGGCCACACCAGCGAGGGTCCAGCGAGTGGGCTTGTCCCTGGTCTTCAGGTTAAAGGTCCAGACGAAAGTCGGACCACGCATTCTGTGGGACAATATTTATAATGAGCATAATATCCTTAATCCAACACTGCGAAAAAAAAGTGGAAGTAATCAAGCTTTTAAGAGACTCCACAGAAAAGGGCTTCATCATAGAATAATTAATTTGTCCAAATATGATGACAAGTAAAAGCATACGTTTTATAAGGCCGAACGCTGCGTTACGCGGTGGACCGCACGGCTCGCGGCTCGCCGCGTCCGCTTTGTAGTATAGCAATAACAAATTAAAGTTCTCCATCGACACGACTACATGCACACCGTTAAAGGTAAACTAGCGACACAGTGCAGGTAATAATCCGGTTTCCGCAACGGGGACCGTCGCACACGATACACGCGCGACGTCACGCGACGGAAACCCGCGCGGGCTCCCGCTTAACGCAGCGTTGACCATGAGTCCCCTTTCAGAATTGTTACGTTACAAACTACACAGTTCCTTACGTTGCCTCTTCCAGGTAAACAAACAAAATTAAATGGTTTTAGTGGAGTACTCTAATTTGAAGTTCGTATTTTTAGATTCCATCATCGGCCTTTTACCAAATAATTTGTTGCCGGCATCGTTTATTGAGTGGTCACTTATGTTTAACTTACTAGTATAACACAATTACTGGCTACCACACTAGAGACAGCTATAACGCGGAGTAGTATAAGTATACTCATCAACCATATCATCGCTTACCATCAGATAAGAATGGTAAGATTGCATAGAATGCGACTTTGACAACTTACCGAATCTTTTAGACGAGGTCCTCGTGTTTGTCTCTAGTCTCCTGCTTGACCCTACATTACGTTATGGATGTAACAGAAGACGGGCATCACGGGAAACAGTTCCATCAAGCTTGAAATTAGCAACTCACCGAATCTTATAGACGGGGCACTCGTAGACGTTCCTGGTCTCCTGCTTGTCCTGCGTGACTGCGCGGATGTAGATGACGGGCATCATGGGGAACAGCTCCATCATGTACGACTCCACGATGCCGCCCGTCATGGTGTCCCAGCGCGCGCCCTCCATAAACAGCCCGTGGATGTTGGCGCCCTCGCGCGGTGGGGCACTGATACATAGGTGCAAGTTTTAATTGTTGAGCTTATTTTGTGTTTAGATTCTCAGATATTTATCGTAAAGTACAAACTCAAAATATCATTTTACACAAAGTTCAGACAGACTGCATATTGCGACCAAATTATTATTTTGTTCCAAATTATTATTCTGCTGTTGATTTTATCTACTAATCACTGTAAATGTCGAAATTATTGATTGTCTGAAATCCTGAATTATTTATACCTACCTCATATATCTCTTTTTCATTTTTAAACTGGCATGACACAGTCAAAGAGCAGGTTCCAAAAAAAATTTAGCATCCTGACCCACAACGTAATGTTAAGACTATCGAGATACAAGTCTCGTATACTGGCGAGTATTCGACTGCGTCAATGTGTCTCTTATGGCGAAAATGTGTCACCTTACAATATAGGCTAAACACAGTCAGTTGTCCACATTCATCAAGTTCCTATCTAATTAACAAAGGTGACGTTAACTCAGAATATTTCTCCTTTTCGTCTCATATCTCATTGCGGGTGAAACAGACAGTTTCTTTCGCTGTTCAAGCTGTTATTTAACCTATTTCTAGAGGTAAGTGTAGAGGTGCTAAACCATTTCAAACCCCAATCAAATTAAGTCAAGAATGATTCATTTTTGACTTTAGACCAACAAAAAAATTATTGGTGATGCAAGCATAACCTCTTCGAAGTCTATAAAGTCGTTCGTCGACCACATCGTCGCTTACTGGTTGTGGTGAAACGCGAGCCTATAATTATTTAAATTTTTTAGCTTCTCCTGTCCTATTACAATTACAGGGTTAATACCTTCCTTTTCCTCTATCCTCCCAATTTTTAGCAATCTATAAAAACATTGATACTTACTTGAAGTCCTGCCTCGTCTTCTTGGTGACGTCGCAGTTGAGGCACATCTTGTCGAGAGGCCACTCGTTCTTGCGGGCTGTCTGCTGCATGATGGCGGTCAAGAACGACTGCGGGTTGAAGAACCCTGCTAGCCACACCGCTGCTGGCAGCTGGAATAGTTGGTTCAATGTTGGGAGACTAGAAATATTGTGTGTAAAGGATCTGCTTCTGAAAGGAAGATTCCGCCCCGGTACGAAATGCAACGAAGAAACAAAAGTGGTTTTTAGTCAGTAAAAGTCTGACACTATCTCCCGCTTTGCCCAAGAGCGGGGAATGTTATTAGATGATTTTCCCACCTAAAAAAAAGGCTGTTTGTCCACTAAGTCAACGTTAGATACTTTAACAGCAAAACCCTAAAGTTCCCCATATCCCTGAACATTTAACACAAGTAACAACATACGTTAAAGTCCCCGGTCCAGTTCTCAAGCTCAGTGAGTCGCATGCAGAGGTCAGAGAACCAGGCGGCCAGACCCAAAAGGCTGGGATAGGCCAGATTGCTCCACGACTCCGGCACGTGGTCCATGAACAGGGACTCCATCAGCTTCTCCATGTCACCGCTGATGGTCAGCTCACCCTGGTTGAAGAGAAAATTTTGTTGGATTAGTTCATTGCTAAAACCATCCTTGAAAAAAACTACTACATAATTCGCCATCCAATAGTGTTCAAACATTGTAGCACAATTATGCGAAAATCTAGAAGAAAAATAAAAGAAAGAATTTTTTCTAAATTTCTTCTCTTTTTAAAAAAAATGCACTACCCTAGTAATTTTGTTCTATAACGACAGTGTATTCACAAATATATTGATCCAGCAAGGTTGATTATAATGGCTTCTGCCTTACTTGAGGAACTTCTTCCATTATCATCTTCATGACAAGATAAGGCACGTGAGACTGGGAACATTTGGAAAGACGTATGAAGGACATACATCCTTCGAAGATCTTAACAATTGGTGATGTTTTCTCTCTTTTCCGAAAAGTTACACGTCTACTCTATTGGCGTGCATTTATTACCAGATGTATGAACGTAAATGAAGCAAAATGGTTTGGTTAATATTTTTGTTACGGAGGGTTCTTGAAAACGAATTACTTTGTTCCTTACAACCGATTCTATAGGTACATATTAGATCATTTTTTAAATCAGTACATTTATTCAAACCAATGAATACCATACCTTGAGACCTAACTCCGTCTCCTTCAGTGATCTTCGGATCTCGCCCATGAGGCGGTTCATTCTTTCACACTCCTGAATCGCTACTATGGTGTAGGGAGTCAACTCCTCCACCCTCCCCATCAGTTCCGTCAGATTAAAAGGTTCAGGTACTCTGTCTAGGATGTCGTCTAGCAAAGCGCGGATCTAAGTAAAGATTATATTGTATTTAAATTCAGCATCTGGCATAGTTGAATTAATAGAGATTAAGTTTTTAAGGTACAAGTCCGAGATGGGCTGCAAACCGCAAATTGCGACTGGTTTCTATTGAATCTTTTGCAAATGATTCCAAACCCGGAAATTTTGCGACCTGTGGCTGCGGATCTCAGCGACCGCAGACTGCAGCACCAGTGGTGTCACGATCACGAACCGCAAGAAATTCTCACATACAAAAATTTCGACATTTTGGGAAGCCAATGATGAGAAATTAATTAACATAGTTGCTGGTCATCCACACCAGTCGTCATCATCTTCCTCTACTAACAAAAGATACATCAGTAAACTGTCGGCAGCGTTGTCCGACATGCTCTCTCGCACGGAGGTACTGGCACTGAGGGATGGTTCTATGAATTGTGCAGCCGTGTCGTCTGCGCTTGCAGTCTGCAGTTAGTCTCGGACTTGTACCCGTTACTGAGAGTAATGTACAACCCGTACGATTAAACTGTGCACCTCACTGGAATGCAAATATAGACAAAATTTATATTAGTGATTATGATTAAACATAATAAAATTTGCCTTTTTTAAATTTGGTTGATTATATTTATTATTACTATAAACCTTACTAAGCATGAAAACCAAATCGTTAAAAATATTTTTACAATTTGCACAGGTGCACAGTTAGGTCCACGGAACAGTAAAAACAGGTTAAGTCGTATAGTCTATATTAATGATTTCCAGCGATAGTGGCGCACTATACTTACTCCATCTGTTTAGGTAGTTAACTAAACGTAAACAATCTTGATAATTATGTCTTTTTATTTAAAATAAATCGTATAAAAGACATACAAAGATTATTTAAATTTATTTAATCCCGAATATCGGTTTAGGTAAATACCTAATTGTGAACATTATACAAGGCATGTTATGATTGTTTACATTTAGTTAACTACCTAAACCGATTGCTGTTGCAAGGTTAAAATTTCTTGTTTCAATCGTAGTACATGGTCACATCTGTCGACTTTCAATGAGGATGACGATGGAAAAGTCGGTGCAGAGCTTAAGTATTGTTGTTGTGACAGAGCTTGCTTCCTTTTTTTACTGTTTGAAGTTGGATTTGGAAATATGGAGGAAGAATGGCACAAGGATTTTAAGGTGTTGTTTTCCATTGTTAACTTGCTTATTTGTTTGTGTAAATCGGTGTTCTCTAACAATACATTTCCAAGTTCATTCTCAGTGCTTTCAAGTTGAAGTGTAAGTTGATTGATTGTCTCCTTCATTTCAGAGGATGTTACTAAATCAGTCACAGTTCTGTCAACACTCCTTGACAGTTTGGGAGTAACGCATGATTCATTAGATGTTTCAAAGTCTGAAAGTATGTGAGAATCAAGTAAATCTATACTATTTTGACCTGGCGAAAGACGTTTCAATTTGTCATATTCTCGATTTGCCGGTGTATATGGTAGTTGTTCCGTAGGAACTTGCTTTTTTCGTAAGGTAACGTTGGATGTGTCGTCGGTTTTCGTGTATTTATTATTTCTGATACACAGTTTACACCTCCATTTTTTTTTTGCTTCTGCGTCTTTGAGACGATAAGTAGATTCTGGGTATCCGTCGCAATCAAATTCGTATCTATTATCACAAGCTGCGCACACATAGTGCAGTACTTTTGAGGTTTACTTTTTTTTTACATTTATGACATGTTACCAGTGCTGCCATCTTGCGACCACTGTTACTATTATTGGTTGTGGGCTTTGACGATGATGACATTGCACTTTGCTCTATAGACTCGTTTATTTATAAAACTCTAAATTTCCGAAAAGTGAATATATTGCTGGGGTTTGAACTTGAGACCACTTGTGCCGCACAAGGTAACTGGCAAAAGTAGGTTCCTAATCCATTAGGCCACCAACGTATTAAGTGCGGACACCCAATTTTTAGACCAGTTGCCGCAAATATTTTGCTTAGTTAAGGATAAGAGTTCAAAATCGCATTTTTTATCTTGTGACGGTTGAAGTTTAAAATTATTGTGAAGATCACTTTTGCACTTCGTTTTAGTTTGTAGTTATTTTAGTTACACGTATTGTTAATATTTGGATCACTAAATGTTCTAATGTTTATATAGGTATTTATTGTTTATTATGGATTATCACTTGTTATTGTTTTTTTTTTTTTTTTTTATTGTATTATGGGACGGTTCATGAATTAGAATTTTCGTTATAACTTCACTGTTTGTGCATATATCATTTAGTTAACACTGTCACTTAGTTATTAGTCTATGCTTTATATGTTCATTTATTTTCAGTTAATTTAAAACACTTATAGAATTTAAAAAACATTTTTTTTATCACAGCGTTTTTTTCCACGTTAGGCTAGACGCAGCGCCATCTAGCGATCTAGACAAAACAGTGATGTCACTGACGTCTTAGACACGTCTGCGACGTCGTAAACAAGTCTGTCTAAGACAGTCTTGTTTCAAGTGAGCGCAGGCCCTTAAAAACCAATGAACCAAGTTAATTTGCAAAATCAGTACCGTAGCTAGGCGTGGGCGAAGTGGGCCCTCGCTCACGGCCTCGCACCCAAAGAGGCCTCGAACAAGCGACGTTTTTTTTTTTGATAATTGATAGGTTCGCGTTTGACCACTATTTCTCCTGACAGTAAGCGACGATGTGACCGATTACTGGGTTGCAACAGTCGCTGTCTCGAAATCCTCCGTGCAAAATGATATATTTATCTGTTTCATGGTCATTGCAAAATACACTCCAGTGCGGCTCGCTTGGTGAGAATAATACATTTAGGGATAATGTTTCAATCAAACTCAACAAGATAGTGCGTATTATCATGTAAATATGACTTTGAATTCACAAATCTGGAAACCTCAAGCTTGTTTCCAGACTCGTGAATTGAGGTACTATCAGCTACTATTAAGTGAGTAAGGGATGCAAGGTACCTGTTCGTCTTTACTCGCACCACCTCCCGCCTGGGCGCCGCTGTCTCTCGGTTGCATTTCAAACACCACCTTTTCAAATTAATGATTATTTAGATTTCGGACCTCAAGCAGTAACACGAATATGCAGGGAACTCAGAAACACCAAAACTGAGACAAATCGAAAAATTTTATGACCGTTACAATTGTTAAATCGCTCTTAAAGATGACTAAGTGTCCCCAAAAAAAAGCCGCCACAAAAAAAAGCTAGAATTGGCCACAAAAAAGCCTGAAGTGGCTACAAAAAAGGGTGAAGTGCACGACAACTTGTGGCCGGAGAAGCTAGAAGCGGCTTCTAGCTTTTTTTGGTGGCGGCACACCTGCACACGGGTCACAAAAGAAGGCCGTCACAAAATGAAGCTAGAAGCCGTTTTTTTTTGTGGCCCGTGTGCGGAAAAATTTAATAATAAAAATGAATTTTATCAAAAAGTTGTGTTTTACTATTTTAGCCTACGAACTTTTCAGCATACCTTATATTTTTTTTTGGAAAAACAAACATAAAACAAGGCAAGCAAAGCAAGTGGCACGGCCGTATACCATTATTTCCTTAAAACAGTTTAGGCCATTTTCGATCCCCTATATCTTCGTTGTATATAAAACCAAATCCTGAATTTTCAGTAACCAGGCGGGTTTTGCTTTTCAAAAACAATTCCCAAATCTATTTCATGTTTTTAGTAGTTTAATTTGTAGCTTGATGTGGTGACGCTCTATGTGCAGCTGTATTTTTACTAAAACACAGTTTTCCTCTTCTTCTTTTCGAATTGATGGTAAACTCTTTAAACTGTTTGGGCCCAGCAGGTGGCTACGTTAACTGCAGCACTCATTAAATCCTTCCTAGTGCAGGTGTATGAGCACTTAGGGCACTCTAACACTTTAGTATTTAATGCCCAAGCGCCCGAGTAGTGCCATAAAACTGTGACTTCCCTCGGTAACGGCCAGGTTAATAGGTTTGAAAAAATATATGTTTAAATTTCTATAGATTCATGAACCACATTATCAATTATTGATTATTTACTTTCGCCTAAAAAAATATTTAGCGATTTCGCAACTTTACCCCTTTGAAACGGCTAGAATCTTTAGAATCATTTTGACCTTATGTAAATCAATCAATATTTCGTTAAAAAAAAAACCGGCCAAGAGCATGTCGGGCCACGCTCAGTGTAGGGTTCCGTAGTTTCCCTTCCGTCACAAATTCACAATAAGTGTACCCACTTATGAGGTTAGAAAAATGCCTGCTACGATTATATTACAAACTTAGTCCAGAAATTATTTTGTAGAACACTTTTGTCTTTTTTGTACAAAAACTGTTCTTTCCATCAAGTTCAAAATAATTTTCCTAGAAAGTTCTTATAAAGTTCTACTTTTCTGAATTTTTTCATATTTTCTAAACTCTTGGTTCAAAAGTTAGAGGGGGGGGGGGGACACACATTGTTTTTTGTTTTTTTTTTGCGATTATTTCCGAAATTATTGACATTATCAAAAAATGATTTTAGTAAACCCCTATTCATTTTTAAATACCTATCCAACAATATATCACACGTTAGGGTTGAAATTTAAAAAAAAAATCGCTTTCTACTTTACATATAGGGGGGCTACCCTAATAAAACATTTTTTTCCAATTTTTATTTGACCACTTTGTTGGCGTGATTGATATACATATTGGTACCAAATTTCAGCTTTCTAGTGCTAACGGTCCCAGAGATTAAGCGAGGACGGACAGACAGACAGACAGACGGACAGACAGACGGACAGACAGACGGACAGACAGACGGACAGACAGACATGGCGAAACTATAAGGGTTCCTAATTGACTACGGAACCCTAAAAATGAATTCAAAGGTCAGCGGGGCTCTATCCGGGCGCAGCTGGCCGCAATTAAATGTATTGCCGCTTATGCGGGTACGCGTGTTGTGTCCCTTTAATTTCGTACAGATGTTCAAGGGACTATAAGCCTTAAGTTTGCACAATTTAAGAACATAATACCTTAAATAGTCTTTCGGAGACGGTGGTCAGGTATCCAATTTCAGCATTAGGATGCAATCCATACAAATAAGGTGTTTCTTCCGGTAAGAAGTCGTCGATGTACGAGTGGTAGCCAACGTAATCAGAGTTTGGAGGCGATATGAAGCCCGGAGCTAGCTGCAACTCTCCGTCCACCTGAGAAAATACAATTTGAGCTGGCGAGCATGTACAGTAGAGGTACATAAGCAGATTTCATGTATTATATAACAAGGCATTCTCTAGCAGTCAACCTTTGGGTTGAAAAAGACTACACTATAGTGTGAGATGTGCACAATAAAAAAATACTAGATATTTCAAAATATAATAGAGTAATGACGTAAAAAAGAGAGAGTGAAAGAGTGATGAGTATAAATAAACAATACGTACTTTACTGCAATTTTATACAATGTACCGTGTATTTATGTTTTTTCCGAAATGTTAAATCATATTGGCAGATTGGAGAGAATTTAAAGGACAAGGTCGTAAAAAAATCACAACAGCGAGAGGCGACAGATTAATTGTGAGCCGTGTGCTGAGAAATCATACCTCTATAAATTCTTTATTATATACCACAAAAAGTTATATATACCTAGATAATTGAGATCATGTAGGTACATAGGCGAGCTTTACTTAAAGTAAAGTTTCTTTCCAGCAAACCATTGAGTGATACAGAGAGATCATAACCGAGGGTAGGATGCAGTTCAATCGCTAGACTTCTTATAATATAAGAATTTAACGTGAACAAGTTCGTCAAGCGATATTTAGCATCAAAACTATAAAATACAAAAAAAAAAAACAAAATTCAATTTTGTAAATTTTGAATTTTCAAATTTCGGTTTTGTCTAGCCAGATGATAGAAGAATCAAAAGGTCGCGACGACACGGAGAAAGATACACCTGATATACCTAATATTGTTGGAAGACAGCGTTATGGTGGAGGGTTAATAAAATATTACGGGGAATTTGTATAGGAGCGTGCCCAGAACTAACTACAAACGAAAACGGGTCCTAGACAGCAACAGTCATAGAACCACACATAGAACAGAGGCTCTACCACGAGATCCTAAAGCGATCCATTTGACGACCAAAACTGTTAAAGAGGTGGAGATATATAGTGTAAGGCCCAGCGCACACCGCTGGAGGTGCGGCGGAGCGCATTTCCTTGAAACTCGCGGGGGCGAGCGGCGCCAGCTACTCCGAACGGGCCTGTGTTACGAGCAATTAGTGCTGATCAATACTTTGTACAACTCGCTCTCGTTCGTAATGGATGTTGACTCATCATCATCAACATTTCAGCCGAAAGATGTCACCTGTTGGACATATGCCTCCCCCAAGTGTCGCCACAATGAGCGGTCCTGTTAGTCTCACATCCATCGGATGTGGACTGGGACATAAATATTAATTATTATAATAATTACGCTCACTCAACCCACGACCGTTCTAGTTAATACTCTCCAGGCATCTGACCGCTAGCCAACTGGGCGCGGGGTAGTGCAGCGGAGCGCAGAGCAGCATGGCGGCGACTGAAGCTGTCGCGCATGCTCTTGTAGTAGCTTGAGGGTGCTCTGAGTACCGCATGCGAATTTATTCTTATATTGACCTTATGTTAAGGTATTTAAGGTTTATATTAAATTGTTGCCTTCAATTGCTCTCCGCCACGCCTGTAGCGGTGTGCGCTAGGCCTATAGATCCATTCCTCTTTCTCGCTTGCACGCCTGACTTTAACACATGATGGTAAGGCCCCAGAATCTCAGGATGACACTAACCAATTCCGCCTGCATATACTCGATCAGGAAGGTGCGACAGAGGCGGCGGTCCCAGTCGTCGGTGATGTGCCCTCCGTACATGATCTCCCCGAACAGGTAGCGCAGGTCTTCCCACGGCACGCGCGGGTTGGCTTCCAGGTAGTTGTACAGCACGTACACGCAGATCGTCAGGTCGCCGAAGTTGAATGGATACACTCTGCGGAAGAATTTCATGAATACACCCGTTTCAACAAAAATGGACGGAAAATATAAGAGAAAGTTGGCCTAACAACAGATACATTACCTAACTTGTTATTAGGCCAGTCTCTTTTCAGAATTGATAATTTGGAGTTACCAAACTAGACACCATACTGACACCAGAGTCGCCACACGTCCGAGCTGGTCGCGCCACCAAATTGGTTGCGCAATCAAATGGACACCAGGTGAGTAACTGTCTATAGAGCTGTATAAATTTTATTGGCAGCGGCGATTGGTCGCGCCGCGCGCCGCCATTGTTTCCTTTTTTGACTCCAATTCTTAATTCAAAATATGGGGGATAGTGTTTTGACTGATCATATTTGTCCATCTTCAAGAGCTGATCAATGTCCTATGTTAGGACATAGCGCTATCTACAAGGAGTACTTGGCTTGTACTAAACTCCAAAGCCACCATCTCACTATTTAAACTCCGAATTTTAGGACACAAGTTTAAATACATTTTGAGGGTATTTTTATTACAATTCATTGCTTTTTAAGAAATTAATTGTAATAAACTGAAACAAAATGCCCAACTCTAAAGGTCTATTACTACTAGTATTCACGTTAATACCTGACTGGTTTGCTGTACAGTTATACATGTCATGTAAGCTTGTGTGGAATCGTAATAGATGTACTCATTCTATTGTTATTTTAGTATTTGGCAGCAAATTTTTGGTAAATTTCTCAACCTTCTCGGCAAACTTTGCTGTGGTAGTCAAAACTACAATAGGTACCTACAATTCTCAGTTCCGTTTTACCGAGATCTCGCCTGTTTCCATGATTCCACCTATTGTACAGTTGCGCAGAACCTTTGCACAGTTGTGCAATATACGCTCCGGTTTGGTTTACCTGTAAAACTTAACTGTACAGGCAAACCTATCAGGTATACCCTAGCGTGTCTGACTACCTTAAAATTAATTCTTGAGTTGGTGGTGACCTAAATATATCTTTTTGTAAAATGGAATTCATATGACCTCCTGTAAAGTCAAAAACATGTACCTGTTCCAACCTTGTGGGCCGAACTTCCGTCTCTCAGCAACGACGGCATGGAAGTAACAAAGAGCAAACAGAACAGATTTGAACTCCGCTTCCTTACTGCACATCTCCAGGGTCTCCTGACTGAAGCAGTCCAGGGCCTGATGAAATTGGAAATGGCTTATAATATCAAATCAGTATGTTGGGCCACGAAAGTGATGATGCGGCTGAAATGAGAACGTCAGGAGAGATGTGTGGTGTTAATGAATGATAATTGAGTGAATAAGTTCTTAATAAACTAGTGCGCCTTACCATCAGATATTGCATTACTGCTTACCATCAGGTGGGATCGCACTCAAGCACTTGTTTAAATCAATTTAAAAAAAAAAGTGTAGTCTGTGGGAGGTCTGTCGGAGGACCTCTGTGGAAGGGTCTGTGAGAGGACCTCTGTGGAAGGGTCTGTGAGAGGACCTCTGTGAGAGGTCTGTGGGAGGATCTTCTCTCTCTTTCTCTCTCTTGAGCGGGTCTGGCTCTACAGTTGAGTCTAACTCAGCTGTGGAGCCGTCCCCGCTCCATGTCCGTCGAACAATATCTGTCTGTGGGAGGACCGCTGCGGTCCAGAGTCTTACGTCGTTACGTCAAAATATAAGAGAGAGAGAGAAAAAAGATCCTCAGTCCCGTGGGTCCTCCCACAGACCTCCGACCACAGGCGCCGATGTTATCCCGCTCGCCGCTAAGATCGAAGTCGCGACCAGGCCGTTAGTCCCGGTAGTTTCGGCTGTACGTTGATATGTCAGTTTATCCTTTTATATATATAATAGATTAGGGCAACGGTACGATAATGATGACGATTAATAATATAAAATATAATAATATTCCACAACTATCACACAACGCCGTCTAGTCTCAAGCTAAGCAGAGCTTGTGTTATGAGTACTAGACAACTGATAAACTTACTTATATATTTCTAGATATATACATATTATAGATAAATTACACCCAGACACAGAACAATTGATCGTGCTCATCACACAAACATTTGTCCTGGGTGGGAATCGAACCCACGACCTCCGGCATAGCAGTCAGGGCCACTAACCACTAGACCAACAGGCCTGTCAAATTATGATGATGATATCTTAGCTAATCTTAGTTAATTAGATAACTTGTATCAGCTTACCTTATGCAAGTTAGCCCACATGCCGATAGGTGGTTCGTTAGTTATTTTGATGGACGATTCCAAAATTCCTTGCGGAATTATGTGGTACGTTGCATCAGCGGCCGGCTCTGCACTTAAAAACAACCTTTAGAAACAAAGAGATAAAAAAGTGAATGCTCAAAAAAAAAACCAGCTCCGACAAAAACGAAATGTTTCAGTAAAAGTAATAAAACAATAACCAACTATTGCCGTGATCATTACTTGCAAACATATAAAAATTGCCAGTTTTATTAATCAGGCGTCGACTTTATAAATCGCTTGATTACAATTCAATATTAATTTTTTTAACTGAATTAAAAAATAAAAAGCAGCCAAGTGCGAGTTGGACTCGCCCATGAAGCAGGCAACATAATATAAAAGTTCTAGAGATTAACTAGAGATTCAAAAAATCAATTCTAAGTAGCAATGGGCAGGGCACAATACTCGCAAAATAGATGGACAGCTGGTGGGGCCGAAAAATTCGGAAGACGCAGCTTTGGAAGGCCTCCTACAAGGTGGACCGATAACCTAGAGAGGGTTGCGGGAATCCGTTTCGACAGACAGACAGATGAGCACACAGGCAAAATTTGCTTTCGTATTGATATTAGTACCGATTATATTAATTAGTGATGCTATCACACCTGTAGTCAGCCGCAGGATTTTCAAAGCACTCTTCCATTCTCTTCTCAAGTGCCGAGAGCCACTTGGCCACCAAATGAATGTTTTGCAGGATGACCCAGTGGCCGCTAGTCGATGCGATACCCATGGCCTCTTCAGCCACCACTTCCTGGCCCTGACCCAAAGACACGATGTGGAAATTCTTCTTGTCAGTCGCAAACCCTACTTTTCGACCCAATCTTTCTAAATCCTGAAAATAAGTATGATTTGAAAAGTAACTGTGGAAAAATTTATGGGTCTCTCCATCCTTAATTGGTTTAAGTAGCATAGATGAGAATGTTTGGAAGGATGTGTGGTGTGACGAGAAAGGATAAACTGAGGAATGAGTATGTATAGTGGAAGAAGTTTGGAAGAAGTTTGAAAGTGGCGCCAGTGACTGAAAAGTTGAAAGGTAATCGTTTGTCTTGGTACGGTCATATAAAGAGGAGGGATGAATCGCATATCACTAAAAAGTTCTGAGTATGCATGTAGATGGGTGGAGAGGGAGATGAAGGCCAAAGAAAATATGGATAGATTGTGTGAGAAGTGTTATGAAAGAAAAGGAAGTTAGTGAAAGCGTGACGGGTGACAGGACAGAATGGACGAAGAATACGTATGGGATAAAAGCAGATAGAAGCAGGTGTTGGTTGCTAAAGGAAAAAAAATACTGTAGGACGTAGGTACATGTTTTTTATCTATTCTAAGCATAAATCCAGGTTACCTTCAACGGATCGACTCCAGCCGAGAGAATAAAGAACATGGCTGTGGTGGAATTGCTCTCCTCGTAAGACTTCTCTAGCGATGGCGTTCTGGCCTCAACATATTTCGTGCCCAAATTCTCTTCGCAAAATGCGCTATAGAAATGGTAAAAAGGGATTTTAATAAGATTTTGTTCTGTGTGACTGAGCTATTGTGATAATGACGTTACCATTATAATGATCGAAACACCACGTCCCGATTTATACTTAATGCACAATCGGAAAAACTGAAAATAAACTAAATTAGCTTTTGCCCGCGGCTTCGTCCGCGTACATAGAATATAGCGTAGGTCACTTAGAAATAAAGCAGCTTTCTAACGGTGAAAATGAAAAAAGTTAACAATCGGACCAGTACTTTCAGAGATTACCTTCTACAAACAAAATAACAAACTTTACCTCTTAATTATAATATTAGTGTAATCGCTAGTACTTACAAAACACTTACATTAGTTCTACAAAAACAGGGCGTATCTACTATTAAAATGAAAAGGTAATAGAGAGAAATCAAGTCTCTCAGACAACTGTGACGTGTCACGTGTGACGTTGGCCCAGAGCTGTAACTTTGACTCAAGCTCGTTAACCATAGAAACACAGTGTCCCGTGTTTTAATTGATTATAAAGCTTGGGCCAAAGTTATACCCTAGAATCAAAGCTATACACAACTTTACTGTAATCAACTAGACGACAATTCGGCGCACAAATAGCCGACTATAAGAAAAAATATGGCTGTGTAAGTTGACTTTCTCGACTAGTTGATCTAAAGGGCTTTATTATATTAGCGGTTTGCTCGCGGCTGCAGCGGGCACGCAAAGAATGCTTCGCAAAAATGTCGCGGCTGCACAGCGAAGATGTCGCGGTCGTGTGGCAAATTCGCAACGTTTTCAATTTCAACGCGTGTTTGTAGCAAGTTAACGACGTACAATACACTCGGCAACAAAATGGATTTTTTTCAAAATGGATTGGATTTTTTTGGACAAGGAGACACCATTGTTGGTTGTTACTTCGAAGACGCCGGAGACCCGCACCTCGTTGCGCGTCCGCAACAAATTCGCTGCGCATGCGCGGCGTGTTCATTGTGCGTCCTTGCGCACACGCTCCGCTTCAAAGACGCTCGCAATCTGCTAGTATCATAAGGCCCAAACTGCTAAGCTGCAAGTCAACAACAAACTTACCTAGACGCATAAGACATTCTGTCAGGACGCAGCGCTCGCATGATGCACAGGCGCTGCAGCGACGATTTGTTCTTCCACTCACCCGGTAACTTGTCTCTCTCGGGGGCTTCGCCTTCTGTGTATTTCTGCCATCTGATTAATATAGGAAATCATAACTTAACTACCTCGTTGGTCGCCAGCACTAACACAGATTTTTTTTTGGAAGTGGAAAGTCGTCAAATAATATATCTTCTCCCGCGGTGGGTGGAGTGAATGGGAGTGTTAGACTGATACTGACTAAACCCACCCGTGTTCCTTTAGTTGCCCTTTACGTTTCAGGGCCGCGGTAACTCTTTCCAACAATCCTGTAACTCAGGCAGGAAGACCAGCACTAACCTAAAGCACGGATTTTATTATCGGGAATTTCTCAGTAGCAGTCAGGAATTGTGCTTGGCTTATATTGATAGGCTCACCTCTTACAATCTCTATTACATGACACTTACAGCCCTTCCATGACCTTGCCGCAGAAGCGTGAGCGGTAGCTAAGCGCGGGGCGGCGAGCGGTAAGAATAAAAGTATTGAAATATTCCCGCTCGCCGCGCCGCTCGCTGCTAAGAGCAAAGTCGTGAACAGGCCGTTAGCCACAGCTGCCGAAATGTAAGCTTGACAACCAAAAGCGAGCCCATCTTGAAAACGGTAAGAGAAATTTTATTACAGGACTTCAAAAATTGATTTCTTGAAAGCACTTAAAGTTTAGACAAGGATCGAATTCTTCTACGAATGAAGATAAAACCAGAATAATATCAGGCAGGGACCATAGTCTTAACATACTTCCTGGTAACCAGTCCACTTAAGACTCCAAAAACCACAGCCCTCTTAACTTTGTTTTTCATATTATGTCGCAATAGTTTTTCACCAACCGGGGGTTGCCTTTTGTGTACTAGCATAGCGCATACAGGGATAATTGTCGGTCGATACCACATTTCATTAAAAGTGTCCAATGGGCCTCTTCCAGTAGGTTTCGGCTCCTCGTACGTCCAAAGGTCCAGGACCTCAGAGTCCTGAGATAAATAAACGTATAAAATAAAAATAATAATAATAATTCATTTATTTTTTAGAATACCGTTTGACAGCGCCTTCAATATCTTTGTCGAGATTCTCGAAGGCATCCATCTTGGAGAGCGTGACGACGCCGCCCCAGCTGAGGTTGGTGAGCCAGATGTACGGCGAATGCTCCGGCGCCACCGCAAACTTCAGCAGGAAGTCTAACTCTCGGGGATCCACTTTACCTTCTGTTTGGAGAACCTGGGCAAGTATGACAGTAGGTACTTTATACTGGACCCACTAATTGAAGATACTAGAAATACTACTGTAGCGCGTAGGCACAATATTTAGTTCTAGGCACATTAGGTTAAGTTACTGTTTAAGTTAAGTTCGCTGGAGGCAGACAGTCGTCCAATAAACCTCGAACCAAAAACACGCGTATCATTTTGCCGCCCCTTCTGCTAACAACCACACACACTCACCTTACCACTAATACCTACTAAATAAAGACATTCATATATTGAAGTACTACGTATTGAAGTAGTTGTTCTGCGTGCAATGAGAACGTGCAACATACTACCAGCTGACGGCTAAGATAGTGTGAAATATTATATTACAAAAAATATGGCTAACGCAAATATTTTTCTAAAGAACCTTCTGATTGCATTGCTGTAATGTTTTATTTGTAGCTTCGCACACATTAGTAAAAAAACTTAATTAACAATTTCGCGCCTCAAAATATCTTCAACGTTATGAACATAATTATACAGAAACACCGGTGTAAAAACGTCTGCAAGGTAGAAACTACAAGCGTTTAAATAAACACCGGCCAAGAGCGAGTCGGATTCACGTACGAAGGGTCGTACCATCCGTAGCAAAAAACGGCAAAAAATCACGTTTGTTGTATGAGAGCCCCTTAAATATTTATTTTATTCTGTTTTTATTTGTTGTTATAGCGGCAACCAAAATTCATCATCTGTGAAAAGTTCAACTGTCTAACTATAACGGTTCATGCTTGCCGTCAGCTTGGTGACAGACGGACAGACAGAAAGACGGATGGACAGCGAGTCTCAGTAATAGGGTCCCGTTTTACCTTATGGGTACGGAATAAGGGTTCCGTAAAAGAGGTTGACTGCTAGAAAATGCAAAATGAAATAAAAAAATCCCTATGGAATTAAGTTTCCTTAAGGAGTGTATTTTACTTGTGCATAAAGTTTTGGTAAATGATTTATCAACCTGCAGGGTAATAAGGAACAAATAGACCAGCTTGTCTTTCTCAAAGAGCCCTCGGCTGGTGTAGACGAAGACCGCGAACGTGATGCTGTCCAGCAAGTTGGCGACACGTTTCTCCAGGTCCTCGCCGGGATCGGCGTCGGCCAGCGCTTTCTTGAATACCACGCTGTACGCCTTCAGCGAGAACTGGTACATCGGGTTGATCTTGTACAGATCGTTTAAGATGAAGTACAGTAGGGAAGCTCGCCCAGCGGCACGTCTGGATGAAAAAGGGAAAACACAATCTGACACAAACTTAAATGCACGATACATATTATACTAACAATACATTTTGAAAAATATACAGGGCTATTTGTAAAACACTAACAACCTTGCAGGACTGTACATTACTAACTCATATTCATAAACAACAACTTTTGTTCTATAACTTTTAAAAATTTATCATCTTTTAAGTTCATCAGACTTTCATACAAAAATAAAACTATTTAAATTGAAAGTTTTAAATATTATTAAATATTAGTCTATGCGAAATAAGCGACAGTACAATAGCGGAGAGGAGCAGGGATCGAGCTGCGGGGGTGCTTGATGCGCTTGTGTCGTGTCATGCAGACGAAGGTAGGTATAGCAAAATACAGAGTTGAAATGTGTTAGATAGAACAACGAAATCTTGAAGGTTAGTGTTTTGGTAAATGAATTATGTTTTGTAAAAAGTCATAGAACAAAAGTTGTTGTTTATGATGTTAGTAATATAATCCTGTAAGGTTGTTAGTGTTTTACAAATTTAACCCTGTATATTAGAAAACCCGTGTATTTTTTTTCTTAATATACGAATATAAATATGTCAATAACGGTTTATTTAAACAATGATATCCCAAGAACTGAATGTCACTTAAATCTGTAAACTTGGAATTCAGCGAATCAAAGAATCAAAAGGTAACCTCCTTGCTCACGATTTTTTTCAAATTGTCGACCAGTATTATTAGTAAAGGAATTATAATTTTACTTACCGATACCTCTCCCTAGCTTCGTCAATTTTGACTGCTGTGATTTTGCCTTCCCCCACTTTGATCTCAATGTCTGCGGCAGTCCTTTTAGTAGTCTCTAAATTGATGACAAGCGCCGAGTCGCTCAGTATGTCGGGGCCGGCGGATGACAGTCGCTTTAACAAGTCATCTTCTAAAGTCTTGAGAGTAATTTTGAAGTCGTTCTGTTGTTTCGTGAGGCTAGAACGCAAGCTCTCTAAATCCGGACGCTCGGCTTTGACTACTTCACCTAATAGCTGCTCTTCCAAACTGTTCAATTGAAAATAAAAGCGAAATTAGGGGAAGTGATGATGTACACGGGTCCCGTATTAAATCAAAGGGCTTTTATACGACATAAAGGACTCCCCAACTGTCACCACAATGAACGATCCTGTGCGTCTCGCATCCATCGGATTCACGTCAATCACAGTTATACACGTCAATCTGAAAACTCACTGCAAATCTAGCAAACGACCCAAGAGCTAGATTGACTCGATACAACACTGAAGATATCCCGGACGTCAGCCTGTACGAGATTAGGATGTCTCTGAAGCTTGAAGCACAACAAGGCGTTGGGCCAGGACGTAATTACGACCGAGCTCCTGAAGGCGGGTGAAAAACCGGTCCTAAAGGCCCTTTAGAAGTTGTTCGATTCCGTTATACTCGAAGGGAAAACGCCACAGACATGCAGCAGAAGTGTGGTGGTACTGTTCTTTAAGAAGGGTGATAAAACCCTGCGTAAGATTTACAGGCCCATCTCATTCTGAGCCATGTATAAAATACCAGAACGAAAAATGTGATAAGACAGAATTCGAATTATTAGAAATTGTAGAAATAAAGGTTTCTGGCAAAGGGAGGGATAAAATGAAAGATTAACACACTTACCCGTCCTTGGTGACAGTAAAATTTATAAGGGTACATTGCGCCTGCATCTCAGGTTGGTAATGCGGGTTAGCAAGCTTGGTTTGAAGCAGGAAACGGAAGTTCGGGTGGTAATCTATCTCTCTGTCTCCTATCTGAAAGTGTAACGTTAAGGGTGTTATTACACCAATCGAGCGATGCCGATCGGCGTCATTAATCGGTCGAATGGAGTGGTAGTGTTTGGTGTAATAGGATCGTGTCGTAATCACCTGAAAAGCTCGATCGATGGGATCGGTAGCATCAAGAGACACTGTTTTGATTTTAATTAGAGTTTCAAGCATTTATACAGTTGTTAGGAACTGGGGCCCGAGTCGGCTATTTTTATAAACTTGTCATACCAACTCGATCCCATTGTCATTTTGCTTAAAGTTCGTAATCTAATTCGTAGTTCGTATTCATAATGATCGATCATTGATCGGTCAATGGTCTCGTAATAGAGTTGTGGTAGAATGACAATATCGAGCTTATTAAAAACAATGACTGCACAATGACGTTCTAATGGTAGGTCACTGATTAAAGCAACTGTTACAATTTTAGTAGATTATCGCATACGTTAGAAATTCATTCATCATTGTGTACGAGATTACCATTCTATGTCATTTCTTTCAATGGAGTGTCAGTGGTTGATCATTGGAAAGACTTAATGACGCCATTATATTAGTAGATCACCAAAACTTGTCAAAATCAACAATTATGAAATCAGTGATAGACCATTCAGCAGACTTGAGGCCCTGGTTTACATAGTTTCGTATCCTCTTTTGAAAAGTGAGGATTCTCCGTCCAGAATTGCATTCTGTCTGATAAATTACTTGTATGTGTTCGCATTAAAAAATAGTAACTCATCGTTATCAGATAAAGCCAGGCCCCTAGATCAATTAATCAATCGTTGCGCCACCGGTACATGGTGGACATCCCACCCATGCGCACAAAGCGTTTTAAGAACACACTTATTATGCGTACAGCCAAGGAGTGGAATACCCTGCTGGAGTCTGTGTTTCCTGATAGCTACAACTTAGGGGTCTTTAAGTCAAGAGTGAATAGGTTACTTCTAGGCAAGCGTGCTCCATCGTCGACCACATCAGCGCTTACCATCAGGTGAGATGGTGGTCAAACGCGAGCCTATCAATAAAAAAAATAAAAAAATTAGATCGTAATCTTATGTATAAGATTCTCGTGTCATAATGTTCGTTCCCTTACTCCTCCGAAACGGCTTGACCGATTCTCATGAAATTTTGTGAGCATATTGAGTAGGTCTGAGAATCAGCCAACATCTATTTTTCATACCCCTTAGTGATAAGGGTTGTCCACCCTTAACATTTACTTAAAAATTATTTATATGGCAAAACAACGTTTGCCGGGTCAGCTAGTAAAATAGAAAGCCGTGTTCATCATGACCAGTTAAAGTAAATGTTTCAGTACGGACGCGCTTTTGTAAATTTAAAAAATAAATACCTCACCTTTTTGTAAATAAAAGTGAAATTGCTGACGATTCTGTTAAAATTTTAAAATAATTACTTAGTATTATTATTTGAAAATGCCGTGTAGTGAAAAGTTTGCTTTAACATTAATGGTCTAATTTTATCCCAGTATGAATACTCCTTGACTTTGTTGCGGCGATGAGTCACTATTTTCTTAACGAGCATATATTGGTATTTTTGTACCAATAACTTTGTTTCCTTGATTTTGTGTAACAGTAGGTCTATTTTGTAACCCGGTAGAAGTTACTACAAACTCACCTTGAGGACTTTTCCCTTGCGGATGAGCACTCTGCCGAGCAGCGGCTCCAGCACGGCATCCACCGTCTCGCCGATGTTCTCGACCATGACCACTTCCCCGTTGCTGACCCCGCGCTCGATACGGTCCAAGTAATTGCGTTGCGTTAGTCGCACCACCACCAAAGAGTCGCCGAATTTCTGTTTTATCCACTTTATCCCTTGTCTGTGATAACATTTGAAATTTTAGACTCAAATGAATTTTTAACCGACTTCGAAAAGCGGAGGTTCTATGTTCGGCTGAATGTATGTTTTTTTATGTAGATAAATGAGGTTTTTATAATGAAAGTGTGTGTACATCAGAAAGAGTATGCACTTGGTAATCTTTGTGTTACCGAATTTTTTACCTTCTGTAGATTGCACAGAATTCTGTAAGTTTAGGGGCTAAGGAGATCTATTGAATTAAAATAAAAGAAACTAAAATGAAAGTGGAGATCAATCAATTACACCCAGGGATTTTTTATTCAGTAAGATTAGAACGTCGGTCACTTCTTAGTTAAAATCTCAATGTGTCTTAAAATATATTATTGTTATTACGGTATTTGTAATACAACGTGTATTCGTTTTTTATACGAAATAGTAAATACTTTCGTGTTTGTAACTTATGTAAATTAGGCCTCATCTTCGAACGTTCGTATTTCCGAAGACATACGATGGTTACCGAAGCGCTAATAGAGCGGAATACGAACTTACAGCTGTGGATCGATCATGAGTGGCCAGCGCGCCGAGTTGGTGAGTATGGTGGCGTTCTCCGTGCTCATGGTGTCAGTCGGGAGACCTTCGTTGTTCCACGACGCCACCTGAGCGTCGTCCGTCAACATCGACAGCACGTCCAGACCCTCCGTCGTTTCAATTTTCGGCTGTGTCATATTTATATTTTACTTTATTGTTCATTGTATAAACTTGTTAGGTAAATGGTTTCAACCTAACGGTGGTTAGGGATCTAGAGAGAGGAATTTCTTAACAGGACCCTCTTTACCAGGACGCCAAAACCAGGGGGAGCAGACCGACTACGACTGTCAAAGTTAAGTCTCAATGTACCTACCTATTTGTTGTTCTTACTATAACCGGGCCAGTTATTCTGTAGAGTGAACATGCCTCCGGTCCTTTCGAGCACCTTTACAAAATTACTCCTAACTATAATAGGCTTTTATTTTCGAGTTCACTTCGCTTGCTCTTGCATTTTTGGGCGTTAAATTAATAAGATCACAGGCACTAAATCTTCTGTTTTTTGGAACGATTCCCACTTTTTATTTTAGTTCTGTAATATGAACACAACGCCATCGTCATTTTTTTTTTTCTTCTTCTTTTGCTCTGAATTAATGGACAAAAATTTTTTTATTTTATTCGTGCCTGGGTGCGAAAATTGTCGACTGTCGCTTCGGATATTATCTGAAACTCTAGTCTAATACTAAATTTTGCCAATTTCTCATGCTGCAGTTCAGAGAAAAGTTATTAAAGCCCTTACATTGGTCTTAGCAAGCGTGGGCACCCAGTCATCGTTGATGAGCTCCATGCGGTATCGGCGCATGAAGCAGCCCACGTACGAGATGAAAGCGGTCACCAACAGGACATCTCCTACCAGCAATACAGCAGACTCCTTCAAGTTCACTACTGTCGCTGACCATCTAGATGACAGAAGAGACCGACATGTTAGTTTTCCTTTAGAGAACAGCTGGTTCCAATTCTCTTATTGGGATGAAACTAGATGCAAAATGTATTACTCTGCCTATATCTGTCTCTTTATTATTAACATCATGGATGATGTTATTAATAATTGTTGTTCATTATTTATGCCTACGGATTTTTTTTATATGATGTAAGAAAAGCCTACTATCCACGGAGGCGATAGTACTTAGAGAGCGTAGAGACTCACGCACGACGTTGCAGCTCCGTCGACGGTTTCATAGTTTTGTCTGAAAGCTGTGAGCAGCCCTCTTAGCCAAGTTGGTTATTTGCAATCGTTAACGCTAGTCGAAAACGAATCAAACGTATTGGAATGACAACATCTCAACGTTAAATCATGTGGTCAGAACAAACGAATAGAAAATTCTTAGCCAAGTTCAAAATGATAGAATGAAACGTTATCGTTTCTACAATGTTCGACGCTACGTCCTTTGTTATACTCGTACAAACGCTACATTGTAGAACGAGCGGCCGACTCAGTCGCGTCAACATGCTTAGGCACTAAATTATCGTTTTCTACAATTACAGACACCGAGGCGTTACCGATTGGAGAACGGAATTTGACACGAATCGGTTGTAACTTGGTTAGGGGGGCAAGCATACACCAAACGTATAATGACGATTACGCATTTATGAAGCTGCGCGTCCGTGGACAGTATGCTAAATTAAAAGACGTTTTTTTTTTACTGAATTAAAATGAAAGAAAAAGAATTGGAAATATAAAATTATGTTTAGCGTGGTGATGATTCAATACAGACCTGATTTTCTCCGAAGCTAGACCGTTAACTAATCTGTTCGCCAAGTCAATGGTGGCGTTTGTTGCATCGGCTTCAGCCTGACACTTCATCTTCTCGTTCACTGCTTCTTGGAAGGCTTTGAGCAATATTTCCAATTTCGCTTCGAGTTCCTGTCAAATATAAGTCAAGGAGATTGATAATATTTTTTTTTATCTATCGATTAGTTATTCAGCTTCTAGGTAGACATGCGTCGTAACACAGGCGATAGGTATCTGATATGATAATGTCATTTACCTACCGTTGTAGATAGACATATATTTAAAAGAGCTACCTGTCTTTGTCTAGTTCTGTCAATTTTAAGCAGAGCTAGTGTGTACCCTGGTCTCTTAAACCTCGGCTATTTGACAGAATAAGTTTGAAGAAAAAATCTAACAGTAATGCAAGGTAGTGTCTTGAGGTTGGATAGTTGATGGCCGAAACATATAGGGAATTTATGAGCGCGTGGTGTTACACATAATAAGTGTGTGTTGATCGGATATATGTTGCTACTGCCTACCAGCACGAAACAAAGAAAACACATTTATCTGGCACACTGGTATAACTACAACATTGAAATAACAATTTTAAAGAAACCTATAATACACTACATTGTGTCTCATGGCTGTGCCAAATATGTCCAGTTAAGTATACTGCAAACGTAGCAGTTAGCTGACGCTGATTTTCAACTGACTCTCTATGAGTCTACTGCTGCACGCCCACGTCCGATAATCGGTGAACGGTTTTTTGTAGGAGAAAAATAGAACACACACTGATAGCAATAGTGCAACGCACACGTCCTACAAAAAGTCGGTCAGAAAACAGAACAACGTTACAAATATAGAAAATTGGCCCGATTATCTGTCCTACAAAAAGTCTGACGTGGGTGGGCAGCGTAAGGATCCGAGCAGTGTCATAAAACAGTGACTTTCTGAAGCCTACTCCTCGGTAATGGCCAAGTTAAAAGGTTTGAAAAAAAAAAAAAATGTTTACTATAGAATCATAAACCACATTATCAACTATTGATTTTTTACTTTTGTCTAAAAAAAATATTTAGAAATTTCGCAACTTCCCCTTCGAAACGGCTTGGATCTTTGGAAACATTTTCATACATAAAAATTGGTGGTTAAATTAATATTCTTCAAAGTGAACATAGCATATGTAAATCACCAATATTTTGCAAAGCAAATGGAAAGGTCAGCGGGGTTCTATCCAGGCGCAGCTGGCCAGAATTAAATGCACAGATACTCTTACTGCCGCCTAGGTGGGTACGAGTGTTGTGTCCATTTAATTATGGGCAGATGTTCTTGGGGCAATAAGCCTTAATCAGTTAGACATGAGCATGAGTTGATGTATGTAGTTACGGCTATCTGGTCGGTGAGGAAGGCGAGCTTGTCGCGGGCGGCCTGCAGCTCGGCATTGGCTGCGTTGAGGGCGCGGCGCTTGGGCTCTACCACGGCGTACACTTCGTAGAACTTGACGATGTTGATGACCCACGCGCACAGCCCGGCCGCCGCCGCCGACTTCGACATTATGAACGAGGCGTTGAACTCCGGATCCTTGATGTAAGGTTGTACTGCCTGGGAAAGCACATATGGTTACATAGGTATATTAATAAAAAGTTGCGCAAAAGTATGTAGGGACACAATGTACATGCTAATTTAGCAATATTATTATGACGCACGGCTGCGCCCGTGATGCATAGACAATATAATTGAGTTGCGAATAAACCGTAGTCGCAAATAGTCGAAGTAAAGTAAAAACATTCAGTGGAAGTAAAGTTGAACTCTCAGTGAACCTTGACATTACACACCCATAAACATAATTTCCCCCAAAAGTATATCATCGTGCACTAGCTTCTGACTTTTAATAAATGCCCATTCCTACGTAAAATAAAATTACATATTTCAGTTTGAGTTTCATATTTGTACGAGTATACCTATTGTAGATTTTTTTTTTTGAAGGTAAGGGTCTATGCATCTCCCGTAGTGTAGGGGATGTAGTCACTGCGACCACAAGGATCTATTGTGACTCGCCACCTTGTTAGAGTAACTCTTTTACCCGGGAGGCTTCCAGGAAATCTAGAATACTCCTAGCTTTTAGAGTTTGAATCTCCTCCGGGCGAATAATGAGTTAGCCCAAATAGACACTACGTTTGTGAATAAGGGGCCCGCATTCACACAAAAGGTGCTTAGGCGTCTTCCTCTCCTGATTGCAGTACCGGCAAACATCAGTGTCACTCAGTTTCATGTGAAATTGGTGCCTGTTTAGTTTGCAGTGGCCGGTTAAGGCGCGGGCTATCGCACAGATGTTCGTCCTGCTAAGCTCAAGAAGCTCGGCAGTTTGTTTTTGTGAGTAGCCTTCTAAAAGAGATTAGGCGTGTAGCAGTCCTGGTTGTAACAACCAGTGCTGTTTTGAATCGCGAAACAGTTGTAACTTGGCTAGGGGGGCTGATATCATGATGATGACGTAAAGTAGCTTATTTAAGGTTTGATGTAAAAAAAAAACCAATACTGATGAAGTTTGATTGTTGATGATTGTTTTTTAATTTTCATATGTTTTTTTGTTCTGTGTGTGTGATTTGAAGAAAAATTAACTTTAGAGTTATTAATTAATTAATTAAGTAAATATTAGAGTTAAGATCGCTTTAGTTAAACCCTGTTATCTATATAATATGGTAACTTTGTATTCTCCTCCTTGCGTCGTATTCCTCAGTGCTGAGGGTCGTGACCTCCCTGATTTTAATTTTATTTTTCCATTTATCCTATCTTTGGCGGTGTGAAGGGCCTTGTATACTGTAGAGTCAAGAGTGATGCGGATCTGGTCAGACCAACGTATTGGGCTGCGCCCGCGAGGCCTTTTTTCATCTACTTCACAAGTCACGATTAGCCTTTCGAGCTTTCTATCGTCTTTCCTTGCTATGTGACCGAAATATTGCAGAATTTTGCGAAGACACTCGTATGACAACCACGAGGAGATTTTTATTTCACTCCGAATGGATACGTTCGTCCGCAATGCTGTCCAAGGGATACGAAGCATTTTTCTCCAGCACCACATCTCAAAGGGGTCAATGCGTTTGCGATCTACTGCCTTCAGCGTCAAAGTCTCAGCGCCATAAGAGAAGATCGAGAAGACCAGAGAAACTTTGTATGATATACAATAAAGAATTAAAGAATAAGATCTTTACACTTTACCTTAATCACATCGGGATGAATATTCTCTTTGTCGTAGTACACCAGGTCATTTAAGAATTGATCCACTTTTGCCATCATACCCTAAAATAGAGAGAAATAATGGATTTTAATCCAGTATTATTTAAAAAAATATAAATATTTTGTTATAGCAAATTATAGGGAGAGGGTTAATTGAAAAACACTAACAAATTTGCAGGACTGTATTACTAACATTATAAAAACCTTCAAGATTTCGTTGTTCTATTTAACACATTTCAATTCTGTATTTTGCTATACCTACCTACGTCTGTATGATGCGACGCAAGCGCATCAAGCATCCCCGCCAAATGATCCCTGCTCCCCTCCGCTATTGTACTGTCGCTTGCTTCGCATAGACTTCGTAATATTTAGAACGTTCAATTTAAATATTTTTATTTTTGTATGAAAATCTGATGAACTAAAATATGATACATTTTTTTAAGTCATAGAACAAAAGTTGTTGTTTATTATGATATTAATACCATAGTCCTGAGAGGTTTTTTTATTATTATTTTTGATAGGTTCGCGCTTGACCGCTATCTCACCTGATGGAAAGCGACGATACGGTAGACGATGGAACGCGCACAGTACAGTAGGCACAACGGATCTTGAGCGCCCGGCGTCAGAGTGGGGATCGCTCTGCGCATTCCATACATTGGCGATTCAATCGTCTTCGTTGTTAGATACATGCAGCAACGCAGGGAACGAATGAGGAGTGACGTCTATGACGCGATGGCGCGGCCAGCCAATAACTGACGCTCCTCGCCTCCGCGTCTCACTTCGCACCACTAACGAGACCGAATATTTGACTTCTGCGCAACAGTTCAAGATCCGTTATGGCAACTGTACCTAGAAGAAACCTATTCACTCTCGACTTAAAAATTTACAGCAATGTTTTACAAATAACCGTGTATAAAGTCAGTGTTCATACTTTGCACGCCTTCCAGGATCGATCCTTGGGCAGCTTGCCCTTCTTAGCGAACAGCACGAGCACGGCCGCGCACACGTTGACGACGGCGTCGGGCGGCGTGCCGAAGGACTTGAGCTCCGTCAAGTTGTTCTTGTTGAGCGTGTTCAGCGCCTCCTGCGCGGCGATGAGCGCGGGCTCGGCTTTAGCCAAGTCGTCTGCGCAGATCTTAGCCTTGATCGTCACGTCTTCCTCTATCACCTTTACTTTCTTTTCCTCTTCGGCGGCTGGATTTAAAAAGATGTTTTGAGTTTTTGTTTTTTTATTTTAAGATTCATACAAAAACATCAATAACATAAAAAAAACCAAGACGTAGCTCCTACGTCTTTGTTTTTTTTTTACGTCGTGGGACATCCACTCTACACGTCAGTTGCGTCGTGGGCGCTGTTTCAGTTATTCTTATACCTATAATCCTAACGTTGACTTTATTAAAATCAACTATGTAACAAGTATGTTTGTTACATGAGTTGATTGTAATAAAGTCAACGTAGCAAATAGCCCCAATGTTAGTTTTAATCATCTAGCCAATCAATCTTCAATCATCCGGCCTCATTTAATTTTAATCGACGAAAAAAAAATTGACGTGTAAAAGTGTTTTTATAAAACCTGCATGCAAAATAAAGATTGATCTCATTTATCTGTATGGCCGAAGACGCACTAACAGGCGGCCAGTGTGTTTACTAGATTGAAAATATAATCTATTACATTGGGTTACTTAACTAACCGAACGTAGGTGCGATGCAGCGATGAGTGAAGCGAAGCGGACACATTCAGTTGGTTTGATATTTTCGCTCGAACTTTTGCGTTGGGTTACTTATTCTCAATAAAAGATGACTTCGCTCGCACGTAGGGTACGGCCGCTGCATCGCGTTGGATTCGTATAAACCGCATTACAATCGCATTCACGTTCAATCACCCACGTGAGACGCCGTGTTAGCGTCTAGACATAGTCTAAACCCTAGCGAGTCCTCTGATAAATATTAGCCAAATGAAATCCCAAGGTTTTTGGCTATTAGGCGCTAAGCAAGCCGCTTGCCAGTGCGTGTCGGCATAATCGAACGACGAAAACAGTCTAAATTTATAATATGCATAATTTAGGGATACATTACCAAAAGCCTTTTCTTTGGACACTTTCTCACTCTCAGCACCGACTACCTCAATAAGAGCCTCAGCATTTTTGTTTTTCTCTTTCAATATTATTTCTTGCTCAGCAAGAGTCACCTGTACAGTAAAAAGTACACATAAGACAAACCAGAATCACCATCCATAAAAAAAAAAAAAAACTGGCCAAGTACAAGTCCGACAAGCACATGAAGGAATCTGTAGAACACATCATTTGTGAAAATGTCAACTGTCTAACTATCACGGGTCATGAGATACAGCCTGATGACAGACGGACAGTGGAGTCTTAGTAACAGGGTCCCGTTTTATCCTTTAGATACCGAACCCTAAAAACGAGGTAGTTACTAGTACTATATCAGAATACACTTTTTTTTTTTAATAAGACTGTCTTAACCATTGCTGTAATGTCAACTTTCTATGAAAATTTGTCCGCCTCCTTTGACAGCAGTAGCACAAAATAGATAGGTACAGAAGACAATCTCCTGTATGTAGTTAACTTTTTATACCTACGCTTGGTGGACGCACACTAATGAGCGTTTGAGCCGGAACTATTCGACGAGCGGGCCGAGGCGCTTCGAGAATCGTGTCCATGAGCTGTGTCTATGTGTGCGTTGTGAGAGAGCGCTTTGTATGTAGATTGACTTCTGTACCTATCTATTTTGTGGCAGTAGCTTGTACAAGGTAGCAAGGTATCACTATCAAGTGTACAGCAGCTCTAAGTTCCAGCGTACCTATTGAAACCCTTTACCAAACTTTGACCCCCGAGATTTTTTCGGTGTTTCTTCTCACAGTAGCCATGAAACATTGGCTTCATGTAGTTTAAATTGACGAAAAAAATGAAGTACGTATTTTAAAAAACCTATTTTGCAAAATAATATCAATTAATATTTTAATTTACCTAAAAAAATGTGGTCTTTCATCTTGATGCCATAGTGCAATATTTAAACTTAGTAACAATGTTAGAAAGGTTAAAGGAAGAATTTGAATTATCGACTTTATTCCCAACATTTTTTTTTAATTTGTTATATTGGTTTACACTTTGACTGCGCTCCCGCCTAATGGTAAGCAGTGATACAATCGTTGGCGAGGCGCACTAGTTTATAAACTAAGAGTTAATTATTATTATTTCCTATTTCAGTTACTACCTTCAGCACAGCGACATCAGCAGCACACGACGCCAGCTTCTCCAATCCGTTCTCCAGCCTCGAAATCATCATCCTTAGGTTCACAGTCTTCTCCGTAAGCAGTTTACTATACAAAGCGATTTGTTCGAGGAAGGTCTTAGGCGTCGTGTAGTTGTACCGCTTCTCGTTTTGGAAATACACTGCAGACATGTTGTCCACACTTTGATGTACGTGGGACATGAATAACGCCACTGGATCTACTAATGGCTCCTGTAAATAACGATGATTAAAAGTTAAATGGCTCATGTAAATAAAGACGGTTAAAAGTTATGCGGGGTAACCATGACGTTCAAAGTAAGATTGTTTTAATCTTGTTTCAGTGTGGGAAAGAGATGGCGCTAGACCACCTGTATAGCTCTGTCTCTTACCTACACCGAAACAAGATTAAAACAATCTTACTTTAACCCTCATGGTCTAGGTCCTGGTCATGACTACGCAGGTCTTAGCGGTAAGCGCTATGACCGGCGTCTCGTGGCGTGCTTCAAACATTTTGATACTTTTGATTTTACCGCTCGCCGCCCCGCGCTTAGCTGCAAGGTCGTGAACGGACTGTTAAGTCAAGGCACATTAGAGTCTGTCTAATAAGTTAAACGACTTGGGTTATTATTAGGATTCAATGAAATCTGATGAAGTCAACACGGGTTCAATAATCAAGGTTGATTAAAAGATAGAGATCATTGTTTACTAACAGAAGAACCTTATAAAAAGTATCGAAAAATACTTATAATTTTTTAAACGCTTAAATATTATACAAAATTCCCAAGTCGGTTGACTTATTAGACAGACTATACAAAGTACATTGACGTAGAGGAAATAGCATAATGACTCGTATCTCCGCAACAAAGGCATTAGAACAAGTGTGAGAAGAGAATTTTGTCCTTTTCACATACTTTATGAAAGCGAAAAGGACAAAGTCCTCATTATCCTCTCATTATTATTACATATTCTTTATTGTATACCACATTAACTAAAAATACAGGACAAACATTATTAAAAATAAGTGTACAAAGGGCGGTCTTATCGCACAGGGCAATTTTTTACAGACAACCTTTGGATGAACTGGCTGTCAGTGTACAACATCAGAAATAATACTGATAAGAAATAACAACACAAATAGGTACATACATACAATACAAAAAACAAATACAAATCAATATCAAATGGCCAAAAGTAGAAAAAAATCAAAGTGAAAGGCAATGCTCCTTCACCATTTCACATGTACATAATGTTTAAATATTTAGAACTAGCTTTTGCCCGCGCGGCTTCGCTCCCGCTCTTCCCTACTTCAGCCTACTAAACTCTACCCTAATCTACCCTACTCTACCCTACTCTACTCCACCCTACTCTACCCTACTCTACTCTACCCTACTCTACTCTACCCTACTCTACTCTACTCTACCCTACTCTACCCTACTCTACTCTACCCTACTCTACCCTACTCTACCCTACTCTACCATACTCTACCCTACTCTACCCTACTCTACCCTACTCTGCCCTACTCTACCCTACTCTTCCCTACTCTACCCTACTCTACCCTACTCTACCTTACCCTACTCTACTCTACCCTACTCTACCCTCCTCTACCCTACTCTACCCTACACTACCCTACACTACTCTAATGTTCATTTTTTTCCATAAGAACCTTCTCCTCATAATAACGAACACAACAAAAAAAAAATTAGCGAAATCGGTCCAGGCGTTGTTGAGTTATGCGCTTACCAACACATTTTGCAATTCATTTTTATATTAGAGATTAGTTTTTCTTGTCATATTTCTTTTTTTATTGGTTGGCTTAACTCTTCTTCTTCTTCCTGCCCTTGTCCCATTTTATTTGGGGTCGGCGCAACACGTTTGTTTAATGCATGCCGTGGCAGCCTTTAAGGCTATACTATATAGCGGAAGTGACGCCCGGGTGTCGCCACTGTGCGGAACGCCCGGAGGACACGGTGGAGCACACAATCGCGGTGTGCCCTGCTTGGACGGAGCATCGCCGTGCCCTCGTGGGGATGATCGGCGGCGGAGACCTCTCGCGCCGGGCCTTGGTCGAGGCCATGGTCCGGAGCGAGGAGGAGTGGAGGCGGTCGCCGACTTCTGCGAAGCAGTAATGCTCCCTAAGGAGGAGGCCGACCGCATCAGGCAACGGCGCTCTCGCCGCCGCCGCCGGGGTTCCGATCCCGATTTCCAGCCACCGTAGGCGCGGGCTTGCGGACAGTGAGCAATGGGTAGCTCGCTGTCCGGCCGTCCGGTAACAGTCCGGACCAAGCCCAAGTCGTCGACGGCGCGTGCTGTTCCCGCGCGCCTCAAGGAGCTGTCAGCAACAGCAAGGGCCTAGCCGGGTCGAAGCCTACTGGGGCCAGGGTTATCCGAAAGGGCGCTCGAGCCCCGGTATGAAGGCTTGAAGGAACGGGATGGGTTTTTTAGTCAGTAAGAGTCTGACACTATCTCCCGCTCCGCCCAAGAGCGGGGGTTGTCATAAGATGATTTTTCCCATCGAAAAAAAAAAAAGGCTATACTATATAATGAAAGAATACTCAATCTTTAACATAATGGTGTATGCTTTGTTGGTTGTCCTTAAATAAAAAACAAAATAAACATAATGTACACTATCGAAACGAAAATGGCATGCGCTTTCGAATGCTCGTCTGTCTCGAGATTGGTGTCAAAATGCTGTGTAAATTATGTGTTTTTCGCTTCGATTGTGCATCATTTGCCTAAGGCTTGTTAAAGAAATTAACCTGTTTATGAAGAGGCTAGATAGATCTACCACTTAACTGACATAGTGCACTTGGCACTACACAGGCTGAGGAGCCTCAACACCATAATGCATCGAGCGGCTATCCACATTTAAACGGCACCGTGTCAGATAAACGGTAAGATTTTAATTACAAACGTAATTTAGAGCTACGGTAGCTTCTAGTAAATTTAAAAAATAAAAAATATTCATACCGGTAAACTTTCGACCTCAGATATAAACCGCTTGGAGACAGAACGCAGCGCCTCATGCGGCCACGCGTGGAACCAATCGATAGACGTGCAATTGACGATGGACGGGAACTTGCGCGCGCGCACCCTCAGTGTAGCGCCCACCGGCGAGAAACACAACACCACCTGGTAAGCGAACACTTGAGAATCTAGTGATAGATATAAGCCTATTAGATCGGGTTACCGTTCACTATGTCAGCTTTTACGGAGTGATGAAGTTTCTTGAGAAAGCCAGAAAATTGGAGATGAAGGAACGTGGGGATAGTCACAAGAAAAGACAGGCGTATTCTCAGTATTCGACTACATCGGTCTGTGAATAACGATGATAAATAAATTGTGTTTTCTATTAGGTACTACCAGTAAAGACTCTTTAGTTTTTCTACACCATCGTCCTTCGTCGTTAGTCTGTACCATTAAACCTTTTAGTTTAACAATGAAGTTGAATTTTCATTGGGATATGATAATATAAGTCTACGATGAAAGTAACTAACCTTGAGCAAGGTTCGGACGCGGTTGATGAAGAAACTCCAGCAGTTTTCACGCGTGTCAAGCACACCAGTTGCTTTAGTCTATAACACAATCGAGTATAAGGTAATACATAATTCTTCGGTCAAGATAAGTGCAAATATCTCTATAAATTCTCCTTGATTAGATTTGTGGGAAACTTTTTCACATTTGCTTATACATAAATAATATTTGAACAGTTTTTACGTAAAAGTCTAGCAAATATCCTCTCAAACTTTCACGTATAAAACAGAATGAAAGAAAGGATGAATATTATTATTTGCATGTATTAGCATTGGTTATAGCAATAGCTTCTATACATAAATATATAGAAGCTATTTGGTTTAAAAGAAAATCACAACATTATATAAATATTAATTTCTAAATCTAATGAATAACGGAAGGGAGGCCTTTGCCCTGCAGTGGGACACAACGGGAGCCCGTTATGTCCCACTGCAAGGCAAAGGCCTATATTAAATAATAATAATAAATAAATAATAATAAATCTAATGTAAATTCTAAAACCTCACCTCTGCTCTCACTCCATTGACAATGTTTTCGATATCTTCATCAGGGAACAATTCCGGTATCTCCCCGGAAGCCAGCAAGTCGTTAATAAGCACCAAGAAGCGCTCGTCGGCCACCTGAGCGTCCGTCATCAGGAACACGCAGCCTATCGCCTTCACGCCAGCCTTTATGTTTAGGCCAGCTGGGGTCGTAAGAAAAAAGTAGATATCGTATTTTTTATTTTATTTTTGGTAGTTGTTTTCTTTGTGTCCTTCGGTTGAGTGAAGACCGGGATGGCCTTTGACCAGCCGTGACACACGTGTGTCTTTAAAACCTATTTATTCTTGTGCCCAATTGTGATTGTGACCAATTTCGAACCGTGCATTAGCTTTTGACGTTTTATAAGTGCCCATGTAGGCCTAAGTGAAATAAAAAACTTTTGACTTTGACTTTGTGCGAATTCCCGCAAACATGAGAATCGACTTAGACGGCGACATTCTCCTTAGTCATCTGGTGAGAGACAATCTTTGCCCATGTCTCCGAGATTTTTTTTTCTGCTTTATTTTATTCGCCCGTTCTGTCTTACTCCTTGCAGAGGCCTCCGTTCATTCCTATTTTCTCTGTATTGAATCAAGTTTTGTTTATAACCTTGAATGGCTATAAGAGTAGGGGAAGGTCAAAGCAAAAAGATTGATGGACTGTGGATAAAGCTAAAAAAGGGGGAGGGGGTGGTGAATAATGAGATGACGGAGTACCAAAGAACTAGTCCATTTGATGCAGAATTCTTCTCTTCTTCTTCTTATAAAAGAAGAGACAAAACGTAATACTTCAGTAAAGTGATTCTCTAAATTAATAAAAAGACCAACTGATATTTCGGCAGCAGTTTTCATCGCATACAGTTCTTATACCTACTAGCAGAATTGTAAATATCTAATAGTACGAAATCCGTAGAAGAAATCTCTTCCGTCATCTGTTAAATATTCGATTATAATGAATAGTTATTATGTGCCAGATAATGCGTTCCAAATAGCTTGCTTAGCTAAATCTGGTACCAATGATGTTAAACAATAAATTTGTCTGAGATTGCGAACATTTGATATTTTCGACTTTATCCAAATACTTCCAAATTGAATTCTATCGTTACTTATAGCTTCTATTAGACTAAAAAACACTAATTTACATTTAAAAAATCGATTAATAATCAGATGAGTATAAATTATGGCCATTTACTCACATCTTTATGCGAGGCAACCCTCCTATTTGCACCAAAAAAGGAGGCAGTTTTTCAGTTCCTTGGGGCACATTCTTTCAGCTGATGCTCGACTTTCCCAAATAACAAATGAGAGGTAATTGATATCAAAAATGTAACAACAAATTTAATTGTTTAACATCATTGGCACCAGATTTAGCTAGACAACCTATGCGCAATGTCTTAATGAACGCATTATCTAGCTTATACTATTTATCATAATCAAATAACAGATTAGAGAAGAGATTTCTTCTACGTATCTTAGATCTTAAAGCCATAGAGCAGGAGAATGACGACAAAATCAAATCAAAATCAAAATCAAAGCATTTATTTCAAATAGACCACTTTTGAATAGTCAAATGTCGGTCAGTCCAAGAAAAGTGAAGCTAAATTGCACGTTTCAAAGCGTAGGTCTTTATGGAGAAGAACTTACAATAAACTCCATGGACACTCTTTTAACTCATATAATGTGTTACATATAATGCACATACCTAAATCCACTTTGAGGTCATTCATACTGTATCCCTTTCGCAGTTGTATCTGGAACACTTCTAGTGAAGAGATGAAGGATGAGAGACGCGACAGCGACTGCTTGCCGGAACCGCCGACGCCGACCAATAGAGCGTTGCCGCGCGGAGCTTCCAGGATACGGTTGATTCTTTACAGGAAAGGGATTTTCTTAAATTGATTCATTGATGCATCCGATGGATGCGTGACGCACAGGACCGGTCGTTATGGCGATGCTTGGGGGAGGCCTATGTCCAACAGTGGACGTCTTTCGGCCGATATGATGATAATGCATTGAGACGGTAGGGAGGTAATCTTTGTTCAAAAACGCATAGTTCTTATTGCGTTGCCACTCGTGAAGCCATAGATGTTCCCAACCCAATAATATAGTACACCGACTAGGTCAGTAAGAAAACCAGTATTAAATAGAAGTTGGCTACGGGCCTAAGAATGGCCACCTTATTGCGGACGGCGAGCTGACGGACCGTCCGTACCGAGCCCAAGTCGGCGACGGCGCGTTCTGTTCCCGTGCGCCTCAAGGAGTTGTCAGCAACCGTAGGGGCTTAGCAGGGTCAAAGCCTACTGGGGCCAAGGGTCTGCTGCTCTAAAGAAAGCTCGGCCCCGGTATGAAAGGCAACGAAGGAACGGATTGGGTTTTTTAGTCAGTAAAAGTCTAACACTATCTCCCGCTCCGACCAAGGGCGGGGGATGTCATCTGGACGATTTTTACCCACCGAAAGTGAAAAAAAAAACAAAACATCCGACTATACTCAACCACTATAGTTGATAGTCTGATGCTAGGTTGATGAGATGATGTTAGGTTTTTTGGTGAATCAGGTGAATTTCGATGTAATTATTTGACTGAGCTCAATAAAATGGAATGCCCGATTTTAGCAAATACCACTTCCTTGACTTAATATTGCTCCTATATAGTAACAAGAAAATAAACTAAAAATATTACATTCAGCGCCATCTAGCTTGAACATGGCCACGTTCAGGCCGTGAAGCGTGCCCGAAATGAATTGTCATTCCATCTGAAGCTGGCGTGCTATTCTCTAAGAAAACAGCCTTAAGCGTAGCGCTGGCCGCAAAGACGAAATCCAAATATGTACATTGGATTAACAATCCAATGCCCTTACAAATTGAATTGTTAATTCAATGTACTGCGCTTTCGACTCGTCGCTTCGGACAGCGCTGCGCTCAAGGCTTGTTTTCTTAGAGAATAGTACCGCTGGATTGACAGATGACTGCTTATTTCAAGCTGATTTTGCGCCTGAATTTTCACGGTAAGATATTAACATAGCAGACCGGCAGATGCTAACAGCAATAGTATACCTAACATTTTTCGATGATGATAATAAATACGAATAAGTACATACATAATTAACGTTGAAGTTACCTGCATATATGATACATGGCATCCTCAAAGAGCACCAAGTTCATAGTGGCGACAAGGTCGTTGTACGCCGATAGAGACTCGTCCAACAGCCGCTTGATTTGGTTCCAGTCCCTGATGGGGAAGTATTTGGGGTCGCCCACGCCCTCCGCGAAGTGGCAAAAGATGAGGGGCTTCTCCATTATCGCATTCTCGTCATAGTCCTGCATATGCGTTTGTTTATTTTAAACTAGGTGATAGTTTCGGTACCAAGAAGTGAAAAGGGGTTTGAGCATTTTTGGCCTTTTTTATGGATCGAAGAAATTTAAAACAAATAATATTTTGAGATATGTCTCTGGTGTGTTTGGTGCCCTAATGTTTCGCGTTGCTGAACAAATATATCAGCAACGCCATGTTTTACGTTAGGGCAAATATCTCACTCAAAGAGTTTGAATGTTACAGTCGTGTACCGTAAATTAGAAGAAACATTAAAATTACCGCGGCAGTAGGTGACAAGACCAATGCGATTCCATACCCTTAAAATTCTTGCAGCTTTTGAAGCCATTAATACTAATATTATAATAAGGTAATCTCTGAAAGTACTAGACCGATTGCTAAAATTTTTTCACCAATGGAAAGCTACTTCATTCCTGAGTACAAAAGCAATTTTTTTATATTTAAATAACTAGTTATGCTATTTAAATTTACCTCACAGTTTTTCTTGATGACTTCTATAATAAGTTTCCCGAACGTATCGTTATCGGCTGCGTCGACCAGTTTGTCTGAATAGACTCGTGTCGCTTCGTGCATCCAGAGACGAACTAGATCAGTTGTTGTTTTGATGGCGTCTCCAGTCGTGTATAACATTCCCTGAGCAAGGATATAAAAACAATAATAATAGGTCAGTTGATGTACCGAAACAAGCTTAACCGACCATCGGGTTTTACCTCGGTTTGGGATAAACTGCAATTAGATATCATCTTGAAATAAACATTATCTGACTATTGTAAGATCAACCTTGAATGGGAATAGTGATAAAACGTCCAGACGCTAAGTTGTTACATTTATACTTCGTAAAAGTTGCAAGAAAATAGTAAAAAAAATTAATCGTCAATCCTTGCGTTATTATAAGTCTTAAGACTCCCTTGAACCATCTGACCGAAATTATGTGAATGTCGCAGTAAGATAGATGAAGCCGTAATATAGTTATATCCCTAGGGATATAATTATATGCCGTAACATAGTTATACGAAAGCGATTCATTACTATCTCACTAGGAATATAGTTATAAAACGGTCTAAGTTTAGTGATATACTTATATTACTAGATTAAGTTTAGTGAAATAGCTTTCGGAGTGTGCGGCGCAGGCGGCGCACCGCCTCCCCCGCGGCGGGGGAGGGGTTCGTTGTGTTTACGCGCTCCCCACTCCGCAGTGTTTGTGTAAAAATCGAATATTCAGTGTTCTACTAAAAGATGAGCCTGTAAGAAGTATTCAGTGCTATGTAAATCTAGATGTCATGATTCCTCTTTTTGTCTGAACAAAAATTAAAAAATACCTTTAAAGAAACCAAGATCTTAACTTGTTGATAAGAAAAAAAGATATCTTAAAACTGTTTGGCTTTAAAAGATTTTTAATGTTTGATTAGTTTTAATTGTATTGTTAATGTTTAAATTCCAAAAAATGTGATCGTTTTAATTATAATTACTTTAATACGTGTTAATGACACAAAGTATTGTAACTAACTGCAGGATACATAAAGTTGATTTATTAATAAAGATAAAACCAATAAAATTTTGTTTTATTTAATTATATATGGTAGATTTCTATTTCACTAAGCTTAATCAAGTAATGGGTCTGTCTCAAAAAAGTGGCACACTTTTGAAATTTTTTCAATTTTTCAAAAATTTTAAGAATAAATAAGCTTTAATATACTACAATATGATACAATATGAATTTTTTGAGACAAACCCAATATATTTATAACACTGAACTTAATCTAGTAATATAAGTATATCACTAAACTTCGACGGTTTTATAACTACCTATATTCCTAGTGAGATAGTAGTATAATCGTTTTCGTATAACTATGTTACGGTATATAATTATATCCCTAGGGATATAACTATATTACGGCTTTATCTATCTTACTGCGACATGAACGCAACTCTCGCACTCGCCTAGGCGGCAGTACGCAAATCTGTACATTTATTTGCGGCCAGCAGCGCCCGGAAAGCGCTTTAAATCCATTTTCTCTGCGAGATATTGATTGATTGACATATGCAGAAGAATATTTAAGAATATTTATATTTATATATTTATATTGAATATTTATATTGAAGAATATTTAACCACCAATTTTTTTGTGTAAAAATGTTTCTAAAGGTTCAAGCCGTTTCGAAGGAGTAAGGAAAAGTTGCGAAATTGCTAAATATTTTTTTTGACAAAAGTATTGATTGCACGAAAAAATCAAATGTTGATATTATTGTTCATGAATCTATAATAAACATATATTTTTTTCAAACCAATTGACCAAGCCGTTACGGAGGAGTAGGCCTCAGAAAACACTGTTTCATGGCACTTTTCGGGCGCTTGGCCCTTAAGTTAGACATGGATTTGCCCGTAAAGCCGACCATTCGGCCTCATTAGTCGGTAGACTATACAACTAATTGCGAAGCTCTTAATACCTGGAATATATTGGAAAGATCCCTCAAGTTGAACAAGTAGTGGAACTTGATGGCCGTTGGCAGGAACGTGCTGGAGAGTTTGTTGTGGAGTGCCAGCGCCACAAACACCAGCGTCTCCGTGTAGCGGTATATGTGAGGGCCGAACTTGTTGTGCACGTTGGCCAAGTGCTGGCCCAGGATACTCCTATAGATATGAATGCAAGCATCCATCCCTGGAAAACTAATAGGGAAACGAAGTATTAAAGATAAACGTGCGTACATATGAAAGGGCAAGTAGTGGAAGTTGATGACTATGAACAGAAACGTGCTGGACAGGTTAGTGTGGAGTGCCAGAGCCGCGAACAATAATGTTTCTGTGTAGCGGCGCTCGATGAAGCCGAACTTGATGGCCACGTTGTCCAGATGCTGGACCAGGATACTGTTGTACATATTGTGGCAAGCGTCAAACGCAGGAAAACTAGTGTAAAATTTACGAAGTGTTTATTTGGCAAAAGTTATACTAAAATAAACAATTATGTTGAGTATTTTCATGTAATGTAAACTCAGACCAACAATGGTCTGAGAATATAAACACTTACGAATTTTAGCTACAATAGAAGCAAATCTTCAATTTCAAAATGAAGTTCGTGCGAGTGCGCGATAACACGTCAATAGTGTGTAAAAAAAGTTATTGAAGATAAGCGTGCACCATCTTCGACCACATCATCGCTTACCATCAGGTGAGATAGAGGTCTAACAGGAGTCTAAACAATAATTTAAAAAAAACCGACCAAGTGCGAGTCGGACTCGCCCATGAAATCTTAATTTACATAATACATCTACTCACTAAGTTTCATCAGTATAGCTCTTTTAGTTTCAGAAAAAAGTGGCTGTGACATACGGACGGACAGACAGACAGATTTGACGAATCTATAAGGGTTTAGTTTTTGCCATTTGGCTACGGAACCCTAAAAATGCGTTACCTACCTGACTGCGAAAGTGCAGAAATGCCTCTGCAAGCGCGAATCGATGTTGAAGGAACCAGCTGTAGGATTCATGCACGCTACAAACATGCAGTTCGATATGTCCTTCAGCGTCAGCTTCTGTCTATCGTACCTGAAAAATAATTACTTATTGCTCTTGGTGCTCAGTGTGGTACTCATCTACCTCAAATATATTTAGTCAGCAAGTGAAAAGTTTTCCTCCGATATCAAATCAGCCCAGACAAAATAAAAAGTTTAATCTCTTTTTTTACGATGCTTAAATTGCATTTCGACAACACCATATCGCATCACCACACGACACCGCAACACACCCCGATGCGATTCCATTTTGGACCTCAGATCATAGTGTTAAGTTTTTAATTACCAGTGCTTATAATCCATGAATTGTCTGATCAAGGTATGCGGCTGCACTGTGCCGTATTTGTCTACTTCAGGCATGTTCATGTCATCCACAAAATAAATCATGAACTTGCTGCCCGGTGGCCCGAAGTTGCGACCCGATTTTTTCTCCAAAGGTTTTTCTAACACTTTCTGAATCATTTCTGCAATAGAAATGTTAGAGACACAATTTGTTAGTACATAGTTGAAAAACATTATATAAAAAAATAGAATAGAATAAACTTTATGAAAAAATAGCAACAAAAATTTAAATCCGCCAACTACCCTCATGGTGGCGGTCTTAAAGCAGACAGCAATATCGGGAAGGAAGACTAAAGAAACGATTAATAGAATGTGTGAAGGATGATGTGTCTAATACGGGAACAACTACTGATATGATGATTAACAGACAAGAATAGCAGCTGAAGGTGGGTGGCACCTATGTACATTAAGTAAATTGTGATGGGGGCAAGAAAATGTTAAAAAGTAGGATGTTAAAAAAGTTCTGTACCCGATGTGGTGTAAAAGTTGAGCGGCACATTGGTGACGGCGTAGGAGTCAGGCAGCGAGTGGAGCTTGGCCGCCACGCTCACTGACTTGCCGCTGCCGGCCGCACCCACCAACATCACTGGTTTAGACTTCGTTATCAACAGGTCCATGAAGAATCGTGTACGAGTCGTCTCCGATGTCGAAACCAAGCATGACTAATGTAAAATAGTGAAAACAGAATCAACAACCAATAAGATATGACGAATATATCTGACCCTCTCACAGTATCGCCCTTTTCTATGTCAGCTAACAGGTAGTTATATTGGCGCACTAGACCTTAACGTCACAGTTTCTATATTGGATTACTCTATTTAATTATCACCTTTGAGTTATAACTTCGCAGCTAATAATAATTTTAAGAATATCAATAAACTTTATATGCAGAGTACTATTTCCACAATAGTAGTTGCTACGAAAAAAAGTTAATAGTATTATTTTGGAAAGTCCTGCAGTACCTGAAGTGGCATATCGGGGTCCAATTCAAAATTTTCAACTTTTTCGGACCACGGTAAAAACTTTTTGGTCTCAGGATCAATGAAGAAGCTGAAAACATTTCCTGTGGAGGGGAACTTGATCTGTTTGAACTCGTTACAGAACCACTTGCTAAACTCATTACGCCAGTCAACCAGCTGATCTTGGAACAGACTCGAACCGAATCCCCAGAGCACGCAGAAAACGAAATAGATTTCGTACCTGAAAACATATTTCAGATAAAAACGCTAAACTCAATTTCAGCAAATAATCAAGTTCTTTTTTGACAATTTAAAAAAGGGTTGGTCATACCCCACAGCAAAAGATTATTATCTGACTATTATCATTTGATTCTACTTTCTTTTCTTTAATAAATTATTCCATATGTACTACTATTACTTTGACCTATACCTATAAGGTAAATGTCGAAGTAAAGTTTCAACCTCTTCACATCTTAAAAATCGAACGATTTGGTAAAACTTGGTACACGGGTATACCCCCAGTCCTGGATGGATATATTTTATCCCAGCTTTTACCCTGGTGAAGCCGCTGGTCAATTAGTAATATTGAATATTGCAGTATTAAGTTGTGATAGAGTCCTCACCATTCTTTAGGACAATCACTGGGCAACAAGGTCTTATTCAGGAAGCACTCCAGCAGATAGCAGCTGAGTTGTATTTGTTGCAACTCTGTTAATGGAGTGATTTTCTTGTACTTCTTACACGATTCGAGTAAAGACGGTATATACTTGTCGAACATTACTGTTAACATTGCCTTCTCAGATTCGTCGTCCCTCGTTGTTTCTATCCATGATGCTACAAACCTGTCGATGAAAATCATTGTCTTCATTGTTACCGGCGAAAATATGAATTGACACTTTTTTGTCTGTTTCTCAAATTTAGTCTGACCGGTACAGTAGGCACGACGAATCTTGAGCGGTTGCACAGAAGTCAAATATTCGGTCTCTTTAGTGGTGCGAAGTGAGATGCGGGGGCGGGGAGTGTCAGCAATAGGCTCGACGCGCCATCGCGTCATAGACGTCACTTCTCATTCGTTCCCTGCGTTGCTGCATGTATCTAACAACGAAGTCGATCGCCAATGTATGAAATGCGCAAAGCGATCCCCACTCTGACGCCGAGCGCTCAAAATCCGTTGTGCCTACTGTATGCAGATAGCTATGTACGAGTAACCAAAGGGCAGATTTTAAACAAAGATTATGCCAGAGTTATCTTTCAAGATAGTATTGGCGGGTTTATTCCAGAAATATCCACCAATAAATCCCTTGCAGTGGGGATTGTTACTTATTTTCCAAAAATCTCCTCTAGCTAAATAAAATCATCTCAGTGGGGATTTTTGGCAAAATAGGTATAAGAATCCCCACCAGATATTTTTATTTCTAAATTATTAAACAAAAAATGTGTTGATGTATTTGCTCTTAATGATTTATATTTTCAAATCATCATAATTCGACAAAAAATATCGAATTCTAGATCAACAACTCACATTAAACAAAATTTCAATGCAACCCAATATTATAAATGGTCAGTTAAAGATCAATAAACTTACTAATAGACTGAATTAATGGCGCTGCATTGAAATTATCACAAATGATTGATTCAAGTATAAGTTGGAGAATAGCATATCACGTTATAAATAACTGTCATGAAGAAAAATATACGAGAACATCTCCACACGGTTGTAATGAAAGAACTCACGGATTCCATCCTAAATCCTGAGGGTTGATGTACAGAATACCAGCTCGAGACACTGTAGCAGGAGTAGCTGTCCTCAACGTGGCGATCTCAAACAACAGGCGCATTGATTTAGTTAAAGCAATACGTTCGTTACTGGCCAACGTCAGTACCTTGAAAATATTGGTAAGTGTGGTAAATAAAGGTAAGAAGAACCTAAAATTATTTTTATTATAATTTTCAATTTTTACTTTGAAAGAAATACATTTAAATCTGTGCAGATTTAAATGTATTTCTTGCAGATTTCTTGCAGAGGACAAACAACAATAAAGAGTAAAAAAGTAATGAGATGATACTAACTTTATTGTCATCCATCAGAGTGTTCAAGCTTTCGATCCACATCGGATCGATGTCCCCATCAAGCACGATCCACTTCGGACCATCTCCAGGCATATTAGCCATATCGCGCATGATCGTTGAGAACAAACCGTCCTTCCACTCCCGAGTAGCAGGATTTATAATACCGAACAATTCGTCATTTGTTACGGCTTTAGGATCGAGGTCATTATAGTACGGCTTTTGTTTCAGCATGAAGTAAGTCCTATTGAGACACTGCCACACCATTGATTTGCCAGTCCCAGCGAATCCATTGATGAAGACCGAGTGTCTCACAGCGAACAGTTCCACTAATTGTACCATCTAAAATAAAGCAAAGAATTTAAAATAAGAAAATACTTCTGGGTCAATGAAACGCAACTAGTATCTGGATAAGCGACTTCTTTTCTGACCTCCACAACTCAGTAACTACTAACTAACACGATATTTCTGGCAAAAGTGGTGCCTTTTCTGGCTTCTGTCTAGTGTCTTCTGCGCAGTTGGGACCACGGCTTAACGTACTTTCCAAGACACGGAAAAATCTTTGGTATGTAATGATTTTTGAGATCGGCAAGTGTTACTGTACCTCGAAGGTTGAACCTGTCGACTGCTCCAACCAAACGGAACTAAACATATAATTTACCTTCAAAATAAAGCCAGGCTCCGGTTGTAGTTTCATAGATAAAGCTCCGTCTATCAAGCATTTCTCAAAGTCCAAGTCACGCTTTCTGGGCACATCAAGTGCCGGGAACAAGTCACCGATCAAGCCCATAAAGACGGGCATATCATCTGTCACGATCTTAGGGATATTGAAATCTCTCAGCGCTCTCATTAGCACTTGGTCTTCTGGTCTTTGACGGTCACCTCGCTAGAAGATAGACGGTTTGTGTCGATTATTTTTTTTATTGGGATAAACTAGTGCTTGAATGCGATCCCATCTGATGGTAAGTAGCGATGCAATCTTTGATGGTGAGGCGCACTAGTTTATTAAGAGCCTATTCACTCTAGCCTTGAAGACACCCAAATTATAATCATTCATGATTATTATGTTTATGTGGTCCATGGAAACCTTTTTTTTTATTAATCTGTACTATCCCACTGCTGGGCAAAGGCCTCTCCCAATTTCTTCCAGGTTTTCTTTTCTTGAGCCACTAATAAATCATATTATAAAAGATAAAATTGTTTATTTACCGGAGGTTACCACAGATAGAATCTAGGTAGATACACCAAATAGAAAAATTCATGCACTTATAGAAAACTACTACATTAGATATTCTTTTATTTTGGTTGGCCTAAATTGTGTCACTAGCAATGTAACCAAAAAAAGGGGGCAAGACCTCACGTTTCACCTTCTAAATCGCTCTGACTTACGCGATCGGCCAAGTTCGTCATGCAAACATAACCATTACCCCTAGCCAAGTTGCTAATCTGCGATCGTTAACGATAGTAGAAAGCTTCAAATGTAAGGGAATGATGTCATCTCAACGCTCAGTCACGTGGTCAGAACAAAAGAATTGGCGGCAAGGTCAACTCGAAGCGTTAGACGCAAGCGAAACGGTTGTAACTTGGCTAGCGGGGCAGATAGATCATCACACCGCTTTCGTCGCGTATGCATTTAACCCGGATTAATACATGGAGTATGTGAGATAGGCCACAGGGGTGTAGCCGCAGTATACATATAAAACTAGTCTAAGATATAATATAATCTTCTTTTTTATAGAAGGATGAATTCTTTTAACTAGTTTACCTTCAAAGATCCGGCGACCACCAATACAGACTTGATGGCTCTAAGTCCCCAATCGTAGTGGTCTTGTTTAGACAACAGCTCACGACACAGCGTATACAGTGTGATGAACTTGCGAGCCAGCAGCCGAGCGTCCTGGAACCCTTCGGCCACCAACATGATCTCGCAAATCAACTCGAAGTCCGGCACTACCATGGCACATGGTCTGTTTTGGAAAGAATGCAGTTAGCTGTGGTAAGCAGCCGCCCGACTGCTGCATTTTAAGTCTAAAGGATGTTGATAAACAAGTAATGGACTTTTATCTACACTAATAGGTATTATATAGAAGTTAAGTGTGTTTTTTTTTGTTCGTAGGAAGTAATCTCTGCAAGTACTGGTCCGATTGCAATAATTTTTTCACCGACAGAAAGCTACTTTATTCCTGAGTGGCATAGGCTATATCTTATATACGCGAGCGAAGCCGCGGGCAAAAGCTAGTAAAAAATAGAATTAAAAGCAACATTTCTGAGATGACGTAGTTGTCTTCTATACATATATATATACAAGCCCTTTGTGACTGGCTAATCTGACTGATCTATATACACAAGGCTGGGGAACTAAACAAATGGTGCTGATATTTGGTAGGTAATCAGTTGTCATTTGGCAGCATTACGTAGGCATGCTTTGAAAGATTTTCCGAAATTCACCCTTTAAAGAGACGAAATGAAACCTCCGTTTCATCTCCATAAAGGATGGAACGGAACAAAGTGTATATGAAAAAAAAATCTACTTTCACGCGGTCGCAGCGGTAGAAGCTAGTTTAATAATGTAACTGGCTACTACAGTGAGAGGTTCCTTTGCCGTAATGTTGGCTCCCCTCTCTGTCTAAAAAGAAGGGAAAAATGAAAAGAGTTGCCTAATCTACCAAAATTTTTGCACGAAATGTGAAACCAAATCGATAATAACGTTAGTCGCACCACTTTATGGAGAATAAATAAGAGGAATGGGATTTTATTTTTAAAAAAATCAAGTATTTAAGGAAGTTGTCGGATGGAGAGGTACGATATCGCGGCGTGGCGTTTTCGGTATTGAAAGAATTGCAGGACAATCGAAATGGAGTTAGCAGTTTCCAAAAGATATAAAAATTGTTAAAAGTAACGAAATATCAGTACATATCTAAATATAAATATAATATTAAGTCATTTAATTGCTAAAAATTTAACAACACTGTTTTCCGTATTGCCAACATTACGGCAAAGGAACCTCTTAAGTGAAACGCACTGTAGCTGTTCAGCCATATGGCTGACAGAAGAACAGACAGACGGACAAACATATACATACGGCTTACTACTAAAGACCCGTTTCAACATTTCACTACGCCTACGCAGCACTAGACACGTTCACACTTCACGTTGTGGGCAACAACAAAACTCTTTGCCAAAACTCACCTGAACAGTGCCTTCAAGTTCTCTGGCAACTCTGTCCTACCCGCATAGCCAGGGTTCATTGTTATGAACATTCCAATGGACGGTATCAAAGTGATGTACTCTCCCATGAACTCGAACTTCTTCTTCTTAGCTTTGATGGCATCCAGCACACTCTTCACTTGTACTGACACCACAGACAACACTTCTACAGAGATTCTGTTGAACTCGTCGAAGCAGCCCCATGCGCCAGTTTGACATAAACCTTAATGCAAGATGTAATAATTAAATGTTCTGATTTCAAAATGTTGCAATGACGTCACTTAACTATATTTGAGAAGAAAGATACAGGCTAAGTGCGAGTCAGACTCGCGCGCAATAGATTCGGAGCAAAACTGTGGCAGACAGACACACGAGAGATCATATAAGGATTCCGTTATTTCGTTCAGATGTATGGAATTCCAAAAAAGGATTGCTACGCTGCCGATGTCATAAATATTTGTTATCTAACCAGTTTATCAATAAGTAAGTATACAAAAATAGATTATATGAAAATATCAAACATGATAGAAAAGCAAACGAGATCAAAGTATCCTAGAGACATATATCTGCTTCTGTTGCCAAGACGCCGTTTTATATGGCGGTCGTAAGGGCGTCAAAGGCCATGTCGGACTTTTCTTTGTTTTAATAATTTGACGACTATGAAGATCATATATATTATATGATATGATTGCAAACTGGCAAGTTAATAGTCTTTTAAGGTTGATGTTGTTAAAAGTAAAAAAAGTTTAGGAACAGATTCGAAACCACTTTGATTTTGAAGATGTCAACAAAGAAAACATAGATTGAATTTTGTATAAAAACATAATTTTAAGGCTTCTAACGATATATGTATAAAAGTAAACGAAAAGCATTTTATTCGCGTCTCCACTATAACTTCGAACTTTCGAAGCTTTATTACTTTGTTGTTGTTGAAGATATTTTAAAAATTCTTTCATATTTATTTACTACAGCAACATAAAAAATTGCATGTTTATTGAATTATGGACAGTAGAATATTTTCCATACGTATTGCTTCATTAAGTAAATTAATTAATACAAAACCTTTATAGATATTGCCGCAGGATTTATAGTCCATTTGTTCAGAACAGTTGAACACATAGACCATGATGCCTAGAGCTCTGCCCAAGTCCTTCGTGGTTTCCGTCTTTCCAGTGCCAGCTGGCCCGGCTGGGGCTCCACCCATCACAAGATGGAGACTCTGAAAAGAAACGCAAGGGACGATGGAGAAATACATAAATGTATACATTGATAGGGCAACTAATTAGCAATCTTTCATATGCTGAAAATACTTATAAACACAAACCAATTTAAAAATATGAATCTGCTATTCCCTAGTCAATTGCTGAAGAACAGTGCTTATTACCATATGTATATTTATTATACAACGTGTAACATTAAATGCGCAATACCTTAGATATCCTTATCTCAAATGCTTTTTAATTCAATTGACCTAATTCTGACAGAAAAAAAAAACATTAAAAAAATATGCTGTTTTAGTTTAAGATTCGTATCCACATTGAAATAAGAACTATTATTAACCCGCGTATGAGAAAATTGAAATGGATGACAACCATTTGTGTTTGTTTACCTATTTTGACGGGTTTGCGCACGTGATGGTTTGATCTATTAATACATAGACAGAGCAACATTTTTAATGTAAAGTTTAAAAAAAAATGTAACCTATAATAAAAAGTGGTTCAATTGATTCTGCTTGTTATGCTGATCAAACTATTTTCAGGTTTTGCATTTAAATTTACACGCTGTATATTTATTAAGTTTAATTATAATATTAAAATATAATATAGTAATAATATTCCACAACTATCAACACAACGCTGTCTAGTCTCAAGCTAAGCAAAGCTTGTGTTATGAGTACTAGACAACTGATAAACATACTTATATATTTCTAAATACATACGTATATAGATAAATTACACCCATACCCAGAATAAATGATCATGGTCATCACATTTGTCCTGGGTGGGAATCGAACGCACGACCTGCGGTATAGCAGTCAGGGCCACTACTAACCACTAGACCAACAGGCCAGTCAATTTGCTAAACTACTATGAAACTATTACGTGAAAGGCAGTAGATCCATGTTGCTGGAAGAAAGGGACAAGCAAGAATGAAGATATCGCATATTATGGCGCCATTATACTGTTGTGAAGGATTCGAGTCATGTGAGACCCTACCACGAGCTCTTAACGCGACCCTTTTAACGACCTAAACTAAACTGTTAAAGGGAGGGAGCTATATAGGATGTGTAGCTCCATACCTCTTTCTCGCTCATACGTTTAACACTTTAACACGTCATGGTGCCCATGAGAAGAGTTTTGTGAGAGGACGACGGCAGGTGTCAGCCCAAACTACAGAATACACTGGCCAACCGTACAGCGTGCTTGCGTGTATCAGTGCGACCGGTTACGCAACCATGAAGTTTGTTTCACATCGCTACTTTTCAGTTGACTTGATAAGCGCAGAGCAAGCTCCCTTTTTTTTCTATTTGAAGGGAATTCATTTTTTTTTTCATTCATACTTGTATTTTTGTTCCGGAAAAACATCATCAACCAAAAAATATACTCATAAATTTTAGGGAATTCATCAAATTACTCGTTCCCTCTAAATGGGACGAGAGGAAGTATCGTTTTACAATCCCACGTAAGCAAATTTCCCTGTCAGTGCGTTTTCTACCTAATGATGCGTCCAGATCTGGCTAGTACGCAGCTCGCGAGCAGTTCGCAAGCCGCTTGCGAACTCTGCGCGTGCATTTCACGCTCGACGCTCGTAGGAAGCGCGTGCGGTGCAGGGGCTTCATACGAACTAGACGTGCGTAAGCGGCTCGCAAGCGGCTCACGAGCGGCGCATTCGCCAGGTCTGGACACACAATTATGCAGTACCTATTGCATGTGCGCCTTACCTGTGTCAATGTGATATAACAGCGATCAGTCAGAGGCGTGATTACAAGCCGGGGCGTGTTTCCAAGGTACTCATAATCATACAAAAACTGTGCATCACATATATTCGCGAAGCAATTACTCAGATTCATATCCCAGCGATGCCTGAAAATATGCAACCGACTTTTAAAACTACTTTACGCATTAAGTCATCGTTTCCGTTTAGTTCATACTACAAGTCCCTTGTTCGATACATGGCATAGGAGTCACGCTAAATTTTTTTTTAACTATCTTCCTGCCCTTATCCTATGTTACTTGGGGTTGATGCAACTCGTTTTTTTCTTTCATTCTACCTTGTCAACCGTCACACTATCACTGACTTTCTTTGCTTTCATATCAGTCCTTTTTTATGGTGGGAAAAATCATCCAATGACAAACCCCGCTCTTGGGCGGAGCGGGAGATAGTGTCAGACTTTTACTGACTAAACGACCCACTCTGTTCCTTCTAGCCTTCATACTGGGGCTCGAGTTCCCTTTCGGATAACCCTGGCTCCAGTATGCTTCGACCCGGCTGGGTCCCTACTGTTGCTGACAACTCCTTGAGGCGCGCGAGAACAGTGCGCGCCGTCGACGACTTGGGCTTGGTCCGGACAATTACCAGACGGCCGGACAGCGAGCTATCCATTGCTCACTGTCCGCAAGCCCACTTCATATTAGTCCTCACACAATCCATCCATCTATAAACATGTATTAATATTCATAACTGTTTTAGTAACATGCGTTTCATCATTCCTCTTCACATGACTGACTATACCAAGATAAACGACTTCTTTTAACTTTTCAGTCACTGGCGCCACTTTCAAACTCACTCTAATGTCACTTTTCAATACACTTGCTCAGAAAATTACTCTTATTGTTCTGCATTTAGGTATATAATGGCGCTTGTTACCAAACTGCGACATTTTGATTACCATTACGCACTAGTGCAATAATGTAGTTTAAACCTTTTTGTTAAACCTCTTTGTTCGCAAAACAAATTGAGTACGAAACGTTCAATAGTATAAATTAATTACTTATTTACTCCTTTCATGCAATTTTGACCATTTTAACTTGTACAAACCACTTATGTAATTTAAAAAAAAACGTAATTAATTTGTACACTCAATTTTTTTGTTGTGGTCTATGTCCACCATTTTAGGATGCGCGCGGTTTTTGGCGTGATTTTTTCGAATGAATTTCAGTGGCTGTATTAATAAAATAAAATTAAATACTACAAAATCATTAGAAAATGTTACATGCGTATTCTATTGTCACTGCGAAAGACGTTATTGTAAAAACTTTTCACGCAAAAAAACATAAACGTAAGACGAGGCAGTATGATCAAAATACCTTAGCCTTCCCCCTGGGGGTAAATAAAACAAAATATGCGCGCATATAAAAACAGATTTTAACCACCATGTAACAAAAAATACTAGTTTTACTGATATTTTCTTCACAAGTGTATTGAAAAACGTCGTATGATACACGTGAGTAATTAATGATTACCGTTCTCGGCTCCCTTAAGACCCTCACCACGACTCGGGTCTAAATACAGCCTCGACGGTATTCATTAACATTGCACACTTGTATCATAATGTACTATTATTTATTCTTGTCACTACTCTTAAATGACACAAGGGCTTTAAGTACCTCAGCTGGCTCTGCCACTGGAAGGCGTTGGAAGTTTCCACCTTAGCAACGATAAGCTTGGCGACCACGTCCCTAGAGTGCACGTCGATGGTACAAATGGTCATGATCTTCTGCCTGTCGCCGACGGTCAGGTCGCCCAGTAACAACGAAATCAATGCGTTTAACTGCGCGATTTGTTTCTTCTGGTAGTCTTTCAGTGCATTCTCGTAACCTAAAAGTTACTAATTGGTAAATGACGAATATAGGATTTATAATCATTATAAAGGCGAAATTTTGTGTTTTTTGCTTTTCGAAATTCACGAATTTTACTGCAGGATCGGTTTGATCTTGATCATAAAAATTATTCGAATTTCGAAACGATACGTCATAGGGCCATGCTTCTGAGAAAAAAATGGTTCCTAAGAGTCAATTCAACTTGATATAGTAATAAAATTGATACCTACATTTGGAAAAAAATAAATTGTCTAAGCCATAGCGCGCACTGGTGACTTTTGACAAAAAAGTCACCTTGTTTATGAAACTAACATGAAGTGCGCGCACTTGAAGACGAGTAAAAAATAATTAATTAATAAATGGGTAGAAAAATAATTGTCACCGTGACAAAAGTCACCAGTGCGCGCCATGTCTTAGTTTCATTCGTTTTTAAATGATACTTATTCATTTCTTTGGTGCTCGTACCCTTTTAAGCGTATCCTCCAACTCCGCCTCTAAGACAACCCACTGACCTGATACTTGGCTCAAACGACTATATCAGTTGACCGATAAAAATATCCACCTTTAAACCGTCTCTGTCAACACGATGCACTGAAATATTTGGTACCTTCTTCAAACTTCTCGAAAGCTTGGTTAGTCTCAGTGGTCCACCAGATCTGAGTTCCGACGAGCGCAGGCTGCGCGGGCCAGTCGAACACCCACTCGTCTCGAGGCTTATCCTCGTACGACTTTACGCTGTGCTCGAGGATATCACGCAGAGTTAGTCGCATGCAGTCTGTCACTCGGTTTAACCACGTTTCCACCTGGTTCACAATATTACAAACTGAGAATTCATGCTGAGACATAACATGGAGATTAAACAGTCACGATTTGTGTGGACACGGCTTTTGTGAAACTCTCATCTATGTAAAATAAATAATTACGAGCACTAGTAGTAGTAGTAGAGTAAATAAAATTATACTAAGAGTTGATTGTTCAATGCCAGAAAACTTTTAGTTGAAGATTTAAAAATGGTAATTTGAAACTATGTAAAAGCAAAGTTTCACAAAAATTATCTTTATTCCTCAAATAAAAGTTAGGTGACCGTTGATAAATCGACCTTATAAATACCTTTCCAGAACAATCGCAGCAAGGCGCTTTAAAAGGCACATGTTCGTCATTCTCCTTAGAAATCATCTCGAAAGCTTGCTTGCTGCCCTCATTAGGGAACACGAGTTTTGCCAAGTTGTCGTATAACTTGGTCAAGTGTCGACAAACCGCTGGTGGATTGTTGCCGTTCGACAGGATATCTGACAACCATTACGACAAGGTCTTAAAAAGAAATTAGAACGCGGGCGCGCGAAGTCGCCGCTTTAAACTGAACTGTAGCGCCGTGCCTGTTCCGGTTCCGTCGACTCCTCTCTCATACAGAGTAAATATATGTGACTAGTTTAGGATCTAGGAGATAGATACAGGTTTTATAAGCATTTTTACGCCAGAACATAAGGCAGGGACTCAGGAGACCGCAGCGGTTCTCCTACAGACATCACATTGGCCGATGGACCGGAACGGTACGACTCCACAGTTCAGTTAATAAAACAAGTCACCGTACAAGCACAGGGGTTTGCACGAAAATTACAAAGTAACTAATCGACCGCTTCGCTTCGCTCATCGCTCCACCGCACCCACTGAGATTGGTCACTTAATAAAAGGTCATAAACGTAGGTCAACGCAAAACAGTATTAAATAGTATAGTAATAGTATATAAACGTAGCTTCGCGATCGCGGTCGCTTTAAATTGCCTAAATACACTGACCTACTATAAATCACCTATACACCGCTAAATTTTTATCGTTTTAATCCCGTTGAGGGTCGATCCGGTACATGAAACACTATCGATTTGTAAAGATAAAATTAAAAAATAAAGTACCTTTTTTTCAAAACTCATATTAATTTAAGCATGTACGAAATTAATTTCTTGAAGAAAACGTCAACTGAGCGAGTTCAATGACGTTTAGGTAGTAGTCGGCGTTGCGTACAAACTACCTACAGGTCATTGGTCTCGCTCAGTTGACGTTTTCTTCAAGAAATTAATTTCGTTATCACCTACTACATATCACTGGAAAAGCTGTTCCATATTATGTTTGGCAGTTAATTTTTGTGCCTATTTGAAGCGCTACTTGAGAGCGTCCAGAGGCCAAATTTTGACTTATAATGCAAATGGCTTCAGAGAGTGTACAGTACTCTGAAAGTATTTTTGCATTTTGAATAAATTTCGTTCGAATTCCGTATTATTCCTGCTTCACTTTTAGTCCGTAGACACTAGGCAACACTCGTTTCGGCCGACAGCGCAAAAATGGCGACTATCAAACGGGCACAAAAGCACTTTGACGGCCGCTAGTCCAGTGTGGTTAATAGTAGAGGTCAATGTCTACGACACTGCGGAAGCCATATTACTAGTTACAATTCTAATAAAGTCGTAGAACCGTCTTGATACATAATTTGAGTGGATGGATGAAAATACTATGACTAGCTAGCCGAAATGATATGGTAAGGATCAAACGTTATGGTGTGCAGTTGGAGAGCCTTAGACGGCTGTACAAAAGAGGACAATGTTGTTTTATTGTTACCAAGCAAATCAGCAGAAGACACGAAGTAAAAGCGAGGATAAGCCAATCGCTTCGTCTCGAGGTAGTTGTTCAGCGCCTTCTCGCACTTATTGAGTGCAGACATCAGCACCTCCAACTTCTCTTGCAAATGTGGTTTGTTTGTAGCTTGTATCACGTTTGGAGTTGTTCCAATATCTTTTAACATATCCTACGATGGCATTATTGTTTTATAAATAACTGAATCGGAATTGATTATACAAAAATGGATAAAAGGTCATAAACCTACCTTAAAATCATGGTCTACAGTATCAAATCTCTTCGAATCCTCAGGTAGTTGCGAGCGAATATCGTCGGATCCAACAAATATACTTTCCAAGTACTGCCATTTGCGCTGCACTTCGAACCATAGCGCAATCACTGCATCGGCAGTGCCCAGCTTCCTCTGCCAGTCCGTCACCTCCATTTCAAAGAAGCCAACGAACTTGGATGACATCATGTTTTGTACTTGATTCTGTGATAGAAGATCCATAAATTATAATTTTAAGTACTCGATTGTAACTACAGTTTCACTCACCTGAAGAGAGTGTTTTACTATCCCAAGAAAACTTTCTATCGTGATAAAAAATGTGACCTGATGTGTTTTAACGTGAAAAATTAACAGACCAACACGACATACTTTCTCATCTACAACATATATACTGTTACGTACGTGGGTAATCAAATGCCGATTTACTGACGAGAGAACTTTATTTACCACAAACAATAACAAATTAGTCCAGTCAACAATAATCCGAATCGCAATTAACACTAGAGTACCGTTACACTATCGCTTTAGTCGTTGATAAAAATCACTTCGAGTACTAGGGTAGTTCGCTCTTGATCGCAGCCGAAATCACAACTGACTCGCTTCCGGCCGGGGGCCCGTATTTATATGCGGAGCCAAGAAAATTCTAGATACCGACGTCCCCGGATCTATCCAGAATTCCAGAACAATTGAATTGCTTCTCGAAGTCATAAATCATTTTTATTTCTCGTAATAATAAGAGTCACGTTCATGCGAATTTCGACTCTATTGTTAACTTCGGAGAGTACAATTTCCCTTATCAGTTAGATATATGCCTACTACTGTTTGTAGGTATGTTGTGGATGTTTCGAGATTTTTCCAAGTCTGTCTTCGTCCAACTATTCTAGACCTTTCGAACAGCAATGCGTTTTAATTATAACATGCCACTCTTTATTTTCTCGGAGATATGGCGTGTTCACGTTTAATGGCGTAACAATACATATAGACATATGCAAAACCCGAAACACGTGTCTAGTATTTATGTATAGAATATATTATGTATGTGTCAGTCGCCAGTTGGACACAGAAAAGGGAAATACGCATTCTGGTTTCGCATATGTTTTATATAAAAGGAGAAACTGTGTGACTGACATATCAACGCACAGCCAAAACTATTAGGTCCATTTGCATGAGAGATTAACAGGATTTCCTAAATTTCACCCCTTGTACGAAGAAATCTACTAACACGCGAGCGAAGCTACTGGCAGAAGCTAATTATGAAAATTAGTTTTTACGAGTGTTTATACAAAAACACTGTATTTCTTCCTTATCATTTCACTTTTATTTTTATGACATCACATATATGCACATGAGGTTTTTTTTTATTGATTTAGACTAGTGCTTGACTGTGATCCCATCTGATGGTAAGCAGTGATTCAATCTTTGATGGGGAGGCGCACTAGTTTATTAAGAGCCTATTCACTCTTGCCTTTTAGACACCTAAATTACTACAAATTATAATCGGACGGGAAAACTGCAGCAGGCAAATTGTCCCAGTCCCTCGATGTACGTGGTATAAATGACGAGGCGAAACGCTGGGTCCGGACCGTAGAAATTTGAACAACATAAGGGTAGATACTCGCCGTTCGTCGGCTTGTCCGATGGTAGAAGTGAGATGGTGAAATTAAGTCATGTAATTCCTGCGCACACTCTCCAAAATGCATTCTGGAAAACACCGAAAGGCTGGCCACGCTTCGCTTGTGCTCAAGAAAGCCGGATAAATACGAGTACCTGCATGTAAGTGTAATAATAACATCACCTGGTTATCTTCGAGTGTCTCCACAAGTTCCTCACTAGCTTTCGGTATTTTAATACCAGTTCTATCATGTTTGCCATAATCGAACTCCATAACAGCCCAAGTTGCCTCCAACTCTCTGAAAAGTATATAATTTTTTTTAAAGAATGTTCACAGCTGAGATTTCAAAGCTTCATTCCATTGTTGAAATTAATTTTTACAGTGCCTTACAGGATTGAAAATGCACTATTTTGAATTTTTATGAGTAACACGGAATCTTTCTTTCTGTACTTAGTCAAGAAACAAATTTAGTTTAAAAGGAAGTATTTCACTACGATGGATAGAGATTTTTATATAACAGGGACTGCTTAAATAAATAGACCTACTTGAGAGTTTTCTCCATAGCAGCTTCTTTGACAGATTTATCAACAATAGTTTTAACCTCTTCTTCAAACTTGTGTAGATTTAGTGCAAGCAAGTCCGCCAGAGTTGTGTCGTCATCGATGTGGAACTTAACCTGAAGTTAGATATTATGAGATTTCAGTTCATCATACTGACTTAATACACCGCTCTACCTAGTAATGAAAATTTATATTTAAAGCCAAACATAATGCTAATTTATTTGTACTCACGAAAGTAGAAATGCTCGTATTATGTTAAGTCCGGTTGCGTGAAAGACGTCAGGATAAATTAAATGCCACAAAGAAAAAAAACTCTACTATACATGTATTAAAAGTATCATTTAATTTCTTACCTCGTTACTATCTTTATAACAGTGCAACATAACTATTTACATTATGGTTTTACTTATTTATATTTTATTCTAAATAATTTAAATGATGAATTCGGACAGTATTATTGGATTATTTGTGAATTTTTGCTGCGAAAAATTCGTGTCGGATATTAGTTGGAAACCCTTCTGCTCGATGCCTTTCAATGGGCACGATCCATTTAATCGAAATGTACTAATTCTATTTCCTTCTTGTAACTTGGGTCTTCTATAGTCTTGCATTTGTAGATATTTTTCATGATCCGTGTTGTGTCCATTCTCTATTTTTATACTATTGTTTTCTACATCTACGTCTAATTCTTCTAATGATTTGAACTCATTTACAATGTCTTCTAAAGTTGTACTGGAAATTACATTATTTGAAGACAAGGCATGAGAGTGCTTTGTATTGATGATCATGACGTGCGAGTGAACCTCTTTCTAAATAAAATAAAAACGTATTTAAATATTTACAGAACAAAATACATATACAAAATAATGTGACGTTATTGCACAAGAGTAGCACTTACCTTAGTAGCCATCATAAGTTCTAGCCAATGCCTATCCTTAATAGCTGGATTCTGTAGGTCAGTGACGGCTCTTAATGAGGTCATCAAGTTCTTTATTGTAGATTCTATAGCGATATAGGGCTCCCTGGGATAAAAGCAAATTTCAATAGATATTAGTAAAATATTCATTGAAGGTGATTCATATCCACACCTGGATGCTAGCTCTACCCCAGCATCACCTCAAAAACGTAACACACATTTTAGAGAGTATAAGTGCTAATATACTTTTACTTTTTAACATCTGATGAAACTGGGCCCAAAATATCTAAAAAGCTAGACTTTGAATCGAAAAAGAAGAACCCTAAACGGCCACTGACCACCCTATTTTATTCTTAGTTCTTTCAGTCCATCTAAAGGTTGTCGAGATAGCGATATCAGTGATAAGACCACCATTTCACCCATAGATTAAAGATGTGCTTATAAAAAGTTGTGTAACTTTTTTGGTGTATATAAAGTTTTCATTCTATTATTTCCAAAAATTTACCGAGACACTTGATGGTGTCTCGGTAAAGTCACTCAGGAATAAAGCAGCTATCTATCGGTAAAAAAAATTTAACAATCGGACCAGTACTTTTAGAGATTACCTCCTACAAACAAAGAAACAAAAATTAAAAAAAAATAGAAATTTTACATCTTTAAAATATTGGTATAGATTGTAATATTAGTGTAGATATACCGAAAGTATAAGTTATACTTTTCTATAAGATACAACAATCTTAAAGCTCACCATACTCTCATCTCCTTGTCCAGTTGTCGCATATCCTTGGTAAACCGCTTGCACTCCTGGTCCATGCCATCAGCATCAATCTTCTTCCACGGGGACTTCTTCCAAAACTCGATAGTGCCCATCACCAGATAGTAGTAGTCCCACAATTGCTGTTATAAAAAATTTAAAACATCTTCATTGTGAACCAATGAGTAGCAAAATTGTTTGGCAAAATGTTTTTGAAACCGTTGCCAACAATGTTTGCTAAAAATATGAAATGTTGCAGAATTTTTGAATGATTCAATTTCATACAATACAAATAAAGACGAGCTACAAACCAAATTTAAAAGTGCGTTCTTGCTAGTACAATTTGATGTTCAAGACGGAAACAACGTTGCTCAATTGTAACTCAACATTTTTTACAACGATTTCAATTTCCTGCAAGAATTACCATAGCCCTGGGCCGTTAAGAGCAACTGAAGGAACACAGGAGGTTTTCGTTAGCAAAAACCTGACATTCCCTATCGCTCCACCCAGAACACGAGGAGTTATTTGGTGACTTCCATCAAAAAAAAATTCAAAAGCCTAAGACAAAAACAAACAGAGTCATCTAACAAAAAGTATTTTAAACAAATGATTTTCTTGCAATGGGTACCTTAACAAGTTTGAGTTCGCGTCTGCACTGTCTCAGGTTCTTCTCATCAGGAGGCTGAATGTCGAACAGGCCGCATGACGTTTTCAGGCCGTCCAGTATTTCCTCGAAGCCTAATAGCTCCTTATGGACCTTATCTATATTCCTGTATGGTTCTTTACATCCCTCCAGGAACAACTATAGGAAAAGCAAAAAAAAATATGTTCTACATGTTCAAAATTATATATTAAAAAGATATCCCTTTATTTATTATAATAAACATACGTACATAAAAAACTTAAATACTAAATAAATCAAATATTAAAAATAATTGTATTTCCGATCTAAACACTATAATCTCACATGTATAATGTAATTGTTTATGTACTTATTTAAAAGTGAATTAACGAAATAATATACTTGTAAAATAATTTCTATTGATTATGTAAATCGTTACGTAAATACTTATACCATTAGAAGCATCATGAATTGGAATCGCCGTAAATGATAATAATATAATGGTAATATATGGTCACTTAAAGGGTCACCTAGCAATTCAATCTCAGAAACGGTTTTTAAAATGTAGCCTACTAAAATATTACGATGACAGATTAAAAGTTAGTTAACATTTTTACAATTTCTGTATTTTTTTTACAGATTCTCTAATCTAATCATACCATACTACCGCCCCGTCCCGGCTTTGTACGGGCAATAAATATAGCCTATGTTACTCAGGGTGAATGTAGCTTTCCAGTGGTGAAAGAATTTTTGAAATCGGCACAATAGTTTTATTAATTACAAACCTACACATAAAAATACAAATTTTCCTTCTTTATAATATCAGTGTAGTAGATGTAGACTTCTAGTATTGCGGAATTGTTCGGAAGTATTAAAGGAATTCAGATGGGTTTTATCAAATTTATTGGCATTTAGGTTTATATTTTTCAGAATTTATACAACTAATAGATACATTACGGATGACGCAAATCGTAAACTCATTACAGTAAACAGAATTTACGATAAAACATAATTTACGATAAGACATAAAGGGAGCAACGGCAAAGTAAAAAAACAAATATTTTTTTTAGTCTCTAATTCGCGTAGCATAGGCCTCTACGTCGTTGCTACGGATATTTCGTAGCGACGATAACGGCCAAAGTCTTCAGCACACCGGTCAAAAGTACTAGGGTACCAGTAACACAAAGGGTTGTCATTCACTAAGTGTGGACACCCGGGAAAACACCACGCGTACATAGACACAGTCTGCCCCCTCACTCCAATACTATACACACACGTCAATCTTATAAGGGTGGGTGAAGTATTGTGTGACTGGGATAGAGTGATCGATTTGACTAGTGAACGAGTGAGACATTCAGCAAATTAAAAGCTACGTATTCGATTGAAGAGTTTTAATTTTCGAAGGCGAGGTGCTTGGTTGTGTGTATAGTGTAGTTACTTTGCTATTGCTGTTTGAAAAAGAAAATTGGCGGCAAACCGGTGGTAAGTCACGTCTTCACGAAAGCAAAAATGTAATTGTCTATATTTGCTTTACGAATAAACCGCGGCTTTATAAGTTAATAAACTTAAAAGACAATTCTTTTCTACACATCCCTTGCCATAAACAAAGCCACAAAATTAAAAATATGTGCAATTGTTAAAATTAACTAAAAATAAAATGAATTATTGAATCTACTTGAACACAAAACAAGTTTTTTTTTTTTTGGAAAAAGAGTAATGAACCTAACAAATGTCTTAAATATTAACCTAAAAATATTTATAACCGAACTACAATACTTGTATTATATACAAACACAAAAACATTTACATTGAACTGTATTTTTTTTCAAGAAGAATCTATTAAATTGTTTCCTACATTAATCTCGTACACGCGTAGTTCGCAATAGCATAAAAGCGTAGCCCGTAGCACCGTTACGGCGTAGCAGCTACGCGATGTCCTTAAATTTTCGTAGCCGAACAATTCAACACTTCGGTAAGATTTACCAGGAAAGCAAAATATTAAAAGGGATATTAGAGTACATTTTCAGAACTCCACCCCACACGGTTTCAAAGTGACGTCATCAATGACGTAATAGTTGCGGGAGTTTTCAGCATTCCCGTATAAAATACTAGGAAAACATAAATTATAAGAACACGTTTTCATAAAATGTCCTGAGTGCGAGTGAACTAAGGGCGGGAAATGTGAGGGTGAGGCTAGAGTGTATACTTGTTTCATTTTACGGGGCGGCGAATATGTTGATGGAGAGTGACGGGAGAGTACCTACACGTTGATCAGTATGGCGTGTGGAAACGGGATGGAGCGATAAGATGCGATTCTTGTACATGTGAAAAGGAAGAAAAACTACGTATAATTGTATTAGAGACGTAAAATTGTCTGTCGGTTAGTTTATATTACTATAAAATTTAATTTATGGAAGTGATTGATTACGAAAATTATTTGACTGATATAGATTTTAATTTCTATCGCTGAGTGTCTCATAAAATACTTTCAATTCTGAAAAAAATAACGTTTTCTGTCGGATAAATTACAGGAGCGAAACCGCCGTAAATAGTTAGTAAATAATATTTCAGAAATGCTGAATATAACGCATTCGTAGCATCACCAGCGTCGTAGTGTGACGTAGTCAATGACGTGTCCGTTCAGAAACCTTCAGGAATCCGAGCGAAGCTACTAGGGTAATATAAACTGATAGAGATGCGACTGTTATGAACATGAAGCCTGTGCCTGAACTTCAGGGCTGAGTTTTGAGAACACATACTATTCTTAACTTGTTTGACACTGAGTAAATTCGTTATTTTGCTTGGTTGTGACGCATTTTAGCTATGATGTTATTTTTAAAATGGGCTGAAAGAAAAATGAAGCTACCAAATTGATATACCCAGCTTTTACGCTCGCACGGCTGTTTAATGATTTACCCGAAGAATTAAAGAAATGTGTAAAAAGAAATGTGAAAATATTAATATATTTAAAGCTAAATTAAACACACCGGATGTGAACATTTCAATACTTATAAGCTATTTGTAACTCATTTGAAGTGAACTGTAATTGTTCTTTTGAGAATAAAAATTCTTTAAACCTTTTAGGTCAGATTTTTTGTATGTCTAAATGATAGTAGCAATCTGTTGAAAATCCTTTTTTTTTTTGTAAGGACTACTTCTGCAGTTAGCCTATTATTAGATATTTTCGTTATTATAAAAAGAAAACAAAATTTAATGTACGTTACATCTATTGCTACGTAAAATGTTGAGTATGTGTGCTCGATACACACAACGCAAAGTTTCAGTGAAATCCTGAAAAGCGACAATTACTCGTTACACCACTGTTGGTTTATATTACCCTGGTAACTTCGCTCGGATTCCTGAAGCGATCTGGACGCGTTACGTCATTGTGTATACGTCATGTCGACGATAACATCAGTGCTACGAATGTTGTAGCGCTGTGTTCTTAAGAAATACTAGAGATGAAATCTGAGATGGTGACCCTTTTCGTACAGGCAGCTCAGCGCGATTTTACTGGAACATTTTCTTAAGCCAACATTCTTTTTTTACCTTGTAAATATAAGGCCATTCATCATTATCATCACCATTTCAGCCGAAAAACGTTCACTATTGGACATATTCCTCCACCAAAAGTCACCATAATGACCGGTCTTGTCCTAGCCGATGGATAGTCTTCACGGCGAAAAATACAAAAAAATAGTAACGATTTCGGCGCTAAATAAACAACACAAGAGTATCTAAGTCTGTTCACGAGCCTATCGATAGTAAAAAAACTGTTGCCTCCCAGAAAATATTATCAAGTGCCAGTACATTAACAATGCCATAAAATATAGCGCAACTGAAGAACGTGATGAATAACTACGAGTTTATCTAAACTTATATATTAGAGACGTGAAATTGTCTGTTGGTTAGTTTATATTATTATAAAATCTAATTTATGGAAGTAATTTGATTACGAAAATTATTTGACTGATATAAATTTCAAAAGCACACTATCGCTGTCTCATAAAATACTTTCAATTCTGAAAAATTTTAACGTTTTCTGTCGGATAAATCACGAGAGCGAAGCCGCCGGATAAAGTTAGTAAATAATATTTCAGAAATGCTGAAAATAACGCATTCGTAGCATCACCAGCGTCGTAGTGTGACGTAGTCAATGACGTGCCCGTTCAGAAACCTTCAGGAATCCGAGCGAAGTTACTAGGGTAATATAAACTGATAGAGATGCGACTGTTATGAACATGAAGCTTGTGCCTTAAATTCAAGGCTGAGTTTTGCGTAACAAAATTCGTAGCTTCGCCATGGTCGTAGCGTGACGTCAGCAATGACGTAACTGTTCTTTCGGAAAGCTTAAGCAATACACAAAGATACTAGGGAAACATTAATTCATGCAGGTGTCGCTGATAGGAAGGACGTCACTGAAATTACAGTGATTAAAGCCGAGTACAGACTGTTGTAAAGTAACATGCAAGGCGCATTTAATAAGTGTGAACACAGCGCGCGCACGAACCGATATGTACCCACAAGTTCCCGTGCGTAGTGTACACGATACGCGCGCGCCAGGCGTTCACTCTATAGGAATTCTGTTACATTGCATGTCGCGTTACAGCAGTCTGTAAATACTCGAAACAGCAAAAGTCGGGTTCTTTAGCTGCACGCTTAGCCAAGTTGTTATTCTGCAATCGTTAACGCTGTCGAAAAGTGAAAAAACGTATGGGAATGACGTCATCTCAACGTAAAGTCGCGTGGTCGGAACAAACGAATAGACAATTCGTAGCCAAGTTCACATCGTTCAAAATCGTTTCTACAATATTTAACGCTACATCCTTTGTTATACAAACGCTACATTGTAGAACGAGCGGCCGACTCAGGCGCGTCAACATGGCTACCAACTTATCGTTTTCTACAATTGCTGTCACCGAGGCGTTACTGATTAGAGAACGGAATTCGATTGTAACATGGCTAGGGGGGCTGTTTCGAGTATTTTGCGTTGCAATAGATGTGACGTGCATTTCACCTATGGGACACCACAGGTAAATAACGCAGGTAAATAAACGTGACGTTATTTATGTGTTTACTAAAACTTCTATACCTATACAAATCAATAAAATTGGATGGCGGTAGTTTATATGTGAAAGAAGAAACAGCCTAACAACCTGTCTTTAAAACTGCGTTTTTGACTTGTTGCAATAATTAACCTTTTTTCGGTCGGCAACTCAGGCCGCGCAAACGGTGCATATTCTTAAGTCGAAAACCATACGGGATATATTTTTTAAACACTGATATATACCTGCGGTGATATGGATGAATTTTTTTTTTATTATTTAAGTATTTTTACCATCACTCACGACATCTACGCTAATATTAATAAAGAGTTAAAGTTGTTTTTTGTTTGTAGGAGATCTCTGAAGGTACTGGTCCGATTTATTTATTTTTGAAGTATAGAAAACTGCGTTAAACCAGTGTTTGGCTATAATTTATGTACGCGGTCGAAGCTGCGGGCAAAAGCTAGTTATACACATTTCTGAAGGAGATAGTGCTACGACATTCTTTCATCGCTATCGTCGTAGCATGACGTACACAATGACGTAATCGTTCCTTAGGAAAGCTTTAGGAATACGTGAAGATACTAGGGTAATATAAACTGATGTAGGATTGCTAATTGTGGAAGATATGTATCTAAACACATGCTGCAGCTCTGATGGGCATACCTCACAATCTCTGCATTTTCTGTAGCAACGGTTATTTCGCGTGGATGTGAAGTGTCTTGAGTACCCGTGACATACCAGAGAGCCCTAAAAGAATATCGAGTCGTATTCTTCATTACTTAGGGTCGTGAAGTTCCCGCCGGTTTAGCTTCTTATTGTTGGTGTCTCGCCATCTGTGACGGTTCTTAACGTCATGAAGTGAGACGTGCAATTGGGCATCCAGTGTGGAGCAGACTTGATCTTTATGGGCCGCGCCCTCTTGGTCGTTTACCATCAACCATGCCAGTTACGATGAACTGTTCAAGGTTGTGGCTATTTTTCCTGGCAATGGGGCCAAAGAACTCCAATACTTTGTGCATGCAGGTAGTCGTCAGTCTGATCTTGATGTAAAGAATACTACCGCTGTGTTATATATAGTTTTAAATATCGGAGTAACATATGCTGAGTTAGGCGCATTTTTGACATTGCACAGATTATAATTTTCTTTTTCTATTATGTATTTTTATTTTATTATAAGATTTTGTGAGGCACGAATAAACGTTTTCTTTCTATGAATATTTTGTCTACAGTTATGATTTGTGGATTTAGTGCATCACGTAAAATAATATGAAATTAATGTAGACGGTTATGGAAATAGACAAAAAAAAAAATTTAAATTTTTTAATTTTATATATATCAGAAATACACGGCGCATTCGTAGCACCGCTCTCGTCGGAGCGTGACGTATACACAATGACGTAACCGTTCGGTCTGAAAGCTTTAGGAATACGCGAAGATACTAGGGTAACATAAACTGTAGCAAGTGGGGTTGTGAAGGCTATTGCTGAAAATCAGAGCTGTAACTCTAATTTGTGCTGACATACGCAGCATTCTGTGTAGCAGTGGTGTGGTTATTTATCATGAATATATGACGCATACTTTTACTTACAAAATTTTTTAGTTTACTTACTTTTAAGAAATCAATAATTGATTTTTTAAGAAATTTAAAACTATATTGGTTCATTTCGTCACACTAATATTATAAAAAAAAACTGAAACTTTCTATGTGTGTTACTTCTCCACGTTCAACTGGCTGATCGGATTTGAATGAAATTTTACGTCCTAGGAGTATATTCCCTTGCAATAATTTTCAACTTTCAAGCAGGCTAAGCCGGCTGAAGCCAGTTTACAATGTGGAGCGAATCATCCCTACATATTATTGTCTATGAGAGTAAAAATATTTTGTATGTTTTGAATGCTTTCGTTGACTGTTAAAAAGAAAAAGTTCAAAAGACAGAACGAGTTAGTTGTAGTTCACACCATAATAGCCATAACTTTATAACTATTGTTTTTAACAGCTACACTATTTATATACAATAGTGATAATGATGATGATGATGATGATACCGTTTATGACAGCCTAAATTTATAACTCCATTTGTGATGCATATAATTTATTTTTAACAACAAATAAATATTTATTTAAGTAAATACAAAAACGTTTTTTGCTCGATATTAATAATAATTATAATACAGTGTCTAATGTTGTATAGATAATAGCAAGGAACCCTTCGCGCACTTGGCCAGTTTTTGATATATATTTCTGAAGGATCCGGCGATACTACGTCATTCGTAGCGTCGCCAGCGTCGTAGCGTGACGTAGATAGTGACGTAACCGCTCGGTCTGAAAGATTTAGTGATACGCGAAGGTACCAGGGTAACATATACAGAAGCAGGTGTGATTGATATGGTTGTGAAGGCTGTTGCTGAAAACCAGCCGCTGTAACTGATTCGTGCTCAGATATTCAGCATTTTTCATAGCAATTTCGTGGATATGACATATTTCGTTAGACATTTTTTTTGCATCATCTCTATGCAAAAAACTTTAAACCGTAGGAGTAACTAGTTTTATATCTTAACTGCCTTTTGTTATATGGTACTTAATACGATGCTATTATAGATATTAGGGGAGGCCTGAATCCCAGCAATGGGAACATTAAAAGGCTGATTATGCTTATGCATAGCTATTGCTATATTTTTTTTCATTATTACCAAAATCGTTCGTATTATTTTTCAGGACATTATATTTTTATGACCATATTGGCAAAAATATTTCTGAAGGACACTACCCTTAATATCTGGCCGAGCTACAACATTCGTAGCATGACGTAGTCATAGCATGACGTATACAATGACGTAATCGTTCGTTCAGAAAGCTTTTGGAATACGCGAAAATACTAGGGTTACATAAAATGTAGAGTGTGGTTGTTATGGTTGTAAAATTGTTGCTGAAAAGCACTGAACTCTAATTAGTGCTCAAATATTCAGCATTTTTTATAAAAGTAGTATTTCATGGATATTAAACATACTTAGGCGACGGTTTTTATTTTTTGCATCGCGTCTATTCAAAACGCTATACCGCAAGAGTGCCTAATTGTCTATATCTTACTGCGTTTTTTACATGATGCCTTTGATAAAATCATAGACATTGCTATATGTATTTATTTTTTAAACTTCATATACAGTAGTGAAAGGTACATTGGCAGACTTAATGCAATAAACCATTCTCTACCAGTCTACCTTTGAGTTTATTAAAAAAAGACAACACAGTACTGTGGTAGGCTGTTCACTTATGCACATTCTTCACTTATAGCTGAGATGGTTAGTACTATACTTTAGGACATATTCTTCAAAATCAAAAATATTTTATTTCACATAGGCCTACATGGGCACTTATAAAACGTCAGAAGCTAGTGCACGGTTCCAATTGGCCGTTTCCTATGGAGAAGAACCGGCAAGAAACTCCATGGTTACTCTTTTAAAAAAGTGGTTGTTTTTACAATATTGAAAGATATTATGTAAGAACAGTATAGACCAGTCAAATATTGTACACGTTCTAATGACCATTGCCTAGACCATGACGTTTAAAGTAAGATTGTTTTAATCTTGTTTCAGTGTGGGAAAGAGACAGAGCTATACAGGTTATCTAGCGCCATCTCTTACCCACACAGAAACCAGATTAAAACAATCTTACTTTCAACGTCATTGTAACCCCGCATGTCGCTATAACTATTCCTGAAAGACACGGCGCTACAACATTCATAGCATCGCATAATCGTAGCATGACGTAAACAATGACGTAACCGTTCGTTCGGAAAGCTTTTGGAATACGCGAAGGTACTAGGGTAACATAAACTATAGTTGATGTTTGGAATTATCGTAGAGGCTGTTGCTGAAAATCAGCGTAGTAGCTCTGTTTAGTACACACACATACTCCGCATTTCAGATAGCAACTAGCGACCAGCCCAGACTTCGTACTTCGTGTGCAATTTATACAAACCATCCTTATAAATATATTGTTTATCGCTTTTTGTATATTTGAAACCGTATCAAAATCTGTTGCGTAGTTTAATTCATAAAACCCCAAGCGAACGCAGGCGTTCGTGCTGCCATTGTCTTACTATTGTGTCTCTAATTGACGGTATTTGAAAGGTAAGAAGTAAGCGTATGAAAAAGGCTGAAAAAACAGCGAGTTTATTTACTATTTGGTAAAGAGATGATGTTAAGTATGGGTGTGACGTCATATAATACATATTTTACATGCGTTAATTTCCCGATATACACCTGACAGTTTTTGCTGATGATACTAACGCAATAGTTGAAGCTAATGATGTTTATGGGTTTTTGGCTAAGGTTAATGCGGTGTTAACAGATTTTAATTCTTGGCTTGCAAGTAACAGGCTCATAATTAACCCAGAAAAGACCAAAATAATTATATTTTGTACAACAGCTCAAAATAACGACAAAATGACGATTACACTTATTGAAGTTAAAATTGATATAGTTAATGAAGTTAAGTTTTTAGGAGTATTCATTGACAAATTTTTAAATTGGAAAAGGGAATTTTAAGCTATTGATACATATATTTTCTCGGCGTTTTCCTTTCGTACTTTATGGAATAAAATAGACATAAAACATCTTAAATGGTATAATGGTTTAATGGTATGGGTAATGGTGGTTGGTCTTTAATGGTATGGTAATGGTATTACTCTAATAGAATCAAGATTGAGATTTAGTGTTCAGTTTTGGAGAAATAGTTTTAAATATAACTGCTTCAAAAGAGGGCTATATGAACTGTGGTTCGGATATATCAAAAAGAGAGCTGTCGGCCACATTTTAGACATTTGAAACTTCTTACGGTGCCGAGAGATTTATGTTTTGATATCGTTGGTGAATTTGAAAAAAATACTTACATAACTATGAAACAGCTGAGGAGAGATAATTAAGGGAGAGTACGCACAGAAAAGATTTGAAAAACAAAGTAACACCACCTTAACATTGTTCAACACAGTCCTCAATACCAAGCAGTGCGAATGTTTAACAGGTTGGCATTAGACTTGAAAAGCATTATTTACACGAGCTCTTTTATGTCAAGACTCAAAGCTTTCTTATTGGAGAAATTTCTCTATTCAATAGATGATGACATATCCATGATTTGATAATAGGGTATTAATGTGAGACTGAGTAATGTTGCGGGACGCACAGGAACGTTCGATGTGGCGACGCTTGGGGGAGGCCTATGTCCAACAGTGGACGTGTATCGGCTGAAATGATGATGATGATGATGATGATGAGTAATATTAAATATAGTAATTGTTTTGTAATGTTATTGACATATTTTATTATGTTTGTTATCTATGTTTTATTGAATTATGTAGCATGTGTTAGTTTTATAATTCTAATTAATGGTTTTTTATTTATTAATTTCAAAAATGTAAATTGTTCCTGAACTAAAAATTGATTGATTGATTGAATATAATGGCACATTCTTACGGCATTCACAGCATCGCCGTAGTCATGGCGTTTCGTAAACAAGTCGTATCCGTTCAGAACTTTTCAGGAATCCGAGTGAAGGTACCAGGGTAATATAAATTAACGGCGATTAGAAAAATTAGAATTTACGGGCTCTCGCACTGAAAACCAGCGCTGTAGCACTGATGCGTGCACACTTACTCGGTATTTTACGTAGCAATGATTGTTCTAACTTAGATTTTATCACATCTATAATAACTGAAATAATCAAAGAAAAAAAAAATCTTATTTAGGTACTTTATTATTAGCAATAAAGTGCCTAAATAAGATTTAGATTCGGATTTTGGTTTTTAGTTTTTTTAATTTGGTTTATTTTTAATGTACTTTAGACTACAGAAGTAACATGTCTATCACCATTAATATTTTTCAGGAAACATTATTTTTAAGAGTATGTTTTTGTACGATATTCATAGTTTTCGACGTAGTGTGACGTAGCCATGATGACGCAACTGTTCGGAAAGCTTCAGGAATCCGAGCGAAGCTACTAGAGTAACATAAACCAAAGGCAGTGTAAGGCTCTCTCTGAAATTCAGTGATACGTATGTTTCGAGCACGCATGCACAGCCTTTTTCTGAGCGAGTGTATGTTTAACGTGAATGTGGTAAATATATATTTTTTTAATACTTTTAATGTTTTATTTTGTTGACTTTTTGCGTCACATGCAAGTTATTTTCATATTTTCCTTACTTTTCACCACAGCGAAAGTGAAGTGAGTGGCTTTCTTTTTTTTTCACACAGAAATAAAGAGAGCTCAGGCGTCCTAAGTTTTGTCTCACACTAGGAATTTCTCCAGTACGAGGATGTGTTTACAAACATTGAAACTCACATAATACATTATAATAAGTCAGACCCGGAATAATTGGCAGGCTGAACAAATCTTTATTTGTTACGTGCATGAATCAAACATTTTGTAATGACACCGTCAATCGTATAAACCAGTATAAGTTGATCTCTTATTCCCTTCATACTAACTTACTTCGCTTAAGGCAGTCCGCGAAACATTTTTTTTTTACATTTTGCTAGTCAAAGTCAAGTTCTATACCATTAAAATCGTCAATGTTATCCTCTCAGTTCGTCCTACCATAAATAGCCATTCATTGACGATATCACTTTATGATTAAAATGTTCTAAAACTAAAGATATTTTTAATATCGTGCGGTTTTGATCACGCATCCAGGATTGCTCCGCAAGCGTAACCCTCGCAAATATCAATTTCATACAGGTTTTTATTGTAACGCGTGGAACACACGCGAGACGAATTTTTTTGCATGTTTAATTCATTAAACCCCAAGCGAACGCCGGCCGGTTCGCGCATCTATTGTCTTTCTATTGTGTCTGTGATTTCCACGATTGAAAGGTTAATTTTCAAGCAGCATGCATGATGAAATTCGCACGATATTACAAACATCTTAAAGACTAGTTTCGCCATCCACATTACCTCTTTGCTCTTAAACTGTTCCCGGTACATGTTGAGCCTCAGGTTGATGAGCGACACCCTCTTGGCGATGAGTGCTGCCTGCGCGGCTTGCAGCGGTGCGACCGTGTTCTTAACCACCGTCGCTTGCTTCACCAAGTTGCGCCATCTCTCAGGCAGCACGTCCAGCTAAACAGGTATTGATCGGTTGTACAAAATAAAGAGAAACAACCGATAAAGTATTTCTAAGAAGCAGTTTTAAAAGAATTCCTGACCGATTTGTGAAGGAAGAATTTGATACTGAGTGTTTGTAAAATTCTAGTTTTACCAGAGAGCCTGTTAAATAACAATGATCAAAGTTGTATGAGAACCGTCCTCCATATCCAAAAGATACCAACAGATTTGAAACTAGTGTCATTCGAAGCGTCTGCATCTGTAATTTTTTGCTTTATTAAAGACCTTTCGATTGAGATACATTTCAAATCTGTTGGTCGATGTAAGAGTTTCGGGGAAAATTTTGATGCATCGTCCTTTTAACATTAAATTTCACAAGTTCTCAACTCCAAATTCTCAATTTTGGAATTGGGTATTTATTCATTTCTGGTGACTAGTGCTGTTTTTTTTGTTTTTAACAAAATTTCTTTTGACAATTTGTTTTTGTACAAAGTATGTAAATTAATTATTAAGTACAACAAACTTACAATGATTTATCTATACCTAAGCTTACTAATTAACTGACTCGGTGCCTGAGCGTAGCTGCGAAATGCGTAAAACAATGGTAAGTATCACGAAAAATTTTGTCTGCAGCAGATCACTTGTAGCGATAAAGCCGCTCATTGATACAACCTATACATTCTTTCGGTCATTATAATTTCTATCTCAATCATTCGTTCGTTGACTGACGTAGACATCCTTTCTGCACTAGGCGACCAGCTCAGTCACAGTCTCAGATAAATGGTAAGCGTGTCATTTGCTTACCAATGTGTGTACAGAGTACTGATGTCTCTTCTCACCCTGGTATTCCGTAAGCATTGAAATATCAAACATAGATTCAAATCGGTGTAGTCTTTTAGTCACATAAAATTAATGTGAGCAGTATTCAACATTATTTTTAGTATATTATGCGAAACCTGATTTTTTTTTAGTTTGCTCAGAATCAGTAACTGAATCGATTCCAATATTTTTTACACCATGTTATGTTTTTTCCCAAAAATATTTTTAAAAAGGTCACAAGTTGGACACCACCGACAATAAGTACAAAACAAGGTCAAGGCAAGTCATAGCGGGCATTAGGCACCAGCATACTTATGCAGAAGCAAAACAACCCGTCAGTCGGCGGGGTAGCCCGGTGACCATGTATTTATGTCGCCAAGCAGGTACTGGTTATAACTGGTTTATAACTTTGTGATTTTTCATAATACATTTTTGAAATTTTGTACATTGATTCTTTACATAAAAATACACACGTACACAGGTGTTTGAGGTTTCGTATATACTAAAAATTTGGTTGTTTAAGTAGTTATACACTACAATTAACACTTTCTCAGCATAATACATTGGGAATTTGTGAGGCATGATTTATTTTGATTTCTTCCTACCATAAAAAAGGCACAAAGAGTCTTGTATTGATTTACCGAGGACACACTATGCGATGTGCTTGTGTTCATGAATGATTTTCGATGTAGCCCTGATAAAAACCTTACTAGCAAAGGTAAAGCTTGTTCCTTTTTATAAATGCCTCATTTTACCTCAAGCTAAAAAGCAGTTATGTTCATGCCATACCTGTTCATAGGTTTCCTCGGGGAAGTCAACACCATACTCCTTGAGCACATCGATGATATCTCTGAGAGGCTCGAACATATGGTCTGTATCAGCGTCTATCTTAGCGCGGACCTCGTTAAGGACTCCCATTACCTTCAGCAGACCCTCATAGTCATCTTCACCTAGTTCCACTGCCAACGCTTTAGAAGCATATGCTATGAACGCCTCGAGATCGTCCAAGCTATAAAATGAAACGATCGCTCAATGTAGGCATTTAAACATAAGGACTGCATTGGCCACTGCACGTCAACTGTAAATTTGCTGTTGATTCTTCATCTTCTGCCAATCGACTGTGCAGTTCACTTACAGTCAATGAGCAATTCAGTATCGGTCTTTCGAATTGTCAACCATCTGTTCGTCAAACTGTTGACAGAACCACAGGATAGTGTTAAAGCAATTTCCTTATTATAAGAAACCCACGATTTTTTAATTATTTGATTTTGAGTGATTCCCAAACTGTACTTTAGCCTAAAATTCTGTCAATATTTGGAATGAAGAGTTGAGGCGTTCCTGGCTCCGGAGACTATTCAAAAACCTGCGCAATGATTACATTCTCTATTAACAACATACCTTTTATGCACGTGTTGTTTCAAATCCTCCTTATAGAGGTTGCTCCATTTACATATGATGTTCATGATGGCCTGATTCAGCCGTTTTAGATCTAACCTCAACCAACCGTTGACAAGATAATCTGGCGGCAACGCCGCGACTTCATCGTACATCGCGTTGTATTTGTCTATCTACAAAAGTTCATAGATTTTTGTATTAGGCTTGTGAATTCGTGATCGCTAAAATTAACCCGACTATAGTCCCACTAGCTTTTGCCCGCGAGTTCGCCCGCGTACATAAAATATATGTCATTTAGGAGTAAAGCAGCTTTCTATCGGTGAAAAAATTTTAGCACTCGGACCAATACTTCCAGAGATTACCTTCTACAAACAAAAAAGCAAACTTTACCTCTTTATTATATTATTATAGATGAATGTTTTACAGTATATGTATTTATTATATAGTGTGTTAGGTATTCAACAGTTTACTGCCCCTGGTGTCCATACTTTCTTCCTATCGTGCTACATCGGAAATATTATATATTATGGCCAACTGTTTTTAGTTTTTTCGAGCCCACGTATATGGTTACGACTCCGTTTCCGTATGTCGTAGCTTGATGTTATAAATAGTTATAACCAATGATGTCATAAATAGATAAAAACAATACTATTCGTCATGGATCTCGCAAACAATTGGATTGAAAAACTTCTTTGTATAGACCAAGAAGTTTTTTGTTTGATTGATAGTTCCTCAGATTAGCGCGAAAAATCTCTTTCGCTGTTTAAACTAGTATCAATAATCGAAGGTGATGTGATGATCTGATCACGTTTTTGGGACAAATATAGCCACACATTGAAAAAATCAGAAAGATTTCGAAAGAGAAAGGGGAGAGGCCCTAGCCAAGCAGTATGATACAATATAAGCTGGAAATAAGGAAAATCCAAACTGACGTTACCTCCGCCTGATACTGTTCGAGGGTAGGTTTTTGCTCCGGAGGATCACACCCGTTCTCGTACCGATACTTATCAAATTCTTCTGGTGGTATAAAGCGGCCATACTTTAAGAACGCTGCTAGTACTTCTTGTCTATCTTCCTCCCACAAAGGACGGTATTTGTCATATTTCTTAGAAGTAAACAAATATGATCAATGAGATAATCAATTACAAATATTTGTTTTAGATTATAATCCTAGGGCCCCTAGATATAATATTTTTTTTTAAATGGCGATTACAAGAAATAACTGAAAGCTTTTTTTTATCAATAGAGAATAGTGAAACAGTAATATCATAGATAAACATTACATACATACGACCAACAATTTTATATTAATGAATGAGTATGATGACCCAAGGCCTGGCTTCTACCTCGGTCAAAGATTTAGTATTTCCATACAACGTGGCAATGCCGCCAGCCTTTTGGGCACACTTCCAGCCGACAGCGATGCGGAGGATTTTTATGACGTCATATTTAGCTAGGCCTTTAGTGTATATAGGGTGACTGGAAATTAGTGTACGATACTTAAACATTTGATTATGCACAACAAACCATTTTTATTATGGGAGCAAAGCCCAAATCGCGAAAAAAATATCAGCTGTTCAGTACATTAAGCAAACATAAATGTACTGAACAGCTGATTTTTTTTCGCGATTTCAGGTTTGTTCCTATAGTAAAAGTTGTTGGTTATCATACCATGAACACAATCACGTGTTTACGTATCGTACACTAATTACCAGTCACCCTATATATTATTTTTAATTAGTTAAGTGTATTTTATAATTTAATTCTTTCTCTGTTGCAATGAAATAAAACAAATTAATGAGTAATATTAGCAGTCATCACAAATGATCAAACATTTAGGTATGTACTTACCGATACATACTGAATTATATCGTTGATAGCATTTTCAAATCTCTTCAACATTTCATGGTACAGATCAATCATACCGTTCTCTTCAACCAAATCGTCTAAAACAGTAGACAGAGTTGTCAAAATCGCTATAAATATGGCGTAAAGGTAAATAAAATGTTGAAATAAAACGTCGTTCAAAATCGTATAAATACTAGCGACCAGACCCGGACAGGTCGGAAACCTTGATTCTCTTGCAGATATCTTCATTTCTGAATTGATCACACAAGGAAACTCCGAACATAGCATTCATCATTATCCTTAGCAGCTTAGGGACCATCTCCACGAGCGAGAGACATCGCGACGAGTCCGTGCTTCTATCGCCGGGGAATCTCCACGAATGAGCGATTATTCTGCCAGCGAATCGTCGCGACTCGCAACGGAATAGCTGAGAGTCCATAACGACTCGTTACGGAATCGCCGAGTTTCCGCGACGAGGCGTTGTGCAATACGTTACTTGGCAGACAGGCAACGCAGAAGTGACCTGTGTTTGACAGCGTGTAGCGAGCGCGCGGCGGAGCTCTGCGAGTAGCAACAGGTGCGCGGCGTTACGACGTCGTTTCACCTGCACTCAGCCACTCTTCGCATCGCTGCGATTATATCGCTGTGTGGAGACACGTTCTAAGAGTGTGTGAAATACGTGGCACGACGATAATATCGCCGCGATTCTCTTGCTCATGGAGATGGTCCCTTAAGGTGACTTTATGCTTTCTGATGAGACTCAGTCGTGGTACATAAGCGGACTTAATGGCATAACGCATTCTCTACCCGATACGCTGCGAGTCTGCGACCCTAGGCAACTGTTAGTGCGCTTGACTTTACGATAACCTAACTTCTGCTAGCAAGATAGCCCGCAATCGTGTGCAAGTCAAGGTCAAAAATTGTCCTTAATTGGGAACGTACTCCAGAAAAAAAAGTACCTATATTGTATAACCTTTTCCAAAGTTCGATCTTTCTCTAAACCAATATCCGTCGAATTGGTTCCACGGTTTAGGCGTAAAAACATAACCAACAAACAAGTTACACTTAGCATTTGAAATGTAAAGTATGTAAACAGTAAACTTATACCTTCATACGAAGCTATCGGCACGATGACTGGATCTATTCTGGGGAACATCGTGGTCTGAAGGAACATATCTTTCATCATCTCCATCATCGTGACAAAGAGACCTTTTTCCTCCATCACATCCAGTGATGGTGTGAAATGTAAGTCTGAAATGACGTAGGTGGCTGTTATTCTGCTTAAGCCGGTTTTAGTGCTCGACCGACCGTGGGTGCGTACCATCGTTCCTGGCGATACGCATAACCGATCGTCAGTCAGTTTGTTACTTCAAAACTGGCCGGACTGGTACAGTCACAAACACGAGACAGAAAATCACTAATTTCTCTGAAGACATATGAAAGTGAAAAAAAAAACGGAAAGATTTAAAGAGTATATAAAAATAATTCCGTGATAACGTTTACCTGGGTCCCGAAGCTCCGCAATTACTTCGTTAAATGCCACGTTCGGTCCTTTTTCTAGGTCAGTGTTTTTCTCAAACAAGTCTAGGCTACACTGGACAGCTTTCATAACTTGGCGAGAAACCTGTGTACACGGGAATATTATAAAATTACGTTTCACCGGGTCTTTGGTTACTGCTTTGCTCTCAATGGCTGTAGCGTGATATTATATAGGTTGTTTACACAATATTTATATAAACACAACACTTAAAAAATTCTGTGTGTTCTGACAGTTGGGCCAATTGTGATAAGACTTTCACAAGCTGATAGCTAATATTATAAAAACCATATGAGGCTACTTTTATTTCTGAAAATTAATTAAAGCATAAAAAATAAACTGCTTGAAATTGTGATCAAAGTGGCTTTTGTGCTGTTTTACGAGTTGATGTAGACGAAGTCGAAGGCAGCACCTAGTATAAATGTAAAGGTCATTAATTACAAGTGAGTCGACGTATTTCACATAAGCCGGCCATCTCTCTGCTCTGAAAGCTGCCTCCTCTATTTCAATTTTTTCAGCTTCAATATCAGCCAATTCTTCTGGATCTATAATTTCCTCTTCTTCCTCTGCCGGAGAGTCTACCTGCTCTCCTATAAATGGAAATAAAAAGCAATGAGTAGGATTTAATTCATAGAAAAACGCTTAGGGCTTTAAACCGCTTCTCAAAAGCGGGGCGAGTGCATAGCGAGCTCGCCAAGGGTGGGCAGCGAGTTCGCGGTGTACGATCCACGTTTTGTATTCAGTGGCAGAATGGATTCAGACGAGGAAACACTGCTGCTAGCTTTGTTACTCCGAAGACGGAAACGAAAACAAAATTATATAAAACACCCCGCTTTCCATTCGCTCGCACCTCGCTATTATAATAAAGCCCTTAAGTAGTAAGTACTTATTTAGTTGGCTGTCCTGGAAGGTATTCAAGATAAATAGGAACCTAATGTTACTGTATCAATAGTTAATGATACGTTGTATCTCTCTCGCTGATGATTACATTTTACGAGTAGCAGGCTACAAGCTTGGGCACGCCACAATCATGGCGGTAAGTCCCCTCTTTGAGGCGTGGCTGGAAAGGCCTCACGGCGTCCTTACCTTACGCATGACGCAGGTCCTCACCGGACATGGTTCGTTCGGGAGTTTCCTACAGCGGATTCATGCGGAAGTGACGCCCGGGTGTCGCCACTGTGCGGAACGCCCGGAGGACACGGTGGAGCTAACAGTCGAGGTGTGCTTGGGCGGAGCATCGCCGTGCCCTCGTGGGGGCGATCGGCGGCGGAGACCTCTCGCGCCGGGCCTTGGTTGAGGCCATGGTCCGGAGCGAGGAGGAGTGGCAGGCGGTCGCCGACTTCTGCGAAGCAGTAATGCTTGCAAAGGAGGAGGCCGAACGCATCAGGCAACGGCGTATTCGCCGCCGCCGTCGCCGGGATTCTGATCCCGATTTCCGGCCAACGTAGACGCGGGCTTGCGGACAGTGAGCAATGGGTAGCTCGCTGTCCGGCCGTCCGGTAACTGTCCGGACCAAGCCCAAGTCGTCGACGGCGCGCACTGTTCCCGCGCGCCTCACGGAGTTGTCAGCAACAGCAGGGACCCAGCCGGGTCGAAGCCTACTGGGGCCAGGGTTATCCGAAAGGGCGCCCGAGCCCCGGTATGAAGGCTAGAAGGAACGGGGTGGGTCTTTTAGTCAGTAAGAGTCTGACACTATCTCCCGCTCCGCCCAAGGGCGGGGGATGTCAATGCATGATTTTTCCCACCATAAAAAAAAAAAAAGGCTACAAGCTTTATGTTGTCCAGTAACACCTTTAGAGTTAAAGGCCTAGAAAGCATTGCTCTCACCATAGAGACCTCACCACCGTGCTGTCATGTGTCATCAAGAGGCTCCTTGTCCACTCGCCTATCGTCAACATCGAGCATGGTTTAAAAACTTCTTGCTTCATCTATACATACAATGCAGTAAACAAATACGAATTACGTCCGCCAATCGTATTTTAACCAACAATACGTAACTTGACTCTGACCAGATAATCAAACAAAAACAATGGATTTCGCATGTTAGGTACCTTGGCGGTTTCACCTTAAGAGGCTCCTTTTCCACACGCCTATGGTCAATATCGAGCTTGGTTTAATAGCTTGTTGCTTCATCTTATGCAACCTAACGCGATGTTTGATAAAGAGGCAACGCGAAAAATGAGAGAACGCCTGAAAACTTTGATGGCATTCGGAAATTTCGTGATTTACTCGAATATTTCACAAAACTCGTTCCAGGCAATATATATATGTGTATTCCCTTTAGAGTTTTCGTTATTCAAAATCTCGATTAAATGTACAAAACTTCTATTGCTGTATTTTTTTACATTAAGGAGGGCTAAAGTTCACGTAAAATAGCATATTTTCAGAGTTCTTTACTAGATTACTTTTACACCAATTACAGCCTAGACAATTTTCACAAGATATTTATATGTATTCAAAATATCTATTGAAAAATGTGTAATATTAACGTTATAATAGCTTAAGAGCGGTTGTATGAAAAACAGTGAAAGTGTATGTCGAATTGCATACCCTTAAGCATCAAACATCATACAAGCGAGTTTGATTAATCAATATACCTTCGTCTCTTCGTGCTTGTCGTTCAGCTTTTTCAGCTTCTTTTGCTTCCTTTTTCAATCGACGAGCTTCTCGTCTTTCAAATTTAATCTGCTCTCTCTCTGCCCTTTCAGCATCTTTTGCTTCTTTAGCAAGACGTGCTTGTTCACGGCGAGCATCAATCTCTGCTTGTTTTTTCGCCCTTGCGGCTTTTTCTTCATCATCTAATGTTGCCTCATCTACTTCTTCTAACACTTCTTCTATGTACACATCCTAAAAAAAAAAAAAAAACAAATAATAGTGCATTGTAACTGGTTGGTATCAACAGACTTATAATATAATTTTCGACACACTTGCTCAGAAAGTGACTCTATTTGCACTAAGTACACTTAAGTATATAATGCAGCTTTTAACCAAACTGACTTTTTGATTACCATTATGCACAAGTGTGATAATGTAGTGATAACCTTTTTTGTTAAACCTCTGTTCTCAAATCAAACATTGAATTCGAAAAAAAAATTACATTGGGTATTGCGTTCAATAGTAGTATTTTATGCAAATTTGTGTTTAAATAAACTATTTTAACTTTTACATGTTAAATAAACAAATTGTAATATAGCTGCTTTTTAATTACCTCTTCTTCTTCCTTTATGTTAAAGAATAGTTTATAATTATCTGCCAATATGCGTTGAAATTCTTCATGGCTAGCAAGGATTTTGTTACGCCTGCAGATTTAATAGTAATTAGAAATATCAATACTATAACAATATGACTTTTTGGTGGTTACGTAAATAAAAGTAAGATATCGTTAATTAAATTCATACAAGTAGGTACTCGCAAACCATATGCTTAGTTTAAATACTGATTAGCCGATTCTAATTTAATTTCTCCACAAAAAATATTGAATTAAGAACCTACTAATCAGTCTTTAAACTAATTTCATACTTTTTGTATAAATAAAGCATATATTTTTATGCATTTAATTTACATCATGGTTACATGCCAAAAGATTGTGATCTACTCGTAACAGCTAGCCATAGCTAATGCTAATTTAATTTATCTGTTAATCAGAACACCCAACGTTAACATATGCGCTATCAAAACGTGGCCTCAGTGGTGTGGAAGATTATGTATACGGCACCGCATGCTGCAGCGTTTTGCGTTCCGATAGCGACCAAAGCTTAATGCTGCCTTAGTTTAAGCGCTGAGTCACATCGAAATAGCATCGGCCGGCAGCGGCTGGCTAGGCTAGAACTGCCGACAAGAAGCGCACCGCGGGCGGCGTCGCTACCTTTTCATGCTTTTCAAAGAATACTGCTGTTTTAAGTAAGTATGTAGATAAAGTTTCAAAATTATTTCACACTGAAAGTGCTCGCCGCATCGCTGCCATTCCGGTGTGACTCGGCCCTAAAAATGGAATATATGTAAGAATTGTATGTTTATTGTTATTCCTTCGTGCCAGTACCTGTCAATAAAACGGCGGTTCCGTTCGTTGACGGCCAGCAGCTCGAGTTTGTCGGGGTTGTTCTTGCGGTTGTGCAACGGCACATCGCCCCAGGCCGCGATGTTGTCCAACCCTCGCTTCACGTTCTTCTGTGCCGTCAGCACACGCTCTTGCAGAGTGTTTATAGCGGCGTATACTTCGGCCATCCAGTCCGTAACTATATAGTTTACACAAATAAAATAAATGAAGAAGAGCATAGTTTCAATACTGTGCTCTGCCTTGTGTCTGTGTTGTGCCTTGCAGCCTTTTCATTTCTTCCTCTCAAAAATAAAACCACTCTTTAAACTCGTATCTATATCTCCGTAATACTTTCCAATCTATATACAACAATAATAATAATAACCAAAGCCAGGAAACGAAAAAAAAAACGAAACCGATTTCAAAAACATTTATTGGGGTAAGCACTGGACAATTTAAGCGCAACATGGGTGATATTATGTCAAAAAGAAGAACTATGGGAACATTCTAGGTTTACAGACGGGGTTGTAGAAGGCGCACGTCCACCTAATAATTAACTTTTCCGTCTCTATGTAGGGATGTCTTTGCAAGAAGTCAGTAGGTCAAGCTTGACTCTTCACAGAGCAAAGAATCGGAGTGTTTACAGCCTATAAGACTGCATCAACAATTCTTATGAGCATAAATTTTGTAACAGCTGCGAATAGTTTTTTTTTATCATTTTAACCCAATCCTTGAAGCTGCTAAGCTCTCACAATACTCAAAGGGATATAGAGGCATAGCTAGTGTACATAGAGGCCTTACAGTCGTCGTTCCAGGTAAGCTCCTCGACGCCGCGGCCCAGCAGGTTGTCGATGGCAGAGATCTCCTTCTCGATGAGCGCCACCTCCGTCTCATGGCTGCCCTCGCGAATCGCGTTGTACCAAGCGATGGCGCGGTTCAAGCGGTTCATGTCGTACTAATACATACAAATTGTTAGCATGGAAACACATAAGGACCACCAATGGTGTAGGTATCTTCAAGGCTAGAGTGAATAGGCTGTTCGCCTTACCATCAACGACTGCATCACTGCTTACTATCAGGTGGGTTTGCAGTCAAGCCCTGGTTGATATAATTAAAAAAATGGATCGACCCATGATTGAGCATCAGACTTTAATAGCAGTAAGGTAAATTTTCTTAGATTAGATGGCATGTCCCGATTTGTCAATTAATGACCCGGTCGACACCGGTCGATTAGTATCGAGAGCTTTTAGTGTAAAAGAAACCGGCGGTCGACATCGCCTGATCCATCCTATCATCGATCGATAGCATCGATCGATTGGTGTGACAACACGCTATATCAGTAATTCAATCATAAAGACAGACCAAGTGTGCCTTACCTGTAACTTTTCATTTCTTGCGTACAAATCGAGCCCATCCTGCGGAATGCCTTGCTTGTCCAAATACTTCATGTAACGTATTTCACGTAATAACATGACGAGCTGTAAAAGTAATGAAATATGACTAAACCTGTTGTATTATCTGAGAATCTGTTTCTCTCTTCTGTTCTGTTCATGTATTCTCATACATGAAGAAGACAAAACTATCAAACAGAAGAGTCTAGTCTAATCGGTCTAATCGTTTTCTGTGCACGTATTCTACTGCACAGAAAACGATTTCGCTATTACAGATTTACTTCTAAGTATATCCTTTATTGTCCTAGGTAACCGATAACCAATCAAACGGACTTATCTACCTTCAGTTTCGTTAATTAACTGCGTATGGTTCAGACTAGACCTAAGCATCTATACACTCGGAAGAGGAATGACGTGTCAATCATTAGACCGAAGACGACCTTCAACAGCTCTCCTTCACCACAGAGCTTCCAATGGCACAGTCTCAATAATTAAGTAGACTTAATATAATGTAATAACCTTATCGAAACTACATTTCGTCATTCAATTCAACAGTCAAATCTTGCAGTCTATCCTACTAATAAGGTCGAGCTGGATCAGTTAGTCACACCTATAGGGCTTTTAAGGGATATGTATTGAACTTGGGCTAAGTTCAATGCAAATCCCTTAAAAGCCCTAAACCACACGTAAACATGTCCTGTACTGTAGCCCGATTCATGTAATGAAAATCGTAACGATATCGTAGCGATTTTGTCGTTTACACCATTTACATATTCATATCCATTGATCGAGTTTGAACGACACCGATTTTAAAATCGTTTAAAATTCGTCGATTTAAAAAAAACTGTTAACTTTGTCACATTATCCTGGTAGAATACTTATTAATGTAACTGGAAATAATTCGATAGATCGTGAATACAGCTTTTGAATAGGACTTCGATCGAACGACTATAAAACTTCAACGATTTTACGTGAATCAGGCTACAGAGCCTGATTTACATAAAATCAAACAAGCCAGATCCTGTGATAAAAACATAGGACACCTTCCTTCCCGTTCATATGCCACTAAAGACGATTTTTCACTAATACACGCTCCAGTAACGTAACTAGGCGTAGGCGAAGCGTCTCGCCCATGGCCTATTAACCAAAAGGGCCTCGCGTGGCTCGCATGGTTCGTGTTTAACCACTATTTTGACCACCTGATGGTTAGCCACGATGTGGTCGAACACTGGGTTGCGGCAGTCGCTCTCTCTTTTTCGAATTTATGAAAGAAAAAGTCCTCGCTGATGTGCCTTCGTCCAGGTCTAAATTAGTCCACGCTACGCCTCTGACACGGGCGAAACGTCTGGCAGAAATTACTGACCTCTGGACTAAAGTTGTTTCGAACAAAGGGCGGGTCCCTGTATATGAGGTTCTTGGCGAGATGCAGCTTGCAGATGCCCGGCACGGTGGCGCACCACGCCTTGAATTGTTTATCCTCCACCACGTTCAGGTAGCCCAACATTTCATTCGTCTTCTGCTTTACGTACAATGCGTACTCAGATTCAGTAATGCTACAAAATATACAAGTTTTATCACTAAGTAGACAGAGTGATTGGTTAGATGGGGCTATACTGCGAAATCCGCAGCCATGAAAAATGCGGGGAAAACTGTAAATTTTTTCATAAAAATAATTTTAAACAACCTTTTTTTTTAACTAGTTACCCTCAAATATTAGTCAAAATAAAATAACTGCGAGTTGTTTACAAACGTTACAATGACTGTCGAAGAACTGAAATTATAATTGTAAATGACTTACGGATCTTCAAACATAATGAAATCTTCCATTGGCGCTTGAATCCTCCTGCGAAGCTTGTGGATCCACCAGAGCATGCCGGCTACTGGTGGGAGATAAAGATCCACCATCGGCCTTTCCGGACCTTTACCCAATTTCTACAAGGTAAATAAATATAATATGAATGACATAGTTTATCAATTATCTACTTGACTATCTATGTCCAGTCATTGTAGAATTACTTTATTTTAAACATCAGAATAATTTACAACAAAAATGTTGTGTCACACGACCAAAACTTATTGTTATGTCTTTTCATCACGCCATCGGAACATCTTCCCCCTAAACGCGAACTACAGTGGCCAATTTGGAAATCTCTGAATCGACTGCGAACTCAAGTAGGCCGCTGTAAAAACAATCTGGACAAATGGGGCTTCCTCGAGCCATCTCCAACACAGCGCCAGTGTAGAGCCTCTGCACAGGACATACTTCACATTCACATGGTATGCTGCCTAACCTGCATAACCACCTGCACTTTTCAGGATCTATACGAGGCCAACAATAGAGCCGTATAGGTTACCAAATATTGGTCAGAAAAAAATATAGTTAGCATCGACAAGAAAAGAAGAAGAATAAGTGTCTAAAATGTATTTAATTTTATAGGAGATGGTCAATGCCTCCCGATTAGTTTGATGAAGAGTGATGACGTAGTCGAAGTTAAAGCACGCTCACCTAGAAGTAACCTAAAGACTTAAAGACTCCCAGGTTGTGGCTATCAGGGAACACACCCTCCACTCCGACAGGGATTTTCACTCCTTAGGATTTTTACGCGCAATGAATTGGTTCCCAAAACGTTTGGTCAAATAGATGGGATGTGTAGCATATATCAAATTTGATTTCTCCCAAGCGGTGTAGGTCAGCGACCTGTCTAGCGTGGTGGTAATGAGGGACCGCAGAAGTTCAATTCATCTGACTTAGCCAGAAACCAAAATGCTTTGCTGTAAATCAGTCGTGAACCACTAGCGTTCTTCTACAAATAAATAAATACTTTAGACTCCTAACTTTTTCTAATGAACAACAGTGCCTAAGAAGTATCCTTTTAAATAAACCAAAATATGCTTGTAAGGAAACTCACCGCCATTTCTTCGTCGAATATTTCTTTGACAGCGTCTAAATTTGCGTGCATAAAGTCAAGTAATCTGGGGAGTTTGGGCTTTAATTCTTTCCTGATAATTGGTCGGTGAAAAAGGTCTCCTATGATTTGGAAGAACTGCAAAGATAAATTCAAGATAATTAAGAACAACCGAGGATGCTTTAGAAAAAAACCATTACAAGAAATGTTGGGTCAATGGTCTATAAAGTGAAGAAAGTTTCTTCTTCTTTTTTTGAGCAGGTAATATGCTCTACTGCGAAGCATCGATGAACTAACCAAAGAGTATGGAAAAACCCAGAACTTTAAGAAACTTAGACCCCTGAGTTCGTTTCGATATTTCTTCTCAGGATAGTCAGCTAGGAAATACCGGCTTCATCTAGTTCAAATTGATGTAAAAATTGACGTCTAAAAGTGTTTTTTTAAACCTATTTACAAAATAAATATTATTTTCAAAACATTTACTCATAAAGAGACTCTTATTGCTCTGCACTGAGGTATATAATGGCACTTGTTACCAAACTTTTACATTTTGATTACCATTACGCACTAGAGCTATAATGTAGTTAAAACCTTTTTGTTAAATCTCTCCCCCGCCATAATTTTATTACATTTATCGTATCAGGATGGGCGCGCGTCGTCCCCCACGAAAGAAAGAAAAAAAATGGGCGCGCATTTGAAAACAATTTCTTACCACCACAAAAGTTTACTAGTTTTCTTACAGTTATTTTCTTCACAAGTGTATTGAAAAACGTCATATGATACACGTGAGTAATTAATGATTCTCGGCTCTCTTAAGACCCTCGCCATGGTCTAGTCTAAATACCGCCTCGACGGTAATCACTAACATTACACACTTATATCGTTTGTTATATAATGTATTATTATAACAAGGTTGTGAAGGTCACTAAGGTCAGTTAGCCAGTCGCTCTGTACTTTTATTCAGCTGCGCCTGATAGCCGACCCTAACAGAGTCGGGAAATCTTCAGAAGTAATAAGTGTTTATTACGGAAAATATGCATTTGCAGCGTGATGCTACGCTAAAAGTAGTGCACAGATACCTTGAAGAAGTGTTCCAAGTTCTGGCACTCGTCAAGTCCTTGTGAGAAGAGGGACGCAAGTCGTCGATCAATGTCTTCCAGTTCCTTCATGTGAGCCGCATAGTCTTTCAGGAAGCTGTCGTCCTCGGGGTCCGCAGGATCGTACGTGATGTTGCCGAGGTTTACGTATGTGCGTGTGTAGTCGTCAAGGACCTGGCAGTAGATAGCTCTTGAATTATTTAGTACTTATTAGGAAGAAAACAGCACGCATTGCGGGATGGTTCCTTACGGCCTGGTCACGACTGCGGTCTTATCGGCGAGCGGGGCTGTAACGGTAAGCGGACGCGGGGCGCTTTGAGGGGTATCTCGTGGAGAGCTTCAAACATTTTCATACTTTTGATCTTACCGCTGGCCGCCCTGGGCTTAGCTGCTACGCTGCCGCTGTGAGAATCACAGCGGAAAGGTCATGAACAGGCCATTAGTCTGCGACCCTGAACCTCCATAAGCTTGACTTTTTTGGGTGAGAAACCATCAAATAACTTCTCCCGCTCTAATGGGGGCAAGAAAGAATGCCAGACGTTTTCCGACTAAAACCCACCCGTGTTTCTTCAATTCTAGAGCAATCCCGCAGCTCAAGCTTGAATCTTATCACCTCTCTAACGGCCCGTTCAGGACCTTGTCGCTGTGAGTGGAACATAGAAGCGGCAAGCGGTAATATTAAAAGTATGAAAATATTTGAAACATGTTACGAGACGCCACATATAGCGAAAACGCGCGTGCATTCCGATGCCGCACGGCTTGCCACGCCACGCGCCGCTATGACGGAACTAGTAACCGGCCGTAATGGTGGAGCACTCAGATAGGTGGTTTTTTTTTTTCAACTTTAAAACATACATTTCATGGAATTAAATAGGGACCTTCTATCAATATTGATCTCACCTTAATACACTCGGTGCTCAATTTCTTGCCCCTTAGACCACAAAACTCGACTTTCTCCAGCTTCAATATTTCGCAGGTGGCCTCTAGGATGTTCTCGATCATCTTAAGCCGCTTCATGTAAATGTTGAAGCGCATGAAGACTCGGTCGAAGTCGAAGGACCAACGCACCGGCATCACCCCGGGAGGGAAAAACGTTTGCACTTTGTCTCGGTTCATTTCATAAGTTTCACTGCAGATTAGGTACAACTTTAATGAAGCAACAGGATTTCCTCCAGGAAATAAAAACACAGAAGACCGAGATCTTTAAGCTGGTCAGTATAAATAATAATACGAATAAAAAACCTCTGCATTTCCCATTACCATTTACCATTAGTGGCCACCATCAGCAAGATATTAAGCAAACATGACACTCAACTATCTACTTAATTATTTAAATATTCCACACAAAGATTTAAGAATACTGTACACAAGCTACAATGGGCACCTAGCGTACCAAGGTATGTGTCTACGTAGCAGGCTCAGACTACGATTCTGGCGTAGCAAGCTACAACATCTAGGCGTTACAAGCTACGACAGCGTGTTGACGTAGCAAGTCACGACACTGTGTTGACGTAGCAAACTTCGACGACGTCTTGGTGTAGCAATTTAAGCTACGACAGAGTCTTGGCGTAGCAAGCTACGACAACGAGTCTTGGCGTAGCAAGCTACGACAACGAGTCTTGACGTAGCAAGCTACGACAACGAGTCTTGACGTAGCAAGCTACGACCACGGGGTCTTGCCGTAGCAAACTACATACGAGTGCAGCTTGGCGTAGCAAGCTACGTACGAGTGCAGCTTCGTGTAGCAAGCTACGTACGAGTGCAGCTTGGCGTAGCAAGCTACGTACGAGTGCAGCTTGGCGTAGCAAGCTACGATAACGTCTTGGCGTAGCAAGCTACAACCTCTTTAACTCTTTGAATGCCGTAATTAGAGACACAGTAGAAAGACAATTGTTTATGTCGAACTGTGTAACATAAGACATTCAAAAGGTTAAGAAGCAACCTACAAAAAATTCAAAATTCAAAAAAAAAATTCAAAAATTCAAAGCATTTATTTCAAATAGACCATTTACAGGCACTTTTGAATAGTCAAATGTCGGTCAGTCCAAGAAAAGTGAAGCTAAATTGCACGTTCCAAAGAGTAGGTCTCTATGGAGAAGAACGTGCAAGAAACTCCATGGACACTCTTTTAAATCATATATGTGTTACATATAATGCTTGGTTACATATTACTTGTTGCTTCTATCATGTGAGCACAATGTCGATAGTGAAATAAAAATGTAAAATAATTAAAAGATAGAAACTGAATTAAGCCACTGGCAGCTAAGAGATGACCAGTCCCATCTGACGGCACCCGTTCACGAGTATGACGCGTTCAACGCGACAACAGCAGAAGGCCCTGACGTAGCATTAATACAAGTGTAAAATATCATTTTATTGGATTACGGTGACACTTACAGAAAATGATTCAAAATGGTCATAGATTTCCTTATTTTTAAAAGTTGTTCATCGGGATCTCCTTGGAATATTGATAGAGGATCGATAGAATTTGAACTCTGTTGTATTACTAGATTGCACACTTCACGAAGCAGAGCTGTCAAAAAAAAACATATACATATACATGACACAAACACATACTTTAAATACGAATACACTATTTAAAAAGTTTACACTTATTCGTTCACGTCAGTGTAAAGTTTACAATAAAACAGGTAGAATTGGAATTCATGGGCACTACGGAAAAGAAATAAAGCTGCAGGATTATTAGGAAGAGTTACTGTATTTATTTATTTATTTATTATATACTTTATTGTACATACAAAACGTAACAAAGAAAAACTTATATCTAAAACACGTACAATGGGCGGCCTTATCGCATTCCGCGATCTCTTCCAGGCAACCTACTGTGGCCATGGAACGCAAATAACTACTGAAGGGAGGGACAGTCTGTTACTCCCTCTCGCTCTACCCCGAGTTGAAGGAGCTATTTGATGATATCCCATACAAACAAAATTTTCTAGGGAATTTTCCCGTTGATCACAAATTGTTTGCAGCATCAAGGCAGAGCCCAATTTTAACCAAATTCATAGTTTTTTAACGAATACCAAACTTTATTAGAAACTAAAATTATGGTAGGTACTGAAGTAAAAATCGCGATCAGTTTTATTCATTTGTACCTTTTGTACCAAGCTCGCAAACTTTAGATAATTTTTACCAATCAACTCTTGGGTTAATGCAGAAACAAATAGTAGTACTATATATTCATCCCTGCATTTCTATTCACTCCATTAACAGTACAGATTTTTCATATTTTGTATTACTTACGTATGAGTTTCTCGACGCAACAGAAATATCTCGAATTCCCCCACAGCATACCAATACAGTGTAACATTGGTCTGATCAAGGCCTTAGCGTCAGTGAAATCGGTCGCCTCGAACGTTTCAAAGTGGCTAACTAAAGGCCTCTGGTACACATAAATATCGCGGCACTCGACAATGGCTGTAAAATAAAACGCAATTAAAAGGTTAAAATGTTTTGATGATGGAATATTATTTATGAGACCCTGAGAGTCTCTGGTAGATTCTAATCACTCTAGGTAGCACGATGAAACGAATAGTAAGTTATAAAGAAGTTACTTCTAGGTAAACGTGCTGAAACATCGACAATAGAAAAAACCTCACCAGCAACCACATTGGTAAGCATGGTCTTGAAGCAGCTAAGGTACACGCTCTTCGTGTCCTCGAGGTAGTGGGCCATCCTCTTGACGCGAGGGTCCCGCAGCTGAGAGTATATGCCTTCAAGGTTCTTCAGGCGGTGACTGTAGAACTGCACATCCGCGGCGGGAAGCGGGAACTTCGTTCTTTTGAATGCTATCAACATGACAGATTTCGTTTAAGACTTGTTTTTTATAAAACTTAGTACAAGTACCTACATTCTATTATTTATTGTTGTTGTGAATAACAAAATTATGTTTATGTAACACTTTTAATCTGCCTGAACAGCCCCACTCCTGAGAAAACGCCTTGCCACATTCCTACCATTTCTCTGTGTTGTAATTCTTAACGGTAATTGTCAAGAAAGCTATCCAATGTAGCCCGCCATATTCTCCTTGTTCTTAATATTTACGTACCAAACTTGTAGTTCAAAGAGATGTAACATGTAGATAAAGCTCGTTTTACGTCTTACCTATGTATGAATCCTCTGCCAGCAAATCATGAACTTGTTGCGCCCACTTTATGATAGCTCCTTCTATGTTCGTCTTTAAGTACAAGTCCACGTCTTCTCCATCACTGTAAAGTGGTATCATCAAGAAAAGATTCAGAAGTAATAAATACCTACCAACTTTTATTGAAATCGTGCATAGGTACTGGCAAATTCCGTTATGTTACATAGCGGAATTCGCAAAGATGCAAAATTTAAACAAAACGATTAAACATGATACATACCAGCAGGAATAAAAATTAACCTTATCTCCATAACATCTAATTTAACGGCCGTTTTTGCTTCATCATGACCTACATCTATGTAGTTCGTACCGATACGAGATTTAAAGAAAGCTCAATAAACTTTTGGGTAAGAGAACTAACAGTCCATCAATATAATGGACATTTTTGATGCGCAGGTTACGAAAATTCGAGCTTCGCAAGAACAGCGACTTCTACATTCCAGTCATCTTTTCAAGGTCATATCAATAGAAAAAGAAAATTGTGGGACATATTTATAAAAGAAAAAGAACAACGAAATGATTAATTTAAGGCTTTTTAAAAACGGAGACTTTTATTTTTGAATTCATTCGTGATTATGGAGTACTTCCAGTATTTATGGCTAGCATATCTAAATAAATAACCTACAAACCGCCTACTCCTTGTTGCTTACATATTTCAGTAAAATGTAGGTCTATGCTTTTATTTCACAGTTTCATACCTCTGTTTCAGTCTTGCTTCTGCGTGGTATATGGTCTGTACACCAGCCGGCATAGGCAGCATAACTTGACTTGACATTTCTCCTTTTAACTGCAATTTGAACATTTTAATAGTATGAAAGCTGATGCTATAGGATACATCGTTCATCTCGAACTAGTCATAAGAGACCTTATTGCTTCACTATTCTAAAAACTCCAGCAGAGGCCCTAACCACGAGCTCTTAACGCGATCCATTTTACGACCTTAACTGCAGGCCTAGCCTCGAGTCGGTAACGCCTCCGATTCCTTTGTTCTGATCACGTGAGATAACGTCATTCCCATACTTTTGACGTCTTCTACTAACGTTAACGATTGTAAATTATCAACTTGGCTAAGCCCTGTGAACTGTAAAAGGGATGGAGCTATGTAGGGTGTTGTATAGCTCGCACGACTGACATTTCAACAGGTCATATTAAAGTCCTGGACTTTTTTATAAAAACCTGAACGGAAATTAAGCTGGCATTCCACGTAGTGCTAAGAACTGATAAACCTCTTCAAGCTTGTACTTAATTTTTTACGGTGACAATAGCATAATATAAAAAATGAATAGAAGATATTACTGCTGGCATTCCATGCAGTGCTAAGGACTGACTAATCTCTTCAAGCTTGTATTTAATTTTTTACGGTGATATTTTTACATAAAATTATAATATAAAAAAATGAATTGAACAAAATGACACAAAGAATGATTGAATCTCTATTTTAGTAAAGAACACCTATAAACAACCAACCTGATACATCAAATTCCGCAGCTCATTAACATGTCTCATCATATCGTTCTTCACTATCTTGGGCCATCCTTTCTGGTTCTCAGGATTGCACAGGAGAGGTCCGATGACATCATCCGCCAGCGTTATAAGATCGTTTAAAACGTTTCCAGACATTTCGCCGATTGTAAGAACCTACAATGAGTATCAGCTATACGTCGTTTGTGGAATGCATTACCCATAGAAGTGAGGCGAGCCCAAACGCTACCAACGTTCAAAAAAATGGTGAAGGAGCATTATCTATCACTTTAGTTCTTCTTCTCCTTTCTAATTGTTAGTATATTTTATATTTATTAGTTTATTATTTGGCTTTTTATTTATGTATTATATTTTATTTGTTATTTATTTTCACATTGTTTCTATAAGTTGTTGTACACTTTCAACCCGAAATCTTGTTCCTTTCATTTCTGTCCATCCAAAGGTTGTCTGGTAGAAATTGCCCTGTGCAATAAGACCGCCTATTGTAAACTTATTTTTGTTAATTATTATTCTTTAATAAGTTAAGGTGTGCAATAAAGATATATAATAATAATAATAATAATGTTTGCCTATGCATAGAAAAAATAGGGCGTTGGTGTGTGCTCTAGATTCGCAGCTATCAAATTGTTTTGATAGCAGCGAAGACCTTACCGATACCCACTCGATCTTGTATTGTGCGGCTGCAGCGGCGTGTCGTGTAGCTCACGTCAAAATTCCAAATAGTGACAGAGCTACACGACCAGCTAAACCAGCTTGGCAGTGCAGGATCGAGCGTCGTATCGGTGAGGCTAGAGCACTCATCGGCAAACTTATCTGCTTCAGGGAGAGCAACACTCGCCCTAGAGTGATGCGCTTTGTGAGGCGGGCGTTCTCGGGGACAGATATTAGTCCACGAGATTATCTACCCCGTATCACAGAGCGTATCGACTTCCTGAGGCAGAAAGTCTATGCATGGGCAAACCGTATACGACGGTACAAACGGCGAGTGGAGCGGTACACCCAGAATCGCGCGTTCCAAAGCAACGAAAGGTGGGTTTACAGGGCTTGGGAGCGACCGGACCAAAGTGTGATTGATACGCGCCTACCGGATGATGATGCCATGTATTCATTTTGGCGCAGCATTTGGTCGGTGCCTGTCAATCACACTGAGGGTGATTGGACTCGGGAGGTCGAGCGAGAGTGCGAACTTATACCAGAAATGGGGGCAGTTACCATCAGCCCCCAAGATGTAGCTCGTGCAGTCCGTCCGTTACCAAACTGGAAATCTCCAGGACCGGACGGGCTGCACAACTTTTGGCTTAAATGGTTTAAAAGTTCGCACGCTCGCTTGGCGTCCCAATTCCAATCTACCTTAGAGTCAGGGTCGCTGCCCCAGTTCCTGACGACAGGAATAACCCACCTGCTCCATAAATCGGGTAGTACTGCGGAACCCAAAAATTATAGACCGATTACGTGTTTACCGACGGTCTATAAAGTTCTTACATCCATCCTGAGAGCTAAAATTAATAATCATATTGAGACAAATTCCATCATGTCTGCTTCTCAGAATGGATGTAGGAACGGGTCCCGTGGTACTAAGGAGCTGCTCCTCATTGATGTTGCCATTAGCCAACAGGTTCGTCGTTCTCGAAGAGATCTGTCGACATGCTGGATAGATTATAAGAAGGCCTATGATTCAGTGCCGCATACATGGCTCATGAGGGTGCTAGAGCTATATAAAATTGATGTAACTCTGCGCACCTTTCTGATGTCATGTATGGGGCAGTGGAGGACGGTCCTTCACTATCCAGGGTGTCGACGGGTTTCGGAGAACAGCGAACCGTTAAGGATCGAGCGTGGCATATTCCAGGGTGACAGTTTGAGTCCACTGTGGTTTTGCCTAGCCTTGAACCCTCTCAGCACACTGCTGGAGGGTTCGGGTATAGGCTACCGGTTGAGAAGAGAGGGTCAGGTCATATCTCACCTTCTTTACATGGATGATCTGAAACTTTTTGCTTCCAACAACTTGCAACTGATGGAGCTACTGAAGGTAACTGAAACCTTCAGTAGTGCCATCAGGATGGAATTTGGTTTGGACAAATGTGCAGTCATGCATGTAAAGCGAGGGGAGATTATGGAATCCGTGGGAACCCAACTCTCGGATTCTATACACCTTAGATCCCTCTGCTCAACCGAAACTTACAAGTATTTGGGTATGTCGGAAGCGTTGGGCATCAATGCTGCTGAAGTGAAACAATCGTTGAGGGAGCGCTTCTTTAGCCGCCTGAATAAAGTACTGAAAAGTCTTTTATCAGGCGGGAACAAGGTGCGCGCCTTCAACGGTTGGGTCATGCCGGTTTTGATGTACTCTTTCGGCATACTCAAATGGACTCAGACAGAACTCGACGCCCTGGATAAGAGGGTCCGCACTCTGCTTACCGCAAATCGGATGCATCACCCACGATCATCGGTGATGAGGCTGTATATCCCACGGAAGTGTGGGGGTCGTGGCTTCTTAAATGCCAAGACCCTGCACAACCGTGAGGTATGCAGTCTCAGGGAATACTTCCTGAAAACCGACGTGGGGATGCACCGAGATGTAGTGGCGGTGGACAAAGGCCTCACCCCGCTCTCCTTGGCCAACGAGAACTGGCGCAAACCTATAGTAATGGATACTAATGAACGCAAGGAAGTATGGAAGGGCAAGGAGCTTCACGGGCGCTTTTACCGGGCCTTACATGGGCCCGATGTAGATCTTTTAGCGTCCGTATCCTGGCTACGCTTTGGTAATCTCTTTGGAGAAACCGAAGGTTTTGTTTTTGCAATTATGGACGAAGTTATGATGACGAACAACTACCGGAAATATATTGTGAAGGACGGTACGGTTGACATCTGTCGGGCATGCCACCGGCCCGGAGAATCAATCCGACACATTATTTCTGGGTGTTCTCATTTAGCTAACGGAGACTATTTGCACAGACACAACCTTGTAGCCAGGATTATCCATCAGCAACTTGCTCTTAAATACAATCTTGTTGAATCAGAAGTACCGTACTATAGGTATGTGCCCGACCCAGTTCTCGAGAATGGCAGCGTCACATTGTATTGGGACCGATCTATCATCACTGACAGGGCTGTTGTTGCCAATAAGCCTGACATAGTGGTGATAGATCGACTGGAGCGTCGCACAATGATTGTTGATATAGCGGTCCCTCATGACGAGAACCTCGTGAAAGCTGAGAAGGATAAACAAACTAAATATCTTGACTTGGCTCGCGAGGTTGTCGACATGTGGGAAGTGGATACAGCAATCATTGTGCCGATAGTCGTGACGGCCAATGGCTTAATAGCCAAGAGCCTCGACCAACATCTGCGGAGGCTCTCGTTAGGCAGTTGGATCAAGGGCTTGATCCAGAAGGCAGTACTCCTAGACACGGCGCGTATTGTCCGGAGGTTCCTCTCTCAGGAGCCCTGACCGCCGGTAGCTTGGACCCTGTTCCCGATGCCGGTGGGCTACTATTTTTTATATTTTTAAATGTTTTTTTTAATGTTATTTTTTTAAGAAATATTTAAAATTATGTAAATAATAATAAATAAATGGAATAATAATAATAATAATAATAACTCTGTTCCACATACATGGCTCATGAAGGTGTTGGAGTTGTATAAAATAGATGCAACTCTACGCACCTTCCTTGAGTCATGTATGAGGCAATGGAAAACAGTCCTTCGCTATCCAGGATGTCGACCGATCCAGGGGAATGATGAACCAATATGGATCAAACGGGGAATATTTCAGGGCGACAGTTTGAGTCCACTTTGGTTTTGCTTAGCCCTGAATCCTTTAAGCACGTTGCTGGAGGATTCAGGTTTGGGCTATCGGGTGAGAAGAGGTGGTCAGGTCCTATCTCACCTGCTTTACATGGATGATCTGAAACTTTTTGCCCACAACAATTCGCAACTGATGGAACTACTGAAGGTAACTGAAATTTTCAGTAGTGCCATCAGGATGGAATTTGGTGTGGACAAATGTGCAGTCATGCATGTAAGGCGAGGGGAGATAGTGGAATCCGAGGGAATTCAACTCTCGGATTCCATACACCTTAGATCCCTCTCCTCGACCGAAACTTATAAGTATTTGGGTATGTCGGAAGCGTTAGGCATTAACGTCGCTGACATGAAGCAAACGTTGAAGGAGCGCTTCTTTGGCCGCCTGAAGAAAGTTTTAAACAGCCTTCTGTCAGGCGGAAATAAGGTGCGCGCCTTCAACGGTTGGGTCATGCCGGTTTTAATGTACTCTTTCGGCATACTCAAATGGACTCAGACTGAGTTAGACGCCCTGGATAGGCGGGTCCGTACATTGCTGACCGCAAATCGGATGCATCACCCACGATCTTCGGTGATGAGACTGTACATCCCGCGGAAGTGTGGAGGTCGAGGCTTTTTGAATGCAAAGACTCTACACAACCGCGAGGTGTGCAGCCTCAGAGAATACTTTCTCAAAACCGACGTGGGTATGCACCGCGATGTGGTCGCAATGGACAAGGGACTCACCCCGCTGTCCATGGCTAAAGAGAACTGGCGCAAACCTGTGGTACTTACCACTGATGACCGCAAGGAAGTATGGAAAGGCAAGGAGCTTCACGGGCGCTTTTTTCGGGCTCTTCATGGGCCTGATGTAGATTTTTCGGCGTCCGTGGCCTGGTTACGATTCAGCAACCTCTTCGGAGAAACTGAAGGTTTTATCTGTGCGATTATGGACGAGGTTATCTTGACGAACAACTACCGGAGACATATTATGAAGGATGGGACGGTTGACGTGTGTCGGGCATGTCATCGTCCGGGTGAGTCCATCAGACATATTATCTCTGGTTGTTCTCGTCTGGCTAACGGCGAGTATTTGCACAGGCATAACCAAGTAGCCAGGATTCTTCACCAGCAACTTGCTTTGAAATACAACCTGGTGGACTCTGAGGTACCGTACTACAGGTATGTGCCCGACCCAGTTCTTGAAAATGACCATGTCACGTTGTACTGGGATCGGTCTATCATTACTGACCGGACTATTGTAGCCAATAAGCCGGACATAGTGGTGACAGACCGATTAGCGCGCCGTGCAATGATAGTCGATGTCACCATCCCGCATGACGAGAATCTCGTGAAAGCTGAGAAAGAAAAACAAATAAAATATCTTGACTTAGCACACGAGGTTGTCGACATGTGGAATGTGGACTCGGCTGTCATTGTGCCGATTGTTGTGACCGCTAATGGCCTTATAGCCAAAAGCTTCGACGACCATCTGTCGAAGCTATCGTTGCACGGGTGGATCAAGGGCCTGATACAGAAGGCAGTACTCCTCGATACGGCTCGCATTGTGAGGAGGTTCCTGTCTCTGCAGCCCTAACCACCGGTAGCTTGGACCCTGCTCCCGACACCGGTGGATAACTATATTTTTATATTTTTAAATGTTTTTTTTTTCTTTTGTATAATTTCGTTAAAAAATATTTAAAAATGTAATTTTATATGTAAAAAAAATTGAATAAAGAGAATAATAATAATAATAAAGTTGCAAAATCTCGGATCGTTGTTACGGTTCTGACCCAGAGGATACCAACGGGACCCTATTACTAAGCCTCCGCTTTCCGTCGAAAAATGAATGGTCAGACCCATCCATTTTTCTGTCTATCTGTCTATCAGCGGGCGATACCTATCTCATAAACCGTAAAACGTGGACAGTTAAAATGTTCACAGAATGTGTTTCTATTGCCACTACAAATAATAAAATTAAAGATTAATAGGAGTATTAAATACTAGCTTTTGACCGCAGCTTCGCCCGCGTACATAAAATATAGCCTAAGTAACTCAGGAATAAAGGAGCTTTCTATTGGTAAAAAAAAATTAGCAATCGGACCTGTACTTCCAGAGATTCCCTCCTACAAACAAAAAATCTGACTTTACTACTTTATTATATTATACAAGTGTAGACAAGTAATACGTTTTTTGTAAAACTTGGCTCGATTTTAATATTGTAGGTAGTATCTAGGTACGGTACCTACGAAAACCTTCATGCGCGGGGGATAGTGTCGTGTAATGTGTTCCCAAAATGTTTTATGCGTGTGACGCAGTATTTTATACTGTGGTTTAGTGGTTCAATGATAGAACAGGCTTGGCGGAATAAATTATGTAATTCCAACGCACACTCGCCAAAATGTTGAAGCTTCTACTCGACTATTGTATTGCCGATATGCTATGCTCGTAAATCAACGAAACGAAACTCGACAATTAAAATTCGACTTGAACACACTACTGTCAAATGAACAGTAATTTACAATAAAACATTTTCTATAGAGGTAAAATTTTTAATTTTGTTTATAGGAAGTAATCTCTGAAACTGCTGAATCGATTTTGAAAATTCTTTCACCCTGATCAAGCTACATTATTCCCGAGTGCCACAGGCTATAGTTATTTGACTGTAAATATTATCGGGCGTCGCTCCTAAACGCGTGTCTGGCATTTCAGTAATAATGTTAAGCACCATGTAATACAAAGTGAGTCTATTGTATCCAGTGCGCCAGTCCTGAGCCTGCTGTGACTGGTAACCCTACTCAACTTGGGAACCCCTTGGCAGCCATCACACTTTCTCCAGCTGCGCTTGGAACTATACCACATCCAACTAGACAGTTTCGTTCTTAGTTTTACAGGCATCATAAGTAAAAAATAACGAACCTTTCTTATATTTGCTTGTGTTACTTTCTCTTCCACGTTTCTGAGAAAGTATACGACTTTACCCCTGCTGATGAAAGGAAATGTCGTGGCGCACGTGAGCATGCCAGCCGTGTTCATACGAAACACGATCACCTCGTACTTTGGGAAGTCGAAAAATCTGAACAGTATGTGCTGTAAGAAGAATAAGAAGTAAGGATCCCAGATGTGTTAGGAAATGTTAAGCTAGAACTACATTAGACCAATGCACACGTGTAACACAACTGCTTTGTACGTAGAATGTCCTCGCGGATCAAGTGTAGCTCTACAAGTCTAGTTTCCATATAAAATGTATGGTCTCCATACGTCGCACCCTGCAGCCTGATTCACGTAAAATCAAACAAGCCAAATATCGTTAAGTGTTATAGTCGTTCGATCGAAGTCCTATCCAAAAGCGGTATACACGATCTATCGACTTATTTCCAGTTATTCTACCAGGATAATGTAACACAGATTTTTTTTAAATCGGTGAATACGGAAATAGTCTAAACGACTAAATCGCTACGATATCATTACGGTTTTCATTACGTGAATCGGGCTACAAATAGGCGTGTGTGGCACTCGTCTGTGCAGTGTACTTCTAGTTTAAAAGAGAGCCTCTGCGGTAAGATCTATGAAGTAGTAGAAGTACCAATCTACTAGATTTTTGAAGGAAGGGTTGCGCACTAATTTTAATCCCCATCATGCCGAATTCAGACATTCACAGAAGTATTGATTCCTGTTCCGTGATTGATTCGTTTCGGATACAGAGTGTAAACGCTCTATTAAGAGGGCCCTTCCCGATGGATCATCCATCGTCTACATGAACATGTTTCAAAACCTTGTTATTTCATCCAACATAACCTCACGCATTGTTTGATAAAGAGGCAACGCAAGAAAAGAGATATTTTTTATTTTATTTTAGGGAACTTTTTCTGCATTCAGAATGTTGATTTTCATATAAATTTTCTTTACTTAATTCATGAAGGATCAAAGCTCACGTAAAATTTGAGCAAAAGAGCAGATTTTCAAACTGAAGTCGTTTTACACAAATTTTGATTTTGGATTTCTATACAAACCTAGATCATATCCACAAGATAAGCATATCCAAAATATCTAGAAAAAGACGTGTAACGACGTCATAATCACTTAAGAGAGAATGTAGCTACGTTTATGAGAATAGTACCGTTCACGGGTTGGGCGCCTTTAAAAGTTATTTTTACGTTACTAAAAGTAATTTAGTTACTTACCATCTTTTAATATGAAGGAGCAGTATATCTAGCAATAATATCAATTGCAACGTAATGCTAAAGTATCGAGGTACAATCATTTGACCATATTTTCCTCCACCATACCTGGACCAATCGTGTTGCTCATGTAATGGGACCCTAATAAACATAAAGGTGACATAACACTGACCCTCTCATCACCAGTGATGAACTTTGTCCATTTGTCTAACTTCTGTTTCAGCGCTTTCATTAAGTATTCGCTCAAAAATTCCAGCCGGAGATCAACATCTTCTTTTTGCTGAAAAAGTCATTGAGTTAGTAAAAATATCTCATAGCCGCTGAACTCGCCTGGCTGATTAGTTTTTAACCGGCCGATTTGGCCAACAATCCGCTGAACATAGGCAGTATATTACCCAAGCAATCTCATTGATTAAAATTATGATCTTCTATCTATAAGATATTGTGATAAATATGATTGTGCGTAAGTATGTTGCGTGCGTGTCCAATTCAATGTTTCAATTCAATGGAACCATACTGGAACCCAATCATATCGTCTTTGCCAAAATAATTTTGAAAACCACTGTACTTACATCAGCCATGTTGCTTTTTACTTAGATATCAGATTATTTATCCAATTACACCATTTTTATAAAATAACATAATAATTCTAAGAACTATTACAAATTCTACAATACACAGGTTGAAATTGTTTTCATCATAAACAAAATAATCGTCATAGAAACCGGAGAGCGTAGTGTTTTGAATTTGGAGCCAAAACAAAAGTGTTGCCACTTGCTTCTTGTTTTCTATAAATTTTTCAACATTGTGAAACCTTTGTAAATATATAATAAAAAAATAATGTACGTCGTAAATAATATTTGATTAAATGTAAACTAAATTATAAAATGCTTCACCGAAACAAGTGAAAAAAATAATAGTTTTTTTTTATGACAATTGAGCCGATAGCGACCATTAAAATAATAGTTATAGTGAAATGGAACATCGTACGTCAACTTCAATCAAACTTCAAAATTTAACGTCAATGTCAATGTCATTATTACGCGCCAAAATCTGGCTTGTGGTGTAACCGAAACAGCAGAATCGTAAAATTCTTACAAAACAAAGTTTAACTTTGAAAAATATCAGTCATTTTTGACAATGGAAGGATTTGATGATCCTGGTGTTTTCTTTTCCGACAATTTCGGCGTTGAGGAGAATGAATCTCAAGATCAACTTAACCTACAGGCAGTGAAAAAGAAGTTCAAAGAATTTATTCGACAGTTCCACACGGGGAACTTTAACTACAAATACAGGTAGATACTATGATATTTAAATTTATAAAAAGTATAATTCTATGATTCAACTAAGATTCTCAGTTTAAATACAGTTAACACTAACCTGTGTTTTATATTCAGAGATGCTTTAAAACGCAACTACAACCTGTCCAATTATTGGGTTGAAATTAACATTGAAGATTTATCCAGTTTTGATGAGGTATTAGCTGAGAAATTGTATAAGAAACCCACAGAACATTTACCAATACTAGAGGAAGCAGCAAAAGAGGTAATATCATTATTTTACTTGCAAAATTGTGCTGTCTGTCTATAAACTTTTATGAATGCACACCATCAGCAAAGCATGTAATCTTAAAACTGTTATGTCCTGTCACAGTTGGCTGATGAACTGACAGCACCAAGACCCGAGGGTGAGGAGAAAGTTGAAGATATTCAAGTCCTGTTATCTTCAGATGCACATGCTGCTAATTTGAGAGAGCTGAAAGTATGATACTTTATAATACCAGTTTTTTTTTTATAGTTTTTACAATTCTGTGATTTTATAAAATAATATTAATAACTCAATATGTACTTATAATTTGTTTATTGAACATAAGCTTTACTATTTTTCAGTCAGAAACAGTATCTCGACTTGTCAAAATTCCTGGCATAGTAATATCAGCATCTGGCATCAAAGCAAAAGCAACAAAGATATCTATCCAATGTCGATCATGCCGCAACATCATCCCGAACTTACCTGTGAAACCAGGTCTGGAAGGATATGTGATGCCCAGGAAATGCAACACGTAAGTTACCTAACAGAAATTTTAAAAAAAATCAAATTGTATCTCAAAAAGTTGAGAAAAAGATTTTGAATATAATCATGTGTAAACTTTTTGTTATGTCAATTTGTGTAGAAAAGAGGATGTTCTCCACTATTATCACAAAAATAATCCATTAAAACACAAAACTCTCACTAATGCCACTGTTCTTTAATTAATTTGTTTATTTTCTTTGTAGGGAACAAGCTGGTCGACCAAAGTGCCCCCTAGATCCTTACTTCATTATTCCAGACAAGTGCAAGTGCATTGACTATCAGGTACTTACAATCAAATACTCTTTTGATTATTTAGCCAAGTCTAGTTAACTAATATATCTACATCCCACAGGTTTTTATTGTATAAACCTGTGCATTTTAGAAGAACCAAGGTAACCAACATAGCCTGAAGGATTGCCAAACTTAAGTAGCAATGGGTAGGGCACAATATTTCCAGAACAGATAGTTTATGGGGAGGAACAGTTCTGGAGAGGCCACGCACAAGACCCGTTGTTATGGCGATGCTTGGGAGTGACCTATGACCAACCGTGAATGTTTTAGGATGCCTGAAATGATTTAGATGATGTGCATTTTAGTAGAAATATATATAAAGCAGAAACTGCAGGCTTACTTAAAAATTGAATCGCTTTTTTATTTATATTAGTAAATAAACTAATAAAAACTTCCTGCAACATTTATCTAAATTTATTTTATGTGATTACATATTTGCTTTTAAAGTTAATTGTAACGTTGATAGGTACTGAAACTTCAAGAAGCTCCAGAAAGTATACCCCAGGGCGAGATGCCGCGCCACCTGACCGTGTACTGTGAACGAGTGCTGTGCGAGCGAGTCGCACCCGGTGCGAGAGTCACAGTGCTCGGCATATACTCCATCAAGAAAATTGCTAAAGTTGGGGTGAGTTATGAAGTTTGCATTTTTGCAGGTTTTTCTACCCTACTAATATGTACTGCACTAACAACATTTTTGATTAGGCGTGTCCACTCAGGGCGAGCAGCCTCGCGAGTCATGCCGCTCGAAGCAGCTCGATTAGTGTGGACGTGCCTTGGCCGAGGCAAGCGCGCGCGCTGTCGCGGACAAGCGACCGAGCGCCCGAGCCATCCAGCACAAAATATATATGTACAGAAGACAATCTACATACAAAGCGCGCTCGAGCAACGCACACATAGACACCGCTCATGGATACGATATCTCGACTTGAGACACACAACTGTGAATTTTTTTATAAAATTTTTGAGCAAAAAGAAAGGTTATTTTAATTTTTCATTGGACAGTTGTTTAAATTCAACATTAAATGTTGGTTGGTAGGAAGGTAAGCGCCCGTAGGTAAACAGTTAAGATAGAAACTGTGGTCGCAGCCGCCTGCGTAGTCGCCGCGCCGCCGCCGCACCCGGACACGCGCATCTCGCGACAGGACGGCAACCCTAGCGCGATCGTTGAGCGTAGGTATGAAAAGTGAAGTACATACAAGAGATTGACTTCCTGCACCTATCTATTTTGTGCATCCAGTGTCGAATTTTTGTTTTGCTCAAAGGCGTCGTTTGCCGCGCGCACTCTGGACGGTCGCATATATTCCGAACATAATGGCTCGGGCTTGCCGCACGCGGCAACCTGGCGATGACACCGAGGCTTCCGCACTCTCGCGGGGATAGTTTCCTTGCGTGGCAAGTACCTCGCAAGGCTGCTCGCTCTGTGTGGACGCGCTAATTGAGGATTGGTTTATTCACCAATTTAACTACGTATCTAGTAGTAATTAAATCTGCCAATTCAAAGTACTGTAAAAGAGTTACAAATATCCTAACAAAAGAAGCATGTTTACAGAGAGAAGGCCGCGACAAAGCCTCAGTAGGTGTCCGCTCCTCATACCTCCGCGCTGTTGGTTTGACGGCCGAAGAGGGTGTGACCGGAGGCCTGAAACCCTTCACAGCTGAGGAGGAGGAACAATTCCGTAGATTGGCAGCATCGCCTGACATATATGAACGTGTCGCCATGTCTATTGCCCCTAGTGTGTTTGGTGCAGTTGATATGAAAAAAGCCATTTCCTGCCTCTTGTTTGGTGGTATGTATGGTTCATTTTTTTTTTTTGGTATTACTGTAGACATATTTTTTTACAATGTTAAATAGAGTCTACAATGAATGTTTCGTTTTAGCTCGACAGTTTGCTACCAAAGTATTCAAACTAATAAAAAAAATTCATTATTTTCCAATTCACACTCCAAAATGTTTTGTTTTGGCAATTAACACAATTCTCGCACATTGTTGTTCGTATTACTGTTTCTGGATCGGTTCTAAATATTTTATGTTCCCAACAGGGTCTCGCAAAAGACTTCCAGATGGTCTGACCCGGCGAGGAGACATTAACATATTGCTACTGGGTGACCCTGGTACTGCCAAGTCACAGCTGCTGAAGTTTGTAGAGAAGGTGTCTCCTATTGGAGTGTACACTTCAGGCAAAGGTTCCAGTGCGGCTGGTCTAACTGCTTCTGTTATCAGGGATCCTGGCAGTGTGAGTAGCAATTTATTATTGGCCTTAAAAAAAATACCGTTATATTATCTTAATATTTATTATTTCGACAGCGTAATTTCGTGATGGAAGGAGGAGCAATGGTGCTCGCTGACGGAGGCGTTGTATGCATTGATGAGTTCGACAAAATGCGTGAAGACGACCGTGTGGCCATACACGAAGCAATGGAGCAGCAAACTATCTCTATTGCTAAGGTAGATATTAATCTTCTCCGCGTGTATTGGCAACATTTTGCCATCTAATAAAAATCTTTGATGTATTAAACACATTAATTTCATATTGTTTGCAGGCTGGCATTACTACAACTTTAAACTCTCGCTGCTCGGTCCTGGCAGCCGCTAACTCAGTGTTCGGTCGGTGGGACGACACCAAAGCTGATGACAATATTGACTTCATGCCAACTATTCTATCAAGATTCGATATGATATTCATTGTCAAGGATGAACATGACCAAAACAGGGATATTGTAAGTATTAACATGAAAAAGTATTGCTGCTTCTAGAAAGGCAGTCTGAAGTATGTTATTCACCAGACACTAGAAGCAAGCTTATTACAACTCTGCAAACTGCTGCACATTATTTTTAATAACAAGGAACAATAATCTAATAAACTGTCCAAAACTATGAATACTATTATAAACGTAAACTAAACCCTTGAATATTTTTAGACTTTAGCGAAACACATAATCTCCGTACATATGGGCGGCGACAGTGTGGAGCGCGAGACGGCGGCGGGCGAGCTGCCGCTGGCGCTGCTGCGGCGCTACTCCGCCTACTGCCGCGCGCGCTGCGGCCCGCGCCTGTCGCCCAGCGCGGCTGAAAGGCTGCGCGCGCGCTATGTCCTCATGAGGTCGGGCGCCTTAGCGCACGAAAGACAAATCGATAAACGACTTTCAATTCCCATCACAGTCAGGTACTCAATAATTTAATTGACCAATTCAATATTGTTAACAATTATTAGGTACTATAACTATTTTCGTGCGATCCCTGTGATCTATTGCTAGTGTATTTTTTTGCCGAGAAAGCAAGAACGGAATAGAATCATACATTACATTCATTGCAGATTAAAGAATTTTACATTTTTTTCCTTATTGAAGCAGAAGACAACCGAATTTGTGTTTTTTTATTTCGGCGTTCGTAAACAGTGAGAGTGACTCGTAAGTCACCACGCGAAACAAGCGCGAGTGAACGAATAATATATACACACTGACCTCTATTTATCTTAGTAGAGGTCAGTGATACTATACCTAAACACATAAGCAGCAGAGACACACTTGAATAACCCGTCGTTCTTTATATTTTCAGACAGTTAGAAGCCATTGTCCGAATATCTGAATCTCTCGCTAAGATGCAACTTCAGCCGTTCGCCACAGAAGTGCACGTCACTGAAGCATTGCGATTGTTCCAAGTTTCGACTTTGGATGCGGCTATGACTGGCAGCTTAGCTGGTAAGTAAAATAGGCTTTATGAAACAGTCTAATTTTATTATCATTTTTTTATTGTAGTGACCTAATATTGTTATTCAAACAGTCCATTCTGCAACAAAAAATTAACAACGTATAAAAATGATTTTTAGGAGCAGAAGGTTTCACAACTGAAGAAGACCATGAAATGCTGTCCCGCATTGAAAAGCAACTAAAGCGCAGGTTCGCTGTGGGCTCTCAAGTATCAGAACAAACTATTATTCACGATTTTCTCAAGCAAAAGTATCCTGAGAGAGCCATTCTCAAAGTAATACACACGATGATAAGACGCGGAGAATTACAACACAGGTTGCAGAGGAAAATGCTTTACAGACTCTCGTGATTTCCCTACTTGTTGTTAACAATTTTTCCACAATTATTTTTAACCTACTGTGTCAGTTTCAAATAAATAAAACCATGTTGTAATTATTTTTATATTTTATTTAATTGTATGAAGAACAGTCCACAGTTTTCTGCTTTAAGCAAATACATTTTAATCAGTTTAGAACTGATCTTTTCCATATCACTGGCTGATCATTTAATTTAAATATTAAAGCTAGAAGTGTTTGTTTCAACACTTGCATTAGTGTCAAACATTGTGTAACCCGTAAGATCCGTGAGTCAGAATGGCGGGTGTACCTCAGCGAAATAAATTATAGTAATAACCGTTAAAATGTACCTAAAATGTACTATTCAGTACCTAACTCTAAAATAACTGTACCTCCTTCAGAATGAAATAATTTCAAAATTAAGGTACCTACACCCGCCATATTGACGTCAAGATGACGGGCGTTTTGTACCTAATATTTTATTATTTAACCATACCCTACTATCTGAGGTACAGAAATTTTAGAGCTAGGTACTGAATGTTACTATAATTTATTTCGCTGAGGTACACCCGCCATTCTGACTCACGTAAGATGTCTATATTTCAAGTCAGAGAACATCCTTCAACTCTCTTATGTATGGTCTGTTTGTTATATATTGAAATAATCTCGGGCTTTTATTTTTCATTTTCATGGCCACTGAGTCAAGTAGAGGTCCTTCAAACTGGCTCGGAATATCGATCTAAGTTGACACTGAAGCGTTTGGTGGGCATGATGGCAAAATTAAGAAGCACAGGTATTCATTGACTAGAGTGGTTACATAATATACTAGTGTTTTAATTACTTTCCGCACATATGTTATCTTTAACTTCCTTAAATGGGTACTCTGGGTGTTTCTCAACACCTTTCCAGAACAAAAAGTTGAAAATTCTTCCTTTCTCTCCTTTATCCAACCTTTTAAGTAAATCCATATCATCTTGAGACAACTCAAAATCATACAGGTCCATGTTTGCCTAAAATATCAAGACCACATATCAGAAATAATATCGCAATCATTCTAGAAATTACTTGCCAAACATTCTGAAAATCATTTACCTGCAATCTTGCCTTATTAGTACTCTTTGGAATAACAACAATTTTTTGTTGAACTAAGAAATGAAGCAATATCTGTGCAGGAGTTTTTCCATATTTTTTTGCTATGGTTACGACTTCTGGTACAGTCAGCAAATCAGGAAAAACACCAGGGCTGAAAACATAAATCATTTGAAATCTCTTTTTACCTGGCTAGCTGGTATTTTAATATCTTTTATGAGTCCTGGTAACTGACCTGTACTTGTACTTGTTAACAAAATGGTTCTTAGCGCCTGGGCTTCCAAGAGGAGCATAGGCTGTTACTACAATGTCATGGTCTGTGCAATATTTTTGCAGTTCCTGCTGTTGGAAATAAGCATGAAGCTCTACTTGCAACACTTGCGGTTTAAAGGTAGCAGATTTCCAAATTTCCTGTATTTGTGCCTCATTGAAATTAGATAAACCAAGGTTGCGAATAAGACCTGATCTTTGGCAATCTTCCAATTTCTAAAACAAAAACAATTATTAAACGTAAATGGTATAAAGTTTCAGATTACTTTTACTTAGATTCCTTGGTTGTCTAATATCTACCTTCCATGTTGCTATATGATCTGTTTTCATGTCCAATTCATAGTTCCCATCGGCATCGACCTTAGGGGTAAGCGTGGCATGGTCACAATTGAAACCAAAAGGCACATGAATGAGGTACAAGTCCACATATGCTGTCTGCAATCGTTTCAATTGTATATTCAAAAACTTTTCGACATCAGATGCCCTGTTAGCTACATGTGGTAACTGAAAACAAAACAGTATTCACATTAAATGCTTTGGGAGATTTTTTATTTTACTTCAAGCCCATAATTACAAAAAGTATATCAAGATTACCATACCTTGGTTGTAATAAACAAATCGGATCTGACACCTTTTCCATCATTAATCCATTTTGTAACAGCATTGCCAATCGCTTCTTCATTGTTATAATTAAATGCTGTATCAATGTGTCTATATCCTAATTCTAAAGCCTCGTATATTACAGGTTGTAAAACGTCTGGTTCAGCCTAGAAAATGAACGTAGAATATTAGTTACCTAATTAGGTTTACACGGACCTTTATGAACTTGAATATTTTTACATTACCTGCCATGTTCCTAAGCCTACTGTCGGCATTAAAGCGTCCGTTTGAGATAATTTAACGAATTTCATATTTCTAATTGTACTATGATATGACTGGTTACAGCTGACCGTGGCTCTGAAAATCGAGCGCACTTGGAGTATTTTGAGCATAAATCGAAACTGAAACAAGACTTTGACAGTAGCTAAAATTGGCAAAGAGCCAGAAAATTCAATAAACCAAACTTTAAATAAAAATTCGATATAAAAGCACAACTTAATATACCCGATATCCACACATTTAGTAGTGATTTTATTATACCTTTTTTAACGCTTCCAATAAAATAGGTACAGGTAAAACAGTGTTATTCACAAGCTTTTCTGTAAATTATATTGATTTTTTATTGACACGGCACATTTTTAAATTTGCCGGCCAGCACCGTTTCCGGTGTGAAATTGTGAATTGCCATATTGATTAACTCGAAGGCACTCGTTTTAATATAAAGCTACGTACAGATAAGTAGTTTGAGTATGCATCTAAAGTACTGATGTAGAGAGTAACGTTAGGGAAAAAATAGTTAAAGAGTAACGACACGATATTAATAGCATGTGCATCCAATTAGCAGCACCCTGAAGTTCTTAAGGTAGAGGCAATATGGCCCTGCGTTCTAAACTGCGTTAAAAGCGATAATATCGCGAATCCGATTAATGCGTAACGTCACAATTATTACTCAATAGTAGAGTTCGTCTAAAAGGTCAAACGACAAGCCCTTATAATTTGGAACGATTCGGCGAACATTACACGGTAGGTTTTGCTGTCAGTTTTGCCACAGTCAAAGCCTTGATTGACGAAAAATCTACCGTTTAATGCATTGAATGATGGTTTTTAGTACTGATTGACGAAAGCCATCATTCATGATTGATGGAATTGATTTACGCTGGTGCTTGATCGTCATAAAGGTTGGTTTGACGATAATCGCATTTGACGGGTGGCTTGGCTAGTGAGTGAACTCTTAGCTTATAATAACCAAATGGCAACTCTGACTGTAACGCGAACGTGACTTGGCTGGCTGGTGAACTCTTGGCTTATAATAACGAAATGGCAACTCTGACTATTTTGACACTGACATTTGATTGACTGACAGTGGTATTGTTTGTGTATTTTGGGTTTTGTTGTATTGGTTAGTTCTAAGCTAGTAAAATCAATTTTAGAAAACTTTATTGACGACTTGCTGACGTTAATTATTTCCCAACAAAGTTCCCAAAACCTTTAACTTTTTCTCTTTATTAATTTCTGTCTGAATACAATAAAATGGGTGTAAGTATTTTTATCTTTGGGCGAAGCATCTTTCGCGCGCTATGGCTCTAAAGCTTCTGCACGTTGCATTATTTCAATTTGAAATTGTTTTTAATTTCCAGAAAAAAACACAAAGTAATGTTAATAAAAACAAGGAAAAACGTCAAGCAAGAAAACTGGAGCAGCGTAGAATTGCGGATGGAATGACAAACGTAACATCTGCTAATAAACTGAAAGACTTGGCTTCTCTGTGCAAAGAACTGCTTGTTTACCGAAATAATGAATTAGAAGTAGAGATGTATATCCAGCGGGTCACTGACCTAGACAAGAACGTGCTTCAGTGGGCGATCGACTTAACGGAAAGAAATATGAAACGACTGTAAGATTGTTTTTATGTTTTATTACTTCTGTAAGAAATTTTACGTATATTATAGCAATAACTATATAGGCTGGTGGTCCAAAATTAATTATTATTTGACTAGCCTTTTTCGGCGTCTTCGCTCCCATGGCCTATCTTACAAGAACCAGATTTTTTTCGTAGTGGAAAAAGTAATCAATGCTACATTGATATTAACTTTCTATCTTAAAAAGAATTCTTGTGATCAGATCAGTTCTTTCAGGGATCACTGATCCAATCTATTGTACCTAAGTTGATAGCATGATCTGTTAAAACTAAGGTACAATAAATGTAGTAATTAAGCATTGTTAATTTGATTTGGGCTTTGATTCTGAATGCCTTCTCCAAAATGTTTAGATAATCCATGTACAATGGTCCGCAAAAGACTAAATGCGGAAACCATACTAAGACATGTTTAGATAATATAAAAAATAACTGATTGCATGCCTTAGTCAAGATATTTTGTAAATCATTTTGGTAACTTATACATATATTCTGTGCAAATAAAGAACTATTCTATACTATTATTTTCTATTAAACAAAAGCTGCTGTTTCGTGAGTCATATGAGAATAATACATCAACATGAGTTTCTTCCTACCAATGGTTATTAAAAAAACTCAAACATTGAGCCCCCAATAACTGAGGACACCTCAGTAAAACAAAATTCTACTGGACATGGATTTACTACAAAAAACAAGCCGACTGGTTTAAATAGGTTGGACAGCCGGACTGAAAGTCTCTCCACCATTTCTTCACTTCTGACCACTATTTTCTATTTTATTCGCAATCAAAATAATAGAAAATATTATTTCCCACCAAGGAGTTTCTTGCACATTCTTCTTCATAGAGATCTATGCCTTGAAACATGCAATTTAGCTTCACTTTTCTTGGACTAACCCACATTTGACTATTTAAAAGTGCCAACAAATGGTCTATTTGAAATAAATGCTTTTGATTTGATTTGAATTGCGAATAACAACTTAATATACAATACAATAGAAATTACTTTCTAATTTCAGCTACGAGACATGTGCTTGGGGATGGAACAAGGAGCGCAAAGTGGAAGAGATGACAGATGAAGGAGCATGGTACCTCATTGCCAGAGAAAAAAATGGAAGACTTCTAGCCTTCTCACACTTCAGATTTGACATGGACTTTGGGGATCCAGTTCTTTACTGGTGAGTAAGGCAGTTTTTTTTTTACATTAACCAAACATGCATGAAATTAGTGAGGCTTAAATCCAGCAGTCATACACCCATAGGCTTATTATGATAATACATTGTAGTTTTTATCCTTTATGTGTGTTTTAATATTGTGCGGATTTCATCACGCAAGCGAGACTGCTCCGCAGCGTAGCCCCAGCAAATGCTCTTTTCATACAAGAATTTATTGTAATGCGTGGAATACGCACGCGGGATGCGGGGCGTGATATCGGGCAGCAATTCCGCATGCGTGATTAAATCCGCACAATATTAAAAATACTCTAAGTTAAGGTTGATTCAGTTATTGATTGCTATTTCTTTTTGAGTTCATAAGTTAACTGGCTACTGAAAGCATTTTGTTTTTTTTTTAGTAGATCAAAAGGGTGCAAATAAAAAAGCCTGTAACAATCTTAAAATATTTAGAAAAAGTGTTTTTATTCTTTAGTTTTTTTTATTTTAGCCGTCAGGTTTTACATAGATATTTTTGGGCTGGTGACCTTTAATCTGGAGTCTGAAGTACTTCCACACAGTATATTTTTCCTCATAATATTAGAACAGATAATACATTCTTATTAAATATCAATCAAGAATTGTCTGCCTAATAATACTAGGCTTTTTTTTTTTAATTATTAACATGCATCATTTCTGTACAAAATGGGTGAACCACAATCTTTTATAATCACATTTCTTTTGAAAATAAATGTAGTGTTTAGGTGTAATTTAAATTTCAACTAAAAGTCTCAAACACTGGAAAAAAATATTTTTATGATAATGAAATATGTTGGGACCCTCATTTTGTGACTTGCCGAGTTGCAAAATGAGGTCTAACATAAGAGAGCGTTCATTAATTACGTGAGGCGTTGGTCGAGGTGAATCTCATTAATCTCACGTGGGGAAGAGGGGGTGGGGAGTTGCGATAATTATTGCGTAAGTTTATTTCGCGAAAAACAGTAAAAAACTCCGAACAGTAAACAAACTGAGAAAGCTATGTTAAAATAAATAAAACGGGTATCTTTACTAACATTATAACTTAATCCTACAATATACACTCGAGCGCAAAAAAATCGCACATCATGACTCTATTTGTTAAGGCAGTTTTTGACATGAATGTGAATAGTTATTGAAAACATGTCGTACACTAATTGAAAGCCTATTTAATTACCTTTCTAATGATATGAAATACAATGCAAAAAAATATCCTTGAAAGGGTTTAGAGCACAAAATCCAACAAATGTATTCCCTCCCTTAGTCTTATTTACAGCTGTTACTCGATTTTTCATCAGTCGTATTTACTTTACCATGAAATCTTGGGGCTCTTGGAGGCGTGGAGAGTCATGCTTTTTGCACTAAGTCTTCTTTAAATGTCATTCCAGATATGCTAAATTGGATTAAGATCAGAACTACGAGCTGGCCTCTATCACAATAATTCCAACGTCTTACATGTAGTCGCAAACTGTTCTAGCAACATGCGATCTGGTGTTATTCTGCATTAAGGATTTTTTTTTACCATAAGCCACATAAGTGGCTTCACATATTCTTCGAGCACTTTTTTGATGTATCATAAAACCGTCAACCCTCTCCATATCAGGCCAGTAATGGTCCAGTGAAGAATACAATGTCAGTTTTAGTGTCCAACATTATGCCACCCCAATTCGCCTCCAAAACCCACTTTTTCGCTTGTGCATCATTGTTAAAGTTGCCCTAATGACCGTACACCCTACAGCATCCATCATGGTCATCTAAGTCATTCTGCACTTATCAGAAAACACAACAGCCTGCGATTAAGCATACATCTAATTTAAGTGTTTCGTGGCAAATTATTGCCGGGCTTGTCGGTGAGCTGTGGGCAATTTGGTTCCATTTGTTGAGTGATGTGTAGTCAGGCTTGCTGCACCCAGTCTTTTCCTAATCGTCCACTGCCTTATACTGAAGCTTTTGTGTCAGTTCAATCGTGTTCAGTAGCCGATTTCTCAAAGTACTTGTTAGAGAAAAGCGATAATCACGCCCTGATCCCATGCGCCACCGGCCATATTCTGGTCGCCGAATATACCCACAGATCTCTTAAAACCTCCGGTATAACAGACGAACAGAAAAGCAGCTAAAATTTAGCTGCCGAGCGACTTCATTTTGATTATGACCTGCTTTGGGCAAGGCAATAACTTGAACGGCTTCTGAATTGAAGGAATTGGGTATACCGCTGGTTTTTGTGAGTTACGTGAAGGTCAATGATCTTAATTTTGTATTTTTTGTATGCTTCAATTTTGCTTAATAATTTGTACTCAATATCTTCAAATTTAAGAAAAAAACAGTACTAAACGAAATAACAAGCCATGTGCGATTTTTTTGCTCTCAAGTGTATTCTGACGATATCTCACTAAGAAGAAACACTTCTAAGGGGTTACAAAGATAACTAATATAACTTCACGTAATTAATGTACACCCAAAACGCTTAGGAAGAGTCGCGTCAGTGTTTTAAGCTCATGAAAAACATAATAAATTGTTACTATAAATTGTAGTAAAAAAAAAACTATTTAAAATATGAATTCATTATCAGGTGTGCATGTTCTTTAAACTTTTACAAATACATTATCTTACATCTTAAAAAATAATATTTACACCTACATAATACAATGAGTTATTTCCAATCTATGTACAAAGAAGCACACATCAATTGGATTTCACTTTATACTTCCACAAAATACATAAGAAAAAGCTAATGTTTCTTTTCAGTAGTCTTTTTTCAAAGACTAGTTTTTCCTTTGGCCACCATTTTATGCATCTTGTGCATAGGTATCTAAATAGCTTGTGTAGTATGTAGATGGTGAGCACAGCTAGCGCAGTGCTGAGCGCTACCACGTCGAGTAGCATCTGCTGTGGGTAGGACAGGTCCAAGGCTGGCGACCGAAGGTGAGCAGCCCCCTTGTGCCTCAGTACATATTCTATCCAGTATACTCCCATGTCTAAAGGCTTCATTGGACGGTCCAAAAATATTTCTTTTAACTGTATTGCATTTTCTTTGTATCTGAAAAAGATAATTGCTGACATTAGTAAATTCAGAGATCCAACAGATTTATAGATTATAAGATGAGAACAACTGCCCAATTTTACCACTCGTTTGACTTTACTAGTACCACAAACAATATAATACTATACCCTGTTCAAAATAACATTAGAAAGTAAAAACCTTTTATTACTGTCTGTTCAACCGATTTTCACTTTTATTACGTTGATGGCATGACGTATTGTAACCACTTTTTTGTTTTAATGAAATCCTTATGCTTACGAAATAGAAGTTAAAATCGGTTGAACAGACAGTAAAAAAGGTTTTCTTTAAATTTCTATTCATAAAGCGAACAGGGTATAGCATGCAGATCTTAGATGCCACAACTCAGACAAAGAAACGCTACAGTTTTTCGGCAGGCAGTAACCCATTTTTTCTCGTTTTCGTGTCATTCTTGTACACCTCGCTAGATGGTGTTAGCAGCGACGATACTCCGAACCTACAAATCCTACGAGATATATCAAAATAATGTACTACAGTATTGTACACCTTAAAATAATCTACAAAAAAGTAAGCGATGGTATATGTCTATCTCTTAGGGATAACACACAATAACAATTTTTTATCCTTTAATTGTTGCTAGAAATCTGTCTATCTTGAATTAGGAGTTTATTCAACCACATTTTAGTAGCTTATTAAATAAATAAAAATATCTAACTTTAGAGTGAGATTTTTTTTGCAAATTTCGGACATAATATTTTATTAAACTTTACAAATTATATCATCATCATCATCTTCCTGCCCTTGACCCATTTTATTTGGGGTCGGCGCAACACTCGTCACGCTATCACTAACTCCCTTTTCTTTCATATCTCTTCTCACACAATCCATCCATCTTTTCTTTGGCCCCCTCTACCCCTCCATCCATCTACATGTAAACTCATAACTTTTTTAGTAACATGCGTTTCGTCCCATCTTTTCATATGACCGTACCAAGACAAACGATTCTCTTTCAACTTTTCAGTCACTGGCGCCACTTTCAAACTTCCCCTAATATCTCATTTCTCACTTTATCCATTCTCGTCACATCACACATCCATCTTGCCCCAAAATCAACCTAATTTTTACTTTGAATGACTAACTCCAGTGCTTATAATGCTTCCGAACCAAATCGGTCTATCTGTAGAGTAGTCCGGCGAGTACGTGGATCCGATAGCGAACTGCGTACGCAAAGCAACTGCCTGATCCGGTCGTCTGTTACGCTTACGAGATCATAATATTGGTCCATCGAGCCAAATTCGAGCGTTTGTATAACATATCACAAGTACATCACTGCACTTAAATACCACCCACACATTGCTTTTACATTCGTTGATAATGAAAGCTCTCTGGCCATTTATCTACATATTGTATTATGTCACTAGAGGTTATCTAGGCGGACTTTATTGACTCGAACCACCGAAGCCTCAAAGGTCTGTCATAATTACTTATTAGTAATACTACTAACTTGAACCAGGGGCTTCGCCTACAAAACTCATGCTATGAAAATAACTTAGCTTTTAGCGCTCAGGGATAGTGCAGCTACTTATTAGTGAAAGAATTTTTAGAATCGGTTTAGAAGTTTCAGAGATTACCTCCTACATACAAACAACAAAATACAGATTAAGCAGAATAATGCTACGCACATTGTTTGATGTCATTGAGTGTCAAAAAAACGCGGATAGGACAATGTTGCAATAATTTTGGACACAGTCGTTTTTCTAGATAATACGTACCGTTGATCTGTGAGCAAAGCTCGTAGTTTTCGACTCCATGTGTATTTGTCTGTATTTTTGAGCGCGACTATTTCAGCGACGCCCCGGTCTGCCATCGCTCGTGCGTTCAGAGCCTGGTCTGCGTAAAGCGGCACCATGAGCATCGGCACTCCACAAGCCACAGCCTCTTGCGTGCCTAGCAGACCTCCGTGAGAAATAAACAACTTCACGTTCGGGTGACCTATCGGAGTAAATCATGTTTATTGTTTGTCACATGCAGCCGATAATTCGCAATCAAAGAGACGAGAGTAATAAAAAAAATGTATTGATATTTAATGAGTCATTGTAAGTATTCATTGATCGCCGCTTATCTCAGTCATGTACAAAAACGTGATTAATAGATAAAAAGACTGTCTCCGGGCGTACCTACAGGGGGCGAGTAATAGATAGATAGCCCTAATAAAAGTAACAGTGAAATGAAGTAGTTAAAAGTACTTGGGCTGCAAGATTCTTCGACATATTAAAAGGCAAATAAACGAACACAGGTTGGTTTTAGTCAATAAAAGTTTGGCGCCTTTTGCTCCACCCAGAGCGAGAGAAGCTATTAGATGATTTTCCACCTCAAAAAATACAAAAAAAGCGGTTAAACATACATAAGGTTGCATGCTGCGGTATCCAGTTCATTGTGTAAGCATTGTCTGGCACGGTGAGGTTCTGTGCCAGCATGCGCCGGTCCATCTTGATCAGCACCGTCTGGGGTAGTTCTGATAGCACATTGAATATCCGAGACAATGTGTCGCTCGGGATCGTCTCGATTCTGGACATTGATCCGAAGCTCCAGTAGATCACGCCTTCCGTTGATGCGTCCAGCAGCTTTTGCATTTGCTATAAAATAAATTACATTATTACAGTTATATTGTCTATAGACTATAATGCTTGAAACCTGACCAGCAAGAGGATGTCTTCCTCTCATAGTTTGAGGAGTACACCTAAAAGATTCCTATGTAGGCAAAAACGACACCCATTTTCTTTCTGTCCGTTAGTCAACTCATTTTATGTCATACTCAAGTCTAATATCTCAAGCAGCAGTGAAAAAAAAATCAATTTCTAAGTCAACTCAATCTCAAGATAAGGCAGTTTATGTTCTGTTTAGGATATCAAAACCTATATGTTTGACTTAGAATCCTGGAATACTTTTCTGCTTTGCCTATCAATAAACGCTTGCTGATTGCCGTTTGATTTTCCCTATAATTTGTTAATAACAACATTACGAAAACGGCTAAATGAATCATCTTGTGACACTATCTGTTGTCTGGAGGGTCTTAGGTCCTCGCTCGGAGCGATACGCGGTTCTCTATTTCATTTTGAAATGTAGGTTAAAATGTCTTCTTGAATCGACGGACCTCTATTATAAAATAGATGAATGAGTCTGCTTGAGTAGGCATTATTTAAAGGTTAGTATCAGGGATGTTCTCGATATTTTTCGGATCTGGATATAGCGATATTATTTCACTTTTTACATGTATGGGAAATTTGTAATAATAATTAATGTTTAGTCGATTATGTCATTTCTAAACTGCACATTCAAATCCATAAAGAATGTTTCCGAATAAAGTGTAGGGGATTAGAAAAGAGAAAGAAGAACCATTGAAGAAAAAGAAAGATTTAGAATTATCATATAATACCAGTTACGGATACGATTACGGATATGAACTTATTTCATGTGTTTCGATCCAACTCGAGCTATACCGAAAAAACTAGTGGCATTGATTTGTTTGTTCAATGTACCCCACGAATTTACTGACAAGATTCAATGTAACTCAACTATTTTGATAGAAATTACAATGAATCGCCTCATGCATCCAGCGGGGCCTTCGGTTCTATTACACTCGAAATACATAAAAATAATGCTGTACTAATGTACCTCTCGATTCATGTATTACCTAACTCCAAGGGATTTTTTACAGAACGGCAGAAATTCAGGAGCAGACAATTGTCTATCTAGCAGGACCCTTTGTAACTAGAGTTCATATGTACAAAAAAAGCATTGTTATCTATTACCAATGTACCTTTGAGTTCTTCACTTTTACAAAATTTTTCGCGAGTTTTCTATATTTTATTTAAAAAAATCATAGTAGTATGATAAGCTACGATTACGATTATTTTTCCCAAAATGAGGCTACCCTCATCCTCAGGAAAAACAAGTAGGCACTTTGTAAAAAAAAGTTTTCCCATTTTTACGGTTACGGATATTTTTTATTTCGGATATCTAGGTTACAGAGCTCCATAACATCCCTAGTTTAATTAAACATGAACTTTCTCAAGAGTCGTGCTATTGTCGATAACTTTATCTTAAATTTTGCCATTTATTTGTTTATGTTGTTTTTCTGACATCATTTTTATTTCTTTGAATCATTTAATTGCATCGATATTGACTCATTATTATATTGTTTCGCTCTTAATTATGCCATTAATTAGTTGCCAAGCTGTAGTACGGGTAGAGACGCCTTAATGAGACTTCAGTTTAAATAATTTGCATTTAAAAAATTAGGATTGAGTTCGACACTTCCTGTATTTAGTTGTGCTTTTTATTAATTGGGATACCGAGTTGTTCCATTTTCAGATTCATGTGGTTTCAAATTCTTGATTTTTTCTGCCTACTGCAAGGCGAAAAGGAAGGGTTATTAATTAAATACATAGTCTTTTCTCTTATGAGGTTAGATACCTAATTACTCGCCCAATTGAAGGTCTATTTTATTATTTATTTAGTTTTTTATTAAGACTACAGAAATCCATTGTGTTAATGGAGTTATCGGAATAAAATTTACTATGCAACAAAGGTCATAGGTTGCCACAATCACGTACACATTTGCTGACACCACACGACATTTGTGGGTAATACAATATAAACATAACTTAATAGAAACTATAAGAATATCTTACTTATTTAGACATGGCGGCAGTCAATTTTGAAAAAGTTTAGAGAATATAATAAATATGGAAATAAAAATTAAAACTTTCCTAATTTTCTAGAGAATAGAATAAACTTTATTGTACACCAAAATAGTAACAATTTTAAAGAAACTTTAATCTATGGGTACAATGGCGGTCTTATCGCTTATATCAACCTTCGGGTGGACTATTAAAACTTAAACTAAAAAAACCGGCCAAGAGCGTGTCAGGCCACGCTCAGTGTAGGGTTCCGTAGTTTCCCGTGCGCGAAATAGCCCAAATTACAGCGCCATCTCTCGGGGAATTGGGTTACTAATTAATACATAGGTACCAGAAGAAGTTTTCGGTGGTAATTTTGGATTGCGAGAACCGATTTTAATATTACTTTTTTTTTTGTTTCAAAAAAGATACGTTCAGGATAATAAAATATGTAAACAAATTTTAAAAAATGCTGGCATATACGATTATACTACAAACTTTGTCCAGAAATTATTTTGTTCAACCTTTTTGTCTTTTTTTGTACAAAACCTGTTCTTTCCATCAAGTTCAAAATGATTTTCCTAGAAAGTCCTTATAAAGTTCTACTTTTCAGATGTTTTTCATATTTTCTAAACTTATGGTTCAAAAGTTATAGGAGGTTAAACATTGTTGGACATTGTTTTTTACTTTTGGAGCGATTATTTCCGAAACCATTGACATTATCAAAACATGATTTTAGTAAACCCCTATTCATTTTTAAATACCTATCCAACAATATATCACACGTTAGGAATGATATTAAAAAAAAAACACTTCCCACTTTACATATAGGGGGGCTACCCTAATAAAACCTTTTTTTCCAATTTTTATTTTACTTTGTCGGGGTGATTGATATACATATTGGTACCAAATTTCAGCTTTCTAGTGCTAAAGGTCACAGAGATTAAGCGAGGACGGACAGACAGACATGGCGAAACTATAAGGGTTCCTAGTTGACTACGGAACCCTAAAAAGGAAGTAGTCTGCGGTGTACTAATTAGTACAGTGTACATACGATACAAAGATAAAATGTATAGCTACACAAAAGTGAATACATAAGCTTACAAATACTTTGTGTAGGACCATATAATCATGATACGTATATTGTGTGTATAGAAATTGCCTAATCAACTGTGATGGTTACGATAACTGTTGGAGAACAATAACAATAATTGAGATAATCACAGCGGACACGCGGTCTGGGTGACCCAGTGACTTGCGTATGATATGTGCGCCGACCACATGCCGGCCGACTGCTCGCCGATACGAACGACACTTAAAGTGCATTAGGCGTGATTTAATGTGCTGACCAATCACTAATAGTTATATCAGATAATTAATTAGCCAATAAACTCGAAATTTAACTAGACATACCAAGCAAGCGAGTCTGAGTGCACAGACAAGCCAGAACAGAACTCTCTGGCGCAAACGTACGAGGAGACCCGACCCCAGCTAAACTGCAAAGAGGGTTGGACAAAGTAGAGGAAATAAACTAAACACACCGATGGTAATTACTCACGCGAGTTAGAACTGGAGAATCGTCCAAGTGCAGGCCTCCGACTTCAACCAGAGCAGGAACTAGAGGACGGACTTCATTAATGCTAAAATGGCTGTTAGACAGAACCAGACTATAGTTCTGAGCCAAAGACTCCAACTTAGGTCCGGGGCCAAATAACCGATCCGCTATAGTCTGAAAGACACAGTTTGTTAATAACTACTAGATACAAACACCATTCTGTATCTCAAATATTCTAAAGAACTCTACCAACCTGTGATGGAATTTGAGATTTATATCTATATAAAACTTTTGCTAAGACCACTGCCATTGTGTTTGCAAATCTTTCCCACAGTGACATTCGTTGTCCGTATCCGACCATGTAGGACGGGACATAGGCAGTTGCATCAGGGTTCCCTAGTTGATCATTGACCCAGGGAAGTGGTACACTGGATAGAAAGCCGACCACAGGGGCTCCATATTTCTTGCCGAGGGGAAGAAAACAGTCGCTCCCGAATACTTCAACTATAACCAGGTCGAAGGTCTCTGTTGAGTTGAACAGTGCTTTAACAGCGGGTACTTTGGCTACGGTCTCACAGGCGTCAACGCATTCTTGCATTATCTGTTCCAAGTTCCGGATAAAATCAGGTTTTATGGAATCATGTTGCAATGTAAGATTGTTGACGATTTCAGGTATAGTCCCAGCGAGGCTTATTTGATGCACGTTTGGGAGTGGGTTTTTCTGAAACAACAAAGTTAAAAATTACCAGCGATTACTCGTATATCTAATTTTAGCATGGATATAAATATTAATAATATTAATATGCTATATACGAAGACGAAAGACTCGATAAACCTCGAGGGGTGGTAAGTGATACGTAAGCCGACATTAATATTCCCTATAGACAAAAGGGCGCTATCTCTACAAACATTTTTCGATTGCCTGCATATACAGCAAAGTATACATAATAATGTTTTTACTAAAACATGCAGCCTACAACACGACTTTACACGACAGACTACGTGGTTAATGATATGACCTGTTGATAAAATACGACAGACGTACGAGACTGATTAAAGAGCAACCGAAAATGATTATGAAATTAATAAGCAGCAGTTGTTGCATATAGATCGGAGTTGATATGAATACGAAGTCAAATTTTTATTAAAAAAATCCATAAATATTATATAGACGATAAAGTTATACTCAATTATTTATTGTATTCCACGATGTACATGCTTATGGTAGGGGCGGCCAGATGGGATGTTGCGGAATACTCGAGCGCGTCAGAAAATCATATGGGGATAAGGGGATGGCGGGGGTTTGTTGAGGGCAGCCCGTCAGATTAGTAAAAAAAAATGATTCTCGGAAAACCTTAAGCGCGTCAGAAAAGTGTATATTTAAATCATCTGAGAATTTGAACGTTGCATAAGTAAATGGGCGAGTCATAAAGTTAGGTTGTAAGGTTGCTTTTAATATCGTCGTTCGTTGATAAGTTTTCGAGCAGTGGTGGCCGAGTGGTATCGGCCCCGATTTACTACAACTCGTAACTAACTCGGTCGCGGGTTCAAACACTGCCAGGCGTATTACTTTGTGTAATTTATTTCATCACCCTGCTCTCAACAAGGTGAAGGAAAACATCGTAAGGAAACTGGCATGGAATCAAAAATTCAAAGACAAGTGACTTCCACCAACTCGCACTGGGCCTGTGGTGGCCCAGTCCCTCTCTTAGAGAGGAGGCCTGAGTCCCTGAAGTACGAACATTAAAAGGCTACTTATGTTATAAGTTTTTTGGTTTTAACCACAGTTTGCTATGATAATTTTGGCAGGAAAGTTAAAAGTTTTATACTTATTGTTGGTTTTAACTACATCGCACCATGAAAACCGCCAGATTATAGGTTTTTCGAGTCCTATGTTTTATCTGGAACTTCACACGATTTTTTCCTTGTCTGACCGCTGCGATGCTCCTCTAAACAAACCAAAGATCTTTAGATCAAGTTTTTAAGATCTTTTTATTTCATCTTGATTCCGCTGATTACAAAATTGTGGAAAGAATGTTGGAAATATAAATGATACAGAAAAAAGTGGCTTGACCTTCTGGGAAGATCATCAATGCATGTTTGACTAATCTCGCCCCAATAACTGATGTCAATTTCAATAATATCGAAGCTTTTCAGGAAGAACATCATTAAGGGAATGCAATTTGACATACATTTTCAATGTTTATAACTTCCTCAAAAATTAAAAAAGTCAAAAAGTCTTGCAAATTTTATCAAGATTCTAAATGACGGCAATTTTTTTCATAACATTTCAAGGGTTTAAAAAAAAAACACGTATTTCCTACAACAAGTTTTGTAAAATATTCAAGTAAAACACGGATTACCGAATGCAACCTTATAATTTGGGTGTCTTCAAGGCTGGAGTGAATAGGCTCTTAATAAACTAGTGCGCCTCACCATCAACGATTGCATCACTGCTTATCATCAGGCGGGATCGCAGTCAAGTACTAGTTTATAACAGATAAAAAAAATGCTAACAGAGTTTTCAGGCGTTATCTCTCTTTTTTTTCCGCTATGTTTTCGTCAAACATCGCGTTGGATTGCGTTCGATATAGGTAGTAACAAGCTTGTGGAAAAGCAGCCTCTTAAAACAGGTCGCAATTTTTTCAGAAAGGTGTTTTTCAAAAGTAGTTATTTATGATAATATGTCAATTGTGGTTATTCTAATAGATCAGTCGTTTTATGAATAACAAGTCTTAACATTTTTAAATCGATATTGTCATCTATAGGTATCTATATATAAAAGAAAATCGTGTTTGTTACACTATTTATAACTCAAGAACAGTTGAACCGATTTGGCTGAAATGGCCTTAGTTTAGAACCAGGATACGGACATAGGACTTTTTATGCGAACTTGAAAATCTTTAATCTGTTTCCGCCTCCGTCATAGAGCGGGAGAAATCATTGGATAATTTACTCAACTGAAGAGAAAAGAAAATCTATCCATCTTTACTAATAATATTATAAAGAGGTAAATTTTGTTTTTTTTTCTGTTTGTAGGAGGTAATCTCTGAAAGTACTGATCCGATTGCTGAAATTATTTCACCGATAGAGAGCTGCTTTATCGCTGGTGACATTGCCGCGGGCAAAAACTAGTATATTAAAAACTTTTAATTAAAATAAAAAAACTTTAAATTTAAACCGACTTCAATGTAAAAACAGCTTTAAGTACAAAATAACTTTAATTTCGGAAGTCGGTGTTTCTATAATAGATAGTTTTGTCTCTTCGTTATTTAACACTGACTTCCGAAATTAAAGTTATTTTGTACTTTTCAGTGTGTTTTTTGCATTGAAGTCGGTTTATTTTATTTTGTATAAAGTTTTTTAGTTTTCACTTTTTAGTTACGCTAGGAACACTACTAAAAAGTACCCCTCAGCCAAACTTAAATACCTTATAACCAGAATGCATCTCATAACGTTACTAATAATCCCAAACACGGTTAAATTACATTTATTTACTACTTCCGGCTTCATCACCAGATCAGTTTGATACATCTCCTCCCTCCCCTCCCTATGTTCTTTCAGTCAGTCATCGACTACACGTATAAAGAAAGCAATTTTACTTGTTACGACAATTCTGCTGTGATCCTTTGAAGAGTTCAATGCCATTTCATCGAAGTTCATGATCAGATCATAACAATATGTCTATGAGGTCAACTTAGAAGCATAACTTTTCAATAAAAAAAAAAACAAAATCGGTCCACAATTGACCGAGATATCGGTGACCATACATAAAAAAAAAAAATACATTCAGCCGAACATAGAACCTCCTCTTTTTCGAAGTCAGTTAAAAATGAATCCCAATCCCTATTTCCCGTCACGTCAAGACGCGTGAACAACTGGATCAATTCAGCTATTTGTTAGCGAAATATTGTCAGGAAAATGTTTTTACGGAAAGCTTTAATTTGTGCGTTTGATAGTTCATTGCTAAGACAGGACACCGTCTGTCGAGTCAGCTAGCCATAAATACTTTAAAACTAGGAATGAAAATATCTCTTTCTGCATTATGTGCAAACTGTCAGTTACAACACTGTTCTTCCTGATAAGGCTGCATATTATTGTGTAGGTATAGTAGAAATCAGTCTAATGAGCGGTCATTAGGCGGAATCTTAAGTGGCTCAGTAATTAAGATTCCGGAACAATGCTGGCCGAGGTTGCTTCTTTGATAGGGACACCATGCTTAGATCGATACGGGAAGCCAGAAACCCGTAACGCTAACAACCAGTCTACCCTAAGGGTGTTTTTAACACGCTTATATTAGCTTTACCTGTATGTTTGTAACCAACGCCTTTGAGCTCAATTTTGACCTACTTTGGGTCATCAGATTTTATTCAAACTTTGCACACCCATCAAAGACTGATGACAATACAATAATCCGTTTTTTTTTTAGTGAAGAATAAAAATATAGTTTAAAAAACTTCATAGCATATCAAACTGAAAAGTGTAAAATAATTTCCAAAATAGGTAGAAAATAATAATAATGAACGAAAAATATTAATATCATTGTGAAAAAAGCGTGGGGTGCTCGATTTACGAAAAATATGGCACAAAGCGCCCCACGCTTTTTTCACAATTATATTAATATTTTTTTATATCAAAAGATATAAAAAACTCGTAACCCATACAAATGTCCATTTTATACAAGTATTTATTTTAATGCGTGGAATACGCTCGCGAAACGAACGCAGAATATTTCAAAATGCAAATTAACGCTTTTTGCATTTTGACATTTTCTTCATTCGAGACAATACCGCATGCGTGATGAAATCCGCACGGCATTAAAAACACCCTACGGGCCAGGCCACACGGTGCGGTGCGGATCCGGCGCGGCGCCTGATTGACGAATCAGCGGGCACACGAGTGACGCCACCCCGCTCGTACGGCCCGCCGATTAGTCGCTCAGGCGCCGCGCCGGAGCCGCACCGCACCGTGTGGCCTGGCCCTAAGGATAGTAGAGATAGGGATATCATCCAAAGTTTGGCGGTAAGAGATGTCCTGAGCGATAACACCAACCATTGTACACTCGTTTATATAAATGTTTGTCCTGTTTTTTTATGACGCATATAATAATAATATATTAATACTAGCTGTCCGCCCGCGACTTCGTCCGCGTGTACTCGAAGCACGCGGACGCACTCTAAACGGGCTATATGCATGTCAAATTTCATCCAAATCTGTTCAGCCGTTTTTGCGTGATTAAGTACCAAACATCCACACTTTCACATTAAATTTATAATATTAGTTAGGATAATAAATTAGTAGTTTATGTGACTAGGGGATAAAGCAGTGTCTTTAAGTCGCGGGCGGCATGTTGAATTCCGAACGAAACGAAAGTTGCTGATTTAATCCCGAACGATAGTGAGTGATTTATAAAATTAACTCCCGAGCATTGCGAGGGAGTTAATAAAGAAACCTGAGTGAAGTGAGGAATTTAAGCCGCCCAAGACAAAGACAGCTTTATCCCCGTGTTGCATACTCTACTTTTTACACCATCTGTGAGATAATTAAAAGACAATTTGGTCGACCAAATCATAAATTAGAGAAATATAAGTATTATATTTACAAGTTCATCAAACAAACAAAATTCACTCCTCCAAGATTCTATAGTTTCAATTTTCTATAATGCTCCCGTGTCGTCAGTAGAGTCTGTCTAATAAGTTAAACAACTTGGGTAATTATTAGGATTTAATGAAATCTGATGTAGTCAACACGAGTTCAATAATCAAGGTTGATATAGAGATAGAGATACGGAGATAGAGATCATTGTTTACTAACAGAAGAAACTTATTAAAATTACCGAATATTTGATTAAATATTATACAAAATTCTCAAGTCGGTTGACTTATTAGACAGACTATCTATTTTCTTTTTTTTGTTAGTGGCCAGTTTAAATCATAGTGATTACATACTCTTTGGTTTGAATTTCGAGTCAACTTGTTCGATGCGCCTATATTTTAATTCACAATGTTGACGATTCTTGATGCTCCAAATTCAAATCTCTTTATTCCCTAGGGATCGGCCATACTGCATTATCTCCCTAGGTATATAATGACATGCTTTAAGTGAGGTTTGTATGACGTATAAAACGACATTATCGAGCAGATGGTGTAAAAAATATATTATATAGGTTTTTGCCCACGACTTCGTACGCGTGAATGTCTGCTATAGCGGGCGCGAACTCAAAGTCGAAGTCAGATAATATAAGTAGCCTTTGTCCTTCCATAACGTGCAGGCTTATTCCGTACCATATTAAAATCGTTTGAATAGTTTAAGAAAGTGTAAGGGACATACATAGTTACTTTACATTTATAATACTAGCTTTTACAGCGGTTTTCCCGCTTGAAAATAGAAAATACGAATAACCAGTGTGATAAAGCAGTATTCTACTGGTGAAAGAATTTTGTAAATCTTTCACGTAGTTCTTGATTTTTTTAAATTACAAAGTACAAAAAAATGTAAAACTTCTATCTTTATATATGTAATTAATAGATAGATTTGTGCAAATGTTTTTATACTTTTTGTTACCTTGTTTTCTTGATTAGGTATATTTTATTTTTTTGTCCGTAAATGCTACGTTGTCTTTCTACCACCTTTGGTTGACTGTTTGAGAATGCCTAAGATAGTAAGTCCGCCTTTGTATCTTATGTTGCATGAAGTTAATAGTTATCTTCGGTATATATTTATAACAGCGAAATGCCACTCACATTAATCACGAAATCTCAGAAACTATAACACCTACAAACTTAAAATTTGGCAGGTAGGTTCCTTATAGCATGGTTAACACCCGTTAAGAACGCATTTTCCGACATTCGCCCCCTAAGGGGATGAAACGGGGATCCAAAGTTAGTATGGAGAAACCGACTGTCACGCGGGCGAAGGTGCTGGTAGAAGCTAGTAGTTAATAAATAAATAGATAGCCCTAGGTAATCTACTAATTACGACTGGGATTCCAGATAACAACACAGGTTGACCAGTCAATGGGATATAGTGGTCAGTTAGGCAGTCCTATCGCGTAAAAAACTGGTATACAGTTACATTCGGTTGTACTGGCAATAGACCCGAAGATATTAGGAAAAGGTAAGCAGATGAATAAGGTTCCGTTTTTGCCATTTGGCTACGGAACCCTAAAAATGTTAGGGTTCCGCAGCCAAATGGCAAAAACGGAACCCTTATAGATTCGTCATGTCTGTCTGTCTGTCTGTCTGTCTGTCTGTCCGTCCGTATGTCACAGCCACTTTTTTCCGAAAGTATAACAGCTATATTGATGAAACATAGGGTGAGTTGCACCATTTAACTTTAACGGTAACCAAACCATAACCAGCCGTGAAACGGCCGCCTATTGGTCAATTCGACGATTTCACAACTGTTTACGGCTTTGTTATCGTTATAGTTAAGTGGTGCAACTCACCCTTAGTGAGTAGATGTATTCTGTAAACCGCGTTAAGATTTTCATACAAAAAAAGAAAACAAACAATAAATTTTGGGTCCCCATACATAGAACTGAAACGCAAATCTTTATTATTCATCAGACCCATACGGGGGTATCTATGGATAGGTCTTCAAAAATGATATTGAGGTTTCTAATATAATTTTTTTCTAAACTGAATAGTTTGCGCGAGAGACACTTCCAAAGTGGTAAAATGTGTGTCCCCCTCCCTGTAACTTCTAAAATAAGAGAATGATAAAACTAAAACAAACATGTACATGTACATTACCATGCAAACCGCCAACGAAAATTGATTTGAACGAGATCTAGTAGGTAGTTATTTTTAATACGTCATAAATCTAAGAAAAATAAACTATTATTGAAACATCGATCAAAGTTATAACGAACTACAAGAACTTTTATATTAAACTACTTTTTACTTGCTGCTACGGAACCCTTAATGGGCGAGTCCGACTCGCACTTGGCCGGTTTTTTTAAGTACTCTTTTCTGTCTGATTACGAATTTTGTAAACAGTTTTATCTTTGTCCCTCAACTAACCTAGGTTGGAATTACGAAAGCCCGTACTGCGCGTAGAGTTCATCATTATCATTTTGAATGCACTCATATCTATTTGACCGTTACTTCACATTTCACTTATTGTCAATCACTATCAGAAAGTGCATATTATCTGATCATTGACCTGTACCATCACGACTATTACCTCATTGACCACTATCAACAACCCTCTTGTAGCCGGGTAAAAACAAAAATATTGGTAACACTAATAGTCAAAAACAAGTAACCATCCTTAAGTTCAGAGGAAACTTTCAAGTAACAGATTGTTATCCGGCAGTATATTCGGTTCGGTGTGGACTTAACCGAATATGTATTCGGTTATTCGGTGAAACCACTATTCGGCGCATCTCTAATATTAATGAAAGAACGACATTTCCAGGGGTGTTTGCCGTAACGCTAATTTTGTCATGGGAATGCCATGATGAATGAGTTACTACGGCAACCACATGCGCTCTAAAAAACTGTAATCAGCTCGTTTCGAATTCCATATATCATCTTAGTGCAGTTGTTCGGAGAAAAATTAACTTTAGATAAGATAATATCGCACTTAATTTATGTAATATTGTTTCTAAATTTTGGCAAAAAAACATCACGCACTTTCTTTGATACTTATACCTATGTGATGTAAGTCAATTCACTAAAAAGTGCAAAATAACTTTAATTTCAAAATTTGTTTTTTTTATCTTTCACTTGGTAGTTGTAGTATCCGACATGTAAAACTTAATAGTGTACAATTCTAGAGCAGTTCCAGGTAGTTACAGGTATCGCGGTCATATATAATACGACGTATTGCAAGGCGATGCGATTAAAAAACCTCGCTGTAATATAATGCAGCCAGATTTCAATTCGGCTGAAATAAAGTACAACGCATTGTATGCGCATTTCACATTCGTCAGAGCGCCTTATAACGTAAAGCCCACACATATCGATACTCGCAATACGGCGTGTACGATAAGAGTATGACTGCGACATAGATGTTGCAATTTTTTTTTTTTTTATTGGTATAAACTAGTGCTTGACTGCGATCCCACCCGATGGTAAGCAGTGATGCAATCGATGATGGTGAGGCGCACTAGTTTATTAAGAGCCTATTCACTCTTACCTTAAAGACACCTAAAGTGTAAACAATTATAAATTATAGACAAAATGCATCTTATGACTATTCTAACGAGCCAAAACACTGCTAGGATACATTATTTTTACAAATTGAATCTCATCGCCACCCATTTATCACTAGGTTCTGTTAGCGGCTTCGCCCGCGTACATAATATATAGCCTATAGCACTCAAGAATAATGTAGCTTTCTACCAGTGAAAAATTTTTAGAATTGGATCATTAGTTCCACAGATTACCCCCTACATACAAAATTACAAATTTTACCTCTTTATAATATTAGTATAGATTGAAGAGTTCATTTGCTCATATCTAGTCTCCTTCATTAGCTCCTCTTAAAAAATATGAGGACTCTGTACTTATGTATTATAGGTAGATTTATTGATTGTCTGGCAGTTAGTTAATTTTAATTAATTTGTGTAATATAGTCGACTAGCCTTTTGGCGCCCATAGAAAATTTCGTTTTAATTAGGATACTAAACCTTTTTTAAACGATGACAACACCTTCGAAGCCGATGTCCAAATGAATGGTGTTTTCATCGCCCTACATTTTAGTTAAAATATATAATATTTTATTTAATATTATTAAATAAAAATAAAACCTAGATTGGACCTGAGGCCAGTTAGCCGTTTCTGCTGTGGTTACGTACATTTTAATTAAAACATATATGATAGCTTTAGTAAATAAAAATTATTCTAAATTAAAGTAAGACTAGGTTTTTTTATAGGTCAGTTGATTTGTGTCCAACTAGTGTTCCTACTGTGACTGCAAAAGCTTGAAAATAGCTTTCGTCACTTGGGTAACTGTGATAGCAATTCACACAGGTTTTGTCTATTTTTAATAATTAAGTTCGTATCAAAGAGAAAACCGATAGCAAATGAAAAATTATAAAAGGTAAAAAAGAGTTTACTCATCGTATGGATGACACAAGTACATACCATTGGGAAGTGCGTGACGACTGTGAGGTGGTGGTCCCTCCGCGCCAGCGCGTCCAGCAACCGCCCGTACATGGCGTGGTGGCTCTTGGTGTTGGTGGGCAACACGGCGAGCAGGCGGGCGGCCCGCGCCGTCGCCGCCCACACGAGAATCAGCCATAGCAGCCGCGGCCTCATCTCTCTGCTGCTCGTCTCGGTTTGCGAGGCCGTCTAGCCTGAAACCGCCGAACTCCCCTACTGCTGATAAAGGCGCACGTCACCGCAGATAACAGGAGCCACGGGTATCTCCTATCCGCCACTCGCGCTCCCCGGGTCCGCCCTCTTGCTAGGGAAACTTTCTACGAAAACTTTTTCTCATTGTCAGTTCGATTTCCGGCGCAAGAGACATTGTGAAATTCCGCTGTTAGAAAATAGCACAAAGTGATTTTAATTTGTTTTTTTAAATGATAGATGATGTAAATATGCAGTTCAGTACAACGTGATTATAGTGCGTGAGTGACTTGTGTGTCATATGAACAGAGCGTATGCATAGAATTCACGGTAATTCATCAAAATTAACAGAAGTGTAACATTTTGATCATTATCTTCTTCAAACGTTCGAGTAGTGTCGGTATACGTTCTACCGGAGCTCCTCAAATGACTGACGCACAAATAACATTTTATTTTTCAAGAATAAAATAATAAAATAACCCCGCAACAACAACATAAAATCAATTCATTGGGTGCAACAAACTTGTGGTGTCCTATTTGTCAGTCAAGGTGAAACATGCGTTCGTGCATGCAGCATGCGTCTTATATAATCAAGCAAGTACAATGGCCTGTCGTTATGTAAAATTTATATCTCCGTTTATAATGTTTGGAATACCCAATAACCCATTAAGACAACTAAAATATTTACCATCGGACAGCAAGAATTTGCCTATCTTCTATAAATAGGTAAGCAAACAAGATTTATCGTAATATTTCTTTTTAATAATTTTATGTATCCTGATCTCTCCAGGAGTCGGGTAGTTAATCCTAAACACCTTTAGTACACAAAGCTTTGTTTTTTCTTAATAATAATAATAAATACATAAGTATGTTCTTCTTTTTAACCGACTTCCAAAAAAGGAGAAGGTTCTCAATTCGGTTGCATTTTTTTTTGTGTTTGCTACCTCAGAACTCCGTCGTTTATGGACCGATTTTCAAGTTTTTTTTTTCCCTTACATGATATGCTTCCAGATTGGTCCCATTTTTTTCTAAATCCAGTTCTGATGATGGGATCCATGAGGAATCGAGGGAGAGAATATTTTATAATCATTTCAAACTTTTAGCTATCTTTAAAAGTTTAAATCCATTATCTCCTTATCCAAAGTAAAATATATAATTGACTCATCAAATGCCGTAATTAAAGACACAATAGAAAGACAATTGCATATGTATGTCGAACTGTGTAACTTAAGACATTCAAAAGGTTAAAGGCAGTTCAGTTTTTGTTAATAATATGCTCACTGCGATTCTTTGGAAAATTGTATCACTCGTAGTGATGGGCAATGATAATAATCCGGTTAATATCATTTGGCTAATAATCGATTAAAACTCAGTTAATAGCAATTAATAGCAATTATGGATGATAACCCTGCTGTTAATGATATTTTAGTGATTGAAAATTTCCCTTCATGGTTTTCAAGCTTAGTACTGTCAGATTAGACTTCATTTTCATCATTTTTATTTGTAGAAAATAAATGTGCAATTTAAAACTAATCTGGCCCATTTATAATATTGGTCGTTGCCCATTTATAATGTTGGTCGTTCTTGGTGCAAAGAATGGCCATCGCTATTCAGCGAGGTAATGCGGCGAGTGTTATGGGCACCTTTGCACCGGGAACGATCAGGGGCGGGTTATTTATTGACATTTGACGTTTTTATTTAAATTGTATCTTTGACAGTTTGTATTTACAATACATTTTGATTTATTTAATTTTTTATTAAAGATTAATAGTTTATAATATTATTTATTTATTTTATGATTATACACACAAACCAACAACACACGAAAAAGGACTTCTTCACCGAAACGTGTCAGTCGACGTACTGATTCCGGATTCGGCTGGCGTCGCTGTAGTGCAGTTCATGCGTCTCTTTCTGGCACGAATAATATTAGCGCCAGAAAGAGATAGCACGAGAAACGGGGGTACGGGGATGCATGTTACCTACTAACCAACCGCTCGGGTATTTTCCATTGCCTATAATTTACCTACGTCGTATTCACAGAAAAGAGCTAATAAGTAACTTACTTATTGTACCTTACATTTTTACGTATCGGTTAAAATTTATTTGTACGTATAGGTACATATACTTACATATTTAGCTCGCTTTGTTTTTTTTTTTATTGTTGATAGGTTCGCGCTTGACCGCTAACTCACCTGACGGAGAGCGACGATGCGGTCGACGATAGAACGCGCTCACCTAGAAGAAACCTATTCACTCTCAACTTAAAAATTGTACCCGGGTTGTAGCTATCAGGAACCACAGACTCCGGCAAGGAATTCCACTCCCTAGCTGCACGCACAATGAATGTGTTCCCAAAACGTTTTGTGCGTGTAAGTGGGATACCCACCATGTACCGGTGGCGCATCGCCGTACGTCTGGTAGTCCGATAATGGAACGGACTAGGCGGAATTAGGTTATGCAATTCCGACGCACACTCTCCGAAATGCAACCGGTAGAAAACCGACAGGCTAGCGACTCTGCGTCGATGGTCAAGACTGAAGTTTCGACTCGACGAGTGTATCATCGCCAATTATCCTTCTGGCTCGCCTCTCAATTGCGTCAAATGCATCAAGCTGGTATCGGGCAGATCCGTCCTAAAGATGAGAGCAATACTCCATACACGATCGAACTTGAGCTTGATAAAGTTTCAGCAGCTGTTCCGGCGTGAAGTACTGTCTGCCCTTTGCAAGAATTCCCAGCTTTTTTGCAGCCAGATAAAAATGAGAGTCTGGCGCATTCTTTAAGCCTACTTAGGAACCATGAAGTCTCCTGTTTAAATTTTTTATTTAAAGTTGAAAAGCTAAGTCATAATTTACCGAACGTATATTTTTCAATTTAGACCAGCTTTTTCATAACTTTCATCACAGTTACGAAGCTGATTATTTTATGCATAAAAGTATCTACTACTCATGAAGATTCAGTTGCAAATAAAAAATCTCGACAAAAGCCATTTACTTTTTTTTTTAATTTTTTCAGGTCAGGTCGATTATACTCAAAAGATCAGAAAAAAAAAAATAACTCGAAAACCATGAAAAGTCGCGGAACATACATGGGGGTGATTCGAAGACCCCACGATACGAGGGAGCTAAATTTTATTTTTGGACGTCAATGTTTTGGCCACCCTGTATAACCCAGCGAATAAACCGAAAGATGAAAGCTTACTAATAAGGCCTTCGTGCCAAACCCTATCAAAAGCCTTCGAGATGTCAAGGGAGACGGCAAGCGCTTCCCCGTGCTTCTCGATGGCCTTACTCCAGATGTGGATGGCATACGCTAGAAGATCTCCAGTTGACCGATTTCGGCGAAAGCTGTACTGACGGTTGGTATCCTAAGGGATATCATTAGCTTCTAGGTATGCCAGGAGCTTAGTGTTGAGTACACGCTTCATGGTCTTACAGAGAATGGACGTAACTGAGATTGGTCGGTAGTTAGCTGGGTCAGCCTGACTCCCCCTTCTTGGGCACGGGCTGTACATTAGCTTGCTTCCATGCAATCGGCACTTATCCAGCCTCAATGAAAGCCTAAATAGGCGTGTCAGGATCGAAGACAATTCAGGCGCACACGTTCTCAGAACAATTGCTGCACCGCCAGCCTTGTTCACTTCAAGGTTACGTAGCACCCTACGGACGTCCTTCTGATGGATGCTAATATCCGACATACTCGTATCGCAACCATCAGGTTAAACACCCCCTGTTTTTCTTTTTTCCCCGCGCTTTACCTGGATCTAGACGCGAAGATTCCGCGAAGAGTGTGGCAAACAAATTTGCTTTCTCCTCAGCGGTATGTGCCAGCGACCCGTCGGGTTTCAGCAGTGGTGGTAGTGAGGGGCGGCAGAAGTTCGATTCAACCAACTTAGCCAGGGACCAAAACGCCTTACTACCCGCAGGGTATTAAGCTAGTTTGTTCCCGATGCAGCTAATGTGGTCGAACCGAGACCTCCGCATCACCTTCTTGAAAGACTTGGCAGCTCTGTTGAAAGCTCTCTTCTTCTGGCTTACGTCATTTGTCTTGTGCATACGAGCATCGGCCCATGCCTGATATGCTGCGTGCTTGAGCCCGTTAGCGCGATCACACTTCGCCCCAAACCAAGGGTGAGCTCGGCCAGACATGGCTACTTCGGAGAATGGAATATAGTACTCCATTTTGTTAAATCAATTAATAATTTAGGTAGATGGTTAAATCACAAAGCGATGTGTCAATAGTAATTATGGTTTTTATAGTATTGGATCTCTAAATTAACAAAACTGAATTTCCCAAAAAATGTGTATTGATTTTATTATTAACACTTTTTCACATACACAAAGTGAAAATAAATAAAAAGAATTACAATACCTACATTGAATCACTGCGTACACGCACCCAATTTATGTTCACATCCACAGATTTTACAAAAAAAAAAAGCATTTATTTTTTTAACAATACATTAATAGCAGGGTTATCATCCATTGCTAGGCTATCAATGGACACTTAAGGATTATAATCGATAATAACTCAAAGCATCCGGCTATTTATCCAACACTAATCACTCGCCAATGAAGTGATTTATGATCTTACCTATTTATTAAGTAGGTACTATGTAGAACTTGTTTTACTGCAACTGTTAAAAAAAAGTGGTGATAAGATTTGCTTTTACGCTGCTTAACGTTAATTTTTTTTTAATATTATTTACCATTACGGAAGGTCAAAATTGCAAGTTCAGGTCAAGTTTTTAGTAATTTTGAACTTTTTGAATTACTGCAAATAATTCCAGTATACCTCTCGCATGATTTATTATGAATATTTTTGTCTATGCATGCAACCATATTTTGTACGCTTCTAGGCATAACATACCGACCTATGAACCTTATATAAGGTCTGTATTCACTACCTATGTTAAACAAATAATAAATGATTATTTATTGAACCTCTGGAAATTCACAAATATAAAAGGGAACACCTTAAAATATTATTTTATTAAAATTGACCAGATAGTCAACCGCTTGGTAAATATAAATTAGTTGGCACGATAAAAAAAATCACGAACCTGACCCTAACCTACGATTTTAAACGTGTATCTACAAGATTACGTAAAAACAAAAATCTTGAGTACTTAATTACTGTTTTTTGTTATAGGTATATATATGTAAATAAAATCGCTGTTACTGAACCGCAGAGTCGAAACGAAATCCGGGGAAGTGCCTTTAAAATACTCTGACTACGACCGGCTCTTAAGCTATCAGAGTCTAACTTTCCTAATCACCAACTTAGAGAAATTTGGGCTTAGTCCTTGCTCATCAGCACAGGGCGAACTTAGCTACCGTGACAAATCGCGGCACATGGCAGCTTACAGAGCTCCGGCGGGATCACAAAACGGCATGGAAGCAGCAACTGTTGCAACCAAGCGTTTTGGGTAAACCACAGTCGCGGCGGATAGGTCCCCTCTTTGAGGAGTAGGTAGAGAGGCACGAAGATGATTACTTTACACCTGACGCAGGCCCTCATCGGACACGATTACTTCAGGTGGTTCCTGTTTCAGATTCGACAGAAATGCGAACGAAGTAGGTTTAAGATTAATCCAGGTGTTTGACATCTAGATTAATGTCTCCACAACAGTTCAGAGATTTTTATAAATGAGAACGTTTGTGTTATTAACTTAATGTTAATTTACGTTATGCCTAAAATTGTTTCAGTTACGAGGTGCAGGTGGAGGTGGAAGGTCGTCGACGCGGGCTGGGCCAGAGTGTGCTGACCGTGCTGGAGAAGCTCGCTAGCGCCACGCGTATGCGATGCGTACGACTAACTGCGCTCACACACAACCCCTCCGCGTCTGCTTTCTTTAGAGCTTGCGGGTAAGAAATCAGGACGTAAAAGCATTCCAAAATACATATGTCCCATAAGATTGGCCAATAACGAATAGTACCCTGTGCAGGTTTCTTTTAACCGTGTTATGTAAAATTTCGCACGTCCATTGACCTTCACCCCACATTTCGGGCATACTACTGAGTTTTATTTATTTGATACTTTTTGCACACAAGTGTACGGTGTATAAAGGCATACTTATTTGCCTATTTACTTATAGATCAAGAAGCCCAACTCTAGGGATAGCAGACTGCGAGAGGCGACGCATTCCGCACTTACCAGCCTGCCTTATTTTCTTAAGTCAGGCACTCTTGCATTCCAAACTGTCCTAATTTTGAAGCTTATCTGCATCAGTGGACAAATAGATACAGTCAAAAGTGCAAAAGTATTTCCCTTGCTTGGCTCTTTCTCAACAGTTTTTGTTCAGACATGTTTTTTTTTCCTTTATTATGCAGTGCCAAGCCCTGTATACGCTACTTGGTAGACTCCCATAAAATTGGAATTCCATTAGGGTTGATACAACCTACCTGTCGCATAGACGAATAGACATTATTTTGTAAGAAAAACCAACATTAAGATATACGATAAACATATTCCTAATAAAAACTGTTTATTAGATGTTTATTTACATATAGACGTAGGTATTCATTTGCTTTGTATCACCAACAGGTACAGTTTAGACGAGACAAGTCCGTCGAAAGATGAAGCAGCTCACTACGAGATCCTAAGCAAGGCGACAGACAGCCAAGAAGACGGTGCGACTCCGGAAGAGAAATGCCCTCTGAGCGACGGCATGCGTGCAGTACACGTGGCCAATCCACAATGACCTTTACTTCCACACTGTCTTGTGGCCTCAAGAACATTTCCCTCATATCTTAGTTAATTTATAGATACTAATTTATACTATCGATCAAGAATTTTAGCAAGAAGCTAGATAAAAACAGAATTCCTCGAAAAATTTAGTATAGTAATCGATATTAAATAGCAATAAATTATTCCAAATGAAATGTTGAATCATAGTGCTCGAATTATAGTGTTCTATGTCCAAAAGAATCAATAAAGGTACAGTCTCTCAAATAAATATCTTTACATGACAAGTATAAACAAACATATTCTAAGATTATCTTGGTTTTAGTTAATAAAAACTAGTTCTCTGAAATATACTTGATAGTATTATAATTTCTTAACTACAACAAAAACATGTAAACACATAATATATTCGGTAGACTTGTAGAGGTGATTACCTTTAATTCATTAAACCCCAAGCGAACGCCGGCGTTCGCGCACCTATTGTCTTTCAATTGTGTCTGCAATTAAAACGATTGAAAGGTTAAAACAAATAGTTTTTTTAGAAACGATACCTTTAAAAATAAATATCAATCGTATTGATGCATAATAACTAGGTACAATAACCTAACAAGTATATATTAGTGAAAACTCGTAACGTAACTTTAGCCAAATGTTCATGAATCTTTTTGAAATAGTGTAATATAGATATTACAATTTTAAATGTCTTTTTTTTTCTTTTAAATTTTAAATCAGTCTGAATCAAATACTGTCAATACCATTAAATACACGTTAATTTGGTTCATTTTTTTATAAAGGTATTATAAGAAAATCAACCAGTTTTTTTTTTTTTGTTTTTGGTTAATCGTAATTCTTTAGTCACGATTATTCTGTCTCATTTGAAATGGTTTTACAAAACTAATACAATGGTTTAGTAAAAAAACATTTCTGAGCTACGTTTTTAATACGTTATTTCATAAAACAATTAAGTTTTTATTCATTTATTAAAAGGGTCAAACAAATCGTTTTATAATAATTATACCCAGTTTGTGACGTTATTAATTTTAACTTCAAGGATCTCACTGATCGTTATCTAACGTTAACGCACGCTATGGACACTATCCACTGATTTCTGATTTAAGCATTTAAAGAATGGGTATTTCTCAAAATCTACTTTGCCTGAATTCTGTCAAAAGCCATTTAGGTAATAAGGTAAGTAGACTTTGACACGTAATCATCATCATCTTTTTAGCCGAAAGACGTCCACTTTTGGCCATAGACCTCACTAAGTGTCGCCACAAAGAACGGTCCTGTTCGTCTCGCATCCATCGGATTCCCGCTAAGTGTTGCAGGAATCCGATGGATGCCAGACGAACAAGTCATCGGTCCACCTTGTAGGAAGCCTTCCAACACTGCGTCTTCCGGTACGAGGTCGCTACTCAAGAACCTTTCGGCCCCAACGACTAACAGACTGCGAGCAATGTGCTCTACCCATTGCCACTCTGTTCAATATCAGCAACCTTGATTCTCTTGCGGATATCTTCATTCCAGATTCGATCACGCAAGGAAACTCCTCGAGTATTGCCCTTTGGCCCATTGTGAGCGACCACGTTTCGGAGCCACATGTGATCACTATTAACATGCACTGGTCATAGACTTTCGTATTGAAACACTATAATTATGTTGGACGAGAAGATACCGCACAGCTTCCCAAACACCGCCCAGTCGAGTCGGATTTGACAGTTGACCTCTTTCTCGAAATTAAATCTACTCAACTGGACTGTCTGTTCGAGGCAAACGTAGAGTCGTCCACAACTTTGAATGTAGATCTTGATAGGAGTAAATGCTACATGACTGTTTATCATGTCTTTGGTTTTGTCCATGTTCATTTTAAGACCTTACTCTTTAGGTCATTGAGCATTGTGCTCAGCTTCTCCGTATCCTCAGCCATGACTACTATGTCTTCGGTAAACTATGCTTAACCCAAAATACTCAATTTAGGAACCCTATATAACTTCTGAAGCGACGTATGATTTGTGACGTCTTTAATAAATTCGTCTAGGCACAAGTTAGACAAATACAAATCTTAGGATGAAGTTATATAAAGATAATCAGAATGACACCCGAACGGAATGGCTAATTAAATAAGAAACTCGGCGAATATGTAGGTAGGTCTAAAACGTAAACACCAAGCTTTTTTTTAGGTGGGAAAAGGGCCACGGGGGTCTCTCTCGTATCACCCAGGGCCCCAGTAGGTTTCGAACCTGCTGGGCCCGTACGGTTGCTGACAACTCCTTGAGGCGCGCGGGGAACACTACGCGTCGTCGATGACTTGGTCTCGGTCCAGACGGTTGCCGGACGGTAGGCCAGCGAGCTACCTATTGCCCGTCGTCCGTAAACCCGCGCATACGGTGGCCAAAAATCGGGATTAGAATCCCGGTGGCTGAGGCACGAGGGCCATTGCCTCGTGCGTGCAGATGCGTCCTTTGCTAACATTACTGCTTCGCAGAAGGAGGCTACCGCCCGCCACTCCTCGCTGCGGACAATGATCTGTACTAAGACCCGGCGCGACTGATCCGATCTCTGCCGCCGTAACTGGTTAATTAGATCCATAATACAAAGTATATTTGAACCAGCACTATGCCCGTGACTTCATTCCGAACGAATGAATTTGGGACTATGGGTTGTAGCAGACACAGAATATGGTGAACAAAAAAATCCAGTCAATTAACAAATAAGTACCCCTTTTGTCCTGTTGGGATCGATTTTTGAACAACCTAAGTATTATTCACGATTTTCCCACTATTTTTTGCCCTTACGTTAATGTTCATTCTAACAAAATTAGTTGTTAAAACGAAATACTACATTTTCTATTATTCAGGTAGGCAATGTCAATTTGCAATTATAAGACAAGGTATATTTATTTTTTTGTCATAATAGTACATTGTTACCCTAGAGGTGAAAGTGAAAGTAACTTATTTAGTCCCGAGAAGGAGGTTAATATTTCGGGGGAATAAATAAGTCTTTAATCCGATGTAAACACGTGTGTTTTTCATTACGAATACAAGGAAAGTAAAAATAAAATAAATAGCTTGTAAAACCAGAGTCGTAGTATGATTTTAGGTAGCCTGTATCTTTCTTCTGATCTAAGTAGTAAAAGGTTTTCCACTACTGCTTTAGCCTCTTCTCTTATGGCGCCTTAGCCTCTTCTCTTATAAATCAGGCGTGAAATCCGTATATTTATCTGATAAACTTTACAAATCTTTAATGTACGGTAATATAAATAAAACTCTACAACTCGAAAAAACCAATAAAGGATTGCCACTTTCCCGCTATTTTGATTTTTTTTTCTGTGTGGCCGGCCAGTTATTCTGAAGTTATTTTTCATTTTCATTATTAAACAAATATTTTCCTAAATAAATTAAAAAAAAAATAAAGTCATTAGAAATAGTAGTTTATGTGACTAGGGGATAAAGCAGTGTCTTTAAGTCGCGGGCGGCATGTTGAATTCCGAATGAAACGAAGGTTGGAATTTTAATCCCGAACGATAGTGAGGGATCTATAAATTTAACTCCCGAGCATTGCGAGGGAGTTAATAAAGAAACCTGAGTGAAGTGAGGAATTTAAGCCGCCCAAGACAAAGACAGCTTTATCCCCGTGTTGCATACTCTACTTTTTACACCATCTGTGAGATAATCAAAAGACAATTAGGTCGACCAAATCATATATTAGAGAAATATAAGTATTATATTTACAAGTTCATCAAACAAACAAAATTCACTACTCCAAGATTCTATAGTTTCAATTTTCTATAATGCTCCCGTGTCGTCAGTACGCACGTTATATTCTATTTTCTTTTTTTTGTTAGTGGCCAGTTTGAATCATAGTGATTACATACTCTTTGGTTTGAATTTCGAGTCAACTTGTTCGATGCGCCTACATTTTAATTCCCAATGTTGACGATTCTTGATGTTCCAAATTCAAATCTCATTATTCCCTAGGGATCGGCCATACTGCATTATCTCCCTAGGCATATAATGACTTGCTTTAAGTGAGGTTTGTATGACGTGTAAAACGACATTATCGAGCAGGTGGTGTAAAATAGTAGTTTATGTGACTAGGGGATAAAGCAGTGTCTTTAAGTCGAGGGCGGCATGTTGAATTCCGAACGAAACGAAGGTTGCTGATTTTAATCCCGAACGACAGTGAGGGATTTATAAAATTAACTGACTCACACGTCAGTCACGTGCTAAAATACTAAAACTTTGTGGTTATATTTTGGCTAAAATCAGGTTTAATTATAATGAGATAACAGTAGTTTTTCTTCTTTCCTTGAGAATAATCCCTGTAACAAAAAAAAATAAATTTCCATTCAGAAAACCTTAATATTACTAACGATATAGAAAATAGTGGCAATATTAAGTGCTCTAGTATTGAAGACACCTCATCATTTAAGGCATTTATCAACCCATCGTCAGAAAAGGATGTTTTTACAGTTCTAGCTGTAAACATTCGTAGCATCAATAAAAATTTTGATCCTCTAATCGTATTCCTAGCTAAAATTGACATAGATATTGATATCATTGTTTTGACTGAATGCTGGACCGATGGCTGCTCGAAGATCGAAAACATAAATGGTTACTTGCAATTTAGTACACAACACAGCCACAACCAGAATGATGGTGTAGTTGTTTATGTGAAAAAGAACATCGGCAATGTGAAAGTCCAGGAGTACTTAATTGTGGACGGCAACTGTCTTGTAGTCGAAATCAATAAAATGACAGTCATTGCTTCGTATAGACCTCCTTGCTTCACAAACCCAACTTCTCCTTGCTTCACAAATCTAAATTAACAGACTGGCTCCTACTGAAGGACTACTCGTACACGGAGTCTCTACTAGCATATAATGCCTGACACCAACATTCACACCCACCCACACACATTCAATGTGGTACACACATCATATATATGTATGTACATAAGTGTCCATACACTCACACACATACATACAACACACATACCCTCTCACTCAAACCAAACAACACGCACACTCCCACACACTCATACAGCACACTTACCCTCTCACACGCTCTAACACAACCCTGTATCCACAACCTACGCTCACTTTCTCAAGCACAAACCCACTCAGTCAGGGATACATTACACTTCTTTCTATTTTATTTTATTTAATTAAGTTCCTTTTTCCTTTTATTTTATTTTTTTCTATATTCCTTGTTTTTACACGTTTGTAAGCCAAACGGCGAGCCCGCTCAGTCCATTTGTCAGACTCTGTTTTTGTTGTCCTTTAGTTATTGTTACCCTAGCCGAACACTACCCCTTAAGATACAGGTAAATCCTAGTTTAAGAGGTAGAGGAACCTTTCTTGGACGGATTGCATCTCAAACTCTGAATGTGTGAATGTGTTAATATAAAACTACAGCTTAAAATCTCTGTATCAATCTGTTTTCTTGGCTAAATAAACGTTATTATTATTATATTATTATATTATTATTATTAACTAACTACATTAATTCTCTGAACAATTTACTCCTCAATACACGCTGTGAAAATATTATCGTTACGGGGGATATAAACATAAATACGCTGTCCGAAAACCTAAGTGGCTTCACCTCCGATTACTTAAACATGCTGGCATCACATGGTCTAAGGCAGGGAATCGATAAGCCAACGAGACTTGATAATTGCCTGGACCACTTGATGATTAAAACACGTAAAAGTGTCAAAACTTTCGTGTTTGAGCCTCTCACAGATCACAGCCCTGTTCTGCTATCTATGGAGAAGTTGAACACGGTAAAAACCAGTGCGACGCATAGCTAAACAACAATAGATTACATTCAATTAGAAAATGACTTTGACAACATCAATTGGGAACTCTTTTTTAACATTCAAAGCGTAGATGATGCTGCAAACTACTTAATAAAATTGCTTCAGGACTTACTCAATAAGAACTCCACCACAAAAATAATTTCTAAAAAGAAACAGCCACTAAAACCCTGGATGACAGCTGGCGTTGTTAAATGTATTAGGAAAAGAGACAAAATGCACCTTACTCAAAAAAAGTCCATAAACAACAACGATCTACGAAAAGAATACACTAAATACAGGAACACTTGCAACAAAATTATCCAATCTTTAAAGAATTTATATTATCAAACAGAACTAGAAAAGAACCAGAACAATATCAAAGGAACATGGAATATCATTAAAGAAATGTGCTTTGTGAAAAATGACGCTAAAAGTGCCTCGGAACTGCTGAAACTACATGACAACGCGCAGAACTCTTTAAATGAGGTTAATAGATATTTTACGTCAATAGGGAAAGAACTGGCCAGTAAAACGCTCAACAAATTAAACACAACCGAAAATAAATTAGTGAAACTCAGTGCGAAGACAAACAGCTCTCTGAACTCGATGACACTGGGACCTACAGATGAGATAGAGGTTATTCAGGTGATCGCTGGCCTTAAGAATGGTAGTTCCCCTGGGTGGGACAACATAAATGTAGCCTTATTAAAAAAATACAAGCATAAACTTGCTACACCCCTTGCACACCTCTGCAATATGAGCTTTATGCAGGGTATTTTTCCTTCCGCGTTTAAAAAAGCTGTAGTATCTCCCATCTTTAAGGCCGGCGACAATTCAAAAGTGACTAACTATAGACCAATATCTCTCTTAAGTACTCTCGCAAAAGTTATGGAAAAACTAGCAAACCGGCGACTCATAGACTACCTCGAAAAAAACAACCTGCTGTCGGATAAACAATACGGTTTCAGAGCTGGACGTTCTACAAATGATGCGGTTTTAAGGCTTACCACAACAATCACGAACTGTCTAGATAGAGGTGACAAATGCGTCGGCATTTTCCTCGATCTTCAAAAAGCCTTCGACACGGTGTCAATTCCCATCTTGTTGAGTCGATTGGAGGGCGTCGGCGTAAGAGGTGTACCCCAGGAGTGGTTTAAAAGCTATCTATCTGGCCGACACCAAAGAGTCCGCATTGATGGACAGATGAGTGACGAGGCCCTATGCTCTTTCGGAGTTCCCCAGGGGAGTACTTTGGCCCCAACGCTTTTCCTGGTATACATTAATCGACTCTGTGATCTTCTAATCCATCAAGCCGAAATAACTATGTTTGCCGATGACACAGTCCTCCTTTTCCACAACACATCATGGGAGAGCTTGGCACAGGTCACCCAACGAGGGATTGCTAGTGTAACAGCCTGGCTCGAAGACAGCCTTCTCTCCATAAACACAAATAAAACTAAATACCTGTGTTTTAGTATGTCAAGGTCAGGTAACCCCACCTCAGACTTTGAGGTGCCCATCCACACGTTCCCGTGTAATAGAGGCTCATGTATCCGCGCCACGTGTGCTTGCCCTAGGCTTGAAAGAGTGAACAACATAAAATACCTCGGTGTTACCATCGATGAAAACTTGAAGTGGAGTCAACATATTTCAGTTACAGCAAAAAAAACACGCAAACTAATCTTCATTTTCAAAACCCTGAGACATGTCGCCAACAAGAAACTCCTAATACAAACATATAAAGCACTGTGTCACTGCGTCTTGGGCTATGGTATTTGCGCGTGGGGTGGCGCCGGCAGATCCCATATGATAGAAGTAGAGCGATCGCAGCGTGCAGTTCTGAAGGTCTTACTCTCACTTAGCTTCAGAACTCCTACCAGCTTAGTTTATGAGCAAGCACGAGTGCTGAGTGTTAGAAAAATATTTATTTGCGAGTGCCTACGGAGATATCATCGACATACGGTCCCCTACTTGGCTATTCATAATAAAAGATCAGACAGATTTCCTGTTCCTCGGGTAAGGAGCCAATTTGCCCGAAAGCACTATATGAGTTTAGCGCCTCGCCTCTACTCCGAAATTAGCCAGTACAAGTCAGTCAAGCATGTGAGTAATTTCCAGATAAAAAAGGAAATATTACTTTGGCTGGAAAAGTATAGCTACGATGAAACTGAAACCCTAATCAGTAATCTAACCTAGTGACTGGCACAACAACCTACATATACTCACCATCATACAGACCTACATCTCACTAAACATACACACACACACACACACACTACCGCTATTCCTTAAGTTATAATTTAAACACTTGTATTGACATTTGGTGATTACCGTATTTTTGTTATTATTATTATTTTCCAATTTTTATTTTTTATATTTTATTATTATTTTTTTCTCTTCTGTAAATTATTGTTTTTGAAGCACAGTTTACACTTCGGATCACTGTAATCGGGGATACCTCAACCCCTGTCACACAGGTTGTCCTAGTTCAGGGGTTGAGACCACATTGATGTAATGTTTTTGAAAATTTGGTAATAAACAATTGGTAATAAAACTCCCGAGCATTGCGAGGAAACCTGAGTGAAGTGAGGAATTTAAGCCGCCCAAGACAAATACAGCTTTATCCCCATGTTGCATACTCTACTTTTTACACCATTTGTGAGATAATTAAAAGACAATTTGGTCGACCAAATCATATATCAGAGAAATATAAGTATTAAATTTACAAGTTCATCAAACAAACAAAATTCACGTGTCGTCAGTACGTACGTTTCATACTATTTTCTTTTTTTTGTTAGTGGCCAGTTTGAATCATAGTGATTACATACTCTTTGGTTTGAATTTCGAGTCAACTTGTTCGATGCGCCTACATTTTAATTCACAATGTTGACGATTCTTGATGCTCCAAATTCAAATCTCATTATTCCCTAGGGATCGGCCATACTGCATTATCTCCCTAGGCATATAATGACTTGCTTTAAGTGAGGTTTGTATGACGTGTAATACGACATTAACGAACAGGTGGTGTAATATATTGTATAATATTTAATACTTATCTTTATGTTATTTCAATTTTATACTGCACTGCAATTGATTGGCTGTATTGAAAGTTGGAACATGGTCACTGACCTCTATATATTTAGTAGAGGTCAGCGAACAGTTCAATTTGAGTTCAATAGAAAAATGAGAAGATAGAACCAGTGTTTTCTTTTTTAATAATTTAACAGCTGTCAGTTGAAAGCAATTCTCCCTAGGGATGAAAAGTATAACTTTAAGCCCACTCCTCAGGCAACTTCAGACCTACTTTCAGAGTATGAGTAATGAATAAACTTTGACACGCCTTAAACCGTCTTTTGAGGGTAAAAACGTACCAATTAGGATAATATTTTACGATATTCATAGCTAGCTGTCCCCCGTGGTTTCACTCGCGTATTTGGTTACTGTTATATTCCTATTGGTCGTAGGGTAATAATTTTATGCCCATAGCCTTCTTCGACAAATAGGCTATCTAATCCCAAAATAATTTCTGAATTCGAGCCAGTAGTTCTTGAGATTTGCGCGTTGAATCAAATATATTAAATCTGTATAGCTATTTACAGGAACGTCAACGACTTTTATCTGTCAAATGCACAAATGAACCTTGAAAAGTACGGTTTGCAAAGAAAATTTATTTACGGCTCAATAACATTTTTTTAAATTTGTTGAGTGTTAAATCAAAGTGAAGAAAATAATTATTGTTTTATATAAATTAGCTAAATACTAAACATATTACACATAGTTAGTTTTTACAAGAAAGTTTCCAGAAAATTTCACAATTCGCCTACTAATTAGACACTTCAGATAGTGATGCAGTGATAAGAGGAATAGGAGAGACAGATTAAATTTGATGGTGATGATTCGTTCACGATTCGTAAGTAAATATTTAAAAAATATCCTGTTTTGCTCACCTTACTTTAGTTTGAATTGACAGCTTCGAAAATTCGATCCCATTTTTATTTGAATCCCATTGCGCGTGCATCGCCACTGCGCCGCACTTTAGCATTTAGATACACATACTACAAAATAATTACCTACTATATTTTATAAGTATTAAACGCGCAAATATATTAATGAAAACGCTAGAATAAAATAGTATCCATATATTTTCCATAATTTATATCATGTCACGTATATCACAGTAAATTGTGGGTTAATATTAAGTTAATTACATTCCATAGACAAGTTCTTGTACCTAGTTTAGTCTTCAATAGTTTCAATGTCCAGCGGCTCATCCCTATCTTCATCAGTCGATACGCTCCAGGATGAAACACTCAAATTACTTCTCTCTGTTTCATATAGCGATGTTCTTGGCCCCTCACTTTGCTCCAGAGTTATATTGAAAGGATGGGCGGGTATGTCACTGCTTGATGACCAAGAACATGGAGTGATGAGGGAAACATGGGCTGACGTGGTCGCAGGAAGAGTGACAGCTATTGGCGGTGCGATATTTCCACATTTTTCTCTTCTTTCTCTAGCTCTTCGGTTTTGGAACCAAATCTTTATCTGAGAACAATATTTTGTAGGGTTATTGATTAAGCACTAGTTTATATCAATTAAAAAATAGTTCGATGTACCTGCCTAGGTACTATAATTAAGTATTGTAGTGGATCGTGGAAGTCGAAACTACACTCGAGAGTAAAAAAATCGCACTTCATACTTAACTTTTTTTGTTAAGGCAGTTTTTGTCATGAATGTGAATAGATATTGAAAACATTTCTTTTACCTAATATGATATGAAATACAGTGTAAAAAAATATCCTAGAAAGGTTTTATAGCAAAAAAATCCAACATATGGGTAAAATGACCAAATTTCACTTAAGAAAAAATGAGAGTCAAACTTAAAATTCTTGGTTATCCTGTTTGTTAATAAAATGCATTCCCTCCAGCCTTATTTACAGCTGGTACTCGATTTTTCATCGACCGTATTAATTTTACCATGAAATCTTACGGTATAACGTCGTACTCCTCGTCAATGATAAATTGAAGCTCTTAGAGGCGTGCAGAGCCAGGCTTTTTGCACAAAGTCTTCTTTTAAGGTTATTCCAGATATGCTCAATTGGATAAAGATCAGAACTACGAGCTGGCCTCTCTATCGCAATGATTTCATCGTCTTACATGTAATAGCAAACTGTTCTACCGACATGCAATCTAGTATTGTTAAAAAAAATCTACCATAAGCCACACCAGCGGCTTCACATATTCTTCGAGCACTGTTTTGATGTATTATAAAACCGTCAACCCTTTCGATATCAGGCCAGTATTGGCCCAGAGATGAATACAATGTCAGTTTTAGTTTCCAACATTATGTCACCCTAAATCGCCTCCTAAAGTCACCAGTTCGCATATGCAGCATTGTTTAAATTGCCCTGATGACCCTCTGTTCATTGCGTTCATTGTGGTCATGTAAGTCACCCTGCATTTATCAGAAAACACAACAGCCTGCCATTAAGTATACATACAATTTTAGTGTTCCGTGGCATATTACTCGTATAGCCAGGCTTGTCGGTGAGCAGTGGTCAATTTGGTACCATTTGCTGAGTGAGGTGCAGTTAGGCCTGCTTTACCCAATCTTTTCCTAATCGTCCACTGATTTATACTGACATTGCGAAATTCTACATGTTTTTGTGTCAGTTCAATCGCGTTCAGTAGCCGATTTCTCAAAGTACTTGTTACTGGAAAGCGATGCTTTGGGCAAGGCAATAACTTGAACGACTTCTACGGGCGTTGTAGGTATCCATATTTTTCCGGTAAATCCGTCTGCTTCCAATAGAGAGAGACGTTATCACGTTGACGGAAACTGATTAAAAGTCCAAAACAGCACCCTTTTTGTATCTCCAGGTAATGGTACAAGTAGTGAAATGTAAACGGGTGAACTTGGAGAATCGGGTGTACCGCTGGTTTTTGTGAGTCACGTGAAAGTCAATGATCTTAATTTTATATTTTTAAAAAAGCTAACTTTGTATGCTTTAATTTTGCTTAATAATTTGTACTGAAATAAAAAAACAGTTAGCTCATTTATGTCCCACTGCTGGGCGAAGGCCTCCCTCTCCCTTTTCCAAAAAAACAGTATTAAACGTAAATTACAAGCCAGGTGCGATTTTTTCGCTCTCAAGTGTATTTTACGTAGAAGTTGTTTTACATACAATAGCATTAAGCACGTGTCGTGTGAATGTCAAAAACTGTTGGCACAAAGTTAAAATATTGCTTATCTACATTTAGCATTAATTGCTACATATTTCCATAAAAGTTCGTATTATGTACTTGATATCGTCTTTTAATAACTCCTCCCGCTCTGGGTGAAACAAGAGATAGTCTTACATTTACTAACTAAATTCCAACACACCAACTGTATTCCTTCAATTGCTCTTGTCACTTGAGAGAACAAAAAGGTGAACATAACCTGCTCATATTTGTCTGTGCCTTAATTATTAATCCTGACGAAACTTTAGGATCCGTCCGACCACTTTAGTTAGGTATTCCAAATAGCGCTCTTGTATTCCTCGAAGGCAAGAGGGAAGACACATGACATTTCACATATGACCTGTGTCCAGAATGTCCAGCAGTGGAAACCTTTGATGATAATGAAGGCGCACACTTATGTGCTGAATGCTTTTTTAGGTGACTACCCATTTAGTAAACTTAAGTCGGCAGCTATAAAAAGGATTGAGACACTTTTTTATTTTTACAAAAATTTCAGTCAAAATTGATTAGACATTGGAGCGAGTCTGTGCGCAGAATAAATTTACAAATACGCATGGTTTAAGGTAAACTTAGCAGTTTCTATAATTTTGATAGTTGTATTCGGAATTCCTCATGGCAGTATTCTCGGGCCAACTCTTTTCTAAAACAATTCATTCTACAAGATGTATTCAGAGGTGAGTTGCATTATGTTATTGTAGGTGATAACTGATAACTAACCAGTTGATAAGCTCGAATCCAACAACTGGATTTGGGCATTCCATTGTCACGTTTTTTTTTTAACGTTGCCCCACACTATGTCTACACAACATATTGGGTTCGTTGACAAACATATTTATACTCACGACACTAGTTACCCAGTGTCAGAACAGCGAGCTGTAGGCCATACAAATATTTGTTCTGTGCGGGAATCGAACCTGCGACGCGCAGTACCTCAACCACTGCGTCAATCGTGTCTTAGTGAGGATATTCAGGGAATATGCGGAACGTCAAAAGAGAGTTATTATAATACATAGTTAAGTAGTAGGAACACTACTCAGTATTAAAATCAGTTTACCACGGAAGTTACAAACGAGTTTGAATCAAACAACTATAAAGATTGGCCACTCACTCGATCGTCACGTAGCTGCAAGGCAGCAGCCAGCGCGCGCAAGGCCGGTGGCGCGAGGTAGGGCGCGCGCGCGTACGCGGCCTCCAGCGCTGACGCCTGCGCCGCCGTGAATGGCACCCGAGCGTGCCTTCCTGACCGGCGGGCGCGACCACCGCCACTGCTCACTGAACCTGTCGCAAAAACTGAACAATTCATCCTGAGATCGAGGCTCAACAATCAGCATTTTGTAAAAGAATATGTACGACTAGCTTCTACCAGTAGCTTCGCCCTCGTGAAAGTAGTTTTCCATACAAACTTGGGAGCCCTGTTTCATCACCTTAGGCGGTGGATTTCAGGAACTCCTCGCTCAGTGCTCGCCTACAGCTACGTCATAAAAGGAAACCTTGTGCAAAGTTCCACTCTCCTAGTCCCAGAAGTTCGGGCTGTGCGTTGATATGTCAGTCAGTCAGTTTCTCCTTTTATATAGGTATATGTACTAGCTTCAGCCAGCGGCGTTGCCCGCGTGATAGTAGGTTTGTCTATACAAACTTTGGACCCCCGTTCCTCTCAGGGCGTGAATTTTGGAAAATCCTCACTTAGTGCTCGCTTACGTCATAAAAGGAAGCTTTATGCAATATTTCACTAGTCCCATTACTTTCGGCTGATACGTCAGTCAGTTAGTTTCTCTTCATAAATTAATAGATATAGATGGGGGACGGGCTAATACTGCACACGCGAGCGTGCGAAACTTACCCGCCGCTCCTTTGAAGTCTACCACTCCACCGCGTGCATGATCTTGGTATGTAGCGGATTCAGAACTATTTTGTGCTTCATTGTCAATTGTCCAAATGGCGCACATTGTCATCTCATGAGAAACAGGGTGATAGAAAACAGCAGAAGAAAAAAATATTCTTTGTTTGTGTAACTGCTGTACGGCGTTCCAAATCAAGCAACTGCTAGACATAGCTTCCTTGAAGTTTATCTATATATTCTGACCTGGTGCTTTTCGCATAGTACTTCAGCCTTCACACCAGATTATCTATCACCAGATAGTCTATAGTCCACCCTATGGAACAAAGGCCTATCTATTACCAGTCATTACCGCAGTATTACAATATTGTAATACTATTACTATGTCAGCGACGTAAATATCTATATAGGGCTATTCAGGACATTTTGAAGCCGAAACTGACATTTTATTGTAAGTAATTATGATTTGTTTCCAAGACTGAGCTCAAGTAATTAGTAGTTATTGGGTTAATGACCTACTTAAGACTATCCAACTAATCGCTTAGGTAACTCAGGCATAACATGCATATAACGTCATTTGCAACACACGGAAATAATTGCGACGAAGCGAAGTATTGTTAAGTTTCACAACTATATAGGTATGTACAGGAAAACACAAATCGAAGGATAAGAATATGAAGTTAATCACTTCCTATAATTGCTACATTGCAAATAAAATATGAGTCTGTAGTAATCTACAGAGATTGTCATCAACAATCATTGGCAAAACTTAATAGATCAGCAAATGTCGTGATGACCCAGTGGTTAAGGCCTCTCATGCATGATGCTACATGTTCGAAATCTGGCAAAAGTAGGTACTATTGTGAATTTTTCAATTCAAATTATGTACTTTTCTAAGTTTATCTAAGGCATTACTGACACTCCGTGCCACGGAAAGCACGAAGTCCCAGTCGTCGACATTCTTAGAAATTCGTACAGTGCGCTTCACTTATGAAGTTCTTAATTAAATGAAATTACTTAATATTAGGGAGATTCGTAACTTTTAACAATTGCCTTATAATTTTGTTTTTTCTTTTGGAAACTGTAAAAACTATTTTTGAATAAAGTATACTACGCTGGGCTTCATTTCGATTGTCCTGCGATTCTTTCAAATACTGAAAATGCCGCGCCACAATATCGTACCTCTCCATTACCAACTTCCTTTTAGACCTGCTTTTTTTTTATAAAATCTCATTCCCCTCATAATAGCCATATCCATAAAGTGGTGTGATTACCGTTAAAATCGATTTCTTTTCGCATTTCGTGCAACAAATTTTTTGCTAGAGTAGGCAACTCTTTTCTTTTTCATTTTCTTTTTTCTGTAGACAGACAGGAGAGCCAACTTTACGGTGAAGGAACTTCATAAGTGAAAACGCACTAAGCAGTATTTACAATTAGTCAGACGTCAGAAAGTTTGACCATCGATCTATCCTAGGAGTGTCGTCTTGCCTAACATGTGGGTTGTGGAGGTCTGGTAGGTAGTCGCTCCATGTAAACAAACACGGTATGCAGTCGCATCCGGTTATACTGGAAGCCGATCCCAAGCTAGTTGGTAAAAATTTAGGGAGATGATGAATCCAGCTTTAAAATCTATTTCAACCAAATACTTACGTGGTAACCGAGGAGGCCTGTATCGGGTGCAGCACAACCAATCAGGAACTTCGACATGATCGCTTCTTCTTCTGCTATCACTCGTCAAAATCCGCTCTATACTAAAATCAGAGCCACACTTCGCACTTGACTGAATCGGGGAGGTATCCATGACCAGCGGCTACTCGATCTAAATACAACTAAAATTTATTCCTTTATCTGCTACCCTTAAAATGTTATGGGTACAATAGGAGGAGGGGTTTGAACAGCCACGCCTTGCATTTAGGGGATGAATGAAACGTTATCAGCGACCACGATCTAAGGGTCCTATGGGTTGTACGCACCAATGGGCCCTCGAGTGTTGTGACAGTTCATTCATACGGTTCGCAAATTGAATGGTAGAGATACTGTTTGCACACAAAAGGTTTATATTACTTTAAGGGTTTGTGGGAAAATTAATTTGTATTTCTATTATATTTCCTTTGTTGGATATTAATCGACTTGTAATGTGATACCTTAGCGTATAATAGCTTATTAAAATTTATGAATGTTGTGAATAGATCGTCGAACACATCGTTTGTTTTTCAATTTCTGGTGATGAGGTTTTTAGAACGCTTACATGTTTTTTTTTTTTCGATGGAAAAAATCATCTTATGACAACCCCCGCTCTTGGGCGGAGCGGGAGATAGTGTCAGACTCTTACTGACTAAAAAACCCATCCCGTTCCTTCAAGCCTTCATACCGGGGCTCGAGCGCCCTTTCGGATAACCCTGCAGGCCGCAGTAGGCTTCGACCCGGCTGTGCCCCTGCTGTTGCTGACAACTCCTTGAGACGCGCGGAAATAGCGCGCGCCGTCGACGACTTGGGTTTGGTCCGGACAGTTACCGGACTGCCGGACAGCGAGCTACCCATTGCTCACTGTCCGCAAGCCCGCGCCTAGGGTGCCTGGAAATCGGGATCGGAATCCCGGCGGCGGCGAGAGCGCCGTTGCCTGATGCGGTCGGCCTCCTCCTTAGCGAGCATTACACGCTGATATGTGTTGCCATTCTTCAAACATCTTCATGACAGTTCATATTACGGATATGTTTCAGATTTAAATAAGTATATAGGTGTAGAACTGATAGGTACCGGGATAGGTACGTCGAAATTATTTAGGATTAGCCGTTAATTTCGAAGTTTTGCTTGCGATATTGGAATTTTCAAATTATAAAAGTAAAATACAATACTTAGCAAGATTTAACTTTCATTTCTTGTACTTAACTAGATTATTATGTGCGTTGCCGGGCAAGACAGACAAAAAACTGTCGTAACCCGTCCCTAGACTCCGCCTTTATCCGAATATATAGGTTTCGGTTACAGATATATTTTTTATTTCAGATTTCGGATAGTTTAGATTAGAGCTCCATAACATCCCTGGTTAAATATTACTAAGTAACTCTTTACAAAGTCCCGTAGATGAGAATATCCTACCAACTGATAGTGCGATATATCAGTTCTTTGGTAGGAAGAACAGGAGAATATTTAGTATAGCATAGCTAAAATCGTAGTTTATTTCATTAATTGAGGATAACTTCAGAGCAATTAAATATTTAACTAAACGCCAAAAAACAATACCTACCTTAAAATCCCCCTTAAAATATCTCTACTGAACAATTGCAATCTTGCCGCATGTCGTTGTTTTATGGAAGGCGCAATATAATGCCTTGATTGACTGAAGGTATTAAATTAAGTCAATAGAAAAATAAATATCAGCATAAGTATTAATTAGTGTGTAGACGTGCGCAGCCCATAGGAAAAATATATTGTTGCTAAGATGTCACATCACAACATGGCACATTTTCACAGCCATTTTTCCAAGTCACATCATGTGTGATCTGAAGTAGCCAATAACTGATGTATCTATGATGCTATATGCATTTAAACTATTAGTAGGTAGAGTAGAGACTAATATAATTGACATAATAGACTCTACCTAGACAAAAAAGAGCCGTTATAAAAACAAACTAAGAGGTACCTGGGTGCTAAATGGACAAAGATTAGGACAAAAAGACCAAAATGAAATTGTCTACGAATTAGTTTTTTAGATCTTTTATAAATCGATTTGCACTCCTGAAAGCCTGAAATCAAGAACATTGCAAGGTCGATAAGTAGGAATTGCAATTCTCATTGTCCAGATTTAGTACCTATCATTATATCTACTTAATTAATTCGTCTATTATAAATTTGCAACCTAATTATGAAAAGAGGACATAAAAATTCGATAAATACTTTACAAACTGCAATTTTAAAGTAAATATTGTAGATAAATATTTCAAAAATTAAAATTAGGATTGCTAAGGATGGAGGCAGGCCATGCATTGTAGGAACGAGCGAACCATAAAGCAATCGCTACCTATTTTATCAGTGCTATTTGCTAATTGCGATTTACATTGCGATAAAGTGCGTTGACAGCCGTTCGGTTTACCTACACTTAAGTACCACATTATATTATTGTCAAACATGAATAATTGTTACAGAAAACAGAATTGCATAATCCCACAATTACCTAACCACTTGTAATAATACAATAGGATTTGTTAAAGATCTGCCGCGGGATAAGGATGTTATTGGGCGCAGATGTTACACCCTGTTCTGTGTTGAATTTGGTTTGGGACAAAAAACAACAGTGTTGTTCCTTTCTGGAACATTAAATTACTTATAATAAAAATTTCGTGTCAGTGTTTATTCTTGAACTCCTCCGAAACTGCTTGACCAACATTTATGTTTTTTTTAATATTGGTAGGTTTGAGAATTGGTCGTAAGCAATTTTTACCCACATTTAACATTCACTTGGAGTTTAATGAATTAATTTATTTAACTCCAAGCGAATGTGCGTTCGCTCTCTCATTGTCTTTCTATTGTATCTCTAATTATGGTATTCGAAAGGTTAATTAAATAATAATTGATTGCTTTCATACAAATTGGCGCACCAGTCCACCAGTTCAGCTAAACTTGTTTTGCAAATTAAGCTAATTGGGTGAAGCCACAAAAGTCCCGTTATATCTTGTCATTCTTGTATCGGTATTTTGATACATAGTTAACATACTTTTTAAAATTAGTTAAACTAATATCGTTAAAACACAGTCGTGTGAAATAGGTAGTACCTAGTTGGTTATTAAATGAGTCGTTACGAACATAACAATAGGTTACATGGTCTGCTTCACAGAGGAGACTCGCATGCATACTAAATGATATTCTAAGAGGCAGATTTAACTGTTTATCGGACGAATGCCTGCCTACTCTATGGCAAACCGGTACCGGCGGCGGCGGTGTACCGCTGCTCCATAATCATTGCAGTGAGACAATCAAGGCTGCTAGCAAGCGGCCTTTGCGACCGCGCCGCTCACTATCATTGTGATTCAAAACTCTGCAGAATTAACACATACAAATAAACAAACAAACAAAACACAAATAGAAATTGTGCTAAAATAAAATTACGAACATGTCGATTCCCGAATACTTTGAACTAGAAGGCGGTGACCGAATGCCGAGAATTGGATTCGGCACTTGGCAAGTAAGTTTAAACGATTGTTTTTTTTTAATTATTGTTATTTATTTATACATCATTATGAATCTGTAAGTAGGTAAGCTAACTTCTGTTTGAGATTCACGCACCATAATTATGATATTAGTATCGGTAGGTACTGCTCATTATAGCGGTTTAGATACAATATTTTAGAAAAACTAAACAAACACAAGACTCTTTTAAATTACTATCTGGTAAAGGACTAGTGAACAGTTCTAAGTGGGATCTGTTTCATTTGATTTCATCTTTTTTCACATTTTCTTTTCGATCTTTCTTTCGTTTGCGCACATTTTTATTTAGCTTTTTGTATTTACGTTTTTTACGAAAAAAGTTTAAAGTTTTTTTGAAAATATTCCATTTGTGCGGACGTACTTGTGAAGTTGAGCGTATCATGCAAGGCACTGTGCTGTACTCCTGTGAAAAGATATCACTGGACTGACAAGAGCACGTCCTGGTGGTGCAGAAGGAAATGGACTCGCTGCCGTCGAAGTCTCCGCTGGAGTGCGACAGTCCTCTGGACGTGGTGGCGCGACATGAGCTGGCATCCGCAGACCGCTTTTCCTGAACGCCTAGGCCTGCATGTTCACTGTTGTGACATAGTTCTGATGGCTGCGAAGTCATCGCTCAGTCATGAATGATCAGGACCCACTGTCTTCATTATCTTGAAAATGTTATTAACCATTCGGTCCGATTGTTAGTTTATACATGATTATTATAAAACGCAAACAATTTTGACTAAAACTGCAAGCAATGACCAGTTTTAAAAGAAAACTTTAAAGGGATTGAAAGTGAATTTTGACAAACTTTAAACGCCACTCACTGTAACCTTGATTGACGTTGCTATGACAATTGTTTTTTTTAATTTAAAGGAATGACAAAGAAATGATATCTAGTAGAGGATATAAGGATACGATTAAGAACGACCTTCACCGGTGTCTGTTTACTTAAAGGTTGTGCATTTTTCCAAAAAAAAAAGTAAATTTTTAATTAATAATAGTTTGGCGAGGAATTTCTTAGGCAACCCACCCGCGTTATATTATTTAATATACTAGATTTGTCATAAAATACATTTCATCCATTAAACAGACCGGCGAAGGTCGTTCTTAATCGGATCTTAGACTATAAAGCATATAATATACAGGGTGTGGCGTAAATAGTGGTCCAACGTTAAAGGGTCGATACACCATATATTCAGCTATCACATACCACAATTTAAAACCACTTTTTACCATAGGTCGCAGAATAAAACCGATCTTTTTTTTTTTTAAACTACACCTTGCGACACTATTTTGGCTCTAATTTCAACAAATAACAATATTTCCCTATTTTGTTTTTTGCATAGTACTGCTGAATACATGAGCTATAATATGCAAATAACTGTTCTACTGTAAACTTGAAGACAGACAAAAATATGATTTATTTGAAAATTTAATAAATTTTGAAATAAATCAATTATTTATTAAATGATTGTTAGCCTTAGACTAAATGTTCGAAGTGATCGCCACTGGTGGCTATGGACGCTCTGCATCGTTGGATAAATGACCTGACACGAATTAAAGTAGATAGATCATCGCGGACTAAATGTAACGCTTCATCGTCATTGTAAACCCTTGGTTGTCCCTCACTTGCATCACCTACGCCTCTGCCAGGTATCCTACCCTCAAAATATGCGGTATGTACTCTACCAAATACACGGTAATTTGGATATCTTTCCCGATAAAGTCGGGCTGCATCTCTATCAACGCCTCAGCATTCACCATAAACAAAATGCATGTTCCTGTGGTGTGTACTGAGACATCGTAAAATCGTCACTGCACTACAGGTTTGTGTAATCGTTGAGCAAGTCGTAGTCCAAATAATGTGGCCAATATCGTAGGGATCATAAAAACAAAGAAGTCCAAACAGAAGCAAATCACGAGTCCAGGAAGAAAAACGAGCAATTCCACGGTGAAGATAAACAGAAACTAGAAGCGGATGCAACTTACGAGATCGCATTGAAGCATATTCATTCAAAATTGACTAATTAGATTTTTATTACATCTTGACATAGTCTGATTTGTTATCCGGCCAGGTACCAATTTCTGGGGATTTAATGGCTCTTTTTTACCTTTATGCTTAACCCTAAATAACGTTTGTTAATATTTATAATAAATATTATTTATAATTAGGTCGAAGATATTTTCAGCAACATCGATATCGTATTTAAATTAAATAGGGTAGGTACTTTTTTTCAAATTCAGCTCCTTTTCAAGTTAAATGGCAATAACTTTTTTTAAATCACGGAATCAGTTTTTTCTTATACTACATTAGAATCTACATTTAATGGACATATTTTTTCAATAATGGGTGCCGACAGTGTAGTACATTTCTTTTACACCATTCGCGCCAAAAATCTCGTGATTAAGTTTATTTTTTTTTTCTTTCGTAATTAAGACTATAGTTAAAAATTGAAATAAACCATTTTTTGTTCAGTTTCTTTAAGTTTACAGTAAAACAATTATTTGCGTATTTATAGCACATGTAGCAGTGATATACAAAAAACAAAATAGGAAAATAATGTTTTTGTTGAAATTAGAGCCAAATTAGTGTCGCAAGGTGCTGTTTTTTCAAAAAAAAATATAAAGATCTGTTTTATTCTGAGACCTATGGTAATAACTGGTTTTAAAGTGTGGTATGTGATAGCTGAATATATGGTATATCGACCCCTTAACGTTGGACCACTATTTACGCCACACTGTACATCTAATCTAGTTGCATATTGGATAGAGTTTTGAAAAGGTGGGTGTACATTACACCCACCTTTTCAAAACTCTATCCACACAGAACTCAGAGTCCCGGGAGGTCCTGAAAGGTAATTCGGAGTCGATCTATGTGAAAAGGCTTACCTGCGTAGGTACCGCTTAAGCATGTTTTTATAATTACTTAGATAATTTTATGAAGGTGTTCATTAATTTAGGAAAAAAAATAACATTTTATTTTAGTATCGAGTAACTATATATCAACTTGTTTACTTTATGTTTGCGCCACGCCACCATGTCCATACCAGGTTGCCTGGAAGAGATCGCAGTAAGCGATAAGGCCGCTAATCATATGTGTTCAAATCGTACTATTTGTAATCTTGGTGTGCATTATAGTATTTTAAAATATAAATAAATAAATAAAACAGAAACATTTGCTTCTTGCTTAGATAATTTTAAGGGTTCATCAATTTAGGAAAAATATAACAATTAAATCAATGCCTTAGGCCGCAGATGACGTTTTGGAGAAAGCAGTGGAGGCAGCCCTGGAGGCGGGGTACCGGCATTTCGACACGGCGCGGGCCTACGAGAACGAGGCTGCACTCGGGCGCGCGCTCAATCGCTGGATCGCCGGCGACCCAGCGCGCAGGAAGCAACTGTTTGTAGTGACCAAACTACCCCCCGGAGGTCAGCAGGACAGCTTTATTAAATTATTACCTACACTAAAGCGAGAACTACATTAGACCGACACCCACGTGGGCCACGCCTGATTTGTACGTAGCGTTGCGATACGTGACGTCGCGTGGCGTATATGTGTAGGTGTACAAGCCTAGTTGCCATATGAAATGTTTGGAGACCGACCCACCCAGATTGGCGTACGTGGCTCACGTGTGCCCCATGTAGTTCTACCTTAACAATATTCTTCTTTGCGTGGACAGGACCGGCCGTTGTTGTGACTTAGGAAAAACCTTTGTCTAGCAATGGAAGCCTTTCAGCTGAAATGATGATGACTATCGATGTTGGCATGTTGATGAGATCAATCTCTCAGAAAGATTACTCCAATTAAAAATTGGCTAAATCTGACCTCTCCAAAGAAAAATAAATGTTACATCCCATTAGTAAATCTTAACTGTACAGCTTTTCTGTATAAATTCACAAAGACTGTGTGTGTCTATTTACAAACTATAAAAAAACACAAAAAATATGACAAAATATAAAAAAAAAATATCTGACAATTTAAAAATAATCATTACAATAATAAATTAAAATAACTAACATAACCAACCTGATATACAGACATAGTAATACCATATATTATACATGATTAATTTAAATAAATACATAATTTAATAATAATGCTGAAAAAAAAAAATACCTGACATAAATTAGTTAAATTAAGACATTATTATAATATACATACATACATTAATTTTAACAATAACAAAATTTAATAATAATAATAACGACAATAAATAAATAAAATATACCAATACTTACACATAATTATATAATAACATGCATACACAATTTAATTTAAATAGATAGGCACATAATTTATTAATAATGATGACAATAATAAGTGAAATATCTTTATTTTATTAGCCTTCATCCTCTCTCCTAGCTTTGCTGTGCCCGACAGGGTCCATATTGGTCTTATCTATATTTTTATACCATCTATATTATGTACATATGGAATGCAATAAAGTATTGATTGATTTAATTACAACAAAATATATACATAATAAACTTAAATTAAAAAAAAAATTATTGAAGTATGCTTAACCTAACTATACACACTAAAGGCTACTCCCTACTAAAATATGGCGTCATAAAACTCCTCCGCATCGCTGTCGATTGGAAGTGTGCCCAAGTGGCTGGCGGCATTGCCACGTTCACGGATATCGACAGCTTGAATGGCAATGCTTAATCTCTGACCATGGTAAAAACCAGCCCTTAGGTCACGCGAAGTGTCAACTAAGCGTCTTGACAGTTCTTTAAAAAGTTTATGAGCACTCGGACCCCACGGCCCAAGAGTTTCAACCCCAAACGCCTCAAAAATATAACTGCCGACAAGGTTGTTATATTTCCGCCGCTTGAGGTTCTCCGCAGCCGCAGCGGCAGCACCAGCACAGCACGATAAACTAGGAAGATGGGATGACGCAAGAGTGTCGACACAGGTAGCGTCCCACACTAAAGGTCTACCCAACTTCCATAGAAATAAAGACATACCGTCCGGTCTCTTACCATCGTCGCGTGCCAGGCCATGAGGTACCAAAACAGCCGGAACGCCGACGGTGACAAGGGCTCGTCGGATAATATCGTTAATATTCGCGTGCCGCGCTATGCGTCTCGCGCTTCGACCGCATGATAGGCCGTGGTGACCGAGGCTGTTGACAGCTTCGCCACAGTGACAGCGATGAGGAGAACAACAAGGAGCGCCAAGGCGTAGGGCAACAGCTATGCGGAAATTAATTGATTAGTAGTAGGGGGGGCCCTTGGTCGAATTAGCAATAGACTCCGCGTCGGTTTAATCCGGCACTGACGGCGCTTCACACCAGGACAACATCGAATGTTATACGAAGCACAGGTCCAATCATTTGTAGAGCCAATGGGTCTTCCAATAAACACTTCCCTGAAATCTCTTTTAAAAAATTGTGTGTTATTGACTTTTTTTAGCAATTTGGATGGCCGATTGATGTCATTATGTATGGAATATAATATCGTTCAAATGTCCGCCGTTATTTTGTTGGATAGCGCGCATACGAAATATACAACTTTCCATGTCCTTAACTGTCTATGTTCAATATTAGGAGTTTCGTCTACTCATTGTCGAAACCTCCTGAAAAGTATAATTCACCGTGTGAGTTATTAAGTCTTGTCCGGTTACTAAGGGTTAAAATTTGATAGTGGTTAAAGAGCAATGTATTTACTGTAAGAGTAATACAGTCGCTTTGATATTTGGAAATAAAAATAACGTAGTAGCAGCAGCAAGGGACATTACAAGATTTGTTGTTTTTACTGATTTTAAAGATAAATATAGCATTAAACTTGTATTTACATATGGTAAGAGTTTCCGTGATGAGCCAGGCTTGTCTTATCACTTCAGTTCTTGCATTAAACCACTGAACAACACGGCATTTCAAATTTCTTTACGATCACGTGTCGCGACTCTCGCAAGTTTATAACTGTCGACCGTTTGCTCGAATGTGGGCATTTTGTACTTTTCGCGCGGACATGCACACGCCCCCTTGCCACTTCTCCTGTTTTTTATATTTCTATGGTGATACCAAATTGGTCAGGTTCAATGCTTCTAAAACCAAGATGTGTATTTTATCATTTAAAAGGAGCTAAATCCAACTCGCTCATCTCTCCAAGTTGTAGCCGTGCTGATATGATAACCGACCATCTTAAGCGCCATGCAGTAACGTTGACATGTACCATACCTACTCTCAAGCTAAGCCCTTACGTCGAAGCAAAAGCTAATGGCCAACTGGCCACCAAAAAGTTGGGAATCCTAGTAAAGATGACAAGCTACTTCACGCTAGAATAGCTACTCAACCTCAACCAAGTGCAGGTTCCACGGTGTATGAAATACTGCTCTCATCTCTGGTATGGTTCTGCTAGATACCAGCTTGAGTCGCTTAGAAAACGAGCCACGGGGATCATTGGCAATGATGATCTAGTCGAATCGCCTGTCGGTTTTCTATCGACGCCTACATTTCGGAGAATGTGCGACGGAATTGCATAATTTAATTCTTGGCAGAATGCAAACCCAATCCATCATCGGAACACAGACATACAGAGATGCACCACCGGTACATGGTGGAAATCCCAACCATGGGAACACGTTCAGTTTGCGTAGCTAGGGAGTGGAATTCTCTGCCGGAGACTGTGTTTCCTGATAGAAGAAAGTCCTGTGAAGTTGCCAGTGTTTTACAAATAACCCTGTATTAATCAAGATTGAATAGATTACTTCTAGCAAGCGTGCTCCAATGTCGACCACATCATCGCTTACCATCAGGAGAGATAGTGATCAAACGCGAGACTAACAAATAATAATAATAAAACGTTTATTTAAGATACATTAGTAGAAAATGAATGAAAAATGATTATTATTAATTAGAATTTATATTTCAGGAAACCGGCCAGAGTTGGTTCAGGAGTACTTTGACGCTTCACTGCGTGATCTCAATCTTGATTACCTTGACCTTTACCTGATGCACACCCCGTTCGCGTTTGAGCATGTCCCTGGAGACCTACACCCGAAGAACGCAGACGGCACCATGAAGGTCGACCACTCAACTAACCTACTTGAACTATGGAAGGTAATGTACTTAAAAATATATATTAAAACTGAAATGCCATAATTCAAACTGACAGTAGTCACACAATATGTCAACAACATTATGGCCTTTACCTAAAAGAAATAGTCTTGCACTCAAAACTAATTTCATACACGTATTCTCAAGTCTAAATTAATTGTTTAGTGCTTTATGTCCTGTCAATTTATCGAGGAAACTTTAACCATGGGTTTTTCATACACAGACAGTTGTTTAACATGTCCTGTCAAAAAAGGGCAAAATGAAAATTTAAGCGCACGTAACGCAAGTTCAATATATCGAAGCGATGTAGTTTACAAAGAATGTAGTTATGAATTGCCGGCTCTACATTTATTTAGGTCCAAAAAAAAATCAATCTCCACACTCGAGTCACAAGAAAAAGCTATTAAGGAGCTGCCGAAATATAATGATAATCGAGATGCCCAGTCTTACTGGTCACAAGTGAATCACTTGCCCGTCGTAGAAAGACAATGCAAGGTAAAAAAAGATTTACAAGAGACATGCCAACAGTCATTCGAATATAACTTAGATACTGATCAGTTCGAAAGTCTCCAAATCGGCAACAATGCCCATGCGTCTCATATAATACCTACAGACAACGTAGGCACTTCCGTAGCTTCATTTCTCAAATATAGACAATCGCTGAAAACCAAAGTTAAGGCATGGTACAGAAATACATTTCCAAAGATGGTATGCCCGTGTTGTACAGGGGGAAGCGATGCTGGAGCACCGTACCACAGTCAAAGTGCAGCAGGATCTTATGAAAGCATTGACTTAAAGGCCAGCTCTAACAATGCTCTTCACTCCTTAAACTTAGATGCATCTCTCATGAGCATTATAAATTTGCACAGAAACTTAAAACCGAAAAAGACACCGAAAGTTTATGCAAAAATACTAGGTAGTGTGCTTCATAATACATATAGAAACGTAACCGATATTGTAAACTCCAGAAGATAATTAAAAAGAAACTTAGAAATATATGTGGTCAGAAAAAAGGCTTTATTAAGTACATACCTACTTGCACGTTATAGAAGTAAAAAAAACTTGAAATAGTAAGGTGACACGCCGACTATTGTACAGTCAAAAACAGTCAAAAATGACACCTGCATTTATAAATTAATGTACAATTTTTTTGAAATTTTCACGTATTGCTGAATTATTTGTTCAAATCCAATTGGTAGAAAAAATCCATTGGTAGCTATGATTAATTAGCACATAATTTAAAAATGGCTTTAATTTTTATGCCTACCTGCACTGCAGCAGGTAATACACATACCTGATGAATATTAACTATTATGAATCGAGCCAAGAAGGGTGCCAAGAAAGAAGATGCGAAGTCTGAAACTGAATCTACGACTAGTGACAAACCAAACCCAACCGATGTATCTACGACTAGTGACAAACCAGAGCCAACCGATGTAACTAAGACTAGTGATAAACCAGAACCAACCGATGTAACTAAGACTAGTGATAAACCAAAGCCAACCGATGTAAGTAAGGCTAGTGATAAACCAGAGCCAACCGATGTAACTAAGACTAGTGATAAAAAAAAGAAAACCGATGTAACTAAGACCAGTGATAAACCAGAACCAACCGATGTAACTAAGACTAGTGATAAACCAGAACCAACCGATGTAACTAAGACTGGTGATAAACCAAAGCCAACCGATGTAAGTAAGGCTAGTGATAAACCAGAGCCAACCGATGTAACTAAGACTAGTGATAAAAAAAAGAAAACCGATGTAACTAAGACCAGTGATAAAACAAAGCCAACCGATGTACCTGCGACTAGCCAGAAACCAAAGCCACCAGTTGTAACTATACCTAGTAGTAAACCAAAGCTAACCGACAGAATTAAACGGTGTTTGAAGTCTATTTTCAAGTGTTGCAATTTATTTGAAAAAGTGAAAACAATGCGGGCATACGGAAGACAAACTAAACTAAATAGAGACAAACGACTAGGTATACGACCTAAGAGTAAATCGAGAGTAAGACGTAGAGCACATACAGATTTTCTTTGTCGAAGCCAATGTCTACGTCCAAGAGGTAGAAAACCCTTTCGATGCGATGACACGTCGCCGTTGCTAATTTTGCCAAGAGTGCGGCCAATAGCGTCGCCAAGAGTGCGGCCAATAGTGCCGTTGTTGCGGCGAGGGCCTAATAGCGTGCCCAGGATAATAAACGTGCCGCGCAATTTGAGTACGCAACGAGGGCCCAGAAAGCGAATACGGAAGGTTGTGCGAAGCCCGAATGCGCCGAATATCAACATTTCGCGTCGCCCGATTGCACGGAGTACACAAAGCCCTAATGCACTGCCTAAGCGAAGCCCGAATGCACCACGTACGCGAAGCCCGAATGCATCACGTACGCGAAGCCCGAATGTACTGGTTACGCGAAGCCCGAATGTGCGGAGTACGCGAAGTCCGAAAGCACGGAATACGCGAAGCCGGAACACGTTAAAAAAAAATAGAATAAATAGACATACATCAGAATATGGACTTTTTGGAGCTGAAACTCAAATATACTACCACACTCAACACAGTTTCAATATAAATTTACTAAACATCAACAAGATGGATTCTAGCGACGTCATTCGAACTGAAGCCTTCATAAAAAAACAAGGAAAATGCAAGCCATCGTTGCAATGTATTTACTTACACGAAGACCATCCTTTGAACAAGCATAGTGATACCAACAAACAGTTCCTGCCTGCTGATAATATCAGTAGACGTACTTTCGGGCAGTGCTATGTTGCTCCTTTAAAGCCAACTCATAAACGACGGAAAAGAGAAAATTTAATAAACAAATTCATTAAATTTTTCTGTTGTTTGGGAGGGGAAAGAAATACAGTCAATAATGTGAAAATTGCACCTGCAATGTGCGACAAGCCTTGGACGACCGTGGCCCCGGCAGACGTACACGTCCTCAGTCCTTACTACACGGATACATACGACTTCGGCTGCCAATACAGCTTACAGTCTTATCATAGCTTCGAAATTAATTCTCAAATACTAAACAGATCTGACTCTAACATTACGATAACTGTCAGTAAGAATTGTGTTAGATGGCACCAACGCTTTCGCAAAAGTGTTAAACCTCCAAATGTTCAAGTTATGATGTTAACTTTAGCTCGAAAACTAAAAAATAAGCATTCGTTAAGAAATAAAAAGAACAACGTTGTAATACTCCAAGTACCGAAAAAATTCAGCAACACTTCAACCATCCACACAACATCCACCACACGCAATCGCACCAACTTTGAGAAGCCTGTTGTAATAAGGGACGAACCTTCGCACGATCTTCATATAGTCAATTCAAGAACTAAAATATGGGGTCCAGGAGAAGTTATTTTGAAAAAATCGGAACCATCGTATGAGTAGCGGTAAGATCATTTTGTATCCACTTGAATATGGTTTCCTGAGTTTGTGATTGGCGTATGTGTTGACAGGCGTTGTTGAAGTTGAAGGAGTCTGGTCGCGTGCGCCACGTGGGGGTGTCAAACCTGAGCGCGGCGCAGCTGGCGCGCGTGGCAGCCGTGGCGCGGCCGGCGTGCCTGCAGGTGGAGCTGCACGCGCTGTGCCAGCAGCCCGCGCTCGTACACGCCGCCCAGCGCCTCGGTGTGCCCCTCGTCGCCTACTCACCGCTGGGCTCCAAAGCATTGGCTGATGCTTTAGCAGCTAAAACTGGGTAACGACCCCCCATTTTTTACCGATCAATCTGCCTGGACTTTTCAATCTTACCTGGATTATCAAGTTATCGGACACATAATTAGTCTGATCTAAGTAAGGCACTAGGAAATGCAAAAAAACCGCCAAATTTTTTTTCGGTTTTCCTAAAAAAAACCGGTTCTACTTTTCAGATTTTTTTCATATTTTCTAAACTTATGGTTCAAAAGTTAGAGGGGGACACACATTGTTTTTTACTTTTGGAGCGATTATTTCCGAAATTATTGACATTATCAAAAAATGATTTTAGTAAACCCCTATTCATTTTTAAATACCTATCCAACAATATATCACACGTTAGGGTTGAAATTAAAAAAAAAAACACTTCCCACTTTACATATAGGGGGGCTACCCTAATAATTTTTTTTTTCCAATTTTTATTTTACCACTTTGTCGGCGTGATTGGTATACATATTGGTACCAAATTTCAGCTTTCTAATGCTAACGGTCACAGAGATTAAGCGAGGGCGGACAGACGGACAGACAGAGTTCGGCCTAGTTCCGGCCTCATCTAGCATTAATTGACGAAAAAAAAAAATTGACGTGTAATAGTACATTGTTACACTAGGGGTGAAAGTAACTCATTTCGTCCCGAAAAGGAGTTGGCGGGCGAGCGAAGCGAGGTCGCTAATTCGAGGGGTTTAATGGGTTACTTTCACCCCGAGGTAAACACTGTGCTTTTCATTACGAATACGAGGAAACTAAAAGTAAAATAAAAAGTTTGTAAAACCTGAGTCGTCGTACCTATGATTTTAAGTAGATATCTTTCTTCTGATTTAGGCGGTTAAAGGTACTCCACTACTGCTTTAGCCTCTTCTCTTATGAAATAAGGCGTTAATCACTATTTAAATCTGATAAACATGACGTGTTAATAGAAATCTCTGTTGTACGAAAATGTAAACAAAACTCAGAAAAAACTAACGACTGATTGCCACTTTCCCGCCATTTTGTTTTTTTTTTCTGTTGCCGGCCAGCTATTCAGCCTCATTAATGAAAAATTAGAAATTAATTGTAATGAATAAACAAATAAATCATTTTAAATATAATATTATTTAATTAATACTTATTTTTAAGTTATTTCAATTTCATATCGCGCTGTGATCGACTGGCTGTATGGAAAATTGGAACATGGTTCAATAGAAATGTGAAGATAGAACTAGTTTTTTTTTTTAATAATTTGACAGCTGTCAGTTGTAAAGTAAAACTCCCTAGGGATGAAAAGTATCACTTTCAGCCCGCTCCTCAGGCAACTTCAGACCTACTTTCAGAGTAGGAGTAATGAAAAAGTGTTTTTATAAAACCTACTTGCAAAATAAAGATCATTTATCATTTATTTACAGACATGGCGAAACTATAAGGGTTCCTAGTTGACTACTGAACCCTAAAAATAAACTTCGGGTTAACCGGTTTGCAATCCTTATACGGCACTGAGCAAACTACTACATATAAATCTACAATCATAAATACCTAGCTAAAACTAAAACCGGCACAACAATGAGTATCACAGTTTCTTTTTTAAGTTTTTGCACTTATGTGTGAGATCAAAACTGCAAAAGTATATAAAGTTTATAATTTATCTTATTATATATTTTATAATCTTACGGAATTCGCACTAATCCGGTGACATGCGTAAATTAACGCGTTAATTTCCATCTTTTGTAAACGTGACGAATCTATGTTGTTGGTGACTGTTGGCAGGCGCGAGTACCCGGACTTGCTGCAGCTGCCGGCCGTGCAGCGCATTGCGCAGGCGCACGCGCGCTCGCCAGCGCAGGTGCTGCTGCGTCACGCGCTGCAGCGGGGCCTGGCTGCCATCCCCAAAAGCACCAACCCTGCCCGGATCAAACAGGTCCACCATATTTCTCAAACCTATCTATACTTATAGAACTTGTGCAGGCTAGACATTGTTAAGGTTATAGAGTGACCTGTGAGCTATGAGCTGTGGTGGCCGAGTGGTAACGGACCCGACTTACGAGTTGTAGATCGCAGGATCGAACTCAGCCAGGCGCATTACTTTGTATAATTTATTTCGTCACCACTGCTCTCAAAATGGTAAAGGAAAACATCGTGAGGAAACCGGCATGTCCTAGAACCAAAAATTCGAAAATATGTGACATCGCCAACCCGCACTGGACCCGCGTCGTTCCCTCTCCTAGAGAGGAGGCCTGACTTCCAGCAGTGGGAACATTAAAAAAAGGCTGATGATGATAGAGGGACCTGGGTTCCACAAAAACCTCAACAATATAGAGTTTTGTATTGACCCCAACCACCGACAGTATATCTCCCTTACTTTAGTAGTAGACTTTGATAGGTAGCTTTTTACTAGACAATAACGCTGCCACAATTAACTAAACCGGACAGTCATATTACAATAGTTTGTCTCCGACCCCGTTTTACTTAATGGAATCCGAATTAATAGTGGTTGATCCGTTAGCGTTTTTACAGAATTTTTGCTGCGAATAGCATAGGTATCTTTAGAACGCCTTCTAGCTCACAAGCCCTATATGACCTCTAGGTCATTTTATGCGTAAGCACTGATAGCGTTGAAAAAAGCAGGGAAAATTCCCGTTTCTTTCCAATACTGTTGTTTTATTCAATGTAACATTCGAAACTTTCAAGAAATTTATAAAGTATAAATTTCATGTATTTTTCCAATAAAACCGAAAAAAAATCGAAAAGAATCGAAAACTTTTTTCAAATGCGTACTTTTTTTAAATTAATTTAAACTAGCGCTTGATTTCGATCCTACCTGATGATAAGCAGTGATGCAATCTGATGGTGAGGCGCCTGGACAGTCCAACAGAGGATTTCGGTCACTATAACGAGGGGGAGGCCTATGTCCAAAAGTGGACAGCAGTCATTATTGCGCCCAAATGGCGACACTTGGGGCAGGCTTATGTCCAACAGTGAGCATAGGTCATTATAGCGAGGGGGAAGCCTATGTCCAATAGTGGGCATCAATCATTATAGCGCCTAGGTGGTGACACTAGGGGGAAGCCTATGCCCAACAGTGGGCATAGGTCATTATAGCGAGGGGTGGCCTATGTCCAACAGTGGGCTTCAATCATTATAGCGCCTAGGTGGCGACACTCGCGGGAGGCGTATGCCCAACAGTGGGCATAGGTCATTATAGCGAGAGGGAGGCTATGTCCAACAGACGGCTTGGTCATATAGCGAGGGGGAGACTTATGTCCAACAGTGTGCATCAGTCATTATAGCGCCTAATGGCGACACTTGGGGGAGGCTTGTGTCCAACAGTGTGCACCGATCATCATGGCCACACTTGTCGCCATGATGATCTTGTGTCGTATTCCTCAATGTTGAGAGTCGTCGTGACATGCCTGCTTCACCAATTTGTCTCGTACGATATTCCTCCATCTGTTTCTGTCTCGCTAAAAATAACGTTAATACTCAAATAATCTTCATCCTAAATCGCTTATTATCCTTCGCAATAGCTTTATCAAAAGACATTAAATATCTGGCTTTGTCATTTTTTTTTTTCATCTGATATAAACTAGTGCTTGACTGTGATCCCACCTGATGGTAAGCAGTGATGCAATCGTTGATGGTGAGGACCACTAGTTTATTACTCTAACCTTGAAGAATTTATTTTTATTTATTATCTATTTTTATTTACAACTTTTGTCGAAAATTATAAAATGGGAGTTTGACAACTATTTCCTTTAAAACTATCAAACCAACATTTTTAACAGAATTCAAGACTTACATTTCCACTGCTTTCACAATATCCAAAAAAAAAATATAAGATTGTGATCATTTCATCATGTAATGATGATGTATGGTTTACCACTCCCATTTTAGCCGAAAGACGTCCACTGTTGGACACGTCTCGCATAAACCATTTAGTTCAATTAAACGTCAAGTAAGCCAATGGTGTTCACTCGACAGTCGAAAGGAAATCGGCCCGTAACCGAAACGAATCATAATAAATATTGTTTTTCCTCAGAATATTTCACTATGGGACTTTACATTGAGCGAGGCAGAGATGAGCGAGTTGGCCGCACTAGACCGAGGCGAGAACGGACGCATCTGCGACTTCGCTTTCTTCCCCGGCATCGAAAAGCATCCCGAGTTCCCCTTCAAGAAATAGACACTTTTAGTCTTATAATATTGTTAATTAAATAAAAAAATAGTATAGTCAAATACATAAGTAATAAAAATAAACAAACTCTATAAGACTTGTATTATTTGTTGGCTAGAAAGATTCTCAATTGGATAATTCGGACCTTGCTTCTTACCTTTCACGATTCTAGGACAAACTTTATAGTCCAAGATCCCAGGGCCGCCGGACGTCACGTATTTTCTCACGAAGGAAATGTGGTGTGCATCTGGCTTGAGGGCCCATTTTTTAAATCCTTTTGAAACGAAACAAGATTTACAGGGAATTTTTTAAATTGTTAAAAATTAGTAAAGCCATAAATTTCTTAATAACGCGGGCCCTCAATCAAGACGCTTGCATAAAGAGGCATAGCCTAAATCACTCACGCCACTCACACTCGCTCGCCACTGTAGTGCGTCTCGTATGTTTGCAGAGGCGCGCATCGATTGCTTCTACGCTGTTCTGCGCAAGCGATGCGCGTCAATGCTGAGCAGAGTGCAGGCTAGTCGTAACATCGTTTTAAGTATGATAGCCAGTAGAGTGGACTGCCTGTACATGAATCGTTGTATTAATGCTCACATGAGTATTGATACCTCGATTCATGGGTCAGGCAGGGGGCGGGTAGTTTAAGCAATAAATAAATAAATTAATACTAACACTAGTTTTTAAGTTTTTTATACTACTAACATATTAGAACCTGGTTATCTATACTTATAATATTATAAAGCGGAAGAGTTTGTTTGTTTGTTTGTTTGTTTGAACGCGCTTACAAAAATTGCTATTTTGTAACACAAGGTGTAAAATCGACAACCCATTTTTGCGTGCGCTGCAAAAACTATTGACAATAGAACAAAATGATGTACTAAGGGTTTGTAGATCCCATTAAGACCTACAAAAAAGTCTGCGAGAACATATATCTAGCTATCATGGTTTAATCACAATAACCGATTTTGTGTTCAAAATAATTATTAAATCGTCTGAAGAAAAAAAAACTACGTTCAATATGTATCGTAATATTAATCTTTATCGAAATTAAGCATTATGTTATCAAGAGTATTTATGTAGAAGTAAAATACTTTTTTTTCATCTCAATCGGATATTTCGTTTAAAAGTTATTTATTTATTTATTTATTTATTTATAACTTTATTGCACACCTTGGCTTAATAGTTATCACGTGTGTAAGATGTTAAGAGTTGGTACCTATTAATGAGTTAAGGGCCATAGAGTTTTTTATCAACATAAAATCCTGCAATAATCTTTTTCGAAATATATTTGTTGATGATTGTAAGTATATATATCTTTGAAGAGTATAATAAATACATTTATGAACGCGGTAATCTTGGGAAATACTGATCTGATAAGAAAACTGTTTAAATATTCAATAGTCCATTTATTGAGGGAGGCAATTATAGGCAATATTTTATCTCAGTATTTCCACGGAAATGAGAAAAACGCGGGTGAAACCGCGGGGCACAACTAGTCTTAAATAAACGTATTATTATTTATTATTAAATCTCGGAAAGTACGATGTCTGGGTAAATAATTATTATTTAGGAATTTAATTAAGAATTTCCAAAAAAAAATTTAAAAAATTCTTAATTCTGTAGAATATCACATTACAGATTTATTGCGGTTTACCTTGGGCCCTCAATTCAGTAATGTCATTTATAAAGAATCTGAAAAAAACTGAATTTATTTGACAAAATACATACGCACGACTTATATTCTAATTAGATAACTCTATGAATTAGTAAAAAGGAAATAATGAACCAAGAGTTAATGAGAGTTGAATTTTACTGAAACGTCTGAGCTGAGGGCCCAAGATTTTCGGCTTTATTGACTAGACTAAACGTCATAGATTAATAATAGATAATAATAATAATAACTTTACTTATTTCATCTTTTACACAAAATAATTACATGTAACAGCCAAAAGTAAATCTTAAACAATTATGCTGTGTCCAAGTAATAACTACGAGTATAATTGACTTTTCAAATATTTAAACTGCAGGAAAATTTACTTTATTAACTTAAAATTATGTATAATTAGCGACTTGCCCGAGCTAGGTTTATAAAACCTGTGTTTCAGGTCATCACTTACAAGACTATCACTACGGGTGCACGTATACAGAAATTACAGAAAAACAACTTATAAACTAAACGTACAATCATACTAAAACTTCCAATAGTTTCTCTGTGTCTGTGTAGTTAAGATTCAGTAGATACTCCAATACCAATGTACAACATTTAATATAATTTACGCTATATATATCCAATAATTTGTTAAACTTGTTCTACAAAAAAGGTCCTAAAATACATAAAATCTATGTGCAAATGCATGTTTCGTCTGTGGTTTAATGCAAACCAAATCTTTCCTCCTCCTGGTTGAAGGAACTGGGTCAAAAGGAAGCTCAGAGTGCTGATAAAGTACAGGGTGCAATATAAATAGTTGGCGTACTGTTAGTACTTTACATGCAGTGTATAGCTGATGTGTGGGAAACCTAAAAGGGCGGAAGGTTGCAATTGCAACCTTTAGAATTGCTCTTTGAGCACGTTCTAGAGGAAGTAAGATAGTCTTGGCAGTTCCACCCCATGAAGTAATACAGTAGGTGAGAACAGATTGACACAAAGCCAAATAAACTAAACTAAATTTTATCGTATCGTCCGTTCTTCTAGATGCTATAATTTAAGAGAAAATTGATTTTCATTATTGTATAGGAGAATATTTTGTAGGGTGACCATAAAGTTTATCGTACCATAGGTACCTACATTTTGTAAAGCACAGAGTAAAATTCATACATATTTGTAGATAAAAGCATTATAATAATATATCTCATTATTTAAGAGACAATTTTATAAGGTAGATAGGTTTTAATTACTTTTTTTAGACTGATTGGTATATTGTTTGAATTTATTTATTTATTTTATTTATTTATTTATTACAGCCTGGAGGACTTCAGCTTAACAAACTAAAAATAGAAATAAATACGACTGACCTCTCCAAAGAAAAATAAATGTTGCATCCTATTAGTAAATCTTAACTGTACAGTTTTTTATCTAATTCTAGATTGATTAAGTTTGGTGTCCCACAGGGTAGAGTCCTTGGGCCACCTTTCTTTATAATCTACAAAAATGATCTGCCAAAGGTAACTCAACATCAAATGGTGATGTTTGCAGACGACAGTACTGCTATCGTCAAATGTATTGATCGCAATATTTATCAAGATGACATAAATAGTGCACTACCGTTCCTATGTATTTTGGCACCCTTATATTCTACATGACCAGTATTTTTTTTTTTCAATAATATGTGGATTTTTTTAAATATTTCAACAAATAACACCTAAATATTCATTATGAACAAACAAAGTTGATAGATATTTTGGCTCAAGACGTGCCATAACTTGCACTCGTCGGAAAACTCAGTGTACCTACTGCAAGTTGACTAGGTGTTACGATTTCTTAAAAACGTATTAAAAGTTACAGAGCCCTTTTTAAATATTTTTTCATAAAATCTCGTATTATAATTTACATATCGATTTATTACTTTGTTAATCTGACAGTGTTTTCATTTCAACTTCACAATTCTGTGTGAAACGAGTTTGGTACTATTTATTTTTTTAAGAAAAATAAGTAACAGTATAATATTGAAAACAATTACACTATTTTTGTTGCAATTTCTCACATACTTTGCGCTTAAAAGACAAAATATCCTATTAATCTAATAAACAAAATCAGCCAACTTCTAGCTCTTGTAACTCAGTCCGGACTTAGTTTAAAGGTAGCTTTAGTAAGTTTGGTTTATTACATTATTCTGTAATTAAAAAACAATGTTTATTAAAAAAAAAAAGACGCCACTTCCCATACTAAATCCGGCATTGTCTTTCGTTCGTACGTACGTACCCGGCTTTACACGCTTACTTGTGATGTGACGTGAGAAGGCAGTTCCGTGAGTGCCCTATGCCCTCTTATTTACATACGGGGTCTAATTCGGTTAAGGTTAGCCACTTAACCCTTGAATTCGATTGTTACTTACGTCATATCTTTATACTTTTACGGATTTAAACGAACGATCAAAAATTAAAGAGTTTCTCGCTATTTTTATCAGGCTTCAAATAATTTCTACCGCTCAGAGTCAGAGCGAGAGGGCGTTTCAGACTTTTACTGACTAAAAACAACCCTTGTTCCTTCTGTTGCCCTTTGCGTTCCAAGCCGACGGTACCTTTTTCGATCATTCCCGCAGCTCTAGGCATCTGATATAATAGTTCTAACTTTGGACTAATTTTAAATCAGTAAACCCTTAGTAACCTAAAATATCCTCTTTCAAACCTTATATTTGCAAACCAGGCTGCCTATTTCAAAGAGCGTTAAAGAAAACCAGCTTCTTTGCCAGCTGTAACAGTCAGATACGAGAAGCACCAAAGGTCTATTTTTACCAATTTGATACAGAACCCTAAAAACTATACCTAACCTACAGTAGGCACAACGAATCTTGAGCGGTTGCGCAGAAGTCAAATATTCGGTCTCTTTAGTGGTAAGAAGTGAGAAGCGGGGAGGGAAGTGTCAGTGATTGGCTCGACGCGCCACGCGTCATAGACGTCACTCCTCATTCGTTCTCTGCGTTGCTGCATGTATCTAACAACGAAGACGATTGGATCACCAATGTATGGAATGCGCAAAGCCATCCCCACTCTGACGCCGAGCGCTCAAGATCCGTTGTGCCTACTGTACCTGTATTATTATATAACGGACGAAGTCGGGAGCGTAAACCAGTCCATAAAATTGGCGACTATTACAATGCAAAGGAAACTTCAGAATACATTTACATTAAAATTCAAGTCTTACTCGTTATTGTAAGCAGTAGGTACCCTTGTAATATTACATGTCACGCGGTAGTACAATGTGCCGCTGCTGACTGGGTAGCTGTGCTTCTGAAATTAGTGTCGTAATCATTTTGAAATTATGTCGGTCATAATAGGGGGTGCAGTGAAATTGTATTACTATTTAAATGAAGATATTGCAGGTACAAAGTTCAATAACATAATTATGCAGTTTTATGTAAAGATCAATTTCGTAATCGCTCTTTATTCCATCAAGACCCCAGAACGCAAGAATGGTTCCTGATGAGGACGCCCTGGGCGGGGCAGACCATCTTGTGCCTGTACTTGTTGGCTGTGTTCAAATGGCTTCCCGACTTCATGCGTAACAGGCCTGCCTACGATCTACGACGTATTATTGCAGTTTATAACGCTATTCAAATAGTGGGCTGCGCTTATATTGCATACAAAGTAAGTAATGCTTCTTAATATTAATATTAGTAAAAGTCGAATAGGCATAATACTAAAAGTCGAATAGACACTAGACCTTCATTGACTGACTAGTCAGTATTATAGTACTTTCCTACTCATTGCAAGTGTAGCTTATCACTGCACTACTGGGACTCAGGTTTTTACTCGGTGGATTACGGCCCATTCCCTCCAGTAGGAAATGGGCCGTAATCTACGGTGATCACCAATACACCTAACTCCGGGTGGACGGACTTAGGGCATTGGCACGTCATAGTCTTGCGACATTGCCTCCTACAACCACTCCGCTTTGGTGTTGATGTTGACAGGCCGGTCCGATGCTTGCACCTTATATATATATATATATACCTTTGCAGCATCCAGATCGCAGCTCCTAATCCAGTTGCTTTAGCAGTCATCCGGGGAGATATTAATTACATGGCGGCGCCTATCACATAGACGTTTGGGCCACTCCGGGCCCTATGACTCTATACGATGTATAGAGTCATAGGACCCTTCGATTGACATAGGTTTTGAAGTGCTACTGGATGGAGACATTTTGAACATTTTTTTGTTGTTGCTATATTGGCACAACACAACTGTTTTCCATTTTGGCGCGGATTTTGAGTTGCATCTGTTATCTATAATATTAAATACAGTGCTGTTTTTAGTTATATCATATCTAGTGTGTATTGCGAATTTCATAATGGATAAAAACATCAAACAAAGATTTTTCTTAAATTTTGTATCGCCAATGGAATTTCGTGTTCGGAGTCACTGAAAATGTTACAGAAGGCTTACGGTGAATCGACTTTATCAAAAACACGTGCTTATGAGTGGTAAAACCATTCAAAAGCGGTCGAGATGTGATGGAAGATTTTCCTTACTCTGGTAGGCCAACTGCTGCAACTGAAGTTAACATCGCAAAAGTGAAGGAAATAGTGACTGAAAATCCTCATTCAAGTTTGAGAGAGATAGCCGGCGAACTTTCTGTATCTCACAAGTCGATCCGTACCATTTTAACTAATCATTTGGGTATGAAACATGTTGCCGCTCGGCTAGTCCCAAAATACCTGAATTTTCTCCAAAAACTCAATCGCGTGAGAGTCGCTGAGGACATGCAAACAACTCAACAAGCTTCGAAGTAGTCAAGTCAACTGAATCACGAATGAGCCAAAGTCATGTTGACTGTTTTCTTTGACTATCGTGGTGTTGTGCACTCGGAATTCTTACCGGAAGGTCAAACGGTAAATAAAGAATACCTATTATTTAAATGTTATGCGGCATTTAAGAGATCAAATTCGACGAAAAAGGCCAGATAATTCTTGGATTTTGCACCACGATAATGCGCCTTCGCACAAGGCCATCATTGTGAACGAATTTTTGATCAAACACTCTACAAATACCACCGAGCTGCCACCATATTCGCCAGATATGGCTCCACCCGACTTCTATCTTTTTCCTAAACTCATATTACCACTTTGAAAACGGGTGCCACGACCCGTTTTCAATATGTAGAACACATAAAGGAGAATTCGCGGCGAGAACTGAACTCAAATGCGGAAACAGCATTTAAAAAATGTATTGATGATTGGATTATTCGTTGGCGTAAGTGTATCGTTTCTGAAGAGGTGATAAAATAAATTTGGATGAATAACAAAAATGTTGTGTAGTATTGATCTTTTCCCGGTACTATCTTGACAGAGTAGGTAGTTATTGGGCTCACCATTTTCTATGGCCAATATCCAAACTCCATCGTCAGACCAGCTATATGGATATGGAGTTACATAGGTATACCAAATTTCAACTCAATCGGTTAGGGGTAACTGTTTTAAAAAACCATTTGAAAGAAATGCATTAATTAAACAAACACTATTTGTATACTGCAAGTGTAAAACCTTATATAAAAATTTGGAGCAGAAAAGCGAAGAAACGGGTATTGTAGAGTACAATGCTAGAAAGCAAAGGAGTACATTACTAAAACTTCATGTCTCGGAAGCATGAAAAGCCGTTGGTACCAGTTTACAATTCGTACAGTCAGACGCCAGAAAATCTGACCACCAGCCTATCTAAGGAGTATCGTGTTGCCTAGTAACTGATTTATGGAGGTCTGATAGGCTGTCGCTCCATATGTAACACGTGATTTAGCCGTATCCGGTTAGATTGTAAGTCGACCCCAAACCTGTTGGGGAAAGGCTAGGGTGATAATGATGACACTAAGTCGAATCGAATTCGCCACAAAGAATATATCTCTCGTTCAATTTTAATACCCAAGTATGTTTTTAACAGAGTCTAACCCTAGGATGGCTGAATCACTACTCGCTGGTGTGCGAGGGACCAGGCGAAGGACCAGAGAGTATAGAATATGCGTGGAGTGTCTGCTATGGATACTTTGTGATGAAACTAGTTGATCTTCTGGATACGGTACGTATGGACCAGCAATGATATAAACTTGTTTTCTGCTCGACTATAATGATTCAATTCATCTTTAATTGGGTTCACTTCTTTTCGGATTTTTTTTTGTGTTTTGAAGTGATCTTAATTCATGTCTTATATCTTGTGCAATGTTGTTATAGATTTTCTTCGTTCTAAGAAAAAAGCAGAACCAAGTGACATTCTTACATGTATATCATCATTATGGCATGGTTGCAGTAGCTTGGGGCATCGTCAAGTGGGTCCCAGGTAAGATTCAGTTTTTGAAACTTATTTTCCACTAGCTGCTGCTCGCGACTTCGTCCGCGTCTATTCACTATTTCATAGTTTTTTTTTTGCACGGAGCCGTCTAATAAAAACCGTATAGCAATTGCTTTTTCAAAAATAAAAGCTACCCTATTTACTCCTTAAAACATTAGATATCTGGCAGTGAAAGTTAGGTTTATTAGGTTCTTAAATAGTAGATGTTAAAATGAACTTCATCATGACAGGTGGCCACGGGACGATGCTGATAACTCTAAACTCGATTGTCCACATGATAATGTATGGCTACTACTTGCTGACGACCTGGGACGAGTCCTATAAACAATCCATTTGGTGGAAGAAATATGTCACACAAGTGCAAATCGTAAGTTATAATTTATATATGGTTTTTAGGGTTCCGTAGCCAAATGGCAAAAAACGGAACCCATATAGATTCGTCATGTCTGTCTGTCTGTCCGTCCGTATGTCACAGCCACTTTTTTCCGAAACTATAAGAGCTATACTGTTGAAACTTTGTAAGTAGATGTATTCTGTGAACCGCATTAAGATTATCACATAAAAATAGAAAAAAAGCAACAAATTTTGGGGGTCCCCATACTTAAAACTGAAACCCGAAAAATTGTTTTTCATCAAACCCATACGTGTGAAGTATCTATGGATAGGTCTTTAAAAATGATACTGAGGTTTCTAATATCATTTTTTTCTAAACTGAATAGTTTGCGCGAGAGACACTTCTAAAGTGGTAAAATGTGTGTTCCCCCCCCCTCTAACTTCTAAAATAAGAGAATGATAAAACTAAAAAAAATATATGATGTACATACTATAAAAACTACCAACGAAAATTGGTTTGAACGAAATCTAGTAAGTAGTTTTTTTTTTAATGCGTCATAAATCGAAAAAAATACACTATTATTAAAACATCGATCAAAGTTACAACACATTACAAGAACTTTAATATTATGTTACTTGCTGCTACGGAACCCTTCATGGGCGAGCCCGACTCGCACTTGGCCGGTTTTAGAATGATTTATTTACGAATTAATGAAGAATTACCTAATCAATTTGTGCATCTTAATACTATAATGGGCTTATCAGTTTTTTTACCAACGTACATTAAGTTGATGATAAGGTAGGTACTGATGACACTAATATGACAAACAAAGACATTAATCATTAATTTATTTCAGACATTATTAATGTCTGAAATAAATCAATTATTGATGTCTTAGTCTGAAATAAATTAATTGAATTGCGCTCTTGATGCTTCATTACCTACCTATCATCTATTGTTCAAAACTGTTACCGCGGCCCTGGTATGCAAAAGGCAACTGAAGGAACACAGATGGGTTTTAGTTAGTCTGTAAAAGTCTGACAGTCCCTCTCGCTTCACCCTGAGCGGGAGAAGTGATTTTAGGGATCTATTGCAAAAAAATTTTAGCCTTAGCAACAAATTATCTTTCTGCCCTTGTCGCTACTTGGGTTCGTCGGTGCACCGTTTTCAACTTCCAATCGACTGTCTCGTTATCACTATCTCTCTTTTTATTCACATCCTTACTTTGTAATACGGAAGCTACAGGCATATATATGTAAGTAGGAAATGTCGTAGGTATCCACCGTACCAGTAATTCGTGAATTAAGCTAATTGAATATGCTAATGAAATTAGTAGACGAAACTTCAACAAGTAATGAAGATCAAGCAAAAACAGTATTCTCATACTTTCAAGTAACTTCTCTACCCATTTGCATTGCAGATTGCACTTTTTGTTTTGTTTTATAAAATTGTCAACTAACTTCTCCTGTTCTGGGTGGAAAGAGGCGAGACGGAGTGTCAGACTTTTACTGACTAAGACCCACTTCTCCTTTACTTACCCTTGAGTTCCAGGCCACAGTACCTCTTTCGAACAATTCTGCAGCCCTAGCAATTTTCGACCCTTCTGGGCCCCGTCCTCTTTGCTGACATCTCTTTGAGGCACGCGTGAAACACAATGCACCGTGCGGCCGTGTCGACTCGTGATTGGCCCTTACCGGACTGCAAGCTACCCATTGCTCGCCGTCTTCAAGCTGGCAAGATGTCGGCACTGATGACGTCTGCAGTGTCGTTGGTTATTTTAATTTGACCCTGGTGTTATTGATGAGGTCAGAATTTGACCTTGATTTTGATAAGAATTTGATAAATTTTAATTTTAATTTTCCAGCTGCAGTTCACACTTCTGCTGATACACTTCATAGTGCTGGCGGTGGCGCCGCCGGATTGTGCCTTCCCTCGCGAGCCTGCCTTCCTGTTGATCCCACAGAATCTGTTTATGGTCATACTGTTCTCCGACTTCTACTACCGCTCATACATCAAGCCCAAGAAAGCCTAACTATGATTACAGATTTAAAAAAATATATTTTCGTTTATTTTATTTACCCATCTAATTCTTGATGTCGTGAAACATTAGTGATTATGTCGTGGCTAGGGAATCCAATCTCGCTTACGCGGGATCCCGCAATTGCGGGATCAGAAATGGCAACAATACAACTAATCCTCATTAAAAAGTGATGAAACCGATGAAACAATTTTAGATAAGTATATGGAACTCGTGACATTTCTTATAGAATATGTCTGGAAAATAATTATTTTATTTTCGATTTTACCTGGCTGTTCAACAATTTTTGACTTTCTATTTTGTGTTGTGTTAAGACGAGAGAGAAGTATTAAGTCCTGTGTCTGGAACGGAAAGTAATCAATGTCAGTTTAGGAACTCTATGACCAGGGATTCCGTAAAGCACGTGAATTTAATTTTCTAAAAGATCAAGGTCCGTTAAGGGTGAGTTGCACCATTTAACAGTTGTCAAATCGTGGAATTGACCAATAAGCGGCTATTTCACGGCTGGTTATGGTTTGGTTATCGTTATAGTTAAATGGTGCAACTCACCCTAAATATTTTATATTTCCATAAAAACAGCTGATTTTATTTGAAAATCGTATCTCGCGGGATTGCTGATTAATCCCGCATGCCTGCGGGATCGCGATTTTGGTGAGGGATTGGATTCCTTAGTCGTGGCCATGATCTTAGAATTGATCACAACCTAACCTAACCTAACCTATACCTATACCTGTGTCGTAAAATACAACCTAATTTTTAGTACCTATATTTGAAACCTGAAACACCTATCTAGTATTTTTATGTAAAAAATCTATGTACAAAACACAACTGTATCATGAAAAATCTCATAGTTTAATATGTCAGCAAAAATACATTTCCAGGTGAGTGGTGACTGAGATGTTTTGCACTTGCACCGAGCTGCTAGGTTTCGCATATATTTACTAAAAAATATGTTGTACCTACCTAAGTACCTATATCTCACTGCACTTTTAGGTAAGTATCTTGTATTATTTTGAGAACTATTATTCACTGTAATAAAGAATTTTGTCTGAGTAACATGGGATACCTACGTCAGTGCGAAAGCCGTATCATCGAAGTTTGTTTCTTCGAAAACTCTATAACGATATCTCTATACTGCGACGCCTTGTTTAATCGAATTTTTGTTACTGCGATGGTTCGTTACATCGAAAAACTTTACTGCGAACGATTTTAAAGCGAAAACATGATACTGCGAAGCCTTGTTCAATGGAAGTCTTGTTACTACACACAGGAATACTTAACTTTTAATTTCGTTACGATTTCCAACACCTAACGTTTGTTTTTAGAATATTTTACATATATGTTTATAACTTTTTTTTTGATGGGAAAAATCAACCAATGACAACCCCCGCTCTTGGGCGGAGTGGGAGATAGTGTCAGATTCTTACTGACTAAAAAACCCATCCCGTTCCTTCAAGACTTCATACCGGGGCTCGAGCGCCCTTTTGGATAATCCTGGCCCCAGTAGGCTTCGACACGGCTGGGCCCCTGGTGTTGCTGACACCACCTTGAGGCGCGCGGGAACAGTGCGCGCCGTCGACGACATGGGCTTGGTCCGGACGGCTGGACAGCGAGCTACCCATTGTTCACTGTCCGCAAGCCCGTGCCTACGGTGGCTGGAAATCGGGATCGGAATCCCGGCGGCGGCGAGAGCGCCGTTGCCCGATGCGGTCGGCCTCCTCCTTAGCGAGCATTACTGCTTCGCAGAAGTCGGCGACCGCCTGCCACTCCCCCTCGCTCCGGACCATGGCCTCAACCAAGGCCCGGCGCAAGAGGTCTCCACTGCCACGAGGGCACGGCGATGCTCCGCCCAAGCAGGGCACACCTCGACTGTGTGCTCCACCATGTCTTCCGGGCGTTCTGCATAGTGGCGACACCCGGGTGTCTCTTCCACTTTAATTCGGAACAGGAACCTCCCGAACTTGCCATTTCCGGTGAGGACCTGTGTCATGCGGAATTATTATCGTAGTAACAAGACATCCATGGAACAAGGCTTCGCAGTATGATGTTTTCGCTTTAAAACCGTTCGCAGTAAAGTTTTTCGATGTAACGAACCATCGCAGTAACAAAAAGTAGCCTTAACAAGGCGTCGCAGTATAGAGATATCGTTAAAAAGTTTTCGAAGAAACAAACTTCGATGATACGGCTTTCGCACTGACGTAGGTATCCCGAGTAACATAGTGATGTTACGTTACGTCACAATAACAAAGCGAAATCAGCACATCTACACCTATTTTACGATGCGATGTGTGTAAGTATATAATATTCAGGTTTAAAGAATTTTATTCTCATAAAAACAATAACAGTTCACTTAAAATGAGATACAAATAGTTTATAAGTATTGCAATGTTCACATCTGGTGTGTTGGTGACATCATAGGTTGTATACATGTTTTTTTAATTTAGCTTTAAATATATTAATATTTTCACATTTCTTTAATTCTTCGGGTAAATCATTAAACAGCCGTGCTCCCTCAAACAGTATTGTTTTTTTGCCGTAATTAGTTCGAGCGCGTGCAGTCATTAGTTGAAACTTGTTTTTACTTCTAGTATTGTATGTTGTTGTCTTTTTACGTATTTGAATGTTTGATTGTACAGAATTCGTGGTGATTTTTTTTATGAGAATGCAGGTGTAATATGTGTAAAGTTGTTTTAGATTAAGTAGGTTGGTTTTTTCGTATAGTTTTTTTGTTGGGTATAGATAGTTGTAGTGAAATAGTGTTTTGATAATTTTGTTTTGTATTCTTTGTAGTGGATTTAGATTAGATTTCGCGGCTGATCCCCATAGCTCAATTAAGTATTCAAGGTTAGATTTTACTAGGGAGTTATATATAATTTGTTGTACTTTTTTAGGTATACAGTTTCTAATTTTTCGTACTGCTCCTAATAGTGACGTCAGTTTTGTTTTGACATGATCGATGTGTAGTTTCCACGTAAGTTTGTCATCTACCCACAACCCGAGATATTTTTCGTGACTGGATCGTTTGATTATTTCTCCGTCAATCGTTAGTGGTGAGAAATCGGGTAGAGGTTTATTCTTTGCGGAAAAGATCATAAATGATGTTTTTGACGTGTTAATAGTTAGTAAGTTATATTTTAGCCATTCATTTAGTAGGTCAAGGTCTTCTTGTGCATCAGATATAATGTTTTGTAATGATTTGTTGAAATAAAAGAGGCAAGTATCGTCTGCGTATAGCGTTAGGTGCCCTTTCAAACCTATTTTATCAATGTTATTAATGTATATTAAAAATAATAATGAACTTAAAATTGAACCTTGAGGACAGCCGTATGTTATGTTTTGCATCAAACTTGTGAAGTTATCTATTTTAACTACTTGTTTTCTGTTTTCTAAATAAGAAGCGAACATACTAAGGGCGCTGCCTGAAATACCTATGTTATTTAATTTCTGTAGTAGTTTTTTATGGCTAACTGTATCATAGGCCTTTTTTAGGTCAATGAAAATACCTACAGCAAAATTTTTCTGATCAATATTAGTTTTTATTTTTGTTATCAAATCTATTGTGGCTGTTAGGGTACTTGATTTAGAACGGAAACCATATTGTTGATCAATCAGGAATTTTTTCTTAGTTAAATACTCGTTTAGACGGTTGTATATGACTCGTTCGAATATTTTCGATATCACAGGTAGGACTGATACCGGTCGATAGTTGCCGGGGTCAGTTCTATTTCCAGCTTTGTAAATAGGACTGACCCTTGCAACTTTAAGCGAATCGGGGAAAATACCGTGAGTTAAGCACATATTTATACAGTCCGATAATCTTTCAGCAATTATGTTTTTAAGGCATTTAATGGCTTTTGTGCTGATACCGTCTAAACCTGTACCTACTACTGTTACTGTCGAGGTTGTCAATAATTTTTAATATCTCGTTAGTGTCACAGTGGGTTAGCTCATTCAGAGTTACTTCGTGTGTGTAGTTATTGTCGTACATGAGAATGTTGCCTGTGTTTGTGTGGTACATTTTAGGTATTTTATTAGCTAAATCCGCGCCTATTGATGCAAAGAATGAATTAAATGCGTTACAAATTTCATTACCGTCTGTGATGAATCCTGAGTTTGACAACAGTTTGGGAGGAGCACTACTGTCTTTGATTTTGTTATTTGCTAAGTTGTTTATTACCTCCCACATTTTTTTAGGATGTTTGTAGCTATTCTGGAATAAGTTGTGATAGTAATTCTTTTTCTGTGTTTTTATTAAGTTTTTTACTTTTTCCTGTTCCTTAATGAAGTTTTTCCGAAGTTTGTCATCTTTTGGGTGGGATTTTGTTTCTTGCCATAGTTGATTTCGTAGGTAGATTGAGTCTATGACATTCCGGTTAATCCAGTCTTTTTGTGGTAGATTTAGGATTTTAGTCTTATCTTCTTTATTTTTGTTTACTTGTTCTAAGATAAATCTTTCTACTTATATTCTATTATGATCATCATCAAAGGAGTGTGTTTTACATTTCTATGATCATGATGAAATAATCTTGCGCTTGAATCTTTAAATCGATGAACACAGTGTTTTCGGATTTGGCTAATTTATATTACCTTACTCGCTGATCAAATTATAATCAAATCATGAAATACGACCATTTCATGAAATGGTAAGTACCTACCTATAAGTAATTCAAAGATCTGACCACGACAATTATTTATATATCATGAAATAGTTATGTTGTCCGTTGTCCACCGATACGCCGAAGTCAAATTCGAAAAAGTGACGTATCATTGCGTTAGACAATTTATTCTCTATTCAAAGCGAATAATAATGTTGAATGAAATTAATGAGAGTTCAGTGACATCAATGCCAATCACTTTTTAAGTTATTTCTTGTACTTTTAAAAACAAATGGCTAGATGTGGATTGATATACCTACACTTTGATACAATTATCATTTAACGTTGACATTTAAACGAATTAGCCGCTTTTAACTTTAAATGCAATCAAATCGAGAAGTTATGAATTCTAAGGTCTAAGGCAGACACAACATAGGCCCCAGAATATTTGATCGATTCTCGCAAGAAGGACTATAAAATGTCTATAAAACATTAGTTTTAATGCGAAATCCGAAACACGTGTCTAGTATTTTTATGTACTTAAAGAATCTATGTACAACAGTTATGTGTCATAAGAATCACAAAGTTATAAGGTTGTTATGTCAACAAAAATACGTAGGCACGCACCGGGCCATCCAGGTGACCGAGGGGTTGTTTCGCACTTCCACCCAGCTGTTTGCTGGTTCCTAACACCCGTTATGACCGACCTGCCGTGTCTTGTGTTGTACTTAGTGTCGGTGGTGTTCAAATTGTGAGCTTTATAAATAATTTTGGGAAAAAATATAACAGTAACTGAATGGATTCTGTGTCAATGGAGTTTGTGTAAAAACTATTGGATCCATTCAGTTACTGATTCTGAACAAACTATATTCAGGTTTTTGTATAAACTAAAAAATAATGTTGTGTACATACGTAGGTACCACGTATAAATTATCTATACATATAAATAAAATTGGAGTGTCTGTTTGTAATATTGAAATAACTGCTTTTTACTACATGCATATGAATATGTAGGTACATACACCAAAATAACTTTTTTCAATTTTTGTCTTTCTGTTTGTCCAGGCTAATCTCTGAAATGGATGGACCGATTGACAGGACTTTTTTTGGCAGGTAGCTGATTTAATAAGGAGTAACATAGGTTACTTTTATTTTAGAAAAGATAAACTCAAACTCCTGTAGTCCACGTGAACCAAGTCGCGGGCACAGCTTAGTATCTATCTGTTATATATTTATCTTGCTCATGCTAGCAGCCCGCGTGTAAGGCGGTTTCTCCACACAAACTTTCGACCCCTGTTTCATGCCCTTAGGGGGAGATTTTGGAAAATCCTCTTAGTAATAATATAATATTATATTATATTCCACAATTATCACACAACGCCGTCTAGTCCCAATCTAAGCAGAGCTTGTGTTATGGCTACTAGACAACTGATAAACATACTTCTATATTTCTAAATACATACATATTATAGTTAAATTACACGCAGGCACAGAACAAATGATTATGCTCATCACACAAACATTTGTCCTGGGTGGGAATCGAACTCACGACCTCCTGCATAGCAGTCAGGGTCACTAACCACTAGACCAACAGGCCAGTTAGTGGTCACCTACGTCACGAAAAGGAACCTAGTTCAAAATGTCACGCTCCTACCAGTTCCCTGTTCCAGTAGTTTGGGCTGTGCGTTTATATGACAATCAGTTTCTCCTTTTACATTATAGATGATTGAATCTATCCCAGATAAACAGTATCAATTAATTTAATTAACTCAATACAATTTAGTTCGCCTTTAACATTTTCCAGTTTCCACATTCAAGTCTTTTTGCCCAGTACCTAAACAGTAACGTACGATGACAACACAGATATTTCCCGCACCTAACAATATGTATAATTATGCGGTTGGAAGGGCAATTGCACCAGTCAGCTGCATTCACATTCCGCATTCAAATGACAATGACTTATGAAACTATAAATTTCAACATAATGTGTGGAAATAAACAGACATAATACGTTTACTTATATCTCGTACTTAGAACGAGTTTCTGAATTGTTTTTTTTTGAGTTAGAACGCCTGAAATCAATAGGTACCAATTTTCGGAGTAAAGTATAATTTAAGAAATACTAAACTTTATATACTTCAATCAGAAATCAGGGTAAGTGTTTTCATTTCACACCGTGACAGCGGCGCATCACACACTTTTTAAGATCATACCTAATCCTCTTCAACGAATTTTGATTACGGTTGCCAATATATCAGATATCAACAAAGATTACCAAGTATCTACGCAGGAGATATTATAAGATGTACAGATTACAAGTATGTGCGCAAAACACAGCTGCACTCTTATTTTACTCTCATAGTCTGATGGGTCTGATGGGACGAAAATTTGACGTGACGGAGAGGGATCATGCACAGAGCGAATGCCCATGGGGTTGTCCACCATCAACTTCCAAACTCCTGGCTGCTATGGAGTAATTCTTAATAAAAAAAACCAAAAGCACTTTTTCATCAATACGGGAATCGAACCCTGAACTCGAGGCTCAACAGTCGAGCTTGCTACCTGGAGATCAATGAGGCAATTGGCCGGCAGTTGATTAATATCTAGTTATTGTTAGCTAAGCGATAGCGATACGATATTAAATTTAATTTTTTACATGTTACTTTATTTATCAAAACATAATTTTTCACAACGCTAAAGCTTTGTTCGCGCGTCTTTAGTTTGAACACGGGTATTCGAATCCTCTCATGGACAAGTGTACCTACACACTAATTGTCCATGAGAGGATTCCAATACCCGTTACAAAATTTAAAATTGGAATTCATAAGTCTCGGAGCTACACTAGCGCCTCGTCACTGAGATTGTATTCAAACTAAAGACGCGTGAACAAAGCGTTAGTGTCGAAGAAACGCGTATCATAGTAGTAATAAGTTGGACGTACGCCTAAGTAAGATTCTGAAGTAAAATACAAACACAATAATCTATTCAAAATAAACATTTATATTTCCATGAAATATCTCTTAGAAACTAATCTGACAATTCCTTTCTAATATCACAATCAATACAGTTTTACATAAATATATTTATACAGTTCCCTTAATGCACGTTGGTATACAAACGGGTTGCGAGTTTGCGAAACCAGTTTTGTAACTTAGTTCGAGTTTCGTGCTAAACCAATATGGTACAATTTTTAAATACTTTTTTTTATCAAAAACTGAGTACATAACTCTTTTATGCGGTTGAAAATCATCAAGTGGCTCTGGGTTGTTAGAAGTCAGACTTTTACTAAGACCCACCTATGTTTCTTCATTTACCCTTTGCGGTCTTGGCCACCACGGTAACACTTTCATATGTTCCCGCAACCCAGAAATATGTGCCTGGCACATATTTTGCGAGACCAAACATATTATACATATAACAACTAGTGCGTCAGAGGCTTAATAAAATACAATACAATCAGTCGTTCATTATTTAAACACTTCTTAAAATATATCCAAAGACGTTATCAGTTATGACATAAATCTTTTAGAAAGTACAACTTTTAAAAACCTCGATAGCTCTTGTTTTAACACCCATTGCACGCGAATTCTCCATGCACTGATAACTCAGTTTTTATCGGTCTCTACAAATTCTGTGTCCAATCAGTCAGTGTAAAAGCGGGTGCACGATTTACAAGGTACAGGCCTATCTAACTAGCGTGACGTTGATTGATAGCCATATATCGCTATATAAAAGGACATTGACCATCCATGTATGAGTGTTGGACCAAATGCTGCCCAGAATGGACACAGTGCAATATATTCCTCGGTTTAATACTAATCTGTAAACGGTTAATCTTCAGTCTATCTAGAGAGTTCCTGCACAAATCATAGTTGAAGACCTAAGTCAAAATCGAGTTATTAATAACAATAATTTAAAGCGCCTCGGCCTTGACGACTAGGTGCTTGACAACTATATTTCTCTATTTTCGATACCAATCCTAAATTCGCATAACTATTCAAAAGCAGCTAGAAGTATCTTCTGCCAGCCTGCATGCTGCAATAAGGTAGAATCTTCTTGATATGAAGCAAAATTTTACTTTTGTGAGTAAACATTAGAAAAAATGAAAATTATTTCTTTAAAGCTACCCTTAAACCTAAAAAACAAACTCTTATTAACTTTATAAGGAACTATTTGGAAGTATTACGTTTAGGTAGCATTTGGTCCAAACCTGGCAAAAATCACTTCTACCAGAATATACTTTTGTTTATTATAGGTATAACTTTACGTCTTATTTCCAGGAACGAAAAGCCGTCAGTCAAAGGTAGACTGGGTAAATTGTCTAACTAAATTATAAACGTTCGTAAGTCTACTAGTAACCAACTAATCAGTTGAAAGTAAGGGCCAACGCTGCGTTAGGCAGGCTCCCGCGCGGGCACCCGTCGCGTCACCTCGCGCGTGTTTCGTCTGCGACGGTCCCCGTAACGAAAACCGGACTATGAACTGCCCAATGTCATATTTCAACTTTAACGGTGTGCATGTAGTGTCGATGGAAAACTTTAATATATTATTACGTAGCAAAACGGGCGCGGAGCGCGGCTCCCCGCGATGTGTGCCCGTGCAACTCACCGCGATAGAACACTTTAGTATGGGACCACGCGGAGGCCAGCCTAACGCAATGTCGGCCCTAATACTTTTTCAAAATCGCCTACTTAACCATTACTTTATGAACAATTTATGCCTAATTTTATAAATACAGGAAAATATTTACTCAAAAAATATAAATATAATAAAGCTCGAGACATTTTTTTCTAAATGAGATGAGAAGAAAAGTTAAACTTTTGCCTAAGACTAGAACATGTCTACATTGTCTACCTTACCAATCTTGTTACAATGATAGTCAGAATGACTACTTAAACAACATGGTTGCTCAAACGAGCAAATAAATTCTGCTTAACTAAATCGATGACATTGGCTTCACTGTACGCGTCAATGACCGCCTTCGTCAGACAGAGCGCTGTTGTGGAGCCGTCGATCTCATCGTCACATAGAGGTCGGTCCTTATTCGCGTAATCAACCAGATTCTGTTTGATCAACTTGATCAATTCCTCGCTACTGATATTCGGCGGTACTTCTAAGTTGTTAGCTTTATTTTCTAACAATGTTTTCAAGTCGTAGTCCTCGACGGCGGTGGGCGCCGGGTCGTCCTCGCACGTTCGCTGTCGTTTGGCGCGACGCAACTTACGTCGGTTGTCGAGATACGCTTTTGCAACTGTGTCTAGTTGTAAAAATAGCACAGACAACGGCGTATCGGCTATGTCGTCCTGAAAGTATATTGTTGTTTGTAAATAAGAGTATTGTGGTATCTTAAGCGCAAAATACACAGAAGCGATGAAAGATTTGGATACGATACGGATGTGGATCGGATTTGTTGTCGCTTCAAATTTTATTCGTACAAAATGTATGAAAGAGATGCGTCGTAAATTACACAGAAAGAATGCGGCGCGGATTTTTCACTTGAGAATCCGCGCCACCTCGCTTGCAGTTGCGACCGACCGCCGTGCGAAGAGCACGTATCGCTTGTTATACAGTACGAAGTTATATTAGGATATTCATATAATTTTTCCATTATCTTAAAATACCTATGTTCTTGTGACAAACTCCATACAGGATGCACCCAATAAGACTTTTGTCTATGCACATTTTGTATATTCATAAATTGAAGCACAGCAAACGCATCTTCGTCTTCTGAAGAGGACATGGTTTGCAACAAAGTCAGCCTGTATAATAACGATCATAAGCAGATCTTTGCCTTTAATATGTAATTTAAGTCGCATCGGTGCCGTATCCGTCTCTAATCCGCATCGTATTCGAATCTTTCATCGCTTCTGTGTAGATATTTTGCGCCTTACAGGTGTGGGTTTGGATATTTTCTGGTTTAAGGGAGAAGCGCCAGGGTAGCCCACGAAATTTTAATTTTCTCGAGTTGTCTACATTTTGCAACTTAGTGACAATTTGTAGGTATGTTTATGTATGTATGTTTTAACATATGATTTGCGAACATAGCACGTACCTATTTGTTTAAAGAATTATTATAATCATTTAAATCATCAATACAACCCTCCCAGTTCGTTTTACTCTATTGAATGGTTATTTCATGAAAAAGTCTTAATAAACTAGTGCGCCTCACCATCAGAGATTGCATCACTGCTTACCATCAGGTGGGATCGCAGTCAAGCACTAGAATATATCAATTAAAAATGTCACTTCATTTGTACGCTGTCTATGGTTGCGGGAATGTTCAAATAAGGTGTTACCACCAACTAAAGGAACACGAGTGGGTTTTAGTCAGTAGAAGTCGGACACTCCCTCTCGCACCACCCAGAGCGCGAAACGCAGTTTAATGGCTTCATACGTCAAAAAAAAGTTGGTACGAAGTCGTTCAGTAAAACAGATGGGGGTAGTCAACCGAAGCGAAAACAAACTAAGTAGCGAAGCCACGTTCGTGTCCAAATAGATGATCGTAAACTTGTAACGCTCTACGTGCCTTTGAAATATAATATAGATAATATTTATATGATAAATAAAATGGCCATGTCCGAATTAGCCTTGCAATCATAAACGCACGAACACACAAGATTTCACTCTCGTTGCTATTCAATTGATGCAGTTAATTATTTTTGCTTGTGATGTAATAGATAGTTTAATGTTATCAATACTTGTAATGTGAAATATAGTTTCTAATTATGCGAAACTTTAAATGACAGTCAATTTAAACAGCTAATTAAAATCTTGGCCCAAAAACTATGAAGTGTCACGATAGGTATGTCGCGAAAGGTTACGCGTCAAATATCACGCCCCTACAATTATCTAAACGAAAATGCAATTAGTTACGCGTCAGGTAACACGCCCAAGCGATTATATGAAAATGTAAATTAACTCATTGATATTGCGACACGCTCTACGGATCCCATGAGACAATAAGTGTACATAACTTTTACTGTCAAAGTCGAGGTCTTAGGATATCCTCTTATTAAAAAATATAAGGCCATTAAATAAATTCCTCTGAGCCAGAAGATGACATCATTGTTGCAATGCCTTACTGACTCACTTATGATGAGCATGAGGCTAATATTAGATATTATTATATTATTGTTTGGATAAAGGTCATGGTTTATAATATAAGTATTTACTATGTTTACTGTTTTGTGTGAATGCATTGGCCAACACCCAAATGTTTTATATGAACATCAGATAAGATTTACAGTATACTTTAATGAAATACAACATTGACCTATTTGAAACTAAATATATGAACTAAATAATGTAGAGAAGTAAAGTTTGTGAGCTTGTATAGAGGAAGTAATATCTGAAAATACTGAACCAATTTTTAAAATTCTTTCACCAGTAGAAAACTACATTGTTCCTGTATGACTAGGCTAAATTTGATTGTGATTAACAACCTTATTTCCGTTTTGGATACGAAGCTTTTCGCTTCCTCTAAATATTCGCGGTACACACAATGCGAGGATTGTGGAACTATTTTTTTACGCCAAAAATGTTTGATGCCCAATGAAGTGGGCATGTGTGAGCTAGTATGAACTACATCTGATGGGAAAACCCTTTTGTAAATTGAGTTTACCTTTTTCCAGAAAAGAAATTGGAGAACCAATGATGAGGAGATGAGTCAAAATATTATGTATGATTAAAGTGGATGACTTACTTCATTTGGATTGACAATCAGTTTAGCAGTTTCTTGTGGCAGGTCCTTACATATTTGTGCTACAAATATTTTGATAAGGGCTTCAGAGACTCTGGTTGAGCCATCTTTTTCCTGTAAACAATGGAAAAATAATTAGACAACACTGTTTAATGAGGAAATTCTGTGTTAGGCCCCTCAACCACGGTGATTTTTTGTAGCGATGGCGTAGCGCATTCGCATCGATGAAGTCGCGATGCTGTAGCGCATTGTATTTTTTTCTGTAGTGCTTGCAAATGCGACTAACGCACGTTAGTAGCGATGCTGTCGCTACAAAAAGTCGTCCTGGGCGAAGGGCCATAGTATGGTAATGATAGAAACAATTTAGAAAAAAATTACCAACATAAATAATTATGGTATGCGCAATAAGTACAAGTGAAGAAATTTTTTCATTAAGACCAAGGCAGAATTCTGTATTATGGAGACAAGTGCTACAGTCACATATTGCCAACGGTTTAATACACTTACGAATAAATAAATTAACGGGCATTGCCGCGAGAGTGGCCCAGCTTGATATGATAAATATAATAAATTATCGCGGGAACGAAAAACGGGAAATTGCGTGTCTAAAGGCAGTAGGGGTAGGAGCGGTTTTCAAGTAAATGTACTGAAAATATTTTCCAGGCCATAAAAATATCAAAAAGCATGGGAAAGTTCTATGATATGATACTTCTGTCTATGTAAAAAAAAATGAAGTTAATACACCACTGTAGTGTAAGGATTTAGTATTATTTGATTTTACACTTTTTTTAAATATAGGCATTGAATGGAACATACATGTGGCAGCCACATGTTTAGGGCTATGTTCAATGGGTCCACATTCTGCACATAGTGCCACCAGCCCCGCGGCACCAGCAAGGCATCACCAGCTGACAGTTCTACCATGCGACCACCAGTCAATCCTGAAACAGTATTATCTTTTTTAAAGTTTTTTTTTGTGATGTAACTAAACCCACCTTGTCGTACCATACACACACACAACATACACACAATGAAAATAATAAAAGTAATATACAAGTAGTGTAGCAGATGGTATTCTGTGGTTTCTGCCTGCTATAGGAATAGTGTGTTAATTTATGAACATTATGCTATTGAATTCTGTTTTAAAAGTATTCATTTCAAAGTGTAATTTACTAAATCAAAACAATTTTAAGAACCACTAACTTCCATAATGGGTGACTAATTATGATTAATGCATATAGAATGTTACATCATTTTCTTTTTTAAACATCGTCAGAACCCACAGTCCTGAAAAACATAAAACTATAAAAAAAGAAAAAGATCTCACCATTAAAGACATCAAAATTGTTAGGGCAGTAGAAGTTCAGTTCACTGTAAACACTTGACTCTTCATAAGGTACTCTGGTGGGCTTCAAACCACCTGTTTCAGGAGGAAACAAAATCCAGCGTTTTCTGGAAAAATGAGCATCTTTCTTTTAATTTATTAATTTCAATAAACAAAAAGTTATTCTACTGGATGAAGCTGGAAACAACATATTGCTTGACTAGAGACAAATGTTTTTTAACTTACTTTCCAAGTAATTGAGTCACAATATTGACTCCATACGTGTCTTTATGTGCCGGCGTGTGCGCACCACTGCTGCCTACCCACAGCGTCGCATCCGACGCGCCCTTGTCCGAATATCCAAACTGTTCCCATGATACACCCTAAAACAACAACTAGCCTTAGTTATTATAATAAACACTTTGTCAATGTCTAGCTGTGTGCTACTGTAGTTCGCGTAAACATTTACCTTATACAATTCATCATCACCGTTGAACCACTGATAAAGATATTTATAATCGAAGTACATCCATTCATCGCTTGACGCCGACGTATCTACGAAATTTTTGAAAGTCATTGATTTAACAGAGCACCTCCTCTCCCAACACGGTTCGTCTGATAAAAAATCTTTTTTTAAACACCTAAATGGTATTTCTTTTTCTCCAAAAACTGAACACCATTTTTCTACACTCCACTGGCATATTGACCAATTTCCTACAAAGCCCCGAAAGACCAATGGAATACTGGAATTCGCTATAAGATTGCGGACGATATCTTCGTTTAATGCCGACATTTAAAAGTTTAGTTATAAATAAACAAAAGTATTCAAATCTATACGCTATCAAGGGAGTAGCGACACCGGCTGACTGACATTCAATTGACAATTTAACATTGACATGTTTGTATGTGACAGGCAAAGGAAGTCTCTGCGTTCCGAATTGCGCCAAAAGCGAAAATATCACGAAACCGACCAACGCGCAATGTCACAAATATTACTCGTTAGCCCACACATTTTGTGACTTTAAAATTTGGTTGAATTCGTGATATAATCGGTTTTGACGCACATCAAAACGCAGGGTCTGTTTCAATTATTGTCGTCCAAAAACTATCTAAGTATGCTTATGAAATCTTTCATGATCAATTTGACTTTAGTTCAATCTGAGACAAACTCCGATCGGAGTTTCTGGAGTTCGGAAGCTGTATTGTAGCGTAGCGGCAACTAAAGATTTTAGCGGCAACAGAAATTATGTACATCATCTGTGAAAATATAGCTAGAAGGATAGACGAAAAGACAGACAGCGGAGCCTTATTAACAGGGTCCCATTTTACCCTTGAGATATGGGGATTCTATACCCCAAGGGTAAAACGGGACCCTCTTAAAAATAATCAAGATTATGAGTGTCGTGAAATCGATATTTAACCAATGGTGGTTATTTTCGATTTAAGAAGTCGATTTTCATGACATAAAATCGATGCTCATTTTGTGTCAATCCAGTCAGTTGCCAATGTGTGTATAGGCCTTAATTTATTGTTTTGAATGTTTTGATTTTTTTGTTTGCAAGAATCTAATATCTAGATAAAGATTATCTAAATAAATATTAAATAATTGTTCTGAAATCCTGCGCTATCAATCGGTTTATGTCAGCAGCAATCCGCAGATAACAAGGTTTTATCAAAACATTCATATAGTAAGTGATAAACAATATGTGCATAATACTGCTAAAAAGATCCTCATAAATAAAAAAATGCAAACAGAAGTTGTATCATCGTTCTTCTCAAGTAGTTTAGGAGATTCAAGTTCCCAAGATATTAGCGACGAATTTTTAAATTTAATAGACGAATTAAATCTGTCTCTTGAGCAGTTTCAAATGCCCAAAAAAGTAGACGCTGTTTATAATCCAACTATATATGCAAGACATACATTTGAAAAATATGTGCGAGAATATTGTAATTCCACAAAGCCTATTATGTACTTTGGCATGAATCCTGGACCTTTTGGAATGTCTCAGACTGGAGTAAGAACCACTTCATATACTCTACATTTTTAAAACATCTTTCTAATAAATATGCATGACAATCAAACTGATACTTCCAAATAAACAGCTAGTTTATCAACCTACAGTTTACAAACGTTATTTAATATTTGATAATATCAACAGGTGCCATTTGGTGATGTTAGCTCAGTTCGAGATTGGTTGGGCATCAGTGGACCCGTACAGAAACCACCTAGGGAGATTAAAGCTCGTCCTGTGAAGGGCTTTGATTGTCCCAGAAGTGAAGTAAGTATAAATAGTAGCTGGTATTTTATAATATTGCATATTTGGCATACCCTGGGTACCTTAGTGACTTACACAAATTTTGACCATGTCATCAGAGCTTTAGGTACAGTACAATTCACGAATGATGGCGGCCGTGAAGTTAGCCTTTCTTTTTAGTCTTCACACGCAAGTCGCCATTTGGTTCCTAAAACATGTTACTGCGCAGCCTTCTGCGCAAACTTCTCGCCCGCCGTCATTCGTGAATCATACTGTACTTGTAGTTATGAGAAATATGCACTTGGACATTAAGTTGCAGAAATCAGACCTGGATACAATACTGTGTATAAAATATATTTTGTAATTGAATGAAAAAGAAGGTATGCTTTTACCTAAACCATTGTCAGCCCAAATATAGGTACTTTATTTTTTATAATGTATCGTAATTGTATTCCACCACTGTTCCAGGTTAGTGGCAGAAGATTTTGGGGTTTAATGCAAACTCTATGTGGAACACCAAAACATTTCTTCAAAACCAGTTTTGTATATAACTATTTGCCTCAGCAGTGGCTCACAGCCTCAGGTTCCAATCTCACACCGGGTGATTTCAAAGTAAGAAATCTTTATTTTCTGAACATCTGTTTTTTTTGCAAAGCATGAAGCTCACCAACAAATTGCTAACTATTTACTGCAATCCAGTTGTCACATCAAACAATAATATTATGTACACTTTATATTATTATTGTTGTATTATTTCTGATGTACACTGACAGCCCTATATCTTTCTCCTCTCTTTCAGTCCATCCAAAGGTGGTCTGTAAGAGATCGCCCTGTGCGATAAGACCGCCCATTGTACACTTATTTTGAATAATGTTTGTCCTGTATCTTTTTTGTTCATGTGGTGTACAATAAATAATATAATAAATAATAATAAATAAATAAATATAAGTCGATGAGTTGTCAGATCAGGAAACATTATTTTAATTTAATTTTGTTTAATTTTTCAGAAAACTGAAGTACAAGAATTATACAACATCTGTGATCCTGTGTTTCACAAAGTTCTAGAGCTGTATGAAGTTGAAAAGATAGTAGCTATTGGAAAGTTTTGTGAAACACGAGCAAAGGAAACATTAAAGAGACACACTTCCTCAAGATCTATCCAGGTATAATTTTAAACATTCATGCATCAGATGAATTCATGATATTTAGCAATCTTTGTTTCAGTATTAAATTTTTGTTATTTCTTATTACAGATCCTGTACTTGCCACATCCAAGCCCTAGAGCTGTGAATAATACCAACTGGCCTGAAACAGCAACTGAGTGCCTTAGAAAACACAATTTACTTCAATACTACCAACAAGACTGAATAAACAAGATAGTGTCACTTTGAAGTACATTATATATCTACTTGCATTCATTGAGGTCAAGCACTCTACAGTAAACATACATTAAGACAATATTTTTACTTGAAAAATGGTTGAGTTCATGAATAGAGCACTTGAGTTAGCATCAGAAGCTCTAGCAGCTCAGGAAGTCCCAGTAGGCTGTGTCTTTGTCATAAATTCGGAAATCATAGCTGAGTCTAGGAATAGTGTTAATGCTACACATAATCCTACAAGACATGCTGAAATTAATTGTATAGATCAAGTGATAGATTACTGTAAAACCAATAATATTGAATACAGCATGTACTTTAAAAATATTACGGTATATGTAACAGTTGAGCCTTGTATTATGTGTGCATCAGCACTCAGCAATTTAAGTGTAAAAGAAGTGGTCTATGGTTGCGCCAATGACAGATTTGGTGGCAAAACTGTGTTAGATATAAGTAATTTTTATGAAAGTAACTATAATTTGATTGGCAATTTAATGGCGACAGAGGCAATGGCTTTACTTAAACAATTCTATAAAGGTGCTAATCCCAATGCACCAGAATCAAAGGTAAAGAAAGAAAAAGTGTAATGTTTGTTTGGTTTATACATAAAAAATAATGTTGTGTTTAAAGTTATATGTATTTATAAGCTAATTCACTCGCCATGCAGGTAAATAAGCCAGTGTTTCATTATTTCGTTAATTGAGATAAAATAATTAGTTAAGGAAACAAGAACATTAGGCATGTACACAGGAACTACGATGTTATTGTAGTATTTTTACATTTACCTGCATGTGGAATATAACCAAATAGCCAAAGCTGCAAATTGGTCCATCAAATAATATATAGAAAAGTCACTTTCCTGTCTCTGTCTGTCTGTTTATCTGACAACTCCTAAATTGTGCATCAGATTTTGATGTTGTTTAGGTAGTGATAAAAGAGAACTTATGAATATAATTTGCACCTGTGCTAGGCCAATGTGGATTACTACTTTATTTTATAAACACTTGTGTATGCAAGTTTTTTATACTTTCCTGCCATAAAAAGAATGTTATTTTATGTTATTAATTTTTGTATGAATCTTTATCTGATATTCTATTTTTTTAAAGTGATGTAAGCACTCTATTTTGAAAGAAAAAAACAAAATAAAATATAATAATACCTATTTTTGAAACTTGTATCTTTTACTATTCCAAAACAAATATGATTTTACAATACCTTTCTTAGTAACATTGAGGGTAGAAGATAAATAATATTACATTTTACTTCTGACATTATTACTGTATTTTAATGGCGCAGCAGAAAATGATTACAATCCCTGTTAAAATATAAGTATAGACTTTATAAATTACATAAAACTATCTCTACAAAGTACTTGACACATTCAATTTGGTTTAAAACACAGAAAAAAAAACCCATTCATAATAAGTCCAACAACAACCATAAAATATAAGAATATATAATTATACAAAATAAATGATTACTTGCTACAACATTTTTTCTTACATCTAGTTTATTATTATGTCCCACTGTAAAAACATAAAAGTGAGATCTATTTGGAAATAAAACAATTTATTACATTAATCACTACTGATAAAATATCCACAAGGATATCACAGAACAATTTCACTAATCTAAAATGAGATCTCACATTTATATTCCCAGTGTTTACAGGAAAAAATGTTTGAGGGTATTGGTACAGTAGGGTGCTAAGTTTAATAAGCAAGTCACTAAATGCATGTCACATAAAATCATACATTCTCACCAGAAAATATAACTATTCACTGTAAATAAGGAATAAGCAGAACAAAGATACTTAAATACTGTCCAACAATTTATACAGAACTTAATGAATAACCTATGACCTATTCAAATATTATTTACAGATTTAATCATTTGAATCATGACAGCCATTAACCATTGGGTATGTGGCCCCTATACCTTCAGTCTCTTCATTTTGGCCATTTACATGAACGTGATTTTCATTAGTCAAGTTGTCTTCCGCCAAGTATTCTTCAGGTACTGCCTCAGCTATAGGGCATGCACTTCTGCTAGAGCTGCTGTCACTATCTGACGAGGATGAACTATCACTTTCTGAGTCAGCACTTGATGAGTCCTGAGAATGCTGACGTAAATGTTCAATTTCACGTCTTAGTTTTTCATTGTCCAACTGTAGAGAGTGTATTTGTTCTTCTTGTTCCTTCATACGCTGCATAAACTCACTAAAGGACTGCTCATCCACTGCACTGGACCCAACGGAAGTGCCTGAAGTGTCTCTGTCTGTCAACATACTGTCCCTATCAGTAACAGAAGCATCTCTGGCTGTTATGTCTTTATCTTCTTCAAAACACTTTGCTTTAGAACGTTCCGTCCTTTTAATTAGATTGTCATATTTGGCTTCCAATAGAAGATATTCCTGGATGAGGTCATCTTTAGACATATTTGACAAACGTTCACTTTGAGCATCTTCATAAACACTTGAAAATTCTTTTGTCAAATACTCCTCTTCATCTTCGGGGAGCGAAAAAAAATAATTGTCTTCTGAATCTACGCTGAAACTTGAATCGCGAGTACGTGCTGATGGTGTACGTAAATTATGAAACGAATTTTCTGGCTCTGGTTTATGAATTTCCATTAAAAATTGGTTGTTGTTAAATGGAGCATGTGTTTTTGCCAGCACAATCTTTCTAAATGTATTATTTCGTTTAGATTTTTCATTTTTCCTGCGATCTTGCCACGGTATTTTTAAAAATGGTTTCATTATCTTGCGTTTAGATTTCCCGCGCCTCCTTTTTTTTCGGACAAGTCCTTCAAATTGTTGTTGTTTCGGTAAATCTACAACAGATGGCGTATCGACTTCAGCAGATCGCGTCGGATCGCCATCTTTTATGGCGATAATGTTATTTCCGTCCATTTGTGATAAAAAAATCACTTACTTTGAAAAACTTAAAATGATATAGAAAAGAATAAACAATCGCACTGTTATCACAATTTTTCCAACTCTCAGGCTATTTATAGTCTTGACAAAGATACTTATTACCACGGAGCACTGCACTGAGGACGCAATCCGCCATCTTTATTTATTTATTTATTGTTACTTTTTTTTTTCTACTCCTATCTGACATAGCTAGGGTTGCCTATTCACATAAGATTTTATAGACTGTGATTGCGTAATGTTGGAACTACAGAAACTACTTATTTATAATTAAAATCAAATCTCGTATAGCAGAAATGTTTCAAGAGTAGAATAATTAACAGAAATGTGTGTAGCAAAAGCAACGAATTCGTGGAAATTCCGGGAATCTGCAAATACCCTGATTGCACACTGTATGGTGTCAGAAGTCAGAGGTTAGATGAGTCGGATTGGATTACAATTGAATATAACCAGCTATGATGAGATGCAACAGTAGGGGCCCAGCCGGGTCGAAGCCTACTGGGGCCAGGGTCATCCGAAAGGGCGCTCGAGCCCCGGTATGAAGGCTTGAAGGAACGGGATGGGTTTTTTGTCAGTAAGAGTCTGCTCTATCTCCCGCTCCGCCCAAGAGCGGGGGTGGTCATAGGATGATTTTTCCCATCGGAAAAAAAAAGCTATGATGAGATTCCACATTTCTGGCCAGTCGTTGGCAATTGCAGTCTGATTAGACTACGAGAGAGATCTATGAGCATCTATGTAGGCACCTATATTTAAGCACGCATCTCCTGCTTTTATGGCTAGCCTCCAGTAAAATTTGCTGACAAGGCTGATTTAAAGTCTGACTGTCTACGATGGGGTCAACTGCGACCGGCGGCTAAGCTGAACGCAAGCCAGGGGGTCATGGCCATGATTGGACAGATTGAGCGAGGCTACCGCGCGGTTTCCCGCGAAGCGGTGAACCTCCTTGCTGGTCTCCACTATGGTATTTGGAGGCAAAGGTCCTTGTGCATGCTTGCGCATGCACGATTTGCACGTGGAGATCCAACGCCAGGCGGCGCGTAGTGTTCCACACGCGCCTCAAAGAGTTGTCAGCAACCATAGGGGCCCAGCAGGGTTGAAGCCTACTGGAAATTTCAAGCTGCGATCGCGCCTGTACGAAAATTAAATGTAAGAGCGCCTTCACACTAGCGTTTGTCCAGCGTAGACGTTCGATAAACGTATGAGCAGCGCAGGCGCCGCGACAACGCGTCGAAGGCGTCGCGTTGTTGCGGCGTTTCTCCTGGGGTGCTATTCTCTAAGAAAGCGCAGCGCTGGCACAGCGACGAGTCGTGAGCGCAATACATTGAATTAACAATCCAATGTAAAGGGGCATTACATATGTATGTAAGAACTCATTGTAATGCTGTCACCTTAGATTATATACCTCGTCACTGTACACACACATTCAAGAATATGTCTCGTTTCTTGTGTGGCATGAATAAACATTTCGATATCAAAACCATATTCTGTTGTTGTACTTTCTAGTTAGACGCTTGACTTGAATAGTAAGAATGAACAAATCAACGGGTGCACAAGGGCGCGCGGTTTCTGGTGACACATCATCATCACCGCACATGACACTCAGCCCTAGAACAGTAGAAGTAATTGGATGATTTCCCTTACTTATAAAAAAACAATTTTAAAATGTCAGTACTTTTTTCATGTGCAATCGGAGTCAAGTTGACTCAAGGGAGTTTTTGGTGGGATTTTTCGAATGAAATTCAGCGACTATTTTAATTTATTTGCAAATTGATGTCTTGTTGTACTGTTTTTTCTCGAATGGTGTAAACACTCTAAACTAGACTACAGCCTGTCAAGAAAGTCATGAAAAGAATGTTTTGGGAACTACTGTTTTTGCTAATACTGGCAACACTGAAGAATTGTTAAGCTGAGTACTTGAACTGTCACGTCGTATCTGTGTGGTTGATTTTTTATAATATTTCGGTGCTATTTCGAGTTTTTTTAATCGTGTAAGCGTTAAGATACAAAAAATGAATCGAAATGTTTATAAGAGCGGTGCGAGACAAATTATATTTAAAGTTTTTCAAGGGTGTATGGCCGAAATTCAAGGTGGGAGTGCTGGGACTTACAAAGACGATGTTTATGGTCGGACAGCAAAGTTAACCGGTGCGTAAATATATTCTAAAGTTTAACACACTAACGGAAATATAATGTTTTAACAATCTTCTGTTTTTAAGTACAATTTATCTATCTTTAACGTTGTTTATGTCTTGCTAAGGTTATGAAATTTACCTACGATTTATTATACGACCACTTAACGGTTTTGATGTTTTGGTGATTTTTATTTAGGTATGATAAATGTATTTGTATATTTATTTAATTTTTTTAAATGTATTTGTTTTTATCTTTATTGACTTCAGGTGTTTCCGAAAGTACAGTTCAGCGCATTGTGGACTAAGGCATGAAGAATGGAGATGAATTTTCAACGCTTGGAAAACACAGGAAAGGCCGACCTACGAAACAAACTACGAGTCAGATGTTGGCCGGTTTCATTTTGAAGAAGTTTCAGGCAACATTTCTGGAGTCGAATACCTCGACTCAGATTATTTGGATTCGGATTAATAAAGATTTATTTCATAAACTTTTTATTTTTGCAATGAGCTCATACCTATCGATACTCAGCGCCATGCTGACGGCAGTGCAGAGAGGCAAAACATCGTGATTTGCACTTTGTAGTAAGTACATAAATGCTAGTAGCTGAAAGGACGAAAACAAGGGTTGATCAAACCAGACATTCTTATGAATATAAAACCAGATATTCAGAAGAATATCTGTTTTGATAAACTCTTACGTGTAGGTACGTAGGATAAACATATAATTATCCTAATAAGCAAATAGAGAAGTATGGTTTCGTCGCAATGTTTATAAAACAAAATTCAGACTGGTAGAGAATGCCTAAGGCATTAACTCCGCTTTTGTACTTTTGTGTTGGATGAAGTTTTAATAAGTAAATGAGAACTACTATAACTATTATGTATCAGTTAAAATTAAACGTCACTTGAATGAAAATTAATTCTAATAAAAATGTTGTTCGCCACTACGACAGAGTTAGTGCTTTTATTTATAGGGAGCCACTACCAATGAAAGTCAAAACTCGTTTGCAAGCATATATTAAATAGATAGACGAGTGTCAGATAGATCGGTAAAATAATGTACCTACACGGCAGTAAAGAGACCGTAAATCGGTAATTATTATTTTATAAATTAAAGTATCAATATCTTTTAGTCGAAATTTATTGGGATACCATGTTTAATGATGGTGGCGCCCTCCCTTCTTTTCATGACTTTCTTGACAGACTGTATATTTATGTAGAATAATGATTGAAACAGGCGAAATCTTGGTAAATGGAGCTGAGAATTTTATTGCACCCCAGTGAAGCTTGCCGAGAAGGCTAACCGTTACATTTGCTTCCAAATACTACAAAAACATTAGAATGTGTAATATCCATTCCAACAGAACTAGTGTTGGGATTTTATCCGATTAAATACTTGAAATGAATAAATACTTAATAAATACTCGTTTTAATCGAGTATTTATCCAATAAAAACGAGTATTTATTAAGTATTTAATCATTTTGAGTATTTAATTGGATAAAATCCCATCACTAAACAGAACACAATTTGACATAAAGACTAGAAATCCATGTCAAAAACATTAAAAAACAACGGTATCTGTCAATATCAGGGCTGCGTTCCAAATTGAGTTTAGAGTTAACCAAGAATATTATTACAGTGGAGTTAACTCAAGTGACGTCACTGGCATTTTTGAACGCAAACGTAGTTCAACTGTCAATATGAAGCATATAGGTAGGTAGCCGCTTACTCAGACCCATCCTGCTCAAAGTAAGGATTACATTAGTACAAAGAAAAAAACTTGTAGGTACTTATTGGAACGAAGTTCGCTATCGCGCGTTGTGAAAGGGGGCTAGACGGAAAAAATTCTTACGAATAGTTGTACCGACACTTTTACTGTCAAAATATAAATCCAAGATGGCGGCTGCAATAAATTATTAACTTTTTCGATATGGTTGTCTTTTTCATGGTTTTTGCGGTTGCTGAAGCCGATAGTGCAGTCAAAATGTAATTCTCTCAATTTTTTCTCGATGTTCCTTATCGCGCGTTGTGAAAGAGGGCTAGACGGAAAAAAATCTCACGAAAAGTTGTAACGACACTTTTTGCTATAGTAAGCTATTGTAAGCCGTGCGGCGTGCTCACGGCCTCTCTCTTATATATATACATATACATATATTTATATATATGAACTTCGTTCCATCCGGGTGTCCCTTGACACCTCTCCATTTTTTTTTCTCATCTATGGTTAGGATTAATTGGGTTAACTCCGCTCCGGGTAGATACTCGAGTTATTTATGAACAAACGACCCAGGGTTCCAACTCTACTCGATTCTGGTTATTTTGCTTTCTCTTTCTTTCTGTACCTAGTGTGTTCGAAAATAACCAGGGGGTCTACTCGCTTTCTCCGAAAAACGAAGTTTCGATCGAAATTCGGCGTGTTTCCTACCATGGTTCATTTCGTTCCCGAAATTTCGTACGAACGAAAATTATTTGACGTACCGAATCTCTAAACCTACTCTAAGGGCCATATTTCACCGGGACACCACTGGTAGCGCAACTGGTTGCGCCACCAGCAAAATGTATAGAGCTCTATAGAGCGTTACTCACCGGGACACCACTGGTAGCGCAACCAATTTGGTGGCGCAACCAGTGGCGACACCAGTCCGGCCGCCAGTCACGCCCCCCACCAAAGAGTATGTGTTAAGATGGAAATCTAACCTTTGAAAACCATAATTAACTAACTGTCAAACGTCAGTGACAGTGAACCAAGAATCTTGTACAATACAATCTGGATTGATTACGACAACCTCAAAGATGTAAAAAAGAAGTACCATACAAGAATCTTTATCCCTTTCTACTAGTGTGTATAGACTAGTTCGTACTACGAGACAGAACAGAATTCTAAAGAAGTTCAAGATGTTATTAAAGACGTTTTGACCCTTTTAGACAACTATCTCGGTTTTTCGGGTACCATTATAATGCACCAAGAATCATATCTATGAGGATGACACGGCATGTAATAAAAGACAATATACATATTCATCTCTAGGATGGCATAAAAAAATTAGAATTAGATACAATTTTACCGACGCACTAATCAAGAAAATTACAAAACAAGGGTTTGAATAGGTCGCGTAAGCTAAATCCAGTGCACATTTTTAGCTTAAAAATCATAAAATACCACAGCTTATATAGTCTTCTACACCTATAGCTAATTATTTTGAACTTACATAAATAACTTTATAATTTATGACCAAAATAAAACCTCTATAAAAAAATCTTCATACATTTTTTATTGAACCCACCACTTCCAAGCTTCAGTCCGCGCTGAACGCGTCCGCGTTCTGAGAAGCACGGGCCGTTTCGCTCGTTTCCCTCTCCTAGAGAGGAGGTCTGAGTTCCAGCAGTGGAAACATTAAAAAGGCTGATTATGTATGTTTGTATATATATAGGGATTTTGGTGTTTTTATCAAGAAGTCTCTGTATTCATATTCATAGTCTATATGGTGATCTACATTCTACTACAGTCAAAAAGTATCATTTGATGAAGTTGAACTGATTAACAAGACCAATAATAGCCAATTAAATATTCAAAAAAATTAACAAAAATATATAACCATAAAGTTGGTACAAAACTGTAGAATCAAACCAAACTAACAGTTAGTTTTTTAACAAAAACTATCTATAACAACAATTAGTTACTTATGTTTGTTTTACAGTAACTGTAAAACGATCAAAATAACTTTAAATTCGGAAGTCGGTGTTATATAACAAAATATACCAGAAACATCGACTTCCGAAATTAAAGTTATTTTGATCGTTTTAGTGTTTTTTTGAGTATTCTTTATTCAAGTCGAGCCGATTCCGACTATTCTGCCAAGTCCATTGTAAATTGGAAAAACAAGTGTGTTCATAGAAATCTGAGTAAAGTGAGAATATTAAGCCGTCCAAGACAAAAATAGTAATAGCAAATATACTGAAACATACTAGGTGAAATACCTATAAGTGTTACTTTATTTAACCTGTTTTTTCTTTATTTTAAGCTTAACAAATTACACCTTATCAGTGTGGCAATAAATAAATAAACTAGTTTTCATCTGTTAACTCAATAAGGTTCAATTGAAAACTAGCATTAGGTAAAAACTATATTTATAATTCACAATAGGATCCCTAAATTGATAAATAGTTTTCACACACTCGCAATATTTTTGAAAGACCGATCTAACGACATCGCACATTATGGAATAGTCTAAAACACAAAATAAAAAAGAATTAAAAAAAGGGCGTTCTTGTATCGTACTCTTCAGTACATTTTTGAGGTTGACGTAATCAATCCAGATAGTATAAAAGATTCTTGGGTGTGGCGACTCAAGAACACTCTCTATCTCTTTCTACTAGTGTGTCCATAGATTAGTTCGTACTACGAGCCATTGTGTTTTAAAGAAGTTCAAGATGTTATTAATACATTATATTTTAGACCACTAATCAAAAACTAATATGTATATTAGACAGCTTAGGTAAGACCTTACCACGATTACAAACTACGAGAGCCTAGAAGTTTTCGATAAGACAATAATTCTTCGAGAATAAGCAAAAAAGAAGTTGATAGGTTATCGGCCTACCAAAAAACCACGCCTCACCGAGGTTAATAAGAAGAGACTATAGCACAGGGCCAAACAACATCAAAATATGACTGTTTCAGACTGAAGTCGGTTAAAAATAAGACTTTAAATAGTACAGTACATTGTTAATAAACTACTGCCATTATCTGATGAAATAATATAATTTTTCAGACATGTTTCTCCGATGAACCGACGTATCAGGTTTAGGTTGACAAAAGCTCTTTTGTCCGTTTAAAAAATGCTCCTTTCCGACGACGCTCTGGAGAATAGCTCCATAAAAACTGGTGTTAAGAGAACAGAAGACAGCTAAATTCCCAATTAGTATTATGATGTGGTCTTTAATCTCAAGCAAGGGTCTACATATCGTGAGGGACCGTGAGGCATGACCAGTACAACTCTAGAACCTGCACTGCTGCCGCATCTCGAAGAATGGTTCCTTATTGACGAAGAGGTTATTTTATGCCCGAATTTTCATTGTGCTATAAAACCAGGGGTGTTACTGCATACTTGGCTAAAAAAACATTAATGTTTTACCCTAGTCAGTCAATACACCAGACATGAACGCTATTGAAAACATGTAGGAGCTCACCAAGCAGGAGATCGCTTAGCAAGTGATCACCACCAAACTAGGAAATTATTTATTATTATTGTTATATAAACACTAGCTGATTAAATTGTAGCTCTCAATAACACAAACCTGCAACAGAATGCCAGAATTTGCATAGAGAACATATCTTGATGAATGGAATCTATCACAAAATTCTGGTAATATTCGTCAAATTGACTACGTCAAATTGTAATTGTAAATGTATAAATAATCATTCACATTCACGGTTTTATGGCACTTTTCGGGCGCTTGGGCCTTAAGCGATACGCGCGAGTCCAAGCGAGCTGGCAATTTCCGATTTTACCTACTTTTTCTGTCGTCAACTCGCTCAGACTTGAAAATCTAAAAAAAATTATAACATAGGTATCCACTAAAAATGTATTAGAAATTGTATTCGACTTGACTTTAAAATAAAACACTTATCGTTAATGAGAAAGATATTAATCAACATTACAATAATATAATATTGCATATTTACCTATTAATTACCAACAAATCACAACATTATCAGCAATAAGCAACCAAAGTTGACGTACAAATATTAGAGTACAAATATGAGACTTAGAAATACACGTAAGTGAGTGAATATGCAGTATCGATACGTCATGTATGTGTCACAAAAGTCAAGAGCGCCCACACGATGAACAAAATCTTTCTTGGATGCGTTCCATTTCACGATTAACCTGTGACCTTCAGTTGCCCTTTGCATTCTAGAACTACGGGTTTCCTTTCCAGAAATTCGCCGGGGTCCTAGTTTGCGGGCATCGGCCCTTCTGGACTCCTACGGTTTGATGTCATCTGTTTGAGGAGCACGTCGATCACTACGCGCTGTTGACGACTGAGCTCGGTTCGGTTAATTACCGGACGGCCGGATAGCGGACTACCCATTGCTCGGCGTCCACAAGCCCGCGTCTAACGTGGTCCGTCGTCGGGGTCGAAATTTCGGCTGCCGATGGTCCTTTGGCCTCCTTCTTCGCTAACATTACTGCTTCGCAGAAAGAGGCGACCGCCTGCCATTCCTCCTCGCTCCGGACCATAGTCTGAACTAGGGCCCTGCGTGAAAGGTTGTTGCCAAAAATTGCCTCCACGAGGAAGCAGCGGTGCTCTGCCCGAGCGGGGCACCACTCTACCATGTCCTCGGGTGCTCCACCGTGTCCTCCGGATGGTCCACACAATAGTGATACCCGAGCGTTACTTCCGTCTGAATCCAATGCAGAAACCGACCGAACTTGCCTTGGTGAGGTGAGGACCATGCAGGTGCAGGTAACATGAGAAAATCAAAAGTAAAGTAAAACGTTTTTAAAGTAACTTGGGTATCGTGTACCATTGGCCACATCCTACTCGCCTCATTCCTCACCTTTTAACTAATATCCCGAAATCTAAGTAGATAACCGGTATAGCCTGCGTGAAAAAATCCGCGGGCAATAGCTAGTTATTTATAGTAATTGTTATTATTTAACTGTATTTTATACGTTTATGCGAGATGACGACAGAAAAAGTAGGTGAAATCGGAAGGTCCCAACTCGCGCGGACTCGCGCGAATTGCTTAAGCGAGTTGACGAACAAGCCATATTAGGTAATCTCTGGAAGTACTGGTCCGATCGCAAAAAGTTTTTCACCGATAGAAAGCTGCTTTATTCCTAAGTGACATAGGCTATATTTTATGTGCGCGGGCGAAACTGCGAGCAAATGCTAGTATATGATATTTGTCGACCGTGAAGTACCAATACCTCCTAAAAATATTTTTTCAAGAAAATCATAATTTACCGCTATGGATTTAAAAAGGGTTTTCCGCGATTATCCCACTGCCGCGCATTACGCTGCATGTTGCGTGTCAACGCACCAACGCGCGTACTTGCTGAAATGCAAATCTGCATCATCGTGTGGGTTTTTTTACGCACTCACGCGCGTAGGAGCATTTTGTAAATTGACGCAGGCTCTGATTTATTTCATTCAAATCATATGACACTACGAGACTCGGTTTGCCATACCTTGCGTGCCGCCCCGCACCCACGCGCGTGTGTGCATGTTTCTCCTCATGTAGGCGTGTGATCTGCATGAACGCGTGTGGATGCATTTTCGGTATGTTGCACTATACAAATGGAGATATTTACGAGCAATGTTAATAGGTACCTACACGCATTTACGCGCTACGCTGCGTGGAACGTGGCAATGTGATAATCGTCTTAGTAAAATTCGAAGTGATTTTTTTGTTTTCAGGTTTCACAGAAAGTTTGGAGATATTAGTACTTTGCTGTCGATATAAAAAAAATACACCATCAATTAATATCACATGCTGCAGTGTCAAAAATAATAACAATTAATTTAGTAAAATCATGGTTACCCTAGTTAAAATGGGGGTAAGAAAGGGACCCACTGACCCTTATTCGTTGTCTTTTTCAGTACATTTTTCCCCGTTTGCTTGTCAATATGAACTTAATGGCAATGAGAATAAAGAGCACTATAGAGTGTGTTTGCTGCGTAGGCAATCTAAATTATCCATAGGATACATAAAATCTTTGCTCTGGTGTCTGTTTGGTGTCTTGTTTGGTGTCTTGCTATATTTCACTAGGACACCATGGTGGCGCAACCAGTGGCGCTACCAGGGTGTCCCGGTGAAATATGGCTCTAATTAGTTATGTTTCGAAAGAAAATATGATTATGACATACGAATGTTTTGCAATTTTAACGTCAAATTGACGAAACCAAAAACCTTACCTTTTCATTTTCGTTTGTGTTGATTTTGTAAGAAAAGTGCTTAAAATGACCTCAAGAATGCTTTTAATTGAAGCAGCTCTACATTACGAATGTTTAGAGCGTACAAAGACCCGGCAACCAGCTCAAATTCCTGACTTACATGTTGTGGATAATGTTAGACTCAGTCGGCAATTATTTGAGAAGTTGTACCAGGAAATAGTGCCTTTATTACCTTGAAGAAGCCTCCAAAGGCTTCTCCTTAGCCAAGTACTATGAAGTGGAGTACTACTGTGATGTTTTCAGCTCAAATTATGCAAATACCTGACACAGTTTGTGGGAAATGAGGGACTCAATCGACAATTATTTGAAGAGTTGTACCAGAAAATAGTGCGTTTATTACCTCCAAAAAGCATCTTCAGGCTTCTCCTCAGCAAAGCATTAGGAAGTGGAGTACTACTGTGATGTTTTCAGCTCAACATTACGCAAATTCCTGACTTACATGTTGTGAATAATATGAGACACAGTCTGTAATTATTTGAGGAGTTGTTGGTACCAGGAAATAGTGCCTTTATTACCTCCAAAAAGCCTCTGTAGGCTTCTCCTTAGCAAAGCACTGGAAGTGGAGTACTATGGTGTTTTCAGGCTACTGTGACTGTCTTATGTTGTTGTTGTTTAAAAAGACTAATAAAAGACTAAAAAATACATTTATAATTTTTATTAACTTGAATCCTGTAGGATTCAGAGATTTTCATGTCACTGGTGGTCGATTTCCTGGCAGGGTCCTATGTCCACAGCTACCTCGGGCTGTGAAAAGTTTAGAGGTTAGCTTGATTGCCTGGAGGTGGATGGTATTGGTTCATTGATCTGAAAATAAAACAGATTAAATACTTAATACAATCATAAAATATTGAAATTAAATAGGTAAAAATTGGTGGAATTTACTTATAATACTATGTGGTAATAAAATCAATTGTTATTGTTTAAAACAAAATTTGGACACAACTAAGATGGTAAATAAAAGAATTCTACGAATGACTACCCACGACTAAAAACAAATAGGTACATACTATATTGTATAATTATGATAATATTACTTACAAAGATCAAAGATCCACAACAAAACTTGTGGAAGACTGCGACATCCACAGTTCTACTTGAAACTTTCTTACAGAACGCGTACCGTGATGAAAAAATATGTTTGTAAAATATACCTATTTGTAACTTGAGTTAAATATAGGTAAAGTCCAAATAAAAATCTTTTGATTTCAAACTAACAATGCAAGTTGACCAGTGATGCCAACTCCTTAAATTATTGCTAAATCAAAAAATGCCAATTATATGCCAAAATTTTCTAAATACTAAATACTATGCTGATAACTAGACCCTCGTGTGTATCCTCTTCGTATGATGTCTGAGCAGAGCGGAAGAAGCCATTCTTTCAAATCGGACATCAATTCCCACTCTGCACGATAAAGTTAGTTATAGGTTATTTATTGACATTGTGAATTTAATAACTCTTATTCAACGCACGTAGCCACATAAGAATCAAACAAAACTAAATTACCTTTGATGACAACGTCGAGTGATGCAATACACCATATGTAGTTCAATCCAAGCGGGATTCCCCTAACCACTAGGGTCGCGTTCAGAAACATCACCTCGTTTATCAGGATTTTATTTTGCATTTAAAAATAATATTCAAACTTTCCGAGTAAAATGCTAAAACTATGCTAAACTGAATTTATGCATGCTAAATTACTTAGAAAAATGCTAAATTTAGCCATAATAATACTAAATTGGCAGCACTGAAGTTGACAATGTTGACAAGTTACACATTGTTTTTTTTTTGCCCCATTTGGGCCGGCTAAGTTCTTAGACCATACCGCCTCATCATCAATAATAAATACGTTTTTTTTAGTTTCATTTGTATTCAATGCATAAATATTACAAGAAATATTTAATGACATCAAAGAGGTATTAAATGTAAAGAAAAGTTGTCGTGGCCCAAAAAGGTAGACTGCGACAGTCCGACTTTCTTACGGAATGTGTCATGTAAAAAAGCACTGGCAACATGATATATTTTTAAAAATTCAAACTAAAAGTCAAATTCAAGTTGACATTCAAAGATTGACATGTTACGTGTGATTATACAGATATTTTTAGTTGTCATACGTTAGTACCGATGATTGAAGTGAAGTAGCGCTCTTTATATAAGTCGGTTAACAATGACCGTAAAAAAGGTTGTTTTATGGTGTCTTTTTGTATTTTATCGAAAATTATTTTTTACGACATATTTATGTTTTATCTATAAATATTACAAGAAATATTTAATAAACCACCTCATAAATGCAAAATTTTAAAATAAAGCAAGATTTAAAATTAATTTAAAAACCGTAATTTACTTTAAATGACTTATAAAAAGACCCAAATCATATAGTTCATTCTATTCGGTCACGAAGATTGTCTGTGGGTCCGAACTTCTTGTGTGTGTCCGAAAATGAAACAGAGTAGGTGCACTAACGAAACTTCGTTTGAATATCGTTCGTTTACGAAAATTACGTTTCGGAGAAAGCAAGTAGACCTCCAGGGGGCCTACTTGCTTTCTCCGAAACGCAATTTTCGTAAACGAACGATATTCAAACGAAGTTTCGTTAGTGCACCTACTCTGTTTCATTTTCGGATACACACAAGAAGTTCGGACCCACAGACAATCTTCGTGACCGAATAGAATGAACTATATGATTTGGGTCTTTTTATATGTCATTTAAAGTAAATTACGGTTTTTAAATTAATTTTAAATCTTGCTTTATTTTAAAATTTTGCATTTATGAGGTGGTTTATTAAATATTTCTTGTAATATTTATAGATAAAACATAAATATGTCGTAAAAAATAATTTTCGATAAAATACAAAAAGACACCATAAAACAACCTTTTCTACGGTCATCGTTAACCGACTTATTTATAGAGCGCTACTTTACTTCAATCATCGGTACTAACGTATGACAACTAAAAATATCTGTATAATCACACGTAACATGTCAATCTTTGAATGTCAACTTGAATTTGACTTTTAGTTTGAATTTTTTAAAAAATATCATGCTGCCAGTGCTTTTTTACATGACGCATTACGTAAAAAAGTCGGACTGTCGCAGTCTACCTTTTTGGGCCACGACAACTTTTCTTTACATTTAATACCTCTTTGATGTGATTAAATATTTCTTGTAATATTTATGCATAGAATACAAATGAAACTAAAAAAAAAACATATTTATTATTGATGATGAGGCGGTATGGTCTAAGACCTTAGCCGGCCCAAATGGGGCAAAAAAAAAACAATGTGTAACTTGTCAACATTGTCAACTTCAGTGCTGCCAATTTAGTATTATTATGGCTAAATTTAGCATTTTTCAAAGTAATTTGGCATGTATAAATTCAGTTTAGCATATTTTTAGCATTTTACTCGAAAAGTTTGAACATTATTTCTAAATGCAAAATAAAATCTTGATGTTTCTGTTGTTTGTGAACGCGACCCTAGTGGTTTGGGGAATCCCGCTTGGATTGAACCACATATATTATGGTTTATTGCATCACTAGACGTTGTCATCAAAGGTAATTTAGTTTTGTTTGATTCTTATGTGGCTACGTGCGTTTAATAAGAGTTATTAAAACTCTTATTAAACGCACGTAGCCAGAGTTATTAAATTCACAATGTCAATAAATAACCTATAAACAACTTTATCGTGCAGAGTGGGAATTGATGTCCGATTTGAAAGAATGGCTTCTTCCGCTCTGCTCAGACATCATACGAAGAGGATACACACGAGGGTCCAGTTATCAGCATAGTATTTAGCATTTTCCGAAAATTTTGGCATATAATTGGCATTTTTTGAATGCAGATTTAGCAGAAAATAATTTAAGGCGTTGGCAGCACTGGTCAACTTGCATTGTTAATTTTGAAATCAAAAGATTTTTATTTGGACTTTACCTATACTTAACTCAAGTTACAAATAGGTATATTTTAATATACATATTTTGTCATCACGGTACGCTTTCTGTAAGAAAGTTTCAAGTAGAACTGTGGATGTCGCAGTCTTCCACAAGTTTTGTTGTGGATCTTTGATCTTTGTAAGTAATATTTTCATAATTATACAATATAGTATGTACCATGTATGTACCTATTTGTTTTTAGTCGTGGGTAGTCATTCGTAGAATTCTTTTATTTACCATCTTAGTTGTATCCAAATTTTGTTTAAACAATAACAATTGATTTTATTACCACATAGTATTAAAAGTAAATTCTATCAATTCTTACCTATTTAATTTCAATATTTTATGATTCTATTAGGTATTTAATCTGTTTTATTTTCAGATCAATGAACCAATACCATCCACCTCCAGGCAATCAAGCTAACCTCCAAACTTTTCACAGCCCGAGGTAGCTGTGGACATACGACCCTGCCAGGAAATCGACCACTATTGACATGAAAATCTCTGAATCCTACAGGATTCAAGTTAATAAAAAATATAAATGTAGTTTTTAGTCTTTTATTAAAGTCTTTTTAAACAACAACAATTTAAGACAGTCACAGTACCCTGCAAACACCATAGTACTCCACTTCCAGTGCTTTGCTGAGGAGAAGCCTACAGGGGCTTTTTGGAAGTAATAAAGGCATTATTTCCTGTTACAACTCCCCAAATAATTACCGACTGTGTCTCACATTATTCACAACATGTAAGTCAGGAATTTGCGTAATGTTGAGCTGAAAACATCACAGTAGTACTCCACTTCCTAATGCTTTGCTGAGGAGAAGCCTACTGAGGCTTTTTGGAGGTAATAAACGCACTATTTTCTGGTACAACTCTTCAAATAATTGTCGATTGAGTCCCTTATTTCCCACAAACTATGTCAGGAATTTGCATAATGTTGAGCTGAAAACATCACGGTAGTAGTCCACTTCCTAGTGCTTTGCTAAGGAGAAGCCTTTGGAGGCTTCTTGAAGGTAATAAAGGCACTATTTCCTGGTACAACTTCTCAAATAATTGCCGACTGAGTCTAACATTATTCACAACGTGTAAGTCAGGAATTTGAGCTGGTTGCCGGGTCTTTGTACGCTCTAAACATTCGTAATGTAGAGCTGCTTCAATTAAAAGCATTTTTGAGGCCATTTTTAGCACTTTTCTTACAAAATCAACACAAACGAAAATGAAAAGGTAAGGTTTTTGGTTTCGTCAATTTGACGTTAAAATTGCAAAATATTCGTATGTCATGATCATATTTTTTTTCGAAATATAACTAATTAGAGTAGGTTTAGAGATTCGGTACGTCAAATAATTTTCGTTCGTACGAAATTTCGGGAACGAAATGAACCATGGTAGGAAACACGCCGAATTTCAATCGAAACTTCGTTTTTCGGAGAAAGCGAGTAGACCCCAGTCGAGTAGAGTTGACCCCCGGGTCGTTCTCGAGTAGCTACCCTAGAGTTAACCCAACTAACTCTAACTTTGAGCAGGGCAGGTCGGAGTAAGCGGCAATATGCTTGAGTGAGATTGACAGTTGATTGAACCAAGGGCGGATCCAGGGGGGGGTCAGGGGGGGGTCATGGGGGTCATGACCCCCCCCTCTGGGCTAGGTCCAAGACGTAGGTGGACCACTAATTAAAATTGCTTTATATTTTTATTGGCACAATATAGATTTTATGTACCTACTTTTTACCTGTATTTATTATTATAAAAATTAAATAATAACTTCGTGTGACTTGACCACGACTAAGTGATAGGGCTGTTCTTAAGCAGCTCCTGCCCAAACTTGGGGGTCCAGACGCCTCTTGCCGGAGGCTCTACGCGGGAATTGTTAGGTTCATGGCCCTATATGTGACGCCAGTATGGGTGGCGTCCCATACTGGCACCCAGTTGAACGCATGCCAGAGGGTTATTACAATACGGATGGTGCGGGGATACCGTACAGTTTCCCACGAAGTGGCGAGCCTCCTTGCTGGTCTGCCACCATGGAATCTGGTAGCAACAGTCCTTGCACACATGCACGATTTGCGTGTGGAGATGCAACGCCGGGGCAAAAGTCCGCTGCCGCAACTGTTCGCGGCATAGCGGAAAGAGCTCCGGCGGGATCAATGATAAAATGGCGTCAGCGACTATCGCAACCCAGTGCTGGAGGAGCCATAATTATGGGGTTAAGACCTCACTTTGAAGCGTGGCTGGAAAGACCTCATAGCGTCCTCACCTTCCGCATGACGCAGGTTCTCACCGGACATGGCATGTTTGGGAGGTTCCTGCACCGGATTTGTGCGGAAATGACGCAGTGGCAGGCTGTCGCCTCCTTCGCAAAAGAGGAGGCCGACCGTATCAGGCAACAGCGCTCACAGCGTCTTAGCCGCCACCGGGATTCCGATCCCGATTTCCGCCTTCGTAGGCGCGTACTTGCGGACTGCGAGCAATGGGTAGCTTGGTAGCTTGCTGTCCGACCGTCCGATAACTGTCTGGACCGAGCCTAAGTCTGTTCCCACGCGCCTCAAGGAGTTGTCAGCAACAACAGGAGCCCGGTCGTGTCAAAGCCTACTAGGGCCAGGGTTATCCGAAAGGGAAGCTCGGCCCCGGCACGAAAGGCAAGAAGGAACGGGTTGGTTTTTCTAGTCAGTAAGTTTAGTCTGACACTATCTCCCGCTCCGCCCAAGGGCGGGGGATGTCATTTGGATGATTTTACTCGCCAAAAAAAAAAAAAACATGTGACCTCCCGTGGCGCCAAAGCTGGATCCGCCCTAGGATTGAACTCTGTTCGCGTTCAAAAATGCCAGGGTAGAGTACTAATGACGTCATTACTTCATTAGATTTTGTGATTAGAGTTAACTCTAAACTCAAATTTGAACGCAACCCTGCTGTTCTGGGAGACGTCAAAAACAGTCAAAAATCATCTGTGTCAAAAAATACGAAGCGAAGTTGTCAGTTGTGGTCAGTTGTGGTTGCAGATTGTGATCATCAGTGATCAATCACAAACCAAGAATTTGTTTTGGTTTTCTACGTTTATGGGCAAAATTTTATTTTTTGCTTTTTTCTTCTTATATTACTCTGAATAAAAAGTGAATTAAAAGCAGTTAAGCTCTCTTGCACTGTATTATATGGGAGAACCTCAAGGATTATCAATGGCTGACGATATTGTGTTTGAATTACTACATTCCGAAATAATTAATTATGCTATAGACCAATCTAAAGAAACTCAAAAGGATAAAAAGGTGATAAACTGATCTTAATTTTTTTAAGATTGGTTAAGTTAATTGTACCAAAATAATCAGGACTCATTACGATGTTTTAGGAGGTGGATCTTTCGGTCGTAGAATATATTGGGTTTGCTACTGGCTATAAGATAATGGAAAGACTAACGAGAGAATGGCCAAGGTTTAAGGATGAACTGGACACCATGAAGTTCATTTGTACAGATTTTTGGACATGTATCTATAAGAAACAAATAGACAACTTACGGACAAATCATCAAGGTGTTTATGTCCTACAAGATAATGCGTTTAGATTCCTCACAAATTTTTCTAATGGCCATCAGTATCTTGAATCTGCTCCAAGAGTAAGTACCTTATTATTAAGAAAAAAACCTTTTTTTATGTTTATTTAGATTGTGAATGAACTGACTGATGATGATGATTCAAAAGAAAGTTATTTTATTATAAATATTTACATATTCATAATTGAAAACAGAGGAAGATCAGAAGATATTTACATATACATAATTGAGCAATGGTGGCGAGTGGCAATGGCTCCGACTTACGAGTCGTAGGTCACGGGTTCAGTACAAAAATGCAATACTACACGCCCAAAAAGCTATCCAAAAGTCCCGACATAAAAGATGGTCAGAATTTTGTTCAAGCATAGATAATGAAGCATCCGCTACAGAAATGTGGAGGAAGATGAGGTGGATGAAGGGTATAAAAGCAAGAGAAACAGTAGATCCTGTAAGAGCAAAACAGTTATTGCGTTCCTTGACTCCTGACACTGTTGGGGAAGTACCTTCAGAACTAAGAGACAGGGGGGACTGCACTTTGAGTAAGGAGATAACGATGAATGGACTGGAAAACTCTCTTAAACGCAAAGACACCTCGCCGGGCATTGATAATGTAGCATACTCAATGATTTATAATCTTTCTAAATCTGGTAAAATATTTCTGTTGCACATTTTTAACTTAATCTTGCAAACTGGGGTGGTGCCCCAGCAGTGGCGAAATATTAGAATTGTTCCAATCCCAAAACCGGGAAAAGATCCTACTTTATTGTCGTCTATTCGTCCAATCTCGCTCATGTCATGTATGTGTAAAACGTTCCACCATATTCTAGGGAAACGATTGGAATGGTATGTAGAGAATAAGAAATTACTCTCTGCATCTACGGTTGGTTTCAGGAAAGCTCATTCTACCTTAGATAACTTGACGCGTCTGATAACAACAATACAAGTGGGATTTGCTAGAAACACGCCCACCTTAGCTTGTTTTGTTGACATAGATAACGCCTACAATAACGTAAACATAAGAACATTAGTTCAAGTTTTGGAAAACGTAGGTATTAGTCATAAAATTAATCAATATTTGTGGAATTTTTTGTCTGATAGAAAATGTCAAGTTATATTGGGTGAGAACAATAGTATGGTAACAAGACATACAAATAGAGGCTTGGCGCAGGGAGATCCAATGTCCCCTTTACTTTTCAAAATTGTCACTATGAACTTATGTAAAAGTATAGAAAATGTCAGTATATCACAATATGCAGATGACTTTGTCTTGTATAAGTCTATAGATAATAGGAATGTGGAGGAGGCAATAATATGCATGAAAGATTCCTTACATATTATGATAAAATTACTTGGGGATATTGGTTTATTTATATCAGAATCTAAGACTAGTTTATGTATTTTTAATAAAACAAGGAAAAATTACAATATCTCTATAGACATAAACTCAATACAAATTAAGGTACATAATAAAATTAAATATTTGGGTCTATGGTTGGACAGTAAGTTACGTTGGGGTGCTCATATTAATGAAATATGTGAAAAAGCATACAAACTTTTAAACATCCTCAAGACCCTAGCGGGTAAGTCATGGGGAGTACACCCAAAACATCTTCGCAGGCTTTATATTTCATTAATTAGAGCTCGAATAGATTACGGTGGTTTTTTATATAGTAGCAGTGCTAAAACTCACTTAAGAAAACTAAGTATTTTACAGAATAGAGCTCTCAGCATATGTGGTAATTTTATAAGAACTACACCAATCCATGTAATGGAGAGTGAAATGTGTTTGCAACCTCTCGATGTTAGAAGATTTTGGCTTGGGTGCAGATATTGGTTGCGAACGGCTTCACTCTCTAATAGTACAAAAGATTTAATAGGGGAACTTGCTAGTTTAAAGGGACACTGGAGGGGGAAAGGGGAACCAGTTCTGATAGAGGTACACATGCAATTAGTTGATAAGGCTATTTATAAGAGTGACCAATTGGAGATGTTTAAGTTAGACACTTGGATTTCAAATATCAATATCAGATCCTACATTCATAATACATGTGACAGTATGGATAGACCTAAACGAAGGTAATGTAATGGAGCTACGCCACAGGGTGTTGGCTGAAACTCGTGACAAATACCGTGAATATTATAAATTGTTCACAGATGGATCAAGGGGCACAAGGGGGGTAGGTGCAGCATTCCTAGACCCACAAAGGAATGTGCATATGCAACTTAGGTTGCATGAGTATGTCTCTGTGATGAGAGCCGAGCTTACGGCGATCACAGAGGCATTATCTTATGCTAGCAGTGTAGGGGAACAAAAAATAGTTATATTTTCAGATTCCAGAAGCGCTCTACAGCACTTGGCTCGGTGTGTCTCGGGTATCCGAGGTATTCCGATAGCCTATGAAGCCTTGGGTCTAGTTCATAGATTGCAGCAAGAAAATATTTGTGTCGAGTTTCAGTGGATACCTTCCCATGTTGGCTTGCTTGAGAATGAGATTGTGGATCGGCTGGCGGGGAATGCAGTGGATGATGGCGTGGATGTATTGAATCAGCCCTACGGTTGGGAGATTATCCCAGAGGCTAGAAGAGTGTGTAGAGAGAAATGGAAGAAGTCGTTTAGAGAGTGCTCACAAACTAAGGGTGCTTGGTACTATACCATGCAGGACACACCAGGGTCAGTGCCTTGGTTTGAATGTGCCAGCCTCTCCAGGGAGACATTGGTTGCTGCTCTCAGGTTGCGGGTTGGTCATGTTCCACTGAACAAATTTTATCATTTGATGGGGGTTAAATCATCGCCACTGTGCGATACATGTCGAGTGCCCGAAGATATCATTCATGTTATGGTGGAATGTGACCAGTATCGCGAACTGAGGAGGAGCCTGTTACCAAATATTGATCTTCACAATGGTGGAATCAATGGGATTCTGAGCCAGCCAATGTCTGAAGAAGCACAGAGTATTTACAAGTTCCTAGAACGATGTATGAGAGAGAGAAAGGATAGAGAGGGGCAGAGAACATGAGTATGAAGTGAGGAACTATATTTGAAGATGTGAGTAGGGGATAGAGCAGAATAATGGGTGACTTGCAGTTTGCTATCGCGGCTTGCAGGTTGCCCATTATGCTACAATAGGATTGATCCCATGAGGCTGGCATAGTCACCCAGAGTGCACTGAAGCCTCTAAATAATAGATTAAAAAAAAAAAAAAACCCTGTCAGGCGCATTACTTTGTGTAATTTATTTCATCACCACTGCTCTCAAAACGGTGAAGGAAAACAACGTGAGGAAACCGGCATATCCTAGAACCAAAAATTCTAAGACATGTGACATCCACCAACCCGCACTGAGCCCGCATTACGGCCCATTCCCTCTCCTAGAGAGGAGGCCTGAGTCCCAACAGTGGGAACATTAAAAGGCTGATGATGATGATGATTAATTGAAAACAAGTACCGTAAAACGCTGCAACATTACCTCTCGTACCCAATTTTGCCTATTTAAAAAACTTGCAAATATCTTTTAAAATATTTCATGTAGCAACATCTGATTATTGGTAGTTATTTAAATCCTTATTTGGCAACTCGAAAAACTGGTCGCCATTTTTATTTTCATTCAAACCCCGCAATACTGATCTGTCAAACGCGATGACTACTGGCCGGCTTCGACGTTACGCGACAAACTTTTACCGTAAGTCCAAAATTATTATTAATTTTAGTAAACTGTTGATGTTGATATGTTATTCGTAAGTTGTTCTATAATTCTAAATACTTTTTAAGTGTTAATTGTTAAAAATAAAATAGTTATTAATGTTTAGGCAAAGTTATGACACTGAACTCCTACTAGTGAACATAACTTTGCCTGACCTAGGGTTGTCACAACGTGGAATACATAATTACGTACCTACCCTACCTACCTAATGTTTTGAGTGTTTATGTACGAATTTGTATTTTTGATCATAATTCTTATTTAGTGTAACTTCTAAACACTTCGACCGATTTAGATTTTCATTGTACACATTGAAAAGGTCTACAGAAAAGTCCGTGATGGTATATGTCTATCTCTTATGGATAACCCACAATAACTTTTTTTTGTCATTTACTTTTTACGACAAATAATGGCTAATTTTCGAAGCGATTTTAACCAATACAGCATTAATCCTTAACCAATTAAATACCTTGAACACATTGTTCATTTAATATAGATCTATATGACCCTTTACACCGTATGAAAAATTGCGGGACGTAGCGTTTGCGGCGGTACCGGCCGGCCGCCCGGTGCGGCAAGAGCATTGCACCCGTGCGAAGCCGGGGCGGGTCGCTAGTAAACTATAATCTATATATATAAAAATCAATGCAACTTTTCGTTGTAATTTTATAACTTAAAAACGGGCTCACCTGATCATACCAAATGCTTAAGCTTTGTTCGGACTATTTAGTAGATGGTTCATGTGAGGTTTGGTAGGGTAGAGTACTGTAAAGTAGAGTAGTGTAGGGTAGGGTAGAGTAGTGTAAAGTAGAGTAATGTAGGGTAGGGTGGAGTAGGGAAGAGCGAGAGCGAAGCCGCGCGGGCAAAAGCTAGTAACGATATAAACGATAGAATACTTAGTTTTGAGTACCTAACTTCCCCATTCGTTCTTTAAATTTAAAATATCGGTAATCGCTGTGTTGTATGGCGTGACACACCAAAAATATTGGTAAATTAATTTTAAGACAGTTACGATAATCAAGTAACTGCTGATATGTCAATCTTGTTTTCTGTCTTTTTAGATTCAAAATGAGAAACAGAAGAAAGCCTGGGTCTAGACGCTACAGAGATTATGAAGATAGTCTTCTGAATGTTGCTGTAGAGCTTGTAAAAAATAAAAATTTGACAAGTTACCAGGCCGAAAAACAGTTCGGAATCCCCCGACGAACTATTGTTAATAAAGTTAAACTGCTTCACATGAAAAAAATTGGTTGTCCCATTCGATTAAGCGAAGAAGAAGAGAGTAAAATAGCGAATGCCCTAATACTTTGTGCAGAATATGGCTGTCCACTGACTCGACTCGAGTTACGTATGATTGTGCATAACTATTTAGTGAAGATTAACAAATCTATGATTTTTAACAACAAATTACCAGGTGAAAGATGGGTTCGCGAATTTTTGAGTCGCCATAAAGAAAGATTAACATTGAGATCTACGCAAAACATAAAATCTGCACGTGCCGCGAAAACTTGCAATGAGTATGAGGAGTACTTTGAAAATTTAAAAAAAAGCCTTGCAAATATTGAGCCACATAATATACTGAACTATGATGAAACAAATTTAACAGATGACCCAGGGTCCCAAAAATGTATATTTAAAAGAGGAACCAAATACCCAAACAAAATTCTTAACAATTCAAAAACTGCTATCTCTATTATGTTTGCTGCCACGGCATCAGGAGAACTTTTTCCATCGTATGTAGTGTATAAATCAATACATTTGTGGACAAATTGGTGTGAAGGTGGGCCGCCTGGTGCCAGATTTAATAAAACAAAATCCGGGTGGTTTGATGCGGATTGTTTTCAAGACTGGTTTAATAATATTATTTTACCCTGGGCACAAAAAAACGAAGAACCAAAAGTATTAATTGGAGATAATTAGCACATTACATACATTTTTTTAATTTCGTCAGCATGAACATTTTTTTTAAGTCTGTTGTCTACATGTTTAGGAACGCAGTAAAAAAATTCAAGAAAATCCGTCTACTATAAATGTCGATCAACTTGCGAGGTAGATATTTTTGGTTTAATTGCGCTTGGGTAAAAGAAATAAAAGATCTCATAATTATGCGTATATATTTTTAACACTGATTTGTACCTGATTTAGATTATTATTTTATGGAACTTAAAGTATAGAATAATAATTTTAAGTTTTATTTTTCATTTTTTTTTATTAAATATATATCTACCTATAGGTAACATTGATTATTTTTATAAGTAGCTACTTACTGAATAATTATCAAGAATATAAAAGCCGTATGTGCGAAAATATTAAATGTGTACCAATTGCTTTTTGTATCTGGTATTTGATTATTTTAATTATTTGGTTTAAAACTGCCAATGTTAATAGGGATCATTTTGAGTTTTATTTATGTCAAAAAAAAGAACTATTTTGTTGAATTTTTTTATAACCATGCAAAACAAATATTGGATGTCGATAAGATGTTAAGCATTTTGATTTCTTAATAAATATTATGTAAAAATGATATTTTTTTATTGCATTGTGTTCATGACAACCCTATGTCATTTAAAATAATGTATGAAACTACAAGCAAAGTCGAATGCAACATTGCCTAGCATTGTATCCAGCATTATAAGCAAAAAGTGACAGCTTTAGGATTCTCATCCCTAAGTGTTAGTCATAAAGTTTAACTTCATGTTCAAGAATTATGTATTTATGTCGTTTAGACTGTCCAAATTCATGCAGGCAATGTTGCAGTTTTTTGGCGCGACTTTGCCTATTAATTAAATTGATTATACTTATAAAATGAAATAAATTGAACTATATTCTAAGTACACTATAGATGCCCATTAAACTAAGCTTTATTCCTAACTAGGCAAAGAGCAAAATGTGTCGTAATGTTTCTAAATATTTACATATTAATTCAAAACTCAGGCAAAGATGCAGCGTTTTACGGTAGTTAGTGTTTTCTTCATATGACAGAATTGTTAGAATGATTATTTGATTTTATAATAAGTAATTAAAGTGACAAATAATAACAATTCAATTTATATATACAATAACATACCTTACCTACTTCAATACAAAACAATTATTATTGTATATCTTGTTACTTTGTTATGTTATTAGGGCAGGAAGATGATGATGATCTTGTTACTTGGTTAACCTTTTTGATATCATCAATTTGAGACACAATAGTAAGACAATAGATGCCTGAACGCCGCTGGTTTAATGAATTATCAAATATATCATAAATCTGAAATTTTTTTTAGTTTATTTTATGTTACTATTTTATAACATGTGAAAAATTCTCCATCAATCCTATTAGGATTGAAACCAATTTAAATTAAATTGTTGGATAACAGTAGTTGGTTTTTAACCTTTACTCAAAACTGAATTTTGCCCAACACGGGCCTGATATTCATGACTTGCTTATTTTTCTGTTTCAGTATGTTGCATACACTTGTGGGCTGATCCGGGGAGGTTTGGCTAACTTATGCATAAACAGCGTAGTCACAGCAGAGGTTCAATCCATGCCGTCTTGTAAATTTCATATACATGTCCAAAGAACATAATCTATAATATAAAAATAAAACACATTGAGATAGAAATGTATTTATTATAAAATTTGATCATTGTTTTATATAAGCCAATGCTACAATGTCTAATAATAATGTATTTTTTATGTCCTAGAATTCACCACCAGAAACTTCAGTTTGTAATTATTGAGCTTGTAAATATTAGTGGCACGAAAATTTGAATAAAATTTTTAAAAATTTTTTAAGTTTTCAAATTTGTTTTTTTTGGGGTTCCGTACCTCAAAAGGAAAAACGGAACCCTTATAGGATCACTTTGTTGTCCATCCGTCTGTCTGTCTGTCAAGACCCCTTACATCGAGAACGCGTGAAGGTATCAAGTTGAAATTAAAACCTTATCCTCAGGTCTGCGGTTCCTTCAAGCTGTGATAAAAATCAAACTTCTAAGTTAATGAATAAAAAACATAAGGTTGTTTATGTCGCAGAAAAACATATATTGTGATACTCTCAAAGATCGAGATTCTTAGGGCACTTCCTAGTGAGGGGCAAAGCACTGGGTTATTCCCGGTGCTTTGATAAAAACCCAATAAACTCCTGAAAATACCCAAAAAAATGGGTTTTTATTTTGTTTTCTGCAAATACGTAAGTAATATTAAAAACTAGTTTTAAATGTTATTTTTATATATTATGATCTCGTGGATAATTTACGGAACCGTTAATTTAATTTTAGGGGACTGCAAGATGTTTATTATGGGATAGAAAAATCAATAATTATAAAAAGTACATAGTATTGTTAAGTATCTCTTTTTGTTGATAAAGGACACCGGCAGCGGCCCATACTTCGTCCGGCCCACTTTTTCAACTCAACGGACTATAATAATATGAATACTAAATTGAATGATAATAAACACTATTTACTATAAAATCATTAATATCAATATTGATCATGGGAGTTCCGAGTTATCAAAGGGATAGCAAAAACGTTTTTGAGGTTATGAAAACTTAAAACTTTAATTAATATTTTTACTTTTCTGACTGACATAATAAAAAAAAAAAATAACTAATTAGACTGGCCTGTTGGTCTAGTGGTTAATGGCCCTGACTACTAAGCCGGAAGTCGTGGGTTTGATTCCCACCCAGGACAAATGTTTGTGTGATGAGCGCTATCATTTGTTCTGTGTCTGGGTGTAATTTATCTATAATACGTATGTATTTACCAACACGCACTGGGCCCGCGTGGTGGATTACGGCCCATTCCCTCTCCTAGAGAGGAGGCTTGAGTCCCAACAGTGGGAACATTAGAAGGGCTGGTGATGATGATGATGTGTTTTAAAACATATGTATTTTTATCAGTTGTCTAGTACTCATAACACAAGCTCTGCTTAGCTTGAGACTAAATGGCGTTGTGTGATAGTTGTGGAATATATTATTAAATCGTATTAATGCCAATAAAAATAAAATAACTTTTAGTTTGAATTAAGCTTTCTTTTATTCATTTTCATAAATAATTAATAAATCATCTAACAATTGAGCTGGTGGGAATATATTAGGCTCATGTCGCGCCCATGACAAATACCATATAATAGACATGACATGAGCACAGCACCCCGTCAACCCACCAAACAGTTACAACAATATTGCTCTATAGCATCACACCTACTAAGGTTATTATTTATAACAATATTATACAAAGTACATTCTTCTGCTAACATGCCGAATTTGAATTCTCCCTCTGAGCAAGAATTTATTGTCACTTTGTGAAAACAGGCCTCTTAAATTGCTGTTGCTCTCTTTGTATATTTCAATAAGATATTGTCCGCCACTTTGTATATGCTCACCATAATACTATCTGGCTTGTTTGATTTGATAAGGCCCTAACAATATTGAAATAAGATCAGTTCTCTGCCAACATTGATGACAAATACTATCATGGCCCGACCTAGCCTGAAACAAAAATAATTATGTAAGAATATGTTTATTAAATTAGTTTAGATCAGCCATACCTTGGTGGCGCAAGACACAATGACTTTAAAATCTATAGGTAATTATGATAATTAACCAGGTAAATGTATTTACTCAAGCCGGCCCCACACCTATTGTCTCTAATTACGGTAAACAAATTATTATAAATCATTTTGAAGGGTTGCTATCTTCTTGCTTATAATCACTCAAGGTTTTTGATAGTGTTATGGTTAGCACAAAAATGTGAAGATACATAAATGATAATATATCTACATATCATCATCATCTTCACGTTTCTCCCGGTTGCAATTCTCGGTTTTCACCTCGGTGCCCGGGGTCCATCTGTATACATAGCTTTAGCTAAATGTATTGAGGAGTTCTAATGTAAATAAATGTCTCTCTGTACGTTTTTATTTACAAGTCTATAAGTGTCGTATCCATGCTCGTTATAAATGTTCAAAACATGGAAACGAATTCTCAGTAAGGAGCGGCCACAACTGACGCATAGGTCTCGATGCTGAGTACATAGGTTGCTGTCCAAGGTCCAGCAGCTGTCAGCTGGCAGTCATCTGAAAATTAATCGATCTATGGTATCAAAGCTCTCAAATTGGTAAGCATATTTGTAACAAAGGCACGAGTCAAAGTTAAAAATATATAAATTAATACTCACAGTGCGTGGAGCAATCCATTGTGATATTTAGTATATAGTTTGTCGAATTGATTCTGCATTAGCCGGAGGGTGCCTTTGATTGGCGGTTATCATTGCACCTCAATTCAAACACCTTGAGCCTTTCATTTTATATAACAAAATCCAATTATACTACAGCCGGGTCAATCGTTTGAGCAGTTCCAAAGTCCAAAAAGAATAACCAGGTCAAAACAAGTAAGTATCTAATTCACAAAAACAATTAGAGTATTCACAACTGCGTAAGAGTACAAACGCAAAAATGACATTTGACATTGATTGATTTTCTTTCAACTCATTTGACGTTTCTTGAGTTTTTATAACTTGGCTTCTAGCATTTTTATGCACTATCAAAATCAACACAAAGCTACAATATGGAACGAAAACGTTGTAATTGACAAAAATATTTACGTAATGCGTTAAATACATTTAGAATTTCAAAATGGATCATGGATTTTTAATAATAATATACAAAAAAATGAGAAATCATGACCCCCAAAATAAAATATTACACATTTTAACCCCTGGCAACCCTGGAATTAGGAAATGCAGATGTCATGGCTGACATCTGCATTTCTTAATTTCACAGATAATTTTTTCACAATGACTTCCGCTACATCTACCTTTTATTATGATTTTCATTACTCCATGATTAAAAGTCGTATAAAAATTACGGTAAATAACTATTAAATAAAAGTTTTTTTTTTATATATATTTCATTTGTGTCCGCTATCACACTGCTAGAGGGCCTAATATCGCCAGTCTCCTTTGAAGTGGTAGGCTCACGTTTGACCACTATCTCACCTGATGGTAAGTGATGATGTGGCCAACGATGGAGCACGCTTGCCTAGAAGTAACCTATTCACTCTTGACATAAAGACCCTTAGGTTGTAGCTATCAGTAAACACAGACTCCGGCAGGGAATTACACTCCTTAGCTGTACGCAAAATGAATGTGTTTCTAAAACGCTTTGTACGAATGGTTGGGATTTCCAACATGTACACATTGCGCAACGCCGCACGTCTAGTGGTCCCATTGAGTGGTCCGATGATGGAACGGACTTGGTGGATTTAAATTTTGCAATTTCAACGCACACTCCCTGAAATGTAATCGATAGAAAACCGTCAGGCCAGCAACTCGGCGTCGATGCTCAAGGTCTTGAAGCTTTGATTCGACAAGCGCATCATCACCGATGATCCTCTTAGCTCGCTTCTCAATCGACTGCAGAGCATCAAGCTGATACTTGGCACACCCATCCCAAAGATAACAGCAGCACTCTATTCACGATTGAACTTTCGCTTGGTATAGGTTGAGCAGCCGTTCCGGCGTGAAGTACCGCCCCGCCTTAGCTAAGATCCCCAGTTTTTTTGGCAGCCAGTTGTTTTTTTGCCTCGACGTAAGAGCCGAAATTGAGGATAGACGATAACGTTACTCCAAGAAGCTCAAGGTTGTCGGAAAGGCCTCACGGCGTCCTTACCTTCCGCATGACGCAGGTCCTCACCGGACATGGTTCGTTCGGGAGTTTCCTACACCGGATTCATGCGGAAGTGACGCCCGGGTGTCGCCACTGTGCGGAACGCCCGGAGGACACGGTGGAGCACACAGTCGAGGTGTGCCCTACTTGGGCGGAGCATCGCCGTGCCCTCGTGGGGGCGATCGGCGGCGGAGACCTCTCGCGCCGGGCCTTGGTTGAGGCCATGGTCCGGAGCGAGGAGGAGTGGCAGGCGGTCGCCGACTTCTGCGAAGCAGTAATGCTTGCAAAGGAGGAGGCCGAACGCATCAGGCAACGGCGTATTCGCCGCCGCCGTCGCCGGGATTCTGATCCCGATTTCCGGCCAACGTAGACGCGGGCTTGCGGACAGTGAGCAATGGGTAGCTCACTGTCCGGCCGTCCAGTAATTGTCCGGACCAAGCCCAAGTCGTCGACAGCGCGCACTGTTCCCGCGCGCCTCAAGGAGTTGTCAGCAACAGCAGGGACCCAGCCGGGTCGAAGCCTACTGGGGCCAGGGTTATCCGAAAGGGCGCTCGAGCCCCGGTATGAAGGCTAGAAGGAACGGGGTGGGTATTTTAGTCAGTAAGAGTCTGACACTATCTCCCGCTCCGCCCAAGGGCGGGGGATGTCAATGCATGATTTTTCCCACCATAAAAAAAAAAAGGTAATCAAGGTTGATTAAGAGATAGAGATCATTGTTTACTAACAGAAGTGCCTTACGAAAAGTATCGAATATAAGTATTTTTTAAATGATTAAATATTACACAAAATTCCAAGTCGGTTGACTTATTAGACAGACTATAAGTACGTGCATCGGACATGTAACTCTCAGCAAGTGCTATCGTCTGCATACCCAAAAGTACAGAGTTTCAGTAGGTCGTTAATATGCAGCAAGAACAGTATTGCAGAGAGCACCAATCCCTGTCCCTCAGAGGTTGGTGCTTTATTCAACCCCGGCATTAATATCCATTTACCGGATGAGCAGCCATCAATAACTATTCGGATGGATCGCCCCCCACAAGAAGTCTGCGATCCAGTCACACAGACCAGCGGGCAGACCGAAGGAAGGAAGCTTAGCAATAAGGCTATAATGCCAGACCTTGTCGGAAGCCTTCGAGATATCAAGGGAGACTGCAAGTGCTTCCTCGTGCTTCTCGATGGCGTCGCTCCAGATCTGAATGGCATACGCTAGAAGATCCCCAGTTGACCGATTTCAGCGAAAGTCGTATTGGCGATCACTAAAGATGTCATTAGAATAGCTTCCAGGTATGCCAGGAGATTATTGATTACTCGTTCCATACACTAGAGAATGGACGTCCGCCAAGACTTTGTTTAATGTAATAGCAGATTTGGCGAGTTAGCAAGCTAAAGAAAACGGGAGTGGGTGCTATACTACATGGATGTTTATCATGACTTTGGTTTTGGCCATGTTCATTTTAAGTCCCACTCTTTCGGAAGCTCTACTGAGGTCATTGAGCATTGTACTAAGCTCCGCCGTAGTCTCAGCCAAAACTACCTACTATGTCACCGGCAAACCGAAGGTGAGTGATGTACTCGCCTTATATTCTGAAAACCTAACCTTGAAGACATCCTCCATAGCGGCCGTGAAAAGTTTCGGAGAAATGACGTCTCCCTGCCTTACACCTCGCTGCAAGAAGATAAAGTTTCGACTCTGGCTTTGAAGTCGGACTGACACCGGACGGACGGACCGCCTAAATCAGAAGACTCAGGTTCTAAAAAAAAAAGACGGGTTGCACTCCGGGAGTGCCGGCAGAAGTGAAAACTTGATTATTGACGTTGAAATATATATATATATATATATATATATATAATAATTAATAATATATAAATATAATAATTAATATTATAATATATTAATATAATAATTAATAATATATTATATATATATAATATATATATATAAATAATAAATATATATACGTATTTGAAACAGTAGGCCCAGGCATACATTTTCGCCGCGCCGTAGAGAGGGGATAGCTGTCTACTCTCCATCCGTCTTACGCTTTTTCGATCAGGTCACGTGTCCTGACGCGAGTTTAAGATTTTATACCCATTACAGAAAAAGTGCTCAACGCCGCTAAAGAAGTTTTCACTTCAAATTTTTTTATTTTATTTTAGTTTCCTCGTATTCGTAATGAAAAGCACAGTGTTTACCTCGGGGTGAAAGTAACCCATTTAAACCCTCGAATTAGCGACCTCGCTACGCTCGCCCGCCAACCCCTTCTCGGGACGAAAGTTAAAAGAGTTACTTTCACCCCTAGTGTAACAATGTCTATTTTGAATAACAATTCATAAATGCTTCCGTCAATTAGAAATATACAGGGTGGCCCAAAAGTCGTGGATCAAACGCAACTACGGGTTAGATGGGGTCATCAGCTGCAAAAAGTTGTTCTACGGGAGGTCCTTAAGGTCAACCCCTGCAGAGTTATAGTTTATTTTGTGTTTTTATGGGAAATATGACTTTTTTTAACTAATTGTTATTAAAATTCGAAAAAATCTACATCCTGTATCTTTTTTTATAATTTTTACTAGATTGGTACTGATGAGTCCTTGCGTTAGACATGCAATTTATGGTTGTTTATTGGGTGTGTTGAAGATAATATTAAGTTTTACGATTTATTTTTTTCTCAAATCATAACTTTTTATTTACTTCGGACCCCACTGTGAAAAAAAAATACTCTACCGAAAAGTGACCCTGTATTACAAGTTTTGGCGCATTCAATAGGGATTCTGAAAAGGTATTACACATGGCCATGAGTGGCTCTAATATCTTTCTAGGACGAAAAAACAAAACAACGATTGTGAAATAATATTGTGAAATAATTGTTTTACATTTTACAATAAATGCTCAAAATTCCTGCCTCTGACCATAATACATAATCTGCACCGCCTAATAAAATTCCTACGTAACCTACGGAATGCACCTCTGTTGTTAGTAACTTGTACCCTAGCAAATTCGAGCTTTTGTCGTACTTCTTGTTCGCTATTGTTCTCTCCTTGGTAAACTGTTTCTTTAAAATAGCCACAAAGAAAAAAATCTAATGGATTTAAATCGGGCGACCGGGGTGGCCACGCAATATGTCCGCCTCGACCAATCCACCGGTTGGGGAAGCGCTCGTTCAAATGATCTCTAACTGCTCGAGCGTAGTGAGGCGGGGCGCCATCATGTTGCAGCCACATTTCTGCTATTCTTTCTTCTGGAACTTCAGCTTCGTTAAGAATATGGTTTAAATTATTTTGCAAAAAATTTAAATACTGAGCACCATTCAGCCTTGCTGGCATTTCATGTAGCACCAACTGCTGGCCAATTATACCAGCCCACATGTTAATACCAAACAGATGCTGGAATCGATCATTTCTTATGATATGGGGGTTCACTCTGGAGTAAAAATGTAGATTGTGGATATTGAATACTCCCACTCTTCTAAAAGTTGACTCATCCGTCCATAAAACCTTGTTGAAGAACTGCGGATCCTCTCTGTGGTATCTTAGCATCTCTCTGCAAAACCGCACTCTAGGTTCATAGTCACTGAGCAGCAAAGCTTGCACCCTTTGCACGTGGTAGGCGTGATATCTGTTTCTGTTAATGACACGTTGCACCGTCGAGATTTTTTTCTTTGGAGCTATTTTAAAGAAATAGTTTACCAAGGAGAGAACAATAGCGAACAAGAACTACGACAAAAGCTCGAATTTGCTAGGGTACAAGTTACTAAAAACAGAGGTGCATTCCGTAGGTTACGTAGGAATTTTATTAGGCGGTGCAGATTATGTATTATGGTCAGAGGCAGGAATTTTGAGCATTTATTGTAAAATGTAAAACAATTATTTCACAATATTATTTCACAATCGTTGTTTTGTTTTTTCGTCCTAGAAAGATATTAGAGCCACTCATGGCCATGTGTAATACCTTTTCAGAATCCCTATTGAATGCGCCAAAACTTGTAATACAGGGTCACTTTTCGGTAGAGTATTTTTTTTTCACAGTGGGGTCCGAAGTAAATAAAAAGTTATGATTTGAGAAAAAAATAAATCGTAAAACTTAATATTATCTTCAACACACCCAATAAACAACCATAAATTGCATGTCTAACGCAAGGACTCATCAGTACCAATCTAGTAAAAATTATAAAAAAGATACAGGATGTAGATTTTTTCGAATTTTAATAACAATTAGTTAAAAAAAGTCATATATCCCATAAAAACACAAAATAAATTATAACTCTGCAGGGGTTGACCTTAAGGACCTCCCGTAGAACAACTTTTTGCAGCTGATGACCCCATCTAACCCGTAGTTGCGTTTGATCCACGACTTTTGGGCCACCCTGTATGTGCACTATGCCGAATTAAAAGTGTTGCCAAGACGGGAAAAAAAATCTTACAGTCTGTGGTCAAAACTTTGACGACGAAACGCACGCAAACTTTTTGATTGGCGTTGGCGCTCTTTTGCTTCCTTTCCTTTCATTCGCTCTTTCAATTTACAGAAAATGGCTTCCGAAGAATTGGTGACTGAGCAATTTCAATTTTTCGGTTTAGATGTGTCTAAAGAAGTCATAAGTAAATGTGAGTACTCAATAATTTCACGATAAGCAATAAACTTGTGCATCTACATGTTTATCAACTTTACCAAAAGTTTTGAGAATAACTTTGTGCCGCTTCAAAATGAATGTTCAAGGTTGTTCCATTATTCACTTCTTTTTCTAAGGCGTAAGTTTATGCGAAGAATACAACATCGACGCTGAATCTTTCATTGAGCAATGGATGGCCTTCAGTTTAAACCATTTAAACGGTGCATCGCCGAATTTGGACAACTTGGATACATTTGTGAGAAAGGAATTTTCCAAGCGGGCGAATCGTTCCAACGCAACCGCTAAAGAAAACGGACAAGTGGGTACCGGCACAAGTTTGACGGTTTACGGGGCACCCGCTTCAGTTCAGTATCCTTTTTATGCGCATGCTCCACGTGTTCATTATTTACCAAAGTATTTGAAACTTGTAGTTTGTTCATAGTCGTTTTAGTTGCTGCCCGTCTAATTAACGGTTTATTGTCGATTGTTTGTTTTATAATGTAAGTTCTGAGTGAGTTGTATTTCATCAACAATTTCGATCCTTAGCTTTGATGCAGATCAGACAATGAAGTTCTATCAAATTATATGGCCACAACTCCAAAGGTATGACGAATTAATAAACACGATATTTTATAATTTTAAAACATTTAGGGCTAGATTATAACCTAAGTACAATAATTACTTGGAAGTTTTCATCATAACATTACCTTGTAATGAGTTTGAGATTTATATTGTAAATAATTTTGAAACTATGTTGTCATTGTATTGTCTTTCGTTAAATAGTTTGATTTTTAATATTTTTAACAGGTATTATTGATTGTTAAATTAAAGAAAGAAGCTTGGAGCCCCCACTGGCGCCTAATGGGTGTATGTCTAGTACCGCAGTGCATTATTTCTGTGACTAGATCTACACTCATTGAGTGCCCGTAGGCCTTTCACCAGCAGCGTTAATGAACAGGACTTCACACATCATCAGATGTTTACCAACTTGTTACGAGATCCTTTTTTTATTTATTTTTGTGTTTTTAACTTGAATTTGTTAAGCTTGATTGACTAAGTGATTCCATAAGATATCTGAGAAGAATCTAGAGATCAAACTTGGGGACTCGAATATTAAGGGGAGGAACATTTAACTTGATGATATTTGTGGGCGAGTTTGCTTCTGGTTCATGTTCACTACAAATCATGACTAGATCCATACTCGTCTGCAGCCATCAACTTAATCTACATCCATGATAATATACAGTCAATAAAGTTTTCAAAGTTGATACATATTTATTTTAATGTAAAGCTGTAGCAATTTTTATTAAAATGTTAATTGTTTTGAAGAAAAATTCAGATTGTAACCTAGTTATTTTTGTTTACCTATTCAAAATAGTTCAATAAAATATAATGTCACTTCAATGATTTTCAGAGAGTTAAAATTGAAATTGAATCAGCACCAAATCAGCCAAATGATTTATGTCCAGCTACTTATTCACCAACTATGTAAGTCTGGTAAAATTAGAATTTAATTTATTATGACTTGAGCAAAAAAGTTATATGCAATTTTGCGATTTTGTGATAGTTGCAGTAACTTGCTAAAAATTCATATTCTAAGATATGACAAATCGTCTTTCAAGTGTCATAAATGTAGAAATAACAGTGTTTTTTCAAATATTATTTCAAGGAAAGAGAGAAACTAAATATATATACAAATTATCATAAAATTGCAAAATTACAGAAAACTTTTTTACTTCGTATCCTCCGACGTCATCTAAGCAAAAGATCATGGGGACCTTAATCTAATCCTACAAGTACTAGCAAGAGTTGCGATTTGTACTTACCCAAATGTTATGATGGCTTCCACAGGAAGTTTGTGGGTTGCATATCTCTTGCCATGATTCAATGACATTTTGCTGATCTTGACCTGTTTGAAATACTGTAGTGGGTAATGTTTCCTTAAATTCAATAGTAATTTAAGTAGTATTAGTTATTAAAGCTAAGCTAGTCATTCATAAGCATTGGTGTACAGGTCCACTGATTATTTAGCTAGGTTCCTTTCCTCCCGGTCTTATCAAATGAAAATCCCATGCATTTCATTCCAGTGGTTCTGCTAAATATGCATCAAGAACAAATACAGGTGCTGTAGTGCATTCATATGGTGATGACAAATTACTGCAGAACATTGCTGAGCCATGTGACCCTAATGATATTTTAAATCTAAAGATCACTCAAGTACCTAATGATGATGGTGATACATACACCAAAGCAATGTAAGTATTATTGAAAGGAAACATCTCGGGAATTTAGTACAAACATAACTGATGGTTGGACCTACCTTTCAATTTAGTTTAAATATTTCATTTCCATTCTAGGTTTGGCTTTGAATTGCTTCATGAGAAAGCTAGTATGTTTGATAACAACATTCGCTACATATCTCAATGTATCATGAAGAAAAATGGAATCTCAGATGTAACATCTGTTAGGTGTAAAACACAGGTAGCTCAATGTGACATTTCTTTTCATTTTCTTGACTACTGCGAATAGAATTTTCTTCAAATGCGGACGAAGGAATTTTGTTCGTGCATATTCCTTCAAAAATAAAGACGTAACAAAAAATTACAGGCAGAAGTATCGGTAGTCGGCCGCATAGAGTGTGACGCGGACGCGAGACTCAACCCAAAGAGTGTCATTCTCCAAGGAACCTGGGATCAGTCACTCAGTCAAACAGTGCCTGTGGATTTGGACAAGTCTGTATATTGAATTGGTTAAGGTGTATATTTTTTTCCAAGCAACTAATCGGGTAGAAGTCCTAATGGTACACTGTCCAACTTAGTTTCTTTTTGAATTTGTCTGCTGAAGAATTGCCTAACTTAACAGGCTTGTTGCTGCTAAATTGCTCCACTTATCCTTCCCGTATTAAAATACAGTGGCCGAGTGATTGGTTGCTGCGCTGCGTTTCGCAGGTTCGATTCCCGAACGAAACAGGTCCACAGACTGTTCGGTATCTTGTGTGTGTAAATTCATATTTTTGCGAACAGACCCACGACACGGGAGTAATTCCTAGTGTGCAGTAAGGTTCTAAACAAAATTGACAGGTACAGAAGACAATCTCATAAATGTACTTCACTTTTTATACCTACGCTAGGCGATCGCACAAACGTCAGCGCGTCGCGCCGAAATGTATGAGCGCGACCGGGCGATTGAGCCGAGATATCGTGTCCATGAGCGGTGTCTATGTGTGCGTTGCCCGAACGTGCTTTGTATGTAGATTGTCTTCTGTAAGTACCTGTCTATTTTGTGCATATAACGCCATCTCTCGATCGCGAGCGTGCGTCACGACTGTGATGACTGGAAAAATACTGGTCTCTTTCAAACTTGCTTGGAACTAAGTATACGCCCTATATTACTATAGTATAAAGTTTCAAAAGCATACATTGTTATAGGCTTAATCTCTCTGTGACAGTGTGAAGCAGTATTCCCTATTTCCTGGTCAAACCGTGGTCATGCGAGGTGTGAACACGCGCGGTGACAGGTTTGTTGCCCACGAAGTGTTCTGCGACGCCTCGCCGCCAGTCGCGGACCATAAAGCCGATATGATGAACATGTTAAATGGTATGTGGTGACGAAGACCGAACCGCCCATTTGCGACTGATCTTGCTGAAACTTACCTAGTCGATGTGTCGTTACTAAAAACGGATCTGGTTTCATTATTTTTTAGGCAAAATGTCTATGGTGATAGCATCAGGACCATACACAACATCAGACAACATGGCTTACGAACCGCTAAAAGACTTGGTAACTTACATAACGACACACAGACCTCATGTAGTTATAATGACCGGACCATTCCTAGACAGCGAACATATCAAAGTCAAAGACAATACCATAGCAGAAACCTTCAAATCGTTTTTCGACAAATTAATTGATAATTTAGGTGAATTAAGTAATACAAGGTAAGCTGAAATGAGCTTAATATTATGTGGTAAGGTTTCGTTCTATTTATGCTTGTTGAATCCAATATTATTAACTTTCCAGCCCAAACACAAAAATCTACATAGTTTCTAGTAATAAGGACGCCTTTCACGTGAACATCTACCCGACCCCAGCATATCCCAGCCGGCGGAAACACCCGAACATCCATTTCGTGCCAGACCCGTGTACACTCAACATCAATGGCATAGTCGTTGGAGTTACCAGCACGGACATACTCATGCACATCAGTCAAGAAGAAATATCCGCGTAAATTATTTCAAGTTATTCTGTTTTATCAAAAAACTAATTTTGACCTTATAAATGTGAAGTATTAATTTAAAAGGGAGCTATCATTAGGGATGAACGTTTTACTCACTGTATAAACATATTTAATTATCCTTTTTTACTATGGTTCTAACAGAGGCATGGGCGGTGACAAACTATCGCGGCTAGCAGGCCACATTCTGATGCAGCAGACTTATTATCCACTATGGCCGCCGGCACAAGGGCTGTCCATCGACGCCGCGCTATGGGCTGCGCATGCGCAGATGTCCTGCATACCTCACGTGCTAGTGCTGCCCTCTAACTTCAGATACTTTGTTAAGGTTTGTTTTCGAAGTTGTAATTTTAATTACAATATAATAAAATTAAATCAAACAAATTAAAATAACAAAATATAGAATAAAAATTTATTAGAACATGCAAAATCGGGTACATAAATTTTTATCATTGTTTTCAGGAGGTAAACGGTTGCGTGGTGGTGAATCCGGAGCACCTGACAAAAGGCACGGGCGGAGGAACCTTCGCCCGCCTTCAGATAGCCAGTGACAACGACGATAAAAGAATCGCGGCTCAAATTGTACGCATTTAACAAGTAAAGAACTAAAGTTATTACCATTAATCTCTTTTATTTCTTACATTTATAAATGCTTTTCTTAAAAATACCTCTATAGATTTTAGATTGTTTCCTGGCTTAGAACGTTAAGGTAGTATTTCTATTTAGCGAAATTGACATTAGTTACCGATCGCTAAACTACGAGGTGAAAAATAGAACTCCCATGAATGAGGAAATAATTGACAACATAACTTTAAAAAAAATATTTTGAGAAAAACTGGAGAAGAGATGCACCATTTTTCATTAAAATTTAGTGATAGCCTGCTTAGAACTTACCAAGACTAATTGATAAAAAAGTCTTATGCGAAGTAAAAAGGGGCGTTTAGCGAAACCTTCCCGCCTGGTTTGCTAAGCAGCGCCAGCTGTATTCCCATGCGGGGTGAGTTTCCCCATAATTTATATTTTATGATAATTATAAAATGCTAATTTAGGAAATCATTACTTTCTCAATTCGGTCAATGGTTCACTTTTGGAGTTGCGCGCCGCTGTCCCTGGATCGATGGTAGTCAACACACACCTGAAAAAGGAAAAATAAAACAACATGAGCGTTTTGTATAATTTGTATCCAGAGCCGTATTAAATGGTGACATGTTTTATTTGAAAGGTCAGCTTAATTTTAATGTATGACAACCAATAGGGAATCCAACGTGGGGGATTTCGCGCATTGCTTAATTTTTTTTTATAAGAGACACTTCGAGACTTCACTTCGATCTTGAGGAACTTCCACTTGTCTTCGGCGTAAGATTGAGCTCCGGTCAACACGAAGTTAGGTCTGAAGTTGCGCTGAGAAACCTGCCTGTGGGACGCTCGCTAGACGAGTGGATCGTCAATCGAAACCTCGTTCACGATGTTGAAAGACGTTGCATCTGGTAAAGCACCCTGGAAAGTAATAATTTTATAGGTCTAATGAAATCATACAATATCCAAGGCAGAAAAATAATCATCAAATTCCACTGAGATGACGATATTTGACATTATTTTTCTGAAGCAGCACACTAATTAACTGTTTAATGTAGATTATGGTAGTTCTAGTCAAAGAATATGGTACATTTTGATACAAATGGAGAAAAATTGTCGAGGCGGCGTGTTATAGAGGCTTCAGCAACTGCACGTGTATAAAAAGACGTGAAGACAAAACCCCCACCCCGAGCGATCAATCAATCTGTAACATAGTTATTAGATTAGGTAGGTACCTAGACGCTTTAACAACAGTTTAACAGAAAAAAAAAGTTTGAAAAGCTTAATGCAAAAGTATCGTTTTCCGCCTCAATGGATTTACGTATAAAACTTGGCACACGGGTAGACCATGACCTGAATTGGGACATATTAATATTTTAGGTATACCGTCTTTAACCCTTTTATTAATTATTTATGAATTTTAAAAAAAGTCATAAATACGGAATGCTTATAAAAATGTAGTTGAAATTAACGATAAAAGTACAATGTTTCAGTTTACATCGAGATCCACTGGCTCACCTCCCAACCGCAATCATACACGGTCACTGATTCACACCAAACAGTAACCGTCTCAGGTTCGTTTAGAGCTACGACCTAAAATAAAGTAAAGCATAATTATTTGTATTATCTGTTATACCTACTAAAATGGGTCTGATCTCCCTAAAGACCGCGACGTACGGTGATGATACGAGAACTACCTACACTGGACCGGCGACGCACACGTGGACCACGCCTGATTTGTACGAAGCGGTGCGTTGCGTGGTGTCCCGTGGTGTGGATCTAATATAGTAGTTGCCATATATGTATAGTATATAGTATGGAGACCGACGTGTCCAGATGCGTACTTAAAACTTCTAAAATAAAATACTGGAACCCTTCTTCCATTAACGCACTCTTTAACTCGTATAAGGAAGCTGGAAAGCGTTGTGTAGCTCGTTTTATACATGTTCTGTGCCGTAGAACATGCAGCCAAGACAAACCCCCGATTTCTGATTTAAGCATTTAAAGTTGATTATTACTCAAACTCTACTTTACCCTGAATCTTCTTCCTTTTCCGTTTTATTTGGGCCGGCGCAACACGTTTTTTTCTTCCATTTTGTCCTGTCACTCGTCACGCTATCACTAACTCCCTTTTCTTTCATATCACTTCTCACACAATCCATCCATCTTTTTTTTTATCCTCCCTCTCCCTCTTCATCCATCCATATGTAAATTCATAACTCTTTTAGCAACATGCTTTTCATCTTTCCTCTTTACTTTATCCTGAATACCTGTCAAATTTTTACATCTAACGGTGGGTTTCTGAATTGAGTATTTTGAGTTAAGTACGTCTCAAACCTTACTTAAATGCCAAATTTTGATAGGTTTTAAGGCTAAAGTAGAGTTTGAGAAATGCTTAAATCAGAAATCGGGGGTTAGTATAGTTTAAGACTTTCTCAACTCAAAATACTCAATTCAGAAACCCGCCCTTAATATCGTAGAATCACCGGGACTTAAGCGTGGGCTGTGAGCTAGCCGCTGCCCTGCGACTGCCCTGCAGCTGCGGTAGCAGAGCATTTTGGTCCCTTGCCAAGTCGGTCGAAGCGAACTCCTTTCGGCCTTCATTGCCTCCGCTGGCTAAACCTGATGGAACACTGGCTCATACGGCGAAAGAGAAAGCAGGTATCTTTGCATCTCCCTTCGCCCATAATTCTCGTCTTGACACTGGCAGTGCTATTTTACCGACTCTACCTCACTGTGACACTTCGATGCCCGTCGATAAGTTCTGAGAGCAGTGTGTCGTCTAGATGTGAATAAAGCTAGTGGACCAGATGGTATACAGTGATTGTTCTCAAGGCCTGTCCGAATGAGTTGCCACCTGTATTGACATGCTTGTATCGCTCCTCATTTAGGACTGGTATAGTGCCAAAGTCCTGGAAGCTGGTCAATGTTGCAACCCGTGCCTAAAAAGGGCAGTCGTGCCGATCCTGCCAACTGTCAGCCGTTTTCAATAACCTCTAAACTATGCCAGATTATGGAGCGTGTATTGAACTCGCGCCTCATGGCATACCTGGAAAAAAAAAATCTCCTCAGTGACCGACAGTACGGATTTCGCCGCAATCGGTCTACTGGAGACCTATTAGTGTATGCCACCCACTTGTGGGGCGAGACCCTCGAGAGGAGTGGGGAAGCGATTGCTGTTTCTTTAGACGTCTCGAAAGCCTTCGACAGGATATGGCACGCTAGCCTTTTAAGTAAGCTTCCAGCGTACGGCATTTCCCCTGGTCTGATTAACTGGGTAAAAGACTTCATGAGTGAATGGTCTCTCCGAGTTATCGATGGATGCTCATCAGAACCCATGACGACTAATGCCGGAGTTCCTCAGGGGTCTGTTCTCTCTGCAACCCTATTCCTACTGCATATCAACGATCTGCTGATGCCTGGTATCTATGGGTATGCAAATGATAGCACAGTTGTAGAGAGATATCATGGTGCAAATATCTCATTTCAGGCAGTCTCCAAGTGGGGTGAAGCCAACCTGGTGGGATTCAACGCTCCCTAAAGCTTTCAAGCGTGTCTGTTTACTAATATGTGAGTGTGTGAATTTATCCCTGGAGTACACCGACCGCCTTCAGCTCTTGGGGGTTGAAATTCCCAAAGACCTTAACTTTGGGCGGTTCATTGAGTCCAAAGCCAAGGTAGCTGCTAGGAAACTAAGCGTTCTTGCAAAGGCCATCGGACAAGCCGACGAACGGCGAGTATCCACCCTTATGTTGTTGAAACCTCTACGGTCCAGACCAAGCATTTTGCCGCGTCGTTTATACCACGTACATCGAGGGACTGGAACAATTTGCCTGCTGCGATCTTCCCGTCTGATTATAATTTAGGTGTCTTTATGGCAAGATTGAATAGGCTCTTAATTAACTAGTGCGCCTCATCATCAACGATTGCATCACTGCTTACCATCAGGTGGGATCGCAGTCAAGCACTAGTTTATATCAATTAAAAAAAAAAAAAAATATCGAGGTCATCATACATAATATGATTTGTGATAGGAATAGAGTCCATTCAATTGATATCCATTAGATCCAATTCACCGCCCTTAGCGAATAGAAAACGAAGTCAATAAATTACGTAACAGTAGTTTATCAAAGTAAATAGGTACTATTAATTAGTATGGTTGGCGAACTAGATATTATGTAGATTAGAAGTATATATTATGTATCTTATCCTACCTACGTCTAAATAGAAAGATATAGAAAGTAAATTGGTGTCCCTTAACATTTTGTGAATATTACCGTGATAACAAAATCCTAGCTTCATGCCTGCGTAATCTTTTGAATTCCCAATTTTTCAGTATAAGTAGGTAGTCGAAAAGCGAAACTTAAACCCTTTATACCCTAATAGTCCTGAGAGACCTGCTGTGAAGCTCACGCAAAAATGTTTCATTAGCCTTGCCTGACAATTTGTTTAAATGTTATAAGAAGGAAAGTAGTACTTAACCTACTTAGTGATTGTGTCTGTTATCAATAAAATATCATGGAACTTCATTTCTACAATTTAAAGAGGTAAAGTTTGTATTTTTTTTTCTTTGTAGTAAGTAATCTCTGGAAGTTTGCTAAAAAAAATTACCGATGATAGAAAGCTGCTTTATTCTTGAGTGACATAGGCTATCATTTTATGTACTCGGGCGAAGCTGCGAGCAAAAGTTAGTTTATATATACTTAGAATAATTATAACTGAACATCAATCGGACTGACACAGGCTGAAAGAGCGTGTCAGAAAGTTTTGCGAAAAAAAGTTTTTATGCCTAAGGCACTAGCCACTTGTAATTATTTTGTACACTTTTGAAAAAAAAAAATACCATTGCTCGAATTTTGAATTTCCCTCCACATTTTTTTTAAGAGCCAAATCAAATTATCGTGTCCGTTTAAAAATGGATCTGCACCGAGAACATTTTCGTGTGATGATTTTCTATGATTATGTATCTATATACATATATAAAAATCAATGCCACTTTTCGTTGAACCAAATGTTTAGGCTTTGTTCGGACTATTTAGTAGGTGGATTAAGAACGTAGTGATTATATACTCTTTGGTGGTTTATGTGAAGTTTGGTAGGGTAGAGTTAGGCATAGTAGTGTAGAGTAGGATAGGGCAGGGTAGAATAGAGTAGGATAGGGTGGAGTAGGGAAGAGCGGGAGCGAAGCCGCGCGGGAAAAAGCTAGTATGTGCCTTACTTTTTGGGGGATGAACGAGTGAGTGAGTTGTAAATAAGGACAATTATTTATCTTTCTTACAGAGGCATGGGCGGTGACAAAGTATTCACAGCTAGCAGGCTACATTCTGATACATTAGACCCATGTCCTATCCTCTAACTTCCGATACTTTGTGGAGTTTTTTAACAGTGATGTTATTTTCCGAGTCAACATTGTTTTAACTTAATGTACTAAATTCAAACAACTAGATAAAGAAACAAAATAAAATTTAATCAAAGAAAAAAAAACAATTCTGTTATATTCACAAATTCGTTGTTTTCCAAGAAGTAAACTGCTGCGTGGTGGTGAATCCGGAGCACCTGACCAAAGGCACGGGCGGAGGAACCTTCGCCCGCCTTCAGATAGCCAGTGACGACGACGATAAAACAATCGCGGCTCAAATTGTACGAATAAAGAACTAAAGTTATTACTAACATTACCCCCTTTTATTTCTTACATTAAATGCTTGCATTCTTAAAAATATACAAGGTACATTAATTAAACGTCACGAAGTTCGTAAAATGTTAGATAGGTTCATTTTCGGAACCTGAATTACGACAGCGAAACAAACACAGAAACATTGATTTTGTTGTAAAATTATAACTGCACAATACATATTTCAAGAAAATCATTTATTTCTTTACATAGAGAATGGAGAAGAGACGGTGTAAATATTATATAAGTTTAAAAAAAATCATTTTTCATGAAAAACACATGAAATACCTATATAAAACCTATGTAAAAATTTCATGTCACAGTGTTTGTTATCGCACTCCACCAAAACGGTTGCACCGTTTTTTTTTATAATTATTTTGTGTATATTATTTTGGTAGGTCTGAGAATAGATCTTAGATCTATTTTTTACCCTTCTACCCCCCACTCTCCATTTTTTCCTTTGATAATTTATATGGCAGAGCAACGTTCGCCGGGTCAGCTAGTATACAAATTTAATTTACAAAAAGTCTTATGCAGCATAAATAGGGTCGTTAAGCGAGACCTTCCCGCCTGGCCCGCTACGCAGCGCCAACTGTAGCCCCATGCGTGGTGAGTTTCCGCACGATTTGCGTTCTTCCGCAGATTCGGCTTGACGGTATCTAAAAGAAAAAACCGTGTTATTCTCACGAATACTAAAAAATCGGGCTTTAAAACCTAAAACTATCCATTATGTTAGGTTTAAGCTGATTTAGAAAAACATAATTACTTTTTCAATTCCGTCAATGGTTCAGTTTTGGAGTTGCGAACTCCTGTTTCTGGATCGATGGTCGTCAACACGCACCTGAAGAAGAAATAAAAAACAAAATGAAGGAGACTGAGAGTAAATATGAGTAGTGATGAGTAGATGATTAGGGAGGTAGTCGTTTATTCATGAGGCACGTCAATTTTACATTAGCCACTGAACTTTACGCTAAAAAATCTTGCCAGAAAATCCTAGTGGTTTGTTTTTAACCCTCAATCATGATGACCTTTCAAAAAGCATATCTGAGTCCATACAAAAGTGTCTATTGTTCTTTGAAGTGGGCATCATACAAAAAATAAAAAATGTAACAAGCGCTTACCTGAAGCACGGTTTAATGACTTCAAAAACATTTTCGCCGATCTTGAGGAACTTCCACTTGTCTTCGGCGTAAGCCTGAGCTCCGGTCAACACGAAGTTAGGTCTGAAGTTGCGCTGAGAGACCTGACTGTCGGGCGCTAGACGAGAGTTCAGGTCGTCAATAGTAGCCTCGTTGACGATGTTGAAAGACGTTTCATCTGGTAAAGCACCCTGGAAAGTAACATTCTTATAGGTCCGATGAAATTATACAATAATCTCGGTAAATAGGTAGGTTTCTTTTGGGCATACATACAATTTACTAGAGTTCATACAGTACATTTTACAGTTCATAAGTACACAGGGTTCCTTTTTCTCACCACATCAAAAAGGGTTTAGTGCATAAGTCGCTAATATCCGCTGAGGTAATGATATTGGGGTCTAACCATAAACATTTATAAAACAATCTTATTGCAGGAACGTTTTGTTTCCATCTTAAAGTAATATTACTTCATTTCGTACCATGAACTTAATCGCTCAGTATGATTGTATTCCTGCTAAGGGCTGGGAAAGAATGAACGATTTTAAAGATTTTGTCTATTCCCTGCTAAAAAGAAAAGATACGCGCTATATAGATCTGTATAGCGTTATCTCTTTCACATGTTTGTTTGAATCGCTAGTTCATTGTGAACCAATAAAACACATTGAACTCAAAAAATGTCCTTTTAATATATTTTTAAAACGATCTAAGCAACTTTCATAAAAAGGACGTAATAACTTTAAGAATTTACATTAATAAAGTAGAAAAACAAAAAGCTGCAAGCGACTACGTTAACATTTAATTTTAGTTGCAAGTTAGTGTGAATCGTATTCAGAATTCGGAACGTATGTTTACATTAACAAGATTGTTATCATTGTTGATTTGTTGAGTGCGAACCGATTTTGAAATAATAAAATAGTTTTCAAGTGCTTTAATATATTTAAAGTAGGTAATCTGTCTTCAAGTGGTTGGTGTTCGAAGCGGATAATTGAACCCACGAAGTGCGTATGTTATCCTTGAAACTTATTGTTTAGGGACGTCATGGAATCAAGGTAAAGTTAAACAGTGAAATAACTTGTTGTTTGTGTTGTGGTTCGTGCAATGTTGAAGTCAGAGTTATCTGCTTCCAAAAACAAAAAATCATATTATATGTGCGCTATTTAGAATAAAATAATAAATTAATAACCCACGTAAGGACAAAAATCACTAGATTAAACAATGAACTGGGCTCTTTTAGGCATCGAAATAAGTTTTAAATACTTTATATGTCCCAAAAAACCCTTTAAATGGTACTTATTTGGAAAACAATAATAAATCCGCTGCGTCCGAGCAACTTTTTTACTCCTGCTAATTTGACGTAAAAACAATACTGCTAGCGGTCAAAAATCTCGTCAGAGTACGAAAAGAATGAACTTTTTAAGAGTGACGTCACAAAATCGCTAAGAAAACAATCTTGTTTTAATATTGTAATAAGGTTGTTTTGAAGGCGTCATGGTACGAAAAGCCTAAGTAATATTAAAACAATACTGCTTTAAGGTCTTATGGTCGGCCCCTTGGACATTATTTTCCTGAAGTAATGCACATGTGGGAAAAGTTTATCTCGTGTACACCAGAGCAGTTGTACGGTCATCATCATCATAAGCATAATCAGCTTTATAAGGTTCCCACAGCAAGGGACTCAGGCCTCCTTTCTAGAAGAGGGAATGGGCTGTAATCTACTACGCGGGCTCAGCCCTGATTGATGGATGTTACATGTCTTCCAATTTTTTGGTCCAAGGCATAGATATCCGGGGTTCTAGGACATGCCGGTTTCTTCACGATGTTTACCTTAGCTGTTTTTGAGAACAGTGGTGATGAAATAAATCACGCAAAGTAATGCGCCTGACTGATTTTGAACTTGCAACCGTCACAACGACCGGTCCTGCGTGTCGCGCAGCCTTCGGCTTCCGGCTACCCTCGCTTCACAGCTTTCGGCTTCCCGTAATCCTCACCTCGCAGCCGTCGGCTTTCCGTAACCCTCACCTCGCAGCCTTCGGATTGCCACGACCCTCGCCATCACCTGGTCATCTGTCAGTCTACGGTAGTTCCAATCAATCAATCTTACCGTATCATTCTTCGTGTATTTGTAGATCTTGTTCGCGCTGCTACGTAATTTACGACAATTCTCCGCCGTGTAGTAAACCAAGCGGTAGCGGGTGGACGAGCGATCAATCAATCTGTAACATAAGTATTAAGTAGATTAGGTAGGTGCATGCTTTTACACCTGGTGCAATATATACTTATACTATACTATACAATACTACTTATGCAAGTATTGTAACCCTAACTGATGCATTGTGCCGCGACTTTGTCCGCGTCACAATGCCATTTGGTCACAATTTCGAGATTTTTTTACGCATAAGTGCATTACCCTGATTATTTTTAAAAAATAAAAGTAGCCTATTTTTTTTACTCTTTATAACATCAGCTATCTACTTAAAAAAACTTAAAACTTCTGTCAAAATCGGATCAATTCGGTTGTATTGTTTTTTTGTTTTTTAAAATAAGGACTGGTACCTGTTAGTAAAGATTGCGATGCGAACGTATCTTTTGTCTGTCAGTCTGTTTGTTTGTTACTCTAACACACCTTAACAACTGAAAGGGCGTTATAATACTTGGAACACGGGTAGGCGATGACCAGGATTGAGACAGGATATTTTTTATACCGATGCTGATAGACAATTCCCTTGGGATGCAGGTGAAGTCGCGGCTTAAAGCTATTTATTACCTACCCATAAAAGTAGGTACTAGGTACCTACTTTTATGAGTATACATAAAGCAATTAAATATTCCGAACATTTTGTTACCTAATAATAGAAAGACTTGATAAATTTTATCTACTCGACGTTGATAACGCTTTAATACGCAATGCTTATAGAATAAAAATAGTATTAGTAGGTAAAACAAATGTTGCGATAAAGCGCAATGTCGCTTCAGTTTACCTCGAGAACCATTCGCTCGCCTCCCAGCCGCAATCATACACGGTCACTGGGTCGCCCCACACAGTCGCTGTCTCAGGTTTATGTAGAGCTACAACCTAAAATAAAATAATGCATCATTTTTTTTTTAAATCTCTTTTACAGTATAGGCACGGTATACACAGGGTAGGTACTGATTTCAAAAGGCCGTCACACACATCCATACGATACACTTGGTCGCAAAAAAATCCGGGTCGCAAATAAAAAGTGACAGTTTCTTAGTGTCGCCGCACATGGGCCACATGTCACATCCACAAACGCCCCCACGAGAAGCTAGAAGCAGCCACAAGCCGCTTGTGGCCGGTGGCTGCTACATTTTTAACACATGTGCGCAGTATTATAAAGAACTCTGTAGAAGGAGGTTTAAATGCTCGAATGGTGTGCGGTGGCGGGCACTAAACGTCGATACAAAAGTATCGACGTTTAGTGCCCGGTTCGGGCTAAAATAAGCGAGCAGCAGGCAACAGCATCGATTTGTAGCGTGTAATGGCCACCGACGTCAATCATATACGGCGAATCCATATAAAATGTATGAAACCTACTGGAAATATGCCAGTGGCGGCGTTTTGTGGTTGTGGCCGGTGTAACGTGTGCGACGACCCTTAAATACATAATGCACCTTGCAAGTGTGCATTTTTAAAACATTTCTCAAAAATTGCAAAAATGACTGGAGTATACTGAGTACTGGGCTGTGACCAATCCAAGCAATAGTTTATAATGACAGCTTGGTTTTAAACAAAAACCGGAAAAGTTGGTAGGTTGGTACCTATTCTTAATGAGGGTGGTGGTTAAGTACATGTAGCCGCAACACCGCAACACAAGACTTGGTTGGAACGCTGGTTTGCAACCGTCTGGTCACCCCTTTTTTATGGTGGGAAAAAATCATCCGATGACATCCCCCGCTCTTGGGCGGAGCGGGAGACAGTGTCAGACTCTTACTGTCTAAAACACCTAAGTACCCCGTTCCTTGTAGCCTTCATACAGGGGCTGGAGCTCCCCTTCGGATAACTCTGGCCCCAGTAAGCGCCGTCAGGTCACCCCTTAGATTGGCTTAGATGAAGCGTCCCGGAAATTGTTGGTTACTCTCGAAATTGTAATCGGGTCGGCCGATTAGTGGGTTGGTTAGCCATCCGCTGGTCACCCCTTAGATTGGCTTAGATGAAGCGTCCCGGAAATTGTTGGTTACTCTCGAAATTGTAATCGGCTTGGCCGATTAGTGGGTTGGTTAGCCACCCTCTTTACAGCCGAATCGGCTAGTCGGCCAAGTCATAATCGGCACATCTTTAAATACCATAAATATGTTTTGTACTTAGTAGGTACCTGTGTGTAACGGGGCTTAATTCTGTATCTAGTATGTCTGCTTAATTCATTAAACCCCAAGAGAACGCCGGGCGCCTCCCGCTCCGCCCAAGAACGGGGGATGTATGATTTTTTCCCACCATAAAAAAAAGACTTTCCATTGTGTATCTAATAACAGTAGGTATTTGATAACTGCAATCGCGAAAGTTAAAACAATATTGGGATTTTGATAGGTAGGTACTTACGTGTATATTTACACTACCTAAGTACTAACAATTTTTCAGAAGAAACGTCGTCATGCTATTACCTACCTCAGCTAGATTGACGTGCACTGATTCCATGTTTGCATGAGACAACGTAAGCACAGAGTTCCTTATTGTAGGGAATACTTGTAATAGTTCAGGATAACCTCTCGCTGTTATGAAATTATGCTTTTCATCCACAACCATCAAGACTCTACAAAACAGTAAAATTACATAATTAGGAGTGGCCTGCGGCGGTGCTTAGTAATCTGGTTGCCCAGGCACATTTTTTTTACAGTTTCAAAGATATTCAAGATTCTGTTGGAGTAACGTTTGCGCGTATGCTGGATCTCTGAAATGGCCATGCGCAGTTTTATAGTACCTAGATGGCTTTATCTTTATTATAAATTAGCACTAATTTATTAGTATGAATTAGTAGTAAATCAAGACATCCCTCACATTTCTATCTATTTAAAAAATAGAGAAATATTAGATGCCCTGGAAATTTTCTGGTTTCAAATTGAACTAAGCAACGATTTTTTATTATTATTGGCAAAACATTCAGTTAATAAATCTAGAAGAAACTCGGTTGACCAATAGTCAAAAACAAAAACTTTCTTGCATGCGCTAATCGCGCAGGTTGCGTACAGGTAGTAACTATTCAGTAATCTGTGGTACAGGTTACTAGTTATGAAAATAAATCCACAAATATAATAGAGAAGGTTGAAGGCTACGAAATAACGTAGAAATCAAGTTAATTCAGCAGAAATAGTAGCAGTCAATTGTAGCAACTCTTTAGATCATTTAGGTATAAGACTTGTCAATTGAAGTAACTAATGGACGGGTTATTCAAGTGCTGTTGCACTTCAATAATTTATCAATGGTAAAAAAAATACGAAGGTAAGTAAACCATGTTTCGGATGACAGTTAAAAAAAAATAGCACAATAGGCGCATCCATACAAACCTGTCACGTAGCCACCCATCTCTGCATCCCAAATAAGTACATTCAACCGTGTCCAGTACAACAGGCGCACACGACTTAATCGGAAAAACATTGATATTTTTCAGAACTCCGACTTTTTCCCATGTTTCTGGTAACTTCGTCGGCTTATCCTGATACAGACGATACGCTAAATAAGCACCGCCAAGAACACCAGCGGCAGTTATTGAAGCTGTCACGTATATTGGAACTGAAAAAGCGATAGAGGATAAGTATATTATTACTCTATGTTATACACCGTTAAATTTTAATCGTTTTAAACCAGCGAGTTCAATTACTTTTAGTTAATAGTCGGCGTTGCGAACAAACTACCCACAGGTCATTGAACTCGCTCGGCTGACGTTTTCTTAAAGAAATTAATTTCGTACATGCGTAAGTTAATACGAGTTTTGAAAAAAAGGTACTTTATTTTTTAATTTTATCTAAAAATTGTCTTAAAATTGTCAAAGCAGCAAGTTTTCTTTACAAACCGTACTTATCAATCAACATTTGGTAGATCAAGGTTATTGACTTTCATATTCTTATTTGGAATGCTTACAAACCTTAGAAGTTTTAGGTAGGTTATATTTTTTTTATAAAACTTTTCTATGTACATACCTACCTATCATTTTATCCATGTAAGGTACCTACTTGCCTACATCCTTCATTAGATAAATAGTAAGTATAAATAGGCACTTAGATATCTATTTAACTTTATTTCATATGCATAGGAGTGCTTCTACATTGCATATTTACATATTATTATTGTTTATACTTGTTTACTTCACGTAAGTATGTAAACCAGCGCCGCGATAACCGACTAAGTTGTGTTGTATTGTAGGTACATATTTACAATCACAGAACACTTCACCCTAGTCGGGTTGTAATGGCCGGCTCCGCAAATAACTTTAATTTTGATTGAACGATGGTTAAGGTTAAATATTTATAGTACCTACGCTCTATAAGATCTGTGATATTTATTAAGAACATCTCTCAAGAGTAACGAATAAGTTGAAAATAAATGCAAATATAAATAAAAATATTATTTGTTATGCATAATTTCTATAAAATATAGTTGCTTACCGTGATTGGACATCGTGAGGAGTAATTAATGTAACGGAAGAAACGCGAAATTCCGGTTATCACTCGATATTTAGGGTTTAGACTGAAGGACAGAGAGTGCCGTCGCCTCGCCGTCGACTACCGAGGCCGCGCGCTGCTATTAAACTAGCTTGATAAATTGAATAACTTGGATTGTATCGGTAGTGTCAAAAGTGTCGTATGTGGTTTGCGCAAACATACTAATGTTTACGGTACGATTATGATGTTTGGCGTTGTTCTGTACTTATTCTAAAATGTTTTTATTAGGTTTTTGTAGAAAAATAGATGCGGATTGCTTTCCAAACTTTACCTAGGTTCATTTGATTGCGTATTTTACCTACGACTTCATGTCATCTTGGAAAATGTTCACACTCCATAGTTTATTGACCTCTGAGGGTCATGCAGCAATATTATGCAACATATATTTTTGCATTAATACAGTGGAGAAATAGGTATCTAGGTACCTATTTGATTGGATCTTGGTTCCTTACAACTTGATTTAATTTTATAGGATGATTAGAGTATGGCGATTGAGAGTATGGACTGAAATATTATGTAGGTAGGTACCTAACCCACCTACATAATATTTCTGTCCATACTCTGTTCAAAATAACATTAGACATTTATGAAAACCTTTTATAACTGTCCGTTCAACCGATTTTGACTCTTATTACGTTGATGCCATGACAAATGGCGGCTGCAGTAAATAATTGGTATGGAAAACCATTTTTTTGCTATTCACGAAATAGAAGACAAAACTCGGTTGAACAGACAGTAAAAAGGTTTCTTTAAATGTCTAATCTTAAATTATCAGAATTGAAAGGTTAACGCGAATAGGGTACAATAATTATAATCAATAATTTGTGTGAATACATGATATTTTAGGTAGGTTCTATTTATGATATTTTATTTCTGTAAAGTGAACTTAGAAATGAATCTTATTATATTTGTATGGAATGTGTAATTTATATGGGAATAATTTCCTGAAATAAATGATTAATTATTATTATTATTAATGAACTACCAGCTTATCTTTTAGATTTTTAGCTAGGTACCTACCTAAGTGATGAAAAACATTTGCGCGATACTTGGCAAGGCCCATGGCCCACATGAAGTACCTACCTACCTACACATGTTTTGGCAAAAATTATGATAATGACTTACTGAATAATAGTGAATAACCAGTCATTACTTATTCAGTCATTATCATCATTTCTACATCACCTAACGCAGACAGGTGTGTGTGTGTTGAGTGCTGTAGCAGTCAATTATGCACCGGAACCAACTCAGCTAAATGGATTTTGTCATCTCTGCACAACGAAATAGATACCTATTTAGTCAGAGGTTTTTTTTTTTGTGGGTTTTATTAACTGCCCCCTGGCCACCACAATTTACAAAAGAATAAGCTGTAGGTAAAAATATTTTGATTGTGTTAGATACCTACCTATAATAAAATTTGTGAACTTTTATATATTCAAAGAATATTTGTTCAGTAGCATTATACTTTAATCTTACAATACAACCCAGCTCTAACGGAACTGTAACTTTTCCTTTAATTTCAGGTGGGAATACTTAATAGTAGATTGTGTAAGGGATAAAGCAGTGTCTTTAAGTCGCGGGCGACATGTTGAATTCCGAACGAAACGAAGGTTGCTGATTTGAATCCCGAACGTTAGTGAGGGATGTATATAATTACCTCCCGAGCACAGCGAGGGAGTTAATAAAGAAACCTGAGTGAAGTGAGGAATTCAAGCCGCCCAAGACAAAGACAGCTTTATCCCCGTGTTGCATACTCTACTTTTTACACCATCTGTGAGATAAATAAGTATTATATTTACAAGTTCATCAAACACAAATTCACTATTCCAAGATTCTATAGTTTAAATTTTCTATAACGCTCCCGTCGGTAAGCACGTTTTATTCTATTTTCTTTTATTTTGTTATTGGCCAGTTTGAATTTTGAGTTAAGTTGTTCGATGCACGTACATTTTATTTCACAATGTTGTCGATTTTTGATGGTCCAAATTCAAATCTCATTATTCCCTAGGGATCGGCCATACTGCATTTTCTCCCTAGGGATAGAACGATTTGGTTTGTTTGTCGTGGTGTTAATTAAAATCAGGTGGTGTAAAAACTACTATTACACCACCTGCTCGATAATGTAGTAGTGAATTTTGTTTGTTTCGAAACAGGGGCCCGCAAATGCCTACCTAATAGTCTAAAATGTACATATGAAGTTAGTTTATTTGGATATCAATCCACAACCTACCTAGGTCCTTTACTGGACGGTCCCCCAACTCCATGACGGTCATGTTTTAAAGAAAGAAAAGAAGGTTGAAGAAAGAGTAACTTATTAACTTATTTTTTACTTTATTTTTGTTTCTTTAAGGATGCTATTCTCTAACAAAAACAGACGAAATACGTACATAGGAATAACAATTTAATAAATTAATGTACCTACCTATTTGGATTTTGTCACTGCGGCCAGCGCTGCGGTCATAGCCGTTTTCTTAGACAATAACACACCTGTTTTTATTTGTAATAAAACTTGATCTCATTTCTTGTTACTAGATATAGATACCCCCTTATTATGTTTCATGTGTTTTTTTTTGTTTTTATAATGTTTAAAAATATTGGATTGGTTACAATAAACATGGTTGATTTATTAATCGTTGTACTCGTATCATTATCCTAAACACAAATATGTACAATTGTACAAACTGTTTTTTTTTCTTTTCTCGAGTTCTGGATTTGAATTTCCAGACTCGAGTCGTGGATTCGAGTCCAGGATACGAGTCCAGGATTCGAGTCCAGGATCCGAATTCAACACATAGAATTCGAGTACTGGGCTCGAATGGTAGAATCGAGTCATGACTCGAATACCGCATAAACTGACTCGAGTTGACTCGAGTCACCAAAATGGCGACTCGGCACATCACTACGTGCCACTCTCGCACTTGCAGCTTCACAGCATATTATAATAGACTATAAATACATAAATTATACCATGCATGATGCATGTCATGTAACCGTATTTCGTGTGTTCATCTAAAAATCTGAAATAGTCGAGTAATGGAAAACTTTGCAATGAAAAAAATGTCATTCAAATGGCAACATTCAACTGAAATGTCATAACTGTCTTGTCAACGTGTAACCCGTACCGTGGTGGTATTTTGCGAGTGATAGAATGGTTCAAATAATTTATTCGTAAAATGTGCAATTTTTACCGAAGATAATAGTGCACAATAATCACAAAAATAATTAACGTAATACTGAAAATATTTAATATTAACTATAAACATGGTTTTATTGGGAAATGATGAGGTAAGCATCGTTTACTACAACTAAAATATTTCTCACATATTCCAATAATTTTTTAAAGCAATTCTTGTTTTCAGTTTCTTGTGGAGCTGACAAAATTGTTTCAAAAAGCTCGTACAGCGGGCTCAATTACTATGACTATGAAAAGATGTAAGTATAAATTAGTTGAGATTAATTTTGTTTGTAATGGTCTACTTTATCATGTTTAATTCTTGTCACAGATGATGGTCGAACTAAACCGGAACCTCGTGATGGAAAGCCAGTAGTGAAAAATCCTGAATACAAGTGTTTGGTTCGGGCACAATCAAAGAGTAAAAAAATTTCAACAGTTGTAGAGCAACGAGATGTGGAGACATTCAGTACTGCATATTCCAATTTACTGAAAACAAGCGTAAATGGATTAAAACGTTTGAAAAAGCCGAAGAAAAAAGCGATGGCTACACAGTAATCATGCTTCGAAGCAGACAATGTGTCAAGACTGAAAATTAAGTGCACATGTAGTGTTACGAATAAAATGTGAACTTTGTTATTGAATACACCACCGTAAGGTCCTAGCTGGTAGGATGAGGTCCATTGAAGTGTGCTCTTCTCTCTCTGTGAGATCTGAAGAGTTGGAGTCTTGCCTGCAGTTGCTAGTGATGCAGTCGCAGTCATTGACCATCTGTCCAATGCACCTGATTTTTATATCATTCATACTTTATGTTATGTTCTCCGAATAAAGCTTTATCAGCAGTGCTGTTGTATTATTTTATTTTGAAAGATTTTGTTTTATATCTGAACAAAAATATGGGAAATATGAAAAAGCAGACAATGATCATACAAACTTTATTAAATATAGAATAATATGAGTTGAAGATTATGAGTTAACAATTACAATGATATCACAATATGAGACCAATACATTTTTGTAATTAATACAATCAAAATAACAACTGAATTTAAAAAAATATGATAGTTACTTATAGTCGTATCACTTTTCAAAATATATAAATATTTGTTTTTATTATTTAAATGAGTTAATCAATCCTTAATTTACGCAAATTATTAAACATCCCATCAGAAATAATACTGGTTATGAATTATAAACGTGGATAGTCATGATTAAAAACAAAAGATAAATCGTTTAAAAAATGTATCACATTCGAAAATGCAAGGGCATTATGCCTTCTAGTCAAATCTGAGTATCTTCAGTTTTTAGAATATGGTTTAAACATTTTTACACCTAATCAAGAATTTTGTTTTAAATACCAACAAGACTCCTGAATAATAATCTAGGTCAGGAGTAAAAATCGATATCGCTTTAGCCATATTGCATCAAGACCTTAGGCCTATATAATTCCTTTTTAACATTATTATTATATGTCTTACAGATACAAGCACCCAAATCGAATAAGTATTATATTTACATTTCACTTCTTTTCACATAGCTAGACCAAAATAATTTTGGTCACGGGATGCAGGAGGAAAGTGGGGAAAATGAATGGAACATGAACTTTAATTTGTTTTTAATAATGGCTCCCAATTTTTTCCTTTTGCCGTTTTACCATCGCCCAATTTTTTCCCATTTATACCTGCATCCTCATTGACCTCATGTTTACAGTTTCTATATTTGTCTTTTGTTGCATTTTACAATCGCTCATCAGTCATTACAAGATAAACCTTATGATATAACAGTAACTTGACGCGAAGATTGCGTGTGTACGAGACTAGTATTCACTAGGATAGCAACTAGTATTCAATACCTTATCCGGGCGTACCGACTGTCATGATTTGTCACTAGCCAAAGTTGGAGTGCCCTAAATGCCTTTACACCTGCTCTTCAAAGGACTTAGGCCCTTCGCCCAGTGGTTTTTCGTAGCGATGCTGCCGCGCGTTGCGTAAGTGCGCGACAGCATTGCTTCTGACGCGCTTTAATCGTATTTACAAGTGCTATAGCAAGATGCCAATTGACGCGCTAAAAAGTCGCCGTGGGCGAGGAGCCCTAATGAATACCACCGATGCTGTAGTTATCGTAGCTACCTACCTCGTCAAGAGAGTATTATTTTCTTGGCCACCTACTGGGTTGTCAAAAATTTCAAAAAAAAAGGAAACTAGAATGGTTTAAATGATGCTAGGTTTGAAGCCAGTATCATTGGAGGGACTAAAATGACAGAATGACAAAATATAAAAAAAAAAAAACAACCAACTTTTACGTAAAAGAAAACGCAAAAAAATATCATGTTTACATGGTTGTATTTTTATCTGACTTCAAAACGGAGGATCGCAATTTGGTTGTGTTTTTGTTTGTAATTCATTTGGAAAATTCTTTTTTTACTTGATAGAATATACCAGTTTGCCCAGCAGTGGAACAGAACAGGCTATTAAAAAAAAAAATGGCTTGAAATACTAAAATACTAGTCTCGTATAACCCGGGCAGTGATTTGTAGTGACTGCATGGTAACATTTTCATATTATAGAACATTTTTGGAGGTGAGTCGTTTGAGGCAGGCGTTCCTAACTTGGTCGTTGCCGATTCTCTCGGCCTCCTGCAGCACTCTACGGAGGTCGTTCGTCCGATCATTGCGCGCGGCAAGAATGTAGGCGCTACTGACGTTGTGACATACTAGGTAGCAGGATATCTGGAAAATAAATTAATGTTCAAATAATATTATAGTCTCTCATTTGGATTGCAGAATATAAAAATCAATGAGTGCAAAAATAAACTCAAAGTAGACATATCCTAACTAATAATCAAATTGGAAAAGTCTATTTGTCATCTACCTTTTCACTCCTAAACCGATGATTATGAATTTTGCAAAGGTATACATTGCCAAGGGTACAAAGAAGGACATTTGGTGCTTTTTATCCAGAAAAATAGTATTATTCTAGAGGAAAATAAAATAACTTTCAGCTGACACAAATGCTATAGGACGCTAGATGGCGCTACATGTCTTTTGAATCATAATTGAACTAACACACATAATATTCTATAGTCGAAAGTTTGTATGTGTATGGCTTTGTTATTTTTTCACGCTCAAACGGCTGAACAGATTTAGATGACATTTGGTTATAGCTTATATCCTGAATTTACGCAAGCTGTATGTTTATTATAAAGCTGGAAAGTAATATTTAGCAGAAGTATTTAAGAGACAGTTTACCATTAACCCTCTTATATAATAAAGAGAACACCCAGAGAACTAAGCTTGTCATGCTATAAAAAATCCTTGTATCATATTTTCTGTGGTCGATGACCTCTATAATTAAATTGGGTTATCTCTATTTTAAAATCAGTCCACACTGTAATCAAATAAATACTAATGTCTGGTGAACTTATGTTCTACTTATCAGTGAAGATATACAAAGGTCCTAAGTGTTATCTAACCTTTACAGTAACACTGTGTATGTCTGCAATAAGGATCTCTGCTTGTTCATCGAATAGTTGACCCCGGGACTCGCAGCGAGCCACCACCGCGCTTACACCAGACTCCAATACTTGATCGCTCATTAAACTGTAAAAATAGAAAACAGATAAAAAAATAGTACCTTTTGGCACATAATATGATAAAATTATGGCAAAATTAATTTTTTTAAATTACGACGCACAAAATCAATAAAAAGTAAAAGAACTGATTAGGACAAATCTAATGAGCCCAATCTCGATGGGTTTACTAGTAAGCATTCCAGGGTTTCATCAACTACCTCCCAGTTCTATCATCAAGTCCTCGTCATAATGAGAAATGTATAGAACTGGTTAAGACGAATCCAGTGAGCCCAAACTTGATGGATTTACTAGTAGGCATTCCAGGTTTCCATCAGCCACATCCTAGTTCTACCATCAAGTCCTCGTCTTCTTGAGAGATGTATAGAACCAGGTTAAGACGAATGTAAATGAGCCAAAACTGGATGGGTTTACTAATAGGCAATCCAGGGTTACTTACTATCGAGCTCCATCATCAGACCAGCTCAATGGCTCGAGCGTGTTTATGACTCATGAGTATTTCTAATATTAAGTTACACATACGTTTGAATGTAAAGTAAAAACTTAAAAGTGTTTAAAATAAAACGAGCTGATGACTTTGAACACCTGAACAGATCTTCATAAATTGTATCTAAGAACCATCTCGGTAACGTCAGCGTTCAATTAAAAAAAAAAAACGCATCAAGATTGGTCCATTTGCTCAGGCGCCACGATGCCACAGACAGACACAGACACCCCAAACATATAAAACCCCTCTTTTTAGTCGGGTAACAATATAAAAAAATACATTGCATAATTTTAATTTTATTGTATTGTTATTTTAATGTATTATTATTGTCATAAAAGTATGTTTAAAGTGTGTAAAACATATATGGGCCTAGATGCCTGAAATAAATTAATTGAATTGATATTTTCAAGAATTGCTCGTCTTTTTATTAAATAGGTCTTATATAACCACTATGTCATTTGATACTTAGCGATTCGACGAGACACGACGTCAACGACACAGTATACGCTTCCCTATATCATCGTTTATAATATTTTCGCTTGAGACGCCAGTTAGTGATTAATCTTGTTGAACTCTCGTCTATTTGTGTATAAGGGGCGTAAAACCTATATCTATACGTATATTTAGATTCGTATGTTACTTATATTGGGCGAACAAGGTGGATTTTGAAGGAATAAAGTGAATTATCTGATTTCCGCATGTAAAAAAATAAAAAAAACAACGCTAGCGCTTTTTAGATATGAAAATTTGATAGCAAGAAAAAAAAAATCGCGAGCGCATAAAATAGCGTGTTTCTTTTTTTATATATATTTTTTTTTACTAAATATTGCCTCAATTAAAATAAACTAATAATACTGACATATCTGAAAATGGCCACAAACAGTCCGTATCATTAATCTTAATAAAACCTTGTTTATACTTATTAATGTTGTGAAAGTGTGAAACATGCCCATCGCTTAACAACAAACTATGGTAGGAAGCTACACCGATTAGCTTGGCAGTCAAATGAACAGAATTGATTAAAAAATTACCTAGCTGCGGTTTCTTTTGAAGATCGTATACATTTGGCTAATGTCTTGACTTCCATAAACCTGTCGGAGTGCACCAGAAACCTCGCTACGTGGATGTAGATGTTCATGGAGTCCAGCTTATGTTCCGTGATGATTCTGTAAACAAAAGTAAATTGATTGTTGAACTGTACAGTCAGGTCCCTGTCTTGTTACGAATGTCTTAGGCTTTGGTAGACTCGACTTAATAGCCGCTACGAACATTCATGCAAAATTAAGTGACAGCAAAGGTGAAAAGATGGGTAATGTGCATCAAAATTCAAATATTTTTATTTCACATAATAATATGTAGGCCACATGGGCACTTATAAAACGTCAGAAGCTAGTGCACGGTTCTAAATTGGTCGTTTCCTATGGAAAAGAACCGGCATGAAACTCCGTGGTTACTCTATTAATAAAACGGTCATCGAGAAGCTAGTTAGTAAGTTTGTGCGCCTTATTCTTTTATTATGTTAGCCGTATAATGTTCCCACTATTGGGACGCAGAACTCGTCTCTAGAAGTGGAAATAAGTTTGAATCGTATCATATTGTTACGCCATTAAACGTGAACCATATCTCCAAGAAAATAATGAGTAGCACGCAATAATTAAAACGCATTGTTGTTCGAAAGATCTAGAATGGTTGTACGTAGCCAGGCTTAGAAAAATATCGAAACATCCACAAAGTAGGTACCACTAGTAGTTAGGTATGTATCTACCGATAAGGGAAATGGTACTCTCCGCCATTAACAATAGGGTCGAAATTCGCATGAAAGTGACTTTTAGTACATCGTGCAATGAAAATGATTTATGACTCCGCGAAGCGACCCTATTGTTCTGGATCGATCTTGAGATATCGGTATCTAGAATTTTCTTCGCTCCGCATAAATAAAGCCCCCGACCGGAAGCGAGTCAGTTGTGATTTCGACTGCGATCAAGAGCGAACTACCTAAGTGTGTGAAGTGATTTTATCTAACGACCTAAGCGATAGCGTAACGGTACTCTAGTGTAAATTGCGATTCGGATTATTGTTGACTGGACTAATTTGTTATTGTTTGTGGTGAATAAAGTTCTCTGTTAGTAAATCGGCATTTGATTACTCACGTACGTAACAATATTATGTAGAGTGTAGACGATCTAAGCTAGATAGCAAAAGTAATGAATTTCTGGTCGGCAAAAACAGACTTCGTCGTAGTGAATAGACTAGTACTAATTTTGGACAAAAGCCTTTTTTTTACAGGGTTTATAGTCTCATTGTACATAACATGAAAGTATAGGCAGAAGCGTAGCTAGGTGTGGGCGAAGTAGGCCCTCGCCCATGGCCTCGCAACCAGAGGGGCCTCGCGTGTGCGAGGGCTCTAAAGACGAATGTTTTGTTTTTAATTTAAAGGTCCGCACTAGACGACTATTTCACCAGATAGTAAGCGACGATGTGTTCGAACACATGGTTGCGACTGTCGCTGTCTAGTTTGCGAATTTATAAAAGAAAAATGCCGCGCTGATGTGCCTTCGCCCACATCTAAATTAGTCCACGCTACGCCTCTAAGTATAGGTATTACTTACTTGATGGCCAACTCGAATCCTACTTCAATAGTAGGTCCACTAGCCAACACAACGGCGACAAGTCTTATTTTATCCGTATTGGACCCGAACAACGTCAGCGGTCTTACATCCGTGCCCTCGGACTCCTTCCGGCCGCTCTGTATGGGTATCGCCTCGTTTAGGACCTTTTCCGTCAGTCTTCCGCTTGCTTCACACGATGATAGATATTTTGCAAGTTCTATTTGTCGCGTGATTGATGTCATGAGGTTATCTATGGTAACTTTGTCCAGGTTGAAGTGGAAAGATCGGGCGTCACTTGTTTCTGAAAGTAATTGAAAAAAGAAACTTTTTATTACTTTGATAACTTACTGAAAACATCATATTCTACAATTTAAATAAGTTGGTATAATAGCAAATAGCAAAGGAAATCTGTAAAAAAAATACCATGTTTATAATATTGTTGGATACCTTTGCATAGAAGAGGCAACAAAAAAAAAAACCTATCGCAGGCGATAGGACGCGCCACGCCATCTTTATGGTTTGGACACGGTTGCGTGCGGAAGCGCGGGAAAACGCTCCCCGCCAGCTGTTCGGTGTGATCTGGTATCTCTGTATTTTCATTACTTTCTTGTTGATTTATTGATGACTCTGTTCCTCTGATCGTAATATTGCTACATTTGTTAATTATTCTTATAAAACTCATGTGATTTGTATTAAGGTTAATAAACCTTTATTTTTTTTAAAACGTAATTTTACTTCTGTGTTAATATCAGAAGTGGGATTACAATCCTACCCCTATTTGGGCCCACTGACTAGCTAGAATTTCTTAACAGAGGAACTTCGTCGTCACCTACTCACGTTTGTAAAATTTTGTTTGCTTTGTTGTTGTTTAGTGAACATAGAATTTGTTTTTACGTGTGATTATGCCTAACACGCATAGTTCGCGGAGTAGATCACGTAGCAGATCACACCGGCGGCTTTGTAGGCACGATCGGTCGCGTGATAGCTCGCGAACGGACTTCTTCTAGTATACGATCGAACGGGATACCAACGCTTACTTCATACATTAGCCATACACCGCGACCAACCCGTATTGAATCGCGATCGCTAGACATAATTTTCTCCCGACTAGAATTGATCGAAAATAAAATCACGTCAACCGCCAATTCGCAACCGGAATCAACAGCGTTGTCCGCGGCTCAAGCTATAGTAGACGCAATCCACTGCATAGGCGTTCATTACGCGGTCATTCAAGCGTCAATCAACTACATCAATCTTGCATGGTGGTTTTCGTCAGTCAGTCCTAAAAAAAAAAAACGTCAATCATCGAATTAAACGGTAGGTTTTTCGTCAATCAAAACATTGACCGTGGTAAAACTGACAGCAAACCTACCGTGGAATGTTCGTCTTAAATCCAGGACGTTCTAATTGTTTTCTTTTTAAACTTCGACCCGTCTAACAATGACGTGGACTCTTGGTGTGATGAAGTAAATCGCGGTCTAATAGCAAATCGCTGGGTTGACAATGAATGCTTGACACGCGTAACCGGACGTTTAAAGGACAACACAAAAACGTGGTTGAATGAATAGGTTCTCTGATAGATCGTGGAGTAATTATAAACGCGAGTTTAAACCACTATTCTTTCGAAAATTAGATTATGCGACGATACTTTTTGAAACATTTAATACGACATCTAATAGTTTCACGTCGTACGTCGTGTACGCGCGGCGTACGCTGCTCCGCTTACGCATTGTCAAAGGCATTAGTGAAGTATTAATGACTTAAATTGTGATCCATGGAATAGACGACGCACAAGTGCGGGCAGCGGCGGCAAATGCTAAACTCTCTTCGGAAAATCTGGTGTCTTTCCTGTCCATATTTGCGAAACCAGGTTAATTTAAGGGTGGCTCAACTAAATCTGATACTAGTCTGCCTACTCACCACCACAAAAACGCGATGCTGGACATGCAGACTCGAATAAGCGTAAGACCTGTTTTAACTGTAAGTGCCAATGTCACTTATCTCACAACTGCTCAAAAAACTGCAAGGCGTCCAAGCCAGTGCCCAAAATACGCAACAATGTACAAACATGCTCGTTCTGTAAAAAGATAGGGCATACTGAGGATGTTTGTTATGCTAAAGAAATATCGTCTAGACCACAGGGTCAGCAGAACAAGCGTAACGCAAATTTTTGTCAGGAACCTGCGAAAAAAAAAAACAACGACATAACCACCGTCGCGCCGTGACGCGCTTAATGTGGGAGATATTATATCGTCGGACGTAATAAAACATTTGGCCGAATAATCAGTCAAGGTCAGGTTAGGCCGAGCCCTCACAAGATTCAGGCATGAATAGACTCGCCCGCCTCAGAAAATGTCAAACAAGTTAGGGATATTCTTGGGACTGGCCTGGTATTTTCGAAAGTACATTGAGGGCAATCCACGAAAACGTTCCCAATCTCACAATTAATCAAAAAAAAGGTGTTCAGTTCAAATGGGGTGAACAGGAAAAAGTGCGTCAAGAAATTATTTCAGTCTTGACCAATGATTCGGTGTTAGCTATTTTTAATCCGAGTCTACCCACAGAGGTTCATACTGATGCGAGCAGCATCAGTTATGGCGCAATTCTTTTGCAAACGCACCCAAAAGGTAACAAAAGAGTTGTGGCTTTCTTCAGCTAGACTACTCAAGGCGCAAAGAGTAGGATACCATTTTTATGAGTTAGAAAAGTTGACGGTTGTGAGAGAGTTGTAGAATTTTCGACACTACCTAATTGGAATCCAGTTTAAATTAATTACAGACTGCAATGCACTCAAATCCACCGAGCGTAAAAAGGAACTACTGCCTAGAGTTTCCTGCTGGTGGATGTACCTTCAAGATTTCACTTTTGATATGGAGTACCGAAAAGGGGCAATAATGTCACACGCCGATTATTTAAGCAGAAATTCTCATCGTAAAGTGCTTCATAGCACTCAACATCGCAATTGGGCTCAGATAGCACAAGCTGCCGATGAGGAGACACGGGAACTTCTCCAAAAATTTGGAGAAGGCAATCTAGATCCTAATCGCTATGTTGAGAAAAACGACCTGCTGTATTATAGATACACCCCAACAGGCGAGCAACCCCGATTTCTTTGCTTTGTTCCCCGAGGTCACAGACTTAGTCTGCTACGAGTATTCCATGATGAGCACAACCACATTGACTATGACTAGACCTTGGATCTAATCCTTATGCACTTTGGTTTCCAGGCCTCAGGCAATTCGTTAAAAAGTACCTCGAACACTTTTTGATCTGTATTTCCAAGAAACGTGTGCCTAGGGTTCCACAACAAAATAATAACTTCATGGGAAAAACCCGATCAACCTTTCTCTGTATTACATTCAGATGTCCTAGATCCACTTCCCGAGTCGGACGGCTTTAAGTTTGTTCTCCTCATCGTGGATTCGTTCACTAAATACACGCTCCTTTACCCGTTTTATAGGCAGGATGTCGAAGAACTTTTAAGAGTGCTCACAAACGCAGTTTCACATTTTGGTGTGCCAAAAATGATTGTGACAGATAGAGGCAGAATGTATCAGTCTGCTAAATTTTTTAATTTTGTCAAAGATATAGGATCGGCGGTACATTTGGTTACTCCAGAGATGCACCAATCAAACGGCCAGGTCGACAGGTACGTCCGAACCGTTCTTAACCTTCTTCGAATCGAGACCAATCACAAAGGGGCAGCTTGGTCTGAAACACTGTGGAGACTCCAGCTGACCCTCAACATGATCAAGCAGAAGACAACTTTGGCGTCGTCGTTAAATCTAATGCTGGGCACCGATGCGGCGACCCCCGTCATCAGGTCACTGGTCCGTGACGTGGCTCTAGAAGGTGTACAGTCGAACCGTAAAGCAAAAAGTGAGTTACGCCGAGCTCGCGCAATTGACTTACTGAAACAAACCAGTCTCGCCAGGACGATTATGTAAATCGAAACCGACAAAAACCAAAAGTCTTGTATGTGAATGATTTGGTTTTCGTAATTAAGTTTTTACAGGCAACTGGAAAGATGGACCATGGGATGCGAGGGCCGTACCGGGTCATACGCACGCTGCCAAGTGGACGATGTGAGCTGCGCTTATTGACCAGCTCCTATGGCAAGACGACGCAAGCTGCTGCTCAGTACATGGTGCTCTGGACTTGCGGGACGGTGCGTGGTGTCCTGAGACCTGCGCTGCAGTCGTTGAGCACGAGTGTGCTCGTGTACTGAAGGAATCTACATTGCTATAGAGGGTGATGCAAATCTTATGGTGAGACAGTAGACGGACTGCGAGACGTCTACGTCAGGTAAACTGCGAGGTACCTGACCGGTCTCGTGAAGTGTGGCCTTGCCACCCACGTGGTGCGGACAACGGAGGTTGTTCCCGTATAACGTGTGTTTTGTCGTGTAGAGGACGGACTGCGAGACGTTCCTTTCGGTGATTTGGTAATCGCCCTACACGATGGGTCATGTAGAGGACGGATTGCGAGACGCTCCTCTTGGCGATAAACGCCCTACATGACAGCACTTGCATGATGTATGACTGTTGGTGCCAGGAGTCATGGTATTTTAGTGAGACGAATGGAACTCTATGGAGTACTAAGATAACGTCTTGGTACCTCATAGACTACTTAGCTAGTTAATTCATGTCTCTGACGAATGAAAGAAAAAGGCCACATAAGATGAAATGGGTGTAAGCTAAAGAATAGGCAAATGTGTGTGCTTTCCGAGAGACGTTAATCTTCCTTATTGGTTTCACAGCGGACGACCTGACTGAAGACACAGTCGCTGGGCTTTCTCATACAGCTAATGAGACTCATGGAGCAGCAATGCCAAGCTTGCCGGACCTCTGTGATGCTGTCGAGGACGACGCATGATCAGGATGGTCGTGTTGGATACCTTTGCATAGAAGAGGCAACAAAAAAAAAAAAACCTATCGCAGGCGATAGGACGCGCCACGCCATCTTTATGGTTTGGACACGGTTGCGTGCGGAAGCGCGGGAAAACGCTCCCCGCCAGCTGTTCGGTGTGATCTGGTATCTCTGTATTTTCATTACTTTCTTGTTGATTTATTGATGACTCTGTTCCTCTGATCATAATATTGCTACATTTGTTAATTATTCTTATAAAACTCATGTGATTTGTATTAAGGTTAATAAACCTTTATTTTTTTTAAAACGTAATTTTACTTCTGTGTTAATAATATAATATTTTTGTCGCTGTGGGCTCTTAGGGCGCTGCCAACCGTGCGGCGAACGGTCAATAACGGGACGGCAACGTCACAAGCAACACGTGTTCAATGCACCCGTATTCTTTGGAGTACTTGCAACATTACAATAAGTTGAGTACTTACTGGTAGGCACAGGCACACAGTGTCCCAGATGGTGCAGGGCGGCAGACAGGTGGTGCTGCCTGGCGTGCAGCACGGAGTAGAGGCGCGCGTGGGAGGGCGCGGGGCGCGCGTACAGCAGCACCAAGTTGAGTACTTACTGGTAGGCACAGGCACACAGTGTCCCAGATGGTGCAGGGCGGCAGACAGGTGGTGCTGCCTGGCGTGCAGCACGGAGTAGAGGCGCGCGTGGGAGGGCGCGGGGCGCGCGTACAGCAGCGCGCACGTGGCGGCCGCGCGCGCGTGCTGCCCGCTGCCGCACTGTACCGCGTATAGAGCTTCTAGCCGCTTAGACATCTCTAGCGTACGGCAGATATGCATTATGTATTCCTGGAAATTTAAATTTACTCACATTAAAGTAAATCTCACGACCCAAAGAGCAATGGAAAGGGTCTCTCTGGACTCGGAGATTCTTTGCGTGATCACATCAAAAATGAAGATATCCGCAGGAGAATCAAGGTTACTGGCCGAAGAATCGCCAAACTTAAGTGGCAATGGGCAGAGCATATTGCTTGCAGAAGAGACGGTCGATGGGAACGAAAGGTTCTGGAGTGGCGATCACATACCGGAAGAAGCAGAGTTAGAAGGCCTCTCACAAGGTGAACCGATGACCTGGTGCGGGTCGCACAAATCCGTTTGATGCAGGACGCATAACGGTCATTATGGCGACTCTTGGGAGAGGCCTATGTCCAACAGTGGATGGATGTCTTTCAGCTGAAATGGCGATGATGACGGTGGGACCCGTAATGTCCCGTAACTTTTAACTAAAACAAGGGGGTAGTGAGAATATCGAAACCGAATTTGAAAGCGCCGGAAGCGAAGATAGAAGGTTCAATTGAAACACTTCTACAAATAAAAAAAACTTCTATAAGTGTACGTGAAGAGCGCATTCACATTTTGAAATACGAAATAAAACAACAAGTGAAAGAGTTCTAATCCACATAAACCTGTTAGTATAAGTAACTCCGGTACAAATGCCCATAAAAATTTATCGGAAGTTCCGAACTTTCGGAATCGGACCCTAAGTAAATCTCTGGTCTGGAGTATTGAGATGAGTGTATGACTGCCACTCATTTTTATCAAAAACTTGCTTTTAACAACTAATAAGCCTTTGGCCGTGTTATGTAAAAATGAACAACTTACCGCCCACATATCCAACGTACTATCGATATCAGTCATGGCCTTCAGCAGATCATTCACCTTGTCCTTCTTCAAGCACTCCATATACACAGAATCCGTGAACGTCTCCTTGTCAACCAGGTTATCATAACAGTACCTGATCACTTCACCCAAGTTACTGTGTTTCATATAAAAAGCTATGTTTGCTGTATGAGACCCGTAGTTTGTTAGGTAGTATACACATTCTTTGTAAAAAAAGGGGTCAAGTCTTTTATGCTGATGGTCTATCTTAGGCTCGACATGGTTGTTGTTCCTTCGTAAAAGTCCTTGGGCTAAGGTTTTCTTTGGCTGTACGGTGGCGGTCTGAAAGTCACTGTAGTCTCCTTGCTTGATCTTTTTTACACTGGCTAATGTGTGCATTATGTTCAAGGCTGGCTCGCTGAGTTGTATCTTCTTTTTGTTGGTGTTCATTGTTGTTAGTTTCTCGTTGGTTGACTGAAAATTAAGTTGCAATATTTTGGTTTCATATTTATTATTTTGAAGATTCTTTGTCGATCGATAATTCAGGACTTTGTTATTGGGATAAGAACAAGTTACAAATCAGTAAATTAGAGCAGTAAGAGCTCGTACACACGAGCGGCATATTGCCAACGGCAGAAGGAACTGCAGCCGGCGAAGCGTCAGCGGCAATCGTCTACCTATAGTGACACTGACACACACAACAGCTGCCGCTGATCTTCAAAGTTGGAATGTCGACGGCCGCCGTCTACGCGTCAACAACTGTCGCCGACGCATTTACCACATGCCGCTCGTGAGTGTATACTCTAATGGAGAAATGAATTACAGGTTGATTCATTTTGCAGGAGTAAAAAGATATTGCAACAGATTAAAGGCTAAATATAATACCTAACTGATAACTAGCTAAAACCTGTTCTGTTGTTTTATCTTTACAGAAACTAAGAAAACTTACCTTGATAGTTTCAGCTTTATTCAGCAGCTGTTGGTTAACAGGATAGTTCATGTCTTCAAGCATGCTTATAATTTCGTTCAGAAGAGGCGGGTTGGATCGAGGCCGTCCATCCGACTGTACGCTCGACATGGAACTGGTCCGCTCCGAGTACCTCATGCTGTGCAGCCTTCTATTAATAAACTGACTTTCTGAAGCTTCTCTACCGAACTCACATTCCTCTGTGACCTCAGCACACATGTTTAACGCGTTCTTAAAGCAATGCGCGAACTTTTCTCGGGCCTGTTTGAAACAGCCCGCCTTTAAGCATGCCTTTCCCCAAGCAGCTAGCACGCTGTTTCGTGGCAGGCCTGATTTTGTTGCTATTTCTAATGCTAGTTCCCATTTTTCAGCTTCAAGAAGTGATCTTACTATTTGACCTGGATAAAGATAGAATATTGAGTAATTTGTTGAAACTTAAGAAGGTTTAATTCTTGTGGTGTATAAGTTACTGTGAGTGCCGAAAATTCAATTGGATTTCAAAAGTTCTAAATTCTATTTGAACTCTCTCGCTACAAGGAGGCGGCAAAGAATAAAAATGTTCTGTTCTGAAGACGTTTAAAAAAAAAAACTTTTGAAGACCAGTGGAAGCAGATCTCGAACGAAGCGAGAGATCATTAGAAATAAACTGACCTTCAACATCCAACACTATTTAAATAAATGTGTTTTAACGTCTCTGCACTGTGCACACACCTTCATAGCAGATAGGCACAGCCCTAATATTATAATCGCAACCCACAGAAAACAGAAATCAGTTATCGTAACCGAAGTTGGCAAAGGACCTAGACCTGTATATTGAATTCCTAACTGCGGTTTATGTAAAGTTTGTGAGTGTACACTGACTAGGGTGTGCGCCATGGTGAGGCACAAGATGCTGCGCCTGGTGCGTCACGAGCGTGGCCATCGCATCAGCGTGCGCCAAGCAGCGCGCCGCGTGCAGGGCTCCCGTCTCGGCCACGACCACGCGCCCTCCAGCATTCCTGTGTAACATATACAATTGAACTATATGGTTTTAAACAGAACACCATCGAAACAATTTGAAAAAGTCTTTAGAGTTATGTGGAGAGTGTTAAGTCCCGCATACCTCCGTTGAAAAGTTAAGGTCTACTGGCCAGATGGGTGCTACGTCTGATCTGAGAAACTACCCAGTTTTTGATTTCGGACTGTTGTATATTATGTTCTAATCATAGAGTTTCTTGCCGATTCTTCCCCATAGGAAACGACCAATTAGAACCGGGTAATAGCTTCTGACATTTCATAAATGCCCATATAAGGTTTATGTGATATAAAACACGCATTACTTACGAATCTTGCGGGGTCCTGGAGTACAGCTCCGCAGCGGCGAGCAGCAACGAACGTCGAGCGCGAACTAGAAGACGTGCGTCGCCGCCGTGAGACAACTCACGAGCGACCTCGTCACTGCGATCTAAGAGGAACCTGCAAGGAGAAAAACATTTATTTTCATAAGTTGCTATCTTTTTCCAGCGACTTCGGCCGCGTGACAGTAGAAAATTATCTCAAGGGATATGTCCCTTATAAAAAACCATATATATTTTATTTCAGGAGTATGTACGTGATTGGCCTCTACATATAAACTGTCCAATCAAGTTTGTATGGTGAGGAGGACTTTTTTTTTCGTTTCCTGAAAAAAAAAATAGTGTTAGGTTGTTCAGTTTCGTCTACTGAGCAAGCCCAAGTTTGTGGAGGGCTGTCCCTTACACCTTGTATACACACATAATACATAGACATGCTCGTCTTTATAATATAAAGTGTGATCACAATCATGGCTAATTAGTTATAGTATTAATTTCACTAACCTCGGATAGTCCAAATTAATAGAATGCATCTTCATAATAGTCAAACACAGTGTCACATTGGGCGTGAACTCGTAACTGAACTCTGTCCTAACCGCATCGTTTCTGTTAGCATTCGTAGACAGGCACCAATCCATGCACGTGACCCCACTGCCGGCCGAATCGGAGTTACTGCTTAACATCATATCATGTTCGGAATGCGCTTTTTTATTCAACGTTTGTGTGTAGCAGTCATCGCATACACGGAACTTAACACCGCTAGGATACGTAGGCACGTGCATCCTATGCCGCGAGCAAGCGTGGCACACTAGGCGACCGCATCTTCGACAGTGGTGTCTTCGAATGATCATGGAGAACATCGATGTATGACACAGCATACACCGGTCTGTTGAGTAGTCTTCGACCCACTGCTCTTTCCTTGGCACTTGCTCAGGCATTACAAACGGCATGTTTGCTGCTTCGATGTTTATAGAGTCTATCGATTGTAGCAAAGAATCGTCTGAAGGCTTCGGAGGCGCGGGGCACACGTTTCGCGGATTTTTCATATCTAAAGCCTTTTCCGCATAAAATCTTAGCAAGGCGTCAACAGCATTCCGCGATATAACTAGGCTTTCGATCGATTTTATATTGTAATAGAGATTGTCTCCGCTCGGATCCTTCTTCAGACTCGGTGAGATTTTATTTATGATATTGGCCAAGATGTCTAACTTCGCGTTCATTAAGAACTGCTCAATCATTATTAAAGGACTCTCAATCAGATCCCAGAACAAATGCCGCCAGTTCGGGTCGATTTCGAGCATGATTTTAAGCCCTATCTTGATGTTTTCGAAGGCCTTCCAGTCGAAAGAGTTTTCTGTTATGAAGTCGACACAAACTTGCAGTATTTCTACGTTCCGCACTTTGGACATCTCGTCTTGTATTAGGTCCATGGCTTGGGATGTCGGGAGTCGCAGTAGTAATTGATGAACTAGTTCTGGTGTCGCCTGATTCGTGTATTCGAACATTTGCCTCAAGAGATTCATTACAATCAAATTCTTCATGTTTTCGGATACCTCGTGTGCGTCTGCCCACTCCAAACATAACTTGAACTAAAAGAAAATATTTAATCAATAACACTTAATGTACGCATTAATTAACAAACATAACTTGAAATGGTTATATTGTCACCTGTTGGCTGTCCATGAGAACTTCTATAACACTCTCAGGGTTTTCTGTTGATCGTTCGTATATGCTGTACCAGTGATTGGTCCCCAATATAGCAGATATCTGTAAATAATAACGCTAAAATCAAGATACACATAGATACAAAATAGTGGAACAAAACAAAGACAGATGCTATACCTGATCATACAGAGGTATTTTAACAATCCAATCGGAACATCGCTCGTACAATCCGTCATCTAAAAGGTCTTGATTTAGAAGGAAACGGAGATAGTCCAAGGCTTCCAAAGCACCGTCAGCAGGCCAAAGGCTTAAGTTATTTAAAATGAGGTCCACTTTCAACTCGGGACACTTCAAGTACTGGCAATACTTCCAGTTATTGGGAATTTTCGGATTTGTTGCCAGTTTGAAAAGGATCAAGTCCCTCAAATTCGATAAATTTGCACTGCACATTAGTTGCCGTTCAGAAAGCGAGTCTATAATGTTTAAACATTTTAGAATCTTCCCAGACTCAATCAATTGCGGCATGAACAAGAACAGCTTGTCCAAGTCAACAGTGGTGTGAAGGGAAGCCAAGTACTTGTTGTTACCAAACAAGTGTTTTGTGCAGTTGAACCGATCCAACTCCATGTAGTTGTTCAAGCATTTTGTTCGAGCGTCCATACTTTGTTGTAAACTATTTTCGTTAGGTGACGTATGAATTTTCTTTATTATGTGCGCTAAAACCCAGTTGTGAAGTACAACGTATGTCAGGCACTGTGGATCGGGGGAGCGTGGTAAAGGAGCGAAGTTGGTGACGGGATCCAAAAACAAGTTTTCTTCGGGATTTTTAAAGTCATACACCACGTGAAGCAGGTTATTAAAGTTAACTTCGCTTGCCTCTTTCGGCGGTCCAGCCAATGTAATAGACGGACAAAAATTCAGGATGAGTTTCGGTATAAGATTCACATTGAGCTTCTTACAGATAGGTTCCAAATTGGTCACGGGAATCTCCTTATTATTGATCATATTGCCGAATATGTCATGTAGCGGTCGTTCGAGCACCGAGAAGTAAGGCTGGTCGGAGCCGCTGTCCACGGAGCGGTTATCTTCTTGTTCCAATTGTGACACCGTCTTACAGTACATGTAACACATCCGTAGGTATGGTATTCTGGCCTTCTTGCTCCCTTGGCGAGACACCTCACAAATGTTGCACAAGTCTTTATCAGAAGCAGCGACGACGTTCATATAAATCTGATGATATTTCTGCAATAAGTTTGGATCTAGCTCAAAGGACTCATTTGGGGTCACAACATCAATCAAATCTTCACAAGACTGCCTTAATTCTTTTGATAACTGATTTAGTTTACAGAAATCTTTATGCTTGATAGGAATTCTACAATCCGTTATCAATCCACAAATATTGTCGATGAAATTGAAAGACTTCTCAGTGTTGCCGAATATTTCGAAAGTTACGCTAGCGATGTCCTCTACGAAGCGTATGTAGTTAGTTTTCTTGACAGCTGCTATATCGGTGCAGCTGCGTACTTCAGCTAGTTTTCTTTCTACAACATTTATAAGGCCATACGTGATTTCCCTGTTGAGACCGCTGCTTAGTAAGATGTCGACAGCATTGATGAAAGGGGCATTTTGATGATTGTATAATTGTAAGTGCGGGTGCCGAGCGCTTAGCTCTATGATGTCAAAAGAGTTTGGAGCCCTATTCGAAGCTAGGAAGCCTTCAACGAGCCCCATAACTTCCGTTGATACGACAGATAAAGCTGATAGTTCTTTGGTTGCGTAGCGAGTGTCATCTCTATAATAAATGATGTTTTTAATTTTAGCTATTAGGTTTCGCAGGTGCTCCGTAAAAGTTACTTCCGTAGCTATTTCGGAGTCCGCTAGGTCGAACATCTGAAAGGATAGAAAAACGAATACTTTAGAATAAACAGGAAAATTAAATAAGTACACAGAATAATAAATAAATAATGTTTTGCCTTCGGGGCACATTTCCGGATGACAGCGATGTGGAGGAGTACCTACTTCGACGCCTGATTGTCTTTTGTGTTTTATATATATGTACCCTACATTTATAGTTCTTTGCGCAATGGCTGTTGATTACTACCTATACATCGGAGTACATTTGTGTAGCCTTTAACATATAATTAAGACGGCCTTTTTATTCGAGTCGAGTACATTAAAATCTCATTAATCAAATTCATAGTTGCCATGACAAACCTTGACAAACAGACGACAGATGTCAAGTACCTACTTGTAAATATTTATTAAAAAAGCAATATCTTCTTCAAAAAATACTAATAAATAAATGTAAATGTTTTGGTTCATAACCATATGTGTAAGCAACATTATAAATACAAATGGATTCGTCATACAGGACACGTTTAACGTTTTGTTAAAAGATGACGCTGATTATAAGGTGGACCTAATCATTACTGATGATGAGCACGAGATGATTCAGGAAAATGAGTTGAAGGAATTTAAGATAGAAAATGAGAAAGAGAAATTTAAGAAACTGAATGAGTATGGTTCATCTATATTCGTTCGTCTAGTAGCTGCCATAACCAGAATTTTGGATATTTTGTCAGCAAAAGTACAGTGTGGCTTTTATCCCAGAGATATGTTGCCATGGGATACTTTTAATATCTTTCATGCGCAAAACCAATATTTCGACATGGCCCCAAGGTTTTGAAATAATATACTTAGGCTCAACTCACACCGGCTAGGCGTCGCGGCGCGTCATATTTTTCGTTAGCATATCTCTATTTTCCCAGTATAAAGGTACAAATTAGAGTAATGCTATATGTTAACTGATAACTACAACCTAGGATACTTCTAGCCTAGGCAAGCGTGCTCCATGGTCGACCGCATCATCTCTTTCTATCAGTAGAAATAATGGTAAGCGCGAGCCTATCACCAAGAAAAAAGCAAACATGGATTCACTCTTCGACGCGCGTCAATGGTTGATCAGGATCGAGTGGTTACGAGCGTCGGCGTGCGTTACTCGCGCGTAGTGACGCATCAGCTTCCCAGCACGAGTGCCGTTTACAAATGTTCAGAAGTCTCTGAACTGGTCTAGCACTGTGATCCAGGCACGCTGATGCAAGCGTTGTAGTTGAAAAATAGGACTCGATGCCACTGCACCAGTGTGAGTTAAGCCTAGGGTTTTTTACTGTGTACATAAAAAAAACTATTTCAGTTTAGCGAGGGTAAACTATAATTATCACACCCCGAAAATATCATCTACTAAAAAAATGAAAGATCCTTACGAGGCGATCCTGCCTATGATAGTGGTGCATGGTAAATCTAACGCTGTTATGACCACTTTTATTGGACGGGTAAGCATCTTCTGTAATGATTACTTTAATTATAATTCTAGGCTTCATCGGAAGATTTAAAGTCTTCCAAAGGGTAATGGAAATAGCCCTTTGCAGCTCGGAGTTTTCTTGCGTGATCGCATCAGAAATGAAGATATCCGCAGAAGAACCAATTTTAACGACATAACCTAAATTGCCTAAAGGATCGCCAAACATAAATGGCAGTGGGCAGGACACATAGCTCGCAGAACAGATGGTCGGTGGGATCGAAAGGTTCTGGAGTGATGATCACGTATCGGAAGATGCAGTGTTGGAACACCCACAAAGTGGACCGATGACCTGGTGAGGGTCGCGGAAATCCGACGATCCGATCCATCGGATGCGAGACGCAGGGGACCGTTCGTTAGGGCGACACTTGGGGGAGGCCTGTATCTAACAGTGGACGTCTTTCGGTTGAAATGATGATGATGATAATTATAGGTATGACCTCTCCTGCTGCAGCAGCTGCTGGTAATCGATAATGTGGCGGACGGTGGAGTTTGTCTAGAAGTAACTTATTTACTCCTGAATTCAATGCTCCCAGATTCTATTAGTTAATCTATTGAGAAAGTTCAGAAATCTTATCGAAAAGCCAATGTTTGATTTTTTCCATATCTTAGTTATTCCAACTGTAACGATCAATTGCTAACAAATTCTGTTATCAAACAACAAATATGGTACAGTCTTTGTGGTTTGTATGCTCAGATGTTAGCGTGACATCGATGAACACATGTGGCAAGTATGCACAGAACTGTTTTCTTTTCTCTATACAAATGTGGTATACGCACAGCTGAAGTTTGTATAACAAAAAATGTTCATAATTCAATCCAGTCGTACCTTGCAGCCCTCCACCCAGCAGGCCGTCCCTGCCCCTAGGGTGTTTTTAATGTAGCATGCAAATTTTACAATGCAAAAAAAGGCAATGCACGAATTACAATAAATACTTGTATGAAATGGACATTTGCGGGAGTTACGCGTGCGGGGCAATCCCGCATGCGTGATCAAAACCGCACGATATTAAAAACACCCTTAGGGTGAGTTGCACCATTTAACTATAACGATAACCAAACCATAACCAGCCGTGAAACGGCCGCCTATTTATCAATTCGACGATTTGACCACTGTAACAGTAACAGCTTTGTTATCGTTATAGTTAAATGGTGCAACTCACCCTTAGTTGAGTGCGTACTGTGTGCTGTGCCTTAACGTGTGGCCGCTGGTTTTTAAGTTATGTTAATTTTCATGGAGCCAATAATTTCTGTTAAAGTGTTAGGAAAAATTAGTGGTGAGCCATTTTTGCAGCCGGTTCCAGCGCATCTATTAAGTTAAGGACTTAATTTTTCTTTTGCCTCCTTTCTACCATCATGCTTAAGTGCTGTTTTGGTGTACAATAAGGTTTATTATATTCTATTCCATACTATCTTTTGCTCCCTATTCAATTTATCTATTGTTTTCTTTGGTCTTCATTTCTCTCTACCAACCCACCCAACCCATCAAGGAATTTACATGTATTACAGAAAATCGATACATTTGTTTACACATATGATTCCAGCTAGGACCTACTACTATCAGAAACAATAAAAGAGTTATAAAAGAAGAAAACGACGCGTCATACGATTACGATAGTTTATTAAACGAGTACTATGATGAAGCGATGAACGAATCTCGATCCGAGAATGCGTATCACATACGTAAATCAGGTGAATTGCACGCTCTCTTTGTAACGCCAGTTGGCGCACTGACGAAAGATAATGAAAAAAAAATTATTGTAGTAAAACGTTCGTGATTCATTATGTCGCGTGGTCCATGTTACCAGCACGGCTCGTTGAACACTGTTTGAGTCGAACGTAGTTGAAAATGACGGGCTAATACCCACCCGCGTTCATGTCTTTTTTTTTAAGGTTGAAAATCATCATTTAACTCCACCGGCTTTTTTTTTTTTTTTTCGATGGGAAAAATTATCTTATGACAACTCCCGCTCTTGGGCGGAGCGGAAGATTGTGTCAGACTCTTACTGACTAAAAAACCCATCCCGTTCCTTCAAGCCTTCATACCGGGGCTCGAGCGCCCTTTCGGATAACCCTGGCCCCAGTAGGCTTCGACCCGGCTGGGCCCCTGCTGTTGTTGACAACTCCTTGAGGCGCGCGGGAACAGCGCGCGCCGTCGACGACTTGGGCTTGGTCCGGACGGTTACCGGACGGCCGGACAGCGAGCTAACCATTGCTCACTGTCCGCAAGCCCGCGCCTACGGTGGCTGGAAATCGGGATCGGAATCCCGGCGGCGGCGGCGAGAGCGCCGTTGCCTGATGCGGTCGGCCTCTAACTCCACCGGCTCAGGGTGGAGCGAAGTTTCAGACTCTTGCCGGTTAAATCCACCCGTATTCCTTGAATTAGCCTTTGCGTTTGAAGGCCACGGTAACTCTCCTGGAAAATCTGATGATGATGATAATAATTGTAAATTGTATTTTTAGTAGAGACGAAGTGACCGCGTACCGATAGACGCAGTGTTGGAAGACTACAAACAATGTGGATGACCTGGTGACGCGGGCATCCGCTGGATACGAAACGCACAGATCCGGTCATGTAATATTGACTGGCCTGTTGGTCTAGTGGTTAATGACCCTGACTGCTATGCCAGAGGTCGTGGGTTCGATTCCCACCCAGGACAAATGTTTGTGTGATGGGCATAATCATTTGTTCTGTGTCCGGGTGTATATTTAGAAATATATAAATATGTTTATCAGTTGTCTAGTACCCATAACACAAGCTCTGCTTAGTTTGAGACTAGACGGCGTTTGTGTAATAGCTGTGGAATATTATTACGTGAAATATTATATTATGTAACGCTTGCGGGAGTCTAACAGTGGACGTCTTTCGGTTGAAATTATGTCCAGATAATAATGCTTGCTTTGTCCATAATTTCAGATACTGAGTTAAACGATTACGGTATCATTAGTTCGCTGAAGAAGATATTCACGCTGACAAGTGGTATTGCTAACTGCACCGAGATGAGCGGCATAGGGCTGCTGGCGCTGAAGTGTTTGCTAGACGACTACAAGGATCAAAGGCAGTCTATGAGAGATCTGATGGCCCGGCTCTGGAGGATCTGCCAAATATGGTTCCTTGTTTACTTGGCTGTTGCTATACCTTTGTGGTGTACCAGAGGTAAATCAAGCTTCATACTCATAAAGGCGAAAGTTTGTATTGTATGTTTGTCATGCTTTAACGGCTGTACGAATTTGCATGGGACTACGGCATTTTTTTATCATTATTTTTTTATCCCGAAAGTATGTTCCTTAGATATACCTACTACTTTCACTGAGGCGAACCCGAAGCAGATTTGTATTTTATATTTTTGTGTGATTTTAGTCTAAACGACTACTACAGTTCCTAAATTCCTCATATACTATTATTGCTGCGTAGGAGGAATATGTGAACTAATTTATATTGAAGGTATAGGCTAAAAAAAAAAATTGGTAATTATGTTTAGGTCTACACTGTTCTTATACCTTTAAATATGTAAGTATGTAAAAATCAAAAAAATAGTTTTTTGCCGGTCCATCTCCTTAGGAAACAACCAATTGGAACCGTGCACTAGCTACTGAGGTTTTGTAAGCGCCCAATTAGGCCAATGTGATATAAAATATTTTAAATTGTATTGAACGAGCAGCGGCTAATGTGACCTGATTCTAGTAGATTTAAACTTGAGTAAAAAGGAGGTTGGAGGAAGAGGAAGAGCTGTTATTGCAGGGCACCAACAATTGATGCCCTGCAATAACAGCTAAGGCGGTACAAACCGCCTATGTTCTGAAATACTTTGCAGAATACCTAATGCTTTTGTTTTCCCGAGAAAACAATAATTTTGTTTTTGGAACTCAAATGTGTTTACGTCTTGAAAAATTGGCGTAACAGCAATAAACTGGGTTTTTATTAACACGCTTATAATATATTAGCTTCACCTGTATGTTTGTAACCAACGCCTTTGAGCTCGATTTTGACCTACTCTGGGCGATTAGATTTTCTTCAAACTTTGCACACCCATTAAAGACTGATGACAATACAATAAACCGTTATTTTAGTGCAAAATAAAAAAATTGTTTAAAAAAAAACACTGTGAAAAAAGCGTGGGGTGCTCGATTTACGAAAAATATGGCACAAAGCGCCCCACGCTTTTTTCGCAATGATATTAATATTTTTCGTTCATTATTATTATTTTCTACCTATAAGTATTGAAAATTATTTTACACTTTTTAGTTTGGTATGCTGTAAGCGTGTTTTTTTTTAACTATTTTTTTTTGAGTTGTTAAACTAGGAACAGGCGTAAAAATGTTATTGGTTGTGTTTCGCACACACGAGCGTCGTACCAATTTTTATTAATTAATTGATTGGTGACATTAATGGGTTACAGCCTTTACGTAAACACAGAGGCGTAGCGTGGACTAATTTAGACGTGGGCGAAAGCACATCAGCGAGGACTTTTTCTTTCATAAATTCGAAAACGAGACAGTGACTGTCAAAACCCAGTGTTCGACCACATTGTCACTTACCGTCAGGTGAAATAGTGGTCAGACGCGAGCCCTCCGCGCATATCGTGCATGCGTGCAAGGACTGTTGCCTCCAGATCCCACGGTGTCGCTTCGCGGGAAACAGGGCTGATTCCGGCTAGAGCCACAAGGAGTTTCTAAAAAGGAAACCCGAAGTCCTAGAACGCAAAGGGCAACCGCAGGACAAACGTGTGTCACTCCACCCTAGAGCGAGAAAGTCATTGGATGATATCCTGCCTCAAGAGTGGTTATAGGCGACATAATTTATATGTTTTACCTTCCAATTTAAAAACAACACGATTGGTTATCAATAATGATTTTACTCGTATTATAAATCAATTAAAATATTTTTATACGATATTTTTTCTACTATCGCTATCATATAAAACTACGGGGCATTCACCCGTTTATGTTAATAAAATACTACTATCACTATAAAATCTATAAAAACCTGTTTCTGCCAGTGACTTCGCCCGCGTGAGTTTTTATGGTGGGAAAAGTCATGCATTGACATCCCCCGCCCTTGGGCGGAGCGGGAGATAGTGTTAGACTCAGACTGACTAAAAAACCCACCCCGTTCCTTCTAGCCTTCATACCGGGGCTCGAGCGCCCTTTCGGATAACCATGGCACCAGTAGGCTTCAACCCGGCTGGGTCCCTGCTGTTGCTGACAACTCCTTGAGGCGCGCGGGAACAGTGCGCGCCGTCGACGACTTGGGCTTGGTCCGGACAGTTACCGGACGGCCGGACAGCGAGCTACCCATTGCTCACTGTTCGCAAGCCCGCGTCTACGTTGGCCGGAAATCGGGATCAGAATCCCGGCGACGGCGGCGGCGATAACGCCGTTGACTGATGCGTTCGGCCTCCTCCTTTGCGAGCATTACTGCTTCGCAGAAGTCGGCGACCACCTGCCACTCCTCCTCGCTCCGGACCATGGCCTCAACCAAGGCCCGGCGCGAGAGGTCTCCGCCGCCGATCGCCCCCACGAGGGCACGGCGATGCTCCGCCCAAGCAGGGCACACCTCGACTGTGTGCTCCACCGAGTCCTCCGGGCGTTCCGCACAGTGGCTACACCCGAGCGTTACTTCCGCATGAATCGAGTGCAGGAATCTTCCGAACGAACGTTATGTGTTGATATGTTAGTTAGTCAGTTTCTCCTTTTTATATTTATGAACTAGTTTCTATCAGCGGCTACGCCCACGGGAAAGTATTTTTCTTCATACAAACTTAAATTTGGACATCCTTAGAAAAATCCTCTCTCAGTGCTGCCCTACATCATAAAAGGAAGCCTTGTGCAAAACTCCTAGTCCCAGTAGTTTCCGTAATATCAGTCAGTTTCTCCTTTTTATATTTTTAAAACTACATGAATATAATACGGTACCACAAAATATATAGGTACAGAAGTCAATCTACGTACAAAGCGCGTTCGAGCAACGCACACATAGACACCGCTCACGGACACGATATCTTGGAGCGCCTCAGCCCGCTCGTCGAACAGTTCCGACTCAAACGCTCATTAGGGTTAACTCACACCGAAAGAGCGGCGAAGGGCAGCGAAGTTTCAGTGTCATATGAATTTTAACTTTATTTTCATTTCTATAATACTTATTATCGCATGACTCTTTCAGTGTGAGTTGACCCTTAGTGTGCGTCCACCGAGCGTAGATATAAAAAGTGATACATACATAAGATTGTCTTCTGTATGTATCTCTTTTGTGACGGTACTGTGTGGCAAGGTCAGAACAGTAGGTACATAAATAATCGAAGTAAACATTGATTTTTAAGTCAAGGACTGTTTTGATTACTCAGTAGCGATACTATGCGGAAATTAATGTATATAACTGAAATAATTATACTGAAAAAATAATTAATTGATACTACCTAAGTATTGGGCCCGCGTGGGGGATTACGGCCCGTACCCTCTTCTAGAGAGAAAGCCTGAGTCCCAGCCGTGGGAACATTAATAGGCCGATTTTTCTATTCATATTAGCATGAGCATAATATGAGTATACATGTAGATGGATGGAGAGGGAGAGGGAGGTCAAAGAAAATATGTATGGATTGTGCGAGGAATGATATGAAAGAAAACATGTTGCGCCAACTCTAAATAATATGGGATAAGGGCAGGAAGAAAACGATTAGCATAAGCCTAAACTACCCTGTACTGAAAATACGCCCCAATAGAAGCTCCGAATTTTACTGACTGGAAAATCTCCATTCTCGCCGATGCAAGAAAAAAAGTATACTAGACTACCTATATCTTCTGCCAGCAACTTCGCCCGCGAGAATGTAGAAATTACATAGCTTATGTCATTCAGTGATAAAGTAGCATTCTACTAGTGAAAGAATTAAAAAAATCTGTTCAAGAGTTTTTGAGTTTGTAATACAAACAAAAATACAAATGTAGGTAGGTATACAATATCAGTATAGATTAGCTACTGCCCGCGTGAAAATATTACTTCCTACATTTATAAATTATCGCCTTTATGTATGTTAATCAAGGATTATCTAAAGTTGTCCTGGTACTTTTGAGTGCGAAGGAGTAACATACATACATTTATACAAATTACCCTCGCCAAATTGTCATCACGCTAGAGACTAGGGGGCGTAACTAGAGATTGCAAGATCACAAGGCCACTCATTGACAGATTATAATATAAATTCGGGAAAATCAAATTAAGCTAGAACTACATTAGACCGACACGCGTTTAGCACGCTTCGTTTTTACGTAGAACGACGTCACGTGGCGTGTATCAAGTGTGGTTCTACAAGTCTAGTTTCCATATGAAAAGTATAGAGCGACGCGCCTAGATCGCGCGATCGGCGTGTGGCACACGTGTGAGCAGTAGCAGATCTACCTTTACACTATACTCAATTAACCACGTTTTTGCGTTTAATGCCATTCTTATGCCCACGAAATAAAAGTAAAAATCGGTTGAACGGATAGTAAGAACGGTTTGTTTACATGTCTGTCTTTCTTATTTCGAATGTTATACCCCCGTCTAATATTATGAATGTAAAAGGCGGCGTATGTGATGTTTGTAAATCAATCACGCATCAACGGCTGTACGGATTAGGATGAAATTTAGCACATTTGTAAATCAGAGAAATCATCCAATGGCTGCTTCGCCAGCTCTAGGGTAGAGCGAAAGAGCGTGTCAGGGCAAGACTTGTGGATTAAAATAGGATAATTTTGATCCCGTTAGTACGAGGTGGCATAGTTATGTAACTTTCAAAAGGTAGAATCTATACTAATAATAGCTGACTCAGCAAAGGTTGTTCTACCATAGTAAGTACAAATTATCAAAGAAAAAATAATGGGGTTTGGGGTGGGAGGGTACATAATAACCTACGATCTATGCTTAGGCCTACCATAAGGGCTAATATAAATATACAAAAAAAAAACAACATAAAAATCGGTTTGTTTCAGAGGAGTTCCCTATAAAACACTGACACGAGATTTTTATATATTAGAAGATTATAAAACTGAAGAGTTGGTATGGATGAACTTACGAGTAACCCAAGTAGGAACTACTGATTCGAAGTGAAAAATTCTTTTAGTTTCGGATAGCTCATGAATCGAGGAACACCAGAGGCTATAAATATACCATCACGTTACGTTAATTAATTTATTGGTACATTTTCCATCACGATCAGGCGCACATCGGGATGCGTCCCCAGATTCCTCAAAATCGGGACATCCTGCGCAAATCGAGACATCCCTCGCAAATCGGGACACCTGGCAACACTAGTTGCAACAATCGCTGTGTCGTTGCGAATTTATGATAAAAAGACCTCGCTGATGTGCCTTCGCCCATGTCTAATTTAGTCCTCGCTACCTCTCTGGCAAGTGAAACCGCAGGGAACATTTAATGTAATCATGAAGTTACTAACTTCGCTCTTATTTCATTTCTAGGTTGGTGCTGTTGCTGTCTTTGTTGCAAGTTTTTCAAACCTCGACAGACTATAGAAGAAGCTAAGAAGTACGTGGTTGCCTACCCGCCAGGTGTGTTCAAGAACAAGCATGGAGAAATACGATACGAGCCGAGTGAACGAGAACAACAGTGCTACGAGGAATTTGAACACTTCATTAAAACTTTGTAGATTACCGTACGATAAAAGTTATTTCAGATGCAATGTTTTTTCATTGGTTCTGTACATTTTAGCCCCCCAAATTTAGAGTTGGGCACGAAAAGAACACGAAAATTTTACCAATTTTAAGAAACGGATACCCTTTTGACGTTAACTGGGGACAAATCTAGACTTTAGCAAATTAGACTACAGAGAAGGTACTTTGTAATAGAGACCGGCAATACTGTGACCACCCGACTAACGAAATAGTTCCAATATGAAGAAGGAACTGCGTGTGTTTTATACATAATAAAAGCTGCACCTTTAAAACTTAACTGTCACCTATTTTTAAAGTGAACTTCCCACGCATACAGACATAACGTGTTGGAAACATAATAATTAGTTATGGGCTAGTAGCCGTAAAAACTGTAATTAGTCTGTCTTTTAGATTATTCAAAAATAAGGGAATTAAACCAAAAATGACGAAAATATAGACAAGTTACGTATAACGTCACGCCGTGCTGCATTTTCTCGCACGGGGTGACGTCACACGTAACTTTAATGGGCTATATCTTTGTTATTTTTTGTTTAATCGAAAAAAGAAAAAATACGTGTCTAATGTTTTTTTATAATCTAAAATACGGACTAAATAAAATGTAATTATTTTAACTCTGGATACTACCCTATTGTGCGCGTGCGGGTACGCACAATGAAAATGTTGACGAGTGGAATTCCCTGCCGGAATCTGTTTCTTGATAGGTACATAGGGTCAGACTGTCTTAATCGGAATGAAAAATAAGAATAATGCGTAGTGTAATAGGCGCTATGAGCTGGACGCGACGCGACGATTACATTCTGCGCCAGTGTGAGTTGAGCCTTATTTTCCATCACGGTTTTGAACGGTTCGTTCATCATAGCAAAACAAGCGATGGAGGTGGTTGGGGCATAGATAATAGAATAAAAAAAACTTACCTCTAGAATCTGATTAGCTTTGGAGAAGTCATTGTGGTAAAGAGCGAGCGCGACGAGACTTGTCGGTTTAGCCAACATTATGGATATGAAATCGATCCCACTGCCTTTCTTCGATGGATAGGCTAGAATAAAAAAATATGTTTTATTATTGAGTACTCCTTAGATGTACTGACAATTTGTTATATATTTTGTGATCAATAAAACTCACTTTCGTCTGAAACTGTTGATGCAAACATCACTTGTTCTACTTCCTGTTTAGCATTGTTTACGTGCTTTCGCCTTAACTTTGGTTTTTTTCTGAACACTTTCAAATCCATCTCACGAGCTTCGTCCTCGCTACTCTCGTCTACTTCTACATAATCTAAACACAGTTTCAGCGGCAATGGGCTGGTATCGGGGGACAGTGTTGACACCAACTGCAGCTTCCATATAGAGTGGTTCACGACTTTGACCAGCTTCTTCAGCCTCAAGAAAATCTCCTGCTCACTGTCAACTTCAACATTTTCCTCCAATTTCTCCAAACATAGTCTCAAAGTATTGAGCACAAGCTGGGTGGTGTATGCATTGCACATAAACCCAGCATTACTGTTGCCACCGCTCTTAGAATTCGTTGTTTGTTTCTTGGCATAAAAGTAGGAACAATCAGAATGAGCTCCACAGGGGTAGTCCTGGCTATGTTCATGACATGAAAAGTAGTCATATCTCAGAAAAAGGCAGGAGAAAATATTTTCAATCACTTCTATACAGCTCTGTAGTGGTTGAATTGACAAAACAAGACGTTTTAGTTCATCTAAGGAGGATACAGTGCCCTGACTGCTATCTACAACCTCTGAGGACTTGACTATTGTGTCAATTATCTTAGTTATTGCACAGTAACTGTTATAAGTCATTACATCCCAGTTGGAACCACCCTTTTCTTGTCCTTTGTTATTAATTTTATTCTTCAAAGTTTTCAACTCGGCTAGAAAATCATTATTAGTATTTAAAAGTCTCGAAACCTTATACCTATCTACTTTAGAAAGCCTACACACTTGAGATATCACGGCTAGAGCACTCTGTGCCAACACTTGACTAAACATAGAAGTGGTCATTATTTTACAATTGTTTTCCAAACAAAACTTTATAATAGTCAACTCTCTTTTAACTTCAGTTATGTAAAATTGTAGATGGTCATCAGCAGTGGTGTATGTGTCCAAAATAGAAAATATGTTGGTCAGCTGATGAATCAGAGATGTTAAATCAAATGTTTCAGCACTGTTGGTGAGATCTATTAGCACCATGATGAGAATTTGTTTAGTGAAATTATTGATTTTGAATGTCACATTCTTCATATCATGCACCTGTTGTCTGTACACCTGTGCTGCTTTCAAGAGCCAGTGGGTTCTATCTTGGTAACACAGTTCAAGCATGTATTCTGGGGTCAGTTTGAATTCCTTCTGTGGCTCATTCTTTTGCATGAGATCTGAAGTTATGTGCAAAAGCTCTGGTTTCTCATGTGTTATCAGGCTTAACAAGATTTGTTTTCTGTGCTGTCTATAATGTTCATCAGATATTTGATGGAGTATTTGATTCACAAACTGTGGCAAGTATGTGTCATTCCATCTTACTAATGATATTAATGTGATTAGTCTATCTATAGAGTTAGTCTCTGTCAGCTCGTATTTCAGGATGTCTAAATAAAGAATTTGTATCTTGTTAAGGTTAGGATCATCTTTGAGAGCATTTTGTTGGATGTAGGATAGGATAGTTACTGTAGTCACAGGATTGTTTTTTAGATTTACTTTTATAAACTCTGTTGTTTCGTTACTAAATTCTTTACATGGTTTTGATTCTTCAATGTCATAATACAGTTGTATGATTTCCTGTGGAAATAAAATGATTTATATAGTGAGTTTATTCCATTAAATATAAATAAGTAATAAATTGATAATTGCAACTTACATCATATACTTCTGTAGAAAGTTGGTCAAGAAGTTTTAATATGTACATAAGTTCTTCTTCCTTCATGTTGGAATCTAATTTTTTTTCTTTTTCTGAAACATTCAACAAAAGAATCTAAACAGTCTCATTGAACAAAAGATTATTTTGACAAGTCCCAAGAATAAAATCTTATCTAAAAATAATGCCTCATATAGGTATTATATTACTTATTCACAAAACTTTAAAACCTCATACCACCTCATACTTTAAATCAAAATGTTTTCATATACGTTTTTGTTCTGGGGACCTGTAAATATCAAGTTACATGTGTTCAATATTGAAAATATGGTGGAGGCATCCATGATTTTTTCCCATTTAATTACTGTTCATAGCTTTCAAAGTTAAATCCAAATCAAAACTTCAGTTATTTTTTGAGCAGATTGCAAATGTAGAGGTGGGAACAATGCATACTTCCTTCACCATAGTGACTAAGTTGATAATGGTTCTGATTCAGCCCAATAGTAACACAAAGTTCAATAAACTTTATGTTACTAAACACTGAATTTCACTGGAAGAGCAAATCTTTGGTCACTTGTTGATAAAAACAACCAATGCAGTACTAGCTTAGGTAGACAGTTGCTTATATAATGACTGATAAACAGCATGAACTACCTTGTCAAGTAAACAAATAATTATGCCATGTTATCTGTACCACTGAACTGCAGGTCACAAGTCATTGACTTGATCAATTTAGCTGTTACTATGAGGTAGAACTACATTACACTAAATTAGTTGTCACTCATTTTACACTTGTTTTATATTACAGTATGTACTTACCTAATATTTATAAAATTTCAAAATATTTTTTAAGAAGCATTAACAATAAAAACCCTGTAACTAAGTTGACTGGCACTACAAAATATTTCTTACAAAAGCGGAAGACAAAGGCAAGTAATGTTAGCTATAGCAAAACAAAATTTTAAGAATGTTATGAAGAGGTATGGTGGGTGAATAATAAATTCCTATCATGCCCAACACAACATTTTCTGTCAATTATTTAGTCGTTATTTTGTGACTCTATTTTAATCAAACGATACAATAGAAATAGCTTTTGAGCTGATCGCGTTATGTAAATAAACATAAATAATGGTACATAACAATAACAATAAAACTAACCTTTTGTAAACAGTCATACACGGTTATCCTGATAAAACCATTATTCAGCCACTAAACAAACGAAATAGTTACTAGAAAATTGTTTGTTAATTGGAAAAAACTCATAACATTCGGAATTATCTCAATCTCTGAAAATAACACAAAGTGCAGATGATTGATTACAGATGTCAGTTGAACTTGACATTTCCTACTTTTATAGAGATGGCAATTACCAGTTTTAGTCGAGTCGAGTACTAATTGTTAACTATGTACTTCGTAAACAAAACGAAAGTAACCAAAATGTAAGTACAAAAGAGACTGACTGAAACAGAAAGTGAATTGAAGCTGAAGCCAAATCGAGCGGTCAGTCATACGCATCTATTCTAAAAACTACAATACCATAGATTTTAAGTAAGTCCCTGAAGCAAAATCTGTGACTGTGCCCAGCGCTAATTAACCATTGACAAGTTGAATGACAGATGACGTTAATTTGTAGTGACAGATCTGACATTACCTGGGCGCAGAAGAGTACCTACCTATTTTTTGATGAATTTCGCCAAATATGTTTGTTTCAATTATAATTTGACGATTTCAGTGCTGTAGTTCTGCAGTGAATGAACAATTATTGACATATAAAACAGCTTTCTTATTAATTAGTGGAGTATAATACAGTTAATATGAAATTATTGACAAGATGCAATGTTATAAAACATGTCTCGCTTTTATGCCGGCCTAATATTAGTAAACATACTAAACAAGACTGTGCTGTCTCGATCCGGGAATATGTAACAGTCATATCTAATACAAGACGAAGGATAATACACCCGTTACCAGTATCTTCTGTGTCATACTTGCAATATTCTGACAACAAGAAACCGTTCCTAACCTTTGAGAAAAAGTCTCACGCATTGAAGAATGCATTTGAGCACAAGAAAGAACAATTAAAAGACACAGAGCACCGGATTAGACAAAAAGGTGAAGAGATTGTAAGAGATATAAAGCATCAAAAGGATGTGACTGAACATAAACTGCGAGTAAAGAAAGAGTATCTTATAAAAGACATTCTTGAAACTAAAGCAAAGGTGAAAGAAAGGATTGAAGAAGTTGTAGAGGTAAATGTTTTTATAAAGTCTTGAAATTCAATGGGTCAGCAGCCATAACATATTTAAATTATTGTGAATCCAGTGAGAAATAGTGATAATGCTATATATCCTTTGAAGCTCTCTAACAATGCAATTTTGATGATTTTAAGACTTCATAGTAAGGTTTCTGGTCCAAGATAGAACACAAACAAAGATATACATACACCTTACTGTAATCTTAATTCCAAACTTATCATTGATTGATGAGATTGTTTATGACAAAATACTTGTTCTTAGTCATTTTATTGTCTCTAGGATTTTAAATTATAATTTCACCTAAAATTTGAGTTACTTTCTGATCTATGATATTATAAAATAATTCAGGAATTAATTCATTAACACCCAAGAGAATGCCGGGCGTTCGCGCACCTATTGTCTTTCTATTGTGTCTGTAATTTCCACGATTGAGAGGTTAATTACGGTTATATTAGTAGATATGAAAATACCCACATATTTTATCGTCCAAGTTTATTCAGTCATATATACCTTCTTTTTACATACATTACTGAAATTTCAATAATTTTGGTTCTGCTATTTTTAAAATGTGTACTCAAACATCTAATTGTTTTCAGAAAGAGAATGTCTTCACCGTGCCAAACATCTTATGTTTCACAAGAATAGCAATGTCTCCTTATCTGGGATACACCATATTCCAAGAGGACTATAATGTTGCACTTGGTTTATTGGTATTTGCTGGTGTTACAGATCTGGTAAGATTTCTATTATTCTATGGGCATAGTTGACTGATGACTCAGTAAATTTATGTACAGTATGATCAAAATATGTTGACCACTGTTCGTTATGTTAGGTTTTCCAAATTATGCACATTCTCAAAAAATATGCAATACGCATTTGTCATAATTATGATTCTTAAACAGAACTACTGCACAGCCAATTACGAGTGGTATGATATTTCCGCATTACTGTACAACATGCTCCTATCTCATTTATAAAATCACTTATGTTTAATGACATAAAAATATCTATCACATGTATTATGGTAGCCAAGCCATCTGGCGTAGCAGTGTTAATAAGGTATCTCTATCTCATTGTAACTTCTGCCTTTATCTACAATTAGGTTCACTACTTTTTGCAGGTGTGCCTATAAAGGTAATCATTATCATTTCAGTTGAGAGCCCACTGCAAGACCTAGGCCTCCACTAAGAGTTAACACAATAACCAGCCCTGTACATCTTGAATCTATTGGATTCCTACAACCCTCACCAAGTTATCAGTCTATCTTGCGGGCAACCTTTATGGTTTACATTTTCTGCATCAGTGAATATTTCTGAATGCTTTTTCTTATATTTTCCAGCTTGATGGGTGGATAGCCAGAAACTGGAAGGGTCAGTCAACAAAGATGGGTTCATTTTTAGATCCAATGGCCGACAAAATTCTCGTAGGCACCCTTTTCATATCATTGACTTACCAAAGCTTGATACCGCTGTCACTGACACTGCTCATCATCAGCAGAGACGTTGCATTGGTTGTAGCTGCTTTTGTCATCCGATACATGAGTTTACCACCCCCTGTGAGTATCTATCTTTATAATATGCAAATTCTAGATCAATATATACCTTTTTTTTTAAATAAAATAAAGGAAATGTGGAAACAGGTAATCTGCCTTGAGATGACCTCTAGTCATAATATATTTACATGATTGTAATCAAATTAGGACTTGCCAAGGTCCCCTTTCAATGCGCTGATTCATACAACTGTTTTAACTTAAAGTAACCTTTTAATTCGTGTGTTACTCCAAAGGTTTCTTTTATGTTTTTTTTTAACCTTTTGTTACTAATTTACAGAGAACGCTAAGCCGATACTTCGATGTGACTCACGCCACTGCTCAGCTGGCTCCCACATTCATCAGTAAAGTGAACACTGCTGTACAGCTTTTACTTGTGAGTTTCTTTCGAATCGAAAACCTTTTTGAAGTTAGTTATAAAGCATTTATGAGATTGCATCAGAAAGTTATTAGCTTTTATTTTCTCTAATTGAGAGCAGATACTGTGATTATATGGATACTGTGTAACAGGCCCTTAACGTGATAAACACGGCAACATTTAATAATAGTATTATATCACAATTCACAGGTGGGCACAACACTAGCGTCTCCTGTCTTTGGCTATGTGGACCACCCAGCACTCCAAGCCCTATGTGGAGTGACAGCTGCAACAACAATAATCTCAGCTATCAGTTATCTAGTTAGTAAGGACACATATAAATTTTTAAAAAACAAGTCCTGAAACATGTAATTTTTGTTGAATAATGTATGTATTTTGTTTTTTCTTCAATCATTTTTGTATTTGTATTAGTCTTCCATAAAATTTTAGCTTGTAGCTAAGTGTTAACTAATGATATTTGAAAACTGTAAATAAATTATTATTATAAAAAAAAATCTTTTTAAATTACCTGCCTATATAAATTCAATAGACTGTTTTAGGAGGATATTTAGGCATTGGAAATAAATTCAGTCACTTACAAAAGGAAACAATTTATTTTTTCATTCTATTCATACGAATAAATTGCAGTTAATTTTATGCGAAAAAATCAAAGTTATAAAAAAATATGTAGTAGTAAAATATTAACTAATTTATGCTTATTCTAAGACGAAACAAATTTGAATGTAGAATTCAGGCTTAATGGGATTCTTATGAGATGCATAGTTGTGAAAACGTTTACGACACAATGATCTTTATTTCACACTTGACCGTTTTATTTTCAGTGTTTCTTTTTGTTAGGATTAAAGATCTACAAAAATAATGTTGTGGAATGTTGTATGTTTGGATAATGTAACAAGTTTTAGTAGGGTTAATTTATTTCATCCACTAAATAATACTTTCAGGCCAAAACATAATGATAAAATTCGATAACTATTCAGCAGCATTAGGCTAGCCTAGGCTTTGAGATAGAAATTATTCTAGTTTTAGGTGTCTAGTTTTTTATGAATATCAAATCATGGACTGAATGGATATGGATGGTGAACATTTAATTTCAAAAAGGCACATACTAATGTCTAAGTTTCAAATACTCATGTTCTTACATGAAATAAATAAACCTAATTGTAAGTCCAATTGTTGCAATATTATATTTTAATGACTCATATTTTTTGGTATTTGCTTTTCATGGAACTAACTTAAAGCTGAAAAGCAATAGGCATGATTAAATTAGTTTTGTTTCTATTTAAAGATTGTCACAGCGAAAATAAGCTTTCATTGTTTGGGACTCTATTACCTATGAAATTATTGCATTTTTAGTAACTTTATTGATCTAATTGCATATACAAAGTTTTTATAAACGTAAAAATGTAACTGTAACCGATTTCAAAAGATCAAAGACTAGAGGAACATTAACTATTAGTCCTGCAAATTCTGATAGTTTTAACAGCTAATGAGCTAATACTAATTAATCATAAACAATATTGAGTTATTTTTTAAATTATAATATTTTAAGCACGCTTATAGCTTTAAATACCTACGTTTTATACATAAAAGAAAATTTCAAAATTAAATATGGCAGCTAGGGTTTAGATAGAAGAAACTAACAAAGTAGTTACCATAAAGTAATGATATCCTGGCCTTAGTCCTTTGTGACAGTAGTCAGAGACACACCAGACTGTAACCATATCTTTGGATAAGTTTACATTATGAATATGAATCTTATGATAATAATATGTTCTCAGAAATTCATTATAAATGGTATAAAAGCATGGTCCAATACTAATAGGCTGTACACTGGGGTTCATTACTTTTATGACAATTATATGAGCACATAACATGCACTAAACATTGTCAGGCTTCAAATAAAAACGAAATTAAAAGAGAAAAACAAATTCACTGTTCAAATGTCACAAGGTAGTAAAATCTTATAATATAAAAATTGTACAAAATAAAAACAGACAAAGTGATTGCACAGTACATTTAAAATTATTATTACACTACATACTGTTACTACAAATAAAAAATAATAATAATAATTTCTGATATTGGTAACAGTACTAGCTTCATTTAAGTAAGTTCACAATGTTTTGTGTAATAATATTATTACACTAATATATTATTATAGTCAACTGCATACAAATACAAAATGCATGTTAGTTATCTAAATGAAAGTTGAATGAGTATAAGTATCATGATTAGAATACTATTAACCGACCTTATTGATCAACTCGTCACAGATAGCTGTGAGTTCCTCATTGTCTTTAATCTTCTGTGCCAATGATTCCTGCAAGGAAGACGCATGCACCTCGCTCTTCTTAAGCATAGCATTTAATTTAAGAATCTCAGCTTGATGTGTTTTCTTCACAGAATCAAGTTCTGCATTAGCCTTGTTGAGTTGCTGCATGGCATGCTGCCGCAAGGTCTCATACCTTGCTTCTAATTTCTGAATAGCATCATTATTATCTTCAACTGTTCTCTTTAACATTTCCTCATTGCTTTTGTATCCTTGAATGATAACTTTACACCTCTCATACTTGGTATGAACATCATTGAAAGCATGCTCCATAGATGCAAGATGGGCTGCAGCTTCATCACGTTCTCTGACCAGAGTGGATCTTTCATCAGTCCATCTCTTTCCTTCCGCTTCACGTTCCCCAATAAGAGAAGATATAGTGCGTTCATATTCCTCCATGACCACACTCATTTGTTTATTATTTCGTACTTTTTCAGCAACACGCTGAGAGAGAGCTTTTTCTTTGTCTGCATATTCTTCATTTTGTTCAGATAACTTTTTGATTTTAGTTTCACACTCTTCTAATCTTTCTCGTAACTCATGGTTGATGTCTCTAAGGTTCTGTGCTTCTTCCTCCTGAGCTGTGAGGAGCTCTTTGACAGCACGCAGCTGTTCCATGGTGTGAGGGTCCATGTCTGAAGACCGGGTGATCACTGGTGGGGGAGGTGGGATGTTGGCTCCCAGGCTCAATAACCGGTCTATAGTGGCTATTGCTGGGGAGACAGTATTTGCTTTCACAGGGGTTACCTTTGCTGCTGATGCCTGCTGACTTCTGTTGACAGCAGGTGTAACAACTTGCGTAGGCTTCTCAGTGGGACCACTTATGTTTGGTTGCACAGATAATTGCTGCATTGAGTTCACTATATTCTGCTCTGTACCTGACATGGTACTACACACTGGTTTCACTATAACCGAACTATTTTCCTTTTAATTTATAATTTTCACATGGTCTCACCTGAAAGTACGTAAACATTAATAAGACAGATTGCAATATCACTTAGCACCATAAACGCCACCATTCAAGACAAACTGGTTTGCGCAATATCATTGTCTTAATTAGATTAATAAAACATAATGTTTCTTAATACGCTTATGTCTATTCCGCTAGACTCGAAAATATACACGAGAATGTTAAAATATGTGTAATGATCAACATCCCACGCAAGGTGCAATGAATAGGAACAATAAAGTTAAAATTTTAGTTGGTTTCATACGATAACCTACCGCAATATCCTTGAGCCTCGGAGCACCAAGACAATAACAATTACAGGAAAATTTTATACAGAATTATAAGAGAATTGAGTAACGAAATAGATTTTTATAAACATCACTTCACACTCCAGGAAAATAACGATGAACGATGATCACAGCGATGACATCAGTCATATACGCCACAGATGCGTTATTCCCTTTTTCTCTATGAAATCACTGCTCTTCATAATGACAACAGGATAGCATAGTAACATTTCAATGAGAACGAGCGAGACCGCACGATTTGAGAAATGCTAAATATGGAAATGGAATGACGAAAATGCATTTCCTTTTTTTACTTTTTTGACGTTTGATTAGGGATGTGTAAAAATATTTTTGATGATAACATGATTGAAATGTTATCGGTTTTTTATCTTAAATCTTTTTATAGATCATAATCAAACAAAAAATAAAAGAGGTTACGCATTCGTTTTGGTTTGCAATAGATAATTACGAATTAATACAGGGCTCGGTTGTAGTTTCGTAAACTGCATAATTTATTGCGACACATGCGATGCATACTGTACCTACCTACTACGCATAAGCATATAAGTTGTTCCACATAATCTATACACATGTATAAATAAAATTGAGTGTCTGTTTTTAATATTGAAATAACTCCTTTTGCATATGAATATATACGGTACATACACCAAAATAACATTTTTTACAATTTTTGTCTGTCTGTTTGTCCCGGCTAACCTCTGAAATGGCTGGACAGATTTTAGCGGGACTTTTATTGGCAGGTAGCTGATGTAATAAGGAGTAACTTAGGCTACTTTTATTTTAGAAAAAAATAATTCAATATTCTGTAGTCCACGCGAACGAAATCGCGGACACAGCTAGTAGTATAAATAAAATTATACCAAGCGGAAGTTACAGAAAGAGTAAGTCAGTTATTATGCAAAGTGTGACGTGCACGATAGTTTACTCCGGGAGGATATCCAATAAAAATTACACTAAAGTAGCATACGGGACTCTAGAATAGTGGGATTCTAATGGTAAAAATTTTTTAGTAGGTACCTACCTAATCGGATCACCACTACCCGAGCAGACATTCTACAAACCATTAATTTGTACTTATCATATACAGTTTAAATTGGTTTACAGTAAAAATCATAAATGAAAACAATTTCAATTACTGAAACAAGTATTTATTTTCTAAATAGTCATATTTAAACACCAACAATATATTTATCTGTTTTGTACATTTCATACGCAAATTCTTCATCATGAGTTGGGTCAAACTCCAAACCTGAAATCATAAAAACATAAACAATTGTTAGGTAAGTATTTCCCTATAGATATGTCTAACTACTTACTAACTAGTACTTGGTGTAACATTGAGAAGTTTGGAAGGTGACCTACTTCTTGTGGCTAACTTATTTTACATGGTTTTATTATGAGGTGAAGCATAGCTTATGCTATTATTCGTATACCTAATAGAATAACTTAAATCGCCCAACTTTATAATACCCGAATTGATTTCAGCTGCAGGATTTTAATTATTAGGTATCTGTACAACTTGCGTGATCGAGTCGACCTAGCACGAAGAATCGCCAAACTTAAGGCAAACTTGGGCACATTGCTGCTCGTAGCGTGATGTCATATAGCCTAATCCGATGGATGCAGGACGCATAGGATCGTTCATTGTGGCGACACTCGGGGGAGGCCTATGTCCAACAGTGAACGTCTATCGGCTGAAATGATGATGCTGATCTGAACAACTGTCCTCCGCGTCTTTGCTACTGTTCCGCTCCTATTGCTCGTAGCGTGATGTCATATATCGCCTTCCTCGATAAACGGACTGTACACATTAAATAATGTTTCAATTCAAACCCGTAGTTTTTGAGAATAGCGCATTATTATTAACTCTTTAGCTTTTAGACTAGATGGTGCCTGCGACTTTGCTCGCGTAAAGACTAATCCCTTTTCAAAATCGAAAGTATACTACACACATAGTATGATATACTCTATCTACACTAATATTATTGTGAGGGATTTGTATTTTTGTAATGAATATACTAAAAAACTACTGTGCCGATTATAAAAATTCTTTCACCATTGGAAAGCTACTTTCACTCTGAGTAACATAGGCTATATTTATTGCCCATGCGAAGCCGGGGCGGGCCGCTAGTAATCTATATACTCTATAATGGTTTTAAGTTCTATCTCTAGTTTAAAATACAATCAATCCATTCATACCAACATATTCAACTTCTAAATCGAATCGGCCATTGATCTTATCAGCGCACGTGATACCGAAGTGCGTTACTCTGTCAAATCTCATTCTGGTTTGTTTGTCTTGAAGACGTCCCTTTGATCCTAGCACGAATTTCGAGAACGGTATCTGAAAACATAGAAATAGAAAATATTTTGTGAAAAGTCACTTTTTGTCATGGCCCAAAAGAAAACCGTTTTGTATAACATTCCACAGTGTTGCAGCGTAGTTTAGTTTAGGCTTTAGTAAAAGTAGCGTAGTTAGGCGTGGGAAAAGGGGCCCCTCGCTCACGACCACGCGCCAGCGAGGGCTTCAAGAACGATGGCTTTTTGTAATTGATAGGTTCGCGTTTGACCACCATTTCATCTGATGGTAAGCGACGATGTGGTCCAACACTGGGTTACGACAAACGTTGTCTTGTTTTTGAATTTATGAAAGAAAAAGGTTTCGCTGATGCGCCTTCACCCACGTCTAAATTAATCCACGCTACGCCTCTGCTTGGTAGCGACTTTATAATTACTCATTAATATTATTATTCCATTCCTAATGCATTCACAACACATCGCTGCTGGTTACTTAATTATACACACCTTGGCGATCTGCCAGTAAGGTCCACCTCTAGTATACAGTACATAGTGGTATATATCGTTCCATGTGATGTCGTAGAATCCTTCACAGGAGATGTTCAGGAGATAGGATCTGCCATCACCCCGGATTTTGAGTACTAGAGTGTTGTATAGATGCCAATCGAATGTTGTGGGCCGCTTAAAGGATTTCTGAAAAATTACAATGTGATACGTTGGTAGTATATATTTAATGTCTTTGATGATACCTATGTTATAGAATACATAGATACTGAAAAGTTGAAAAGGAATCGTATGTATGGCCATGTGAAGAGGAGAGATGAAGCGAATTTTACTAAGAGATTAATGTGTCTAAAGGTATGTGGATGAATGGAGTGGGAGAAGGGGGGGGCCAAAGGAAACATGGATGGATTCTGTGAGAAGAGATATGAAAGAAAGGAGATTCAGTCATCAGCCATCACGTTATCCGTGATGGCTGATAGGATAGAATGAATGAAAAAAAAAATCGGGTTGCCCCCATCCCAAGAAAAATGGGAGAAACGAAAGACGATGTTAGTTATTGAATACAGAATAATAGTAAGAATATTGCACACTCTCGTCATAACGTAGATACTCGCGATAACTTGGTGTGTAATATTATGTCCTATTTGAGGATCAATAATTCCAATGTTGTTTTTTTGGACACGAGGAAAGTGGAGAATAAGTAATAGTAATTTAGCCAAGGATAGTAGAGTAGAAGTAGTATAGGACCTCAAGGTCGGAAGTTACCAGGTTTCATTCAAGGTTTATAGAGCGGATATACACGGCGCAACGCTTCGCATTTACACTGCAGTACTCCGAGCATGTTTACGATTGACGGAAGTGTATTCACCTGTATAACCGTGCCTCTATGGCATAATACTACCGCATTGCAGGGTGCATGCAATTGCGGGACCTAATTCGCTTTCTACAATTTCAATTTAGGTTGGTAGGGCAAAAGAGAACTAAGCTAGAGTAGGCAATTTAGGCTCGCTTTTAGCTACCTACTATTACCCGACTTAATATAAATCGCTGATGTAATCCATGATAATGCATACCTTTGGGTTTTAATTTCTTAACAAGTTCGGTAAATCCAAATTGAAGAGATTCGTTTTTAGCCGTATTATTGTATATAATACTAGCGCTCTCTGTTGGCAGTTCTGAATATCAACTGTTTTTTTTTTTTGTGAGATTTCTGATTTTATTATTTAACTTCTGTACAAAATTGAGTAAGACTCACTCTTATCCTCTTAGATCTCATCCCACAATAGCCCGCCTTTTTGATCCGCCCATCTTTCGGTACCCTGACGTCAAGGTATCCGTGGAACCGCGCACGGCCCGCGCTGCTCATCTCCAAGCTGCACGTGCTGAACCCCTCATTATGGTCACTATCGGCGGTCGTCACAAACTTGTCCAGTGTACTGGGTTCATCGAAGCACCAGATTAAGTCCGTTTCACCTGGAATCATTTGAAAGAATGTTAAACAAGTTCTTTTTTTAAAACTTCTCACCACTCTAGGTACCTATTACTCTTGTAACGTGAGTACATTCACAAATATGTAAACTCGCATAAACAAAACACAGCCCCAGTACAACTATCTGTAGACCTTACAAATTTGTTCCGTGCGGGAATCGAACACGCGACAAGCAGTGTAGCCAATTGCTGAATTACTGCGCCAATCGTGCCTTTTGAGCATATCATTAGTATATTTAAAAAAAAAAAATAGGTAAATCAAATATTATTTGATTAGTCTGGAAGTAACTCTGTATCCCGAAAAATTTAACAAGATTTTTATACATAAAAAAAATGTGTAAAGTCGCGTTCTTATTTTCATTTTCAGTAGCGAGTTCCAATTGGACAAAATTTAGGGATAGCTAACATTAAAACCAAAGATGTAATATGCAAATGTTTTATTAGACATCTAAGTACAAATGGACATCTTGGACTGATAGAGAACACAAAAGTAAAAAGAAATCATTACGACTTATTCTTGTTTATAACTACTCAAGTATTTACCACAAATAAATGCATGGGTTTTTACCAACACCCTTAAAATTAAAATAACAATTCTAAAGATTAACTTGACTTGATGTTTACTGGAAAAAGTAATTTGCAATTTGAGTTCTAAAATGCAGAAACAAAGCAGGGTTGCATAAGAGAGAAGTGGACACATCCACTATACATATATAGAAATTTTAAGCCGAGGGAGGCCTAATAGGGTCCAGCAGGAACAAAACCAGTTTACCATCAACCATGCTGCGTTTACTCATCAAGTTATATATTTAATGTAAATAAGAATGAATCCATAATTATTCTGACAAAACATTCAGTACTTATTATATGTAACTATATAATCCTATTGGTTAGTAAGTAAGTTACCTATTAAAGTTTAGTTTCAGCACATAACATTATGTTATGAGGGTTGGAAAAGCATTTCGATCAACTTTATTATCATGATTTTATATTTTGCTCCATTCCTCATTTTATAGTTTTTTGTGCCTTTAATATTAGGTACTTGAAGTAACTAGTAAATCTTACCTGCTCAAACATCATTTTGTTACTAATAGCTGCTAGAAATATTTTATCACATTGGGAACATTTTATAATTATATTAATTTATGTATGTAGCAACTTTATTAAATATTAATACAAGAAACACCCAGTGTGTACCACTAGTAGTGTAAAATTTTATTTTTATTAAAAGGTTTAACACATTCATTGCCAAAGACTCATCAGCCGGGTCAAACAATAACTGAAAAATCTAAGCATGCTAAGCATACTTGATTTGGACTCACTTGTCAGGTACAGGGTATACACAAGTCATACTGTTGGCTTGTGTTATTTCTTACCCTCCACCACACACACTTAATATAACAACTCTGAAGGCAGATTGTGGGCACATCAACAAATTATTGTATGGTTTTGGCCTGAAAGTGTCAAACGTTATCACATTATTATTAATTTATGATACATAGGTTATATGGTCAGTAAGCTTGAATTTTATAGAAATATCTTGCTAACATTGTGTCAAAAATACAGTACAGTATTCATTGTATCAAAGTTTTAAAGTCAGAAACTAATACTGTTGTCATAAAAATAGTGTAATAATAGAAACATAATCTCAAATTTTAAACATACAAATGTCATAAAAAGTTTTAACTAAACACTAATAAATAATATTATTAAAACTAAAAATTTATCATAAAAAGTTGAGATTCATCACAGTGAGAAGTCAGCTAAGAAAAGAAGCCTTTTACCATTAAAAAAAAAAAGCATTGAAAATGAGAGAAAGCACCAACTGTTAAAAATGATGTTTCGCATCAATGCACTTCACTAATGAGCTGATCATATAACCTCATAAGTTCCTCGTTGTCTCTAGTTTTTTGGACCAGAGACTCTTGCAGTGAAGCTATAGTAATTTCATGCTTCTTAACAGTAGCATTTAATTTAGTTACTTCAATATTATAGTTCTTTTTGAGGTTTTCCAAAGTTTCATTAGCTTTAGAAAGTGCATCTGAAGTCACTTGTTTTAGGTTCCCGTATAACTCCTCATACTTCTTGACGGCAGCCTCATACTCGGCCAGTTTTTGTTCATAAACTTTCTCTCTATCTTTTGTTTCCAATATTACACTCTTGCATTTTTCATACTTGGTGAGAAGATCATTGAATGAACTCTCCATGTTACTCAGATGGTTCAATGCTTGATCTCTTTCAGTAGTGACCTTCTCCAAAGTTTCCTGGTGCACTATCTTGTCATGTTGGTACTCTTCTATTAATGAAGATATAGTCTTCTCATATTCCTCCATGACAATGCTCATTTGTTTATTGCTAATAATTTTGTCACTGACTTGCTGTTGTAATTTTTCTTCTCTCTGAAGAGAGTTATCTCTTTCATTAGTCAATTTCTTAACTTTTGACTCCAAATCTTCTGTGACTCTATTGTACTTGTGTTCCATATCTTGTAATGTACTCTTTAGCTCTCTGTTTTGTTGTCTAAGCTGTAACACCTCTTGTTCCTGCTTCTGAAGAATAACTCGAAGGGTATGAAGGTGGTCCACATCTTGTGAAGTAAAGTTGTGGTGGTATCGAGGACTTCTTGGAGCTGCTGTTGGTGGAGTGCTGCCTGATATACTTATGAGTCTCTCAGTGGCTACCCCCCGAGAGGGAGTGAGAATAGCAGAGACACTGCGCATCAAGCCTGGTGTCCTAGTATGTGTCACACCTGATTTTGGATTTCCACAGCTAACAACAGGTGGTACTACCTGCATGGGTTTGTCTCTGCTCATGGAGGGCATAGCGCCTGTTGACTGTGAATGTTTCGGTGCGACTACATTAGTTTCAGCAAAAGTTGATACTGTACTGCCAGTTTCATAACCGACATCACACTCTGACGAGTCAACTTCCGAATCGGTATGAACAGAGATTACATCTTCAAGCTTTTGACGTGCATATAGCGGATCGAATTTTACAAATAAACTTTCCTTGCCTCGATCTATATGGTTATGATGACGGTTCGATTCGGCACATTTGACGAGGTAATCTAAACTTGTTGCATCAATAAACATGTCGTCTGACACTGGTACCTCTTTCATAGTTACATCACAGATGCTATCAAAGTCGGATCCGGTGAGAAGATCACTGGTCTCATTCCTCTGCTCCGAGAAATCATTATATCGTCTCGGTGACATCGCCATAAGATCATCCACTGATGAAACTGGTGTTATAAAACTGTCATCAGATGCTGTTGTACTTGCTGCAGCAGACAACATATCGTCATCAATTTCAACACTATTAGCGTCTGCAGCGCGGCTCAGAAAGTTTTGGAATTTCTTGTAAATTGTTTTTATGCCTCTATCAGGAGATATAAAAGAAGAATCACTCAATATTATGTTTGAAAACATTCGCCCTTTCTGATTCTTGGAGACTGATTTATACAATTTAAATAAACACAGCGACCGATAGTTACAGATCTGGCGTTGAATACTAATAATAAAACTTGTGGAAGGATCAACAAAAACAAAATAGAAAGAAGGAAATTATTCTTGGCTCAACGACTTCAACGGTTATTTAAGTTTTGAATGCACCTGACACAGACTAAATATTATTATTTTGACAGCATTGCCATCATTCGGAAAAATCGACTAAAACTAAAATCGACTATACAAATAAGCATTTACCACAGCAAATAAAACAAATACAAAATTGAACAAATATTGAACAGTTTCTGTTTTGCGTGTAACTTATTGTGCTTTAAATAAAATTCTGTTTCAGCACAATGCCACATTTACAATATGACATGTTGGCGTAAAATGCTACATTCACAAAGTGACACATTCTCAAAACGAAATGTGTCACTTTGCAAAAACATAAAAATTATACTGTGCACTATAATTTTGGACATTATGCGAAAATGGCGTTTTGCGAAAATTACATTTTGCTAATGGATAAGATGTTTTGCGATATGGCGTTTTGAGAATATGTTAATTAGAGAATATGACATTTTGCGAAAATCTAATGTGTCATTATGCGAATGTAGAATTGTGCGCCTAATTCTGCATGCAGATTATTTAAAAATATGGGCTCATTGCAATGATGCAATGTTCAGACAAAGGAACTGGCTGGCGAACACGATGACTGAATAATTTACTAATTTTGTATCGGTTTTTTTTATGCATAGCTCGCGTTTGACCACTATATCACCCGATGGAAAGCGATAATGTTGACGACTATGGAGCGCGCTTGCCTAGAAGCAACCTATTCACTCTTGACTTAAAGACTCCTAAGTTGTAGTTATCAAGAAACACATTTTATATAACAACTTCCTGTCCACTGCACTTATCTGCGTCTGGTGACTGTCTGGGCAATGCATTATTGAGACGACATAATCTTTAGCAGGGATTTGTTATCGGCGGCGGCGATTACTCGCGCCGGGCCTTGATAAGGGCCATGGTCCGGAGCGAGGAGTGGCAGGCGGTCACCTCTTTCTGCGAAGCAGTAATGCTACCAATGGAGGAGGCCGACCGCATCAGCTACGGCGGCGCTCACAGCGCAACAGCCGCCGTCGGGATTCCAATAACGATTTCCGGCCACCGTGCGGGCTTGCGGACGACGAACAATGGGTAGCTCGCTGTCCGACCGTTCGGTAACTGTCCGGACAGAGCCCAAGTCGTCGACAGCGCGCACTGTTCCCGCGCGTCTCAAGGAGTTGTCAGCAACCGCAGGGGCCCAACTGGGTCGAAGCCTACTGGGGACAGGGTTAGTTTCAAAAGCTCAGGCCCGGTACGAAAGTCAACGAAGGAACAGGAGTGGGTTTTAGTCAGTAAAAGTCTGATATTATCTCCCGCTCCGACTAAGAACGGGGGATATCATTAGATGATTTTCCCACCGAAAAAAAAGCAGGGATTTGATCATACTTATGTTATGCGACGCGAATACTGCACGAAAACGCAATATGGTGGGAAATTATGATTGAGTAGAAGAATACAACCGGTGGTGGTGGTGGTGGTTGTTAATTATGATTTTGGATAAAACCAAAAAATAATGATTAACAACCATGTAGCGCCTACTCCTATCAAGTCAAGCAAATCTCTACACACGAAGTTGTGGACGATTACGTCAACCTCGGACAGACAGTCCAGTTGGGTAGGTCTAACTTCGAGAAAGAGGTCAACCGTCGAATCCAACTCGGCTGGGCAGCGTTTGAGAAGCTACGCGGTATCTTCTCGTCCAACATACCACAGTGTCTCAAGACGAAAGTCTAATACCAGTGCGTGTTGCCAGTGATGACATAAGATGAAACGTGGTCGCTCACAATGGGCCAAAGAGCAATGGAAAGGGCTATACTCGGGGTTTCCTTGCGTGATCGAATAAAAAATGAAGATATCCGCAGGAGAACTAAGGTTGCCGACATAGCACGAAGAATTGCCAAACTTAAGTGACAATAGGCAGGGCACATTGCTCGCGGAACAGGTAGATGTTGGGGCCGAAGGTTCTGGAGTGACGACCGCGTACCGGAAGACGCAGCGTTGGAATGTCTCCTATAATGTGGACCGAAGATAAGGTGAAGGTTGTGGGAAACCGATGGATGCGAGACGCACAGGGATGTTCGTTGTAGCAACGCTTGGGGGAAGCCTATGTCCAACAGTGGACATATATCGATGATGATGATGAGAAGAATACATTTTTTCAAAAATACTTATCATTAACAATTAGGTTTAGTACGAAAGAATATTGTTTTTTTGTAATGGGAAATTACCACAGGACCACGTGATCCTTTTCAGACCTTTTCTCAAGGCCCTAGTAGGTTTCGGCCCTGCTGGGCCCCTACGGTTTGCTGACATCTCTGTTCAGGCTGAAGCGCGCTTGAAGCACCATGCACCGTCGACGACTCGGGCTCGATCTTTACGGGACGAGTGAACGGCGAGCATTGCTTGTCGTACACTACAGGTCGCGCGATGAATCAAGATCGCTCGGCAAAAGTGGAAGGGGCATGCGCAGTATTCAATTCTACGGTCTATTTGGCGACGTACGGGCGGGTGTGCGCCGTCGGCGACACGTCATTGGTAGATAGAGTCGCTCTTCAATTCCCGCGTTGCGTTCTCGCCTCTCACTGGATACTGTTATACTTGGGTACTGTTGCGTACAGCTTGTGTTATCGTTATAATAATACGTAGTCGTAAAAAAAAATGGTTAAAAATAAAGTTTTAAAACTGCTAGCCAGACAAATGGTTTACGACGTGAATTATTACATTAAAGAAAGAAACTAACGAAATTATTTTTTTTAATTTTATGTTTTATTTTAACATTATTAATTTTTTTAATTAACCTACTTACAAGATAAATTACAATCAAAAACTAGTGTTATTATAAGTTATGTTACTAAGGTTCAAACATATGAAATTAAAAATAAAATCCTAACATACTAAGAATTTCTGTGCGCAATTGTACACATGCGCCGATTGCCCCCACTACTTTTACCGAGCGATCTTGATTCACCGCGCGACCTATACCTTGCAGGCGCAAAATTGTCGGAGTTACACGTTACGGTGGCCAGAGATTGTTCGGCGGATCCTGACGCCCGGGGCGTCTCCTTAAGTGGCAGCTAGGGCGTGAGGGCATACGTTCGCTCACTCTTGCAGCCGCCTCCTTCGCTAGCATTACTGCTTCACAGATGATGCGACCGCATCCCATTCCCTCTCGCTCCGGACTATGGTCTGTACCAGAGACCAGTGCGACAGGTCACCACCACCCATCGCCTTTATGACTAGGACACAGTGGTGCTCTGCCCAAGCAAGTCTTTTTATCTGGCATCCACTTTGTCCGTAATACCCGACATTCATGAGAACAAATTGCAGGCAAAAGTTAATAATTAGATAACATGTATGAGTACAAAAAAATGCCCAGAGGTATGAAGTAGAAATCTATATATAATTAGGTCTACCTTTGTAGGTACAGTGTTATTTAAGTTATAATATATAAATAAATATGTATAAAAATTTTGGCAACTTACCTGGTCTAGCAATAAGTAGAGGATCTGTTTCAATTAAATCTTTCACTTCCTGTTTAAACAGTTTCAACTCATGCTTCAACTCCTGGAAACCCTTCTTTAAATGTTCCAAGTTTGAAACCTTGTGTTCGGTATCATAACCACCTTTTCTATGACTTTCATGAAATAGCCAGCGCTGTGTCCCAATTAGAATTGGTTTCGAATAGTTAAAATTATTTGTTTTGATTATAGTTCTGCTTAAGGCTGGGTACTGGCTGTTATTTCTTAATAGATTTATGAAAGTGTTGATTTTACACAATGCCATAATGTAATACTTCACGTAGTCTAACAATTCTAATATATTATCACATAAGTATGTTACGAAATCAACATTTATTTATTTTAGTTATATTGTATAACCTCTAATTTTCATCAAAATAATATTTTCAGGTTCATCAGCTGTTTGACAGCTAGTGTTGTTATCAAATGACTATAGACTAGTATAGACCAAACATAAATACAATCGACTAACTATGCTTTTACAATTGTAGTAAAAGTCTGATTATATTATTAAATTCTATTAATTAAATGAAAAGCATGATTAGGAATAATAATTGTATTGCACTTTTTTTTTCTGCAATCAGAAGTATTTTTAAATGTTTGTATTTGTGTAAATAAATATTGTTGTCCAATCCGAAAAAGAATAATTAATCTCATAGAATCAACTAAAATCACTGTTTACACCGGTTGACATTGACACCTGTGTTTTTTACCCGCGTTCCGAATTACGTCAAAAGCGATTAAGTCGCGAATCCGACCAACGCGCAACGTCACAAATAATACTCAATGGTCCTTATATTTTGTGACTATTAAATTTGGTTGGATTCGCTTTTGACGTAATTCGGAACTAAGGGGTCAGTTATGTGTTGTCAATGTCATGTCACAGCGCCCGGCTGACTGATCGAGCTGCTGCTGTTTGGTGACTTGGCGAGATCACTTTCACTTTATAAATTCTTTAGAATTTTCAGGGACGTCGGTCTCGTAACGTTGTCCGCCCGTCGTGGCATGGTATTTATTTAATTTATGACGAAGTAGAAGTGCGCGTTTCATTATCAAAGAGCCACGTATACAAATAGACTTATTTTTACGTAAACAGCGAGAATTTTCTCGCCATAAGCATGTGCAGATAATTTTTGTTTTCTATTATTATAGAACCAAAGTATAGTGAAAATGGGTATGGAGAAATATAACAATGTGGTAAGTTTCTTTCAGTATACTCATAAAAAATAATCCAATAGAATTGTGATGAAGCTTTATATTTTTCTGATAAACCGCTTTTACTCTTGAAAAATTAACATTACCTACCACCTTCCTGTACCAAGTTATTTGGAGTCAAAGCAACATGTTTTTTTTTCTTCTATTTTATTCTGTTAACCATTACATTATCACCCTTTTCTTTCATAATTATTGTTCCTCACACAATCCCTCCATACACTTAAATAGTTATTATATAAATATATTACTACAACTGGTAGTATATCTCTGTTGACTGTTCATCAAAATCACTAGGCTTCTCTGGTGTATCAACATTTATGAGGTCATTAAAATGTATCATCTCATCATTCATCAAGCATCAATATTTTTATAGTACGCATAGGTACTCTGTCTTAGTAGCTTTGCTGTGCCCAACAGGGCCCATATTGATCTCACTATATTCTTATACCATATAAGTGCATATACGAAATTTAATAAAGTATTGACCATTGAGTAATTTCGAAGAATAATAAGAATAATGTAATGTATTTTGTATGCATTATTTTGGCTGTTGCTTTGGGTAAATGGTGGTGGCTACCGGTCCACCACTCTTTACCACTGTACAATAGAAAACTTATATCTGTCTATTTTGTTGAAATTGTACGATGGTAGATCGAAATATTCACGTCCTAACAATACCTAAGATAATGCATGCGTTCACACGTCTTTTGAATCTATGGCTCAAATTCGTAATTGTGGCTTTGAATTACTGCCCCAACCTGCCTATTCCCCTGATTTGGCACCTTCAGACTTTCATCTAGTCAGTCAAAAATTTTCATCAAATGAGGAGGTCAAAGCTGCGTTGGGTGACATTGTTGAAGGCCTTGAAAAACTTTTTTTATGACTGGCATACAGGCGTTGGAAGCCAGATGGAAGAAGATCATTAAATTGAGTGGAGATTACGTGGAAAAATAAAATTATTGTTTATATTTTATATTATTTTCTTGCTGAGGCTGCAAACTTTTCAATCCATTCTCGTATCATCACAGTGACAATGAAGAAACCAATGAATAGGGCAAAAGAAAACAATATGTAGAGACCAAAAATTCTTATTCTTATTCATATTATGAGATCCACCTGTCTGTACATAACTAATATTGTAGATTATGGCCCAATTCCTCTCGCAAAGAGGTGGCCTATGTCCTAATGATGGAAACATTATGCTATTCAGATTATTATGTTTATGATAACAAGGGATACCCCCTTTATTAATAACTTGTATATAATAAATCCTAACAATAAAGCACTTTAATTACCTATTAAGATAAGGAAAAAACATGATAAGATAAAAACAAAAAATCCATTTCATTTTCTTGGTAATATCTGTAATCAATAATAGTACTTGTCTTTATCTATAAAATCAGTGACAACATTATCTGCTAGATCACTTAACTGATTATTTTATTACTTATAAATATGCAATTGCAATAGAAAACCCATAATTATGACATAACACAATCCCGTTGTCACTATCACTTGTGCAAAAAATACAACTTTACAGGAGAAAAAAAAATATTATTATTTCAAGGTTTATATAAGATGAATAGTTAATAACTCTTCACATGGTGTGTTTAGATATCTATACAGCACAAAGAGCTAAAAAATATCTCAGATTCTGAGTTTCAGGTACAACTTGACTACTTACAAACTTGAGGGTACATACTTTATTTAAAGCAAAATTTACTTGTTTCAGCATGGGTGTAAAGGGCTAACATACTTTTGAAAAAATATTAACACTTAATATTATAAAAAGATACTATAACATTATTTATGTAACACATTGCAATTTTTGCATAAGTGACAGTGTTGCATGATATTATTATATACTAGCTTTTGCCCGCGGGGCTTCGCTCCCGCTCTTCCCCACTCCACCCTACTCCACCCTTCCCTATCCTACTCTACAAATACCGGCACGGATCTTGAGCACTGACTTGAACTTGAAATCGTGCAGACTTGAATGAGAAGTGAAGTATTGGGTCTCTTTAGTGGTATGAAGTGAGACACTGGAGCTGGGAGTACATCTTTGTAGTTACAGTGATTGGCCCGACGATGTTTACGATGCGCAAACTGATCCTGACTCGACGAGCGCTCAAGATTCGTGCCGGTATTTGTACCCTACTCTACACTATTCTACCCTACCAAACTGCACATAAACCATCTACTAAATAGTCCGAACAAAGCCTAAACATTTGGTTTGGATAGGTGAGCCCGTTCTTGAGTTATAAAATTACAACGAAAAGTGGCATTGATTTTTATATATTACTAGCTTTTGCCCGCGCGGCTTCGCTCCCGCTCTTTCCTACTTCAGCCTACTATACCCTACTCTACCCTACTCTACCCTACCCTACTCTACTCTACTCTACCTTACTCTACCCTACCCTACCCTACTCTACTCTACTCTACCCTACTCTACCCTACTCTACCCTATTCAACCCTACCCTACTCTACCCTCCTCTACCTTACTCTACCCTACACTACCCTACACTACCCTACACTACCCTACTCTACCCTACACTACCCTAATTTTCATTTTTTTTCCATAAGAACCTTCTCCTCATAATAACGAACACAACAAAAAAAAAACCGGCCAAGTGCGAGTCGGACTCGCCCATGAAGGGTTCCGTAGCAGCAAGTAACATAATATAAAAGTTCTTGTAATGTGTTGTAACTTTGATCGATGTTTTAATAATAGTGTATTTTTTTCGATTAATGTCGCATTAAAAAAAAACTACTTACTAGATTTCGTTCAAACCAATTTTCGTTGGTAGTTTTTATTGTAATGTACATCATATATTTTTTTTAGTTTTATCATTCACTTATTTTAGAAGTTAGAGGGGGGGGAAACACATTTTACCACTTTGGAAGTGTCTCTCGCGCAAACTATTCAGTTTAGAAAAAAATGATATTAGAAACCTCAGTATCATTTTTGAAGACCTATCCATAAATACCCCACACGCATGGGTTAGATGAAAAAAAAATTTTTGAGTTTCAGTTCTATGTATGGGGACCCCCAAAATTTATTGGTCTTTTTCTATTTTTGTGTGAAAATCTTAAAGCGGTTCACAGAATACATCTACTTACTAAGTTTCAACAGTATAGCTCTTATAGTTTCGGAAAAAAGTGGCTGTGACATACGGATGGACAGACAGACAGACAGACATGACGAATCTATAAGGGTTCCGTTTTTTGCCATTTGGCTACGGAACCCTAAAAAATAGCAACATCGGTCCAGGCGTTGTTGAGTTATGCGCTTACCAACACATTTTGCGATTCATTTTTATATTATAGATATAGATTTAAAAGAACTGCTCGATTTACGAAAATATGGCACAAAGCGCCCCACGCTTTTTTCACAATGATATTAATATTTTTCGTTCATTATTATTATTTTCTACCTATATTGAAAATGATTTTAAATTTTTTAGTTTGTTATGCTATGAAAGCGTGTTTTTTAGTTTTTTTAAACTATATTTTTTGTATGCTATATTACGAATACCACTACAACTATTTTCCTGTTTATAGTTTAATCTATAACCTTATCAGCATTATAATATCCCACTCTGTATAATTATATTTTATGTACAAATTCGGAAGTTTGGCATTGAATAATATTATATAGAATGGTATATTATATAATAATATATTTTTTTTTTATATAATAATTAAAAATACTATAAAAACTATCAAAACATGCATCTCTAAATTCCCTATTTAGAATAATATTCAAAATTGAGTGTTATTCATTAAACCCCAAGCGAACGCCGGTGTTCGCGCATCTATTGTCTTACTATTGTGTCTCAAATTGACGGTAGCTGAAAGGAGATATCTTGAACTCAATCTGACACTATCATCAATCATTTGCAGCCAAAGTTCTAACGTTCCACTGCAGTATCAAAGTTTGATATCGTAGTGGAACATTGCGAGAACTCCATAACCATTTCCGAAGTTCAATCTATAATTACCTTTCAGATACCGTCAATTTGAGACAAAAGTAAGATAATAGATGCGCGAACGCCGCCGCCGGCGTTTGCTTCGGGTTTAATGAACAAATCCACTCGAAGCAGCATATTTTTTCAGCAAACTCTTTGATTTTTTTTTACCCGACAGTTAAATGATAGCCATTGCTTGTACTATTTGCATTGAAAAAATCAATTTAAAGAAAAAAAATGAGTACGATTCGCGATCCTTCTGCTACCATTACTACGCAAACGCTACTGTATCTTATAGATAGCTCAGTTAAAAGTTTCTTTATCAAAATGTCATCATCTTCCTGCCTTTGTCCCGTTTTATTTAGGGTCAGCGCAACTAGAGCTGACAATATTGCCACCAATATTCATACATCGGGCTATTTCCGGCAATATTCCCACTTCACGCAACGGCACATCTCTAAGCGCAACCTATGTATTTTTTCTGCCATTCTGCCCATTTATTTACCTATAGTAAATTAATGTTTTTTTCCTAGGACGGCAAACCGTCCGAGTACCTCTTCCCCCCGGAGATACTGAAGCGACTGGACTTCAACAAAAGCCCGGCGACTTTCAAGCCTAAGATCAGCGCGGCAAGTCCCGGCGAAGACTGGATGGTCGTGAGGCCGCTACAGCGCTCAGACTATGATAAGGGCTTCCTGCAATTGTTAGGTCAGCTGACCAGTGTCGGCAATGTTACGCGGAAGCAGTTTGATGGTAAGTGGTGATAACTACACTCTCATTGGTATAGAATGGTGTGGGTGACAGTAACCTATCCTTTTCTCTCATCCTAAAGATGTATATTTTTGTCCTATATGTCAATGTTACCTTAGTTACGTTTGTACAGAGTTAAAAATTGGGATCGTCCTGAATAATACGATATTGATTCAGAACCAATAAATTCATGCGGTTTCCAACTACATTTAATCTGAATTCGAAATTCTGCATTCAACTGAACAGCCCTATCCTACTACTACAGCTGCTACTTTTCGCTATTTCAGGATGGGATGAAGTGTGTTAACACTCTTAGAATCTTAGATTGCACCTCTCACCTTCACTATTTCCGCCCCTGAAAATGTAGACTAAAAATTTTCAAGGCACAAGGAAATAGCATTGCTCCAATTATCGTAATCTGCATCAAAATATTATTGCACGTAATTACCTAGCATGACCAATGTAACAATGCAAGAACTACGCAATCAATCTTTAAAAAGTCGTTACTCCAACTTATTTGAACAGGTACGCAACACCTCTTAAATGCCACCGAGTGTATACTTATTACGATATAGTGTTAATTATTTGCAATGTTGACATGTGAGGTACAACATTGACAGATTGCTGTTTTAAATTGCCCTCAGGGCCTCAACATTGGAATAATGGTGGCCTCAGTGGTAAAAGCCTCGACTTTGGAATTTACATCTTGGTCTTAAAAACCCAGCCAGGCACTTTAATTTTTTTTTTCCACCACGGCGAAGGAACACGTCGTGAGGAAAGTGGCATGTTCTAGATTTAAAAAAAATCGAAGACACGTGACATCTACCAACTCGCACGGGGCCCGCATAGTGGATTAGACCCCATTCCTAAAAGAGATAGGAGGCCTGTCTACACAGCTGGACAATGAAACAGGTGCGATTTCATTAAAATGCAGCTGAAAATGCACCTATTTACTACCACAGCTAAGCTTCCCGGGAAGGCTGACTCGATACATTTGCAGTAAAATCCTGCAAAAGTATTAGTATGAGAAATTAAAGTAGCTATATACCGTATTAAAAATCAACTTGACACTGGCTAAATGCACAAACCGTGCGAAGCGAAAGAAAAAAAAAACAAAATACGACATTGAAAGTTCAAAAGCACCTGAATGAATTTGTTTATTGTCGTTCTGAAAAACGTCTGATAAAAATCTTTATTGTTAGTTACGTAACAAAGCTAAACATAAAAGCTGTAATAAAATTCGTTTTCAATACCGATGTCCTAGTAAACTGGTTACATTATTATGCGAATCTTATTGGTATTTAGTATGCGACCTTGGCGAAACCGGCGTAATGATAATGACCTTTCTATATGCCTTGAGTTCCTGATCTTTACTTCCAACGTTGACAATATATGCGAATATGGTACCTCTGTTTGGGTTGATTAGGCTTACTTTTCGATTTGTGTTCTTAAGCTTATTTAAAATAATATTGTCGTTAATGTCATACGTAGTTTTAGTATGGAGTATTGGAACAGGTGTAATAAAAATACTTAAATGAAATAGAAAAGACAATATGAACATATCAAAACATCTGAGTAGAAAATAGCTTTGTGTAGGGCAACTGAAAGACAGAACAATTACCTTTGTGTCCAACTTCAAAAGCAAAGGTGCAAAATAAAGCTAGAACTACACTGTGCAAACGTGTGCCATACATACATATTTATATGGAAACTAGACTTGTAGAGCTACACTCGATCCACGCCACGCGACGTCGTTCTACGTACAAACACGCCTGTGTTACATGTGTGCGTCGGTCTACTTTAGTTCTAGCTTTAGCAATAAAAGCCTTCCTCCATTCCTTTGATCTTTCGCTGGCCCTCTCTTCATCTTACACTTTACACTTACCTAGGTATCTGCTTTATATTTTTCATGTGGGGAATCATTCAATAACTCATCCTACTCTGGGTGGGCACGCCACAATTATGGCCTTAAGTCCCCTCTTTGAGGCCTAGCTGGAAAGACCTCACGGCATCCTTACCTTCCGCATGACGCACCACGGTCCTCACCGGACATGGCAGGTTCGGGAGGTTCCTGTACTGGACTCAAGCGGAAGTGACGCCCGGGTGTCGCCACTGTGTGGAATGCCCGGCGGACACGGTGGAGCACACAGTCGAGGTGTGCCCTGCTTGGGCGGAGCATCGCCATATCATGCAGGCATTGGTTTCTAGTTCTAGTAGTAGTTTTAGTTTGTTTAAATCTAGATTCCGTAGCTAAACTAACATTGGTTGTATCTAAATCACAATTCATTGTTTCAGAGCGGTTCACTAAGATGAAGCAGTCTGGCGGATACTACGTAACAGTCATAGAAGACACCCGCATATCCAAGCTGATCGGAGCGGCCACGCTTACCATCGAACAGAAGTTCATACATAACTGCTCTGTGGTATGTCATTATAGATTTTGTTGCCTAGGAATAAGGCATAGTCCCGTGCTTGTGTAGCTGAAAAAATCTATTTTTAAGTCTGTCGAAAGTAATCAAACATAAAGTTTAATTTAAGCATAAAGGAAACTTTTTTAGATGATTTACTTTGCAATAGAATAGGCTAGTTGCTGTAAGAAATGTAATTAGTCCGTCCTTTAGATTATTCAAAAATAAGGGACACGATTTTTTTTATTTGTAAATTAAACCAATTATGATCAAGATATAGCCCATTAAAGATACGTGTAACGTCACGCCGCGCCGCGCTGCATTTTTTCTCACGGGGTGACCGTCACACGTAATTTTAATGGGCTATATCTTTGTTATTTTTTTGTTAAATCGAAAAAAGAAAAAAAACCGGCCAAGTGCGAGTCGGAATCGCCCATGAAGGGTTCCGTAGCAGCAAGTAACATAATATAAAAGTTCTTGTTATGTGTTGTAACTTTGATCGATGTTTTAGTAATAGTGTATTTTTTTCGGTTTATGACGCATTAAAAAAAAACTACTTACTGGATTTCGTTCAAACCAATTTTCGTTGGTAGTTTTTATAGTAATGTATATCATATATTTTTTTTAGTTTTATCATTCTCTTATCTTAGAAGTTAGAGGGGGGGGGGCACACATTTTACCACTTTGGAAGTGTCTCTCGTGCAAACTATTCAGTTTAGAAAAAAATGATATTAGAAACCTCAGTATCATTTTTGAAGACCTATCCATAGATACCCCACATGCATGGGTATGATGAAAAAAAAATTTTTGAGTTTCAGTTCTATGTATGGGGACCCCCAAAATTTATTGCTTTTTTTCTATTTTTGTGTGAAAATCTTAATGCGGTTCACAGAATACATCTACTTACAAAGTTTCAACAGTATAGCTCTTATAGTTTCGGAAAAAAGTGGCTGTGACATACGGACGGACAGACAGACAGACAGACAGACAGACAGACAGACAGACATGACGAATCTATAAGGGTTCCGTTTTTTGCCATTTGGCTACGGAACCCTAAAAATACGTGTCCAATATTTTTTTATAATCTAAAATACGGGCTAAATAAAATGTTATTATTTTGAGCCTGAAAACTTCCCTATTCTAAGGCCTACTGTCCACGAAGGCGTAGCTTCATAGACGCATATTCGTCATTATACGCACGTGTACGCCTGCGTGAAGCTTACATACACAACTTTGAAACTGTCGACGAAGCTGCCACGTAAGGTGGTCAGTAGGCCTAAATATAACCGGTTCACACTAGATTTAAACACCTTTTCTACTTATGACAATGTCTAAACAAGTTGAATGATTTAATCATCATTTTTGATGTTCCCACTGCTGGGACTCAGGCCTCCTCTCTAGGAGAGGGAATGGGCCTTAATCCACCACGCGGGCCCAGTACGGGTGGGTTGGTTTTAATGATTTGGATTCATTTTTTGTGAAAACAAGATTTTTCATAGTATTGTAAGTAAACTTAACAATGTACTGTATCTTTTTTCAGCGTGGACGTTTAGAGGATGTGGTGGTCAATGATACTTACAGAGGAAAACAGTTGGGGAAATTGTAAGTATTCGTCACCAGAATAAGAACTTACTAAAATAAGATGATAAGTCACTTCACTAGTCGCCAAGTCCACTAAGGGTGTATGTACACGCTAAGCAATTTCTCCGTGTCTGCGGTAGACAGGACCAATTCATCAGGACAGTTTACGACAAGAATTTGGTCGGTTCTAGGCACGAATTAAGCTAGAACTACATTTGACTGACTTACACGTACCTATAACAAGTCTGATTTGTACGTAGAACGACGTCGCGTGGCGTAGATCAAGTGTAGCTCTACGTACAAGCTTAGTTTCCATATAAAATGCATGGAGACTGACGCGCCTAAATCGGCGTGTGTGGCACACGTGTGCGCAGTGTAGTTCTAGCATTATCGTGGCTCCCCGCCGCCCCCTACCGCAACTTCACGCGTCGTGTCTAGCGCTGATAAGATTTTTTCTTGGTCAGCGTCAAAGCAGTGTACCTACACAGTTCGTGCGTAGAAATGACACGAATTCTTGCATAGGCCCGGCGACTTTTTTTAACGTGTACAAGCGGCCTAAGACTTCCGCCTGCGTTCTAAGTCGTTAGAAATAAACTTCCTCCACTCTAATCGAATTTGACAAAAAATAGTAACACAAAGTTATAAGCCTATTATGTCAGCAAAAATACATAGTCCTTTACTTTTTTTTAGGAAAAAATATAACATGGTGTAAAAACTATTGGAATCCATTTAGTTACTGATGATTCTGAAAAAAATATATTTAGGTTTCGCATATACGGGTACTAAAAACTATGTTATATATATATATATATATATATATATAGACAATATGATTAGAGTCGAATGTATTTAGGGTCAAATAAGTCCACAACTTTTCATAAGATGTCGAAGCATGAGGTCATTCTGATTAATTTCAAATGTCATTTCCAGAATCGTCGTGACAGTTTCCCTACTCGCCCAAGAGCTGGGCTGCTACAAAATGTCTCTGGACTGCAAAGACAAACTGATCAAGTTCTACGAGACCCTGGGCTATAAGCTTGAACCCGGAAACTCTAACGCCATGAATATGCGGTATGTCACTACATATTTATAAATAAATATTTAATCAATGCAGGTTTTTTTCGAGTTCACGTATCAATGTTGTCATGTCAGGTAAAGCAAGATTGAGATTGGAATACAAATTAGGTATTAATATACAATACCTACGATTGAATTAATGTCAAAGTTCGTGAAGGTATAAAATGTTAAAGCGAGTTAGTACGAAACATTACTGTCATATTCGCACGTTTTTTGACCACGATTGCCGCCACATTTATATGTATATAACTGATGATAGTAGAAAATTATCTCCCGGGATAAAAAGTATCCAATGTGCTATTCAACACTTGGTCTACCCGTGTACCAAGTTTTATATATATGTATTCAGTAGTTTTTGCATGAAAGAGTCAACAAATATCTATACATACAAACTTTCGCGTTTATAATATTAGGACTTTTTCTTATTTTTAAATTAATTATTTGGTCGTAGGTTTGAGGACCCCTCTTGACAATTAGCCGCTGGGACGTCCGACCTGCGCTCTAAACTGTAAGTACGCACAAGACGCCGAGCAGACATCACGGCATTTCCAGCCAGCACTCATCATTCCATCTCTATCTACGGAAATTACATCACCGAGTATTTGAAAATAGAACCTGCATCCGGTTTCTGAAAGACTTACTGTGATTGGTTGATGCAAATGACAACAGATAGTAAATTATTAGAGATAGTCTCGTTTGAAAATGGAATTTGTTTTTTTTTTTTATTATTTTATGGCATAGCTTTTTGGCCTGTGTCATAAAAATGGAATTTGCTCATTCAGAAGCTGGTTAAAATAATATTTGCGGTTTTGTTACATCATTAAATTTCGGTGACCCAAGGTTGTGCATTTTGTTTTTTTTCAATGTACTAGGTACTAAAAACTATGTTTAGATGGATTCGTTCATTTGTGAGCGCGGCGCTATGTTGTGTGTATACGAGAAACAGAATATATTTAGCATTCACAATATCATAAAACATTCAGAAAAAGCGCTGCGCGCGCAAATAAAGCCCTGTTTTCTGAATGCCATTTTATCTCGTCAAGTAGGACCAGGCGTTTAGAAAACGGGATTGAATCTATAAACACGATTTTGTATTGTTTATTTTTTTTCTATTTATAATGACTTATTGTTTGCAGTCATAAAATCACTATTTTCACTTGCATCACGCTTTCTGATCAAAGGCTCAGCTCAGACTAAACAGCACAGATAATATTTTCGACATTTAATAATAAATCAATCTTCAGAGTTTTAAAGTTCAAAATTGTGTTAACATCGTCACAACATCGAACGACTTGTGTGCACACAAGCTGATTAGCTGATTTACATTTTAAGGATCTGAAAATAATGTTTATTTTTGCATGTCAGTAAAACAATCCTTTATTTGATCTGACTTGAGCCTATTGGATCTTGTTGTGGTTTCTGTTTGGTCGTTCGTGTGATTACGGTCGCAGGGTCAATTCTTCTATCCATCAAAAGACGAGATCAACACGTTTGGTCTCCTCATTTGATGGGGTGACCAATTGATTATGGATATCCTAGCACATAATGTAGACGTAGTTTTTATCATTTAAAGTGCGCATGTAAAGATCTTTTTTTTTATATTTTGTAGTAGCTTTCATGCTTAGATTGTGTTGCTTTTTATTTGTGTATTAATAGAAGAGCTAATACTAACGATTGTTTTTATTATGTTGCCTATTAGTTTTTACGCTAGTCTATGCTTAAGGGTGCGTTTATCGCTGTAGCAGAGCTGGGCGGAGTGAAGCGGGCCGTGAATTGGCCAATCACAGTGCTCGAAATCTCCATTACGCTTCAGTGGAAACAGTGTAAGTGGAACTGAGCGGATTTTTAAAATAAAATAAGGTAGGGTAGAGGTCAAAACCGCTCACACAAGACATCTTAGGGTTCCGAACCCAAAGGCTAAAAACGGGAGCGTAATATTAAGACTCCACTATCCGTCTGTCTGTCACCAAGCTCATGAACCGTGATAGCTAGCTAGTTGAAATTTTCACAGATAATGTATTTGTGGCCCCTATAAAAAGAAATACTAAAAACAGAATAAAATAGTGTAAAAAAGTAGTTGTATAGATAATAGAATGGAACTCTTCGCGCGAGTCTGACTCACACTAGGCCGGTTGTTACAGCTCTTCCCCGCCTAGCTCCGCTCAGTGCAAACGCACCCTAATTTAGTACACCTAGTCAGTTGTGCTAACAGTGTCACTAAAATAATAACAGGCTAAGTTTTCATTGTTGTTATTATTATATTTGTTTTTAAAGCTTTGAAAGTACTTAAACACATATGTAAGCATATTATGAGATTACTATTTTTGTAACTAACTTTTTGTGTTATATTTTTGCATTATTAAACTATTCTTGCTTTATTTTTAGTTTTATTTCATCAAAGCATGTAGGTTGTATTTTATTGGGATTTAATATAAAAAATAAAAACAAAATTGGACATTTTACATGTTTTATTTACAGAAGTGTAAATTTAGTGGATATAATAAGAATTTCGTTTGCCACACATTCGTTACGATGGCATTTCGTGTTCAGACAAGACTGGTTTCTACCCGCACTTGCTATGTAGCCTCAGAAGCAAACACTTTACTAAACTCATCTCAATATATTTCAAATATCTATATTATAAGTTATAACCAGTAAAATAAATCTGGTCTAAGAATACGTCCCTAACTCAATATGTATTCTCTGTATCACTCGCATTCTATTATTATATATATATTTTTACTGTTTTTCACATAATATTTCTTTATAGAATTAAACTTTATACGTAAGCAGAGATGTAAGTTTGTGTCAAATTGTTCTGACGGCCGAAAACAAAAAACCGTGTATGATGGATGTGTTGGTTATGATGTAATCTATTTTGAAATGAAGTTTATCGCAAGTTATTGCAGCTAATATCGATTAATTATGAAATTATCCGAATAAAAAAGCCGCATGCAATTCAGTTCACTCCTTTATAGCTGTTACACTTAAACCACCTCTCTTTTTGCGTTGAGGATTAAAACAGCTTTGGAGCCTAATCAAGTAATAATATTGAATGAATAGTCGAGATTGTTAGTACTTTACAATAGATAAGGATAAAAAAAAAACTATTTCATAGGGTTGTAATAATACTGGATTGGATTAAAAAGGGTATTTAAAAAGATAGTGTAAGACTCGGTGAAAGATTGACTGTATTACACTTGACAAAATACACAAATAAGTACAATTTAGAATGCAATATACAATACATAAAAATCAATAGACCGGTTCAGTCTGATACTTCGTGTTATATACATAATATACTTTTACTTTTAATAATACATATAAAATAGCGTAAACTATTCATACGAGCAGTGTCGGGATGTTTGTATACTTGAAATTGTACGGAGTCGTGAGAATGCTCTTGCATTACCTATATTGTAAAGTTCTGCATTATTCTATTTCCGACAGTGGAGATGAATGTACAGTGTCTGTCTATTATGCGATGCAAATAAGAATAGGATTTATTTAGCGCCATGTTGTGACGTCATACCTGTCAAATCGAATAGGATAAGCAAAACCAGTTCTTTATTAATTGAATTTATTTACGAATCGTGAGCGAGAATTTAGTTCTTCAATTCTGTTTATCTCCCCATCACTGTGTGAAGTGTCTGAGCAGTGGCGAATGAAAGACGGCGAATTGTTGTCAACAATGAAAATAAGAAAGAACAGTATTTTTTAAAAACTAATTATGACCTATTTAACTTAGATTGGCTAGTTTAGATTAACTATTTTTCTTCACTTTGATTTTTAACTAAGACTCGGGATAAACAAAGTTATTGATACGCAAATACTTGAGATTTCTTTGCAAACCGTACTTTTCAAAAAACATTTGACAGATAGGAGGTCATTGACGTTCCTATTTTTATTCAAAACGCATTGTACTAACTTTATTAATTTCCTGTAAGAGCCCTTTCACACTCAGTTTGCAAGGTACCCAGGTGTATTATATGAGTTGAGTAAGTATACAAGCTGTCACGTCTATCGGCAATAAATTACCCGGTTACCTCGGGTACCCAGCACCATAACGTGTGAAACAGCACTTATCGTAGCTACCAATTTCAAGTACCGGGCTAATAAATCGTACACTCACCATACAAGCACTTACATCAAATTGACACCCTCATTTGCCGATTGCACAAATCCCATACCACAGGAAAAAAAGCATTTTTATATCTGTACTTTTATTTGATTATCATATGCATAGTTACAAGCTAGAGGAAAACATGGCAATCGATTATGTATCATCGACTTTTTTATAGTGACGTGCATATCGATAATAGCTAAGGATGACCCCAAAATATGAATAAACTATCGATTCAATCACGTGACTATTTAAAAGTAGTAAAATTCAATATCATATCTCGATATAATTAAAAAAATCACCATTTCAGGTCAAAAATCGTCATTCGGCGTTACGATTGTCTCGCTACGTACAATTTGAAAATATTACTTTATGCCTTATTGGCGTCTAGTCTCACTTGAGCGCTCTATATTTGGTGCATATCAATTTACAATACTTGTTCCCTAATATCGACCAATCAGAACACTATGATGACGTCACACACAATCGATTTAATGGAATTACTTTTGTTTTATAAGGCTGTGCCCACACCTAGCGATCTACGGGCGGTTCATATATCTGTTAATTATACACCAGTATTGAGTTTCATGAATAAAATATAATATTAGTTTATATTTCTTTAGCGTGTGCGTAGAGTGAAGTAGATACAATAATCGTCATAAGCCAGATGTATCGCGGGGGTCGTTGCGGTGAACTTGAGAAGAAACAAATATGAGTAACCATTTATTTTGAAAAGTTTAATGTTTGTGATATAGAGACGTATATTACATCTCGATCGTCGAAGCAGTTCCTTTTGTATCGTTATAAAAACTGATTCATAGTTAATCGCTAAATGTAATACAATAATAAAAAAAAACGATATTTTATCAGAAATTTGTAGAGGCATATAGCTTTTATTATATTCAGTAATCTGTTGTATATATATGAATAATACATTTTGAATGGATGTAAAATTGTAACTATGATATATTTAAAAATAAATAACGCAAAACTTATTCTAGAAAATGCAGTTCAAACAAAATCCATTTCTTAATTATATTGCTATAGGAAAATAATATCTAATAGACGAATAAGGAGGAGTTTGCATCAATTTAGTTTAGCTTCAGCATTACCTTTACTCCAGATTTTACTCTACACCATTGCCTGTCACTTGGTGATATAATTCATGCATCAAGATCCGAAAAGTATAATAATTCTAAGTATACATGTATAAATATACATTTAAAATGTATGCTAGGAATGTCTGAAGTGGGGACGGCAACTGTTTAGCCAATGCAAAGCTCGCATAGGGTAATCAGACCGACATTTAATTTTATAAAGTGCCAGAATAACGCTCTTATAGTACCGGCAGTATTCATCCCAAGGAACGACGTAACTATTATCTTTTTTATCTTTGTCTCAAAGCCGCAGTCCTGAGACATACTTTTGTGTTGCCATCCCTATTCCAAGACATAGGCCCACAAAAATAAAGACTAGTAAAATGCCATAGTGTCACTGGTCTAGAGCCTAGAAAAACGCCAACTCCCCAACTAAACACTTAATAAGACGACGTCCAAAAAAGTATTTTTGAAAAAGTTCCAATTTAAAAAAGATTATTTGGAATATCGTTAACCGTGTAGTGTTGTGTCCGTCGCTCGGGGGTCCTAAAATGGCGGCGGCGCGGTGGTGATCTTGGTGCCCAGCTTCATGGGCCCCTGGCCCCGAGCTGAACGGCGAGCTTCCATCTCTCTCTGCCTCTGAAGTTTTCTTTCCTCTCTCTTTCTTCGCATCTCGTCCATTTTTGAGGCGTTGTTTTCTGTGAAGCGAAGAAGGCCTTTATGAAACGGTTTCTTGTAACATCATTTATATTTTATTGGTGTTACGTAATGTCACTGGATAATTACAAACGCCGTAAGATTGCAATTCATCTAGATCTATACAAATATTATAAATAAATCACTTGAAGTAGTATAATCATGTGTATTTCATCATTCACAATGTGTCCATCCGCATTGTCTGTCAAAGTCATAATGAAAATAAATAGTTCACAATTTTACGTGACTTAATTATAACTTAACGGTATTGTAATTATCCGATGACAAAATAATATTTGTGTGTTACTTTTGAGTAATTTTTAGTCTATTTGGGAGAAAACAAAAATAAATCGGAATGCGGCTGATTTTTGCAAGTACAATATAATTTGTTCTCAAAAGCGGTAAAAGCCGTGAAAAAACTAACTATTATTAATTACTTAAACATAAATAATAAATGCAGCCTCGATGCACGACTATACTATCAATGAAGCTCAAATGAGATCAATTTAAATACCAATTTCAGCCACTCTGCTTAGGCTATTTTGAGTTGACACCGTGACCCCCTGACTACTTGTTACTTGACCCGCGCCCTTCCTAGGAAAAGGAGTTCAAAACTGGAATCCGAAACATAGAAACCAAAAAGAGTTCCATGCAGTTGCGTAAAGACCCATTTAGCCCACCCATTAGCATGTCAGCAAAGATATTCGCGGGAATGACAGCTTAAATGAAGCTGACATAAGGACCTTAGGTCCTTAAATATTATTAGGATTGAAAGGACACAAATACGAATTGGTGATATCCTTATAGTAGGTGTCTAGAACAAAATTAGACAAAGCAACAGAAGTATATACGTGTCTATTGTGTGGAATCTTTCCATATAAAATCTTCTTGTCAGGCCGGAAAAAACCCCTGTGAGGTTCTTCAACATGTGTAACCCAGATTTTTTTTGTCTTGTTACCCGTCTTGATTTATTTTTGTACCATTAAACAGAACAGAATTGGTTTGTATTGGTACTCACATTGGCATAACAATACTTCTTAATCATTATGTTAAGTTGTTAATAATGATAACTCAAGTAACATTCATAGGTCATTGTGCACAAAAAAAAATATTGCACAAAATAAATAAACGTAAACATCTATTAATACGTGAACTTGTAGGTACATGAATAATTTGCATGTCACGTATCTGCGGAACCACGCGCTAATAATAGGGCTGCTCATTAGAATTTTTTTTTAAATCATTATATACAGGTTGCTGATTTTCTTTTTTGGTAAATATTATACATGTAAAGAAAAAATAGCGTAACTTTATTATACAGGTAAAGTAAAGGATATTTTACCGTCAACATTCTCCTCGATAGGCTCAAACTCGCTATCTTCCCAGCCGCCGAGCGAGTCGTTGCTGTTCTGGTGTGGCGTGAGCGCGCTTGGGCGGTGCTCCAGGCGCCCGCCGCGCACGTACGTCGCGTTCGCGTTGTTGAACACCGGGTCCGTCCACTGGGTGTTGTTCCATGTTTCTGATGGACTCGCTAGCTCGGATTCAGCTAACTGTCGATGGAAAATATATGTTTAGGTTATAATAACATACAGTACAAAACTGACTCAGACAACTTGTAAAAGAGATAACTGGCAAACTTCTGTATCTTTCGAGGCGAGCGGCTGATGGAAACCATTTAATTTGTCAGCTTTCCTCTGCTATTAATATGCACGAATCACCCCTAAACCTTTCTCATGAATCACTCTGTCTATTGGTGAAAACTGCATGAAAATCAAAAAAATCGGCCTATAGAATATGGGCTTTCTCTTTCGGAAGAAATGAATCTAATGTCAATTAGAGTCATTTCTTTTAATCAAACAAACAAACAAGATGGTAGATCAGTAAACTAAACAGATGCTACTCACGGGTTGTTCCTGCAACTCGCCCCATTCCTCATTGTCCCACTCGTCCTCACACAGAGCGGCGAGCGCCGGCGTCGCTTGCGCACTGCCGCTGCTTGGCGGAGACTTTACGCTTGCTCCGGTACCTGGCATTAACATAGAAATCGTATTTAACTCTTTGAATGTCGTAATTAGAGACACAATAGAAAGACAATTACCTTATGTCGGACTGTGTAACTTAAGACATTCGAAAAGTTAAATTACAAGGCGAATAATAAGCTCAAGCCAAATATTTTTTTTATTAGATTTCCCTAACATTGCGTTCAGATCTGGCAAATGCACCGCTCGCGAGGTACTTGCGAACTGCGCATGTTCATTTCATAATCGTAAGAAGCGCACGCGGCGCAGGGGCTTCGTACGAACGAAGTATACTCTTCGTACTCTTTGTCGGATTGGTCGACGATTGTTTTTGCATTCAGGGTCGTGTGTTTGCAACTGGGTAGGAACTCCGTCTGGTTTAGCTTTTCAAATCCCATAGGCAACATAGGAGCTGACGAGATGGAGTATTTGGTCGTGAATGTGCGACCTTGGCAGAATTAACGAGAGAGGGTTGTCGGATATATTCGACGTAGGCGTGCGTGAAGTTAGACTCAAACGTGTATAATTTTTATGACTCACTAGCTTTTGCCCGTGGCTTCGCCCGCGTGGCATTAGGTACTTAAGAAATCGGGATAAAAGGTAGCCTATGTCCTTTTCCATGTCAAAGGCTATATGCAGGCCAAATTTCATCCAAATCCATTCAGCCGTTTTTGCGTGATTAAGTAACAAACATCCAAACATCCACACTTTCACATTTATAATATTAGTTAGGATAACAACAGGCTTATTTATTGGTTTCAGATTGCCATCTCAAAGCTGTGAATATCAAGAAGAAAAGTGATATTAAGTTAGGTTAATATTTATTAAACATAAGACCTTATTTTATTAAACCTATTGCAATGTTACCAGTATTCTTCTAGTACTTTATTTTTAAGAAATAGTAAGAAATGTATCAAATACATGATATTTTTATCACTGCAAATTTATTACCAATGTATAATCAATATTTAATAACAAAAACTTTTATTTAACTTTTATAGTTGTGTGTTGTATCGTTATAGTTCTATTTTATAGCTCCTCTATGTTTAACTGTGATTAATAAAATAAAATAAAAAAATCGAATAAAATATTTATGATATTTCATTTCGTATTGCACTCGAGCCAAACCCAAAGAAACTATAAATATAGTTCCTCTAAATGTATTTATTATTCCGATTTCTTAAAGGACGTTGCGCTACCGATTCGAAATTCTATGATGAACTCCAAAATGCTGAAGCATAGTCGGCCTTATAATGTTCCTCCTCTCTAGGAGGGGGAATGAGCGGTAATCCACCACGCGGGCCCAGTGCGGCCTGGTGAATGTCATATGTCTTCGAATTTTTGATTCAAGGAATGCCGGTTTCCTCACTATGTTTTCCTTCACCGTTTTGAGAGCAGTGATGGTAAAATAAATTACACAGCAATAATGCGCCTGCCTCGGTTTGAACCCGCGACCTACAACTTATAAGTAGAGGCCATTACCACTCGGTCACCACTGCTCTCAAATAAAAATACTGATGACTTCCCTCTAACATTCATATTCATCCTTGATGAGATACGCCAATGGATACTGGCTATAACTTGAAATTACTGCCCCATAAAAATAACTTCGTTTTCGGTTAAAAAACGAAGGCAAAATGTGGAGATTATCAAAGCAAATCCATATATTTCCTTATCGCATCGGTGTTTGGTTTTGAAAGACAACAAATCAAGTATATGGACGTTATTCAAAATACTAGGTGCTTCCACCGGCTTCGCCCGCGTGAATGTAGGAAATCGTCCCAAGGGAACACTTTCCGGATAAAAATCTGTGTGCTATTCCAGGACATGATCTACATGAGTGCTAAGTTTCATTGAAATCTGTACTGCCGTTGGAACGTGAAGAAGTAACTAACATAGACACACATAGGGCTATATTTCACCGGGACACCATGGCGGCGCAACTGGTCACGCCCAAAAATAGACTCCCAAACTATCGCCTTTATAATATTAGTGTGATAATCTATCCCATCAAAAACATAAATGTGAAACGAGAGCCAAGTTCAATATTATGATATATATGCCTTGGTTGCTGACTTCAATTACAAAAGAAGTGCGATCTAAATGGGTGCCAAATTCAATGGTCAGGTCCTGAAATTTATTTATAACAAAATAAAATATTATTTCTTCTTATAACTTAGGATAAAGCCTAAAGTCTGACTTGGATGTTCTACCAGCAAGCAAATAATAAAATAAGAACCGCCAAGTAACAGGTTTAAAACTTGCGAAGGCTTTAATTGACAAACAAAAGTGGCTCCGAATGATTCGTGTAATATTCAACGATGCTGCTCGCCAGTTCTCTTACTTGAACTTGGCTAGACACGCTACCGCGTGTCTAAATCGTTCAGTTTAAGAATAAGTAGTTGATCCAATATATAATCCATACCTGCGCTAGAGTCGATCTCGCCCCAAGCTGCCATGTCCCAGTGGTCGGGGTCGTAATCGGAAGCTGACTCGCTGTGTTCCAGTGACGTCATGGACGTCACCGATGATGTCGTCGTTGACATACTGCTTGAGGATGGTTGCTCTGTAAGGGAAGTAATACTTGAGCAACATGGCATTTTTGGTTTAGTTCTATTTGGACTGCACTCCCCCAGAAAGTCAGGACGGCAACCAACCGATTAACCTTCGAAGTCAGTTTGCGAACACATTCTTAATAAAAAAATGTTTTAATTTTTATCTACAGACAGTGACATCTACAGGTTACCATTTCTCAAAGGTATTTTTATATGAGAAAGGCACTCAATTGATGCTGCTGTCTGTACCAATTATTTAAGTATGTTTCTACATTTACTGCCGTAAGTAGTGTTTAATGTAATATTGCATCCACCATAGTTTGTCTTTGCTTCAACCAAAGGAGTCAACCTTTGGTTGGTAGAAAATACCTAAGACATTAAATCCGTCTGTGTGCTTTTATGTGAATAAAGAATCAAATAAATAAATGAGGATTCTTTTTGATTTTCAGCCTCCCTAGTCAAGTTACAACCGTTTCGCTTGCGTTGAACGCTTCGAGTTGGCCGCGTCACCGAATCTTTTGTTCTGACCACGTGACTGAGCGAGATGACCTCATTCCTGTACATTTGAAGCTTTCTACTAGCGCCAACTATTGCAGATTAGTAACTTGGCTAGGGGGTACTGGAAATGCAGGCATGATAATACTTTTCATAACTTACCTAAGGAGCCAGGTTTGGAGAGCACCGACTTGGTGTGCGAGACGCGAGCGGTGTCGGAGTGCGAGCGGTAGAACTTGGCGGTGACGGCCGTCACCGCCCAGCCCGCCCACGTCGCGGCGGCGTTGCTGAGCGACGGCGTTGCTGTGTGGACGTCCGCCTCTGTGCGGATTAAAATGGAGAGACACATGTAATTGATTTTTTTGAACCTTTCGAATACCGTAATTAGAAACACAATGAAAGAGCGTTTACTTGGGATTTAATGAATTAGCGATCCCACAACTATAATCGGACGGGAAGACCGCTGTAGAAAAATTGTTCCAGTCCTTCGATGTACGCGGTGATGCTAAATGCTTAGTCTGGACCGTAGAATTGTCAATAACGCAACTCGTTGTACGTCGGTCGGGTTGTTCGATGGTAGAAAGGTGATGGCGGAACTGTGTCTCTCGTCCTCTCACGTGCTAAGCGCTTAATTTTCAGGGTATTGCATAAGGTTGCGCCGCCACGCTCGGCTATGTAACGTTCGTTCGGGAAAGATCGGCTCGAGTCGGCCGACTGTACTCGAACAATTATGATTTTGCATTACTAACGGCCCGTTCACACATGGGAGTCCGTTTTACTGGTACGTTTTTAACGGATACGTCATAAATTTATGCTTTGTTCACACATAGGCACCGTATAACGTTCAACGGATCCGTCATTACTGGATGCGATGTGTGAACAGAAAACTCGCAGTGTACCGCCGCTATACTACAAGGATGGACGCTGTCGTGTTGTATTGGTACTATCGTCGGAGAAAGAAGATTCGACGTTATTGGCAGCATCCACTTGTGGCCCAAAGATCTAGAAAGGGTGCTTACAGTTTACTTATGAGTTAGTTACGAGGTGATGAATCGAAATTTTTTCAATTACTTTCGTAATGTACGATAGAAAATGTGAGTCAAACAAAACCTGTCTCATCACTCCCCCTCCTACACCCCGCACACACTGCCCGCCACGCACACAGTATCTATCCGTTAAAATTCTACGTATCCGTATGTTTTTACTGTTCCGTCGTCCAGTATTCGATGACAAAACGGAATGTCATTTTTTTACGGAACGATATTTTTTACTGTATACAGAATACTAATACTGTGCCATGTTTGAAGTCGCTTATTCAACTACATACGGTATCGACGAAAAAAAAAAACGTACACGATAAAACGGAACAGTAAAACGGAGACATGTGTGAACCGGCCGTAACCTCACCGTCACTAACACTCGTTAGTAATAAGTGAACAAGGTAACATACCCATTCCTTCTTTCAAACTGGGGTCTTCAGAAACCTTCTCTAATTTCCCAAGGAAACCTTTAATAGTTCTAAAAGCTGCGTCACGAACCTGCAGACAACAGTTTTACAAGGTAGTACAATCTTTCTTTGGATTTATTAAATACAATATTTGTTAACTACTGATTGGACAGTAGAATCCTCTATCTGTCTGTAATACAGGATTATTTTGTAAAACTATTTTACCTACCTATTATGCGACGCAAGCGCATCAAGCATTTCGTTGTTCTGTCTAACACATTTCAACTCTGTATATTGCTATATTTACCTACGTCTGAATGACGCGAGGCAAGCGCATCAAGCACCCCCGCCACCCGACCTCCTCCACTATTGTACTATCACTTGCTTCGCATAGACATCGTAATATTTAGAACGTTTGATTTGAATATTTTTATTGTTTGAAAATCTGATGAACTAAAATATGACAAATTTGTAAAAGTCATAGAACAAAAATTGTTGTTTGTAATGTTAGTAATATAGTCGTGAGAGTTGCCAGTGTTTTACATATAACCCTGTATAGTTCACTAAAAAAAAATATATTATTATGCGTTTTAGAAGCGACAATTGACAATTTATATAATACTTTACTTTATAATATGCAATTTCATAATGAAAAAAAAAAAAATACCTACACTAACTTATGTCTCTACAATTTTTCATAGATACGTATATTAAAATTGCCAAAAAAAAACATCATTCAACCTACTTGCTTCTCCGGATCATTAGTAAGAGGACATAACGCGGGCAGCACTCTATTGGCCACTTCTGCTAACAAGAAGTACTGCTGCGTGGCAGCCAAGGCCAAGACTCCAGCTTGTCTGGCGGGTGGGAAGTTGTCCCGGGTAGATCGTACAAACGCTGATACCAGCACCTTCTGCCTGATCTGAGGATGCAGGTGCTGTGCTATCTTGCCTAAGCAGACTGTTGTGTTGGTCCTGCGAATGTATGAATATAGAATTAGAAATATAGAATGTTGGTTATGTGTTGAGTGCAGTATCACTCTTCTCGCTCGCACATTTGAGATTTTTTTTGTCAATGCTGAGCAGAGTGCGGGCTAGTCGTAACATCGTTTTAAGTATGATAGCCAGTAGAGTGGACTGTCTGTACATGAATCGTTGTATTAATGCTCACATGAGTATTGATACCTCGATTCATGGATCAGGCAGGGGGCGAGTAGCTTAACCTTTCGAATGTCTTAAGTTACACAGTTCGACATAAGCAATTGTCTTTCTATTGTGTCTTTAATTACGGCATTCAATGAGTTAAGCAATTAATAAATAAATAAATTAATACTAACACTAGTTTTAAGTTTTTTATACTACTAACATATTGGATCCTGGTTATCTTAAATAAACGTATTATTATTATTATTTAACACACGCAGGAAAAGAAAATATGTATAAAACAAACGTGTTGAATAAACAATATCAAAACTGGTAGAAAAGCAAACGAGATTTTAAACAAATATATCTGACCCTCGCCAAGAAATCGACGTTTCGTTTTCTATAACGCAATGGCGGTCGTACAGGCGAGACTTTGACGTCAGACTATGTCGGACTTCTTTCTTATTAGTAGCTTTTAAGCTTTATAACTTCGTGGTTGATTGAAGGAAAAATTTTTCTTTTCCTTAGTTATGAAATAATCGCATCATCATCTTCCTGCCTTGTCCCATTTTATTTGGGGTCGGCGCAACACGTTTTTTTTTCCATTCTGTCCTGTCACTCGTCACACTATTACTAACTCCCTTTTACTTTCATATCACTTCTCACACAATCCATCCATCTTTTCTTTGGCCTCCCTTTCCCTCTCCATCCATCCACACATGTAAACTCATAACTCTTTTAGTAAAAATATGTTTTACTTTATGAAATAATCTCAAAACGAATTTAATTACCGTATACCACCCTGGTCGTCTTTCGCCTGCAGCCTAGCGAAGTGTCGCAGAACCTCAACATTCAAATTATTGTAGTTAAGCTTAGACGAGAGGTGCACTATCGACTTGACTGTCTGCTCTCGGATGATGGGGTTAGTGTCCAGGAAACCGTGCACCACTTGGGGGAATATCTGGTCATTTACCTGCAAAGTCAGAGAAAAATGAGAATGATTAGGTAGTATTATTTACTTAATATTCGAACTAGCTTTTAAAAGCGGCTTCGCACGCGTGAGTGTAGGTTTTTCTATATAAACTTTGAACACCCAGGGTCCAAAGTGTTTCCCTTGGGGGTTAATTTGGGAAAATCCTTTCTTAGCGCTAGCCAATATCATAAAGGGAAACCTTGTGCAAAATTTTACACTCGACGGCCTGTTCACGATCTTGCCGGTGTGAGCGGTAGCTAAGCGCGGGGCAGCGAGCGGTAAGAACAAAAGTATGAAAATGTTTGAAGCGCGCCACGAGACGCCGCGTGCCCCCTTTCCGACGCCGCCCCGCTCGCCGCTAAGTCCGAAGTCGTGAACAGTAGCCCGATTCACGTAAAAACCGTAGCGATATCGTAGCGATTTAGTCGTTTAGATCATTTCCGTATTCACATCCATCAATAGAGTTTCAACGACACCGATTTTAAAGTCGTATGAAATTCGTCGATTTGAAAAAAAAAAAAAAACTGGTTTACATTATCCTGGTAGAATACTTATTAATGTAATTGGAAATAAGTCGATAGATCGTGAATACCGCTTTTGGATAGGACTTCGATCAATCGACTATAAAACTTCAACGATATTTGGCTTGTTTGATTTTACGTGAATCAGGATACAGGCCGTAAGACGCAGTAGTTTCGGCTGTACGTAGATATATCAGTCAGTCAATCAGTTTCTCCTTTCTAGAGAGATATCCGAGCAGAAATCTGGGAGCGGCAGCGTATAATTAGTCGATTCCACCTTTATCTATAGCTTTTAGTGTTTTAGTATATAAGCTATCCTAGTATTAAATTTCTTTCAAACCCGTTATCTGTTAAAGCGAGAAGGTGGAACACACATGATGGACCATGTCCTAGAATAGCACATGGCATATTATTATTCGGGGCGACCTTTTTCTAATTTGACGCAAACGGCTGCTGGCAACAATTGTCATAACGCTGATTGAATACTATCGAACATTAGATACGCTTGTTGCGTAACAGTGACGGAATTCCGCACACATCCGCATTAGATATAGCGCGACAAACGCGTTTGTTTACAAATTTGAGACGATAAACATTGGTTTCTCGTAGGTATTGTATTGACAATACCTACGAGAATGATGAAACTGCTGCATACCAGTAAGTTGGAAGGCGAATAACAGACTGATAACGCTCTTAAAAATGGCAGTAGCTTATTTACGATTGCAACGGCACGGATTTTTATAAAAATCGCCACAACCCAAAAAAACCGAAAAGGAATACATACCTAAATCGATATCTGTATCTGTATTAACCTATTTATTTGTCTCATAGGCACACATTTCAACTCCGTATTTTACTATGCCTACCTACGTCTCCGCGCGATCACTGAAAGACAACTGTTGAATGATGTAATTATTTGCAATATCATAAAAGCAACAGAAGATTCGTTTTTAGGTTGTTGACCTTCTTTTCAGATTGTTAAACCAGTCAGTTTGTTGACCTAGTTTTCAGCGGATGCCAAAGTTTCATTAATCAATGAAACAACTTCTAAATATACAAAGTTATCAATTTGAGTGACGGTTGTTAAAATAATATAACTTTACCAATTTTAAACTGTTTTGAGATGAGTTATTGTCCGTTAAGCAGGTTAGAATTGGGGCTTCTGAATCGCCACTGATTTTATAGCCGCGATTCAGAAGCCCCATTAAGTTATACCATTAATAGAAGATATTGATTGCTACCAGATACTGCCCAGAAATTAAATTTGTTTCATATAAATTGTGTCACCATCACTGTTCACACAATGTTGAATGTTGTCATATTCGGATCAAGTCTAGTGGCAAAAAAGAATTGGGGAACTTTATCACGCAGTTTGAGCGAAGCGAGAACAAATGATTCATTAAGGGCCTACTACATCACTCGATATTCAGACAGTCTTAGTTGAGGTTGCATAGTGTAATAAGGGTCAGACTGTCTTATTCGGAATTAAAAATAAGACAGTTTGAGTATCGTGTGCTTAATAACGCGGAGTGTAATAGGCCCTTAACTCCTAATTCTAACCTACTTCTGTTTTAATATAATTAATTTAGAATTACGTACAGTGGAGTTCTGCAAATGCATTATGAATTGATCCAGTTGTTGCAGCAGTCGGGATCGTGTCGTCCTGTCATTTGACGCAAATAGCTTTATTACGCATGGCACTATTTGTTTCTGATAGTCCGCTTCGTCTAGCAGTTTACCCAACTGAAATAAAAATAAATAAATTATAAAATAAAATGTTGTATGAGTTTGCAATTGTTATAAATTAGTTATGTATTTTACGAGACATTGAAATATTGTTCTTGTTTCTTGCAGCCATTATTGTTCAGTTGAAGCAATTTTTACATATTTACGTTTCGAGAACAATTATACCTACTTTTCAAATGACTAATAAAAGAAGCATTGCTCTACTAGTAAACTGTTTAAACAAGCCTAATGGCTAAATGGTCCAAATTTTTATTGATCAATGTTCTACTTTCCAACCGTCATTAATAAAATCGTTATTATTATTACCTTAAACATGGGTGCCAAAACGAATGACCCAGCATCTCCATAATGGAATGCTGTCAACAGCTGCGGCAAGATTTTATGAACACACACAGCTTCAGGAAAGCTGTCCAGGTAAGAACTGAGTGTGGAGAAGAACTTGCCCTTCTCCACTTTGTCCTTGATTTGTATCTCTTCAAGAAATAGCATAGTATCTATCAGATCGTTTTTGAAGTAGCCTCCTAGTTTCCTACACCTGAAAGTCAAAGTCAAAGCATGTCTTTTAAAATAAATCATTTACAGGCACTTTTGAACTGTCAAGAAGTCAAAGTGAAATTGTTTGAATTGGATATTTAGGGCTAGTTGTGCCAGGTAAGTTAAAAGGATTATATTCTGAAGCAATGAAATAAATTAATCATTAAACACCATTAAAATATTCTTTACTTCAATAATTTTAATGAAACAATCAAGTGGTAGACTGCCATTACCATCATGCTTGACAGAGAGTATGGATGTCTATCAAAGTTTCTTGGTTTAATTCATTATACTCCAAACGAACGCCAACCGCCCATTGTCTTTCTATTGTGTTTCTAATTACGGCATTCAAAAGATTAAATAGAAGTATATAGAAAAAAAATTGCAACTGGTAATCTTCATGTAACTTGACACACTTTAGTGCCATCACTTCCCCCAATTTCTATTAGGAATATTTCCTGATTTTTTATCCTACAATCTAGAGAAGATTGTAGGATAAAAAATCTATAATCTATCCTATTCACAGAACAAGAACCTGTTCAACTCATATCTTTCATACCTTATTTGTGCTTACCTTGTAATAATGTCAGCAGGATTAGGTCTAGACGCAGGGTTAGCACTGACCAGTTCACAGTATAATGTGCATAGCTGCTTTGGTATGTTGTCAGTGGTTTTCAGTGCCGGTTGGTTCTTTAGGGGCCCGTCATATGCCTCCCATATTAGGCATCCTAAACCCCACATGTCTGAAGAGCTGTTATAAAGAGGTATTCAATACATTAGTGACATACCTTAAGTGATTGGTTTTACTAGTCTAGTATTTTTAGATTTCAGATAAGATTATAAAGCATTTAGTGGACAACAAAGACACACTTATAATTGATTTTGTTTACTATATTAATTGACAAACAATATAAGTTATATGTGAATATTGATATCATTTACAAGGGTATAACTACTTAAATTACTACATTCGGTATCTCTGCTGGTAATTATTATAATTAAGGTAAGAAAAAAAATATTTTTCTTATACAGAAGTTTGGAAGGATATAAGATTTTTATAACAGTAATGGAATGAGCATTTTTCTTACAATTCTTTCTTTTTCTTTAATGAACATTCGCAAATCAATTTAGACTTGTATATTTCTGTAATTCTGTTTAGAATCCAATATAAATATATATACAGGGTGTCCGATAATGAATGGATAACCTTAAAATGTCTTATAGTATAGCATATGGCTGTTCAGAAAAAAATACGAAAGAAAATATATCATAAGTATTTTTTTTACCTCATATCACTTTTATGAACTCCACATTCAGGACAAATTTTTAATTATATTATAATCGCAATAGCTAGTCATACTATTTACTGTCTATTAGCATAGTGTATAAAAATAACACAACAAAAAACTGACAAATAATAACTTAGGCACTACTTATGATATATTTGCTTTCATATTTTTTTCTGAATGACCATAAGATATACTATAAGACATTTTAAGGTTATCCATTCATTACCATACCCTGTATTTATATTTCTTTTCATTTATAATAAACTAGTGTTTGATTACTCTCCCACCTAATAGCAAGCAGAGATGCAATCATTGATGGTAAGGTGCATTAGTTTATTAAGAGCCTCTATACTCTAGCCTTGAAGAGGCCTAAACTAAATAGAATGGGAAAACCACAGCAGGCTACTTGTTCTACTCCTTTAATGTATGTGATATAATCAATGAGCTTAAACACTCAGTCTGGACTGTAAAGGTTTCAACAATGTAAGAGAATAACAATCATAACAATGATTGATTGATTGATGATCAATCAATCAATCATTGTTTCAATTACAACTACATTATAATAACAGAAAATGCTTTGTTTAATAGCAACATAATAAATCAAATACTAACCACTTGGTCACTGTTTTCAACTTCACAGGATCCTTCTTCTCCGGAGGATCATATATTTCAAGTGCGGGCAATATTTTAATCGGAATAGGGTTGGCTGTGTCTGTTCCCTGGGCTGTGAGAAACTCGAAGCCTCCGAGTTTCCATTCTCCAGCTAAAGTCACAAACACGGAGTACAGGCACACATTATTGTGCCTCATATTGCCATCATTATTTAAAAATGATAATGCTCTCTGTAACATGAAAATTCTAGATAATAATCCAGTGGCCAATAATAGCTAAGCACTAATTTTAAACTTTTTTTTTTTATATATTCTTCTTATTGGCAATGTAATTAGATAATTAAGCTTGAAGAAAATTTAACTTTTAATGATTTGTTGTGAAGAATAAAAGGGTTACTTACAGTGATTTGAAATATGCCCCATGAAAGAAATAACTCCTTCTGTGGACCTTCAAGTTTTAGTTCTTCTAAGTGTGTGGCTAGAGGTTCTACATACTCAGTAGCTATATATAAAAATTTCTCAGTTTCACAGCTATCTAAATAATGTAAAAGGCTAGGGTGTCTCATAGTCTTTAGTTTCTTTAGGGAGGCTTTAGCTATGTCAAAAAGTGTTTCAGAATGCTTTTGAACATCAAATAAAAATATTGATACTTCATCTTGCGTGCCTCTCTTCTTGCCTTTGTGTAATGTCCACACGCTTCTGTCTTCTAATCCAGGCACAGGATCTCCTATTTCGTAGGGAAAGTCTTTCGTGGGATCCCGAGAGAAAAACGACCACATTATGAACTATTAATAATTATTTTTCACGACATATACACATATCTTTTCATATAATCCACTAGAAGTGGTGTGCAAAATACCATAATCTTAAGAAATATATAATAACTGATGTGGATACTATAATTACGTGTTAATTTACAAAATAAAAATAAAAATTATTTTCTATTCACTATTCACAAAGTGGTGACAAATGCAAATCTGACAAGTGACAACACACGATTTACAGATTATAAAAAGTAATGAGAAGAGTTCATAATAATAGATTGATAAACCAATCAAATTGGATAAAAAGCTGAATTAAAAGATTAATTGTCTAATAAGCCATTCAAGGAAAACAATTTATCTCCATGATGAAGCTTCTGTAAAAAATAAAACAATGGAAATAGATTTTTATCGGAATGTACTGGTTTTCTGAATAGTACATCACTATTTCATCTGTCATTGTCAGCTGCACCGCAGCGTTTCAGAGTTCAAATAAATGACCATTTTTACCATCAGTGCTTATGTCAAGTGTCAAATCCTTCATTTCTGTCAAAATCAGTGTGCAGTTGAAGATAAAAATATTTTGATTATTTCCTGCTTGATTATTGAATATTACAGCAATAAGCATTAAAAAGAACAAAAGTGGAGTTCCTAAAGTCTTTTGATTTACATAAATCACCATGTCTAAGTCAGTTGCTCGGTTAAAATCTATGAAGAAAGTTGCAGATAAAATTGACCATTCTTCTAAATTACGAACTAATATACCTGCTGGTATGGCTGCAGCAGGTCCTCCTTTAGGTCCTATGCTTGGTCAAGTATGTATTTCTTCCCTACAATGCATATTTGATAAATTAACGAATGTTGTAATCATAACCTATTTTCTTATTTACTTCAGCGTAATATCAATATAGCAGCGTTCTGCAAGGACTTCAATGAGCGTACGGCTAATATAAAGCCGGGTATACCTTTGCCGACGAGGGTGAAAGTAAATCCTGACCGTTCCTATCAACTGGTTATTCACCAACCTCCAGCCTCATATTTCTTAAAGCAAGCAGCTGGTATCAGTAGAGGCGCGATGGAACCTGGTAAGTTTTCTTTAGTGCACACATTGCAGTTTTGATGACATGACATGACATTCTTGTTCAGACTTTGCCTACTCTCTCTCTTTGCTTTTGAGAAAAAAAGTGAGAACATGCAAATTATATCTTTTGCCAGCATAAGTAAGTTTCATGGGACATTCTTATTTTTCTATTTATGTACATATTCAAGAAAACATACAGTGATTCTACTTTTTTTGCTGAGAATTGATCAGTATAAATAAGTGGTGCGGGCTTGCGGATAGTGAGCAATGGGTAGCTCGCTGTCCAACCGTCTGGTAACTGTCCGGACCGAGACCAAGTCGTCGACGGCGCACACTGTTCCCGCGGGGCGGGGGTGGGCTTTTAGTCAGTAAGAGTCTGACACTATCTCCCGCTCCGCCCAAGAGCGGGGTTGTCATTGGATGATTTATCCCACCATAAAAAAAAAGTATAAGTGAGGCCAAGATTACAAATAATTAACCCATTGACTGCCGGAATGCAGTTCCGCAGATCTACGCGAGACACAATGGCTTTTTAATTGTGTCTCTGATTACGGCATTTGAGAGGTTAAGGGTCAACTCACACCAAAAGAGCGTCGAAGCGCAGCAAAGTGGATCGCAGTTTCAGTGTCATATGAGTTTTAACTTTATTGTCATTGCTATAATACTTATTATTGCATGAGAAACTCGAACGAGTCGCCCGGATGCCCGCGGCGCCGCGGGAATTCCAGCGAATTCTATGAACGGTAAACGGGTCGCTGCCCTTCGCCGCTCTTTCGGTGTGAGTTGATCCTAAGGAACTTAAAAATATATAGTGTAATATATTGGTGATAAGACCGCCATTGTACCCATAGATGTAAGTTACTTTTAAAGTTTAGTTACTGTTTTGGTGTACAATAAAGTTTATTCTATTCTATGTAGAGGGTTATTAACAACCTGGCAGGATTGTATCACTGACATCATAAACAACAACTTTTGTTCTATGACTATGACTTTGTTAAACAAAACATAATTCATTTACAAAAAACCTTCGGAATTTCGTTGTTCTGTCTAACACATTTCAACTCTGTATATTGCTATATTTACCTATGTCTGAATGACACGACACAAGCGCATCAAGCACCCCCGCTACCCGATCCCTGCTCCCCTCCACTATTGTACTTTCACTTGGTTCTCATAAACTTTGTAATATTTATAAAGTTCAATTTGAATATTATTATTATTGCATGAAAATCTCATGAACTAAAATATGATAAATTAAAAGTCATAGAACAAAAGTGGTTGTTTATGATGTTAGTAACATAGTCCTGAGAGGTTGCCAGTGTTTTACAAATAACCCTGTATACATTATTTTTAACCAACATCAAAAAGGAGGAGGTTCTATGTTCGGCTGAATGTATGGTTTTGTTTCGAGGGGACAATCAACTTTCAGTAACAAAGCAGAGTGACATTTTGAATATAGACTTGCCAAAATATAATGAATCACTTATCTAGATTTTGCTCGCATCTTCGGTGAAACAAATTTCAGCAATTGGACCAGTACTTTCAGAGATTACCTCCAACAAATAAAAAAATAAACTTTACCTCTTTATTATTATTAATGTAGATGTAGATTGATAATATCTACTTATTGTTTTTTTCAGTCAGGGAAACCAGTGGAAAAATAACATACAAACATCTGTATGAAATAGCAAAAATAAAGTCTCAGGACCCTCCTCTTGAGTGGAAATCTTTGGAAGAGATCTGTGTCATGCTAATAGCCACAGCAAGAACTTGTGGAATAGAAATAGTCAAAGAATTGGACCCAAAGGTATGAATACCGTGTTTTTATAATAACTGACTAAGAACTATCGAAGCAGTAATGCTCGCAAAGGAGGAGGCCGAACGCATCAGGCAACGGCGTTATCGCCGCCGCTGGGATTCTGATCACGATTTCCGGCCACTGTAGGCGCGGTCTTGCGGACTGTGAGCAATGGGTAGCTCGCTGTCCGGCTGTCCGGTAACTGTCTGGATCAAGCCCAAGTTGTCGACGGCGCGCACTGTTCCCGCGCGCCTCAAGGAGTTGTCAGCAACAGCAGCCGGGTCGAAGCCTACTTGGGGCCAGGGTTATCCGAAAGGGCGCTTGAGCCCCGGTATGAAGGCTAGAAGAAACGAGGTTGGGTCTTTTAGTCAGTAAGAGTCTGACATCTCCCACTCCGCCCAAGAACGGGGATTGTCATTGGATGATTTTTCCCCACCATAAAAAAAAGACTGAGAACTATAACTTCTTAGATGTTTGTCTTTTTCCAAGTTTTTGTTGTGGATTCTCCTTATTATTCACAGCTGGTAGTGGAGAATTTGCCATAGAATAACAATTTTCTAGGGTTTTTGTTAAATTTTTATTCAAAGGAAATTCAGTGGTGCTTGGCACGTAAATTCTTTATTTTTAAAACAATTTTACCATAATGTTCTTAGATATTTGTCTCTCTCTTGTCTCGGAGAGGTAATAAAAGTAAATTAAAGATGGTCAGACCTTTACTAAAACCCACCTGTTTTTCTTCAGTTGCATTTTGCATTCTAGTCTTGGTAACACTTTCGAAACAATCTTATCTGGGCTTTTGACCAATTTCTTAAATAAAATGAATTACTAAAAATATTGTTATAGATATCTTTATTTTACTATTGACTGTTTAAGACTGATGTAGCTACCAAAAGTATGATTATTATTATTATTATTTAGTAAGACACACTATCAACTATTAGCTGATGCGTGTGTTTAATATAGTTTGGAGATGTTTAGTCTGTCCAACCGATTTTTAAAGCAGACATTCCATAATTTATTTTAATTGTTTACAGGAATATGGCGAGTTCCTTGAACAAAGGAAAAAGATTGTTGAAGAACAAAAGAAGCTGTTACGAGAGAAACGAGAAGCTAAGATGTTGAGAACTGCTTAGTTTTATAATATAAATACTTCTATGTAGTGAATTATACTAGGGACTAGATTGAGATATAAGAAATCTGTTTTATTTAAAGTGTTTTATTGAAATGAAACAAAGATTATATACCCAAAATTACTTTATTAACCATCTAAATGATCATGTTTTTGTATAGTACACCTAATGTTTAGGATTTATGGATGATTTATAGATGCATACTGTTTAAAGCATATTGTCGAGTTCATAATTTTTATTAACTAAAAATCCTCATGTAAAGTTATTATGTAATCAAAACATGGCACAGATAGGCATTTAAAAAATGATTAAGCATAAACGATAGAAGTTAGCTACCACAAAGGTAGTTTGTCATAAGATTAAATTATTTACTAAGTTAGAGATTTACATAAGGAACAACTAGGGTAATATGTACATATCAGTCTACATACATATAAGCTATTTCTAAATGACAATATACAGTTATAGATATACCTACAATACCTAGAACCATATCACTTTATGAGCACCCATGTGACATAACTCCCGTATAATAATTTAATTTTCGATAATTGTAATCAGTAACCACAAACCGAGCAAGACATCTTACAAGGAACATTAACATCTATCAGTATCACATATAAGACAGTCTCTTATGAAGTTTCCTTAGAGTACAACCAAAAAACTTAAAAAATAATATTTGAAATCTCTTTATAAAAATATGCATAAAATATGCTTCTTTAAATCCTTAAAAGTAATCAGGCGATTATATTCTTACCTACAAGACAGAAAAATAAATATTTTAATATTGTAACATAATACTTGGTTAAGTATAAGACGGATTATGCAAACGTTGTTTGGTAACTTGGGCGACGATCAACTCGTGCTAGCATCTTTATGCTGTATGTATAAATATGAGTGCAATAACTAAAATCTATACATTTGTACTGTTAAAATAAATTTTGTACTTTGCTTCGAATACTGTCTACAGATCAATATTAGTGCGTTTATCAAGTCATTGCCAAAGGTAGAATATTACAGCCATCGAAAATTTAAGTTATCAGCCGGGTATGTTAGATGTGTGCTCAGAGCGCTTGAGTTTGGGTGAGTTGGGTAGCAAATCTGGCAACTCAGTGACCTTGTCAATCGTGAAGTCTGGTAGATCGGAAGCCTCCATGTCCTTTTGCAGCGGAATCCACACCGTGCCACCCAATTCAGCTTCCTTTCCTCCCTGAAACGAAAACAATATTTTTTAAAACAAAATTAAAAAAATGTCCGCCATATTGGACACTTCGTTATCGTATTCTTGTCAAAAAACCCTTTTAATTGATACCCATATATTATTATCGTCGGGATGCATAAAAAATAGCTAGTCCGCCATCTTCAGCAGTCCACCATATTGGATTTAGAATGACGTCACATAATTAAGCATGTATTGTCATCCCAACTGAGCATGTCTAATCAATCTGATAGGAGTAACTGTTTTAAATTAATTTGCAAAAGGATCATGACCATCAACGGTCCTGGTTTTTCTCATGCTTCAAGATAAAAATTATATTACAATTATTTTCTTTATTTTTGAAGTCATTCTTAAATTGGAATGCCAATTTTGCATAGGGGTTTATTTTGTAAACTTAATAAGTTATGAAATTGTTTTGCTAAAATGAAGTACCTACCGCTGGGGGGCGCCGGCTATTCTCACGTTAAAGTGTTGCCGTAATCAAAAAAATAACTAAATATATTGACAACTCTAATCGATTTTTTTTTTGTATACGATTACTAATTAATATAAATGTAAAGTCATTGGAAAGGTAAATCGCGGGGTTTTTATAAATAATAAAGCGAGATGATAATACTGTGGTGTGAAATAATTAGTATTTCACACACACAGTAGTCGTATTATTTTGCTTTCAAAACTTTTTAAAGCAATTTCACTTTGTTGGCTAACGATACATATGAATGATTGCATAGATTTTTTTTAATTATCTTGCTTCGGGTTGATATAAAACGAACCTTTTTAATAAATTAATGATTATAGAACTAAATCAGTCATTTGAAATAATTATGTGTCGAGTGTATTTATTCGAGTAATCGATTTTCATTTAAAATCTAAAGTGGCAACATTGGTGTTGGTGTCTCAAATTGAATTGTCATTGTCAATGTCAAAAACTCCAATGTCAAATGCGCGTGGTGCATGCTAAGTTTGTTCGTTGCGATTTAAATATTACAGTTTTTTTGTGTTGATCGAGTCCTACTCTCCACAGTAATTGTGATATTCATTGTAACTATTTGTTTATTTCTTGTTTTCAATCACTATTGCTAACTTTAGTGTGAAATTGTGAATCTTACTCCAGGACGTTTTTACGCCAGGAAGTTTTCACTTTGTTTGAAGTTTGTGTGTGATTCGTATTTTGTTGTACTGTACTGTACTATTAATTAAGCGACTACTGAAAATGTCGACCACTTCGCGTGAGGTACCGACAACAAGAACAATCGACCGGCGAAACCGGTGTATCAACTGTTTTTTTGCAATCCTAAGAAACCAACGCAGGTATTCTTTGGAACAAGCTACTACTCAGATGATCAATGTGTTACAGTCATGGATCACTCCTACTCAGGTAAGCACATTCTATTGACGTTTTCATACCTATCAGTCTATTTCTTGATTTCTCAGACAGTTTAACCTCTTAATCCTACCCAGTCATTCTCTCTTTTTTATATTTTAATTTTTGCTTTTTATAAATCACATATTAAAAACTATAGACAAATGATAGCATAAAATCAATGTCACAATGCTGAAATTGGAAGCTCTCCGTGCTGTAAGCACAAAATATAATTATGTTGTGCGGCCCATTCAGTTGGGCTTGAAGTCGGTGATTGTGACATTCCTTTGCTAATTCTATTATACTATATTCTAATGACATTTTTTTTATATTTCATTTCAAATATATTTTTTTGATTGCAGCTGGCTCCAGGAAGTATAATTTGTTCCGAGTGTTTTGGACTGCTTCAAAATCGAGTTAACACAATGAGCGAAGGAAGTGCTATGCCTTTGCCTGCTCTTGGACATAGAAGAATCTGCTTCCCTTGTGGAAATTCTAGTAGTAGTTCAAATTATTTGTTTCAGAAACAAACCTATAGTTTACAAAAACTAGACAACCTAGTGAAACCATTTTTGATTGTGTGTTGCGATGGCCACATTGTGGAATGTCTTGGTCCATACAAAGCCACTGTTAATGATGCTACAATCACAAGTTTAAACTTAAATAATGAGGGATCTTGTATAAGATCATTTTTTAGAAGAGGTGATATTTTTCTTCTTGATAGAGGATTTCGAGATGTTATAAATGAACTCCAAGAACACGGTTTTGTCACCCACATGCCAGAGTCTCTCCTCGAAAATGAACACCAATTAACAACCCAGCAGGCGAATCGGTCTCGTCTAGTAACCATGTGTCGCTGGGTCGTAGAAATAGTCAATGGTAGGATAAAAAGAGACTATAGACTATTCCGTCATGTATTCAATAATAGAGCTGCTATGCACCTCAATGATGATTTTAGGATTTGTTGTGCCTTATTAAATAAGTTTCATGTTGCCATAGATGACCCACCGGAGGCTTTGGAATATGTTACAATAGCTAAAAGTAGACTTTTTCTAGTAAACCATCTGGCAACATATGTAGAGCAAGAAAATCTTAACAGAAGGAGAGCTAGCTTCCAAACAATTGATGGCAATCATCCTCATTTGGATAGATTTCCACGACTCACAATTACTGACCTTAAGCGGTTTGCTCTAGGTACATACCAATTAAAACAGGCCAGATCTTACTTCGGGGAACATGTTCGTCAGTCTGGAATATATTCAGTGGAAGTGAATACTGAAATTGATGAGGATATTCCTCTGATTTTAGGCCTAAATAATTATTTGTTAAGAGGTAGGATTAAATCCAGGCATGTGAACAGTCGTACATATTACACGTATTTATTAATAAGCAGAGACGATGCTGTAGCAAATACATTACAAGCCATTGTAGGTTATTGTTGCAACTGCCTTGTTGGTAAGCGAACTGTAGGCTGCTGTGCTCACATAATGACAGTGGTGTGGTTTCTGAGTTGGGCTCGATACAATGATATCACTGCTCCAGCATCTTATTTAGATGATTTTTTTAATGAAAATGATGAATAAAGTCATTCGCTGTTCCTATATGTATAGGTACCTACCTACCTACTTACTGTAAGGGTTAGATATACTATGATTGATTATATATCTAGCTACAAAAACATTTACGTGCTACCAGTGTCACTGAATCAAATTAAAGATCTATTTGAATTCTATTGTTTTTTTTTTACAGCTCTCCTTTTTTTGTATTTGTAACTGTTTTAACAGGAAATATAAAGGCAAGGTACTGATTTATTTAAGTCTCTATCCCATCAGATATGCTAATTAATCTGCTTTCCAAACTACGACCTATAAACTTACCTCTATACATGACGGATATTTCTATTTTGAGGTTAAGTTATGTACGTTTTCTAAAAAAACTTGGAAATGCGGGTTTTGATTCCAAAATAGCAATTGTAGATGGTTATTTGGTTATACACGACGGATATTTCTATTTTGAGGTTAAGTTACGTTTTCTAAAAAAACTTGGAAATGCGGGGTTTGATTCCAAAATAGCAATTGTAGATGGTCATTTGGTTAATTTATAAACCATCTAAAACAACTTTGGAATTGACGCAACTCTGTACCGTGGTCCATATTGTCGTGGTCATTCTCCTTTGACCTAAATAGGTAAGTATAAAAGTGTTCGAGAGTTAGAAAAGCTTCATCATCATTATTATCAGCCTTTTTAATGTTCCCACAAGCCACAGAGACTTAGGCCTCCTAGGATAGGGAATGGGCCGTAATCCACCACGCGGGCCCAGTGCGGGTTGATCAATGTCACATGTCTTCGACTTTTTGGTTCTAGGACATGCCGGTTTCCTCACGATGTTTTTCTTCACCGTTTTGAGAGCAGTGGTGATGGAATAAGTTACGCAAAGTAATGCGCCTGACAAGGTTTGAACCCGCCACCAACGACTCGTAAGTCGGAGCCATTACCCCTCGGCTACCACTGCTCTCAAGAAAAAGCTTGTAATAGGTAAAACAATTTCTATTTTAAAGAGCATAAGGCCTTGGGATGTGTTAGTTTCTGAAGCATGGGGTTTCTTGCCAGTTCTTCTCCATAGGAAACGACCAATTTCGAACCGTGCACTAGCTTCTGACGTTTTATAAGTGCCCATGTAGGCCTATGTGAAATAAAAAACTTTTGACTTTGACTTTGAAGGCAGGGATTATTTGGTAAAACTAACAATGTGTTTGAAGGCAACCAGCTTCAACCAATCCGTCATCAATTTTCTGTGCAAATCGTGGAAGTTAGAAGTTTAAACAATTTTATGATTGTTGGCGTGGACTCAACTACGTAAAATCGATGCTTTCGTGTTGTTCCTATGAAAGGCATGTTGCTATCGCCCACGCAGCCCAAGGACGTCTCTATGGAAACGAACTTGTTTGCGAAAAGTTTCCTGTAAGTTTCATGCCTTGAGTAACGACGTTCTATGAAATACAGATTTTGTGCGTCACACAGTTATCACCGGCTTTGTCACCACACCACAAATGGGGAATAAAAATGGTAAATGTCGCCAGTGGTGACGTATTAGAACATGTACTTTTCCTGTTGACGCCACTGTTTTTAGGGTTCCGTAGCCAAATGGCAAAAAACGGAACCCTTATAGATTCGTCATGTCTGTCTGTCTGTCTGTCTGTCTGTCTGTCTGTCTGTCTGTCCGTCCGTATGTCACAGCCACTTTTTTCCGAAACTATAAGAGCTATACTCTTGAAACTTTGTAAGTAGATGTATTCTGTGAACCGCATTAAGATTTTCACACAAAAATAGAAAAAAAGGAAAAAAAAAATGGGGGTCCCCATACATAGAACTAAAACTCAAAAATTTTTTTTTCTTCAAACACATGCGTGTGGGGTATCTATGGATAGGTCTTCAAAAATGATACTGAGGTTTCTAATATCATTTTTTTCTAAAGTGAATAGTTTGCGCGAGAGACACTTCCAAAGTGGTAAAATGTGTGTCCCCCCCCCTCTAACTTCCAAGATAAGAGAATGATAAAACTAAAAAAAATATATGATGTACATTACTATAAAAACTACCAACGAAAATTGGTTTGAACGAAATCCAGTAAGTAGTTTTTTTTTAATGCGTCATAAACCGAAAAAAATACACTATTATTAAAACATCGATCAAAGTTACAACACATTACAAGAACTTTTATATTATGTTACTTGCTGCTACGGAACCCTTCATGGGCGAGTCCGACTCGCACTTGGCCGGTTTTTTTTTATACTATAGCAAAATACGTGGTTGATATTCTTGGATCTTATGTAGACCAAAATGATACTTATATTATATCGAATAGCTACTGATTTTACAAAGTTAAAAATAATAGAACTACTCTTGCCTACCTTGATGTCAGTTTCCAGCTTGTCTCCAACCATGATGCACATGCGAGGCTCGACGTTGAGCATCTTGCAGGCCTCCAGGAAGATTTGCTGGTCAGGCTTCTCCCACGGCAGGTCGCCGGAGACCAGCAAGCAGTCGAAGTACTTGCGGAGCCCCAGCCGTTCAATCTTCTGCCACTGGGCGCGAGACGGCCCGTTCGTGATCAGACCGAGTAAGTAATCCTCCCTGTCCACATTTATTCACCAGCCTTTTGTTATTTCTAGCTGCCTCTCATGCTGAAACTCAGCACATGATACAACAAAGCCAAATGGTCTTGCACACTGCAATTGTTCCAGCAATTACGGAACTAAAATTATCGTTACGATGTCTCTATCTAAGCCGCACCAACGAGGTTACGACGCTCGTGTTTCAACCAATGAAACGCTTTGTTCGAACATGGTAGCCAAATATTGCAGTCTAGCAAGAGAATTTAAGATAACACACACATCATGGAAATAATTGGTACATTACTTCAAGTGCAATTCATACTATCAATATAAATTCCACAGGAAATAAGAAAACTTAGGATCTATGGATATGCTATGTTGAGAAATACGCTTAAATATTGGTTACGATATTTTAGTAATTTATAAATAAAGTTATCTCAAAATAGCACATTTATTAAGGTTTAAGAAAACAATGGAGATACTTTAAGTTTAAATAGCTTTGAATCAATGTTGTTCCTTTAACGAATTATTCAAGTGATTGATACATTTCTTATTAATTCAAAAACTATCTCCATTGTGTAACTGAATTTTCTGAGGTAATGTATTACCTTCGCCGTGATGTACTCCCTCATATATTTTACAAATACAATTCAAACCTAAGTGTTGCGCACGCGGCGCCCCAAGTTAACTCACTCGTTGAGCAACAACTGAACTGTTGAAAAACAAGTCATTTATTAGCAACATGCGCTCAAAGCCAGCCCAATACACTTGCAAAGGCATCTGTGAAATCTCAATTATTACTTTCTGTGCACAATATTGTTTATCTATGTCTCGTGTTTTCTAATTATATCTACATTATAACTTTGCTGTTGGGCTATTACTGATTACAAACTGATAATTTATGCCTCCACAATGTTTTGGTCCCGACTTTGTTATGATATTGACAAATCAGTATTGCGCTGATTATTCATAGTCTTATGTGGCATGCACGATCCAATGATAGTTACGAAAACAATCTAAAAATACTCGTAATACTAGTGAAATGCGAAGTGAGCTGGACGTGAGCGATGATAATCATGAAACGCTTCTGAAAAATGACCAAAACAATTTAGTACCACATAACACCATGCACAATTTAAGTGGTAGCAGGTGATATTGTTCTGAGATCAATCGTAATTTAAATAAAAAATAAATAAAATAAAAATAATTAAATTTCAATTCGATTAAATTTTCAATACACAACTGCCATACCTGCAATCCCAATAGGGTTAGGTGGAGGTCGTGAAATAATTTTCCTTTCACAGTTAAACTGTACTCCTCTTAATCTTAGAACAACGTACATTTCCGCTATAATTGCAGTAATTTCTTTGTTTTATATTGACATAGACTTGGCCAGAGAAGTCAGTATAAAACAGCAAAGAAATTGCTAGATATTACAATTATTTACAAATAATAAATAACATAAAATTACATTATGGAGAAATATTTGTCAGTGCGATGATATCCCTCAGGGTCAATATTTCTTCATAACATGTAACTAATGTAATGTAAAATGTAACCAACGTACCGCAGTGTCTCCAACAGATGTATCACTTCGTGTGTTAGAGCCAAACACTGAAACCTTAATTTTACCCATTCGGTTGATATATTTTCTGTAAAAGAAATATATTGCATTGATTAAATTAGGTAATACTTGTTTATTTGATTTGTTCTTCGTTCGGCCCACTGAGTTTTGTCCCACATAAAAAATTCCTGGTTTGTCCCAAACTACATGCTTCTTTCGTCCCAAAATGCTATTTTAATTATTTTGTTCTCGATTCGTCCTATTTTATATTCCTCGTTCGGCCCATATTTTTTTTGTATAGACTAGTTTTACATTTTTGTACACTCGGCAACAAAAAAGTATTACTATTTTATGAGTACAAACTATATACTAGCTTCTGCCAGCGACTTCGCCCGTGTGATAAAAGAAAATATTTGCCTATGTCACTTTATGTAATGAGGTAGGATTTTTCAGTAACTAAAATTATAATGTTATTAATATTTATTATAGATCTAACTATTGTGTATGTTTAAACTATTCTAATGATAAGATGATTATTATTATACCATTTCTGCGATTTTGATTACGATACTCGATAGTAAAAATGATTTATACATAATTAAAAAAAAATTGTTTTATTATTACAAATTGAATTTACATTGAAAAAATATTTAGCCAACTTTAATTACAGTAAAACTAACAAATAATAACAAAAACTCTAATCTAATTAAAACTAACTAAAAACAAACTAAAATATGATGTTTGTTTTCAGTTAGTTTTAATTGCACTCTTGTCACCGTCGGTGTTCCAGCCGTATTGAAACCCTTGGCACGCAAAGATGGCAAGAGACGGGAGAGCATGTTGTTATTCCTATGGAACATGGGTATGAAACATAGCTATTTGTGTCGATACTCTTGTGCCATCCAATCTTCCTAGCTCGTCGTGATGTACTGGTGCTGCCGCTGCGTCTGCGGAGAACCTCAAACGGCAGAAATATAATAACCTTTTTGGGAGTTATATTTTTGAACCGTTTGGGGTTGAAACTCTCGCGTCATGGGGTGTGTTCACAAAATATAGTATAAAGATCTTTCGAAACGTCTAATTGACACTTCGCTTGACCCAAAAGCTGGCTTATACCTCGGAAAGAAGATAAGCATTACTATACAGAGTGGTAATGCCGCCAGACTTTTGGGCAGATTACCAGTCAACAGCGATGTGAAATAGATTTTTTCTCGCCATATTTTAGATTGATTTTAGTTGTAATTAGCCTAGGGTTTTTATTATTATTATTTTATTTTACAGTAATAGTTAACTTTTATTGAATATGTGATTAATGAGCAAATAAAAAATATTATTACGTTTTAGTTTTTTTTATTATTAGAAGTATTTATATATTTTTTAAATATTATTAAAAAATCAAATAACCACTTACATTATTTTGGTTGACTGTACTTTTAAAGTACTTGTGATTCGGGACGAAACAGAACTTCAATAGTGATGTGGGACGAATAAATAATTTTTTGGAATGTGGGACAAAACTTCGGGACGAACGAAGAACAAACCGTTTATTTTCGTACAATATTTTATTCTAAACAATATTTTTTTTTCTGTAAACTGCATTAAAAGTGGTTAAAAAATGAAGCAGCAATTAGCATTTCAATTATTTGTTGAGGACTAGTGGGCGCGTGGTGGGAACATCTCGCTATCTCTTTTCAACGTGCGTAACCTAATGGCAGTGATGTCATATTTTAGTTTATGCATCCTTTTTCTGTTAGGTACATGATAGATTCGCCTACCACCATATTTGTAAATTTTCTAATTTACATAATTACTAAATTTGTATATTTTCTAATTTACATAATTTTGAACGGATTCGACAAATTCTTTCTATTTGCGAGTTTGGATAAGTACTTTCTTTTTGATCCAAATATTAAAAAAAATCAATCAACTACGCAGTTAGAATTTGAAAGCAAAACAAAAAAAAGTTTCCTCTAACAAACATATTAATTACTGTCCAGTTACCTAACTACGCATAATTTATTTTCTCAGAAGTTGTATGCTTCCTTCTTAAAACTATTAATAACCTTTTAATCTAAAGCTTCTTATGAATCGTATGCGTGTACTTATATGTGTACCTAATGATCACAGCAAATGGCGCATCACAGGATATCCAACTATAGGACAAGGAGAATCATCGTTGTAAATGTGGCAATATGTAAACTTCACAAACACACACACGTACAAGCTTCTCTCCATGAAATGTTTATAAATTGTGTACAAATGGTTGAAAAACTCCTTGGCACACGCCCGGGCATCGAATTCGACACATTATCATATCGTATTGCTGTCCGATGTTCCACCATTGTGACACAACACAAAACTGTCAACAGTCTTTCAGCACTTGTTCAGTAAAATAATTGTACTAAATACTTAGTTTTTCAATTTTGGTGTTCTCTATCGTCACGTCATTTCCATTCATTGTACGGTGTCTTTTTACAATTATTTATAGCTGTGGCTACTGGTCGTTTATAAATCTCTTGTACGCCCACGTTTAGAAACGAAATGGTAACATTTTACGTAGACGATGAAAATATATCATCACGCAATACATGTGGTTGGTGTTTACATGAATAGTCAGTGTAGTCAGTTATGCTTAGTCATTGAAAGTACTTTGTAGGTTTGTACTTTCGTTCGGACGTAGCAGACGTATAAGTGCATTCACATTCTAGGCTCTCTGCCAAGTGTAATCGTAAGAACTATTTCGCCGGAGTATACGGACATGTCGTTAATAGACGGCGCACTCTTTGTCACCGTTTGGCACATTTAGCGTGATGTAGCTGTTAAACAATGTAAATGTAGGTGGGTCGTTCTTCTATCCTACTTCTCAATTCTCTGTTATTTTAGGTTATTAGTAAAATACTAATGCGTTTGAAATTAAATTATTCAATATTTTTTTTTAATTGTTTGTCAAGGTGAATGAAATACGTTTCCGTAACATTTTAGTGCTGGTCTATTGACTTTGATACGTCAAAGGAGATAATGTAAATCACAATGCCAATGCCACAAGCCGTAAGATTGTGAGTGTTTAGGTATTTGTGTTTATAACCTACTTCTTCATGCTCGATAGCGAACAGCTGAATTGATTTCGATGACACTTGGTACAGGAGTAGACCATGTCTTGGAATAGCATTGATTTTTATCCATATACACATACTCCCGGTATACGATATGTTCCCCAGAATAATTTTCTATTATGTCGCGGGCGAAGTCACTGCTATAAACATGTCCGCCTTATGTACCAACGTGTTAGTTAACTCCCACACAAAGCATTTGTGTAAAGATTTTACAAGTTTACAAAATTATCATTACGTCTGAAAACCTACCTAATTTAATGTAATATTACCTTGAGTTCTACTGACACTAAAAGGGAGTAGACCGTGACGATGCACATCTACATTTGCGCATAAACAAGAGGAGTTATTTTGACAAATTCTGTAATAATATGGATTTTACTTGTGCCAAGCGATATAATGTAGCTTCATAACATGTAGGATTTGAGTGGAATATATGGAATACCTCCTTTTAGATTTCAAGGTAATTTCGTGTTCTGTGGATGATTTACGTCTTCTGCCCACGGACCTCTTCGCGAGCAGTGTTTACGTATAGTTTTGTATTCAGTAACTACACTTTAACGAATCCAGATTTTCTTATGCAGTAACGCAGTAACCCAATAAAGATAGAACTACACTGCGCACACGTAAGACACAGACGAAGACACAATCTGGGCGTATCGGTCTCCATACATTTTATATGGAAACTAGTCTTGTAGAGTTACACTTGATCCACGCCACGCGATGTCGTTCTACGCACAAATCAGGCGTGTGACACGTGTGCATCGGTCTAATGTAGTTCTAGTTTAAATCATCGAATGCCGTAATTAGAGACACAATAGAAAGACAATTGCTTAAGTCGAACTGTGTAACTTAAGACATTCAAAAGGTTAAGGTTGGCCTTTGAAGGAAAACAGTTGAGTTTATTTGCTAAAACTTCACACGCAACACTACAGTACAAAGGCGGACTTAATGCCCGAGGCATTCTCTAAAGTCAACCTAGGGTGATGAAGAGAAAAATATGACAGGTGTAGTTTTAGTCAGAGTCCGAAGCGAGATAGCTCTAAATATATGAGGCCTCTGGTAGAATTTGGTACAGGCCCCACGCCGGTTTAATTTGGCACTGCACAGGTAGTGTCCATGTCCTGAAATGGCACATAGAACACTTTTGTATCCGAGTATGTTCCTTTGGGGTAATTTTCTACTTTCACGAGGGCTGCGCAGCAATTGCTGAAGGGAAAAAGGTAGTAAAATATAAAATAAGAAGTATACTAACTGGCAATATGTCTATAGTTCTTTGGCAGGCAGTTTCGCCACAGGTGAGCTGGCCACTCATCCAGGGCATACGTGTCATCATCGGGGCGGGCTCGGAAGGCGCGGAGGAAGTTTGTTCCGCTCTCCACTGCGGCTTCCTGAGACAGCCCATATTGCTGCTGCAGAATTTCTATAATCTGGACAATTTGAAAAAAAAAACTATTAGAACAATATTCAAGTAACTAGAAGCATTTTTTTTTTGTGAAATTAAATTTCTTGTTATCAGTTTCATGTCTTCTTCAGATTTAACTCCACAAAAAAAAATCACCATGATCTGTACTTTGGAGTTAGAGAAACGATGCATATTTGTAATAGAATCCACTGGAAAACCATGCAGCTATGAAACTATGGTCATCAGCAACACGTTGACCCTAAGTAACAGTATTTTATCTGATATCAGAAAGCTATACTGTTCCACGTAAGTGCAGTTCTGAGCACATCAAAAAGCTGACGATTATATTTATTACACATCGTTTCTGTGCTCTTGACTTGGCTGGCTCTGTTCTGGAGTGTTGTGTTTACAGTTGGAGCTTTTCCGGCCTGGAAACTTCTCTTAAAATAAGAATAAAACAGACATCACAAGCGTCTGACACTAAAGGTGACTTGTCCGCTGATCCAGCATACATCAACGCCCATTATAGCATGTTCTTGTGGCGGAAATATACCCGTTATAAACAAGGTTCCATCTAAAATATTAATGTTGTTATTTTGTCTCCAACAATGTAACGTTTGACCTCATTCCAGAAAAAACTCCAGCGGTTTCACTCCGTTCTCAAGGTACCTACGATAGGAAAAATAAACACCTACCTAGCTAGCCAGAATTGTGGCGTAACCCTATGCAAGACGTGAACGTGCACTTACCTACTTAGTTATCAAGTTTCATCATAATAAGTGTGTCGATTAATCTATCATAAAATGCTCACGTTTATTATCGGATCACTTAATTAACACCTGCTGTGGTAGTACCAGCTATTAAAATATCTATAAAAAATTAAAAGTGGGTAGACATGAACTATTTTATTTGTTCTGCTGATTTTTAATAGACCGACAATGTCCTATTTCTTGTAATTCAGTTGAAAGTCTCCTCATGTTGTTGCATGACATTTGTAGGTAAGGAAGTGTCTGCTCCAGGAATAGCTACGGGTCAACGTTCCCAGCGTAGCGTGGTTCACTCACCTGCAGTTTGGCAGTTGGCACACTGCGTGAAAACTGATACCGCGCTGTTTAATGAGTTACAATCTGCCTGTGTCGTCTCATGCTTCATATACAAAGATTAGATGCTATATACATTTCTTAGTATTAATACTAAGTGTGCTGTTCAAAAGAAGTGTTTTATGAAATTGTAAGTTTATCTTGTTCTAATTTTGAGTGTTGTTGTGTGGTGTGTGCTAATTTAGTAAAAAAACCTTTTGTTTAGAACTCCTTAGTTCATGCTTTTGGGTACTTTCTACGAGATTAAATTAAAAATAAAATTCAGTTCACATAAAAACTTTATTGAATACCAAACAATGTTACTGTTATCCAAAAACAAAAGTAGTAAGTAGGCAGTCAAATTATATTACAGATTTATGAAAGTTGTTATATTAAAGTATGTACAGTAAGTTCTTAAAAAAAATGAAAGCTGCAAACAGTTAGTTATTTAGAGAATTCTACAGTAGTTACAAAAACAATTTAAGTACTTTGTTGTAAAAATTTATTGTAATGTTCATGTATGTATTTTATAAGACAAGTGGGTGTCTTGCCCGCCTATTAATTCAAATAATAATTTAATCACCAAACAATTTTTTGCCTAATTCCATTAATCTGTGATTTCTGCACATCTTCAGTGCACCGGCTTTCTTCAAAACTGGGATAACAGTTTCATTGGAATCTACTAGCCTACAGAGGAAGTCCTCAAAGGCAGACTTCACATTGGGTGGCAGAGTACCAACTTTGACCTTAGTCAGCATTTCAGCAATGCCCTGAGCCCAGCCACTCTCAATGGCAAACTCTGATATCCATGGCACCATTTCTAGAACTCCACTCATTGTCTGCATACCCAAGAACCACAAGTCAGCTATTTCATTCCAGTGTTCTTTGTAACTCATAGACACAACTAGTGCTGTGGGGTCATTTGACTCATCAATGTTGTATGCATCCCACAGGAACCTAATTGTTGATTGAATATATCTGCATATAGAGAAGTCATTCTTCTTCACCTTAGTAGCTTGTTGTTTTAACAAGAGTAATCCGAGGACAGCGAGATGTCCATGGAGAACTAAGTTTTCAGGTATGTCCTTCAGTTCTGGTAAGTCATTAAAGATGAACTTGAGTAGCGTGTTGAACAACATGCTCGTCTCAACCACTTTGGGGGCCAGTACTGTGAGGTTCATGAAAATATTGCAAAGGCTGACCATAGCTGCTCTAGAATCTTTCATATCTTCTAACATTTGAGGATCTAGTTCAGGGGCCGGCTGGTTTAGTTGTTTTAGCCTTTCCGATCTAGGTACCGGTGGTTTCTTGTAATGTACAATTGACCAGTGGAAAGACATGGCCTCATAGAGGATATCTTCTTGTTTAAGGTTTAATACTATGGCTCTGGCTTTGTCTTCCACTACCAAGTGACAGAGAGCTGGCAACATTAAGCGGAGTAGATCAACTTGCCCCATCAGACTGACATCAGTATCCATAGCTTCACCTTCAGACTTGTTCTTTTCAGCCAATTTCCTGGCTCTGTGTGCATGGAAAGAATCATTTGCAAGAGAGAACATGAATGGCAGCAAGGTGTAAATTTGTTCTCTCATAGCTGTTGTTTCTTGAGCAATCCAAGCTACCAATACTCTGACCATAGCACAAACAAAAACTTTTTCAGTATCAGGTAGTTTGTCTCTGTTCTTGTCGTTGAACACTTTAGTCAACATGGACACTATGGCATTGAAGGCACCTTTAAGACCTGTGTAGACAGATTGTTTCTCTTTCTGTTCCAAGTCCAGTTGATCTGTGGCCATGTAATTAATAGATAATTCTAATACAATAAAGCAAGCTGTTATTAATTCAGCATTGGCATAAGCTTGTTTGAAACTCCTGTCGTCCAGTTGCATCCTTACTTCTATGGCACAAAGTTGTTGCAGCAGCAGGAAAAACTTCTTTGGATTCTCCTCATCACTTAACGTCCACTCAATGCCGAGAAGATCAACAATGTTAGCAGCCAGTTTAAGAGAGGGGTCTCTTTGGTTCTTACCAATTTTGCTGGTGAGTATGTCATGAAGAGCTTTGTAGATACTATTGGGCCATGTTTCTTCAGTGGAGGTGGGTATGACAGTACTTTTGTTGCAGCTGTATAAAAGTGCACTCAAGATGGTAGCTAATTCAAACTTTCTTTCCGATTGGTCGGTGGCAAAGTCCAATGCTATTTTATTTACCAGAGCATGGAAAGGTTTAGGATCATCACCCCAAGCCATGGGCCCGTACCTGCTCACTAGCTTAACAAGAATGTTAAGAGCTTCATCAGTCTGGAAACTTTGGTTGGAGTAGATTTCTGACATTTTAGTGATGGCGCCCACCTCAATGAGGGCTTTCTGGCCGGCCTCATGTTCAGCAATACATTGCAGGCAAGTGTATGCTTCACTGACAATGATGAGATCATCATCATAGTCTTCACTTTCGGATTTTTGCACTATTTCGAGGAACACAGGTATGTTGGCAAGCATTTCCGGATGAGTAGCAAGTTCAGGATCATTGCAGAAGGTGGTGAGCACTGAGAGAGCCACTGACTTGTACACAGATGGCGGGCAGTCATCCTGAACAGCGTTGCTTGTCAGCAGCTTCTTCAGGAACTTGAATCCGATGGCTTCGAAGAGTGCTTTCTTGGCTTGCGATTGGCAGTCCTTACTCTTCACAAGTTTGGTCACCATGAACAGCGCCGCGAACTTCTCCGTGTCGCTTTTGGCGCCTTTTAGTATTAGTACACATTTCTTTATCGGTTCCGATATCTCGCCCATGATTACGAAACACACGACGCGATCACAAAGCGCAGTAGTGAGCGCTCCACTGAACGAGCGCTGGCTCCGCAGTTGAATCGCTCCGACAGCGGCTCGATCTACATCACGTTTATAATTAGCGTGAGTTCTCTTCCAAAATATCTAAATCTGGACGTCGAGCTCGCGTTCTCCAACTATGAAACACTATTTTTAAACACACGCTGGAACGTGGACGTTATACACGCACGCGGGGTGCAACAAGAAAACCAGCAGCTTCTACCAAAACCAACCAACGACGTAAAAACTTGCGATTGCGAGATAGGCACCACGATGACAGCGCGCGCACTTCGTTCCGAACTATAATCCATGACCGTGGCAATGTCACAATAATATTTTTAGAAAAAAATTACATACCTTATTGCAGGCTCTTGTATCCCCCTTTCTTGTTTGTATTAGTGTGTTGTCTAAATCAAACAATATAGCTGCAACATCACTATTTTCACCATAATACGAATTATTAGCCATATTCACGGATGAGTGGTGTAACGCAAGGAAAAAAACAGCTGCTTTGTGATTGTGATGACGTCACATTGACGATTTCCAACGTCAGAATGGTAACTGCGTTTCGTTTCGTAGAGTTCAATATTAATATTTTTATTCACTTACTCTTAGGGCATTTAGTAAAGACCTTTGTTCTATCTCTTTCTACGAAACCTTATCGGTTAGCACTGTTGGTTAGTGTGTCAGCGCCATCTATTTTTTCTTTAATGAAACCAATATAGTTTGGGGTTACCTAGTTGTGTCTTGATATAACGTGCGTTGCGTTATTTACAATATTGGCTAGATGGCACATAATGCAAAACGTAATAACGTAGATATTTTGTAATAGGGAATCATAAAATTACTTCTTCCGGGGCAAGAGAAGACTTTCACTGACTTAAACTCACTCGTATTCAGTGCCCATTCCGTTCCAGCCCATGGTGACTCTTCCGAACAATCCCGTAGCCCTAGATTACATAGATTTTAATTAAGTTTTTTACTTAAGTACCTACCTGAACTACTAAACCCGTCACCTTATGAAACTAATAAGGCCTGTCCGCACAGCGATATTTCACTGCGAGGTTTTTATTCTTGCGTATTATATTCCGCGGTCGGAATTACACTAGTACCTAGTACCATTGCGAATAAAATTTCGTACAATTATTGTCAGTTCAATGCAGTTCCCGGCTGAGACACACGTTTAAATTGGACAATCGAACAAATATTTTACATAGCGTCGTCGTTGCAGAACTGAGCAAAACGCGCGAATTTTATTTCGCAGTGCGGACATAGCCCTATCTACTCTATACTGCACAAAACATTCGCGCGATTATATTTCCGCACCGTATCGCGTCTAATCTGCATGAAACAGATTTTTTTATCGCGCGAGTTTTTAATCGCCTGTGCTGATACTTCCATAGGATAACGAAAAATAAACCGCGCGGTAAAATGTCGCTGTGCGGACAGGCCCTAAGACACTAAAACAGTCTTGCTGAATGGGGGAAGTTTCCGCACAGGCGATAAAAAAAAAAAATGATTTCTTGCAGATTTGACGCGGTGCGGTGCGGAAATAGATCCGCGCGATGAAATATCACTGTGCGGACAGGCCCTAACTTCCGTAGGCCATTACTTTGTTTGTAGGCCTCTCAATAATTGCGATGAAAATATGCCTAAATGTTTTTTGCTCATTAATTCGAAACATTACACTTACTTATGAATTAATTTGTAGAAATTAAAGGTAGAGCCCACGTGGGTCATTTACGCTGTTGGGGACGCATTGAACCACATTTTATTTCATATGGCAACTATTGGCAACGAGACTTGTAGAGCTTCAGGTACACGCCATATACCGCAACGCAAAAAAAGGGTCGACGCTGTACACATCCTTTTTTTTTGAGGTTCGAAATTTTGTCCCACACAGGGTTGAGCGAGAGACTGTGCCTGACTTTTACTAACTGCAACCTTTAAGTGTGAAATGATTTTTCTCCAGCGAACATTACCAAGCTTAACTTGCTATTTCAGCTGCTCATATCAACTGATTGTGTAAGCTGTACTCATCTCATTTCAGAAGCGGATCTGACACTTGCCAGAAACCTGCTTGATGCGCTTGAGTCTATTGAAAGATGAGCAAAGAGCAGCTTTGCCAATTATGCACCTACTGGATAAGTCGAAGCTCTAAAGTTTTGAGCTTCGACGACGAGTTGCTAGTCTGTCGGTATTCTAGTGATTTATACACATTGGATGCCGTGCGTCGGAATTGTATAATTTAATTCTGCCAAACCCGTCCGGCCCGAGTTCCGATTCAAGTTCGAAGGTACTGCCATGGTCCCATGACATCGGATCAGTTAACGTACGGCGACGCGCCACTTGTACAATGGGACATCCCAACCATACCCACAAAACGTTTCGGGAACACATTCATTGTGAAGTGTGCCCAAAAGGCTGGCGGCATTGCCACGTTGTATGGCAATGCTTATTCTCTGACCGAGGTAGAAGCCAGCCCTTGGGTCACGCGAAGCGTCAATTAAGCGTTTCGCCAATTCTTTAAAAAGCATATGAGCACTCGGACCTCACGGCCCGAGAGTTTCAACCCCAAACGGCTCAAAAATATAACTGCCGACGAGGCTGTTATATTTCCGCCGCTTGAGGTTCTCTGCAGCCGTCGCGGCAGCACCAACGCAGCACGATGAGCTAGGAAGATGGGATGGCGTAAGAGTATCGACAAAGGTAGCGTCCCACATTAAAGGCCTACCCATCTTCCAAGGAAATAAAGACATACCGTCTGGTCTCTTACCATCGTCGCGTGCCAGGCCATGAGGTTCCAAAACAGCCGGAACGCCGACGGTGACAAGGGCTCGTCGGATGATGTCGTTAATGTTCGCGTGCCGCGCTATGCGTCCCGCACTTCGACTGCATGACAGGCCGTGGTGACCGAGGCTGTTGACAACTTCGCCACAGTGGCAGCGATGAGGAGAACAACAAGGAGCACCTAGACGTAGGGCAACAGCTAAGCAGAAAGTAGTATCGTCGAACAAGGTGCCAATATTTGACGACGGCAGTGCGTGAAGCCAAAAAAGCTACAGAGTCACATTTTTAATTATTTAAGTTATTGTTTAATTTGTTTATTATTTAGCAATTAATTTTAATAAAACCAGATAATTACATAAACAGGCAAAAAAAAACAATAACGTCTTACGACTAGGTACAGACTAGGTAGGTTAGAGAGACATCGTTAGTTAACTTTGGGCCGATTTTTCAATCCTCAGATAAACAACCAATAGCCTTTATTCGATGGATAGAAGATTTTGAGATTTTCAATCGTCACTAGTTACTAGTTACTTAACTGTCGAATAAAATCCATACCGGAGGAATATAGTTACCTGCTACTTTAAGGGCCAGTTAGGATTTTATCTCTCTGTTATGAAACTGTGTGCGTCTTTATGACTTGTGATGAATTACCTACCTTAATTTTATGGGGATGTTTCTGGGCGTATGTCGTGTAGCTGGATTGGTGGATGTCACTTGTGCTGCACCAGCAGGAGCAGCTCATTTAGATAGATGGAAATCATACACATGCACAGTTGGACCATTATATTTGATGATAAATCGACAAATAGTAGTCATTTAATAAAAAAAGAAAGAGGTAGGTACGTAGGCAAGTTATAATAGTAGTAGTCTTATAACGTTCCCACTGCTAGGACTCAGGTCTCCTCTATATGAGAGGTAATGGCCCGTAACCCACCACGCGGTCCCAATGCGGATTGGTGGATGTCATATGTCTTCGAATTTTAGGTTCTTGGACGGACATGCCAGTTTCCTCACGATGTTTTCCTTCACCGTTTTGAGAGCAGTGGTGATGAAATAAATTACACAAAGTTCCTGACGCGCCTGGCTGGGTTTGAAACCCATGTCCTACAACTAGTAAGTCTATTACTGCTGGTCCACCACTGCCATTATGTTGGTTAGTTAACCCATTTATGTTTCAATCGTAGGCGAAGGTCTCTTTTTCCTCTTTCCACACCCTTCTATTTGCCATAAGAGAAAATAAAAAAATAAATTGTGTAGGTAAGTACCAAAACCGGATATTGTTAGCGTCAGTTTCCCTGATGACACATCGTTTACGGTTTTTGTCATGAGTCCCGTACCGACTTGCAGTAAGTTGCGTATAAACCTTACAGCCACATATGAAAGTAATATGAGGAGGCCGGGATGAGTTACGATCAAGGGACACGTCATTCCGTGAACAGAGAAATTCTTTTATCAACATTGTTTCGGTGGGATAATATGCTATGGATACGGGCTCGTATTATTTTATAACTGGGCAGGTATACTTATGTGTTTAGGTAGGTCATTTACATATTATAAGGATGTCCTTTATGGAACCTCATGTGTGGCACGCATAATTTCGGAAAAGTGATAGTTAACATTTTTCGTTCGATTTAATTTGGGTTTCTTGTGTAGAGTTAATTAATCATTTTATATTATTACTAGCTGACTCGGAAAACGTTCCAACATAAAAAGAAATATAAAAAAAATGGGGTGGGAAGGTAAAGGGGTAACAGGGTATAAAATAGCCTACGTCCAAGTCTCAAATCTAGGTAGGTACCAAATACCCAAAAAAAAAAACAAATTTCGGTCAAGGTATTTCAGAGGAGTTAGATTTATTATCGAACTCCTCCGAAATGGGCTTCCTCCTTTGAGAGATTTTTATACATTAGATAACTCATTCATAATTATATATATTATTATTCTCGTATATTCTGTTTTCATTTTGTTTTATCCTCAAGGTTTAACCCCAAACAGATACCGTTAAAATCCTCCTGCTGTGTTTAGTCTAACGTTAAAAATTATTTCCTTTTGTTTTCGCAATTTCGATAACGCTTTGATCTGATGTTCTACCACCATAAGCATCAGGGGCGTAGCTACCGCCGTATCAGCCGTATTAAAGATACGGGGCCCCCAGGCTACAGGGGCCCCGACGTGTGCAAAGATTCGTTATCCATTGGTCATCTCTGTCGCGGCATTTTGCAACTCCGTCTCACTATCTCTGTGCCAGTTTCGTGCTAGTAGGGTGAACTTTGTAAAGTAACAAAAAGAAACTCAATATTTTTTTATACAGCGCCCCTTTGTGACGAGCTACGACACTGAAAGTATCCTAATCCGAAGGTGGGACGGTAGGATCGAAGCGAATACAAACAAAATATAGGTTTCAGGTTGTCGGTGAGTATCGTGACGGGAATGTATTGACACAAGGCGAGGCGTGGTACATCGAGGAACAGTGGCCGCCGCTCGCCTTGCTTCTCATTTGTCTACACACACACCGAACGTATTCCATAAACTACATCACTACCTATGTTTGTTTTACGGATATCTCTGTGAACTTTTGGGAACTATTGCGTTCGATTTGTACTCATGGAAACGTTCCGGGACAAAAAACTGTAACATTGCTTTTCTCGACACCTAGTACAAACTACGTGGCTTGTAGCACAAAGCTTTGTTAGCTCCGTAAAAACTGAGGACCGACGGTACTGAGACACAAACATTTGTTTAGTAACGTGCATATGGGATCAGATTGTTACGCGAAGGTTGAACTAATAAAAAGCTAGAACGACTTGTTCTAACAAAATGTCTAAAGTGATCCATGCGTTTACTGTAAACCTGTGATATGTGGGTCCTCCAACTATATAGGTACATGGGTACGAACCTCCAAAAGGGACAAGCAAATAGCGATTGTGTAAGAAATTTATACGTGGAACTCGTTCAAGGGTTATTAGATTTCCTGTCACACGCAGGGCCCGCCGGCCGCAGGTCCTATTTGCCAAACATTGGCAAGTCAATGCCAATTTCTTGCGTAAACATTTTGTTCGGTCATTACCGTTTCTTGTTGGATGTTTTGCACTGGTTTCAACAAATTATAGTCGAGTTTCAAAGTTGGTGCCAATTTTGTTCAATTTGGAGATTGTAATTTGCTTGAAGGGTGACTGCCAGATCTCATTGGCGTCATTTTAAGCTTATTTTCAAGACTCGTAATTCCCGCAAAGGGGTTTTGTCGTTATGTAGGTACGTCGCCGTCGTGAGGAGCGGGTGTTGCTGTAATTTAAGTGGTTTTGTACGGAGGCGTGCAGCGTCTTAAGCAGAACCTGCGCTGGCATATTAGGGTCTTATACGTTCAAGTAGGTATCTACTTACATACATTGACTGAACTTATCCATATCTTTGTTCAACCAGTCTTATTTAGGCAAAGTACCTCTTTGGATTTTCTTTTGATCCCTTGGATGCCTAACATAAAAAGAAAAAAGAAAGTACCTAATTTTTTTAAAAATATTATCTACCTAAGTTTGATGAATTAATTTTGTGAAATTAACTAGGTATCACGTTTGAAAATTAAACAAAAAACAAGGAATTGCGTTTGGTTTTTTTCATGGAGGGAAACTTTGTTAGCACGGTTGGCTTAATGCTTGAGAGACAGTGCTGCTGCACTGCGTATCGAAGGTTCGATTCCCGCACGGATCAATATTTGTGTGACTTACAGATGTTTTTTTCGGTTCTAGGAGTCTTGTTTATGTGATTTTACATGTTTGTGAACGCACTCACGATACAGAAATAATTCATAAAGTGGGGCACTGCTTGTTTTTTAAACCAATAAACAAAAATCCTCTATCCACACTTTTTGTTTCAGTTCGTTTGCGTTCACAAATTGTGCTGATGTCAACATTCAAGATGCTTAACTGAATAGTGCGCCCCATTGCGGCAATTAACTAGCTATGCTCATTAGCAACCCGTTTTCATTCGGCGGCCGTAATCCGCTCCGGCTAACTTTCTTTGGAAACACCTCGATTTACTGTGTCACGTGGGCGGTGGCAAATGTGCTGACGAGCGCTGGAACACAGCTGCCTTGTGAATCTTAGCATTAACGGCTATACGGCCTTCTTTGACGACGATGCGGTTTTTTATTATCCCATTTCATTAGTACTGGAAAGAGTTTTGTGTTTGTTAATGATGTGAGTATTTTAGGTGTTTGTAGGTCAGTAGCTAATTGCCAAGATTTTTGTAGTTGCAAATAAGTCGGCACGATTAGGATATACGATAGGTAGAATGCGTCATACTTACCTACCTGCCTTTTTACACGTCTACGAATTTTAACCTAGTTTTATTAGCGACATACTATGTAAATATGTACCTACCTAGTTACTTACAAACCCATTTATACCGTGTATCTGAAATACCATTTACGCAATATGCAAGCAAGCCCAATTCTCAAGCAAGTGACTCTAGCCAAACAGCTCGAATTTGCATTTAGGCGTCTCGTCGCATCAGCCTGTTATTGACAGCAAGCAGGTTCGTCGTTCGTCGTCTACTCGGGCAACCGGTGATTTATACCGGGTAAACATCGCTCACGTTATCAACCGCCTTGCACCTGCCTTATCCGGCCTGCGAGGTGCAACCTGCCGTTTCAAGTAAGCCGATTTGCGATTTTGATGCATGCGAAATGACGTTTTCGGGACTTGGAATTTCTTGGCGAAAGTTAAGCCTGTTTTCAGCCTCTTCAATGTTTTTATTTGAGAATTCGAAAAGATGGGTGATTTGACTAAGTTACTCAAACTTAGGGTCAGGACGTCCTTATCTTTTGTATGACGCAGGTCCTTACCGGCCGTGGTAAGTTCGGGAGGTACCTGCACTGGATTCGTGCGGAAGAAACGCTCGCGTGTCACCATTGTGCGGACCGCCCGGCGGATGCGGTGGAGGAAAGAAGAAACATACGCGTGGTGTTGGTCTATAGAAGTCAGACACCTCTTCCCGCTACGCTAGGCCTAAAGAAGCCAGGAAGAAGTCATTGGATGATTTCCGACCTTAAAAAAGTGGGTGTGTCAGGACTAGTACTAGGATTCCTAACACATCCTAAATAATTGAAAAAATTCGTCAAAAAGCACGATTAAATCAATCATCTTGACCAACAAATAAATACCTAACTTATTAGTTAAGGACACTAAAATATACAGACATTTTAATTAGTGTAATTTAACAATTTAGTTACCTAGGTACATTGAATTATAAAAACCCCTAGGTACTACTTTTTACATTCGGTTGAGATAACTACGGATCAAAGGACTAAATCACGATTAAATCGGTAGATACTATAATTCGACTTTAATCAACGTTCGTTATGAAATCAAATGGTAATTATAAAAAGTAAAGCTAGTCCTTGCAAACAAAATTTTAAAACACATTCAGCTGCGTCTCAGTTTGAAATATCGTTTTAATGATACCAACTGTTTACCCAAGTAGAGTCTACACATCGCTGTTTTTTTTTTTGTTTAAAGTTGAGAATTTAATCAACATAGATTTATAACTAGACTTAGGTATTGTCTGTATCTAACTGTGCGGATATTTTCTGGCGCTTTTCGCTCAGCATTGAAAGTGGGCCAGATTCGGCAGTGTTCCCACTTCAAACCCCCACAACTCATATTTATTGGTTCCCGATCGGGTCCAGTTCGTTGCTACTAAAACGTTTTCAGCGCAAAGATTTAAATGCTTTTAATCATGGACCGACATTCTGCCGACATTTTGAGTGCTTTGCTCCCGAATTACGATAGTAACGTCCAGCGGTTCAGTATTTTACCAATAACGCAGTGTTTCACGGTCCAGCGGGTTTGTCCCCAAACAGATTTCAACGTACTCCGGCCACGTAATAACTTATCCCACACATATAATGGTACAACTATTTGCGGGACGATTTGTCGACACGGCGTGACGTCGCCTGACGTTACGAGTGTTCGTGGCATTTCATTAACTAACGGATTGTTGCCACAAGCCACCGATGTGCGGCTCTGTCCAATTTGTTCTCGAAGCACTATTGGCAAGGCTTGGTCAAAATAAATCGATAGCTACATCACAATATTTATCACCGATATTTTTAAGCTCTATCTATCAAACATCAATAATTATTTTTCATAATTCGATAGTTTAAATACCAAATTCGAAATGTTTTTGTTCCAAAGCAGCTCAGTGTTCGTTTTTGTACAGGCAGGCAGTACATATCAGCTTCTCGGAAAGCGTTTAAAAAATGTTTACTGAGTTTTATTTTAATATTTTGGGAATTCCTTTGTTCAACTCAATATTGTTTTCCGACAAATATCGAAACCGTCCGTGAATATCGATAGTATTTATTGAAATATTTTTTGACTTGCCCATCCCTACTATTGGCCACCCGACCCCAATGCCTGATGATAATCATAAACGGCCCCTGCCAAATTGGTAATACGCGTTAGTGAATATCTAAGCAAGGGATAGCACCTAATGGCAATTTGGTTTAAGTTATTATACTGATAATAGTTGTGCTGTACGGGGGAACTATTTATTGGTGTTAATTTGTTTGTTGTTTATGAACAAAGAATGATTTCCTACCCTTTATAATTATGTTTTTGTTGCTTCTCATCCAGTAGGTATTTTGTATTTTTATCATTGCTTATTACTAATAAGTTATTAGGTTCTTGAAAATTAATCTGAGAGGTGCCTGGGGTCTTGGTATGATGTCTTAAACTTAAAACTTCAGATGTGTTAGCGAGGAATTTAGGGGAGTAGGTATGGACTTCCTTTTCACAGTTTAGTTTAGGTTGTCAAATGGATAGCGTTAAGAGCTCATGGTAGGTCTGTTGGTTGTAAATGGGCAGATAGGTATGCCTACCTACTTATTTAGTGGTTTGTGTGGATTCTTCAATTCTTCTTTTAGCTTGTAGATTAACTAACTAACTACTGAAAAGTCGTCCGACCAGTACTTTTGAGAGAACATTCAAAAGGCGCCTGGACTTTGGGAATAAGTCCAGGGAGTGTAAGATTTGTACCTCACTAAAACTACCCTGGTGGACACCATCAGAACATAGAAGGGGTGTCGTTACTTATTAAAAGACCATTCCGGAACCAAGGCAGCACGTGATCACTTGCCACCGTCTTCCTTGGAATCACTCGATGTTCGGGCAGAGTCCTCACTCTGAACGCTCGTGGTTCCAAAGTTCCGTCTGCATTGGATGATGCAAGCGAGGTTTCAGAGTTTTAGGCATTGAGGCGGTTGTCTTCCTGACGACGCCTAGATTTGTGCTTTTGTTACCTGCGGCACTACCATGAGCTCTTAATGCAATCCATTTTACGACCTAAACTGAACTGTTAAAGGGATGGAACTATACAGGGTTATTTATAAAACACTGGCAACCTTTAAGGACTATGTCACGTCATAAACAACTACTTTTGTTCTAGAACTGATATGAGGGATAGAGCTATTGACATTTCCACACGTCATGGCAAGGGCCCTGCCCCCCTAGCCAAGTTACAACCGTTTCGCTAGCGTCAAACGCTTCGAGTTGGCCGTGTCGCCGAATCTTTTGTTTTGACCACGCGACTGAGCGTTGAGATGATGTCATTCATTTGAAGCTTTCTACTAGCGTTAACTATTGCAGATTAGCAACTTGGCTAGGGGTACTGGACAGCTTTGTTACTTGCTTTTTGGTTTAGTTGTTCGATTTATAAAAGCGAATACATAAATATATAGGTGGTTTAAAATGTACAGATTGGATTGTAAAAATAATAAAATTGAAAAGTTAGCTACCTCTGTTTTATTTGTTCAGTAATCAAACATACGAGTACATATATCAATAACATTCAACGGAATAATTGCGCTTTTCACGGATACTTCATAATTGGCATTTTCACTACCGTTATATTTAAATTCTTTGAAAGTAATTTTAACTATTTATAAAGATATTTATTGAGCATTTTTAGGTACAATTATTGCTATAATTTGGATATTGCTCACGTCGATGTTAAGTTTACCACAACATCTAAGACCCCTCATAAGTTCATAATCTCTATACCTTATAATCATTAAATAAATTAAATAAGTATTACTGAATATAACTCAACACTTACTTACAGTTTCTTTTACATAGTATGGTTGGGGTAGTATGACAGCAGGACGAAAATATGCATCTACTTAAAGAAAGAGAAAAGGATAGGTAGTTACATTGTATGAATCTGACAGCTGTCACCCGCACCATGCTATCTTGATAATAGTATAAAAGTCATTTGGTTAAAGCTATTTGGTTAACTTGATCTGACTCTGACCTGTACCCCTAGCCAATTTGCTAATCTGCAATAGTTAACGCTTGTAGAATGCTTTAAATGTACGGGAATGACGTCATCTCAACGCTCAGTCACGTGGTAAGAACAAAAAATTCGGCGACGCTGCCAACTCGAAGCGTTCGACGCAAGCGAAACGATTGTAACTTGGCTAGGGGGGCTGGTCCTTAGCGGATGGCGACCTGCCACAAACCTGGTGTGCTATTCTCTATGAAAACAGCCTTGAGCGCAACGCTGGCCGCAGCGAGGAGTTGAGAGCGCAGTACATATTGAATTAACAATCTAATGTATAGGTAAATTGGGTTGTTAATCCAATGTACTGCGCTCTCGACTCGTCGTTGCAGCCAGCGCTGTGATCAAGGCTGTTTTCTTAGAGAATAGCACCGCTGCATCGACAAAGGCCAGCCACGCTCTGACGCTCAGGGCATCTCCTCCAGCGGCTAAAGCGTAAGTATTACTTCTTACTCACGCTTTCAGCCAGCTCCCTTGTACGTATTAATACTGCTTCGTATGCCCTTTTGCTGTATGTATAACATGGCCTGGATTCGGGTCGGTCACGAGATGTCATTGGCTTCTAAAGGAATCTGTGGTGCTCCACCCCAGCGGGGCAGACCTCCACCGTATGCTCCACATGTTTTCCGGTACACTATGGTAGCAATTTTTCCTGCCGAATCCGAAGCAGGAATCTCGTGAAACAACCGTCTCCGGTGAGGGCCTGTGTCGGGCTGAAAGTGCGTGAAAGCCGTGGTGCTTCTCTAATCACTCATGAAAGAAGGAAATTATTGCCGCAATTATGTCGTGCCATGTATGATGTAATATTGGGGTACGTTAAGTTCTAAGTATGCATGTCAGTGTTAAATATATCGGCCTTTCGTACTATGCTTTAAATAAGCCATAACATCTGGCTCAACAATATAAAAATGTACTGAAATACAAATGAATTCGGTGCATTCGAAAATAATGTAGCGTGGAGGTCGATTTTTAAATCACTCGTTTTACTGAAATCTGTTTCATATGTGACACTTAATTTACGGAACAAAACATATGTCACAAAATAATATGTTTTGGTCCTTTTTGTGAAGCGCAGATACATTTTGTATGTCTGAGAACAATTTCAGAAGTACCAAAACGTATACGAAATGCGTAACTATGTTGATATGTTAACACTTTTTATTTGAAATTGTCTGAAAGAATTTTAAAAGCGCGAGTTTCAAAATTCGAATGGCTGCAAATGTTAGATACATTTATAACGAGCGATTGAAAAATTGAGTCTGTGACAGCAATAGGACCTGAATGAATAGTAAATCCGCCATCATTGAATTAACGTGACGTCACATAGAAGAATGCAGTGTAAATGTGCGGTGCGGATATTGGCCAAAAATACGGGAACAGTTGGACGTTTCCAGCATGGTCAGCTGTTCTTACATTCTTAATGCTATTCGAGCGCATTTATACCCGTTCTATATAGGTGGGTAGGTGGGATTTTCCATTTGATAGTTCTAGATTTGGGAGATACATACTTATAATGTTTTTAATTTGATATATGAATGTTACTCCTTCATGCTCAAACGGCTGAATGGTTTGGATTAAATTTGTTGTAGGGATAGACCATGTTCTGGAATGTTATTTTAATCCCGGGAGTTTGTACCCTTGGGATCAATTTATACTTTCACGACGTCGATCGGCTTTGACTAGCGACTAGCTAGTTAATAATACTGTAAAAATATTGATGAGTTTTGACGCATTGAACACAGCACAAACAGAATAGGTACTGATACCATAGTAACGATAAAACCACCACATGAAGAACGTTTTTCTTTAGGTAGGTTCTGATGTATCACCATAAGAGTGATGTCAAGTGGGTGTTAGTCCCACAGATTGGTCCTAATTATCGACAATTTGAAAGTAATTCACTGCACAGTTCCTTTTAGCAACTGAAAGTTCGAATGTTAAGAAATGTAGACCAAAAACTTTTACTTTGACCAAGTTCTCATATCTCACAGAGTCAATGCACATAATTAACAAGGTATTTTACTTATAATCACACACTTATAACATGTTTCATTTTTTACCTTAAAAGGACCAATAATTTACGTTATCAGACAATCAGTTTCAGTTTAATATTGAACAAGTAAACAATAATTTTGAAACAAAAATGTTTACCAAAGTAAGTTTATAATTCTTGATGGGCTCCTTCCTGATCAATATTATATTAAATTTTTAATTACTTTATCCATCTTGATTATAAAATTTCCATGAGTTTGTTCTTCTTTCGAAGTTACTCATTGAAACAATTTTGTTTTGTTATTATCCGAGTAAGGACCACGTTTTTAAACTCTACAAACATGAAGCCACAAAAATAATCTACAAAAATATTACACTCAACTTTAGTAGGTTACTTTACTAGCAACGTTACTTTCAATTTTTCTTAATTACACCTAAGTTATAGGTATTTGTTATAATTTAAAGATTATTCTGTAATACTTACCTATCATAATGTAGAAGCTAATACCTAAACTGAAATAGTAAAAGTATCTTGTGATTGTAATTTTTTTTTGCATTTAGTAATTTCCTCGCTGAAGTGGGATGAAAAGGTAACTTTTCTATTTTGGACTCGAGTGCAAAGATTTTTCACTCCATTTTCTTTTGATTCTCTCGCTAACGCTCAGGGATTATAATTTATGAATGTCCTTCGCTTGCATAGCCATCAAAATTACGAGTTTAATAAGAGTACGCGGTTAATAAGCAACTTTAATGCTACGGCTGTGGGAACGTTTCAAATATTAACCGTGGCCCTTGAACGCAAAATTCAAGAGAAGGAACATATGTGGGTTTTAACCAGTAAATCTGAAATCTCGCTCGACTCTAAAGAAGAAGAAGTAAATTAATGATTTCCCACCTCAAAAATACTAATTCAAAATATCTAAAAGCCATCTCCAAACGAATTTTAGCAAAGCTAATATTATGGCTCAGTATGTTCATCACACCAGGGATCAAACTTGGTTGTACGGGTATATATGAAATTCTATAATCCCCTGGCGAATGGCACAATTAATTAATGTACCGCACGAGATTAAATGATGTTGCTTGAATACCATATTTACTGCTCGTCAAAATAATTATAAGCCTTTTGGTTTCCATTCACCACAATCACCGACTCAGCGGATTTTAAAAAGTTTATCATTTTGAGTGGACAATGGATGCAAAGGATTTTAATTATATATTTTTTTCAACTTTTCATTACATTGCTTTTCCAATATTTTTTTATTCAACCTAGTGATAGGTTTATTTTTGTTTTTATATGGCTTCTTTTTTATAGTGTGAAAATAAACACACTAGACTCCATGGATTCATAGATTACTTTATATTTTGACACAATTTTTTATTTCCCACCTAAACCTAGTGATAGGTTTATTTTTGTATTTATATGGCTTCTTTTTTATAGTGTGAAAATAAACACACTAGACTCCATGGATTCATAGATTACTTTATATTTTGACACAATTTTTTATTTCCCACCTAAAAAAAACTGGTTATTCACCACCATTCTGAAGACTAACCGTTCAAAAAGAAGCAATTTGCATATGTTACAAAATTATCACATAACAGTTACCCATTAAAAAAAAAACAATACAAGTTGCATTATCACTGACCTTTACCTACTACACGCGAACACGCGTAATGTAGTCACAAACTAAGAACTTTTACAACAAAAAATGTCAATGCGTATATAACCGTAACAACTGTATCGTGAGTAATTTTATGGTCAATATAATTAGAGAGAAATCAATCACCTTGGATGAATTATTTTATGTTGTATAAAAGACGTGAAATTTTGTCAGTGTGTATCAGTTCCTTTGTGGTCTTAGAATTAGAAGTGACAACAGTTTTGAAACAATAGCTGTCAAAAATGTTCCTCAAGGTAGGAAGGAAGAGGGTATGGGAAGCAGTCACCTCCTTCTGCAAAGCAGTAAAGCGAGCCATGGAGGTGGTAGAAAGCGTAAGGGAGAAGCAACCCTAACGCCTCTGCCACCGCAGGGTATTCCCAGGACCAGGGCTTGATCGATGGCGCATTGTATCCCACGCGCGCCTGGAGGCTTAATTGCCGGGGCCCGCTAGGAACGATGCCAGTCAGTATCTGTAACATCTATCTTGTTAAGCCTAATGTCTTATTTCCATTTGCAGGTGGTATGTGTCTTGTCTGTGGCCATCGCCGTAGTCTCTGGATACGGCCACTCCTCTCAGTTCATTCACCGTCACGATGGTCACCACGAGCCTGTATATCATGGATATGGTCATCATGACTACTATGTAAGTATGACTACTGTATAATAATAATAATAACTCTTAGAGAGGGAGGGAGAACAACAAGAAGGAAGGGAGGGAGGGAAGGGAAGAGGGGAGGGTATAGAGCTGAATAGTCCTCTAAGAGCTTAAATAGAAACTCCTAGATTCTTTGATCCTACCTTATCTATAGTGAAAGTTAGTAGACAATATTTGAAATGGGATATAATAGATTGGATTTTTATATCAGCTAGATCTAAGACCTTTTCCTCAGCTTGTGCCGATATGACATATGGAGAATTATTTGTAGACCTACCCCAAGTACGAGTTCGGGTACGAAGTAAAGGACGCTCACACCGGTGACCACAAGTCCCAGTATGAGCACCGCGATGGCGACGTCGTCAAGGGACACTTCTCCCTGCAGGAACCTGATGGCTCTTACAGGCATGTTGACTACCACGGCGACGACCACACTGGGTAAGCAGATTTGTAACTTTAAGTAAGAGTTGGTATTTCAGCAGTGCCATAACTAGGACGGTGCCAGCTGTGCCTAGGCACTGGACGCAGTCCCTGAAGGGAAGCAAAATTAATATAAAATTGCTTGCAGCCGCAAGCAAAAGCTAGTATCCGTGTATTTTTTTCACGCGATCTCTATGATCCAAAAAAATCCTCAGGATGACTTGCCCTTGAAATGAGGGATAAAAATCCCTCATTTTTTGCTGTAGTGAAATTTGAGTTTCGTTGTAATTTCAATTTAGGTTCTGAACCAAGGTCTACTTTATAGATGTTCATCCTTATTTCATTTTATCATTAGCTCATTTTGAATCCAATCCTGCGTACAATTTACCGAAGATTAACATAAAAGCTAGACAATGAGCATTGCTACCTCTTTATCATCTCGTAATTTTATTGATGTATTTGCATATTATGTTTTATCTACATTGTACACATAAGAGTACATTTGTTCACTATTACTTGATATATTATGTATGATTTAGTTATTATTGTCTATTTTGAGTTTTCTATTCTAATTATACACACTGTTTACTACATTTTCTACTGTCGCTGAAGGAATTTCTAGAACGCTCATGCTCGCTGGAAGAAATTTCTTACGGAGATCATCACCTCACCTATGTGCTCTTCTATACTTGTTTCTTTTTTGAGTATTTGTGTGTATGTAAATTATTGGTAAAGACAAAAATACTTAATATTTTGTTCTTATTCCAGTTTCCACGCGACCTTGAAGCACAGCACCCATCACATTGTGCCTCATCATTATCATTACTGAAGTTCCTTACGGATAATCTTCTGAAGATGACTAGTGACTCTGGCCACCTGGTGTTCTTGTACACCAACTAAAAACTTATTTTTAACTTTTGCTCTCTTTTACTAATCGTTAAAACTAGAAAGAGATAGCAATAATTTTGCTCGTGTCAAATTAGTTTACGTGATGCACTTCTTTGTATTCTTATCCAAAGAGCTAACGCGCCCTGATGACTTTTGTCACCGTCAGTCACAAAAAAAAATATTGTCACTCTGATAAAAGTCACCAGTGCGCGCTATGTCTTATTCTACTCGTTCTGAAATCACGTCTAAATTGTATGGCAGATGAAATTCTGATTAATTTGACAGTAGTAATATTATTGCTATCTCTTTCTAGCTTTAACGATTAATAAAAGAGAGCGAATGTTTAAAATAAGTTTAGTTAGTGCACAAGAGATTGAAATGAAATATTTATTGTACAAATTGAAAAATAAATATATTGCTAATTAAAATGAATTTTGTATTTTGGAGTACCTACCTACAACAATTCATATCCAGTCATTGCGATCGAGGCAGAATGCGTATGACTCGTAGGCGAGTGTATAAAGTGTGTAATGGAGCCGAGGGCTGACTGGACTGTTTCCAATACACTTACGAAGAAGTGAATAAATCAAAGCATTTATTTCAAATAGACCATTTACAGGCACTTTTGAATAGTCAAATGTCGGTCAGTCCAAGAAAAGTGAAGCTAAATTGGGGCAAAATAATAAACGGGGGTTGACCGGCGACTCGATGGGGTCGACGCGCGCTCAGCCTGTTACTATACATGTACATTGTGGTGGGGAAGAGCATGTGCATTTTTCTGCACTAGTGCGGAAAACAGTCTATTGCATCTTATAAGCGGTGGGATAAGAGCGGGCTTTCGAGTAAGTGTATTGAAAATATTATTTACATGTTTCTTTTCAGCTCAGCGTCCTAGTGCGCCTCACCATCAAAGATTGCATCGCTACTTACCATCAGGTGGGATCGCAGTCAAGCACTAGTTTATCTCAATTAAAAAAAAAAGTTAAGTTTTGCATTGTATTTAGTTCCGAAACCCTAAAAAAAAATTGAAATGGCTGTCATTTGGTTGGCATTGCGGTTGAGCGATTGACTTCTGCGTTGTGTGTCGCGGGTTCGATTCCGGCACTGAAAAAAATTTTGTATGACCAACAAATAGTTGTTATAGATCGGGTGTCTTTTGTTCAAGACAAGACTTCTAAACATCAAGACATGTAAACTCATGAGAGTTTACAAGTTTTTGACAATCATGCATTCGTCTAGTCGAGGCTTCAAAGTCTTGAGCATCGACGCCGAATTGCTAGCCTGTTTTTTTTTTTTTTTTTTTTTTTCGATTGGAAAAGTCATCTTATGACAACCCCCGCTCTTGGGCGGAGCGGGAGATAGTGTCAGACTCTTACTGACTAAAAAACCCATCCCGTTCCTTCTAGCCTTCGTACCGGGGCTCGAGCGCCCTTTCGGATAACCCTGGCCCCAGTAGGCTTCGACCCGGCTGGGCCCCTGCTGTTGCTGACAACTCCTTGAGGCGCGCGGGAACAGCGCGCGCCGTCGACGACTTGGCCTTGGTCCGGACGGTTACCGGACGGCCGGACAGCGAGCTACCCATTGCTCACTGTCCGCAAGCCCACGCCTACGGTGGCTGGAAATCGGGATCGGAATCCCGGCGGCGGCGGCGAGAGCGCCGTTGTCTGATGCGGTCGGCCTCCTCCTTAGCGAGCATTACTGCTTCGCAGAAGTCGGCGACCGCCTGCCACTCCTCCTCGCTTCGGACCATGGCCTCGACCAGGGCCCGGCGCGAGAGGTCTCTGCCGCCGATCACCCCCACGAGGGCACGGCGATGCTCCGCGCAAGCAGGGCACACCGCGATTGTGTGCTCCACCGTGTCCTCCGGGCGTTCCGCACAGTGGCGACACCCGGGCGTCACTTCCGCTTTAATTCGGAACAGGAACCTCCTGAACTTGCCATTTCCGGTGAGGACCTGTGTCATGCGGAAGGTAAGGACGCCGTGAGGTCTTTCCAGCCACGCCTCAAAGAGGGGACTTATCGCCATAATTGTGGCGTGCCCATGACGGGGTTGCGATAGTCGCTGACGCCATTCCACCATGAGATCCCGCCGAAGCTCTGTCCGCCATGCCGCGCCTGTCGCGGCAGAGGACTTTCACCCCGGAGTTGCTAGCCTGTCGGTTTTCTATCGGTTGCGTTTCGGGGAGTGTACGTCAGAATTGCACCACCTAATTCCGCCTAGCCCGTTCCATCATCGGACCACCAGACGTACAGCAATGCGCCACCGGTACATGGTGGACATCTCACCTATACGCTGAAGACCTTTTGGGAACACATCTACTGTGCGTAACGTAACCCTAACGTCTAAGGAACGGAATTCCTTGCCGGAATCTGTGTTTCCTGATGGCTACAACCCGGGAATAGTAAATCGGTTATTTCTAGGTAAACGCGCTCCATCGTCGACCGCATCGTCGCTTTCAATCAGGTGAGATAGCGGTCAAGCACGAACCTATTGTATTCGAGTGAAGTAGACAAAATAAAAGAAAAATGTTCAATTCCACGATTCGTGTAATAATATCATAATTTAGTGTGTGCAGTTAAAAATATAGGGTGACAGGTAATTAGTGTACGATACACAAAACTCTACTCTACTCACACACAACTCAACTCTACTCTCTCTTTAAACAAGTGATTATGCTCTTTGCTCTCATAATATTTTTTTTGTTATCATGAGTACAATCATGTGTTTAAGTATCGTACAGTAATTACCAATCACCCTATATAAGGTTAGGCGAGCTGCACAATATACTATCAAAAATAAAAACAACGATATAGGAGTCATTATTAGTGTGGGGAATTGTTTTTTTTTTTTTTTTAAAGAAAGAAAGTAAAGAATGAATAAATTTAACAAAGCCAGTCTTCAGCTGCGAGTTAGCCAATAGTGTAAAATGTTAATATTACTCTCGAGCTAATGGAGGAATGTAATGAATTAGGTACACTCGTCGGCTCCTTGATTACGAGAAAAAGGCAAAGGAAAATGTAAAAGTTATTTAAACTTGTACTCAGCTGTTGGTGTTAATGGGTTTTAGCTTTGTTATGTGCACTGTTAGGATTTTTTTTTTGAGGCAGGAATTCATTCAAGGACTTCTCCCGCTCTAGGGCGGAGTGGGATGTGTTAAACTTTTAATGACTAAAACCGCAACTGTGGCCTTCAGTTGCTCTTTGCGTTCTAGGACTAAGGGTAACCTTTGCAGAAATCAACCCATGGCTCTGTAGCGACCTCTATGGCGTCACATAAGAACTAATTCTGCATCGCGCAATCAAAGTTCTCCGTGCGATTAGAACATATAGGACAACCCCAAATCATCTATCGGGGCAGTCGCTCACCAGACCATAACATCCGTCTGGTCGGAGGATGCTCCCTTTTCAACGGAGGTTTGCAGGACTTTACTCTATGTTCCGCATACCTCCAAACTTCTAATAGATATCGGCCCTGCGAGATGTCAGCAAACCGTAGGGGCACACCCTACGGTGGCGCGCGTGGAGCACTATACGCTGTCGACGGCTCCGCCTCAAATCGACTCCGGATGGTTACCGGACGACCGGATGGCAAGCTACCCATTGTTCGTCGTCTGCAAGCCCGTGCCTACGGTGGCTGGTAGTCGGGGCCGGAGTATCGGGCAGTTACCTGGACGAGACAATAAAGAGGTGGTCCACCCGTGTGCTAAATTGTATCTCAAAAGTAACAAACATATACACTCACTAAATTTCACCTACATAATATAACGAGTAGTGATCATTCTCAATGTTTCTCTTGCTAAACAACCATTTATTTAGGTTATACAAAAAGCCGCCCTCGGTCGTCGTATTTTCTGTATAAAAGATTCTTTCAGCGAGTTTTCTTCTGAAAATACAGCGGTTTACATAGAGTTGTTCCTACGTAAATATCCCAGTAGGCATTCCATACCTATACATATTTTCATAATATAAATGTGAAAGTGACTCTGTGTGTCCGTCTGTCTGGCTCATGTTACTTCTTCATGGTTGAATGGATTTGGATAAATAGTAGCATGTCCTGAGTATGTATCAATAATATAGTATAAATAACCTAGCAGTGTTCCTACTGCTGGGTCTCAGGCTTCTTCTCAAGGAGAGTGAACGGGCTGTACCTAATCCACTACGCGGGCCCAGCGAGGATGTCACACATTCTAGAACATCCGCTTTCCTCATGATGTTTTCCTTCACCGTTTTGAGAGTAATGGTGATGAAATAAATTACGCGAATGTGCATGGCTGGGTTTGATCCCGAGATTTACAACTCGTAAGTTGGGACCTTTAGCACTGGGCTATCACTGCTCTTATCTGGGCTATCAACGCCTTTGAGATGTGGTGCTGGAGAAGGATGCTCCGCGTCCCTTGGACAACTTTTCGGACTTACGTATCCATTTGACAAGAACTTAAAATCGCCTCACGGCTGTCGCCTGAGTGTCTTCGCAAGGTTCTGCAATACTTCGGTCTCATTGCAAGTGGCAAGCACGGTGGCAACTTCGAAAGGCTCATTGTGACCGCTAAAGTGGATGGGAAAAGGCCTCGCGGGTGCAGCCCAATACGTTGGTCTGACAAGATCTGCACCGCTCTTGACTCTACGATGTACAGTGCCCTTCACACCGCCAGAGACAGAAACAGACGGAGGAATATCATAAAGGTTAAAGTGATGAAGCAGGGAGGTCACGGCCCTCAGCATTGAGGAATACGACGCAAGGAAGATCACTGCTCTTCCGGCTCTATGTACCTTAAACCTTTAATCACCCGCGTCAGATTGGTACGATATCCGTGGATTGGTACGACGTGTATTTTCGCGTCTTTTATTCGCCAAGGTCGTGTGTTTGAGACTGGGTATTCCATCTTGTTTAGCTCTTCAATCCCCGTAGGTAACAGAACATTTGGCGAGATGGAGTATTTGGCCGTGGATGTGCGATCCTGGCGTAAGCGGTTAAAGGTTTAACAGCCTGTTCACGTCGTCGGCACAAAATATATAGGTACAGAAAACAATCTGCATATAAAGCGCGCTCGAGCAACGCACACATAGACACCGCTAACGGACACGATATCTCGGCTCAATCGCCCGGTCGCGCTCATACTGTTCGGCGCAACGCGCTGACCCTAGCGCGATCGCCTAGCGTAGGTATAAAAGTGAAGTACATACATGAGATTGACTTCTGTACCTATCTATTTTGTGTCTTCGATTTTAAAGGCGAGCGGACGGCGCGGCGAGCGGCCGGCGACGGTACAATTGCCGAAACGGATCTTTAGCGCTCGGCGTCAGAGTCGGGATCGCTTTGCGCATTCCATACATTAGCGGGCCAATCGTCTTCATTGTTAGATACATGCAGCAACGCAGGGAACGAATCAGGAGTGGCGTCTATGATACGATGGCGCGGCGAGCCAATCACTAGCACTCGCTCCTGCGTCTCACTTCGCACCACTAAAGAGACCGAATATTTGACTTCTATGCAACTTGAAGCCAAGCGCTCAAGATCCGTGACGGTAATTATAAGTGGAACGTTTTTGCTATGAGCAGCGTCTCGTGGCGTGCCCTGGACATTTACTTACTTTTGATCCTCCGCTCGCCGCCCCGCGCTCAGCTCTCAGCGACAAGGTTGTGAACGGGTCGTTAGATATTTTCCGACCAACACGCGGGCGAAACCACTGCCAGTAGCTAGTTAATATTTGGATAAAATGTCGTAGTAATACTGCGAGCTTACTTAACGTAATCCTGAGCTTGTGTTTGTGCAAATTGAAATTAATATTAATATTATGGATAGCGCTGTGTATTCGATCATTGTGTTTACATTGCGTGTGTTTGGTACACGGGCCTATCTGAATATTCGAGTATCTATTTGATTAAAACGATGTATGAATAACTATATTTGGTGGTATGAAATATGCAGTCGTTGCTGACAATCATTTGGTACGTTCAGTGCCGTAACTAGGGCAGTACCTGCGGTGCCACAGGCCGCAGGCCATGGCCTCTCCATGGTTTGCGGCCTCTGTCTGGGCGTAGTAATTGATTATCAAACTAGCGTCAAGTTTTGGATCATGCTTGGTAGTTAGTAGCTTACACACAAAACCTGTTATAAATCTTGTACACAATACGGTATACTTGCACTTGTCTTGGAATACTTGTACACAATAGTTAGTAGGTAGACGCAATCTACCAGGATTGCCGATTCTGTAGATGCTCAGGGCTCCAGCACCCACAAGAGGTAAATAGTCAATGGTGGTGGTAAGGTTTTTGAAGCATCACGTAATTTTTTTCTTTATATTGTTCGCTCCGGGTAAGATTAAAACTTTTATTAAGGGTGGCAGTTATCAAAGCTCGTACTGGGCTTTTAAATGGTTAGTTACGGCACTGGATTTACGTTCATATATTGCGCAATCAATGTTATTTTATGCTAGTGAAGTTTTTTTTACTTACCCTGCGCACTTAAGACTAATTATATAGGATCATTCTGTGTTGTTGTTTTTTAAGGTGGGTAAAATCCTGCATTGACATCCCCCGCCCTTGGGCGGAGCGGGAGATAGTGTCAGACTCTTACTGACTAAAAGACCCACCCCGTTCCTTCTAGCCTTCATACCGGGGCTCGAGCGCCCTTTCGGATAACCCTGGCCCCAGTAGGCTTCGACCCGGTTGGGTCCCTGCTGTTGCTGACAACTCCTTGAGGCGCGCGGGAACAGTGCGCGCCGATCATTCTGTGGTCCATCTGTCTGTCTGACAGTCTGTCCATATGTCCGTCTGTGAAGACCCTGTTTTCCCAGGAACGCGTGCACGTGCAGGTATGAAGCTGAAATTAATCTCAAATACCTAATCTGTAATCTCTAAGCAGCAGTCAAAAAATCTAACTTCTAAGTCAACGCAATCCAATGATAAGACCGCGAGCGTTATTTTGACACTGACTAGGAAATCCTAGAATAATTCCCGTTGGCCTAGAATCCTGAAACTTGGCAAGAAGCAAGGCCTTAGGTAGAACACGACGAACGAATAAATTTGAAAACTATAATGTAGTCTGGGCGTCACCAAAAAAATCTTCGGGAATTGAACTATTTACAGAGGTAAAGCACGGATACAACATAGCACGAAGAATCGCCAAACAGTGGCAATAGGCATGGTGATGATGATGATGATGACAGAGTTTAGTTTGAACGGATCCAGTGTGTGACTCTAATTCGCACTTGCCTAGTTTTTTCTTTGTCAATGATCCCCGTGGCGTTGTTCTTTAATCTGTTAATGTACATAGTTGTTATTTTGCCAATTACGAGTTAGTTCCTCCATCTCCATGCAAAAAGTAGCTTAGCATGTTGCGTTCCCCAACTTGACATGCCCATTTTTTGAGGTGGGTAAATCTTAAAATAAGTTTTCTCGCTTTGGGTGAAGAGAGGGTGTATGTCGCTGTTCGATTCCCGCACAGAACGACCTTTGTAATATTTATATGGCCTACTGTAGATACTTATTTGTAATTCCTAGTATGGGTCATCGATTTAAAAAAAAAATCCCTTGTAAATGTTTAACGACCCATTTTGTGACTTCACTTCGTTCAGAAATCAGAAACTTTATTTGAATGAAATAGACCAAAAGCAGGCCCTTTTGAACTGTCAAAATATCGGTCAGTCAAAAAAAAGTGAAGCCAAGTTGCACGTTCCAAAGCGTAGATCTCTATGGAGAAGAACGTGCAAGAAACTCCATGGGCACTTCACTTTTTATTAATTTCTCTTTAGAAAATAAGAACTGCACTACGAAAGTCACAAAATGGGTCGCAAAAACATTTAGTATCCTGAAATAATATGAATATACATATATTATGTAGGAAGGTAATGAATAACATGCAAATGGGGCCTCTAATGAAAACCGTTCCGTACCCGCCCCCCTCCCCCCACGCTCAGGACTCAGAAACCATGAGCCGACTGCTTCGTATTAATTTGTTCAACAGAAAACATATACAGACTCTATGTATCACTGGGTTGTTGAACTGAAAATAAATTGGAATAAACTTAGTAAGTATAGGAACTCCTCTTTCAATCTCGGTATACGTAAGTAGGTAGTAAGTTAGACATTCTACTAACATATTTGTTTAAATATTTCTCAAGTAAGGGCGCTTTCTAATTAGACGTTTCATGTCGGACCGCTGCTGTATGTTTACCGTGTCGCAGCCGGCCAGTTGCACTACGTAAAGCTGCGTACAGACATCGCGAGGCGTGCGTCGCGAATTATTCGTCACGCATGCCTTAACCTGAGGCATACGACGCCGATGGTACGTTTATGCATGCGTCCCGAACGACACATGCTCAAGCTGAGCACGCAAACAACCACGCATGGTGTTCGTCAGTAGAAAAATGGCTCCGACAAGGCGAGTCATGCAGATTACAGCTGTGACAGGCCTGTTGGTCTAGTGGATAGTGACCCTGACTGCTATGCTGGAGGTCGTGGGTTCGATTCCCACCCAGGACCAATCTTTGTGTGATGAGCATGATAATTTTTTCTGTGTCTGGGTGTAATTTATCTATCGTATGGATGTATTTAGAAATAAATAAGTATGTTTATCAGTTGTCTAGTACTCATAACACAAGCTCTGCTTAGGTTAAGACTAGATAGCGTTGTGGAATAAAATTATTATTATTCTATACTAAAAAAAGACGCTGTTTGACAAAACGATTACACTACGGGAATACATTATACGACAATATTACCTATATAACCGTTCACACTGAGCGCACGGCTCGCTCTGAGACAGCGTTTGCAACGAACGTATGACGCGAATGTTCACTGTAAGCACACATGTCCACACATCTCGAGGCATGCAAGACAAACCATTCGCAACGTACGCCTCGGGGTGTCTGTACGCGGCTTTAGCAATCCGACAACAAGCGTCTAAATTGAAAACGTATCTGACTGCCGTGCGTATGTATACCGGAGATGCGCTAGTTAACACCGCACTATTCAACACCGAATTGAACACGTGGTGCTTGTTGTTGTTAGTGACGTTGCCGTTCTGTTGTCGACCGTTCGCCGTACGTTTGCCGCACCGTGCGCTAGTATGAAAAAATATTATCGTCTACTCATTTTTGTTTTGAGTGTCAAAACGAAAATGACCTAGACAATGATTAAAATGGAAATTTACAAAATGAATAGGCAATTCTTCTAACATATAACTTGTATCATGTGCTCGTATCAAACCAATTAGAGAATTAAGTTGCAATCATGATTTAAGCACTGAAATTAGGCAAATAATACAATATGGACATCGACGTGTTACATTGATAGCGCATCGGTTTTGCTATCAATCGACATACACACAGTTTCTCGTAAGCAGAGTTTATTATGAATGTCAAATTAGGTAATTTTATCCTAAAATCATCAAGAATTATTTTAGGATAAAATACACCTATTTTAGAAACAGCTGAAAACGATTTAGTAGCCGATTTTTAACACACTACTTTCAGGATGTGCGCTTAGATACATTTTGTATACAAGTGCTCATTATTATATTCTTGATACTTTGGGTGATGGAATAATGCTTGTCTACATTCCTTGACACCTATTCTTACGCGTAGTTTGATGACACACCATTTAAAATCCTTTCTTTTTGTAGTGTGGTACTAATTATAACTTTGTGTCAGTTTCAGGTGGTATAAAAGGTAGGGAAATATTTTTAAAGGAAAATATCGGAGAATTAGGAATTTTGTAAGGTTCACGAAAGGAAATGTTTTTAAAAAGCTTTTTCGAGCTGTTTCAAATATCAAACTGGCTGGCTGGAACGTTAGATATGACATATTCGCAGTCAATTTTAAAAAGCGAACGATGAGTCTGTCTTAGGATAGAGAAAATCTATGAGTCCCCGTTCACGGGCCACAAAAAAAAGCTGATGCGCGCGATAAAAACATGCCACCTCAAAAAGAAGCTTGAGGCGGCTTTTTTTTGTGGCCCGTGTACGGTGACGCTATGGGTCACTAACACAGAATCCTTTGTAATATATATACTGACGGAGTCGCTACGCTACTTAGGATTCGCAGTTAGTGTAGCTTTCACTCAACAATTTCAAAACAGTTTACTCAAAGCAGATACTCTCAGTTAAAACCTCTTGACAGGTCTATAAGGATCCTCCAAGGAATTATTTTTTGCAGCCGTATACAAATTCATTACAATTTTCACAAAGTTTTATAAAAACACGGGTGAGTGTATATTATGCCTACGTTATGTCGTAAACTTTTTAGTATCTGGAGACCAAGTTAGCTTTCATTACGACTGCAGTGTTCGGTAAGCACCTATATTTTACACCGACAAGTAAATAGGTAACGTTTTAGGGAGTTTTTAACTTTTTTGTCAAGGAAAAAAACGCCGAGAATATTTTCTTTATTATTTTAGATAAAAGAAGTGGCGTACAGTATTGTTCGTGCCACTGGAGATTTGACAAAAAAATGTAACTATGCCATCTTTTAGCGACGAATTAGAGGTATAACTTGGCAGACTGTTTGTGAATGCGGTCGCTCTGGCTGAAAATGGCGGCGCACTGACAGTAGCGGCTCGTAAACAAAAGGCTCTCGTCGCACTTTTATAATTTAGTTAGGTGCCTACTTCCTCTTTCCCTTTTGAATTTTGTTTTTAACATTTCCCTTTTTTGAAGAGCCGTTATCTCGGACGCGGCGCGGCTGCCTTCATTTTGCGTTCCATTCAAATCTGTTTTGATGTGGGCCTTGCCTTCATATTTTCGACAGACGCAAATTCACCACGTTCAAGATTTTAAGGAGTTATCTTTTCCAAAGAGCGTCACGCAGTTTTAGAGACGAAATATTATAAAAAAATCGGATCGAGACGTAAATGTCTGTCGATATTATTATTCGAAAAATATTTCCGAATGAAACATATATTTTTGAAGCGACTGGTTACAAGATATAAAAGTTATGAAACATAAATGTAGGTAACAGATTTCTAATATGTACTTTACAACCAGAGTTTTAATATCTACTGATATATCAGAGTTATAATTTAATAAAACACAGCTCCTCCGTTATTAATGAAATAAAAACATAGAAATACTACGCTTCATAAAAGATAATAAATATTACTGAAGCCTTTCCAATGAAGCTTATAAGAAATGAGATTAGATTTCCGTGAATTTGTAATCGGGAAGAGGCAAAAGATTTCAATTAGCTTATTACTTTAAAACTTTGTCTGGCCTAATCATGGAGCGAGTGGATAGGTAGGTAGGTAGGTAGACATTTTTAGTTCGAGAGTAGACTTTAATGGCCGTTCAGTGAGAACAGCTGTCGTCAAGTTTGAAAGTGCGAACTCGGCACTAAACCGTTTGGCCCGCCTAGCGAATTCATAAAATGGAGTTTCTACCTATGTAGACTGGAATATTGTACCCGAAAATAACTGTAAGTACATCGCTGATAAAAGATTTTCAAAACTCGGAGCACTAAATGAATGTGCAGGTGTCGTGATTCTAAATGGCCTTATAGAATGTTAAAAAGAAATTGATAAAGGATACTTTTTATGAAAAAATCCAAAAGATCCATTTGTAAAATACATTCGCAATTTTCACATCGAAATTAACACAAGTCAAGGCTTCGAATCCTACATTGCACAAGAATGAATTCAAGACTGTTACTTAACGAATTTATTTTACGTTATAATCAAAGTTCAGTAGAGCGAAGTTGAACCAGCGAGACACTTGGTAACGACCTCACAGGCGCCGACCAGCGCAGAGAAAAAGATCTTATCTCGCAGACACTTGACATGTTGAAATTGCCTTTATTTGTCGAATATCTGAACTTAAAGTAATTTTAAATTGTCTGTAGCAGTTGGAACTATTTAAAAAGGTGGGAGACTTTTTTGTGACGACTTTTTTGGTAGTTAATTTAAAGAGTTCACTAAAAACTGGAGTCGGCAAGGTTGATCAAAACGTCGGAGTACACGTGCCGTTAGCGAGCCGGACGCGGCGGTGCGGCGGCGACTGGACGGGCACGTCATTGTCGGGAATAGATGAAACCGGCCTTTTGTTCCCGGCTGCTATAACCGAAGCAATTCCTTTTTTTCTATTATTTTTAAACACACCGCTTTTCTCTCTGGTGTAATTTTTCTCTTCACCAATTACTTTGTATCTGCGCCAGTGAGGTATTGCCCCGGACTCCCGAACGCTAGCACGCAGTTTTCCGTTTGTGTTTTTCAATATTTGGTTTCCTTTGAGTACATAGGTATGTACCTGGCTTTGATAAGTTGGAGTGAATTTTTTGTAGTAAGCATTTGGAGATGGACATAAGCAGTATTGTGTGAACTTTATACAAGTTCGGGTATTGTTGATTACATAATAAAGACATCTGAGGATAACGTTGTTGAATACAGGATGTATTTTTGGAAACGATTGTTGGGTCTGTGCTTTACTTTCCTTTCTTTGACCTTTCCTTGTAACACAATAGGAGACAACCGGAAGTCAGGTAAGAGATATGAGACATGACTTATGCTCCAAAATCTTAAATCTTTAAAAAAAATTGTGCAAGTGAATTCATTGAAAGGTGGCAGCACACGGACTCACAGTGCATAGTCACGCATGCGCGGTGTCATACCAACAACCCCGATGACCTTTTGAAAGCCTATTTTCAACTTGTATAAAGTACCTTAAAAGTGCATCATGAAATTCTAAAAAAAATATAATGCAATAATTTGTTTTTTGGACTACAATTCTGTACAAATATTTTTTTTCGTTTATTGTTTTATGTTTGTAAAATAAATTATAAAATAAATGTCTACTTGCGTTTACTGTTTGTGCATAAACTTTTTTACTTAAGCGATTACCAACACGAAATTTATACCTGACGATAGAGAATATAATGATTGTAAATATTGTACAAATACTTTGTGTAGTAACCGTACATTTTTTCTGAGATATTAGCATTGTTTCGATAATTTTGTAAATCATAACCTGAAAATGTCAAAAAACAGGTCGTCTAGGCCAAAGATGGGTGGACGTACGTCAGTTTTCTCGCCATAAGGCTCCCATATTTACGTTGATTAATCGTTCAAGGGTAATAATATAGGGAAAAAGCGGTAAAAAAATTTCAAGGTCGTCAGTTAATGGGAGCCCCTTAAGTTTTAACTCCAACTCACAATTTAGAGTCTCCGATCTTGATAGGAGTGGGTGCAACATGGATGTTAACCTCGACTTTGGTTTTGTCTATGTTCATTTTAAGTCACACTCTTTCGGAAGCTCTACTGAGGTCACCGAGCATTACTGAGCTTCTCCGTAGTCCCAGCCATGACTATACTACTATACATAACTATAAGTATATTGTCTTAAGTTTTTTCTTTATAAATAGATATGGGTAAGTTTCCATAATTCAACGTTTTTTTTTTTGGTGGGAAAATCGTCTAATGACATCCCCCGCTAGAAGCTGGGAGATAGTGTCAGACTTTTATTGATTAAAAACCCACTTCTGTTTCTTCGTTGCCTTACGAAAGGCAACGAAGAAACAGGCATGGGTTATCTTTCGGATGAACCCTGACCCCAGTAGGCTTCGACCCAGCTGGGCCCCTGCTGTTGCTGGCAACTCCTCGAAGCGCGCGGGAACAGTGCCCGCCGTCGACGACTTGGGCTCGGTCCGGACAGTTACCGGACGGTCGGACAGCGAGCTACCCATTGCTCGCCGTCCACAAGCACGCGCCTACGGTGGCCGAAAATCGGGATCGGAGTCCGGCGCTGTGAGCGCCGCCGTTGCCTGATGTGGTCGGCCTCTTCCTTTGCTAGCATTACTGCTTCGCAGAAGTCGGCGACAGCCTGCCACGTCTCCTCGCTCCGGACCATGGCCTGTACCAAGGCCCGGCGCGAGAGATCACCGCCGCCGATCGCCCCCACGAGGGCACGGCGATGCTCCGCCCAAGCAGGGCACACCTCAACTGTGTGCTCCACTGTACCTTCCGCACAGTGGCGACATCCGGGCATCACTTCGGGCGAATCCGGTTCAGGAACTTTCCGAACTTGCCATATCCGGTGAGAACCTGCGTCATGCGGAAGGTGACGACGCCGTGAGGTCTTTCCAGCCACGCCTCAAAGAGGGGACTTACCGCCACAATTATGGCGTGTCCGGCAATGGGTTGCGATAGTCGCTGACGACATTTCACCATGAGATCCCGCCGGAGCTCTGTCCGCCATGCCGTGACCTGACGCGGCAGTGGACTTTCACCCCGGCGTTGCATCTCCACGCTCATATTATCGTGCATGTGTGCAAGGACTGTTGCCTCCAGATCCCACGGTGGTAGGCCAGGAAGAAGGCTCGCCGCTTCGCAGGAAATCGTGCGGTATCCCCGCACCATCCGTATTGCCATGACCCTCTGGCATGCGTTCAGCATGGCCACCGGTCGCTTTTGCAGCGACGGCATCCACATCGGCGCCCCGTAAAGGGCCATTGACCTAACGATCCCCGCGTAGAGCCTCCGGCAGGAGGCGTCTGGACCCCCTAGATTGAGCAGGAGTCGCTTGAGAGCAGCCCCAGTCTGGTTAAGTTTGGGAGCCAGCGTCGGAAATGCTCCACGAAATTTCACCGGCTGTCGAGGACGAGTCCCAGGTACTTCATCGTCGACCCGACGCCGATGTGAATTCCTCCTACCGTTAATTGGGAGCCCGATGGTGGCGCGTTCCGAGGGCCGTGAAAATACATAGCCTCGGATTTGTGCAGCGCCATCTCAAGTCCCAACTTCCATAATACTGTAACGATGCTCACCTCACGGTAGGCTATTGTAGAGATTTTCCTATAGAATAAAACACTCGGGCCGGCACACTATTATATTTTACTTATCTGAACGAACACGTTTTTCTTACAAAGCTCACTTCTACACTTTAAAAACAACACACATTCTTTTTTCTACAAATTTTCAAACCTATTCTAGAACAGCATAATCCTTCGAAGTATATTTTACAAGCCAGTTCGTTGGCTATTAAAAAAAAACAACTCATGCGATCTCTTTTCGATATCACAATACTATGGTCAACTTTCCTGAGTTTTGGAGAGATTTGAACAAGAATATTGTGAATTAATAGTAATAAACCAATATTTTATATATCTGTTCTTGAATTTTATAGTTTCAAGTTATATTTACAATTTTACTATTGTTCGAATAAAAAGGGTTCAACTCTCCCAGGCTTCCCCTACGGACACCATTAATCTATTTCACGTAGGTACCTACTTAGAAAACTCATGTAAAGCATTAGCTTACACCTCCGCAACATAGGAACACGGAAAGGGTCGACAGTATGTGGCATAGATTATACACTTATGTATGTGGCGTGAGGCAGCTAATCAGTCAATCTTGCGGTGAGCGTTATAGGAGAAGTGAATCTGCAAAATGACGGCCCAGGCTATAATTAATTACCCAAACTTCAATAGGTACGGACAACAAAAGACGATTGTTTGCCTTCTGCGCCGTTGAATCGATGTCGGCCCTAAAATCCGGATAATCTCGTCCTTTGTATCTGTTTTATGAAAGAAATAAAGTTTTTATTTCCTTTAGAATTAGCTGCTCAGCTCAGCTCAATGAAGCCTTATCTGGATTCTTTCTGGACTCATCTTTATAATTTTTGCTTTTTTTTATCTCTTGCGTTTTAAACAGTTTATTGCGATTGCAGCCGGGACAAAGGTTTCCTGTAATTAGTTTCCTTGTGACACACATTATTGCCACCCTTCAGCCATTTGCTTGTTTATGTTCTGTCGCCAATTGTCTAATCGTCGGCTTTCTTATTAAATAAACAGTTTCAGACGCAAACCGGGGCGGCCACTTTGTTGTGCAAAGCCAAAAAGACTGGTCTGCAGATAACGAGCCGAGCACAATGGCGGCCCCATTCCCGCCCACCGCCAAATATGAACTCTCATTGTCTACTTAATTACCACGGGTGTCTTTGAGATATGGCTGGTACATATTCTACTACAAAGCCTGTCACACACAAATAATATTTTATCGCTGGAGCAATGTTTTCTCGTCTCAAAAGGCAATTATAGCTCGCACTAGGTGCGGCTTGCAAGTACAGCGTCAATCAAAGGAGCTATTGAAGCGCGCATGAGCTTGTCGTGGCGTGGGCGAAGGAGCCCGAGTTTACCCGAGCTTGTCCGACTTTCCGAGCCTCGATGATTGTCCGCTCCACTGACGATTTGTGATAAAAGGCTAGCTGAATGAAATACTTGTAACAGCCGCTTCTTCTTTCCTAACAAATAAAAAATGTATATAGCTCCAACTCCTACATAAATAGAAATAGTGTTGGTCCATATACGCTTCAGCGATTAAATTCATAGCCATCTTGGATCCGTGTCGGTAGGTTTAATGAATTGGGACGATTTTTTCTGAAAGGAAGAAACCAGTTTTGTGTGAGCGTCCGAAGTCTAGACACTATAAATAACTATCGTTATATTTGTGCTATTAATGCGTCCGAGAGTGGTCCTTTTAAATTCTGGAACTATGTAAGGTATGGTATGTAATGGTAGGCTCTATGTGAGTAAGGCGCAAAATGTAGTAAGTGCCACCTAAATTTAAACCAAGTGCTTTTTTGGTAAATCAAACAAGTAATGTATTTTTTTCCTTAGAACATCAAAACATTACAATTTACTGTTTAACTAAGTATCAATTTGTTTGTGGCAATGGTTTTTTAAAGCACTATTGTAGTTTTCAAGCGTTACTGTATACAAATCTTTATGTTATAGTGAGATAAATATTTTTAAATATTCAACTTAAAAATGCCATAGCTCAAGCATCAGCTGTGTAATGTTCCTACTGCTAGAACTCAGGCTCCTCACGCAGGCCCAGTGCGGATTGTTCGGTGTTACACGACTTTGAATTTTAAGTTCTAGGACGTATGTCCTTGTACCGGCCTATGTTCATACATAGGCCGGTCTCCTCACGATGTTTTCCTTCACCATTGGTAACGGCCCAGACTTACGAGTTGCAGGTCACGAGTTTAAACTCAGCCAGGTGCATTACTTTGTGTAATTTATTTCATCTACACTGCTTTCAAAACGGTGAAGCTTACAAACGAAACAAATAAAATGAACATTACAAGAAAACTGGAAGCCGTACATAAATGTATCGCATTCAGATTACACGTACAAGATTTCGTGAGTGGCCACTGATAAAATATTATGATCCTACGTAATAAAAATAAAAGGTTTGCGATAACAATAATTTTAAATTAGATCAATTTAGGGCGATAACGGCGCCAGTTATTATTTCCATGGCGACGATAAACCTTGTAAATGGTTTTCCAAACGTCCCGGGAGCGCGTCGAGCCTTTTTATTAGGGTATTTGTCAAGATATTCCTCGGCTAAAGGGACTATAATCGAAAATTTTACGTTTGGTTACCATACGCCTTCTGTCCTGGCCGGCTAGATAATTTATCGAAGACAATAACCGCATTTGGTACAGATAAGTATTGTCCGTCCCTTGCGCCCTCTTTATTTTCTTGCTTGTAAACTTTTACGTATTTTCAATGTTGCGGATTTATTTATTTATTTGGGAAAAACAAACAGTAGTACGAGTATATTTGATTTAAACAGTTCTGTCTAAACATTAAACTTAACTAATATACTTCTCACAAAATTTCCCACGTATTACTAAAACAAACTGTTAGCAAACGTTAACTGTAGTAGGGTAAAATGAATGGAAACATGTTAAAAGCAAAGAGACAAACAGTATTGTAACAAAAATATACATTATTGTTTGTTACCTATGCGACACAATCATGATGTATCATCTGTCTGTCTGTCTGTTAGTCTAGCCTATTATAGCAGATTATGTAACTTGGGGATAAAGCAGTGTCTTGAAGTCGCGAGTGGTATGTTGAATTCCAAACGAAACAAAGTTTACTAAGTTTTAATCCCGAACGCCAGTGAGGGAAATGCTCGAATTCAGATGTTATATTTCTACAATTTATTTCAATTCTTAGTAGACTACATATCGTAATAACATTTTATAGGCGAAAGTTAGAAAGTTAAAAAAGAGCTACCTTTCTGGAATATAAAGAGCAACTGAAGGAATACACGGTTTTAGTCGGTAAAAGTCGCGTTCTTTAGCTTCTACCGTAACTTCTCATTTCAAAAAAAGGGTTATATTATCACACTAGCTTTTGCCCGCGGCTTCACCCGTGTGCATAAAATATAGCATACATATGTCACTCGGAAATAAAGCAGCGTTCTATCGGCATATAAATTTTTGCAATCGGACCAGTACTTTCAGAGATTACCTCCTACAAACAAAAAAAGCAAACTTCATAATATTAGTAATTGTAGTTAGGACATAGGGCACTTTTTCTTACGTCTTCTTTGAAAAAAAAGCCCATTACAAAATCTAGCCTGCAGCCTCTGTAAATCGAACCAGGCAGCACAAAGGATTCTATCAGGAACCAGGAGGAACCTTTAATGGAAATAACCGTTGTTTATTCACCAATAACACAGCCAGGCTCCCGATTACGATGCCATACGTGACTATGCACGCAAATTTGCATGTTTAATGAAATCATTGTATGTACACGATCGACGCTAATTGGACTACTAAACCCGTTCGCTTGTTTATGCATTCGAAACTAATTAGGGGTATCGAATCGACAGAAGATTTGACGATCGCAAAATCAAATCGAGTTTGTAATCAGTTGGGTTGGTGATGTTGTATAAAATTATTATAAATTGGTTTTATAATTAGTTAAGAAATTTGTGGTGACTATTTGTAGAGAGAGAAATAGACTACGTATCTTTGCAAAATAAAATAGACCTGTCACATTGAATTTTTTTGTATATCAATGACCTGTCACAATAAAACAGACAGTAAAAAGGAAGAAAAAGTCACGATCACGGTAGATACTTACGTAAATGATGTAAATTGAAAAAGCTGAAACAGATGGCAAAGTTATTACGTTATTAATAAAAAAAAACGCCTATAAAATCGTCTTATTCGGTTATTAGCTATTATTTCAGTCTAGCTGCTGTCAGCCGCTTCGCCTGAAGTAGAAAATCATCCTAATGGAACATACTCCCGGAATAAAAAATATCCAATGTGCTATTCCATGTCATGGTCTACCCATGTACCAAATTTAATTGAAATCCGTACAGCCGTTCGAGCGTGAAGAGGTACCAAACAAACATATACACTCATAAACTTTCACCTTTATAATGATGATGATGCCATCTAGCCGATTTCGGCCACAGTGACCGCATTGTCAGAATTAGACCAAAAACGCGACGACCTCAAAGCTAGAACACTAACAGCAATAATGTATCATACCGTTAATGGTGTTCTGACATGTCCGCTCTGTGATCGGAGTGTTCGCCCCTTTATAATATTAGTGTGATGATAGAGGCAAGTCCTTAAAATCTACAACTATCAGCAATGTAGAGCAAGAGCTCTTTAAGTCATGTCCATAGATGAGAATAAGTGCTAACGTAGTCATGTCTTTCACTGATCATTATCATTTAGCCAAAGACGACCACTGTTGGGTATAAAGTTGTCAAAAAATAAAAAGTTCGTTTTGACATTTGTATATTGATTACCTAGCGGCTTGTCCGGTGTAGTGTAGCTACTATAAAAATAGCTAAAACCGATACTAATTATTACTTTATTGTTCAGTTTTGTTCCAACTTAAATACTTTTGCCAAATGTCAAAGCGGGTCTTTTATATTTTAACAAGTTTAGTTTTGCCCCCCCTAGCCAAGTTACAACTGTATCGTTTGCGTCGAACGCCTCGAGTTGACCATGCCTCCAATTCTTTTGTTCTGACCGCGTGACTGAGCATTGAGATGACGTCATTCTCGTACATTTGAAGTTTTCTAGCGTTAATGATTGCAGATTATCAACTTGGCTAGGGGTACTGGAGACAAGAACTAAGCTTCATCGTCACAACGACCAGTACAAAATATTGTAAATGAAACACAAATGCGGCTTACAATCAACTATCAACAAGCCATACAATTTGTGTGCTTTCAAAGCTACTAAGAAAGCAAGTTCCATGTAAGTTGCCAAGGAAATAGGTTTGCTTAGTGCATGTCGACGACGGTCTCGCAACTTGCCACTACTTATGTGATAAGTATTATAAACTTAATACACTATTCGCTCTTCGGGCCTCGGCTTCGAGAAGCTCTGGTGGGCTCGTAAAATAGTCACATGAATCACAAGTGGCTTGTTGTCAATTTTAAAATAAAGAACCTGTTTGAATTCTGAGTATTGTAAAGGTATATAAATTTATAAAAGTATAAATAAATTGACGTTCTTCGATAGACTGTTGAGTTTCTTTCTAGAAGCACTATATGGCATTGTTTACTAGCTTCTGCCCGCAGGTTCGCCTGCGTACATAAAATATAGCCCAGAAACTGAGTAAGCCCACTCACTCAGGAATAGAGCAGCTATCTATCGGTAAAAAAATTAGCAATATCAGTACTTCCAGAGATTACCTCACAAACAAATAAACATAAAAAACAAACTTTACCTCTTTATTATAATTAGAGTAGATGTAAACATTCAATCCGCTTAGCGGCTTGACAACGTTCCTTAAGTGCGCCTTAGGAGATGTCAGCAAAAGCGTAGGAGCCCAGGGAGGACCAAGCCTATTGGGGCCAAGGGTATATCTGAAAGGAGACCCCGGGGTCCTAGGACGCAAAGCAAAAATGGAACGTAGAGGTGGGTTTTAGTCAGTAAGTCTGACGCACCCTCCCACTCCGCACTAGAACGGGAGAAGTCATGATTTCCCACCTAAAAAAAAAACAATCTGACTTAAAAAAAAAAACAAATTAACTCGCCTATCAAATTGAAACACCTATTTTATATTTGCAGAATCTATAAAAGATACTCCTTCGATACCGCAGTATATACTTACCAGGCTAATCATTTCAATGTATTTTACATTCACATAATGTAGGTAAAATAAATATACGTTTAGGTAACATACTATTATACCCTGAGAAATACCAACGACATTACACTAGGAAGACCCAGAATAAAAACTTATAGCTACAGAAACTTAAAGGCGCGTAACTCGTTCATGACCTGCCGAGAGAAATCAAAGATTGTGAGTTGTTTGGTAAATACATCTAGAAATATGTCGAAAAATATGATTAAAAAAACCCATCTGACACAAATAAGATACGTTAAATATTATAAGTTATAAACTTATTCTATGTGAATCTTGTTCTTAATGATTGCGCGATGCATAAACAAATTGAAGGTTGCTAAAGCAGTAACATTGTTCGAAGGCCCTGAAACGCAAAGGTCAACTTAAGGACGACAGGTGGGTTTTAGTCAGTTAAAAATATGACACTCCGTCAACCACCTCTAGCAAGAGAAGATGTTCGATAATTTCCTAACCAAAAAAAAGATCTGTTATATTTTTTTCAATTGAGTAATTTTATTTGTTTTTAATTCATTTTATTTGTTTTCAGTTCATTTTATTTGTTTTCAATTTATTTTATTTGTTTTCAATTCATTTTATTTGTTTTCAATTCACTTTTTTTGTTTTCAATTCATTGAATTTATTTCTAATCAATTAATTTTATTGCTTTACAAAATAATTTGTACATAACTTAGGTGTTAAATGATGCAACATCGTTTTTAATTACCCATAGCTTGCTCATGGTGGTAGTCAGATGAATCTTTTCGTATCGTCAGTGCTTGAAATAATTAAGTTGTAGAGCAAATATATAACTGCTAATAAATTAGGTATCAGACAAAAAGGAAGAAACAAACGTGTTGCGCCGACCCCAAATAAAATGGGACAAGGGCAGGAAGAAGAAGAAGAAGAAGAAGAAAATATTAGGTATAAAACTTATATGCTTACATACAATTTTGTCAACACCAAAATACGTATTTAAACCAACAGTGTAAATTTCGCACTTACAAACTGCCCTCCACGGAAATGAACATCCATATCTCATGGACCAGTTCCAAGTTAATTCAAATGATGCAAAATATGCAAGAAACAAGCACTTGGATCATATGTCCTCGGCAGAGGATGAGTCGGGGCAGCCAATTTCCGGGCCGCATCGGTAGGAAGCGGCCGCGATTAGCTCCGATACCACCGAGCCGGGAAATGCACTTCTGACTAGGCCACTACCCACCCGCTGATAAACTGTTGAATATTACCGGTTTAGCAGCCAGAAAATATTTTACAGATTGTTAGAGGCGGATTACGAATGTTCTTTTATTTGGAGTGAATTTAAAAAAGAGCTGGAGTTTGTGTAGGTACAGTAGTGGCACATTACTTTATCCTGTACTTTTTTGTTTATGTGGAGTACAAAAAAGAATATAATAAATAATAATAAATTAGTGGACGGACAAAAAGAACCAGTCTTTGGGTTAAAGGTGGTAGGTAGATATGCAACAATAAATAAATAATAAGTAAGCAGTTAGTTTTGGGGACGTATTCTCTGTTGGGTGCGTGGATACTAGTGTAAAGAAAGAAGATAATGATTATATTTACTGATTTTCTATCTGGTTATCTAACAAGTATATCAGTAAGTATAATAAATAGCTTAATAATTTTGAAGATAATATCGAAATCGGCAGAAAAGAGCACGAGATATAAAATTAAACAAATATATCTTTATATTAATAATATATATATTTTTTATCGCAAAGACGCCATTTTCTATCGCGGCCGTACAAGCGCGCGTGATGAACTTTGACGTCAAAGTACATGTCAGACTCGTCTTTCTTATTAGCATCAATGAAGTTTTATAACTTTGATGTTGATGAAGATATTTAAACAAATTTATCATATTCCCAATTCCAGTTCCAAGTCCGAAAAAATGTCACAAAAACTTAACATAACCAGCCTTGCAACATTGTAATAAGATACAGCAACAACATATTGAAAATGAATAAAATTAAAAACAATATTTCGAATCTGCTTTAAAAACGATTGCTCGTTGAATATAGACCGGAGTTAGAGGCAAAATAATTAAACGTATTCAAAAAGCGGGCGTTGGAAGTAATAAGCTTAAACTTTTAATTGGGCAATCTAGATCCTTTCGATGTAAAAAGTATATTTTTACTAAGACTCGAAATTAATTGGAGGAACCAAGAGGGACTTTTAAAATAACCGAGTTAGCGCCGGTATAAGTAGAAACATTAAAATGTGCTGATGTTCAGATCTGCAACGTTGATGCAGATAATTACTAAAGATTTTGATGCTTGATAAGATTGGTGATATTACGAGTGCTACCGGTTTTTTTTTTTCTACTTTTGATTTCCTGGTCGCTAGTATCTCAACGTAGTCCACGTTGAGATAAGGGAGTCCGATCCCGCAAACACGGGATCCTGAACCTTTTTTACGGGTTTACTCGTCCAGTAAAGTTGCGGGATCGCGATTTTGATGCAATATTGCATACCTCAATCGGAAATATAGTAAGTACCTACACACTAATTCTATGGAAGGGCTTTATAATAACATACTACAGACAAGGAACAGTAATTTAAGAACCATTCATTTGTTGCATTATAAAAATCTACGTAACAAAAGCGCTCACAAAAGGTAGGAAAAGAAAGGACTTACTGAATAAGTATTCCGAATACATCAACGAGCTATTTAAATATTATCCGCGATTCCCAAAATTGAACAATAAGACATATCAATGGAAGAAGTTTTTTCCTCCGTCTTGAATCCTGAAGACGTCGAGCGTTTCTTTGAATTAATAAGCAGACGGTAAATTTAAATTTAATGAAACAAGTTTCTAGCAGAGTGCTGCTACCTAGTTATACCTATTCAGTTCATAACTGCGTCCACGGGTCCTTCTTCGTTACCTCGAACATTATCTTATGTAAATTATTTACAATTTATCACAAAACCTTGTCGTCAAGTTACGTGGTTACAACTGTAGCTGGTAGGAGTACCGCAGTAAAAATGCAGCTTTTTTATTGTGCAGTAAAATTCTTTAAGTTTTGGTAGAAAGATAAGATGGAATCTTGACGAGACGTTTGGTCCCAGTTGGTTTCTCTCACATCAACCTAGATCATTTTCATCAGGCAGCATAAACATTGAGTCCAGGGTCAGATGTCGCGCGGTCTAAGAAAGAAAGAAAAACATTTTTTTTGGTGGAAAATGTACCGATGATTACTTTAGTATGTCTATGAATATTTGTATTTTGGCTGCTTTTCATTGACGCTGCAGAAAAGACGCATACTTAGGACTAACTTACAAATTATCATCATGGTCCTTTACGGAGCTCCGGTGTGGGCGAGGTCACTGCGTACAGCGACCAGCCCTAAGGTGAACAAGTCCCAATGGGTTGTCCAATTGATGCGGGAATACCGCATGGTCTCCTGCGAGGCGGTGAGCCTCCTTGCCAACCAGTCAGTTGGGAGGTAACAGTCCTTGCATATAAGCATGATAGCAACCCACCGCTGGGCATGCCACTATCGCGGCGTTAAGGCCCCTCTTCGAGTAGTGGCTATAGAGGTAACACGGCGTTCTCACTTTCTAACTGATGCAGGTCCTCACCGGATACGCTTGTTTCGAGAGGATGCTCATCGTATTTGGAAGAACCGACCGGGTGCCATTGTATGGGTCACCTGGAGGACAAGGTGGAGCGTGGGAATCTGCTCCGGAGAGGAACACCACTGTCTTCTTGTAGAGGCGATTGGCGGTGACGATCTCTCGCGTGATTGTTCGAAATTGAAGAGACACAGTAGGGTTTTAGTCGGTAAGACTAAAAGTCGAACACTCCTTCTCGCTTCACTCAGAATGGGAAGAGTTATTTAATGGATTCCCACCTCGATGTGGTAGTTATCAGGCATAACTTGATCAAACCAGACCTCAGCAAGCTTGCTTGACGACTGAAATATAGTAATGGTGATAAAACGTCGCCTTCACAAGTATCTCTACCAGCTGCCAGACCAGCAGAGCTCTTGAAAGCCCGCAAAACCTTATTCACATTTCTTTGTAACCCGCAGTAAGCAATTCAGGGCAATCCAGCAAACTTATTGACGTAGGAATAAGTGTTAAAAAGACAACCTTTTTTCACTCACCTGTTTTCGGTAAAAAGCTTTGTTGGTAAATTACATTTACACGCGCTCAACTTGTGTTGGTAGGAAACTCGATTTTCTTTGTTTCGAACCTCCAAGTTACTTACGAGGTGGAAATTTATTTATGGGTAATTGTTTACAATAACTTCCTGCTTCGGCAGATAAGTGGTTGTGAAATGAGAAATTAATTCAATCAAGTGGTTTTTTTTTTACTTTTTGGTTGGTAAAAATCATCCAGATGACATCCCCCGCCCTTGGGCGGAGCGAGAGATAGTGTCAGATTTTTACTGACTAAAAATCCCACCCCGTTCCTTCGTTGCCTTTCATACCGGGCCTTCCTTTCTAAAGCAGACCCATGGCACCTGTAGGCTTCGACCCTGCTGGGCCCATCTCATGCTGACAACTTATTGAGGCGCGCGGGTACAGGGCGTACCGTCGATCACTTGGGCTCGATCCCGACACTTGCCGGACGGTCGGACAGCGAGCTACACATTGCTCGTCTTCCGTAAGCCCGTGCAATTCAATCAGTTGGTGGAAGAAACGGTATACCTGCAAAACATGAACGAAGCTTTGTAAAACTATGTTTACCTAGGCAGGCGCAGATATTTATAACAAACTACTGTCGACCGTTAAAAATTTCTGTCTAAAAGTGACATAGGCTATATTTTATGTACGCGGACAAAGTCGCGGGCAAAAGTTAGTTTTATATAAACTAGTGCTTGACTGCGATCCCACCTAATGGTAAGCAGTGATGCAATCGCTGATGGTGAGGCGCACGCTTAGTGAATAGGCTCTTAATAAACTAGTGCGCCTTGAAGACACCTAAAAATACTACACAAACAAAAAACTACCATACAACACTACACTACTATACTTATACTATACAAAATAATATAATAAGTTTATGAACGACGAAAATACTAATAATAAACACTGTTTGCACCATGTTTCATGTACGACTGTTTTTCACGTAATGACTGTAGTCTTATATGAGAGTAAATGAGAGTAAAAAGAATTCTTTAAACAGTTTGACAGAAACGGTACCTACCTATCTGTCAGATATAGAGCGGTTCCTTTACCATATGACGGTTCACTTTGAGCGGTTCCTTTACCATATGACGGTTCACTTTGAGCGGTTCCTTTACTATATGACGGTTTACTTTGAGAGCGGTTGCTTTGTTGATAGCAATTGAAGCATTACGTGCTATCGCACGGCTGCCTTATTAATTAATGCTATATTAATATTACGGTTCGGCAATCTGCTTTAGGGTTGTGATTAGCTTTATTAGTGTTGCGTTGAAGTTTCGGTTATGAGATCATCTTCTGCTTCGTCATATTAGTTATCCGCGTATTTTGTTATTATTACATCACTTCATAGATTAATTATCTAGAAGCAGTTATAACATGTGGCATTTTTGGAGTAGGTTAATAAAACGCTGAATCTGACAATTTGATACCTACACAAAATAAACTATCATTTTTTCAACTTTCTTCAGAAATAACCTATGTGTTTATTTTTCTTGTTTGTTCATTAATTGCCAAATAAAAAAAAGCTTCATTAAGATGCAAAGTACTGCCATCAATAACTAATTAAGACAGCAAATGCTTAACTGAACATTCATTGGCGTTGTGCTAGGTGTACGCAAACATTTCCAATCTGGGTCAGCGAATCGCGGCTGGTTCGGCACAGAATGCTCAACGGCACAAAATGATTCATGGAAATTGCACCGTAATTGAAAAAAATACGTTATTGCCGTTTGACGCATTGCCGGCGCGTTCCATCGCCAGAAATATTCACGTCCGCTGGAACCGTAATCTATTCGGTTTTTCGTACCTGTAGGTTGGTATAACTGTGTGTACGTATGTTTAGATTTTGTGGATTTATGAGTTTGAAATTAGAATTTTATGGGCTTCATTTTTGCTGATGGAATAAAGAATGATGGAAGAATGAATTCAAAAATGATAAGACATTGTCTTTTATAAAATGTATTTTTGCATGTTTGATATGATTTAAGAAGAAATACTACTAATATTAGAAATAATGGGACTTCTAATAGGATTTAACGGAAAAGAGACCAGGGAGTGTGGGAGTAATATCTCAACCTTTGTAGTATCTGGTGATCACCATTCACACATGGAAGAGGCACCGTGACCTTTTAAAGACCACCTCGGGACTTACCCGAGGAATAAGGGGGAATAAAAGTTGCATGGTGGGGGTTGCTCTATGCAACTTCTATTCGGGTATATCCCTGGCTACAAACGTAGCCTTCTCGATAGGTTCCTGACTAGTATCAATGATTACAATCTCTGCTTCCCAAAAACTCACTCTGGTTTAACTTTATGTATCAATATCGCTATTCCCCACTAGTTGGGTTGTAGAGGACAGAATTCATTCGATCTGTGTAAGATGGCCAGTCGCATCCTGTAAGATCAAACACAGCTTACATCGGTAGGAAAAATAGAATCACTGCAGGTATTTAGAATATAGCTAAATAGCTACTAAAAATAAACTCGTTCCATAAAGGGTTATTCTGTGTAGTTAGTCACGTAAAGTTGACTGTAGCGTTCCAAAATGCGTTGTGACGTAATAAGACTTGTTGTGACCCTGTTATTGCAGTTAATAGATTAAATAATTATTACATTTTATAAAACACTAACTTTGCTCAGCAGCTTCGCCCGCGTGACTATAGAAAATTATCCTAAGAGAACATACAATCAATCAATCAATCAATCAATAAATCAATCAATCAATCAATCAATCATTTATTTTTTACACTTTACACTGGTACTTGTACATGGTCTTCCCTTCGGCCCATTCAAAGACGTTCAGCCGTTAAAGTGTGAAGGAGTAGCAAACATACACACATACAAACTTTCGCTTTTATAACACTCATGTGATTTCAGCCAAAAATTAATAAATACCGTTTCCAGACTAATACCTGTTGCGGATAATATTTACGACACAGAAAAAATGGTATTTAGCATCGACGCATTATTATTTATTTATTTACAGCAGTTAGGTTTTAGCATCGACGCATAAATCTAACTGCTGTTTCAACGGTAAAGGAAGAGTCGGCGAACGAAACTTATTAGCCCCGAGAGGCTAAGTAGAGGGTAATGTGTTATTATGAGTTATGATGCTTGTTTAGTGGACTGGCAATTCAAAACAACATCCAACGTTGTACTTCGGTACATTGTAAAAGGTTTGAGGTACCATAATGAAATAATTTATTTTCGTAACGAGAATATACATAATATTATTCATAGTATTTTTTGTTTTGAGGTGGGAAATCATCTAATGACTTCTTTCGCTCGACATGGAGCGGGAGGGCGAGTCAGATTTTTACTGACTAAAGCCACACCTGTGTCCTTCAGTTGCGGACGAGGTTGGTTCATTTCTGCCACTTGAGGTATTCCGCAGCCACAGCAGCAGCACAGCACGATGAGCTAGGAAGATGAGGTGGCGCAATCGACACAAATCGTATAAATTTTCCATGGAAATATAAAATTACTGTCAGGTTTTTCGATATCGTTACTACGCCATAGGTTTTAAAACAGCCGGAACGCTAACGGTGATAAGAGCTCGTCGCATGATGTTGTTAGTATCCGCGGGTTATGCTATGTGGTCTGCGCTGCGGCTGCGGCTGCATGATAGACGATGTCTCTGTACAATAGGCGGAGGGAAGGAGCTATTCACAAAGCTGTATCTTCAAACAAGGTGCCTATGAAGTGCGTGAAGTCAAAGACCCGACTCTGACTCACCCAGTCAGCAGGCTCGTACGCTCAGTGGTAGTAGCAGCTGAGGTAATTAGGTTTTCTTGAACTATCTTGCAGAGAGGCTCATCCCACAGTCTCTAGAAAGACGGATGGTCAGGTGGATTTGTGTTCGAGTAACCAAGTCTTCAAGTATTTCAAAATGTATATTATCAACAAATGCTGAGTTGGTGTCTCTGGCTTAGCGTAATGTGAAAAAAAAAAGAAACGTTTGTGTTTCGGTTTAGGATAAGCCCGACACTCTATTTCCTAACCTGCAACTCCTGGGAGTTAGGATAAGCAATAGCTATTGCCAAAAAAGTGCCAAGGTACCTAATGAGTCGACGATTCCCTAATAAGAGATTCAACTGTTTCAACACCGTTTCACTGATGTATTTGCAACGTACTACGACTAAGACAAAACCTCATTTCCAATTCATTGCATAGCAAGAAACGGAACACAGGTAGGTCAATAGGCACATAACTTGTTTTGTATTCCATTAATTCTGCTTTTATGTTTGTACCGAACATTTGCGTTTTCTATTCCAAATTCGAAATTTTCAAAGCGGTTCCGTTAAACGCTACCAAATATAAAGTGGAGAAAAATACAATCTTCCATCACTTTTATCGTAGAAATGTTGTTTACCAAATCCTTTTACCGTCACGCATGAATAGTCCTCACTCGAGTGATTCACTGAGTCTCTGCGATAAAGTCCGAAACTTTCCTTCGAAACAGTCAAAGCAGAACCATTTTTGTGTGAGCCACCGCCTATGTATATCTACCTCCTGGATTTGAATTTGGAGCGTCTCGAATTGTTCTTTGTTCTCCAAACAATGTCATGGAAAAATGTTTGTTAAGATTTTAATCCTTAAAGCGAATGTTCCATGGTAGATAGTGAATTCAAATTTTGAAAGATTTCTACAATTGTAAATATTTTTCAAAATCGTTCAGTATTGGATAGTATGGTAATAAAAATTATACTTGCGATGAAGACACAGCTGTACTATTTTTTTAATAAATGCCACATTTTAACTGTTCCCTAAGTTAGAGATGGTTTTAATTTAACTATTCGTTAGTGAACTGTAAATTATCATTCATTTATTTCCGAAATAACACTCTTTTCAAAATAATTTATTTACAGATGACTTCTCCAATCTGGTATACCTAAAAAATCGATTTTAAAATCCAGCTTGACCACTCAAAGAATTTATCTCGTTTCTTACAAGCAAAGGTGCTTAAAGCTTCAAAGGATGTTTTGATACGATTTGGTTAAAAAAATACAGTGGAAGAATTGGAACTGTCTTTGACAAGCACTTGGACGGGCGGGCCCGCGGCGCCGTGTTTGCTTAGCGCGAGTTCGCAAATGCTACTGATTGCTTGTTTGTCGTACGAAATTTTTATTTCCCCGAGCAAAGTTCACCGTTAAAGCCTCGCAATTTAGATCTCAAGCTATATACCGAACGATTCAATTGAGCACACACACGGTTTTAGCATCCTTGAAGTTTTCAAGCACTCTATCTACGAATAGTCCATTGAAACGAACTCCATCGAAAAGCTATGAAACTTAAAAGCTCGCTATAACCTTCAGGTGTGATACAAACGGCACTACCGCCGCTCCAGTCATCTTTTATTCACCACTGTTTTATTTACAAATACTGTGTAGGTATTGTTATCTGGTAGTTTTTTTCCAACATTATTTTTGTTATCGTGGAATCCAGTTGGAATCGGAAGATATTCCGGAGCGAGCTGGTATCGACAAGCGGCTTAGTTTAAATTGAAACATATTGGCGGGGAAGGGAATCCTTACCTTACGTGTACACTTCCATCTGTTCAAATAAAGTACTCGTACAGACGCTGTGTCGCAGCGCTGTACCGCTGTGCCGGTAACTACTACAGCCAGAGACGTGCACAATAGTTTTATTATACGGTACTTAATTGATTTTATTGTTTACTCAACCCACTTCTATATACGCTATTTATTGAATCGGGCATGTTCATATTACGCAACTTGCGGAAATATAAAACGAAGCCGACGGAATCCTCTTTATATATTCGATCACGTTTCAAAACTGGGCGTACACGGAGGCATATCTGGGGGTACACGTAGGCATATAAAATACGGTCTATTAATATGAAGAGCTGTAAAGCAATAAAAATATCACAGTAAAGTGAGGATGCCACGGTGTTGTGAATTTTATGGCGCATGCACTCTATTTCAGTTATAGCATTTCAGTCAGAAATATTTTATTACACTTCCTATTTTGCTGAACGGCGCTCACGATTGCACGTGTTATGAATTTCAAATTATGTACTACCATGAAGTTTCATGTCGCACAATATTTTATATTGCTTTATAGTTAGATGCAGGCCGCCATGAATGACAATTTGGAACAATGAAGCGTTTTATTGGTGCCATATGAATAAGCGGCTCGCAGTGCGCGCATCTCCGGTGTGAGTAATGTCTTATGCGCCGGAGCGTGCGATGGAGCGGCAGGCGCGTGTATAATTCAAGGGCAGGTGTTAGGTGTCGGCTCCTATAAGGTGTTCAATTTATTCGCCCCTCAACATCTGTAATCTCACACGATGCCAGGCACGTGATTGGTAAAAGTACGTACGTTGCGTATCATCCAAGTTTGGCTTCACGTTGGGGTGTGTATTAGTTATGTAGATTTGTACGCTTCAGGAGTCTGAACGCGGACAATAGCCACGAGATTGTCGTTTGTATTGGTCGCGACGTACGACCGGAGGATTCTCATGAAAATACACGCACTCGGTAGATTTAGTGCGAAATACCAGCAATAAATAACTGACCCGGAAGGGACAAAGGTACAAGAGTATATCGTCCAAATGAATTGAAAAGGCCTCATACATAAAACAACGGCTCCTTCCCGTTACAACTTAGATATCACCTCGACTGGTGTGAATCACGGCGACGCATTTACATAGGCACACAATACATGGCTTGTTTGTCAAAACCTTACGAAAAATATATTACTGGCCATTTTATTCGCTATAAAATTAAAATGAGATTGTCAGTGGCTTATTCCTTATAGCTCGCTATTAAATAAAAATATAAATAACCAGTACACATAATCCTTCCGCGCCTTGGCCATGGTCCGGAGTGAGGAGGAATGGGCGGTGGAGGGGAACGGGTATTAAACTATTAAACGCATAACATGATGTCCGTTTACATCCTCACGCCGTAGCCGTTGAGACCCCGATTCCGATTGCCAGCCGCCGTAGGCATGGTCTTATGGACGACGAGCGATGGTTACCTCGCCGTTCAGCCGTCCAATAACCGTCCGAACCGAACCCGAATCGTCGACGTCGACTTCTGAAAGGTAAACCCGTGGAATTTAGCTGTGATTTTTAGTCAGTAAAAGTCTGACAAGCCTTTGCACTCCGCCCTGGAGCAGAAGTTATTAGATGAATTCCTACCTTAAAAAATAAATACACATATTTCTTGATGCTTCAAACTCGTATAAGTCGGTAACGCTTCCCATGGTTTCGTTTCGCTTTGATCCATGTATTGTAACATTGTGTACCGACAATGAATCCGAGCTAGCTTGAAATAGGAACAATGTCAGTATTTACAGAGCGAGTTAGTACCCGCCCTGCGTAGCCGCTTGCATTAGCGATGGCTTTATTGTTTCCTTGCTACTTTGTGATCAATTGATTCCGGTCAGGCGTCCACGTCGCGACATCTTGAT